>JAUPFZ010000012.1:14607500-17040000 GCA_036937285.1 Euphydryas editha
AATATAGTCAAGTTAACAAAAATTTGGCTGTTAATTTAGAGAACATTATATCTTTTAATTACATAGAAAATTTTTGTTTTCATACTAGGTATGTTTAATACATAAAAAAACAACCGGTATAACAAAGAAAAGCACTTAAATAATAGCTGTCAGACACATCACGTTTCTATTTGAACAAAATAACCAAAAAACCAACCTAAATATATTCTGAAAAATAAAACGAAATTAAATAAATATTTTTACGTAGTTTTAACTTCAACGCTTAAATCTTTATATTTGTAATAAGACAATTACTTATTCAACGTGTCTATAGAAAGTCTCGAGACAAAGTTTCTTACCGAAGTTAAGATCGGTACCATACTTTTCTTTTTCTCTCGCTAACTGGATTGCGCCTCGTTCTATCCAGCGCCAACTTAATCCAAGTTTAATGAACAAAACGACAGACCCTTAATCAAACTTTGAAATTTCAACAAACATGTTACACTATTTTAAGCTTTAATATTACACAGTAAGATTGTAAATTTATTACACGGTTCTCTGACAAAAGACGTTCTAGGTTTTAAGTATCATCTATAGAAAAACCTATTTAGCTGAGTTTGATGGTATTATTTGTTTGTTGTTTTGTTCTGGATATAGAGATTTAGATTAATTCACTCGAAATTTTCAACGAGACATTTAATGTATAAAAAATTTGCAAAAACTCTTAAGGCAAAAAGAAATGTTTCGATTATTACCTAATGTAATTTGATTTGAGATTTGAAATCTCTTATATTTTTTTAGAGAAGGGATCGTTTTGGCAATTTTCTATAATGGCGGGTTACATTTCCTATCTTTGTTGCAAGGAACGCCGACGTTTTTTGCAATCGCCCCTCCTATGTCGAGGGCTGGGCTAAACCCCATAAAATGGATATTCATTTCTAATTATGTATTCGTAATACATATATACAAAGAAAAGTTGAGTTAAAGATTCTTTAATTTAATTATAAAAATGAATTAAAATGTGTTACTTAAAAAAAACAATCCTTTACATATTTTTATTTTATTGTACATATTATTTTAAATTTAATCATTTAGTCCTTTATAATTAGAACGATAATCAATATTTCTTAAAATAATACATCGGCAACTCTATGTTCTGTTGAGTGATCGATAAAATTATAAAGTCAACATCAAATGTTAGTTAGAATATTAAAGTGCTGTAAATTCGGCAAGTCATACATTTGAATAAAATAATATCCGATCGTCGTTGTACTAAAGACATTTTAAATTAAAAATGTCAATTTTTTGCATTCGAATGTTCTCCTTTCAAACCAGAGTCAGCGTTCGAACTTCACACAAGTTTCTGACGCGAAATGTCGTCGCGCGTCAAATGCCTGAAAGCGGAGTTCGCTTCCCCTTTCCCCCTTTCTCTGACAGTGACGTCACTAGGGAATATCGAGGGGCGTCGCGCCACTCTAATAACTTTCGATGGCTAATCAAAGTTTTAACGTTGAAATATTGATAGCTTTTGTCTTTAAAGTTATTACGAGTTTTTGACATCTGACAGTGTTTTTATATAGGTATATACCTTGGATATAAACAGCGTTCACTGTGATGATAAAATTCCTTTAAAATTTGGTTTAAAACAACAAATTCAAAATAACCGAAATTTATTTTACTTTATTAATTGTATAAATGTATAACAAAAATCAAAGCAATATCAATATTACTGACTTATTGTTTAAATTGCTTATTGACATGTTTCAGTAATTTTAATTGTAGGTTCTAATAATTTAATATTTACATTTTATTTTAATAAGGGATTTGCTGGTAGATGGTAATTAAAAGTAAATTAATTGTGAGGTATAAATAAACAATATACCATCTAAAGATGTATGTTATTATCGGAAAACAAATTGCCAAAGCTAATAATCCCATATTTTGCCATTTCATACATACGTATGTCGCACAAAAACGTCAAATGTTACAGCGTTGCCGTTGAGGGGAAACGTTTGGTATTCTTGACAAGAATTAACACTATGAGCCTTATTCTTTTGTTACTTTTATACAATTATAGCACGTACTATACTGATTATAAAGTTTTAAGTTGTTTGATTAGTCGTGTGTAGATACGGTCGTTTCCACTTCAATAAGTAAGAGTTTCATTAATCACAAGCAGTCGCGACAGTGCAGCGTCGCTGGCGTCGTGGCTCAATTTTTTTCCTCTTGCGCCCTTACGTTGGATATCGGACGCGATTTCCTGGGATTCTATGTGTTGGGTGGTCGGTTTCTATCAATAGAAAATAAGAAGTTCCCATTTATTTAATAATACATAATTTAATTACTGAAAAACAAATATTTACTATAACGATTGATATCACATCTATTTCACCAATACATTAATATTGTTACCTCCTTGTTAAATACTTGAAAGAATTTACTTTTATTTTTATATAAAAAAATTATTATTCCATCCACACACTATAATATTTTAAATTAATTACTGTGAGTTAAATATTAAGTTGTAGAATCGTAGATATATGAATCAAATCATGTAGAATCATACTACAACTACATAACACCTATGTAATAAGTATTACACGAACACAACTGTAACTGAAAAGTAATGTGCTTACTTATCGTCATACTAACGCGATGAGGGTGCGGGAATTTACATTTCAATGCATAATTTATCCCTTGTACTGTCGGCGAGCGTTTTCGACTGCGTATAAATATTGCTTTTATCTGCCACCCCAGTCACTCTGCGCTCCATCTCGCGAATAATCCCACTGGGAGTAAGGAGTGTAGCGTTTTTTGTCGGATTTAGATACACGGAGTTATGAGTGAGGTGCAATCTTTGTTATATATAAGAGGGACTTGTGTAGTGGTCTTGAAGTATCATATTTCGAGTTTTATTTTTTATTTTTCATTTACGTATTTAATAGGATATTGACGTAGCTTAGGTACTGCCGTGCAAACTATGTAATTTGTATACTAGATAATTAATAGGGATTCATAGTTCTAATGCTGGTAATATATAAAATATTTGTTTGCTAGATTATATATATAAGACTATGCGTTTTCTGTGAATTCAATTAAACTATTCGCAAAAAGTCGAGAATAAAAAAAAAATAATGATCTTTCAGAATACCGTGTATCTTGTGAATATGATCGGACTGAGATGTAAAAAATATGAAGCTTCAAATTACTAGTTTTAATATCTTTTAAAAACATTTAAAAGCAAAAATTTCTACGTAATCTTTAATAATATTGTTGTAGAGTGTGTGGTTTGGCTCCACGGACTTGGAAAAAAGTTATTCAGCATTTACTTGCTTCGTTTATGTTCTATGCAAGGAATAAGTTTTTGTTTTTTAATTTAACATTAATTGAAAATAAAAAGAACGAGCCATGTTTGATATTTTATAAAATCAACAGCTATATTATAAAAATTGATGTCCATCGTTAAACGTTACTTTTACAAACCAATATACCTACAAAACTCTATAAACTTTGAATTTGGCTTTACATTAATATTAAAACCTTCCAGTCCGTTTTCGACTATTGGGGTCAGAAAAGATTGCTTGCTGTGAAATGTTATAGAAAATTACATTGCGAATCAAATGTATAATTAAAGGTAGGAAATACCTTTGTACACATAATGATAGTAAACATAAACGCGTATTGTCTAATTATATTTAAAAACCTGTTTCAGTTTATTGGATTTGAAAGAGACATATTAGTCCAGCAAAGTACAATACTGACATATCCTTTACAACGATTTAACCTTTTCAACGACTTAAAAACGTTTTAAAATTAGCTTTAGCTGGCGTTTGTTAAGTTTGGTATATATTCTTAAGCTAGATATAGATTAAAGTACTCAATAATAAAATATAAGGCTGTAAGTTAAAATCATTTTAGATGTAACTTTTTTTTTTTTGATACCTAACCTTTTATTTTTAGGAATTGTAGATCGCTGCGCTTCAGTCTCTCGCAGTTCACTGCTGGACATAGGCCTTCTCAAGTTCCCGCCAACATGTATTCATGTTGTAGATACATAAATACAATTTTTTTATTTTACATATGTACACAAATTATGATAATTCTAGCAAAAATATTTCACTAGATATTTCAAGAATAGTTTTGATGAAGTATAGAATAAAAGAAGTACAAATTTTTCATTGCCTATATTATTTTTCTTGAAATTTGTTCTGAAAAATATAACCAAAGCAGTGTAGCTTATCTTACTTCTATTATTTACCAGTAATTTAACTGCAGAACACTGAAATGTGGGTCAACATCTCAGAAACAGTGATGTCATCGCTCAAATTGTACAAGCGAAGCTATTGAAGATATATACTCGTATATGTCAATAAAATTAATGAAATATTTCCACATTTGTTACTTTCAGTATCATTTACAGCTCTGCTTATAATAAGAGTTACATGATATTTTATAGCCAATATAACTTAAAGAAGTCTGTATAAAGTCATATACATACATATGTAGATAAGTTAATTTTGTAAATGTACTGTACTATATCAGCCTGTAAACCACCCACTGCTGAGCGCAGGCCTCTTATCCATATAGAAGAAGGGTTGCAGCTTAATCCACCACGCTGCTCCACTGCGGATTGGCGGATAATTTCCCTACCATGGGGTAAACGATCGTTATCAGGTGTCAATGATAACAACCGGACCGACGGCTTTACGTGCTCTCCGAGGCACGGTGGGGAGATCCACAAGGACATACACACAGACCGGAAACAATTATTTGTATAAATACAAATAACTGTACCGAGCGGGAATCGAACCCGCGACCGCAGGCGCGCAGTGTTGTGGCAGTTACTCACACCACTAGACCAGAACTGTCGTCATTTTTGTAAATAGCTATCCGAAAATTCTTTATCATAGCGAGCTTATTTTAGCAAACATTTCTGCCTAATCAAATTAACAAACGAAATAAAAAAAAAATCTGTCAAAATAACTCAAACATTTGCTTTTAGATGCGAATACTTTCTTAAGCTCCGTCATATCAATCTTACGTTGACTTTTACAGCGTTCATGAATCAAGTCCAATTTCACGCGTCTGCTATGAGATCTTACTTTCTAGCCACTGACAAACGAACTGATCGATTGCGTGGAAAATCGCACGGCATCACCGTAAATATTTTGACGTGTTCGAAAATCGTATTACGAAACAATCGCTTTCGAAGTAACGAAGTACGTTTCTTTAGGGAGCGTTCCAAAACATAATTCGGACTAGAGGCGTTTGATAGATCGGTCTCAGGGGCCCGGTATTTGAACGGTAGCTGTAACAATGGTCTGATTAGAAAGAAATACATTGATTGCTAGCGCTGAATTTATTTATTATTGTAAAATTACTTACCGTAATTGTTAACATTATTTGAATTATAAAAAAAATAATTGGTTATGATGATGGTCTTTTTAAATCTTAAGAATTCATTAGGTATTTATTGTTCCTATATCAACATGTAAATATCTCATACTGAGAAATGGGTCTGGCCTTTTCTTCTTTAAAAAAAAAAAAAGGATAGGTACAGCTTTATTTGCCGCGGTCTACTATGGAATGGCGAATGTATATTAGAGGTTTATTAAAATTTCTCTTAAAACATTCGTACAGATTTCTGTTTTCCTTCACTGTCGAATTTGAATTAAATTATTTGTCATTGCGTCCATTAATTATATATATTCTTGGGTTATCAGGGAAGTGGATATTAGACGCTAATCAAAATACCCATTGTAAATTATGTGACGTTTCAAACCTATATTGGATCTTCATCAGGCATCTACAATTATTTATACATTAATGAAAGGCTGTATATACAATTATCAACATATAAAGAAAAATAACCATGTAATATCCATAAAACCATATAATATCCAATATAGGTTCAAAACGTCGCATTAGGACTTTTGACCGGACAACCATTCTGGTGTGGACAACCGTTTTAGTGTTGTGTGGCGAGTATTCACCTGAACCCCGTTTGATTCCCGCTCGGTACAAATATTTGTATAAGTACAAAAATTATTTCTAGCCTGGGTCCTTGTCGATCTCCCCATCGTCCTTCGGAGAACACGTTAAGCCGTTAGTCCCAGTTGTTATCAGATTTCTGATAGCGATAGTTACTCATAGTAGGGAAGATATCCTCCAACCCATAGTGGAGTAGCGTGGTGGATTATGCTTCAACACGCCTCCAATATAGCGGAGAGGCCTTCGTCCAGTAATACTCATAGGACGCTTACAGGCTGATTTAGTTAAATTCAGTTCAATAACAAAATCGGAAAAATTATAGTTCGTAATCTGTCAATGTCTTTTTAAAGCCAGTGTTCTTTTATTAGACCATATATTCGTTTCGGCTATCTTTCAACTTAATACATAAATAGTTCATTTTTAGATGCAAAAGACGATCGAGATTCTCGAGTGCAGCAAAGCGGTCGCAAAAAGCGGCGCTCTGCGCGGGGCTCCACAATGACTAATGATCCTCGAACGCTCTGAGGATTTCGAAAAATACCGCTTCGTTGCAATCGTAGACAATGATTGAAATTTGGAAAATAATTGAGGAATGGGCCAGTCTTTGTTGATGCCGATTCTAATTTTATATAAAAGGCATTTTTAAATTTCAAGGCTTTTCGGGTTGTCTTTTTTTTTCTTATATTTTAAATTAAAAAAGACGAATGAAACAAATATGATGTTGCAAATATTCAACCAAATTTTCGCTAAAATTGAATAACTTGTTCTTAAATATTTTTAGTTTACAAGATGTTGGCTAAGTTATTAGAGTATTACAAGCTATAGGTAACATGATTTTGTAACAACGTTATTGAACAGATATATAAAAATAAATATATATGAGAATTATATTACTTTCATTGGAAATAAAACTCCGAGTATCTTAAGAGCGACACCCGCGAACAAAGCTCGGTAGATACCTACCCGATCCTTCGCTGAGAAAAATAGTAGAAAATCCATTAATAACTGTCGCGCGGCTCCTTGTTAAATGCATACAATACTTGAAGCTTTTTAAACTCTTACAATAGCGACTTGGCTAAATTAAAAGTTTTTCGATACAAACGCGACATTGCACGAAATTTAAGAATGGGTAATTATTATAGCAGTACAGCTGGCATAGACGTAACTCGAAATAGTTTATATAGGTATCTGTATAATAATATTCAAGCGTTTTTTTATTTTTTTAGCTATGTAATTTCTGTGTTTTGTACAAGTATATTAAACTTAAGGTATTTTAGGAGAGATATTTAATTTTATCAGAGAATAGGAATTGTGCTGTGACTATGTCGCTATTTCTATGTCAGTGGCGTGCCTAGAACTTGAGAACAGGGCAAGCCCGACATACATTTTTTGTTTATGATTCGATTTTTTTTAATATAAATTTCATGACAATTTATAAATTCCATGAAATTTTGCAACCCTTCACTCTTCAGTCTTCATAATCATTGCCGTCGGCGAGTTTTAACAAAGCACACTGAAGGCATGTTACTACTAGACAGAAAATCACAAACATGTCAGCATTGACAAAACCCCACGCGTTCTGTTACAAACCTACATCACAAACTAACAAACAAAAAAAATAAATGAAAAGTTACAGCGCTATTTACAGAGGCATTAAAAAAGCTTATGATAGGTACCAAAAACTGCACGATTGACTTTTGAATTTATTGGTTGTTTAACGTAATAATAATGTAACAAATGAAAATTTCAAAAGTTTACTTTAGAAATTTTCATTTGTTGTTTAATAATAAGTAATTATAATTGAAACAAATTTTGTAATTTTGATCTCAAACTCGATGCGAGATTTTATTACATAGGCTACGGAATGAATGATATCATTTTGAATTTTATTCGATAAATAACTAGGCCCCGGTTTGCCGCTATCTTGTTGTTGCATATGTTTTTCTAAAACAAGGTCGTAAAAATATGCAACACCAACAATACAATTTATTGGAATGAGAGCAACCTACAATCCAATGAGTCTTGTTTACTGATCTATTAAACTTTTGTGAGACTTACTTGTTTGCGAAATACACAAATCCGGTGTATTAGGTTATTCCGAAGCTATATTTTTTTTTCTCCGTGAAAGATAAAGATTTCACCTTTTCCTCGCCTATTAAAACTTTCACACACTTTAAATTCTTACAAGGAACAATAAGATTTCTATCTGAACTCATTTTAAAATCAAAATCACGAAAATGAAAAATGTTTCTATTTTTTATAGATTCTTTGATAGAATCTAGTTATCCGCTCAATCACTAAACAAAATGTATATCATCATTATAAATATTTACACTCTTTGACATTTACCGTGAAATTTGAAAACAAAAACCAACTTCGTGGCGCTAATACTGTGGCGCTAGTTTGTGACTAACTTCATAGTTAAAGCCGGGCTTATTCTTCCATACTAATTGCTATAGAAACACACAGTAGTTATATCTATAGACATAGCACTTTTTCATAGGTTAGAACGGTGCAGAAATACACGCCGGCGAAGCCCCGTTGCAAGCCAATGAGTGTGAGCGAGATGCATACGGCTGTCAACGCTACGTAGTATTTGGCAACCGGCGGGCGCGGCGCGTTCGGACACTACTTATAATAGTCATAGATAAAAAACAAAACGAAGTGAAAGAATTGGCGCGCGAAAATTTAAATATGAAAGTCAATGTTTTCGGTCGGTACGGAATTAGAAGTAGGGCAAGCCCGGCTTTTTGGCTTATATGAAGCTACCGCCAATGGTCTATGGCTACCTAAATATTATAACTATGTAGAATTTGGAATCGATTTTCGAAGAAAAAAGCCGAACTGGCTAGATATGATTCTATTTTATTCGTATTCTTTCATCATCATGTAAATCATCAATTATACAACCATCGCTTAAGCCAAAATTTTTTAGCATTTAAATTTCAGTTTGGCTGGTATTTTTCTAAGACACACAAACAAAATAAGAGACGTAAATCAATTCTCTTCTACTACTACTCTACTAATCTATCTACCCTTCTCTTATATGGAGAAAAGGCCTTCACTCAGCAGTGGCTGATTTACAGGTTGGTACAGTAAATCTTAATAGTCTAGTCAACAAGTGCCATTTTGGTCAACTTTTTTCAGCAGGCTCCGAAAATTATGATTGATGTGTCATTCGATTCTGAATGGTATCTAGATGATTTTTGAAAAAAAATGAAGTTCCGCTTGCAAAAATTGCAAAAGTTAATTAACAAATAACTAAAAAAATAAAAAGGGGTTTAATTTTTGCAAATATCTCAAAAACTATTTAAGATTATTCCTCAACCTTCTTTAACCTTCGTCGTCTACGGATCTCATCGTTTCTGATTCGATTTCGCAGAGAAATACCAAGCATAGCCCTTTGCCCATTGCACGCTGTGTGACTTGGAGCTTGTTTAAAAAGCCCATAGCCAATGACCACGTCTCAAATGCGTATGTCATCACTGTTCGAAGACTTTCGACTTCAGGCATTGTCGTATGACAGATGAAAGGACGTTTTTTAACTTCCCGAACGCTGGCCATCCTAGCTGGATTATACGATTGATCTCACTCGAAGTTGGACCTACCAAGTTGGACATTTTGTCTTAGGTACTCGTCAACAACTTCGAGAGTAGAATCTCCAACCGATATGGGGTAGGCACGACATGGACATTCAACATGATTTTTATCTTGCCCATATTTATTTTAAGGCCTACCCGTCGGATCTCCACCGAGGTCACTGAGCATAATACTAATCTTCCAGGGATTCTGCCATAATCACGATATCGTAGGCAAATCGAAGGTGAGTGATGTACTCGCCGTTTATATTGATGCCGAATCCTCCCCATTCTAGAAGTTTGAAAGCGTCTTCCAATGCTACAGTAAACAGTTTCGGAAAGATGACATCATCCTGTCTCACACCTTACTGCATTGGAATCGTTCTTGTGCTATGCTCCTCTACTCGAACCGACATACTAGCGTTATTGTACAAGCACTTCAACACCGCTGGAGAGACTGCAGCACCGCCCAAGTTTCGATCAAATGGAAGGCTTTCTCAAAGTCCATAAACGCCAAGCACAATGGCCAATTATATTCCTCGGTCTTTTGTATAATCTGTCACAGCGTATGTATGTGGTCTATGGTACTATAGTCTTTTCGGAAATCAGCTTATCCGGGAGGCTGGAAGTCATTAAACATGCCCGTCAGACCATTCGTAATAGCCCGAGAGAACAGCTTATAAGCGTGGCTCAGAAGCGAAATGGGCCTGTAATTCTTCAACAAGGTATTATCGCCCTTTTTGAAGAAGATCATCGTCACGCTTCTGTTCCAGGCTTCCGGCGTTACGCCCTCGAGCAAGGCGGCATTAAAGAGACTGTGAAGGACTTTAAGTACCGGCGTTCTACCCGCATTCAAAAGCTCTGACGTAATATCGTCCCCGCCTGGTGCCTTATTGTTTTTAAGCTGTCCCAGATCCGTACTAATCTCGTGCAAGCTGATGTCCGGGATATCTTCGGAATTATGTTGGGCTAACTCGGCTCGTGGATCTTCAGCTGAATTACAAACAGGTTGGTCGACTGAGGTATACAGCTGTCCGTAAAAGTTCTCGAACCCCCTAAATATCTCACCCCTGGGCGACGCTGTACCTCTATCCTCTGTTTTCAGCCTCGACAACCGGCTTTGACTAACAGACAAATCCCTTGAGAACACTTTGGAGCCCCGATTCCGCTTTATTGTGTCTTTAATACGTTTTGTATCAAAGACACGTATATTGTGTCTCAAAGATTTTCGTAAACGTCTGTTGATCCGCTTATATGCTTCAGCGTCACCAGAGGACTGTAGGTTTAACAAGCGTCGTTCTTCCATGAGACTTAGAGTTTCGTCAGAGTGTTTTTGGGGGCCGCTTTTACAGCCGGGTCTGTAAAATCAACTCTCGACTGTATGGACAGTGTTCACCAACCTGCTGTTTATATCTTCCACAGAAACACAATCGTCAAGACAATCAAAACCATTAGATAATTCGAGCTGAAAGCTCTCGGGATTTCGGATATGTGCCTTAGATTGTAGACTTTATCAGGCGTGACCGTTCCAGTCACACACTGATATTCACCAATGGTGAATAGTTGATCACTCCCGGTTTTCACCCTATGGATCACGGAGACGACATTGAATATCTGTCGTCTGGTGGTAATAATGAAGTCTATTTTATTCCTAGTGGAAACATCAGGACTTATCCAGATCCATTTCCTGTGAGGCGGCTTCTGGAAGAAGGAGTTTACCATAAAAAGTCCCCCCTTCTCCAGAAAATCGGCCTGTCCGCTTTTTTTCCGCTGTCCATATCCGAATTTTCCTACTCTCAGCTCATCGTCTCGTCTTTTGCCTATCTTCGTGTTAAAATCCCCCGTGACAACATTGAAGTAGATTTTATTCGTATGTATGGTTCTACTGATGTCCTTATACATAGCCTCTACTTCTGCATCTGGGTGTGCCGAGGTTGGTGCGTACCTGTATGACCTTCAGCAAGTATATTTTAGATACTCTGAGTGTAAGGTACGCAACCCTGTTCGACACACTTCCGATGGACACAATGTTGCCAATGCGGGACCTGCGGACAATAAACCCGATACCTCCTTGGGAATGTTGGTCTCCCTTCCGGTAGTAGAACAGGTTACGGATTTCAAGGTTATCTTGTCCTTCCCCTCTCTTCGGACTTCAGATAAACCCAGTATATTCCCTTGTAACCTCTTCCAGCTCAACAATCTTTTCATCAGACCTAAGGGTGCGAATGTTGTGTGTTACCAGGACCAGGTGTTGTCGTGGGTGGCAGCGGAATCTCACCCGGAGGTTCTCAGCACCCCCTACTCTACAACGTTACCTAAGTCACTGCCGTAGCTGGGAATAGTAGGGCGACCGGGGACTGGGGGCCTGGGCTCTTTTTTGCTTATCATAACGGTGGGGGATGGGGGCTGCCAATACTTGCCACGCTTGGCAAACTCTTTGCGAGCGCAGTGTTTGTATCAAGACATGGTGACGCTGCTGCCCATCACCACCCTAGTCGGTGCATAGTTGTTTGCATCGCTATGGCCTTAGTCGCTTTTTACGACACCTCGGCAAAAAAGGGGTCGGGACTATTCTTCTCTGCCGGTTACTGCACGGCTATCTGCCCGTTACCACACGGTTCAAGCAGAAAAAAATAATTAATTAGGTAACTTTTGCATAACTAATTGAAAAAATGATATTTGAATTTTATTCAGGCGGATTATTGTTCATTTATCTATCCAGTAAGACGCTGTTTTTTATTTTTTTTCTTATTTTTTTTATTTAATACGTTAAAATAATTGATATTAATAAAGTATCCAAGGTAGGCGTGGGTTACGCAAGTCAGAGCACCCGTTTTAGGCAGTATTTTCATCTCGCTGGGAAAATTATAAATATTTTTCCTATAGTTCTAGAAGCCGGGAATTTTTTTAAGGAAATATTCTCTTCTTTCTTAATATTTTTTTTTTAATTATAAAAATCTTAATTTGTTTTTAAGGTATTTGCAAAAAACTAAACCCCTTTTTTATTTAATTGTTAAAAACTTTTGCAATTTTTGCCAGCGGAACTTTTCCAAAAATTATCTAGGTGCCATTTCGAATCGAATAATTTAACAATAATAAACCTCAATCATAATTTTCGGAAACCGCTGAAAAAAGTTGATCAAAATTGCACTTGTTGACTAGACTATTAAGTAGATTTTAATATTTAAGTCCGAACTTTATTTAAAGATCATTGTCTCTGCGGTGAAGAAAAATTACACTTTTCTGGAGAAATTCTAAAACATGTATTTCTGACTTCTGTTAATATCTAGTACAGCAACATCTAATGGTATGAGAACAAACACAATGCATTTCGAATTCTACTACTTAATCTATTAATTTTTGGAATTCCTTTGTTTATTTTAGATTAGTAAGACTTTATTTCTGTTACATTACATCACGAGGAACCTTGTGAAAAAGGTAATAAATTATGATGTGGATACAATTCATTGTATTTCAATTCTAGTAAGATTTCAATCAATCAATTTTACATACGCACCTTGTGTTAGATGAAGTCATTCTTGTTAAAATTCAAAATGGTATGAAATATGGTGAAGACAAGTAAAGAATTATGCCTTGATTTATCTATTATAATTTTATCTTATTTATATACATTATGTATTATTTTATATTCCTAGTAGTAATTCATACGGCTTTGGATGAATTAAACTTTTTTAATGATAACACTGGTTTTGCTATGTCTTGCTATATGTTTTCGACGTATTTTCGGTCAATGGAATTGAAAAGTAAACTTATACCAAAACTTATAAAATGTCTAGGTACTTGTATTCAAATGAAAAGACTAGGTATATATAAAACTCCCTCAAAATATTATAGTTTGTTCTAAAAAACTTTATCAGATATATCTGATATTTGTATAATATTGTGACGTTTCATATGACGCGACCTTGAAATTTTACCCTCAACGGTGCAAAGAAGTTTCACTTCTGACATGTGTACTCCGTAGGTACACACGAGTTTTTTTTTTTTTAATTCATCGTGTTTAAAAGGAACTATTTTCTATAAATTATATACCTACTCGTACATAATTTCATACTACATTACCTCCTATATTTCTAATGCCAGTTCTAACATCCATTTCGAATAGTTTTCTGCTACCAGTACAAAGAGACGACGCAAATGTCAACTGACACAGGTTTGTAAAGACACATTTAAGTAAAAAATCAAAATTAATTATATCAGTGGCAGTCAGTAGGGCACAAGCTGAATACGCTTTCAAGCCACTACGTTCTATTCCGTTTTTCTTTTTGCTAAACATTTTATTACAAAAAAAAGTTCCGGAGTTATTTGGAAGCAGACATAGTAAGAAACTGTATATAATTGTATTAGACAGCCTTCGTGGATTCGCCCACATTATTTTTTTATAATTTTAAGATTAAATTCTTATACATAAGTCTCTTTTAAATCTCAGAGTTATATTTAAAACTAAAACCTTCTTTAATAAACAGGCTAAGTTCTAATACAAAAAACTCGATAAATCCTACTTTTAACGATTTCAAAGAAAGAAAATTTTAACTTTATAAAATTTGGATAAGTTAAATCTAAGTTATGACGTATGAAAATATTAAAGTTTATTGAAACCTACATATTATAGTAAAATAGATGACAGTATTTGGAATCTTGAATCACGCACTCATAATATAATCAATATTCTCAAACACAATTAAAAGAACTTTGCAATATTCATTGAATATATATATACATTATATCGACACTATAAATTTTACAGGTTTGAGTTTAACCGGAGGTTTATCTTCGTGTTCTAAAATATTTAATGAAAGTTTTTTATAGGTGTATAGTAATACTCTATAGTACCTAGTAACTACGACTCATAGGTACGGAGCGCTAAATATAAATGTCAATTTGATGAATATGTCAATTATAGCAGAATTAGGAATGGAGACGCAGACAAAAATAGGCTAATATGTAAAAGTTATGTATTCAACATAGAGCGTAAAACTTACCGCATGTGTCATTATTGTCATTTAATTATAAGCCACTGCTTTGCTCACATTTAAACTATTATTAAAAATCTAGTTTCAATTAATAAAGGATACTCTAATATATTCATTTTCTGTACATATGGAGCAGATTTGGGCGTTGTCTTTTATACATATTTTTAATAAATACATAACAGATATATAAATAAATATAATATAATATAAACGTTACATTCAGGGTGAAAATTGAATCCACAACCCTGGAGCAGAAAACAGAGTCACTGGCAACTGCGCCAACGGGAAAGTCTGGTTCCTTGAGTCTAGCAACTGGAATTCACGCATACTCCTAAATACCAGTGGCACCTGCTATATAAATTATCATTTATAAAAAAACCAAGGCCTTAACTTCAAGTTAACCAACGAATCTACTTTTTAAATTCATTCATATACAGTAATATCATTCATATATAGTAAGTATTGTTGTGTAAATGATACTTCTTCTAAATCGGAAGTTTCTAATTTAAGTTTCGTATCTCTCTAAAACTATCAGTATAAGTATGAAACCATTGTCAATCAAGGTAAGCAAACCAAACAATATATGTATCCCACGGCTCGGACTTTTGATTGATTTATCATTTCGATCAGCTCCAAGTTTACGGGGGCGCCTCTTCCAATCATCGTTCGATAGCATCTTTGGCTGACGTGCTTGTACAATATTATGATGCATAAACGTTTAAGAAAATCTTTATATTAAATATTCATGAAAACCTTAATAAATACTTTAGTAAGTCGAATTCATAAAAAAGAATAAGTGACTGTTTAATCATTCCCTCTTACTTGACAGTAAGTTAGTAAGTTGTTCAGTAATTATAATTTCACTATCCTCAAGATTAGTTTAATGATGATGTTGCCTACCCAAATATATTACTTTGTTGGCTGACTTATAATCAAACTTTCAATGCATTTTTTACAACAACCTTTCAACCGCTACTTGTAAAACATGAAAATTTACGCAAAAATTGTAATAGCTTCATAAACCTTAACAACTAATATCAGTTAGACAAATTTTTCTACATACAAATACTTATATAATATACATAATCTTACTCGGAATTTTAACTATTAGATACTTTAGATATATAGATACATATAAATGATAAAGAATAAAATCTATTAAGTAATATCAGAGTTTGCGATTTACTAATAAACAAAAAAATCTTACACATTTATAATATTAGGAAATAGTCATTAATTTAAAAAAAAATCTAAAATTGAACCCATCTCAATTTTGATACGAGTATAAAAACAATCTACAAATTGAACTCATGTTAAATAAGTACGACTATGATTAGGATTTTAACAGCTTTTAAACGACCCGTTTGAAACGGGTTCGTCTCTTGAATTTTATTTTATTATTATTATTACTTTTTTATCAACAAAACTAAATCGTTTCTAACGCTATGAAATTATAATAACTATTTAACTATTACACCAATAATGTCTATTAATAACATACATAGGTCCCACAATCTACAACAGATAAAGTTAGTTTGCAGTTGAATCAACAGCCGGTTTTCAACAATCGATTTTCAAATTTTCATTAAGTACTCGAATATCAAATTGGAGTAATCAAAGGAAGACCCCGTGACCCATTTAAAAAGTTTTATATGGACGATCGTGGCGCAAACGAGGGGAGTGATAAATGAAGAACATCAATCAGAACAGTTTAAATGTTGCAAATTTTCACCCAACAGCGGAGTTGTCGTTATTAAGACGATGCCTTGTTTTCTTTTGAGGGAGATAAGAATTCGCGTCTGAAGATATTATTTTTAAGATATCATATTCGTTTTATATTTTTAATGTTGATACTTTATACAAGTATCTGCTTGTATCTACGATTTCAATGAGTTTTAAAATAATTGCAGTATTTAGTTTAAAAAACTAATCTAAAATTGTTCGTTAAATACTTATTATTATACAAGGTTATAATTGTTTTTAATATATTGAATATATACAAAACATTAATGAGGTAATACAAAAAGGACAAAATCAAAATCAAAATCAAAATCAAAATATTTTATTCGTTATTAGGTGATTGATTACACACACTCAACGAACGTCAAAAAAAAAAAATGTCTCGGTAGACATCTACAATTTCATCATCGGCTTTACTAAATATTACAATAATATAATAATGTTCCTAGTGTAGGCCGAGAGAAAAAAAGCCGGAGGAAAAAAAACTCTCGGTACTCTTTTTACCATATCATATTTTGTACATACAATATAAAAAAATTATTCACAGAGAACGAACAAATCATGTCACTGCCAAGCAGCCTTGTCATTTAAAAAATCTTTAATGCTATAATATGCCTTACTACATAATTTGGATTTAATGAAGTGTTTAAATTTATTTAGGGACAAGTCTTGCACATTACCAGGCAGTGTATTGTACATGCGTATACAGTTACCTACAAAAGAGTTACTTATTTTGTGGAACCTAAAATTAGGAATTGCCAATTTATTTTTATTTCTTAAATTTATATTATGTCTATCACAGTTCTTGACAAATTTATTTTTGTTTTTATGTGTGTATAATAAATTTTCAAAAATATATTGAGAATAAACAGTTAGTATTTTTATTTCCTTAAATTTATTTCGTAAAGACTCACGGGTACCCATACCGTAGATAGCTCTGACAGCTCTCTTTTGCAAAATAAATATACATTGAATATCAGCAGCGTTTCCCCACAGCAGTAAACCATAAGTCATGATGCTGTGGAAATAGCTGAAATATACTAATCGCGCGGTTTTGATATCCGTCAACTGGCGTATTTTTTTTACTGCGTAAGCTGCGGAGCTGAGTCTGCCAGATAACTTTCCAATATGAGGACCCCACTGTAATTTTGAATCTAAGGTTATACCCAGAAAGACAGCCTGATCGACCAATTCTATTTCCTTATCCCTTATCCTGATACTGGTTGTAGCCAACTTAACATTCGGTAAAGTGAATCTCACACATTTTGTTTTGGATTCATTTAATATTAGATTATTTACATTAAACCAGTGGATAATCTTAGAGAGAGCCCTGTTTACATCGTCGAGTGAATTTTGTCCACGTTTAACCTTAAACAGTAAAGATGTATCATCTGCAAACAAGACTATCTCATGATCATCTCTAACAAGATGAGGGAGGTCATTAATATAAACCAGAAATAGAAAGGGACCTAAAATCGAACCTTGAGGTACTCCCATTGTTACAAGAGAGCCGGGGGACCGCTTGTCGTTGATCACCACGCTTTGGGTCCTGCCACTCAAATAAGAAGTGACAAAATCGAGAGCGGTACCCCGGATTCCATAATGATGTAGTTTCCTGATTAATGTCTGATGCTGGACACAATCAAATGCCTTAGAAAGGTCACAGAATACACCATAGGCATCGTGTGACTGATCCCAGGCCTCATAAATAGTCTCTAAAAGTTTAATTCCAGCATCAGTAGTAGACCGGCCGCGAGAAAAACCAAATTGTTTATTGTGTAAGAGTTGATTACTTTCAAAATGTTTTTGAAGTTGATTTAGGATAATTTTTTCAAAAATTTTACTGAAAGTGGGAAGTACCGATATTGGACGAAAGTTAGAAGGATCTGCGGTACTTCCAGATTTAAATAAAGGCATTAACTTGCTAAATTTCATCAAGTCAGGAAACACACCACTATCAATACAATTATTAAAAATTAAAGCCAGTTCTTGAGCAACTATTTCAATTAGGGAATTTATAAGATGTACAGAAATGCTCCAGAGATCTGGTGTTCTTTTTATATTTAACAATTTAAAAGCCTTTAAAATACAATACTTATTCACATGACTAAATTTAAATTCTACATTACACATAGGTATGTTAGATTTCAACAATGATTCTGCAATGGGAGTAAATGAGTTCAGGGTTTTAGTTAATTCTACCGGTATGCGAGTGAAGAATTTTTCAAATTCGTTGGCAATTTCTAGGTCTTCAGTAATGATTTTGCCATTAATATTAATTTTATAGTCACTCTCATTACTTTTTAATTTACCCGTTTCCGCATTTATAATTTTCCAAGTAGATTTCACTTTGTCGACACTATTTAATATTTTATCACTAATATATTTCTTCTTTGCAATTTGACAGACTACTTTGAATGTTTTTGAGTATAATTTAACATAATTTTGAAATTTTTCCGTTGTGTTAAACTGTCTTTCTGCGTACAACTCATACAATCTCTGTCTACTCTTATATATACCTACAGTAGCCCACTCACTAAATATTGGGGCGTCACAAACTGTAATCTCCTTGGATTTATATATGGAGTTAAATTCATTTAAAAATGTCTCAAAAAATATTTTATACATTAAATTGGGGTCCATGTCATTACTCAAGAAAGGAAGCTTATTACACAAATTAACTCTCATACAATTCAGGCGACTTGCTGTCATTGGCCTACATACTATTTTTCGTTTCTTGACCCTTTTTTTTCTACACTAAAACTTGCTAGTTGACCACAATCTAATTGGTCTGAATCTAATTTATTGAATATTATCTTACTATCAGGATTAATGTTACAGTATATATTATCTAAGCATGTTGAGATTGTATTGCAATATCTAGTTGGCTCCAAAAATAAGTTAAACAAGTTATATGATTTAAATAAATTTAGGATGTTGTAAGTCTGTGAACAATTAATAAGAATATCGACGTTGAAATCGCCACATACAATCAAATGTTTATTAGATTTTGACAATTTGCTTAAGGCTTGATCAAGAACTTCCTCAAATTTAAAATAATCAGAGGAACCAGGCCTGTATACGCACACTATTATGAATTGCTCAAGTTCTACACAAGACATCTCTATTGTGCATTCTACAGAGAGGGACACAATATCTTTCCGTTCTTTACATTTTATATTATTTTTTAATAAGATTAACGACCCCCCATGTATTGTGTTGACTCTGCAGAATGAACTACCAACCCGGTGGTTGCTGAAACTAAAGATGAGTTCAGTTCCCTTACGCCAGTGCTCTGTAATACATAAAATATCAATTTGTTCTGAATTCATGAATAGTTCCATCTCTAATTCTTTGCCCTGTGTTAAACAACAAATATTTTGATGTACCAGGTTGATATTATTTATTTTATTTGATTTAACAATATTTATAGGGCAATTATGAGCTAATTGTGTGTTACTATTCAGTATAACGCTAGAGGGAATAATCTCTGTTGTCTTACTGACTAATTTAAATGATTTGGAACAAATTCCAAAGCATTGGTAATGTCAAATTTAAATTTATCCTGCTCAATAGAAGCAGATAGTTTAGCTAAATTCTTAGCTGTAATATGTAAAAAATATGATAGCGACTTAGCTATCCGTCTTGATAAATAACTAGGAAGGGAAGTCCTTCCTTTGGTCAATTTTAAATTACATTTATTTTTACTAACACTACTGTTAGAGTCTGAACTAAATATACTATTTATGTCAATAATACTTATTTTATTGTTATAATTACTTAATAAATGTAATTTCTGATTTAATTTATAAATTATATTATTTTCAGCATCTGGCGCATTCTTATAATAGGGAAAAGTGAACATTACAATGTTTTTAATTGGCAAATGACTTAATTTATTTAAATGTTTAACTAACTAACTCCAAGGTGATTTTTACAAAATGAAATTTATTTCATCTGTTCAAATATTGATAATAAGAATGTTTTAACAATTTGTTTATTTTTTTTTAAATAATTTTAATTGAAGTATAATCTATTAAATTAAATGAAAATGGACAACAAATGTAAGATTCCACTTTGATAATTAAATACGTACATCGATAACTTGAGCATCGTGACTGATGACCAAGTAACAACGTTGAACAATTCGATATACACAAATATCTTATAAGGCATTTATTTTGTTCTTATTTATATTAATATTCTATAATCAATACTTTTTATTCTATAATCAATAATATCATACTAATTCGCGTTTCGATCATTTCCATTCGATTTATATTTTTCTAGTGTTTGTGTCCTGTGTAAATATTATAAACATATTTTAAGCCTTACTCTATAAACCATGTACAAAATGCAGTTGGAACTCGTTTGTTTATTTTTTGTCAATTTGGCTTCAACTTACTTTTTTAATTACGCATATCACAGGAATTCTATTTTTATATAAATTTGCTTTTTAAAAATATAATATATCTGCATATATGCAGATGCGTTCCATTTTTAAATTACGAGAATCTCAAAACTTATCGAGTGACCTACGTAACGTAAAAAAAGCTTACAAAAGAAGTAGTAATAGTCTAGGCAACATATGCCATTTTGGTTAACTTTTTTCAGCAGCCTCCGATAATTATAATTGAGGTGTCATTCGATTCGGAATGGAACCTAGATGATTTTTGAAAAAAAAGATGATGTTCCACTTGCAAAAATTGCAAAAGTTATTAAGAAGTAACTAAAAAGATAAAAGGGGTTTAGTTTTTTTTGCAAATAACTCAAAAACTAATTAATTAAAAAGATTCAAAAGAAGACGAAATTTCCTAAAAAATCCCAATATTTATAATTTTCCCAGAGGGATGAAAATACGGCCAAAAACGGGTGCTAACTAATAACGTCAACTATTGTTTCGATCTACGACCTTCCCAATATCCTTTTACACAATATATATAATAATGTTTTTATAACTTGCCATAGGTAGATACCAAAACGTTATTAGAAAGTCATTACTAATGCTTTTGATATAGTCTTTCTAGAGAAAAAAAAAATCAGGATAATATAAAAAAAAAAAAAATTAAGGATAATATTAATTATTTCGATATTTTGAAACAATTTCGGACTTCATACGCTTTCAACTACGTAGGTCTGATTAGAGACTTTTAAGTAACTATTAAAAAATATCTCTGTCATAAGCTATTAATCAAATTTCGATAAGGACTCCAATTGGGCGGACCGATGCACACCAGGTGATTTATTTCATCTAGAGCAGCCAGATTTAATTGAGCTATACGTTTCTTCATAAAACAATTCTTTCATTGCTTTGTCTAGAACTAAGCGAGAGTTGGGTAGGTCTTTCAAGCTGGTTGATATATTGGCGATAAGAGATGTTTAGACATTATCAAAGAAACAATAGGCAATAAGTGTTATCAACTACTACTACTATTATTTAATAAGATATGCCAGTTTTAGGAATCAATGTTGCTGTCTATGGAAATATTTTACGACAAATATCGAAGAAGAATAAATTCTCAGAATACTTAAAACAGGTGAAAATAAACAGTAACGCCATCTATAGTTGCTAATTATGAAACTACACAAAAAAGTTCAACATACAGACACACGTTGTAGTCAATGTACTTTCAAGTTTTTGTAAAAAGTATTAACGCCATCTATGGTCGAGTAGTAGTTTATATTTTAATAAAATGAAAATATGTATATAGATTTATAAATCTATATAGTATATAATTATTTTGTATCCTATTGACTAACTGCATATTTTCAATGTTTTTTTTATTACATTTTAGTTATATTAATTGTAATCAAAGTCGTGCATATCGATGTAAGAATAAGTTTTCTTTTCTACCGTTTGATGTAAAATAATAAACATTTTAAATTATTATGATATATAATATAAGCGATGACCGTTCTGGTGTAGTGGTTCGATTCCCACTCGAAGAAGATATTTATATTTGTATAAATATTTGTTTCTGGTACCTCGGAGAGCACGTAAAGCCGGTGGTCCCGGTTGTTTTCATAGACATCTGATAACGATCGTTACTCATGGTAGGGAAATCATCTGCCAACCCGCATTGGAGCCGCGTGGTGGATTAAACACCAACCCTTTTCCTACATGGAGAAGCCTGTGCCCAGTAGTGGGACGTATACAGGCTGATTCAATTCAGTTCAGATAGGTATATAAGCAACAAGTTGATAACTAATAGCTCAATTTATCTCTATATTAATTATTCTAAAAGATAGTAAAGAAAAGAAACGTAGATAAAGTAAAGAAATGTTTTTGCTTAAAAAGTGCACAGTTGATATTGTAGGTTCTTTTAATCCTAGTTCGTTATGTTTCGAAACACAAATTCATTTCTGAATGTATTCGTCAAAAGTTAGATTAAATAATTAGGTAATTGCTTTATTATGAAACTAATTATTATTTAATTATAAACGATAAAAATAAATTTATAATCTTATTTTATAACTAGACTATTTCAAACTTAACTTCTCATATTTTGAAGAAATCAAATAATCGTCGAAGTTTCATCAGCGTTAAATTTAGCACTTATCAAATATTTTCGGTAACTTTAAAATAAGCATTGTAATTTTACAACACATAGTGTGATTTTTATGCCCTACTATTTTCATATATATATTGAACAGGCTATCTAACGCTAAAAGGCTTTATGAAATCAGAACTGCATTTTTTCAAATAAATACATTAAAACACAACCAACTTCAGCTTAATTATAATACTAAATGAACTGTGGGTACTATTCACGTTACTATTTCACTCTTGTGGGTTATAACGTGATTTATTATAGTATACAGCTTTAAAAAAACTCTTGAAAATCAATGCGATTTATGCTTTAAAACAAACAAAGAGTATAGATTTAGTTTTATTAATTAAGTACAGAATAAATAATTGTTTACTAAAACATGAAGCGTTGATACAATATACATACCTATATCGAATTACCATTAATATAATTAAGAACTGAGTCTAAATAATATAGTTGTTTAAACTGTCTAATAGTTGATATAGATGCTTGTTAGGCACTAAAATTTTAAAAGAAAAATCAATTTTCTGAGTAAACTATAATAATATTATTTATTACGTAAACTCAATTTCGACATTTAAAAATTATTTTATAAAATGATGCCAGTCCCCAAACTTTAGGCTTACATTTAGAAGCATATCAACCAATAATGCCCAAATCTCTTAATACTTTACAAGTTTCATGATAAGAAAGCATAGAACTAAACTAATTGAGTATATTTTAGAATTCATCTAAAATATAATTCATGTGCATAATTAAGGTACTAAATCTATTTATAACAGCTACCATTGAGTTTCTTCTTGATTCTTCGTGGTAGAGAGAGGCCGATTTATTCTGAGCCGGTGGTGATCTCATTTTTAGCTAAAAATAAGTAAATTCAAAACTTCAAAAATCACAATTGAATGAATCATATTTTGATCGAATTAAAAATGTACTTATGTATTAAGACATTGTTCTTCATCTGAAAAGTACTATAAATTTAAACAGCGTTATCTAAACAGTAAAAAAAAAATTGTTTTTATGTCCTTGCTGGACTGAAAACATTTTTTTTATTTCTAGTGCATTTATATCACATTTCAGGCTCAATACGCTGTCATAAATCGCACAAAAGCCTTAACAGGCTTACGTGGCGATATATGGGCAATAAACTATACCAACGTTTATATCCAGTACAATGTTCGAGCAAATGTTATGCTCTCAGGAATAAATTGAACTGTTGCAATGTATCATGCATTGATACAATTTGTTTACTGAATTTGCAAAAGTTTCATATCTTCCATGATGTTGTTTTACGATTTCTGTGGATTGTTATCATTTATTAATTCACTATATGTATAAATTTTTTATTTTAAAATAATTGAATTGAACGCCAAATAAAATACATAAATTACATGATATATAATTATTAGAGTTGAATAATAGGTATTAGAATATTTCACATTCTAAAAACATTTGTTTCATGAATTTTCAGATCTACTTAAAGTACTTGACAAAATACACAATTTAACATTTGGTAAGAAAGGTTTATCAATATTAAACGTATGATACATACACTTTTTTTTTTTCAAAAGAATTTAATCTTTTTTTATTATTATTAATATTTTAAAAACATTAATATTTCAAAATAAACACCTTAAACGGTACGATGTGAATCCAGTCTCGGGGTTCCGGGTAGACATACAGCACACAAACGCTAATACTAAGACAATCATATGTACGGGATTTATAAATATTTGTCTTGTACGGGGATCGAACCCACGACCGCTAGTGCATCGGCCAGTTACTGTGACCACTGCACCAACGCAGCGTCATTTTTATATTATATAAATCATAGAAGTTTTATAATGAGAAAAAATGTTGGAACATCTCACGGGAAAGAAACATAATTTATGAAAAAATAATCCAGATAGCCTGGATGTGGTAGATTTATAGATATTCTTCATTCATAGATCAGATTTAGTCTATCATTTGTAATCTATCATTATCAATAACTAGTCAATCAACATTATATAGTCTATCATGTATCAATAACTAGAGGGCTTGCCATTTCTTGTTAAAATAAAATAAAAAAATATTATTTGCTTTGTTTTCAGTATTTTTTAAACTTCTTCGTTACACGTTATACTAGAAAATAAATGTTTGGATAAACAATTACAATTATACATTTATAGTTTCCATTTTGTTTAGTATCAAATGTGTAGTCGAGTACGTATTAAGTACAAAAATATTATGTAATATAAATAATTATATTTTAAGTGTAGATTTGGTCGAAAGCGTAATTTATCAGGTAATAATGTGATATTTATTATTATTTACTTGTAATTAGTTATTGCATAGATAGATATTGATTACCAATAGTAATTTAATTTTGTTGTTGACTTAATTAAATAAACTTTTATAATATTATTTACGTGGATTATAGTTAAGGTATGGGAACAATGAAATATAACAAAATCGTCATTTTTATTTTAGTCTTTTTAATAATAATTAATTCAAATTTGAGTTAGAATAGATTTTATTTTAAATTAAATTGACACACTTTGAGTTAATCTTTTTAATCATATTTTGTATTTGAGAAAAAAACTATACACGTGTTTTGTGTTTTATTTAAAACCTATAAATTGAAATTTGAATTTCCAGGATATTGAATGAAACAAGTACTTTATTAATTTTAACATAGGTACACATTTTTGCCTGCTCTATATTTACAATTTCTGTGCGCTCAAATAAAGTTGTGTCTAAAATATAAACTAGTATAAAATTTAACACACATCCTGGTCAGTACTAAATATGTAATGAAATTTTTCATCGACGTCATATTTTATCGCAGTTTTCTTGGTAATATTTTCCCTTAATTTACATTACTTAATTATTATTATATACATTTAATCAAATGGACTTTAAAAAGTATAAATTACAATGTACATACACAAATCTATATTTGTATAAGCGCAAAAAACTGTATCGTCTTAAAATTACCTAAGTAATGTCTTTAAGGAGTATTTTTTCTTCCCCGGTCTACATTATTTTAAATATTAAATGCACTGATATATTTTTCATTTTAAGGCACTTTTCCTAATAAATTCTTCTTCCTTTTTCCTAAATACTTACACACTTAACCAGACATCCATTCCAATTTTACCCACATTCAATAATTGATATAGTTGTAAGATTAATTAATGTAATACCTTCAAACTTTTCTCTATAGACCGAGTATCAATAGAAAATTGTTTTTTTTTTATATTGTTATAACGACCAAGTTTAGCCTTTTCAACAAACTAAATTTAGAGTATCAAATAGAATATGATAATACAATACGAGTATAATGATATGCAAGATAGTATCTAGTATATTATTTAAATAAGAAATTGTATAATAAATGTCATTTAAAAATAAATAGTTCGTTGTGTTTAAGCGCTTATTGCAACATAGTTTTAATTCATTAACAATTATGAATAAATTACTGTTCTAAATTCTGTCGTTTCGTTTCTTTTTTTTTCAATTCTTCTTTCATGATATATGTTGATAAAAGTAGCGAGGTCTTCCAGCCGTGAGATACCTGTAGAGACGAGCTTCTGATGATACGTAAGCTACAAAAGCCCGGATCTACAGGGTAGATCACGAATGTGCCAATGATATATTTCATTCTTCTTACTTTGTCTTCTTTCTCTTCTATGTTGCTTGTATCTTTCTTGTCTTTTGTCTTGCCACACAATTTTTCATTCTTGATTGTTGTTTTTGGCCCGTTGTTCGATCCTGAAACTTGGAAATAATGGGTATTAGATTCTTCATATTTTTTTTTTTTTTTGGTAATACAATAATAACGGTTAGCTAAAAATCCAATATTATTTGTTTTTACTTTTTATAATAATACTTAACGCGACTAATTTAAAACGAAATTGGTTTATATTTTTGGTAACTGCTCCTGGCGTTATTTCTATAAAAACAAAAAAAAAATTAAATCGATTGTGTAGATCCTAAGATTAGATTATATTTAGAATTTCTTCCGTTCTAATAAATTATTATAGACAAGCCACCCTACCCAAACTGAATAAATGTATCAGATGTGGGTATTTAATAAAGTTATTTATGCATTAAAAAAATCTATTAACTATTAAATAAAAATCTATTAAACGGCTTAAATTCAAGCTTTTTTTTTTTCAATCAGCCTTAAAGTCAATGTCGGGCATTAACGAATACAAAAATATAAGACATTTAAATAAAAAAGCTATTTATTAGTATAATTGTAACCGTAACCGTATAAAAAAATTAACATTCTTAAAGGACAATGAACATTATTCTATGAAGCTGTGCCCTGACATGTACAGAAAATTGATATTTTAAAGTATGTGTCATTGTTTTTCACTGCCTTGATGTGTTCGTTAATATGATCAGATACCGACTGGTACGAGAAGCTATTGAAACTACTAAATATAGTCATTACAATAGGAAAGATGGGTTTCAACTGTCGAGGCTATGGAATCCTGTGATCCTAATCACTATTGACTTATCGAGCTCCGCAAAATAAAAATTAAAAAAAATGGTAAATATCCCGTTTTAAATAAGTCTATTTCACATATTTCAACGTATTAATAATTTTAATTTTTTTTTTATTCTTCAAAAACCAAAATTCGTGTTTTAAAATAGTATAAACAAGTAAACATTCCGAATGGGCGTAGATTGCAATAAACTAAAACTGGATTATTAGATTTTTGTAAAATTATTTTCGTACTTAGTTAATTTTGTACGAAAATTTTCTGTCTAATCAAGGATTAAAAATAAAAAATATATATATATATATATATATATATATATATATATATATATATATATATATATAAGAAGTAAATTCTAGGAATTAATATCATATTCTAAATAGAAGGGACTTATGTTTAAAAATAAATATTTTGTTTCTTATCCTGTAAACGAAATTATAAAGTATAATATAAGTATAAGTTATATTCGTTGCATTAATTAATAAATTATAAGATTAATAATAGACTTATATTAAAACGATTTAATAATGGTTTAAAACATTATCAATTAAATAAAAGCATTAAACGCTATATGTAAATTAAATTTTAAAGATATTATATGGATTGTTAAAACTTATGTATGTAAATTAGAATCCGTTGATATGGTAATAATGTTAATCTCTTTACTCGCATAATCCGTCATTTATAGCCCTCGCTAATAAACGAATTATCTCCATAATCCCATTAATTCAATTAACGTTAATGAAATGGGATTATTTCAGCAATTTATACAAAGTTAAAGTCATTTATGGTTCAACTATCTTCAAGATAAAAAAAAAGACTTCGAAAAGAAATTCAATTTCTCGATGAGAAAAAAGTGAATTACGTAAGAGACACGATAAAACGATTTCCAGCTTCAGATTCACAAAAAATAATCTGGGAAATGTTTTCGCAAATCATCGCCACTATTGTGTACCGATAATGTAGTAGTGAAAAGCGCGGCCGAACAAAAAGGTTCACTTAATTGGGTAGGGAAGATCGCTGAATGGCGAACGGGCATTGTTCTCCCGCGAGGCCTTTATACAAGCTCGCTCGATCGCCTGACTCATCAATTTCCTCAGATTGACGGACTTGAAACGATTGAGACTTCGTTTCGTCTCTCCCGACTAATTCCACACGACTTGTGGTCTTATTATATTTTTAACACTAGCTACTTCCTGGTGTACAGAAAAATTCCGGAACAAAAGTGTATGCGGTGATTTATAATGCCGTCATTTATCCAGCTTCCTTTGAACTAAAAGCGACCATAAAATGTGGCTTAATCCAAACTCCACTCTCGCGAGATCTAGTGAATGAAGCTTAATTACATAACTAATCGAGCAACGTTTGCACAGTGCTACTTATTTCAACTTCTCGAATGATAATGAAACCGTAACAAGACTAACAGATTTACTCTTATCCACGCGAATAGAGCATCTTAATTAAAGCTCATTTATATATTTAACAAGGTACTAGCAAAGGTAGCCGTTAACATCTACCTGCAATTAAACAAAACAGAAGTGGCGCATTATGTTGCTCTGCCAGGGGATTGAACTAAAATCTTCACTCCCTTTCCCCCTGGCCCTGTCTATAGACGTACATCTATCATTAATCTTGCAAGGCTGCGGGTAAACACCGTTCCCTCTGAATTACTTAGTGTCGTTAATCTGCTCAACATTGATAATATAATTCTAAGATTACAGCTACGAAAACTCCATAGTTGATTTGTTTTTGTAAAAGCTACACAACCTCGAATGAATACAAATTTAAGGAATAAACGATATGACTCTTTCGATTTCTCTCAATTGGCTAGAAAATATTCAACATTTTCATTTATATTAAAGCGAAATCTCGATGCGCAATATCGATAAATAAAATCTCGTAGTCCCTCGTGAAACATTTCACAGTGACGTTTAACTAGACGTCGCCACAAATCCCTCGTCTACGTTAATGCGACATGACCTTATCTCAGTTTCGCTTCTACAAACATTTTAAATAAGAACTACATTTTATCCTCAAATGCTTTACTTTTTTCTTAACCTCCTGTTATGGAAAAAATATTAATAGGTATTTAATGGATACAATTAATATAAAATGAAAATTTAATAATTCATATTGAGCTACAGCTTTTATTTAAATAGCACCATTAACAACGAATCTAATAATAAAATAATAATAAATAATAAACGTTTTACACTCAACGGCCCCTAGTAGGATGTTAATCCTGTGTAGGGGGTCCGGAAACACACACAACACAGAAGCACAAACGCCCAGACCACGACAAATATCCGTATGGCCTATACAAATATTTGTCATGAGCGGGGATCGAACCCGCGACCGCTAACGCATAAGCCAGTTGCTGTGACCACTGCGCCGACGCTTCTTCAAAATTAATATAATATAAACGTAATGTAAACGTAAAGAAGGCCTAGTTGTCATGAATTCAAATCCTGAAACTTTAAAGCACTAAAATTTAAAAATTCATCTTCTGTTTGACGATGAGAAAACACATCGTTAGAAAACCTGTATATTGGCAGTGAAGCAGCAGATTCAGCTCTAATCCTTCTTAGCAGTGACACATTTAAGGCTTTTATTTTATGCTATAACAGTACAAAACTTTAATAAAATATGGAATATAAACGAATATTAGAAACTAAATACGCCCCTGCAATAGGCAATTGACATTCAGCTTCAAACAAACATTGTTGAAGTACAATGTAATATATTTGTTGTTTGTTTTATCTTGAAGTAACTTATATGAACAGAAACGACACTCTTAAATTATATATCTAAAGCTTTAATCTTATCGAAATTCATGTAAATGTTAACAATCCAAACATAAATATCGTCATGGCCTTTTATCGTGCAAAAGTACTAAATCTTACCTCACTTAAATTGTTTTTCCACCGACTCGGAGGAACTCATATCGACGTGTTTTCTCCGATACCTGGAACATTCAGTCCCAAAGGTTACATTTCAATATGCTGACTAAACAAACATAAACTTTAACTTCGACGTCCCATATTTTATGTGAAAGCAATATGTCTCCAGGCACGATATGAATTTTTCTACATGTACCATACTTTTACCAACGAGAAATGGCGGAAGTTATAATTTTGTTTATAATATTTATGGGTATACTTTTTTATTTATAACTAAGCAAAACTCTTTTCTATGCCTATAATGTTATTTCTACCTCATAAACTATTAATAATATCTAAAACAAGTATGCTTAATTAAAAAAAATCAAAAAACCCGACTGCGAAAAATAATAAGAGTATTATTATAAACTAAAAAGAATAAAACAATTTACTAGCTTTTATTTGATACCCATATTGCTACAGTAAGAAAAAAAAATTCAACCCCCCCCTCATTCCACCATTTGCGGGCGCCATTTTGAAAATTTATATAGCCTATGTCACTACTACAATTTAGACAAATCCAACGACACCTCATATGTCAAAAACCGTCCAGCCGTTTGGGCTGTAGGGCGTGCCAAAGAAATGGACATACATACATACATACATACATACATACATACATACATACATACATACATACATACATACATACATACATACATACATACATACATACATACATACATACATACTTACATACATACACTCGAAAAACATAACCCTCCTTCTGTCGCAGTCGGGTAAAAAAGTAAGTTTTGGTTTTATTGATACGTTAGTTATAAAGATAAGGTCGATTGCGCTTAATAATAACAAGATAAAATGATTTAGTTCTGTTTAAACACATAAATATTTTTTGTATAATAAGAGTTATTATATTATATTACCAAAAATTAACTTGCATTTTATTGCAATCGACAGTTCAGTCGTAGTTTCAATTTGATTTTTAACAAGATTTCGTTTTGTATTGAGTTGAATTTTACAAAACAGGGATAATTAGCTAATTTTTATTAGCTAACGTAGACATAGATTAATAATACAGTTTTAATAATAATAATTCTTGAAATAAATTCAACTGCTCTTTCTAAAGAAAATATAGCATCGTTCCCAAGGGATAATGCTCCATTCATTTGCGCATTAATTAAATTTTATGTTTGAACTGAACGAATTAATTTTCCTAGAGCACAATGTCTCTGAAATAACAATTTCGAGTAGAAATTCACGTCTATCATTATTATCAACTCATAATTAATAAGTATAGTTAAAAAAACTAAATGAAAATTAAACAAAATTACAATGATTATGAATATACAATGGAACGGCTAACGAAAACTTAGAAAATTAAATTAAATTCTAATACCATCTCATTTACATTGATAAATCGATAATTATACATAGATAACTGTGCTTTTCAAGATAGGTTTAGATTTAAAGAAATTCATTCTCATTAAGGTAGGTACCTAATATTATCACTTACACGAGAACTGCACATTCATAACAAACATTTAAAATACAATTTGACATTGTACTTGTAAGAAATAAATGACTATGAAGTAACATTTTGATTTCAAATGATTACATTTAACACTTTTTACTCAAATAAAATATAGACTAATTGAGCATATTGTTTTATTTTAAGTTACTTATTATCTAAAATGTGCTTAGCAGGTTCCTTTTTAAATACGTTCTAAACGAGTTTAAATTTTTTATATGTGAGGGTAGTTGGTTATAAATTTTTGCACCTTCATAAGTGATCATTGTTATATTGTAATTTCTTTGAATATTGGGTAGGACGAGAAAACTAGCTCGACGAGTGCTGTGATTGCTGCATGATAATTGTTTGTTGAACGTTAAGTTAATATGGATTGTATTGTTTTTCGGATAAAATTGCAAACGTTGTATACATAAAGGTTTTTAATATGCATTATTTTTGTTTCATTTTATATTTTTCTAGTAGGCATTAGGTAATGATATTTAAAAATTAATTTGATTAACTTATTTTGTAAAACTTGAAGTTCATTTATTTGAATTTTAGCCGAAATTCCCCAGACCTCAAAAAGATATTATAGGTGTGGTTTCACTAGTGCGTTATATATTGTGTGCTGTAATTTACTAGGTATATAATTCTAACTAGGATAAATAGTGATTTTAAATACTTATTATATTATCTGCTCTGGGGCTACTTATTGTTCATTACATATATTATAAGAAAAAAAAATATTTTTCATTTTAAAAAAGTAATGTTATATGTAACCGAGATATATATATTTTTATTAATGCTTGTAAGTAATTAAATGCAGGTAAATGTAGGTAGGTACCTGTTAACATAATATAATCTAAAAGTATGTAAATAAATAGATTTAAGATTGAAAAAAATAGAAAAAAATATATGATTATTAAGTTAAGTTTATTATTTGAGTTTAAGTTAAGTTTATTATTTGTATATTAAATAAGTAAATTTGTGGTCTGTGCAAGGCGCGCGATATATAGAGATCCTCAGCTTAGTTTTAGTCTCGTTGTCTAAATAAGTACGCATTAACCCATTTGAAGCCAAATGAAAATTACAAAAGATATTTTTAAAATTCTTTTATTAGTGGACATTTTAGAAGTTAACATATAAAGAAAACATGAAAAAAATACAATTTAAAAAAAAACCTGAAATTTACAGGGGTGTTCCCAAACTGGTACAATGGCTTAGTATGAGTGAAAATTTGCAAAGCACGACTTTTCAATGCAAAGTGTTTTTTTGCATTTTTTTGCAGCCCCAGCGACCTCTAATGTGACATATAAAACACCTCACTTGAGTTGGTAGCTTTTCTGGTACATGTTCAACACCATCTAATCGCAATCCTTCTATATTAGATGATGATGGACGTACTATATTCCTTTGAGGTGATTGTCTAAGATAATATCTGGCGACGCTTCTTCGAAATAGAAGTTGATCCATTGGTTCCTCTGTGGCGATCACTTGCATACTCCATGCATTTGCCATAGCCATATCAATCATATATGTGAATAGTAACCACCGCCATTTCTTACTGTGGATCCTAATCCTGTAAAGGGATATGGATTGATCTAACTCATCCACGCCGCCCATACTTTTATTATAATTTTGAAATGCATGCGAAGTATGGACATCAACCTTTTCTTTTTTTTTGTGCACCATCTTTTTACAATTCCTAAAGGTTCATGAGAGTCATGGTCATGGAACATCGAAAGAGCATTGGCGAGCAGAAGAAGTAGACAACATTGATTGAGAGGAACTGATTCGTCGTCTTTTGACAGCCAAAGGTTCATCATCGCTGTTGTCTTCGGATAATGAGAGTACCAATATTACGAACAAATACTTCAATATTGCCAGGGACATCGTTAGGTAAACAGCGAAGCGTCATATCAATGTCACCCTCTTCTTCATCCGTAACAACGCTTGGCTCGGGGGGAATTATGGCCAAATCATATTCTAAATTATCGTCACTATCTTCGGCCAAGTTGTTTATAGCTTCTTCTAAGCCCCTAAAGTTATTACTACCACTAAAATATTTCTTTCGACTCATTTTGATTCTGTAAAAAAGAAAATATAATTAGTACACTTGTAGCCACTGTGCCAATATTGGTACACCTATTATTTATATATTTTTTATATTTTTTACACCTATTTATTTGCCTCTCTATTTGCCGAAAATTCTCGTCTAGATGCTGGTAATAAAACTCCACCTCAGTTACCTCCTTGTGGATGCAAAATGCCTGAAATCCACATTTACCAAAAGGAGGTTCTCAAAACACTACGCAATCTGGACGTGAACAAAGCCAGTGGTCCTGATGGTATTCCTGCTATTGTGTTGAGAAATTGCGCAGCCGAACTGTCTCCAGTCCTGACACGTCTGTATCGCCTTTCTTTTCGATCTGGGACTGTTCCGAAAGCATGGAAGCTCACGAACGTACAACCCGTACCCAAGAAGGGTAGTCGTGCTGATCCTGCAAACTACCGCCCAATCGCGATCACCTCCACCCTCTGCAAGGTAATGGAGCGTGTTGTCAACAATCGCCTTCTGGCTTACCTGGAAGATAATGATCTCCTCAGTGATCGGCAATACGGATTTCGCCAACGCCGCTCTACTGGGGATCTTCTCGTGTACGCTACACATCTCTGGGGGGAAGCCCTCGATAAATATGGTGAGGCCCTAGCTGTCTCACTTGACATTTCGAAGGCATTCGACGGGGTCTGGCACGATGGTCTTATTGCGAAGCTTCCTGCTTACGGTATTCCCACCAGTCTATGTACTTGGATCTCCGATTTCTTGAGGGAACGGTCAATTCGTGTAGTTGTTGATGGCTACACGTCTGACCTATTGACTATCAATGCCGGGGTACCCCAAGGATCTGTTCTCTCCGCAACGCTATTCCTGCTTCACATAAACGATCTGCTTAAGCCCGGTATCTTTGGGTACGCAGATGACAGCACCGTCGCGGAGAGATACTTCTCCAGTGCAAGAACAAGACAAACTGAAGTGGACGATCTTAGAGAAGCAATGGTCTACCGTGCCAATCTTACTCTTCAGGCTGTCTCCGACTGGGGTGATGCTAATCTAGTAAGATTCAATGCTTCAAAAACCCAGGCGTGTCTCTTCTCCGCTAAAAAGAGCCCGTTTAACTTGGCTCCCACTTTCCGAAATGTGCCTGTTCCAGTCACGAACCACCTTGAACTACTCGGTATAGACTTATCGTCCAAACTCAATTTTGGAAGCTATATCGAATCCAGGGCTAAGACTGCTTCAAAAAAACTGGGCATCCTCTCCAAGGTCCGTCACTATTTCACACCGGACCAGCTGCTAAGACTTTATACAGCTCAAGTCCGCTCCTGCATGGAGTACTGTTGCCATCTGTGGGACGGTTCCGCCCGGTATCAGCTCGAAGCCCTGGAAGCTATCGACAGGCGTGCCAGAAAACTCATTGGTGATGAGATGCTTACTTCAAGACAGCTCCAGAGCCTCGAACATCGCCGACTGGTTGCTAGTCTGTGTGTCTTTTACAGGTTACATTTCGGTGAGTGTGCACAGGAATTGCATCAATTAATTCCCCCAGCACCATTCCACCATCGGACAACTCGACGAGGGCAGGGGTTCCATCCATACGTGGTCGACATTCCTCCGGTTCGTACCTCGCGGTTCGCATCATCTTTCATTATTAGAACTGCAAAGGAATGGAATTCTCTTCCTGCGTCACTGTTTCCCGATGCGTACAACCTAGGGATTTTTAAGGCAAGAGTGAACAGGCATTATTTGAGTTTGCGTGCTTCACCTTAGACCTCATCATTGTTTACCATCAGACAAGATTGAGGTCAAACGCACTCAAATTTCCAATAAAAAAAAAAAAAAAAAAAAACCTATGTTTAGGTAACTATTATTTTTTATATAAATAAAATATCAGCATCAGAATACTTTTATATATTAGGTAATTTGTTTATCTTATACTAAAGATTGCAATAATAAAAGAATTTATCACCAATATTAATAAATAAAAAAATGAATACACTTACTTCCTCTGTCGTAACAATAATAAACTTCAACACTTAAAAAAACTAATATTTATAAACAAATAGTCAGTCACTGATTATTATACGAAACTAGTACAATCTTAACTGCACAATGAAATAATAAGTGGGTGGCAACAAAACTAATATGAGGGTATATTAAAAAAAATATAACTGTTCCCAAATTGGAACAGAGGTAAAGAATGGGTTAACTAATAATAATCTAAAAATGTTAGTAAAAAGGCATGGGCAAAAAAAAACCGAGATATATTTCGCACCGTATACACGCTAACAAAGGCTACATTAAACTTGTACTCATTACACAAAACTTTCCTCTTAATATTCAAGATAATGACTCAACTTTCTGCTCTTTAGAGATTACCTATTTCGAGTTGGCGAATCGCACTTAATATTTATTATTTATAAAATATAAATATAATGTTATTTATATAATATTCTTTTATACTATTGATAAATATAGAGCTTGGTTTAACCAAATAATGTAGTAAATAATAAATGTTACTTTAAAAAAACTTAGGGCCTGTTTCACCGGTTGCTGATAAAGCTATCTGACGTATGTAACAGATAAAATTTTATGATATATTTTTTGTTTCTACCATCAAATTTCACTTTATCTGTCAGATTTTTTTTTACTCGCAATCTGTCAAGCCTTTCTTAAACCCCTAAGGGCCAGTTTCACCACTTGCTATTAAATTCCCGATAACCTAACTGGCACTTATTTTGACAGATAACCCATACAATTACCTGTCAAAAAAGTGCCAGTTAGGTTAGCTGAAACTTAATAGTAAGTGGTGAAACTGGGTCTAAGTCTTTTTTCCTGGTGATAAATTCTATCAGTAACTTAAGTGCGAGATAAATTTTATCACCAACCGGTGACTCAGGCCCTGAATACTTAATGAGAATATTAACTGAACAAGTAGTTTATATTTGTATTTTAAGCATTATATACCTATTATGGTAATTGGTAACTTGATAGTATATATATAGCTTACTTATAAACTCTTTTGCAAAAAAAACGGGCACTTAAGCAAAGAACTATTTTATAGTTACTATTAGTTTGTTTGACAATTTTAGGTATTGTTATCGTCAGAATTTTATAAATTAATTAGGAAGGAATAGTTTTCATCAGTTTTATCATAACATTTTAATTAAATTATTAAGAAATAATGTTTAAGCTCAAAACACTATGATTGTACCTGCTCGCTAAATAAAAATGAAACGCGTTAATTTCTTTGTTTTTCTTGAATACATTAAAAGCAGATAAAAGTTTAGTATTGAGTGTGACCCCCTCTTGCTGAAATCACAGCTTGCATTCGTCTGGGCATGCTAGTGAGTATATCTTTTATGGTTTCTTGGGGAATACGTTCCCACTCCGCGGTAATCACATTCTTTAGCTCTCTGATGGTCTGCGGAGCCGGCTGCACTGATCTCACTCGTCGCTTCAGAACGTCCCAGACATGCTCTATGGGATTGAGATCCGGACTTCTAGCTGGCCAGTCCAAACGACGAATTCCGACTTCTAGCATATACGCATCCACACCGCCAGACCGGTGGGCGCGAGCGTTGTCGTCCATAAAAATTGAGTTTTCGCCAAGAGCGGTTAAAGCGGGTTATGCATAAGGAATTAGAACTTCCGTTATGTATCGGTGTCCAGTCAGTATACCGTTTTCGATGAAGACTAACTCCGTACGATCCATAGAATTTATTCCTGCCCAAAACATAACAGAGCCCCCTCCATAAGGTGTGATTTCTTCAAAACATGCCTCTGCAAAGCGTTCTCCTCGTCTACGTAGCACTCGCCGACGTCGGTCTTCACCATGCAGAGATATACTGCCTTCATCGGAGAACAATACCCTATCCCAGTCTTCATGAGTCCATGACACACAATTTCGAGCGAAGCTAAGCCTGGCAACTCGATGTCCACGGAGTAATTTAGGGCCGCGTGCCGGGCGATGATTGTGTATATTAGCAGCGAGAAGCCTCCTCCTGACCGTCCATAGACTAATTTGCACATTTCATACTTCTTCGAGGGTGTTCTTGAGGTCCACATAAGAAAATTTGCGATTTCTCAACGCTTGACTAACTAGAAAACGATCATCCCGTGGTTCGGTACATGTCTTTCTGCCAGAACCAGGCCTTCTCTTGACGGAACCGGTCTCTTGATAGCGCTGCCAGGTCCTTTGAACTGTCGACCAACTCACATTTAGCCTCTGAGCCACGAAGCATTGACTGCAACCTTCTTCAAGCAGCGCTATAATTTTGCTCGCTTTTATCACTTTATCTACCATTTTCGAGATTGCTAAACAGCAATACATAACTTTTAAATCTCAAGGACACCAGATAATTTAATAAAAATTGACAAAAAGTTAATTAGAGTCGATATTAACTATAGGGAATTCGCGCCACAAAATGTAGTTAAAAGTTATTTTCTTTGAAAACCAGGCTCAGTCAAAAATTTGAATTTGGAATGTACTCTTATAAACATTATGGCACTTTTATAACTGGCCAGTAACATGTTCAAATGATTAAAACCTTTTTGGTATTTTATTTTTTTCAGCCAGAAAGAAAATCGAAACCGCCCGTTTTTTTTGCAAATGAGTGTATAATTGTACGAGTATTGGAATGCATAGCTGTAAAATTATAATAAATTTTATTGAAATTATTATTAATTTATAATTCTTATATTTAGATATTTTAAATTTAGAATTGTTGATTTTTTTAAATTTAATTTACGTTTTATTTTTGTACAACTAAGTAGGTATATAATATTAAGCGTAGTGTATTAATCCTAAGTGCATGAAGTGGTGTTTGCTTTTAAATGATTTATCATAATCTGTATATATTTAAATTGTACATAAATTATTAATGATCATTTTTGTGAACTCGCTGTCGTACTTTTATTAAATGAAAAAATGATAAAATTAAATTTAAAATCACTGTTGATTGAAAATTCCGACTATACCTAAACTCAATGAAAAATATTAACGGTACATAAATCTGGTTGGTTGGCTGGAGTCGTGCCAAACTATCGCACCATCAGACCTTAGGGCTTTGTGCAAACTGACCGTTATTCCCGTCATAATTTAAAGTAAAAATACAATCGACATTTTAAACACGAGCGTAGGAAATAAAGTACGAGTTTTTAGCTTGAATTCTGCTGCGTTTTAAAATGAAAATTATTTAATGTTCCGTAATAAACGTCAGTAAAATTTATTGCTTTTAATTTTTATTATAATATATTTGGTATTTTATATATGTATTGTATATACTGTTTGTATCAATTGAAATTTATTTTATATTGCAAAGCTGAAGAGTTTCATTGAACAAGCAATGTTTCGATCAACTGGTACGGTAAATTTTTTTTTTTGCATGTTACAGGCTATAAAACTTCACAACAACGTGTATCATTATGTGTATTAAAATTTGTTGCAGAAAAAACTGTATGGGGTGTCTTGTAGTATATTTATCAAGGGGAATACCAAACAAAAAAACAGGATAAAAAAGAACGAAAAACAAACTTTGTTAAAATATATGTATGTATAAGGTTAATTCTTCTATAATTCGGTAGTTCTAAAGAAAGAAATCCCTTTATTAAGATATTGCTAAATTTAAAATAGCTGTGCTTTTAATCTACCAAAAATGTTTTTTTTTTTTAAACAAAACCTTTTTTTAATTAAGATTATGTTATTCAATAAAAAAGTAAATGCATAAAATATTAGATTATTCTAAAGAAAGTGCAGTAGCTATTTGTTTACAAATGCAAACTTTAATAGCGTACTTTATTAAGTCAATATCTTAAGCCAAACGAGCACATTATTTGGGCGTAGCGTAATGGACCGAACTGTAACTGCATAGAGTAAGCCAACATCAGAGACAATTGCTTAAACTTAATTTAGTACTAAATTTCAGACGATATCTGCATAGCGAAACTATCTCGATTATACTATGCGCTACGGACGTTAACTTTGCTTTAGTATAATATATTTGCTTAAACTTAGCGTATTTACATCCAATGGTATCATTTACAGTATTTAAATACACTGCACCCAAAAATAACATGTAAGCATTAACATAATCTTTGAAAAAAATATGAAAATATTAACTTTTTTTTAAAAAATTTAACTTTATATTTGTAATGTTTTTGGTTAAAAGTAGTCATAATTATGTATTAAAGTAATTTTAGTAATAAAAATTTGAAACATTTAGACATATCTATACCTTTTTGGAAGATCTAACAAAAGTTTATTCATTATAATTCGTTCTGCTCTCTCTTTGCTCGTATTCTTTTAACCACTTTTTAGGAAATTCGCTTACAATAGAACGCTACACTTAGATAAGTCTCGCTGGAATGCTGTTAGCTGAAATTGCATTTGCATATCGCATTTAGCTCCTCTATTGTGAATAGTCGGAGCTTGAGAGAAATACAGAACTCGGAGAAAAAAGATAAGTACTCGGTGTTATTGTTAGTAGCTGGCTAGATAACTTTAAGCCCGCAAAATAAAAGCACACAGCAATTTCGTATGATAATTCCTGCTTTTCGTACAAAACGGAGATGTTTTTTTTTTTGGTCATTTGTTAATTTAATCGTAGACGAAAAAACAAAAACATTTAAGTGAGAAAAATTATTCTTCTGTGTACATATCGCTCATTTGGTACAACATTGACGTAATTGTACATTCTATGTTTTACAGGAGATTGAAATAAAGTAAAAAAAAAATTTTTTTTTCAAAATTAGGATGAGTAAGTAATATAAAATATAGTATTGTTGTAAGTTAAAAGATAACCACAGATGTGATAATTATAGGTGCTTTATAGCTTCTGGGTAAATTTAATACTTCTTCAGATTTTTTGATTTGAGAACACTCGTAATTGTGACAATATTCCACCAAAATACTGTCAATGACCCATTATGTTCGCCATACAAACTTAAGTACTTTGTGACAAAATAAAACTAATTTAAGTTAAAATCAACTTTTTTATTTATTTGGCTAGCTTTAGATATTTGTAATACGCCAAATGAGCGATATGTACAAACAAAAAAACATCAACTGCGTTTTAAAATTCAGCAACTTAATTTTCTAAACGTCATGCCGACTCTTTTACTTTGAAAAAAAATACTGTATTATTTCATCATTTTACTGTCGTTTATAATAATAATAACATAAATAAAATCATAAGACCTTTCATATATTTATCTGAAAACAGTAGTCGAGTTGTGAAATTCGTTATTTGTGTTTATTAAAGCCTCATAGCGGCAACAAAATTAATGCAACGCGACGAATATGTAAAGTTATATGAAACTGCCTCAGTAAAAATAATATACGACGAGTTCTCTGTACAGAATGACTCTATAATGCATAACCGAAGCTCAAATTGGTAAAAATGTACCCGTAAATTAAGCCATATGTCCATTTGTTCGAATTTACTCAACAAATTATAAGTTATTTGCATGATAGCTACATTTTATTATCCTGTATTTCATATTTTATCTCTCTACGTACCAGCATTCCATTTTAAAATGAAATAATAATAACTATCATTGGATACTGATAAAAGGCGTTTATTTTCACTATAAACACGTTAAACTATTTAAACTTCTATAAATCAGCCAACACGTACCGTTTTCACCTCATGTTAATGGTTACTTCTCTGTTTATGTGAACTATAGCGTGATGTTGATGCCTTCGTTTTTGTGAGTTTTGTAAGAAACAGCTAATGTATATACTACCACAAAAACAATGAGACAAACGCTGATAAAATTGTTTTTGCTACACTACGGGGCAAAAACCAAAAAAATGGATAAATATCGTTTTGGAAAAATATTCAATGTTCTGTAACTACTAATACAACCTCAAATTAATTTACTTATATATCGTTTCTGTATTAGTTATATTCACATATTCATACATTGCATAGTCAATAATTCTGCGTGGTACGATTGTCACATTGATAAAAAGTGAATAGTCACATAAAATTAGTGAAATTCCACAGATTCATGTTTAGAGAGTACAAAACGACTAATCGTATCATTCATTTGTAACAAATAGAAAAATTATAAAACCATTATCCATATTTTACGAACAAAAGTTTTAACAATGTGTTAAAATTCTCGCAATCCAAAAACATCAACTAAAAAAGAACATCAGCGAACCGTTAGTGCATTTTAATTTGGACGTGGGTAAAATCAGATAGTGGATCAAGATGGCGGCCGTGGGTAAGGTGGGGTTAACCGGGGGTCGTAATTTCGCGCCCGGAGCGACATCTATAATTCCGGCGAGCATTCATAAATTAGCATACGTATTAGATTGCGCGAACCGTACTACAAATTCCGTGCACGATTGTACTTACGAATCCAGACCGTCTACTAAATTGAGTGTAATTAAGAAAAACGCAAATTTACGTTGAATGCGGTTTCGGGTTATATTTATCGAGTGATTTGTTTACCTTGTGTGCTGAATAATTTATTCGTAAATATAAAGTATCATAAAAATTATATTTTATTCAGGAAAAGCACAGTGTATGATTTTTATTCTTACGAATTATCTGTTTTATTTAGGTCACTCGAACGAGCTAAATTCTCTTTATTATAAAATATAGGTATCGCGTACAAATAAAATAAAGTTTGTGCGACAACCTACCTCATAGAAATATTAAAAACAATATCTGTAGCCTACCTGGTGTGGGGGAGCGACTAGTCACCTTAACGCCGGCAGTTGGTGATTTAATTTCGCTCTTTGCGGATATTTGTGTACAATTATTAATTTCTGGTCTGTGTGTATGTCCTTGTATCCACAAGCTCCCCACCGTGCCTTGGAGAGCACGTAAAGCCGTTAATCCCATTTATTATCATAGATCTGATGGCGATCGCTACTCAGGTTAGGAAATTATCCAAAATTATCATATCCTCTTTGTTATCACAAGCACTTGAATACCTATGACCGTTAATCATAATAGGGAAATTATCCGCTAACTAGCAGTGGGACAGCGTTGTAGATTAAGTTTCTTTATGGAGAAGAGGACTTTGCACGGTTAAAATTTTCTTTAATAAAAATAACCTTTAGTAGTTACGATTTACTTTTGAAAAGAAAAATCAGATTTGTGAATTTAACCTGCTATGTGGATTTTTTAAGATAATGGTTCATAAAAATTTTAAAGCTGCTCGTTTACAACAGTAAAAATAAAAATTGTACAACAGGAAACGTAATTGACATCATAAGTTTGAAATGTGAAAAAAGCCTACGAAAATATTGCATCGTTTATTTTAACGATGTCGGCATATCGTCTTCAGAATCAACGACTAAAACCAAAGTAAAAATTTTGCAATTTGTAATATTGGGCCATTTGAAAAACACAAGAAAATAAAACATTCAAGTATTTTGTGTATGCTTACAACGTTGAGAAACAAAATATCAACAAAATACCTACAAAGCAATGTTAAAAATTTATTAACAAATTTTTGGTTAAAGTTCGAATCGGTTCATTTAAAACCGATTTTATAATGTAATCTAAAATAGGAAGTTATGTAAAAATGATAGGTTATGTCTAATTTTTAAATCTTTAAATCGTAGAAAAAAGAACTATTAGTTTCGTTTACAAATCAAAACCTTTAGTTGATGCAAATTAGAAATACCGATAAGAAATTTTAACACTTGAAACAACATTAAATTATAAATCTAAATAAAATAAAAATTATTAAAAACATTAAAATAACATTTTTAGTAGTTATAAAACGCTGACGTCTAAACTTTAATACGTGTCAAGTAACTCATTATTTATTCATTTTCATACTTCGCTTCGCTAATTTTACGTTCCGTTTTAATGTCTGTGGCGAAATAAAATCTTAGTGCACGGATAATAAAGTAGGATTACTGTTTAAATTCTTGAATAAACCAGATGTGCTTTTAGAGTATCGTAAAATGGAATTATACTTTCTACGGCTTCATTTATTAAAAAAAGATATATATTTTTGGTATTTATATTTAATTGTAATTGATAATCTATTGTTTCTCTAACAAATGACATAATGAAGCGTAAATCAAAAATAGTCATCATTAAATACAACTCAATCATTATAAACAAAAATAGGTAACATGTTATAAATAATTATATCAAAATTTACTGGAAACTCTAAAATAATATGGTTGAATAATTGATTTAATTAATTTAATTTAATTACATTAATACTTACTGAATACAAAAGAGTGATTATTGTTTTTTATATAGTCTATTTGACCGATATTTTGACCGAATCGATCCTCAAATAAACCGTCGTAGAAAATTTAATCGTACAAAAAATAAAAAGGCTCCCTATGTTTTTTTTTTATGTAAGCAAATATAATAAATATGAAATATCTCTTTGTAATGTCATAATAACATTTTTTTTTCTTCTAAATGCGTATCAATTTTTACATCTATACCAAAACGATGACATTAATAAGTGAATGAATTAAAATGTAAACGAATTAACAATCATCATCTATCATTATCATCATGTGAAATCAACTGTAAACTCTCCATATAGGAGGAGGGGTGGAGCTTACTCCACTGTCGGTTGCCGGGTAATTTCCCTACCATAAGTAATGATTGCTGTCAGATATCTATGATAGAAACCGAGACCTGTCAGCTTTTCATGATCTCAGAGATATGGTGGACCCACAAGGACATACACCCAGACCAGAAATAAATATTTGTACGAATATAAATATTTGCTCAGAGCGGGAACCGAACCCGCCACAGACGATGTTCAGGCAATTATTCACACCATTACATCAGAACGGCTGTCGTGATGGTAGATAGACAAAAACTTTTTCTCTTTTTACAACTTTTAAAATATTATAGTTTTTTTTTTTTTCTTTTTCTCTCTATATTTGTTCTGGCCAATACAACGTCTGAATTAATTTCGACTTTTCACAAGCAGATAACTACTGTTATAATGAGTAAGCTGACCCACTTTAAAAAAAAAAGAAAGATTAGGGTTTCACTGAAAGAATAACCCCTTGATATTGTAAATAAATTCACAAAGTTTTTAATAACAACGACTTGTTTTAAAATTCAATTTGAAACAAATTGCCAACTGTAAAGAAATAACAATATCTTATTATGAAAAAGTGAACGGGCTGAACGCCGTTCTGCAACAAATGGATTCAATATCCAATATAAAAAATAAGTATTTTTGTTAAAAACATGACTTAGGTATATTTCATTTATTAAAAATTTATATATTTTTAAGGCATTTTAAAAAGATTATTGATTTTTGTCATGTAAAAGCTACTTAAGTGAATTCGTTATCCCTTGAAAAATTTTTTGGGTTTTAAAATCAACACCTCTTTATATAAATGTAACGCAATAAAGTTATATTCTTCGTTTATTTTACTAATTAAGTGTAAATAGACTTGAAAATTATTTACAAAGGCGTTCAAATCCTGTTTACAGAGGAACGACATTCTATTATCAACATCTGTAGCACAGCTAAAATCTGAAACAATAGTATCTTACTGGCTTCTTTCTCTTTCTAGTTCTGTAAGTCATGCTTCTTACCCAGGCCTCCCCTTACCGGTGTTAATCTCCCCGTTTTATTTAGGTCCAGTAGGCCAAGGCCACTCTTGCCCATACAGGCAGTGGCCTTATGTGGAAAGGGTAAGTCACATTAAGGTGATTATTCAGAGGTCGATGTGACAACACAAAGGCGGAGACATGCGAAGTCAGAGTTGCTACCAAGCCTTTTTATTTAACAGAACTAGCTTCAATGTGGAGAAATATGTTTCACTTGGTGTAAATAATAACTTTTAAATTTCACGGCATGCAAACGCTGATCTAAAGAGTTTAATGTTCACATAAACGAGTAACTCAGTAAAGTCACACATTAAAAATTACGTTGAAAAAAAGACGTTATTTTATCCCAAACTATTAATTATATTTTTAAACCTATCGAAAGTTACCTTTGTATTGATGTACTTGAGTAAGTGAATGATTTAAACTATAAACGAATTAACAATCATTATCATCATCATGTGAAATCAACTGTAAATTCTCCATATAGGAGAAGGGTTGGAGCTTACTCCACTGTTGGTTGCCGGGTAATTTCCCTACCATAAGTAATGATTGCTGTCAGATATCTATGATAGAAACCGAGACCGTCAGCTTTTCATGATCTCAGAGATATAGTGGAGGGACAAGGACATATACCTAGACCAGAAATATTTGTGCGAATATAAATATTTGCTCAGAGCGGGAACCGAACCCGCCACAGATGATGTTCAGGCAATTATTCACACCATTACACCAGAACAGTAATATATAGTACTCCTTGTAGGAGATAAAAATCCTTCTACAACTAAAATAATCATATAATACGATTTATTAAACGTCTTTTGAAACGAAAACTTATAAAATTACGACATGAACTTGATACAAACATTTCATACTCTGATAAAGTATTGTAAATTATTACGACAATCTCATAAGACGTAATTTTTATACATTTTATTCGGTTAAAACACAACAATATAGTAAATCTTTATTCCTATCTGTGCAAACAAGACAATCCTCTGAGTCTCATAACTGCTCGTATACAAAATTGCTTTCGCCATATCAGACGCCAGCAGGGAATTGAGTGTTTGTTGTTGTAATAGAGCGAGAAAGTTAGCCGTTTATACGATAAAAGAGGTTACATATGAAACTTATAAATGACTCAAAAGATAATCTTCTCACTTAATATGTAAATACCTATGTATATTCCTATAAAAAAATTATTGGCATTTGATTAGCGTTTGTAATATCGAGTATAATATATGTATATACTTATATACAGAAAACAATTAACAATGCCATTTTGTTCAGTGGTTTTTTGTAAGAACAGAAGTCAAATCAAACATTTAACAAGTCATGGAATCAGTGTTGTAAATATTACTTTTTACTATATTTTACTTAAAAATCGTAAAAAAAAACAAGTATACAAGGAATATTTCTGGCTTATACTACATCAAATACATTGCTTTTTAACCACTACACTTATTTCAAACTAGCTGTGCTCCGCGGTTTCATCCGCGTTAATTCGAGGGAAAAATGTACTTTAATATTTTTAAGCAATTACTCTAATTGTAAGAGTAGGTACCCGCCTCGTTGGTCGAGTGGTCGAAAGCGTTACTGCCGAGCGATGGGTCTAAGGTTTGATTCCTGGGTCGTTCAACATATTATTGGGATTTTGTATTTTTCGAAAATTCTTAGCAAAAAAGTGATTTTATATTTACTTTAAAAGTGGAACTATAGTTAAAAAATGTGTCGAGAATAGAAATAATAAAGGACGCAACGGAAGATCTAAAAAAAAACAATTCCCCGTTTTTGTGACATTTCTTATTATTGCTCAGCACCTATTGGTTGTAGCGTGATGTTATATAGCATAGGCTATACCGAGGAAGGCTATAGAGCCTTCCTCGGTACATGGGCTATACAACACAAAAATATTTTTTCAAATAGAATCAGTAGTTCCTAAGATTAGTGCGTTCAAAAAAACAAACAAACTCTTCAGCTTTATAATATTAAGTATAGATATCTGTGATTAGAGCGGAGTGGTAGATTACAGCGGTACGTATTGATTACAGCTCGATTCGTCTAACTCGAGTGAAGTAACTCGGCAACCATACTATCACAGAAAACCTTCGTGAAATACATACTTTATATAGCTACATTTCGTACGGCGAGTGAGACAACTGTAAGCTAACATCATCCTTCCCATTTCCAGTTCCTATTTCCCTTCTATTTCACTGCGGAATGTCATTTAGGCATCATTTGCTCTTGGTTTAGTTTGGGCCTCAAGTGTTTATTAGTGACGGCGATCATTTAACATCAGAGGACCTGCCAGGTCTTTCTAAATTTTATAAGCAAATTTAGTATGTTTGACCTATTTTATTATTTTTTTTTAATAAAAAATATTATTTAATAAGCATCTTTGAGTTATTTGTTGATTTATTTAACATTTTATTGTACACCATATATTAAAAACAATTAAATTTTTAATAGTTATAAATACAGTACAGCAGCCTGTCTTACCGCTTTATAGCGATCTCTTCCAGACAACCATAGTGATAGAAATATGCTAGAGGAAAGAGAAGTTAATTATTAGAAAGCCAAATTTTTCATACTTATTATTTTCTGTGATTTTAACTAATGCTTTTAATCATTTTTATTAAAAAAAAAGCAAATTACACATTCTCCATTTAAATGGTTAATATTATTATTATTTTAGATAAGCATCCGGGCAAAAGCCACAAAAAAATATACGCTTGACACGGGACGTCATAAAGATATTTATTTTAATGTAAAAATACGAATAAAATGACATACATTTTACCCAAACGAAATCGAGACGTGTGTGGATATAACATTTTAAACGAATTTACCTTCATAAACATTTTATCTTTATTTCTCCAGGCCTTCTAATAAAAACACAATAATATCGACCTTTCTTTGCAAGCTCCTTCCTCTATATGAATAAAATAAATCGACGACGTTGGTTTTTACCAAATCTGGTTCTTAAAAAACTTGCTTTGTTTACGGATAAGCTCTAAGAAAACAATTCAAAATTGTTTTCCATTTTTTGTTTAAATAAGCCAAATTTTTACTTAAACAAAAATGACCAACGCAATCAATTTCAATGTTTATTACTGAATTACTGATACAGATTAAATCTAGAGATGCTAAGATATGAAGTATATATTAGTTTGTAAATATATATGCTTTGCCATAATGTTTTTTCATTACAAACACGAATAATTAAAATCAAAAAAATTAAATGAATATAAAATATTAAGATATATTTAAAATGACATAATCAATACACCTCTTAAAATAAATATATTTTTATTGACGTGATAACGTCTAGTAAATTGATGAAGGGGTGCCCGTTCGAAGAAGATGACGTCATCATTGTCACAATTAGTGAGCGAGAGCGCGGAACAAGCGATAGAGAGGCACGATTAGCCTAAGTGTTTTGTCTTACACTCCATCGGACCGCGTTCGAGTAAAAGAGACAGTGGCGCCACGCAATCTTCACGCGAACTCTTTTGTAGGGATGTTCATCGGAAAAAAATATCGATAATTTTACTATCGATAATTATCGAATCGTTTTATCGATAGTTATAGATAATTATGGAATGAATAGTTATCTATAATTATCGGAGGAAAAGTTATCGATAGTTGGCGACAGTTATCGATAATTATCGGAGAAAAATTGTCGATAGTTGACGAAAGTTATCGATAATTATAAGTCGATAGCTATCGATAATTATCGAATTAAAAATTATCGATAATTATCGGATCAAAATTATCGAATAACACCTATCGATAATTATCGATAGTTATCGAATGGAAAATTATCGAGTAGTTACGAATTGTCGATAATTATCACACACCCCTACTGTTTTGTAATTTGTCAATTGTTTGGTAGAAGTAGGGATGTTCATCGATAAAAAATATCGATAATTTTACTATCGATGTTTATCGAATCGTTTTATCGATAGTTATCGATAATTATCGTATGAACAGTTATCGATAATTATCGAAGGAAAAGTTGTCGATAGTTGGCGACAGTTATCGATAATTATCGGATAAAAATTGTCGATTGTTGACGAAAGTTATCGATAATTATCGGTCGATAGTTATCGATATTTATCGAATGAAAAATTATCGATAATTATCGGATCAAAATTATCGAATAATACTTATATCGATAATTATCGAATGGAAAATTATCGAATATTTACGAATTATCGATAATTATCGCACACCCCTACTGTTTTGTGATTTGTCAATTGTTTGGTAGAATTAGGGATGTTCATCGATAAAAAATATCGATAATTTTACTATCGATGATTATCGAATCGTTTGATCGATAGTTATCGATAATTATCGTATGAACAGTTATCGATAATTATAGAGAGAAAGGTTATCGATAGTTGGCGACAGTTATCGATAATTATTGGATAAAAATTATCGATATTTGACGAAAGTTATCGATAACTATCGGTCGATAGTTATCAATATTTATCGAATGAAAAATTATCGAGTATTTACGAATTATCGATAATTATCGCACACCCCTACTGTTTTGTGATTTGTCAATTGTTTGGTAGAGAGTACCACTTAAAACACTCCCCTTGATTTCCTACTTTTCCTATCATCTTCCTATCCTTAACAAAATAGCTCAGATTGGAAAATCTTGAATATATATAGTACTATCACTATCATATATATAGTATATCATATATCATATATATCATATATATACTATCACTATCATATATATATCATAGCACTATCATTTATAAAGTACTACACTATCATATATATCTAAAGTAATACACACTATCATATATAGGTATGTGATAATAATTCAATTTGATTCATAAAAGTATACAATTCTACATCTATATTTTCTTATGACGTTATCACGTAAAAATTATCATCTGTAAACCGACTTTACAGACAACCATTATTTTTTTATTTAATTGTATTAAAGGCGTGATAATATTTTTTTTGTAAATGCTTTATATTTATTTGTTTAATATAAAACAACGCAAAGTTTTAACAACTCGAAGTGAACAGTCCGCATTGGTTCCGATCGTTGAACGTGTTCATGTAACTACACGTTATTCGCAATTTCGTCGCATGTCATAGATGTTAATGGCAATTGTCATGGTCCATTGTTGTTGTCATTTACGTTTCGATGCGATCGCACCACCACTGCGTCGACAATACTTCCAAAATCGAAATTGTTTACCAGACCATAAAATTTTGTGTGTATAAGATTGCTCTTTGCATTTTTCATATAAAATTACATATTAATTCGGTTGAAATACGACATTACACTTAAGTAAACTTAATAAAACCTATTTTTCCTTTAAAGTGTTTTTATATTATATGTATTTCATGTAACAAAAACATTTATAAATAACGTGTAATTAACATCGCCCTTTGTGATTTTCGTATGCTATCCTAGAGCTATATCCATTTCTTGTACTATTATATGACACTAGACGAGGCACGCGATTTCATTTATATTGAATTTCGATACCTTTAATACTACCTTATCTATTTTTATAATTAATACTTAGCTCTTTATAGAGAAGAAGCTTTCGCTCAGCAGTGGGTTGTTTACAGTCTGATACAGTACAGTACAGTAGGTACTCAGCTCTCGTACCTGCATATTCTATGATTTTACTAAATTAAATAGGCTATTTACCGTAAAACTATTTAACCCGGACACTTAGATATGTATGTACTATGATAACGTTCAAGCAAACCTAAAAACTCCTTAGCTTTTAATATATTGACAACAACGTCATTTTTGAAAAAAAAAAACTAATGAGTGTTCCTGAAGTAGTACATGGTATTTTGTAATAAAGTCTAGATGTAATCAGATTTTGTTATATGGTGGCAACTAATTTTATTTCGTAATTTTATTATTAAAGTTTATGATCATATAGGTTTTTTTTTTCAAACATCTGAATCATTTTCAGTTGCTATTTTATAAATATAACTGGAAATATAATATACTAATATCGCCCTAAAAATTATTTATTTTAATGTTAGAGGATGATCATATATTGTATGTATGTATATACATTAGGGTGTGCCACAAAAGACGATAATTTTTTTTTGCTCTCAGCCTAAAATATCTCAGAAGATATCCCAACAAAACTCCTGTTAAAGGCGGAGTTCAAAATTCAAATTTTAGAGATGGAGAGGTTCTCCATCGAATTTAAAGCTTTTCCGTTTAAATAACATAGGAAACATAGTTTTTTATTACTTTTTGTCCTGCAAACTGAAATAATTTTTTTTAAAGCGAATGAATAGACCTTTTTTATTATTAAATTTGGTACAAAAAACTCTCTTGAGTCGAATTTGTATGTTGTGTAGTTTAGATCACAAGGATCAAACAGCTGTATTTAAATATCTGCTTATCGGGGACTGAAATCTTTAACCGATGAGCAAATGAAGAAGTGAGCTTATATTTTAAAATCAATTAGAAAGTTTAAGCCACGAATGATGACCACGAACTTTTTTTACCCTGATTAAGATAAGATCTTTATTTCGACAGCAAATGACAGTCAATAACATGGAAAACTCTTTCACAACTGACGCCCATAGAAATTAAAATTTTGAATTTGTAAGCTTTAAGGTTATAACATAATGAAATATATTGTTCTGAAAGGGTAGCCACTAAAGATTTTTCTACGTGGACTGCATGTAAAGATCGTGTGAAGCCATTAAGAAAAATACAGGTCGAAATGATAACATGAGCATTGTTTCTTCAAGGCAACGCATACTCTCATAAAGTAGAAGCTTTGATAACAACTATGCGAGAAGCAGGTCACCAACTGATTGGATAATCATCCTCGCCCAGTAACAGTAGTTTGAAACATAAATATAAATATATACATATATAATAACGAAAGTATCAGGTACTTTTTGTTTTACTCTCTATGTATAAGATAATAATTAAATAATTTATAAAACAGGTAAAGGAAAAGTTTTACAGTGACTATATCTAGATGAAATAAAACAGAGAAAACGGTTGTAGAACTAGTGAGCGTGCACTATACACGACTATATTACAACAAGAGTACTTCTAAATCTCATTCAACAATATTCTTCTTACTTTGTTTTTAAGAATAAATTCAAAAATCGAATACAACTACTACATAACAAACTTAGATACCTAAATTATCTTATATCACTTTAGACAATTAGTAATTGTCTACCTAACCCTATACTTGGTAATTCCTATCATTAGTGATTTCGTTTCTATTTATATATTTCAATCCCTTCTATACATAATAGTGATAATAGTGAGAATATAAATATTGTAAATATATTTCACAAATGTTCCATAGCAATAGTTCCATCTGGTCGATTGGCATCGATAACAAATTTGTATTATCTTAGATGACCGATTATTTGCATAATTATGTATAAAAACAATACATTAGACAAAACTATATAAAGAAAGAATTTTATCAAAAAATCAATCGGGGTAGGAAAAGTGAGTTTTCAAATACATATGAGCAGGCCTTTTTTTGTAACTTCTTTTTTGGGGGCACGCTAATTCTCGAAAGTTGTAAGTCTATAATTTTTTAAACCTTCTCCCCACCCCTTGCCACTGTATTTTAAAGAAATAATCTCAAAAATCACTCCAAAAAATGACAGTTTATTCACCGCTTCCAAAGCCTTTTCATAGTACTTAGTACTTACCAGGTTTAGTAATTCTTTGTCCAAATATTTGAACCACATTTTCAATTTTCTGATTAGCCCTCATTAGGCTTATATCACGATTTTGCAAATCTAAACTCAGCTCACTTAGCTCTTGAAGAGCATCGCATATTAGCGCCAAATCTAAGACAAACACAGTGCTAGTGATTTTCTTCAAAAGTCCGCTAAATGTACTTTTTTCATTTTTATCTCTGGTATCATCAGAACTAGCATTGTTAAAATGTTCAAATAATGCAACATAGCTGTTCCATGTAGCTGAGACCGAACGAAAACCAGAAGCTATCCATCTTGTACTCAAAATTCGTCCTATTTTAAAAAGTTCTTCCTCTAACAGATGAGAACAAGTTTTTAAATCTCTAGAATTTTTTGGGGACGCGTGATATAATGCGTGCGTGTTGTAATTTTTTTTTCAAATTCTTTAATTTTTTTTCAGTTTTATGGCAATTTTTTGGTATTTTAGAAATTTCCTTTGGGGGCACTGTGTGACCCCGCGAGCCCCCACAAAAAAAGCCCTGCATATGAGTAATTTTTTTTTTTTGCTATTTTGTGTAAAATACTAAAATCCCATTATTTCCACGTTTGGAGGCACAACTGAATATACCTAAATAGGCTATTCTAGCGGTATCATATAATAAAATGAGCACAAGAGAGTTCCCGATCAGTCTTTCTTGTCTATTTCGTCTATCTGTATATGATCGCACTTATTTTTTTACTATCTATATATGTTTACTTCTTTTCGTCCGCAAACTATTCAATAATAAATTGAATTTTGTGTCTCTTAAATAAACTCCAAGTAAAAATATTTTATTAATTTGTTTTTTTTGCATCAAATTTCGTTAAAATATTGACTATTTGAAGTATATTAATTCTGGTTGCTAAAACCGTATTTAATGTAACTAGGCACTATTAGGTTATTTACTTTTTTATGTAATTTGAGATCTACAATCCTACTAGTGTAACTAATTCCGGTAATTTTCACCTAGAAGTCAAGGCAGACTTTCGATAAAGTGTAGGTATTTATTTAATTAAAAACTTACTATCGAATTGAAATTAAGTCTTCAATAAATCCTACATATCATTTTAAAACTTAAGTTTATGACAGATTACATACAGAATATTTTTATTGGTTTTACCTTTAATAACGTTATACTAATTTATATTAAATTTTCTATTAAAACTAGTAAAATTTTAAGTTATAACGTTTCGACTATTTAAGTTCTAATAAATATGATCTTAGACTTAAATATTTCGGAATATTAATTTTTATTAGTTTTTATCTATATATGGTACGGAATTTTTGGTATACATATATATATATTAGTAGGTATATATTTTTAAAACATAGCGTACCTATATATGGTATAATCATATAATAGTTTCTCATATAATTATTTAAAATACTGTCCTAAAACATCAAATAAATCATGTTTCTGTAAAATTCCTTAATAATTAAAATTTTAAAATATTATTCTTTAAAAAAATATTAATAAATTTTCCTATTCCTCATTATTTATTAATCCGTAAGTGTTTATAGTAGTATCTAAATATTTTTAATTGTTGTTTGCCAATTCAATGTTATAAGAAACAGTCTTTTGTTTGTATGAGCAAGAGTTTTTCAATATTTCATAATATTTGTCAAGATGAAGGTAAAAGTAAGTAGCGTCTTTAAAAATGAGAAAAGTTTTAATGCCACTTTTAAAAGTATCTTGAAGACTTAGCGGCTCCGTCGAAGAAATCTTATCGAGGAGTAAAGCGATCAAAAAGTTATTTTAAAAGCTTTAAACATCAAATCTATCACCAAATGATAAAGAAATAAAGTGCAAAAAAAATTGTTAAAACATTAATTAATATAATATACGAAAAAAAAAAGTTAAAAATTTTTATACATTACCTAAAAAATACTGGTTTTTGCAGTTGCAAGAGTTTTGTAGCACAGCATCTGTAAAAATATACAATTTTCCATTTTATATTTCATTTAATAATTTACACTTAACAAGTAAATACTAAATTAATCGAAGACGAAGAAATTGGAAGACGAGTCAAAACAAAATAGAAACAACACGTCAACAACACTTGTACGCGTCACTCAGTGAAAGGTGAGGGGACAGAATCACATTAGGGAGCGTTTGACGCTATCAAATTATACGGAAACTTCGCCCCTAGAGACCTTTCAGTAAGTAACACTTGTAAAGAAAAGAAAATGCCACAATACGTACCTTCTGGTTTCGGATTTTAGTAACATTGTAAAAATTAAATTTAAATATGATTTTTTAAACGTGAATTCGCATGATGTGTCGTTATCGTCAGAAGCTCAGTCGCGTCTAACTTTGCGGCGAGCCGCGCCCCTACGCGCTACTTGTACTGAATCTCTACCCCTATTCCGGGCTTCGGGAGGCGGAAATATATCAATTCGAAAAACCTTATGGGTACGAATGAGTGTCACTTTAAATTATACTCTAAGATTTTGTAATATTGTTCAAATTAGGAGAGACGTGGATGTACTTACGTCCTTTCTAAGTCTGTCGAGTGCATTTGGATACCCGGGGATGCTGCGCAAAATAGGAGCACGAAATATGAACGAGACTGCGAGGCGCTGGCGGGTGGGGAGGGGTGTGAACAGACAGGGGATATTTGAATAGACCTCGCCGGCTCTTTTCCGCGGCTGTAGGCGGGGGGAGGGAATCCGCGAACCAACGTTGTGTCGGAACTCGGAACTACGCTCTGCGTACTAATCGGCAATGTACCCTGCACAATAAATGTGCACTTTCCATCACTGCTTTTATCAGAACTCGTTTGTTTCTTGTAAAGGAAAACAAAAACAACGGAGGATAATTGAATTTGCTCTCATTACATTATCTGTGAAGCAAGATGTTTCTAAGGAAAATGTATACAATTCTTTTAATTTACTACTTTATACGAACCATTCTTATTTTTCTTTTGTTCGGATTCTTTAACATTTATCATTGAATTTAATAATATGCCTATTAAATTTACATGATCGTATCCTATACATATAAATATTAGCTTAGAATCAAGTTATCTATCCATAAATCTTACATGCGCGTAAACTAGAGGCATAAATTCATAATGTACAATGTCCAACTCAGTCATAACAACAGATTGTCGGGATTATGTAGCGGTCACGTGTATTAAACCGATGATAAATCCCCGTGTTGTCTTGGAGCGGCCGACTGGAATCTGTTGATTCTACGCACACTAAGTACTTAAATATTGTTGGATACGAGGTAAATTAATGAGAAGAATCAAGAAAATTAATTTAATGTAATTAAATTACGTTTATGTAATAAAATAATTAATTTAAATGTTGTAGTTTAAAATAGATCTATAAAAGTTGATTTTTTTAGTTTTATTTTTAAGCTCTAAGCTCCTGAAAACTTCTACAAATTTCTCAACAAAGGATATTCAACAAGACAAGGACAACGCTAAAATAGAATATACGATTTAGGGCGATTAGCTATTAATTTTATACGCAAAATTCAAGTCGCTGAAGTGATGCTGACAACTAATGATTTACGACCATCTTACATATGTATCTCAGCTTAAGTTTATGTATTTTCGACATTTTATTCGAAAACCACACTCTGTCGACTCACATGAGTCATGAGTTGAGAGAGTACGAAAACTCGACAAAAATAATCAGAAATTTTAATTTTTTTTTTGTTCCATATTCGCGTGTCTATACTAATATAATAAAAAAATTAATAATAAATAATTAAATACATCACACTCAACAGTCAAGTAGGATGATGAATCCTGTGTTAGGTCGCACACAAGCACAAACACCCAGAACACAACACACATTAGAATAGCATATATGTACAAACCATTGTCATGTGTGGAGATCGAACCCGCGACCGCTAGCACAACAGCTATGACTGTTTGTTTATTTATTTGAACTGACTAATCTCGTTTTATTAGCCCGATTTTAGCTCGAATTTCGAAAGCGAGTTATATTTTTCAATCGTATATACATATATGTATCTGTCTAAATATTAGTCTTGACATGTTTCAACATGTAATATGACGTTGCTAGATTAAACATAAATAAGCGAGTGATATAGGCTATAGCATATTTAAATATGGAATGTCCAGGCAAAAAGAATAGCCAGAAACCACATTTAGGAGGAAGTGTTTTTAAAATATTTGATTTTAAAAATATGCATATCAAATAAAACATAACTTTTAAATTAAATACCTCTTTTAAAAAACCTATTTCAAATATGTATACAAAAAAGCAGAAAAGCTTAATAGAGTTATTTATACTAAGAAAGCGAGAATCATATTCTTATAAAATCTATACAAATAGTTTTAAAAGTCTGCTATACCTAAGCAGATACATAAAACATACTCATTCTCCCAACATTATAAACAGAAAATAATTACCGGAGAATGTAACAATGAAACCCATACAGTTCAAACAATATCCACCAGTCGCATAGCAAGTTTCAAACACAGATTCGCTATACAAAACCCCATTAATTGGACAAGGCGACACCCGGTTGGGTCGCCGCCAATTTAATGTATTACTTGGCTCGGCCATACTAATCCTAGGGCGAATATTATTATGTTGATATACATTTGTAGTATTTAATTTCGAGACTTGCCTTGGTGAGACTTCCGCATACTTTAATGCTATCAATTAAAGAAAACTAGTATAACATACCAAATAAGACGATTCTAGATAATCAGCAAACACCTTTTTATGTAAATAGTCATCTATGTTCATATACACTCGCAGCATTACGAGTACGACGAGTTACGAGCAGATTTAGAGTACCACAAATACGTGGATGAAAGTAATAAAGAGAATTAGGAGTAAGTTGCGGAAATGAAAGAGAGAGAGGATGTTGGCTGCTAGCTTTCTCTCTGTTCGTACGAAATTTTCTATAAGAGTAAGATACCCCCTTGTATAAGCCTGTCGTATGCGATCTGTAGTCATTTACCTACACTACCCTTGATATTTTTTGATGATTGATTCTCCTGTACCCGAACCAACATATTAGCGTTACCGCCCAAGTTTCGATCGAACCGAAGGCTTTCTCATAGTCCACAAACGCCAAGCATAAAGGCCGATGATACTCCCCGGCCTTTTGTATAATCTACCGCAGCGTATGTATGTGGTCTATGGTACTATAGCCTTTTCAGAAACCAGCTTGTTCGGGAGTCTAGAAGTCATCAAACTTGCCAGTCAGACGATTCGTAATGACCCTAGAGAACAGCTTATAAACGTGGCTCAGAAGCGAAATGGGCCTGTAATTCTTCAACAAGGTGTTCTCGCCCTTTTTGAAGAAGAGCACCACCACGTTTCCGTTCCAGACTTCCGGCATTACGCCCTCGAGCAAAACGGCTTTAAAGAGACTGTGAAGGACTTTAAGTACCGGCGTTCTACCCGCTTTCAAAAGCTCTGACGTAATATCGTCCTCGCCCGGTGCCTTATTGTTTTTAAGCTGTCCCAAAGCTGTACTAATCTCGTGCAAGCTGATATCCGGATATATTTGGAATTATGTCGGGTTAACTAAGCTCATAGATCTTCAGCCGAACTACAAACAGGTTGGTTGACCGAGGTATACAGCTGTCCGTAAAACTTCTCGACCTCCCTCAATATCTCATCTCTGGGCGACGCTGTACCTCCATCCTCTGTTTTCAACCTCGACAACCGGCTTTGACCAACAGACGAATTAGTCCATTGAAAAGTTACATTTGGGGTTGCGTTTTTTAGAGGACGCAATTTTATTTTTTTGATGTGTAGGGAGGCTCAGTGTAAAGCTAAAACCAAGTTTGTGGGGTCGCCACCCTTGTCCCACGGCCGCCATCTTGAAAATAGGGGTTGAAATGGTTTTTACGATATATCTCTTAAACTATTTATCTGATAAAAAAAATTCTTGACATTTTTTGTTGCAAATTAAATTATCTACAACTTTGGTCCAGTAACTTTTTGTCGTAGAACTATAAATAAAAAAGTTATAAGCGAAAATGTTCAGAAATTCGAGAAAAAAATTTAAATATTTCGATATAACTTTTTTTTATCATTTTACGAAAATGATATCAGACCATTTTTGTAGATCGTTTTTTGAGGAACAACTTTTTAATAAAACATTTTTTCATTAAGTCAATAGCTAAGGTTTTACAGCGCTCCGAAGTGAGTATTATTTTTCAGTAGTCTTAACTATACATATATTATACGTGTGTACTAACAATGTGTAGATTCTGGAGGCGCGTTTTTGCTTTTACGTGGTATCCCCAATAGGCATAATTCCACGGTGATTTTCTATATTACAACTACTCCGTCCTCAGTCTTTTCGATGGACCAGGCTGCGGCTCAGCATCTGATCGGCTTTATGAATTAAATATCAGTGGGAGAACTGGAGAAGGAAGGGGTGTTAATGTCGGCGGTTCATCATCAAAGTCATCTTCATTTATTAATTCTGAGAGCCCCATTACGTTGCTGCAAGTCTCTCCAGAATAATGGAAGCACACTGCAGAACATTTCAGCCCTGCTTTTCGACATCCACACATCGCTCCACAGTTTCCTTTGCAGTTGCAAAATATCAATTTTAGAAGCTCAGGGGGTGCTGGAGGTTTAGAGTTCTGCACTGGCATCAATAATTTTCCACATTTTTTCCAGTCCCAGTCTTCAGGGTCAATATTATTACCAAGCCACGACTGGACCTGATGGTAGACTCGGAAAGTATGAAAGCGAGCTGTGTCTTGTGTTGGGGGAAGTGAAGATAAATTAAATGTACTTTTTGGCACTGACTTGGCGAATTGTTTGTATCTTAGGTTGTCAAGAAAATTATCATCTTTATTACCACCGTATACAGAGATAAAAAACGTTCACCAATTACAGTGAGCAAAGCAGGGTCAACTCTCTTGTTGAGAACTCTTGTTGAAACAAGGCCGTTCTACTTGCAAACTCTAAGTGTTTTTCCAGGGTTTTCACAAATTTTTATTTTACCGATATTGTAAGGAGCTGAAGTTGTGTCACATCCTGAAAAGGCATGAAGAAACAGCAAGTTATCCGTAATTACATCTCCGTACATAAAAACTGAAGCACTATATAATAGTTCTGCTGTTCGTCCTTTTGATGGTTTTAAAAAAAATACATTTGCTTGTTTTCTACCAAGTGCTGTGAGCAATATCAGTATATCAATATTTTCAGCTACAATAGTAACGGTATTGAATAATGGAGATGCAGCAAGAGCAGAGCGAACGATAAGAGTGTCTGCATCTGATTCTGCTTGGTCAACAGTGAAACCTGCTTCCGAGAATACAGTTTTAAGAAGTATAAATAAAGTTAGATTTGTAATTGTATCGACTGGTGTTTTTTCGTGCGGCGCAAACGCTAATAATTATTAATAATTAATTATTAATAAAATTGCAAAATTAATAATTAAAAAAATTATAACAAAAAAAGAAAAAAAAAACAATAACTGATAACACATTGTTAGTAGGTACACACGTATAATATATGTATAGTTAAGACTACTGAAAAATAATACTCACTTCGGAGCGCTGTAAAACCTTAGCTATTGACTTAATGAAAAAATGTTTTATTAAAAAGTTGTTCCTCAAAAAACGATCTACAAAAATGGTCTGATATCATTTTCGTAAAATGATAAAAAAAAAGTTATATCGAAATATTTAAATTTTTTTCTCGAATTTCTGAACATTTTCGCTTATAACTTTTTTATTTATAGTTCTACGACAAAAAGTTACTGGACCAAAGTTGTAGATAATTTAATTTGCAACAAAAAATGTCAAGAACTTTTTTTATCAGACAAATAGTTTAAGAGATATATCGTAAAAACCATTTCAACCCCTATTTTCAAGATGGCGGCCGTGGGACAAGGGTGGCGACCCCACAAACTTGGTTTTAGCTTTACACTGAGCCTCCCTACACATCAAAAAAATAAAATTTCGTCCTCTAAAAAACGCAAGGTAAGGCCTAAAAAATGTAACATTTCAATGGACTAAATCCCTTGAGAACACTTTGGAGCCCCGATTCCGCTCTATGGTATCTTTAATACGTTTTGTATTAAAGTCTTAGATATTTCGATATCAGTTTTTAAATATTGGGAGTGATTTTGGTTCTTTTATATTTAAGGGTAAATCATTCCATAGCTTTATTCAAGTAAAGAAGCTATGGAATGATTTACCGTTAAATATAAAAGAACCAAAATCACTCCCAATATTTAAAAACTCCGTTAAGAGGCCGATAAGGGGACGATTCAAATTAAGTCTATTTTTTCTTTTGGTGTTTTTGACTATAAATTCTAGACACTTTTGGTATATTTATTAATTTATTATGCTATGTTATATACGCGGGGCGGTCAAAAAGTAAAGATAAACGGGTATTATTGCAGGGCCTAATTACGTGGAATCTATTGTTTTCACTCATGTATACCATTACTAGTAGCGAGCGAAAAATCGTAAAAATAGGTCACCTTTTCTGGAAGAAACATTCATTCAAACATAAGCAGTCGAAGAAATCACATCAAAATGGAGAAAAATGAAGTAAGAGCCGTCATTAAGTATCTCTGCCTGAAAAAAAAATGTCTCCGAAAGAAATTCACGCAGACTTAGTGGTAACATTGGGGACTCTGCTCCTTCATATTCCACAGTTGCAAGGTGGAGTAAGAAGTTCAAACTGAGCAGAACGTCAACTTAAGACGAACAACGCTCCGGGCGTCCATCTACATCCCGCCCCGAGGATAATATCAGAAAAATCGAACAAATCGTGCTAGATGACCGACGAGTGGCCATTTAACATTTAGTTAAGATCACAGGTCTCTCATTTGGAAGCATTCAAAGTATCCTGACAGATGATCTGAACATGAAGAAGGTCTGCGCAAGATGGGTCCCAAGAATGTTGACCAACGAACAAAAAGAGAAGCGACTTCGCATTTCAAGAGCGCATCTTGAAAAATATCAAATAGATCCGGCAGCTTTTTGCACTTTTTTTGGGATGCCGAGGGACCTATCATGATTGATTATTTGGAGAAGGGAGCTAGTATTACAGGCTCCTACTATGCAGAACAAATAAAAAAGTTGTAGGAAGCCATTAAGGAAAAAAGGCGAGGTGTAGCGATATCTATCTCGCCACTAAAAACTGACCTATCCTATATCGCGCTATCAAAGTTATCTGAGTGATTGAATATATATATACAAGAACACGACAACAACCGTCAGGGGGCAGTAGCCCACCAGACACAACACCCGTCTGGTCGGAGGATCCTCCCTTTTCACTGGCCCCAAACTGGTGACCCCGATGTGATCAGCCTTCGCAAAGCTCACGCCTCCCAAAAGGCAAACTTCGAGCGAAGGTGTTGTTTAAAAGAGACAATGCGCCCTCTCACAAAGCTCAAGTTGCGCTGGATGCCTTACGGAAAGCGGGCTTCGAATTGGTTGAGCGACCTCCCTATTTTTTTATTTTTTTATTTTTTTTTTTATACCACAACGGTGGCAATCAAGCATACGGCCCGCCTGATGGTAAGCGGTTACCGTAGCCTATGGACGCCTGCAACACCAGGGGCATCACATGCGCGTTGCCGACCCTTTAAAAACCTATTTACTCCCCTCTTGAAGGACCCCATACTGTAGTCCTGTGGGAAAACCTCGGCAGGGAGTTCATTCCACAGCCGAATGGTCCGTGGGAGGAAATTCCTCTGATACCGAACTGTACGGGACCATTTGGACTGCAATGTGTGAGCATGAATTCCCTGTCGATGGCGAGCGGTGCGATGATAAAAAGTGGCCGTTGGCACCATTTCGAACAATTCTTCGGAACACAACCCATTATACAAACGATAGAGCACGCATAGGGATGCAACATCTCTTCTAAGACTTAAGGGCTCGATATCGCTCGTCAGTATTGGATCGTCGACAATTCTCACAGCTCTCCTTTGAACCGAGTCAAGAGGGCCAAGCTGGTATGCCGGTGCTCCCGCCCAGAGATGAGAGCAGTACTCCATATGGGGGCGGACTTGCGATTTATACAGAAGCAGTCTTTGCCCCGGCGTGAAGTACCGCTTCGCTCTGTTAAGCACACCGAGTTTTTTAGATGCCATCTTGACCTTGTCCTCCAGGTGACATCGGAACTGGACGTCGCTGGATATGTCGACACCAAGGATACCAATACTGTTAGAGATGGTAAGGGTTGTGTCCTGGAATTGAGGGGCCACAGTGAACGCACAAACTTGTGTCTTGGAGGGGTTGAATTGGACTAAATTGTCTCGACCCCAATCGGAGACTTTGGAAAGACTACTCTCGATTTGAGACACAAGTTGTTCGCGACTTTCTACCACAGCGGAACGAGGGATGTTTGCACGGCCTGTGTAGAACGCGTCTCCAGTGCTATCGTCCGCATAGCAATGAATGCCATCAATAGACAGTAAGTCATTGATATGCAGGAGAAACAGCGTTGGAGACAGCACAGAACCTTGCGGGACGCCAGCGTTTAAGTCTAGTTTTGCGGAGCAGTAGCCATCTACGACGGCTCGTATGCATCGACCAGACAAAAAACTGGCAACCCATTTGCACCCTCACCGACACCCGACACCCTCGGGTAGTCCGTACGATGGCAACTTCGAGAGAAGACCCCGGTGCCAGACCCGATCGAACGCCTTCGCCATATCTAGGCTAACTGCTAATGCCTCACCTTGACTCTCGATGGCTGAAGCCCATCGATGTGTCAGATACACTAGAAGGTCACCAGTCGAGCGACCGTGGCGAAAGCCGTATTGCCGGTCGCTGATCAAATCGTGTTCCTCTAGGTACCTGAGGAGCTTGGTGTTAATAACACGCTCCATAACCTTGGAGAGAAGGGAGGTAATAGCGATAGGCCTGTAATTCGATGGATCTGATCTATCGCCCTTTTTGGGTACCGGGTGCACATGGGCGGTCTTCCATGAAGACGGTACTTGCCTAGTGTGGTAGGAAAGTGCGAAAAGTCGCGTTAATACAGGGCACAACTCTGGAGCACACTGTTTCAGCACCATCGCTGGAATGCCGTCGGGCCCACTCGACTTATGAACATCGAGAGTAAGCAGCTCCCGCCGGACATCTCTTTGTGAGAAGCTTATTTCCGGCATGGAGTATCCACACCGCTGGATGGTCGGCGGTACGGCGCTCTCATCGACATTCAAAGTCGAGTTTGAGGCAAAGAGTGTACCTAGAAGATCGAGACGACGAAGATTTTCGAGACGTAGCCCCCAGCGACTTATATATCTCTTTCCTCGCCTCAAGGAACACTCAAAGGCCAGAAATTTGCCGATGATAGTGAAGTGATGGCTGCTGTACAAGCGTTTTTCAAGAAGCAAGTTTTTTTTTTTTTAATGGAATACAAGCTTGAGAAGAGATGTTCTAAATGTGTAAACTTATTAAGAGATTATGTAGAAAAGTAAATTTAATTTGAAAGAGTAAATGTTGTATTACACATTTTCTTCTACTACATAAGATATGTTCCATGGCAAAATCCTCGTATATTAAAGACAAAATAAGAAATGCGCATAATAAAATCAAAATGACATGGAACATAATTGCTTGTGAAAGTGGAAGAGTCGCAGATTGCAGCTTCGATTTTAAGTTAAATATCAATGATAATTTTGTTACCTCAGACCGAGAAGTTGCATCTGAGTTTGAAAAATTTTTCATTGACATTCCACTTTCAACAACACAATTAGGTACTTAATTCGTCTCCAGGCATTGCCGAATTTTTGCTAAAGGAAAACGTTAAAGAATGTAATGTAATATTTACATTTAAACCTGTAAACCTCAAAGACATAATAGTAGCTTTCAGAAGCCTGGACGTCAAGAAATCAGCTGATCTATGGGGTTTATCTGTAAAAGTTGTTAGTTATTGATGTTGTTGCACCTCATCTAGCTACTATATTTAATGGCTGTATAGAACATGGTGTGTTTCCTGATCTAATTAAACACAATAAAGTGATTCCTATTTTTAAATCAGGCAGTACCCTAGACCCTAATAATTTTAGACCAATTTCAGTACTCCCAACATTTAGTAAAATTTTTGAAAAAGCATACTCGTGCAAATGTTATCGCATTTTAATGCACACAATCTACTACATAAGAAACAGTTTGGTTTTACAAAAGGTCGCTCCACAGCAGATGCTAGTTTTGAGTAAATTAAAAATGTTTTTGAGGCATGGGAGAGGTCGCAGGATGCTCTTCGGATGTTCTGTGACTTATCTAAGGCCTTTGATTGTGTGCATCACGAGACCTTGATCAGGAAACTGCATTATAATGGGATTAACAATGAGGCACTCAACCTCCTGAATTCCTATTTGAGTAATAGAATACAGAGGGTTGATGAAAATGGTAAGAGATCTCCTGGGGATCCTCTAGATATGAGGGTTCCACAAGGCATAAATGATCTGCCATTTTTTTGTACAGGACAAACATGAGATAGTATTGTTCGCTGATGACACTTCACTTATTTTTAAGGTAAAACCTAATTTACCTATGTATGACGATGTAAACGATGCTCTCTCAAAGGTTGTATATTGGTTTGACTCGAATAATTTACTATTAAATAACAAAAAAACAAACTTAATAAAATTCACGACACCTAATGTTAAACTTGTTGATAATGGTGTAGAATTAGGAGGGGAAATGTTAAAACCGGTAAAGTCCACTAAATTCCTGGGTATAATTATAGATTCGAAATTGCAGTGGTATCTCCATACTGAAGGGTTAGCGAATAGGCTCAGCTCTGCAGCGTTCGCGGTAAAAAAAAATTAGACTTCTTACTGACGTAGATACAGCTCGTGTGGTATATTTGAGTTATTTTCATAGTATTATGTCCTATGGAATCTTATTATGGGGAAATGCAGCTACCGTTAATACTATTTTTGTCCTGCAGAAAAGAGCTATTCGTGCAATTTATAGTTTAGGTCCTAGAGTATCATTAAGAGATAAATTTAAAGAAATAAAAATAATGACTGTTGCTTCTCAATATGTGTACGAAAATGTTATTTATGTCCATAAAAATATACAAGAATTTCCCAGGAATTGCGACATGCATAGCATTAATACTAGGAACAATCATAAACTTGTAATGCCTGTAACTCGCTTACGCCGAGTCAATAATTCTTTTTATGGACAATGTATACGCTTATACAACAGGCTCCCAGAAAACGTTCAAAAAGCTTCTATTGCCAAATTTAAAAAAAATTTTGAAAGAACGTTTGTGTACTAAAGGATATTATTCTATCAACGATTTTCTAGAAGATAGTACGCCTTGGGAATGATGTGATCGCCTCCAGGCTATTTCAACTTATAGAGAATTATAGTCAATTTCAATTTACTTTGAAAAAAAAAACCATTACTTAAAAAAAAAATTAGTCCCGCTGAGTTCCTTTCGCCAGTTCTTCTCAGGTCAGAGGCTTCTTCTTTCCGAACTGGTGGTAGACTCATGACGTTCAGAAAATAATTGTAATAATTTTATGCTGAATAAAATATTTTGACTTTGACTTCGACTTTGATGTGCCGCCATTTTAAGGGCCACGCCACTATATCGTTACGTCTCTTCTTAATTCTAGCTACCACATTATGCAGATTACATGTAGCTTTAGAAAACGTTGTTTATTTGACCGATTCTCTGATTCTTTTGTTCTTTGACTATATAAAATAGTTCTATAAATGCTAATCTATGAAAGACATTATTTTATTCGTCATGACGGCACCAAAGTGAACTCAGCGATCAAGTATAATCATAAACAGCTCTAAACAGATTTCAAAAATTGATATTTTGTATCACAAAATCTATTATAAAACATTATATATAACATTTTCAGATTCTGTTAAGATCTTGGAATTACATTAAAAGTCAAACTCTGAAAAATCGTAATAATTTGTACATACCTTAGCTGCTCTGAACTGATGAAAAACTTATCACCTAAATATTATAGGTCTCATCATATCACAGCATTATGTTGCTAAAAAAAACTTTATACCGACAACAATCAAAATACAACTACACTATCTTATATGTTATATATCTCCACATCGCACTCGGCTATATTGATATTCTATTCGCTTACAGAGATCGTACAGAATTCTCTCTACTTTGGACGAGTATTTTATTTTAAACAACATCATTTATGCAAACTATTTGTCTACTAAATTTGTGTTCAGCTCACGACAGATCACTTCGCTTCACCAAAAACTTGTTGCTGGTCCTTAACATGGACTTTAAGTCTAACTCATTCGCTACTACTACTACAAAATCTGGAAAGTTCTTGAAATCATATTTTTACATTGAAAGTTTAGCTGGTAAAAAATTGAGGTTGGTCGTAGCGTTAAGCCCATCATTTGTTTACACTTTTAAATTGTATATCAAAGCATTAATACTAAAAATAAATAAATAAACAATAAATTCTTAAAATGGTTAAAAAATCATACTTATTTTATATACATGTATTATTTCTATTTCCTTTTCTAAACTCAAACAGATTGTAAAGAAAATGAGACCTACAGATAATGAGATATACCGCCATATTATCGCCGATTTTCGGAGCTCGCTTTAATTTAACGTAATTTGCGGTTGTTATGTGTTTTGCCACATACAGCTACAGTTTAGTAGCCTTTGGAATTAGGTTACAAAATTAAACGAACTGTATTACAATATTATTTGATATACTTCAGTACTAAAACATATTGGACCATGATTATGAGTACTAAAATTTTACTTATGATGCGTATTATTTCGTAGTCATACATTTAAGACGTAATGTGTAATCTCATAAATTACAAAGTTAAATAAAATAAATAATATTACCAATCGTAAGATGCATAAGACAGCAATTATATGAGTAACTATTATACCTTTCTCTGTTAGGCTTTTGGTGGGATAATACAATTGCAATTGCGCATGTTTTAATATTGATTAGCAAGTTCTGTAGATGCAGAACAATCTAAGATGTTTAAAGTAGTTACAAAACATTGCTTGCAACATGTCTAATACAATATATGTATGTACAAACAGTACTTCAATATTATAACTACTTAATATACATGAAAATAGTAAAGCTATTTTGAAGGATATAAACACTGAGTTTTGACTGGTCGAAATCAGTAAATTTATTATAGTGACCCGTGCTCGTAAAGCCCCAAAAATTGGATGCGTTGAATCACAGATTTATTAACGGCAAAAGGTTGGATTTATGTTATAACAAGGGTATATGGATAGTTTATGAGGTAAAGACTATATTGAAAATGATTTTTGAATTATTCATTAAAGAATTGTACTTCGCACGCTTTCGAAATTGTAACGAAAGCAAATTCAGCTATTTCGAATGTTTTCGGGTGAACATAATTTTTATTAAAATATATATGACATTGTAATTATTTATTTAATGGCATATAAATATTAAACAATATACTAAATGTTTTGTATGAGAACATATTATAGTCACATGCATAGATAGATTATGGTAATCGATAGATATGATAATAATTATATATATTTATTTATTTATAGATTATGATAATAATATTTTTTTCGATTATTTATGTATACACAATGATATAAGTCGAGTATCGACTATATATTAAGCGATATAATTTGAGCAATATATAGAAGTTATGTTCACGACTATCAAGTATAGAACTGATTTTGATAGAGAATTTATGATGTCATTAAATTAATGCAGAAATAGTGCAGCGACATACAAATACCGTCAGCATGTTAAAAGCAAACTAGAATATTTTTTTGTATTTCAAAGACCTATGAACCTATCATATTATGATTTCTATCTCATACATAGTGTATTATAAAATAGTCGAAGAGAAAGATCTTTTCGAAATGTTTAAAAAATATTTATAGTCTTAAGTTAGTTCAAAAGTATAGTGATAGTAATATTAGGTCTTAAATTCGTCATTGTCGACCAACATTTTCGGCCGACCACGTGGTTCATTTCTTAGGTCAAAATTTCCGAAATGAAACCAATAACGGGTTGTACGATCGTTAGTAGTGTTCGCACCGTAAACGTCGTTGATGTTGCGTGTCGCTTCTGTCGCTTTGCTACCACGACGGAACTCATACTCCATAATAATGACTCGAATTTTTAACATATCCTATATGATGACGAAACACGTACAAATGCGATGTAAACAGAACGCTAACCATTAAACAAATGACTAATTATAAAAAAGAATTCTACATTTTTAAAATAAAAATAATTTGAAATTCGAGTTCTTAGCGATTTTATTTTTTATTTTTTTGTTTTAAAATAGCCAGTATGACAAAACGGCCATTTCGTATGTAAAGTCCTATTAGTTAGCTACATGTTATTTTTCTCATGTTATATGTTTAACTAAGAACAAGAGTTTCAGTCTTTGACATCGTAGATCCCAAACGCATGAAACGATTTTGTAATATTATATATATATATTTTTTTTTAAATACGAGTTTATCGAGAATGATTTTAATAATGTTCCAAAAAAATCTGTCTGTTGATTTTTAATTGAATAATATAGTAGAAGATACGAACCTAAATCGACCTTCACTGGTGTGATAATAGAATGAGACCTATTTTATAATAAATTTAGTCTATTAAAAAATGTATTAAAAATGGGTTTACTGGAATAATCCTGGACAGGATATTTTTAATTAATTATTAAAAAAAATATTTGTGTATTAATTTTGCAATATCAAGAAAAAAATTTTTTTTTTTAACAATAGACTTGAAGTAGGTATGAAAAATACTTCAAATTTACATACATGATTTTTTAATAATTATTTATACAATATATAAATATTAATAAATACTAATTACTATATAAATATTAATAATATAATATATAAATATTAATAAAAATATTACATAAATGATTTTTCAGATCTGCTATTATGTTACAAATACTATTAATAAACAAATAACCTTGACCAAATCATATGTATACACACTTAACATAAAGTAATATGTGTAATTGTACATACATAGAAACAATACAGATAACAAAATGGACAAAGACACAACGTTAAAAAAATGTCGTCATAAGTGTAAAGTAATACACACTAGATTCTCAATTCTATTGCAAGTAACAATATCATTTATATACTGTCTGTCCTTTCGTCATAAATCTACGCGATAATAATTGTACAGCAACGTTCGAACTATAAGGACTTATACGATACAACAGTACACTACGCTTTGCAGTTGTTTGAAATAATACCATAATTTGACTACTAATTCTCTAATTGATATCACCAATGTGACACAAAGCTATTTATGATATTAATTTATTTGAAAACGTTTGAACCTCAAGTGAAACGTTAACATTTGTTAAAGTGATTTGCATACTAATTATTACATTTAACCAAATAAATTATTTAAATGTAAGCATATTACATACAAAACTCGCAGTTTTACTTGCATTATATTTTGATACTTGTATACATAGAACTACGCTTCTAGAAGTCAAAGCGTAACCTATAATTAGTAGGGCCTGTCGCTTTTCTCATAAAACGTATATAAGCCAAATAGATTATTAATTGAACTGGTAGCTTCCTAGCCTTGTATAAGTGCGTTAAAACAGTGAAGTAAACTTCAGCTTTATAATATGAAATAAGTTTTTTCGTACTTTATACACATATTCGAGACTTTTTTTTTAAAGTTCAATTACATTTAATTATAAAGTATATGGGCCATTTTATTCGAAAAATTGTTGCCATCTTTACGATTTTGTAGTGACATAATCCCGTTCTTGTAGAAATCTTGGGATTTTTGATCAAACCAATGTAACAAGTAGTTTTGACAGTCCTCTTCTTTCAGAGACGGAAACAGGTGAAAATCTGAGGGCTCAAGGCCATGACAGGAGTTTCTTTTTTTTGTGTCGCAGGGGAATCCATTTACGGATGATATCCAGGACGCTCGGGTAGGCAGTCCTAGACCTATGTCGGACTCGGCACTTTGGGAGTGCAATACCGTGAGACAATAATAGATTTATATTTTTATTTGTAAATGTAAATTATAATCCAGATATAAAGCTCAATAAAATAAGGTCAATGTTTTATTCATAAAGTTCATGGATTTCTAATGTGTGTTTGAATTTTTTAGCCCGAACGTGTCCCAGTTTTACTTCGGCTCATATATTCTCCGCACGACCCTAAACCCAATCGAAGGTGTCTCTCAATTCCGAGTTTCTCTCACATCCGTTAGAAATATCACAGAGACAGTTATATCGAATCGACTGCGCCTATCGAATAATTCAAAATAGGATACGTGGCTGTCATCCCACGCATGATCTCGTATCTCCACCGCGGTACCCTTTTCCGAGAGATTACGCGTATCATGGCCTGCCGAAGGTAAAAAGTTCGGGGCTATCCCTTCTTACATTTATCTGAATACGCATGTAAATAACATTGAGACCATGGATTCGGTGTCCTTTCATATAGACTTACATCAGACAACACATACATAGATAGGTACGTGAATATTTCACCATGCAACGCCTCTGGCAATTGTTTCGGTTATATCATATTTAGTGCCGTACTAAATCCGACAACTTACGATGCCATTTTTTAATAATTTATTCATCGACACTTTTACGGAACACTGAAATTTTAAATATAACATTGCAGCAAAATGGAACAAGTTTATTTTCGCAACATTTTTATTGACATCGTTTTGTAAGTTAATAAATGCATTGTATTATCGGATACTTTTGAATTAAGTAACAAATATTTTCTTTATTTACAATTACTTATTTTATTATGATGTCAAGTTATTATTATACGAGTGAAATAGGCATATAAATACCAAAAAATATTTTAGCTACGACTTTTTTTTATTTTAATTTATTATAATTAAATATTTTATTTTGTTTAATTTATTTAAAAAAAATTAAGCTGTGATTATATTTTCATAGTGAATATCGCTTTCCTATGCAACATTATTGCAAATTTTAACTATGAATGCTATTTCAATTAATCTATGATCCCTGGTTCAATACATCCACATAACTGAATAGCCATTCAAGGTTTCCTCAGTAAGGGGCCTATGTCACCTCCTTCCAACCGATATTGGCTCTTCGAACGCACCCTTTTTATCTTTCGCATCGACCCTTACAAGCTTTCTCAGGAATGATCGCTTCAATCCCACCCTTCCACAATGTAACATATTCGTTGAGTGTTCTAATTTTGGACAAAATTTATTGTATAAGCAAAATGTAACAACGTTATACAATCGATACATCACATATGAAATGTGTTGTGTCTATTCTGATTTTGTATCATTTTTTATTAATAATTTTAAACATTTTTGGTGTAAAAAAATATGTAAGTAACTTTTTTAGTTAATATTATATTAAATATTGAGTTGTATGTCCAATGAAATTTATCATCTAAATCATTTTTGCTCAACATTTTTTTTTTGTTGCTTTGAAATGACAAAAAAAAAATCGACATATTCCAGCATTTTTTTTTTTTCTTTTTATATTACTTTCACTAGTAACTATGAATTAGTTTTATTATTCCAAAACTCACCATGATTTAAACGTGTGATGTCTGCCAGTGTGTTTTCAATTACTGCAAAAAAAAAACATTCAGTTACAAAAAATACAATAGATTCATAACAAATGTAAGAATGAAACTGCTATAACGTATATATGGGACTTTGTAGGTAGGTTTCAAGTAATAAACAAGTTGTAGAAAAAAAAAAATGCTGCTAAAAATTTAAGTGTTTAAATGAGTTATAATTATAATTTAAAAAAAATTATGAATTTCCTTTATATGTTAAAGAACACCACTCATTAGCAAAAAAAATCTTTGAGTTATGTAATAATAAATAAATAAATATTAACCAACAATCACACCACGTTAACCTAGCCCCGTGCTAAGTTCGTAAGAACTTGTGTTACAGGTACCTACTAGGAACGAAAATAAATTTAAGAAATTTATATAAATACATATATACATAAATACACATCCATGACCCGGTGCAGACATCTATATTCGTCATACAAATTATCTGCACCTGGCGGGATTCGAACCCGCGACCGCTGCGTAAAGTGTCCAGTTGCCTGACCACTCGACCAGCCGGCCGGCAATAATCCTTTTATTTGCTTAAGTTCCTACTCTCTTTCGCACTTTCATACTTTACCATGGATTCTCTGAAAACTATTTTATCAACGATGGCGGTAATGTTTAATGCATGGATATAGTAACCACCGCTTCATTGACAGCTGATTTTAACTACCTAAAAAAATCCATACTATTTTCTCTCATTACACTACAAAGTCAAGTTAAATTCCTACGGAAATCGATTAACCGTCAGGAAACCACGGCACAAGAAGCTTCTATTTCATGGAGTACCCAGAGAAAAATCGGAGGATACGTCCGCTCGTATCACCAGTCTCGTCGCTGAGAACCTAAACTTTCCGAATTTCTCAAGTGCCAGTATTAAGTCATCATACAGGCTTGGCCGCCTCTTAGATAAGAAACCTCAGCCAATAGTAGTAGGTCATCAAATTCAATTACCTGACAGTTCGGGATAAGGTGTGGTTGGTGAAAGCAAAGTTGAAAGAAATTGGTGTAACGCAGTCCGAATTTCTAAAACACGACATGATGCTGTTCTTGTGGCTTCAGAACGTTTTGTAGTTAATAAGTGTTGAACACGTGATGGCTTCATCTATATCATGGCTCCAGGTGGAACATGCTATAGGGCTGAATTGTTGTCGGACCTTGGTGATATTCCAGATGTCACGCCCGTAGAAGTGATCAAGTCACCGGTTCAAAATTTTGCTGCTGTGTCTTAAACTTCGGAATGCAAAGAAGTCATATCTGGTTCGAAGAGGCCGCTGAAAAAGTAATTTTATTGCTTGCAATACTTTGTCACTTTTACAATTTTATTATTATGATTTAGTTTTTTGAGGTCTTTACACCAATTTTTATTTGAAAATTTAAGGTTATTATATTAAACTTAATTACTTAATTACCTAATTACTTAATTTACTTAATTTACTTAATTTACTTATTTACTTAATTACTTAATTACCTAATTACTTAATTTACTTAATTACTTAATTTACTTAATTAATATTATAAAGCTGAAGAGTTTGTTTGTTTGTTTGTTTGTTTGAACGCGCTAATCTCAGGAACTACTGGTTCGAATCGAAAAATTATTATTGTGTTGGATAGCCCATTTACCGAGGAAGACAATAGGCTATATAACATCACGCTACGACTAATAGGGGCTGAGCAATAATAAGAAATGTTACAAAAATGGGATTTTTTTTATTTTTTTTAGAGCTTCCGTTGCGTCCTTTATTATTTCTCTTCTCGAGACATTTTTTAACTATAGTTCCACTTTTAAAGTAAATATAACATCACTCTTTTACTGAGAATTTTCGAAAAATAAAAAAACTCAATAATACGTTGCATGACCCAGGAATCAAAAAACCTGAGACCCCTCTCTTGGAACTGCTCGAAAGTAACACTTGCGAACACTCGACCAACGAGGCGGGTAAGGTACCTACTCTTAGAGTAATTGTTTAAAAATATTTAAGTACGTTTTCCCTCAAATTAACGCGGGTGAAATCGCGGGGCACAGCTAGTATTATTATATTTATTTTTTATTTGTGTACATGTAGGCGGCCATTTATTTTTTTATATGTACCTAACTAATAATAATAATAAAATAATAATAGCCGCTTATTGACAATAGCATAAGTTCGTTATCTATTGTAATGTGAATTTTTTGTATTATGTGAATTGATGTTTTATTTATAATATTCACTATATTATTATTTCTCTCTGTCACCTTTACGCTGACGATTTCCAGATATACACTCACTGTACCTACTATTGCCGAACTACCACAAGCTATTTTTCGTATTAAAGTATATTTATTAGCAGTAACTAGCTGGAGTTTATTATATATAGTACGAGTTTAATCTCTCAATAATATTTCACTCTCTTTGAAATGTCCAGCGTAGAATATTTTATAATATTTCACTCTGAAGCAATAAATAAATTTCGAACATCTTTTAAGTACGATTTATCTTAGCTCCGTTCGAATGTATGTATCGATCAAAAATTTAAGCTAGGTTATTGCATTAAGGCAACAACCGTTCTGGTGCGACTAGTCGTCTTAACGCCTGTGGTCGCAGTTTAATTTCCGCTCGGGGCAGATATTAGTATGTACTTGTACGAATATTTTTTACTACTCTGGATGTATGTCGTTGTGGGTCTGCCCACTGTGCTTTGGAGAGCACGTAAAGACGTTCATCCGCCTAAGTATTGTCATAGATACCTTCGAGAAAAAAAATGTGTGATTGAATAAACTCCAAATTTTCTCCTATATAGAAAGTAGGCCTCTTTACAGCAATAGGACACTTACAGGCTGATTCAATATTGCATTATATTTAAAATAAATAGTTCGTCGTAAACATGGATTAAAGGAAAAAGAAATTCTATATATGTAAGTCTATTATATCGTTAAAAGTACTAAAAAATTTATATTTTGACTCGAGCTGCACTTATCTCAAGTATTTCTTTTGAATAATTCAGAGAAATAAACAAAATAATTAGCGAAGACTTGTACGAGTTGAAAATGTGGCTTTTTTTTTGACAAAGGAACTCGTTTCTACTAATTAAATAAAGGGGTTGTTTCATTTTGGGCCAGGTCTTTGCACGGTATTCCAAATTCGCTAGGCGAGAAGCCACCCCTGCTTGCCACGAGTGTGGCGCGCCAATCGACTCGGCGCGTCACACCCTGGAGGAATGCGCCGCTTGGGAGCCCCAGCCCCCCCCCCCCAGGGCCCTGGTGGCAGTGATAGGTGGAGACCTCTCGCTGTCAAGTGTTGTCCGCTGCATGCTTGACAGCGAGAGGTGCTGGTCGGCCGTGACCTCATATTGCGAGGAGGTCATGGCTCTGAAGGAGGCCGCGGAGCGAGAGCGGGAAGCAGCAGCACACGCTGACTCGCTCCGCCGAAGACGACCAGGGAGGAGGAGACGCCAATATGCACTCCTCCACCCTCCGCAATAGAGTGGGAGAGGGCACCACATCCTCCCACTCGCCACCAGGGCAATAGAGTGCTCACAGTGCCCGCGAGCGCTCTATAGGCGAAGGCGGTCCGCATAGGCGGGCCAACCGTCGGGGCGTCACGGTTGCATCCGAAAGCGATCCCGTGGCGCTCCACTACGACGATGAGGGCACCGCTGGGTTTTAGTGCGGTATTCTGGCACGTTCTGCCGTGTCAGCGAGTCCCACATACCCGCCGCCATCGGGCGGCGGGATGCGTAAATGCATTTCCCAGCGAAAAAAAAAAAGGTCTTTGCACGGTATTCCAAAAAATAGTATAAAATCATAGAAATTAAAATAAAATATGCTTTTAACCAGTTTTACAGTGATTAAGAGGTAGTTATAAAATTTACATTTAATAATTTACATTTCTAGAATAGCAACTCGCGAATTGCATCGATCTACAATGTTTTGATGACATTATGTTATCTTAATTATATTTCACTTGTCAAAGTCAACTCATTCATTAGCGTCTTGCTGCGTGTTTTCTCGTTGTTTATTTTTGTTACTGAATATTTTTTTAACGACCCCTGCATTTCTTCGGACTTCTCGTCTTCAAAATCTTTCGATCGACTTGTTTTTGGATACGTACTTATTTTTTGTGGTTATTTATATTTAAAATGTCATCACGATGTTTGTGTATATGTCATTGTCAAAACGGATGCCAAGTTGTTGCTATTTTATTTTGCAAATTAAAACTACCTCGTAAATAGGGCCTTTTCATGATGAATAAAGAAAAAATATTTACTTTTTCATGACCCTGAACATATTAAAATACTATACAAATACCTGGCCCAGGCTCCATATAAATTTGAAACAAGCCCTTTCTATCATTTTTAAGCACGTTTCGTTTATTTGTTTATCGATTTACACATGATTTAAACATTTCTTCCAACGCCGTAAAACTGCCACTTTTAAACAATCATTCTATTAAATTATCAATAAATTATTATAATAAAATATTAGCCCTGCCTATAAATAGATCCACAATCCACTAGCTTCTAAAAATTGTAAAGAGAATACTATAAATCTGATACTTTCTTACCGTACCGCACTTACTCTTCGATTACCGACGACCCGCGAACCTAATGTATTGCGCTAATGAATATATAAAACTTAATGGTTTTAGACTATAGGTATCAACTTCACTTATATACGAAATGTATAAAAAATACGAGTAATTTCAATCTTTACGACTGCTGTTATTAATTTTTAAATTATGATTAATGCAGTTTTATTTATAACAATAGGTATATACTCTCGTTTCTAATTTACTGGTTTTAAGTTAACATCGCAACATACCTTCATATGTACGAGTATGTATAATTGTATATCATACTAATATAATAAAGCTAAAGTGTTTTTTTTTTTAATTATTTGTTTAAGTTTCTCAAATTTTTGGTTCTGCACGACCAATTTGGAATATATTTCTATGTTACATAATTAAATAATAAATATTTGTTTTATCAATCAGGTAAATAAATTATTGTTGTAAATAAATAAATATTAAGAAGGATGGATGCAGTAGTAAAAGAAAAAACGCAATATATTTTCTGAATACGAATTGGTCTAGGATCTCTTGATTGTTACAAATTATGCAAATGTAGATAGTTCAATAGCACCATCGTCTGCGCCAACTTAAATGAAATCCTCTTAGTATTTGCAATAACCATTCAAAGTTATCCAAGAATTTTTAAGTTTAAGATACTCGAAAAGCGTTTTTCAAATTATATTCTTTAAAAGCAAAGTGGGTGTATTAATAACTTCACCTTTGACTTTAAACATCAATTTTTCTTATCGCAGGTCCCCAAAGAAATCCACTTCATAGTCCAGTTTATCTCTGTTCTAATAATTTGCTTTATGAAGCATGGAGCATTTTGTATTCATAATTAGTTTCTTATTATGAAAAAATTTATCGGCGAAGCATCCATTTTCCCTTTCTAAACATTTTCATTCTGACAACCGTCCGAAGTCCACGCGCTCTGAAAAAAAAATACCTTATTCGTTAAAAAAAAATAGTCTAACAAAATTTTGCTTCATACTATTAAACGTTATTACCCGATCTCTCAAATATTTATTACTATTTCGGATTGTCTGAAAGAAATAGCTAACTAACTCATGATGGTAGACTCATGACGTTCAGTAAATAATTGTAATAATATTATGCTGAATAAAAAATTTTGACTTTGACTTTGACTTTAACCATAAGACCGCCTCTTATACTACACAATTTCTAATTATCTTAAGTTGCCTGTATTAATTATTATCATTATTTGTATATTGTGGTGTACAATAAAGCGTAAATAAATAAATAAATCAACATTCTAAAAATAAATAAAACTAATAATTAATCTAATGAATAGAACATAAATATTGTTTAGGTAGAAAGGTGGTAACGACATTAGTCACAGATTGCTAATAGCTGTGCAAACACGTTGTTAGTTGTTACCCTGGCCTCTAAAAGATTTATATTCGAAAAGCCTATGCGAAAATTTTGTGGTAGGAAATTCACTTCGTCATACAACGTAGTTGTAGTTACGACGAGACATCGCGTCAGAAAGAGAGGAAAGTACAAAATTGATGAGTGTGAACGAGAAAGATTAAGGTTTTGGTGGGTCATATTGATCTTTCACCCGCCATTTTGGACTGTGCCATTTTCGCTCCGGGCGTCACATGTATACCAAGGCTGAAAAAATGATCAAAGCTGGTATTCGCTTGTCATTTTGTGTTTTAATGAAATTATTCTACAAAAAGACGACAAAACTCATGTAAATTAGCATTTCTGATGTTGTGAGAATGGGTCTTTGTTGCTGGATTTTACATAACACGTAATATATCCTTTTATTCAACATCTTTTACAATAAAATTTACTTTGTGTAAGATACAACGACTCTTTTTGTTATTCTGGGTATATCATAAGATTATAATAATATTTTATTTTATTTAATAGTCAAGATTAAGTAGAATAAGTAACAAAAAATAGTGGAAATAAGCCGAATGCATGCATAGAATCAATTGAATAATTTTTTTTATATATATTTAAATATAATCGGTAAATACTAACTTCTACACACTGAACATGTCTTTAGGAATATTAAAAAAAGTATATTATATAATTATAATAACAATTATAACTATCTGTCCAAATGTTATAGTTTGCTTTAATTGTGAGCTTAAAGCAAAACCCACTAGAATACAGCCAAGGAAATCTTAATTGATTCTTTTCAATGGGTTGCTATACGAAATTGACTATTGTACACATTTTATACCATCACATAGACTAGACTAGACGACCCGTGCGGTTTTATGGCTGCGATTAAGTTTGCTGATTTGCTGCTATAGCAGGTATCTTAGCGTAGTATTTCATAACATTTCCTTATATTATAATCGAACAACAACTACTACAATAATCAACAACAACAACTACTACAACAACTAACACAAATAATCATATTACCGGACATTAACTCGTTGGAACGATTTTATTATTTCAATGAGTATTTATTTTTTATATATTAATATAATGTAAAATTTAAAATATTTTCAAATTATAATCACATACTAACCAGAGGCCTTACAACAGTACGGGTTGGTTAGTTAGTTTATATCAAATATAGGTTAAAGTTTCAGTATAATGATTCTATCTATTGGTTATTTACTTTAAAAAAAATCTTATGTTTCTGAGCGTATAACACTTTAAGTTATTGTCTCAGCTGCCAAACCGGTCTCCAAAAATATATACCAAGCTAAAATTTAAATTACAAACGCGTGTTTCCGCTGCAGGCACATTTAGGCATTATTTCGTATATTTTGCAAACCCAAAAACGTCTAAGTTTAAAACTAAAAACCCATACAATAATATGTATTTTAACCAAGATATTAAGAATCAAGATAAGATTTATGGTTATAAGTTAGAAAACGGCATGACTGCATAAATTTAAATCATGCTAATATTTTTTTGTGTATTAAGCCACTCATTCTATTTGGGGCTATATTCAAAATTTGATAAAAATCAAAACACACCTAACGTGAATTTTTCCCTCCGCTTCTAAAACTTTTTCCCTATTCACTTACGATGAAATATGTCAGGAACGAAAAAAAAATGTTAATGAAATCTATAAACAAACCTCCCCAAAGACCTTCAGTTTTGACACGATTTTCCCAATACCGTATTCAAAGGGTCAAAAGTTTGAACAGTTTGATGAGTTTCAATATGAGGATTTTTTACAAATTTTTGTCGATAAAAATCGAGATATTTTTATTAAATTTTGTTTTATTATGATGTACAGATATACTGACTTTTATGTTTTTAATTAGTTTTATGTTTACTTTTATAATTTTATAATAAATTGGATGAGTTTGCTTCTTTTGACTTTGACAGTTAAGGGAGAAAAACCACAAAGCTAAGCTAATCTGGCAAATATTGAAACTACGTTTCTTAGAACTATATATATTTTTTTTAAATATTTCAGAAATAGATTTGTAGTATGTTGTGATTTGTTATTAGTGTTTCCTTGGGTGACCAAGGAATTTTTAGAAGTACTTTACTTAAACAACGCGTAATATTATTTTTAACTAGAAACATTTATAAAAAAGGATAATATTCGATTCACGAGTAATTTTGTAACCTAAGTAAACTAAGACCTCTAGAGGAAAATATAAGGAGTAGTGAAATATCGAAGGCGTCAAAAACCGAAACAAAATTTCTTATCTTTAGTATTAATTTTAAAAGTTACTCTACACAGAAAAAAAATTAAAAGATTCCTTTAAATAAGAAATATTGTTTACCTGGAGGAAAATTATCAAGAATCATGGAATATTTAAAGCTATCAGGTGTCCAATTAACACTTACAGCGACCAATTCAAGTTGACCTTTAAGTTTTGAGAGTAATGCTTCATAACCTCTATTTATGAGAGATCAAAAAAGGGAAGCTGGCAAACAGTTGGGATGTCTAGGAACAGTCCCCACAGATAATATTTACCCCCGGTAATAATTATTATTATCATTACTCCGGGGCAATGAACTGTTAGGTACATTATGTGTAGGGTACGTGACTGCCTTCATTCATCTATGAATTGAATTTTTTAATAAAAGTAATATTTTGCATTCACTAAAAAATCTATGATTAATTCGAATATTCAAAGCATTAGGTACCTAACCATTTTTTATTATTATTTTACGATGTTATTCAAAAACAGACATATAACTCGATTAGCTTTAAATCTACAAATATAATATAATTTTATAAAATTTCAAACTTTACAAATCACAAATCATCAGAACAGGCGTAAAACGAAGAATAATTGCTAGCTGTTTTATTTTCCCCGCACCAGATTACTGTCCCTGACATAAAAAATAAATTATCCCGTCTATAATTGGACGGTAAATTTTATGACTCTCGTAAAATTACCATGAAACAGTGCAAATAGCTTTTCAAATCAACATTCCCTAGCAATGTTTATATTGGATATGCGATATCGAGATCACGATATAGCAATAAAAGTCGATATGATATCTGATATCAATTTCTGGCAAAAGTTCAGAACTGTGGTGTTAACTGGATCATTCGCAGCATCTGTCAGCACGAGCTCCCCTACGTTTTTAATAAAACCGATCTGCGTTATATACATGCACGCTCTATGAAACAGCAGGAAATTTTATAGTTTTGAATATAGTGGTATTATAATTTAATAACGATCGGACGCGTAATTCTAAGTTATTTATTTATAGCTACTATCAGCTATTGCATCTTGCAAAATATTTATCTATATAATATATTATAAGGTGAAACATCTGTATGTATGTTTGCAATTGATAATTTGAAAATAGGAAAACTATATTACCTTGAAGTAACATAGGCTATAAAAAAAACACGTTGCAACTTAAACAAGCGAAACAGTAGACATAAATATCAAAGTGGAGAAAACCTTTAGAAACCCTTATTCAAAATAACATGACAGTACATTTTCAGCCTTGTTTTTTTTTCCATATCGAGAAACAGCGGCATAGTTTATTCTGAAGATACAATGATACTTATAAATACTAAAATCTTACTTTTTATTTATTTATACTTTATTGTGCACCACAAATACATTATAAACAAAGCTTAAATATAGTTACAAATTTAGTAGTAACTACAAATCTTCAGTGTTCAGTCTTAAATTATTACGATATAAGGACAAGATCAAATATTGTTGGTTATGTAAAAGATGAATTCAAAGCTACACTTGGTATATATACCTATACCTATATAACTTTTTAATTAAGAACGAAAAATCTTTTACTTTACCAGATTAAAAAAAATGAGAATAACCCACCATACACCACAGACAAAATATTGACCCACGTTATTTTTAACTCGTCCTTCTTTTATGTCTTTGAAGTCCTGCGTTTATAAACACAAAAGGAAAGCTTAATTTTAAGGAAAGCTAGATTTTTCGCTTCTTTTTGATTTTTAAGAGAAACTTAATGCGAGTAGTCCGGTCCGGTCAAGTGTTTTATGAGTGACTATTATACACTGCACTGACATTAAACCTGTGATTTAGTAAGCTATCAACTCCTCAGTGGACACTCTTAAACTATAGAACTGCAGAAAAATCGATAAAATTTTCACTGTCAAAAAAACTAGCGCTATTAGAAGTCATCTATTAATATTCATATATCATCATCACATTAATACTCAATCTTTAACAAGTCCAATTTTGTACGTTGAAGATACTTGTACTATGGAGGAATATAGAGTGCATATATGTTTGTTCGTTTTGTCTGTCTGTTTGTATCATGACCGCATATCACGCGGAAACTAATGGACGAATTTATATGACACTATTCATGATTTGAGTTCATATTACGACCTTGGCCGCAGAATACTTTTATCCAAAAATTCTGAACGCTTTTTTCTCGCGTAGTAAATTTTTTCACGCGTAGTCTGATTATATTCATACTTTTTTTTTTTTAAATTAGATCGGAAATATTTGAAAAAATTATCACGAAAGTATTTCAAGGTATTTAGTTTGTTAGTTCAGACATATATAGACATTATAAACATCATTGTTATTCAGGTCAAAAAAAGCTAATACCCCAAATGTAGATAAGCTTTTGACTCGTCTTAAATTAACGTACATACTTTATTTTTAGTAATGACATGGAAATCGCGATAGACGTTGCGGGTATAGCTAGTCAAATAATAAAAGAAACAAGGAGACAAGCTCTTAAATAATATGTCACTATATTTTTATTTATTTTTTATAATAATAAATAGTCATAATGTTTTCTTAGCAACAGATAAACTAAATATCAAATAATATAATAGATAATGAAAGGACAATCTAAAATACTAACAATTTTGAAAAAATGTTTTATCGATTTTTATAAATGGAAAGTAAATATTTTAAATACATATTTTATAGAAAAACACGACCATACAAAAGTTTGATTATACGTATATACATAGTGTATAATATATAGTCTATTATTATATATAATAGGAAGAAATACGAAAATAATAAAAATAAGAATTCCTTATGGTTTATTTTATTATTTACTCATGATAAAGATAATTTACAAACGTCCGGTTATGGATCAGTACAGCTGCAATAAAGCATTCACCAGAAAATTCATCTTTATATTATAGACGTTACAGTTCAAATTCGAATGAACTTTATAAATAATAGCCTATGGCTATATATCGAAGTCCTGCGGCGACTGGAGATCATTTGCCAACAAAATACCAATTATGGGTAAGAGATAAAATTAAATTGACGCCATATTATATTGTTGTAATGTAATGTACTTTGTAATATGTATTTGTTTTATAAATTAACGTATTACCTATTTTACTTTTACTTAATTTCTTAATTTGATTAAAATTCAGTAGAAATTACATATAAAGTACCTTGTTGTTTCCACATTAAACTTTCATTAACAAAAATTTCTTTTTCTTCATGTTTGCCTACCTACCTATTTATCTGCCCATGTAATTTTACAAAATACTTAAAGACTTGTTTTGATACCGGTTGCTGTTAAAGTTTATCTGACACAGAAGTTACTGATAGACTTCATCAGCTGGAGATAAACCAGACCCTTAGGGCTTGTTTCACCTCAACTAATTTACTACAAATTTTAGGATCCACAGGTTGCGATTATAAATATCTGATAGATAAAGTTGATGATGATGATGATAAACTTTTACCTGATGGATACCGTTAAAAGTCAGATAGCTATATCAGCAACCGATGAATAAATACTTCACGCCTTTATATTGTCTAAAATTTATTACATGATCACCAATTATGTGTAATTTTTCCATGTTAAACAAAAAAAAAACAGACAGAAGAAATAAATATTGACATTTTAAACAAACAAGTATCATAATATAAGTAGTAAGGACCTTGACCGAATTTTCTAGCTTTAGAAAAAAACCACTATATTATAATATTAATCGGTAAAAGAATATATAGGCTGGTAGGTAAGAACAAATAGGCTGGTGGGTATTAAAAACATCTGATTTACATAATGAGCCCTATTTTTATTATTAGGTCACCTCGATTCCAATACTTAGTCATCAATCACTTGCTCAAAATTTTGATCCAAATATCAAACAAAATCAAAGTCAAAGAACAAGAGAACGCTATCGAAATGAGATCACACCGTTTGTCTTCACGTAGACCTAAGAAACATTTTTAAAGTATTAAAAAGTGAAGAATTACTATAATATGACGCAATGATATACATTACAAGCAGAGTAATGTTAATAACGTTCACTGACAGTCTTAAGAGCTACATTATAATAATATAAGCAATTCGCACAAATATCAGATAGATATTACGAGTACTTATGTGTTTTGAATTTTAATAACATAACAAATTTTCTGTTGATATACCTTTCAATTAAGAAATATATAGTTTTAACAAAAATTTAAGTAGCGAATGACCACTTTGTAAAATGTATAAATATAGAATTTAAAAAATGCGAATAGACAAATGTTTATTTCATTGCGTTATCTGGGAGCACGCAGTGCCCCCGCCAAGTCAAACAAAAAAGCGGCACGGCCGTACCATCCATATATAAAACTAGAAGTCTGAATTTTCAGTTACCAAACAAACATTGTATAAACACGGTATATTTCAAATTTCATTCAATTTGAACAATAAGTTTAAGAATTTTGTCACTCACTGACTGACCGATCATTAAAACTCTAAGGCACTTCTAGCAGACATAGAAGCTTAAAATTTTGAATACAATTAGTGTTTAGTATAGAAACCAAGGAAAAACTAAAATATTTTGCAATTTTGGTCCAGTTTTCTAAATACACCAACTGCATAAATAACTTTGTAATCTCATATAAATATATAAGATTACAAAGTTACATATGCAGTGAATAAATCAGTGTAAATAAAAGTAAATAACTTATAAAATAGTCATCGGAATGAAAAATCAAGAATGGAACATGTCTTGTGAAGTTGTGCCAAAATCCCGCAAAGTATTTAAGTAGACTAAATTGCCCGAAATTGCTATGAAAGAAAGAACACTAATAATCATAACCGCGGCTGGTGAAGGTAGTTTTCCCGCGCTACGGCTTCCACGTTTCCCGTCCGTTAGTTATTTTATTTTAGTCAGTTGGCAGTTACAACCCATCCCTCTCATCGGTGTTTACACTGCATTTTAGCAAATCGCTCAATCGCTTGGCGGCACGTCTTTGCCGATAGGGTGGTAACTAGCCACTATCGAAGATTCCCACCAAAGCAGACCAGAGAAAGAAAATTGACACGAGTTTGGGCTCGTTTCGATCGTCTTGAAGAGTAGTTTGTTTTTCAATATTAACTATGGATGGATGGAGCTGGAATGTGTTCATATAAACTCTGTAATGTGTAATAAACCGAGTTTCAGGTTGTTTGATTCATCTTGACGAGTACTTTGTTTTTAGATCTTTACCAGGGTCTGATATGATAATGCAGCTGGAAGGTGACTATAGGAACTTCGCAACAAAACGACACAACCTCATTGACTTCGGGCTTATCTTCGACTTGACGAGTAGTTTGTGTTCCAGTGTTAACTAGGGTCTGATGATGGAGCTGGAATGGGGTTATAGGAACTCTATAATGAAATGACGCAACCCCATATAATTTCAACTCATTTGATTTGTCTTGACGAGTACTTTATTTTTAGTTGGATGGTGACTATAGGAACTTCGCAAAAAAAAAAAACCTCTTGCGTACCAGTACTAGGTACCTATACCAGTAATAGCTGAAACTCAAGAAGTATTAACAAAAAGAAAAAGAAGAAGACTATCTACAAAAATAAGAAAAGCTCATAAGACAGAGCGTAGGCTTTAAGAAAATCCGTTGTTGATTTTCAAGAAGTAGAAGACACCGGAAAAGAAAACAGGTAGGACTATCTACAAAAAGTAATGAGTTACCATAAAAAACATAACTTGTAAAAAAAACCAAGTCTCGCAACTTAGTTCTCTTAGTTGTGAGATCCATAGAATAGCAAGTCAGTTAATTTATTCAGTCCTTACTTAAGGGTCCTTCTGTCTTAAGTTATTACGTAATTAGCTAACCTAACATCTTATAGTGACCATATCAAAATTAAAAATCTTTTCTGTTTTAAATAAATAGATTGACTTGGCAATCGCATGAAAACACAATGTATCTCACAAGCAATACATACGTGTATTATAATAAATTAGATTGTTTAGTGCAATATAATAAATTAACCGACTTGGTATTACATGGACCTTACAACTTTTTACGGTAGGAGAACTAAGTTGTGAGACTTGGCTTTTTTTACAAGTTGTGTTTTTGATGGCATTAACATATTTTACTTGTCCGCAACCAAATCAGTCAAACAATTAACAATTTTACTTGTAAAAAATGTTATTTTACCACCCAGCTCATTACGCCCTGCCTATTGAACTGGGAGTCTGATACTGGTTTTATATAAGCTGCAAATAAATAAAATTGAAGAGTTTTTTCAAACTACAATATTTACTAAAGTCAATACAAAAATTTTGATACGATACTTATAAGAAAACAATATTTCTGATAGAATTTTGTTATCTGTCATGTATTTATCTGTCATGTATCATTTTGCTTCAATAAATTTTCAAAAAGGTTAGACTGCTTATGACGGGTCTATAACTAGCAGATCGCTGATGCTAACAGATGTAACATGTACTATATGTAAAATGATTACTTTCATTTTATAAAAGAATAATATTTCCGCTCAAAAAGGGAAAATTACTACTCATCACCGTTAAAAAAATTCTACATTTATCATAAATATTGTTCTTTATAATAATTATATACATTTGATCACAGGTTACCGCGTATGTCACAGCAAAAAATTAACAGTTGCGGGTTATGTTCCTGGCACATTTTTGTGGCCCTAATGGAGGCCGTAAGTGTGAAGTGTTTTTACATAAAAAGAATAATCCGATATGTTGTTTTAAAAACATTAAATACATGCTCAGGGAAACATATTAATGTTGATTTACCGACAATTGTTAATGTTACACACCAATCATCAAATTACTCGGCGATTTTTTTGTTAGTAAAATTAATGACAATGCGCAATTGACACCAAATTAATCGTGTACCCGACCTTTGTTCCATATATTCAATCGTCCTATTTCATGCTAAGTCGCTAAACGAGACAAATTTTAACTCATTCACAACTTCCTCGGCAGAATCTGGCACGAAACTACCCCTGAACAACTTAATACCCACTGTAAATTTGCAAGAAAATTAATTTCTCTAACATTTTGTTCTAGTGGAATTTCCTTCTTGATTTAAGTTTCCCGAGTGCAGCTAATAAGTTTTATATATATAGGTATGCTGTGCTGTTTCCTACAAATATACCACTGTTGGAATATATCATAAGACCTACAGATTTCCTTTTAGTGTTTTACTTTAAATGTGTTTTAATGAATTTTAAACTTGATAAATCAACGGTGTTTGTATGGATTTGAAGATTAAGATCGAAAAATCCAATTAATCACCTCGTCCCAAAACTTTTATTCAATAAGAATAAAATATACCTATAGATCATTTTTTGTGATATCCGCTAGTATCCCTAATAAAGACAAACATTTATACAACAAAAAATAAAATCTAAGAAATCTAAGAAATGGAACAGGTAAAACTAAATGTAGATTAATTTTTATAAATATATTATTTACATATCATAAAATTATTTTAAATATTTAAACTTATAATACTAAAACTTCCATAATGATGTTGTTGAAAACGATGCATATGGAGTTAATTTGTAATTAATTATAACAATGGTTCTCAAAGTTGTCTGGACTACAACCTATTTAAAATATGTTATCAAACTCGGGACCCACCTCTAAGAAATTTAACCGTTACCAATATGAATAAGGGATTTTTTAAATAAAAATCGGCCATTAGCACTATCGATTGGTCCGTCGTTCTAAAGACAGGGCCCACTAAAAATTCGCTCAGGACCCACCAGAGGGTCGCGTCCCATAGATTGGGAAACCATAAATTATAACATACCATTCATGGACATTACATAATTGTTTTTAAATTCAACATCATAAAAACTCTTTATAATTTCAAGTTGGCAATTTAGTTGAGTTAATATTTGATACTTAGCCAGATTGAAGGATTTATGTTAAAAACTTGGAACTTGGACTTGGAAAGATGTTTAGAATAAACGAATAAACTCAGTAATAAGAGATCATATTATACATAGTAATACTAAAGAGAGGATAAGAACATTTTATTTTGTTAATAAAAGTTCCTTATATCACTGTTAATTCTATTAATTGGGTCAAGTACGTAACTTGAAAAATTTATTCTGTATATCTGTGTTGAATTTTAGCATAACTTTATACATTCAAAATACGTAAACTATGAAGGTTTATAAAGGTCTATGGAATACTTACGTGTATAACATATATATATATATATATATATATATATATATATATATATATATATATATATATATATATATATATATATATGTACGATTCAACCTTTTTGCCTGTGTTCGGAAGCTATAAACACAAAATACTATGTTTATTCGGACCGTTGATATCTCTCTTCGAGACCAAACAAAGCGAAATGTACATATTATGTATGTCCATTTCGCATATGTATATTACATCTATATTCAAAGTTTCATACAGAGAGACAGGGAATGGACCACATATACTAGGTGCTTTGATGCTGCTGCTATTGATTATGTACCTACATAAGTTTCAAAAATTTCAAAAAATTTTATTTTCATTTTAAGGAATAACTTCCATTTCCTTCAGAATTTTATTATTGTATTGACCTTGATATTGAGTATTCAACTGTACAAACTTTTTTTGTAAGTTTTATTTTAACTCGAAAAAATAAAATATATTTGTATTTTTTAAATACGTTTCGGTTCCTTTCTACTGTAATTTCTTTCTAGATATTGATATTCTATATATCTAGTTATTCTCTAATTTAACGAGAACTAACACTATGGACGTAGCAGGCGCCATATTCAAAGTCGTAAAACATGAAATATTATATTTCATGACGTATACAACCAATAATGGCCCAATAGATTACTTTATGGTAAAATTATTTTCTTGAAATAAAAGCAGAAATATCTAGAAAAAATCTAAACTATATTTCAACTGAATAAAAGTTCATATATTCATATCAAACTTGAATTATGGAATATGTCGTCTTTTTTATATATTGTCTATTTTATGAAATTTTGTTTATATGATCAGTGCATAGGAAGAGATAATTTTCGGTTTTAGCGCTGCCGAAAACTACAACAGATATTCTAAAAGCTTACATTGGAAATTTGTAGATTTTAAAATGCATATTTTTAGAATAGAAACATACTAGTGACTCGGCTTTTGTTATTTATACATAATAAACTGACCCTAGTTTTACATACATTTAGCAATTTGTAATAAGAAATAAGGAATATCATACTTGTGAAAAAAGTTTCTTAAACACACCAGCTATACAAAATTTATGATTAAAAAAAGATAGAAAGAGGAAAAAAATTAAAAGAAATAGGTATAATAAAACCTATTATATGAATATATCATACATAAAGAATTCTTATTTAAATAGTCATATCGCATTTTAAATGAAAATGTAAGCGAAACTAAAGATCAAATATATAATTTTTCCTGATTGACTTAATAGCGATTTTTTGAACATTTAAAAATAGTCGAGGAAAAAGTCTTTTCGTATTTTGTATGTTATGTATAAAATTTAAGAAAAATCTCTTTGGTTGTACTGTTTGGTAGCCCTTACATTGCAACCTCAGATTTTTACATATTTTGGTCTCCAGAATTCTTGGGTGGTGTTAGGTTAACATCAAGATAGGAATGTCAAAACTACTTGTCGCCTTTTTTTTTTTTTTAATAAAAAATCCCAAGATTTCTACAGGAACAGGATTATGTCACTACCTACAAGGTGGCAACAAGTTATCGAACAAAATTACACATATAAATACGTATAATATTTATATGTAGGTAATTAAATTTTAAAAAGGTCTTGAATTTGTATATAAAACATGAAGAAACTTTTTCCTCGACCTAAAAGTTCGATGTCAGAAGCAATACCATACAAAATGAAATTAAGGCCTCAAGAAATTGAATTATCAGTAATAATAAATGTAAGTGTGATGAACCGACGACATCTTACATTTTATCACTATCCAGTAACAAACACAGCTTTTACTAAAATGTCTTCATTTGTTTCAAATACCCACTCGTACGTCACGAATCCGGCACTTATCCATAGATGGCGTTTTGTAACTATAACATTACATTACATATTATTAAATACCTATTTGAAAACACATAAATTCTTTTCTATATTTAATCTAAAAAATTCCATTTATCTATGTCATAATACAAAGATAATAAAAAAAAATGTTTTCAAACACTTTATACGAATAACTAACGCCATCTTCATGAAAAACACTGCACGCCGTGAAAACCTCTCAAATTTTTGCCAACTGTAATTTTCCTGACACACAAACTTATCAACACAACGTCCTAAATTTAAAATTTATACGTGAGATGACACTATTCTAATGGCACGCCACTAATGTCTTTGTTCTCAGAAATTAATTGATTTAATTTTGTCGTTTGACCTCAACATACTTACAAATTACACTCCAGAAGTAAATCACATAACGTCACTTGTATTTGAAATATGCTTACGATCTTAGTTTATATATTACATTGTTAATTAAATTTTTAATGAATTATATTTTCATTTACATTTATTATCAAAGTCCACAACATCACACGGCACAGCACAAACTGTTGACGGTGAGTAAACCATCTCCGGCTCAATGTCTGAATCACTTTTCTCCGTTGGCGGGAATGAATGCACTTTCATCTATTTTCTCGCTCCCACTCATCAATACTCCTATAGCTCTATTTCATCAGCACCGATTAAAGTAAAACCATTACTATGAGAACAAAAAAGGGTCCCCTTTGAGCAAATCGTAATATATCATCATTTTGACGTTATGAACTTGGGGTCTTCGGCAAAATAGTTCGCTTTGTCCGAAGGCAGTAAAATTTATTGGTTAACGGTTGAAATATTTGATGAATAAAGTATATTCAAAGCACTTTATCTCAGACGGCACAGCTGTCACCAAATCATCGCCTAATTTTTTTATTATAACGAATTTCTTAAAAATCAAAATAATATATATATATTGAAGTATACTTCAACTTAGTTTATATTCAATTTAGCATATCAATTCAATCTCCTAAAATCATATTAAGTTAAAACAAATTGCTATCTATCTATAAATTTTTTACTAATATTATAAAACTGAAGCGTTTATTTTTTGAGCTCGCTAATCTATTTCACTACGTTGTTTATTATAACATTATTAATATTATTAGTGTGATTGTAATAGTTATATTGCGTGTAAAATTTGCGTTTTTTACTATGAATCTATAAAGCGAAGCAATAACAACATCATTATCAGGGGTGAAACCGCGCTGGTCACCTAGTATTGAATAAACGAGAACTTGTTGCTTTTTTATATTTAAGTTCCAATATCTATAGTAGTTGTAGAACACGATGCTCATAAAAATAAACCGAGTAAAGTATGAAATCACACGCATCGAAGTCATTTATCAAGCAATAACAAAAGATGATTGGGACAGCTGAATATTGTATGAATGATGTTTGTTGACGATCGATCTGGTTTATAAGTTATTTTAACGCTGATTGTAAGTTTCATTCACGCTTGAAACGGATATACTTACTCGTATTATATGTATTTGTGCAAATATTAGTTTTTGATCTAGATGGTTGTCCTTGTGGATCTCCATGGGCGTAGCGAGGTACAGACAGGGTGGGGGAGGAGCTGCCCCCCCTAGAAGAGCGGTTGGTCACTGATAAAAATGATTTTTACATCTTTTCTTACTCTAAGCAATGTCACCAATAACGATAAGTGAAACGAATAAAAGAACACCTTAACTACTAACGTGAAATACTCATATAAGATGTTAAAAGCCACGATTAAAACTGTACAGTCTTGGATTTTCTTTACCTTCCCCCCCCCCCTACAAAGAATCCTGCCACCGCCCCCCTCTACAAAGAATCCTGCCCCCCCTCTACAAAGAATTCTGCCCCCCCTCTACAGATAATCCTGGCTACGCCCTTGTGGATCTCCCTACCGTGCTTCGAAGAACACCTAAAACCGTCGATCTTGTTTATTATAAACAACTGATAACGACAACAATTACTGTTGTAAGGGAAACGCTGTGCCAGTGTGGGTTAATTTGCCAACCCGCACTGGCGCAGCGTGTTGCGTTAAGCTTCAACACTTCTCCTATAGGATAAGAGGCCTATGCCCAACAATGGGACATTTATAGAATATAGACTGTTTCAATTCACCAACTGGACACTATACGCAGCGGTCGCGGGTTCGAATCCCGCCAGGTGCAGATAATTTTTATGACGAATATCGATGTCTGCAACGGGTCAGGGATGTGTATTTATGTATTTATATAAATTTCTTAAATTTATTTCCGTTCCTAGTACCTGTAACACAAATTCTTACGAACTTAGCACGGGGCTAGGTTAACGTGGTGTGATTGTTGGTTGGCGTGGTGCCGGGAGGGCGCGGAGGGATGAGGAGGGACTCCTGGTCTTCTCTGATTCACCCAGAGTGGACCGGTAGAGAGGTGGAGCGAGGATGAAGGGAGATCGAGGGTACTCTCTCCCTCCACTTCGGTGGTTGGGCCGCTCCCGGTACTTCTCTGAATTAGCAGAGTGGACCGGTCGAGCGGCTCCAATCACATACGGAGGGGCCGCCGGGCCCAGCGTCGGGCCCTCACGGTTGTATGCCTTTGCGATCCCGTGGCGCCCCATTACAGCGCAGACGGCCGATGGGTTTCAGTGGGTATTCTGGCTTTTGAGGAGTCAGCGAGTCCCACATACCCGTCGCTTTCGGGCGACGAGATGCGTAAATGCATTTCCCATCATAAAAAAAAAGGTGTGCTTGTTGGTTAATATTAAAATATTATATTAAATAATTACCAATGAAAGGGATCTGAGAGTTATAATATTCCCAATTTGTTGTCTGCTTTCGTCAATTGGTTTAATTTTTGTCCTAGTTTCTATTTTCATAATACGAGTACATGAGCGCAATGGACCAACACTTTGATGTTTATTTATTTTATTGTTTATAATATGCTACATCATATCATAATTGACAAAGTGTTGGGAGATTGCTGATTGCTGATAGTTGATGTAAAAAAAATATAAAAACTACAAAATTTATGAATTTAAAAAAAATCTCTCTATGATATAGTATTTCAAACTATGAAGAAAAACGAAAATAATCATGATAGACCAAAAATATGATCTAAGACGCATGGAGTATATATAGTCTAGTATTTGAAAAATGTGTTAATAGTTTTATGTGATATTATTTATTTTTTCGTGATTTACTGGAGAAATTATTTAGGTTATAATATTAGGTATACACTCTTCCTTTACTGACATAATAAAAATATGATCTAAGACGCATGGAGTGTATAGTCTAGTATTTGAAAAATGTGTTAATGGTTTTATGTGATATTATTTATTTTTTCGTGATTTACTGGGGAAATTATTTAGGTTATAATATTAGGTATACACTCTTCCTTTACTAACATAATAAGTAAATAACCTATTACTTTCAATGGCTGGATACATAGTACAAATAACACAAAAAATCACTATGAAAGACAGACGAACATTCGTATTGTAAACCATAAACACTAACCATTAGGTACTTTTTTTTTTTTGACGCTGGGAAATGCATTTACGCATCCCGCCGCTGGAAAGGCGATGCACGCGATGGGTATGTGGGATTCGCTGACTGCGGAGTCAGAATACCCACTAAAACCCAGCGGTGCCCTCATCGTCGTAGTGCCCTAGATCACAAGCAAGTAGAAAACAATTATTACAACCTAACTAATAAAACTCTACACTCAATAGTTTTAATGCACTAATAATTTAGAATATATATGTTTTCTGAATTTATATATTATGTAGGTAGATATATAGAATTTGTTTTTTAAAATCAGAAACCCCTTATCCGGTGTGAGTTTCTCTTAATGAATCGTGGTATACGGAAAATCGGACTACCTATGTTTATTTCGATACAGTAATTGGGAACGTTGAGCATTCTAAAAAGTTTTAAAAATGAATATAACCGCGGGCAATATTTAAAAAAAAAAAATTGGAAAGAAAACACATTTTGTTGTATACTAATTTAAATTGTTTCCTAAAATATAATTGTTTCTTATGATATCATTTAATCAATATAAGTTAAAAGATGTATTTTTTTTTATTATTATTATTTATTAACTCTTTTTCCGCGTTGAGTTTTGATACCCAACAGTTTAGCTGACATTTACAGTTACAGTTTAGCTCTGTTTCTGAGAGACTTATGTTTCAAAGATATAGACTCTTTTTCAAAGTTATAGTTTTTTTCAAAGTCATTTTTTTTCAAAGCTATAGACCTTGAAACATCTTTCTCTCAGAAGGTCAGAAGGTTTTCTTAAGGTCCTTCCTTATTCTATCTAACTCAAAAATAATTATTCAAATGAAATAGATTTCGATGACAGGGCGTTCAAATAAAACATTAGGTACCTACGTTTTGTTACAATATAACCTTTTTTTTTATTCGATTAAAAATCAATGACGATTTTCGAATTTTTGGAGAGATAATTTAATTTTTATGAGTAATGTAAAACTATGTCACGATGTGACCCTAATTTTATATGCGATTTCTGTTTTTTAGTTATAGTCCAATGAAAAGTTATATTTGGGGTAGCGTTTGTCAGAGGACGCAATTTTATTTTTTAAATATGAAGGGGGGGGATTATTGTAAAGTTAAATCCAAGTTTGTGGGGTTGCAACCCTTGTCCCACGGCAGCCATCTTATAAAAATAGGTTCAAATCGTTTATATGGTTTATCTGCCAAACTATAAGTCACACAAAAAAATATTGACCATTTTTTGTTGCATATAAAATTATCTACAACTTTTGTTTAGTAACTTTTAGTCTTTGATTCATAAATAAAAAAGTTATAACCGAAAATCCATAAAAATTTGAGAAAAACAAATCTATTTGTCGATAATAGTTTTTTTCTAATCATTTTACAAAATAATAATATCATACCATTTTTATACACGGTGTTTTAAGGAACAATTTTTACTATAAACATTTTAAAATTTATTTATAACTTAAGGTTTTACAGAGCTGCGAAATACTTCAGTATTCATAACTATACATAAATATAAACATAAATATCAATGATTTGCCATAATTCTTAATCATCTTTTTATTATTATTTTTTTTAATGATAATCTTTTCAGTTATTGATAATAATAAAAAAATGTGAAAAAAATATATATAATAAAAAAAAATTATAAATTAATTAAATAAATGTGGGCTGGAAAAAATGTGGGAAAATATTGATGCCAGTGCAGAGCTCTAAACCTCCAGCACCCCTTGAGCTTCTAAAATTAATTTTCTGCAGATGCAAAGAAAACTGTGTAGCGATGTGTGGATGTTGAAAAGAAGGCCTGAAATGTATTATATTTTATATGTATTATAGTTTTATATATGAGACGCGTATCAGTTAGTTCATATCAAATATAATAATCATGTAATAAAATTAGAATAATGGAAAAAGGTATATATTTTATGAAAATATATAGGAAAAATGCCTTTTCAAATAAAATATAGTTATTAATTACATAAAACCATATATATAACATTTTATATTTTATCTTAACGACTTTAGTATCTGCACCTTAAGTAGGCAAGTGGTCTACTCGTACGTAACATCTAAATTGCGTAAGTTCTAGACAGTACGATATCAAGAAATGATTGAAAATAATTATGAACATTAACCAAAACTATGGTAATGATATTTCTTAATTATTATTTAATTGTATTTCAACATATTCCTAAAAAAATATATATTAGCCAAAAATAAAATTTATTAGCAGTTGAAACCAAAAATATTCGCCATACAGGTAAAAAATTAATTAACCTCACTAAGTACTGTTTTCTTATATTTACGCGAATTTTTTTCATTTTAATTAAAATACTAAAATGGATTTTATCGCGCGGGGGGACAGTCCCTCGAGAACATGGACGCTGTAAAGGCTAAGGGAACAGGGGCGCGAAACGTCGTAAAGAAAATAAAAAATCGTTAAACTGTAAAGTTTTCAATAAACGCGATAAAATCCGTTTTAGTCTTTTAATTAAAATAATCCCACTTTTTTATATTAAGTTAATTATTTTAATTTTGAGTACCTAGTTAGTGTAAATCAATTTTTAAGCAATTGTAGGTATTATTGCTTCTAAATAAAGTTAACTTTTGTGTACTTTTTGGACTTTTTAGTGTATACAATAACGCTTATCGTCTACATTTGGACTTAAGATGTCAGTTGCTGACGAATTACTTGTGAGAGATATTTTCTATTATCGTAAAAGGGAATCTTAGGTAAGTAGTTGTGTATAAAGATACAAGTATTTTAGCTACCGAAATATATTTTAACCTATTATCTTGTGTTAGTTTACTATCGGAGACCTGGTATGTCCGTCTTATCGTGAGCACACAAACAAATCAGGCAAGTCATTATGTGGCACACAAACGAACAGAGTCATTACCAAATTAACGACATTCAGGTGAACAAAAAAGCATTTAGTAAACAAATCTTTAACTGTGCGGTCGCGTTAGTGCTGAGTGATTTTATATCAGTAATGATATACTTAGAGGTGTGCTACTAAAGTGGAAAGAGATGTGCTAAAGAATTAGTGCTAGTTATATAAAATGTCTACGACCTCTCCATCCTCAACTCTGAGCCTGCAATCAGATGAAGATGCAAGTGATTCTATTTCATCAGAATTGTCAAATGATGTAGTTCCAAATAACAATTGCAAAACTTTAAAAACAACTCAAAAGAATTTATCTAAAATAAATTCTCTCACATCGCATGGAGTAGAAGATATACTTTCTGATGGAATTAATTACGTCACACAAGAAAATTCGTTTCCGGGCTATAAGGTTGAAACAATTTCAACCATAGCAAGCTCATTCGCACAGGATTATAACTCAAGAGATTCGACAGGATTTAGTATACAGGATATTCTTGGATTTCATCAGTCGTATAACGTAAACACTTCTCAAGGTGAATTGGAAACTAGATACGAATATCCAGTCACCCAATATGAAAACGTCATCAACAGCTCAAATAACAATTATGCAGCTGGTATTGATGATGTACCAGAACAATGCATTACTAAAAAAGATTTATTTATTTCAAATGATACTGGAAATCAAGATATTTATCATAATTATACGAGTAATGAACCTGTTGGATCTCTTCAAAGAAGTGATTTGGTCAACGATGTTACAAAAAATCCAAAAATAGAACGTGATTTGAACGAATCAAGTTTTTCAAATCAGGTAAAATTATATATTTGAAACCTTGTTTACTTCAAATGATAACCTTTCAAATATTCATTAGGGTATACCTTAGTTGGCGTGATTTACCACAGAATAACCGGTTCTATAATGACAATTTAATTTGGTCATAGATAACGGCAATTAAGAAATAGGCTGAATTTTATTTATTCTATTATTAATCATATTGAACGTAAGACGCGTTAATTTATAAAAAATAATTTATATTGTGATTTTTCAGAGTTCTACGTGGTGTAATAAATCGTCTATTCTCAGCAATCAAAATATCAGTGAACCTTCGCCCGCATCAAACGGTAAATAACTATTTTAATTAACTTTTAATTAATGTACTATCTAATTACTAGAGATTTTACTGTATGTGTGTAAATCTTTTCAGATATGTCCACTGATTCGTCATCATACCCAAAAGGATTTACAAAAAGAGCACGGACCGCTTATACAAGTTCACAGCTAGTTGAATTGGAAAATGAATTTCACCAAAATCGATACCTTTGTCGGCCGAGACGTATTGAACTAGCTAACTACTTACAACTATCTGAAAGACAAATAAAAATATGGTTTCAAAATAGGCGCATGAAGTACAAGAAAGATAATAAACACAATAAGCCGACTTCGTCAATGGATGATAACAGTCCTGCGAACAGCTCTAAAGAACTGTCCCCGAGTCAAGATCATAAAATAAGTCATGGAAGAAACTGTGGAGGTCATGACCGACACAGACGATTACTAATGGACGGTCATGCCAACCATCATATAATGTATCTTTCTTCGAATGAAACACTCCCCCGACCACCGGAATATTCGTCAGAAGGACATTTGAAGTCGGTTATAAAAGGTCCTTCGAATAATATTGAATTACCAGCTTACACGCCTAATCTGTCTTATTCCTCGTACTATACAGCTGGAGCCAATAAGAATGATTACTCACCGATGTCTGAAGTTTATCGATACGGTACCGATGATTCATTACAAACAAGTTCACATACATTGTCAACGGTGCAATCGGATGGTTACGTTCCTAACGGTGTAAATTTTAAACTAACTGATGATATGGGACGATATCCGGCAGGAACTACCTATTACCCACTTTCAAATGGAGTTGTAATGCCTACTTCTGTTGCTGATACATACGGATATAGTTCCTCTGTGCCTACTTTAAACTCTTACACATACGAAGATAACAATGCGTATAATAAGACAAACTTACAGTTGCCACAAGATTCCTGCTATCAATATTTGTCGACTTCCGATACCACTAATCAACACAGTTCATCAACTACAAACAAATATTCGTCCTATATAGCTTTGTAAGATTTTTTTTTTTTTTTTTTACTTAGAATATAACATTTTTATGATTTCCGAAACAAATGTGTATTTAATACGAATTAAAAATAAAATAAAAATGTATTTTTAGCACTATGAATGTAAATACAGCAGGCTTTTAATAATAAAAAAATATTTCATTTTAATTATTTGTATAATACCACTTACTAACTTACCTAATTTTGCATTACTTAAGCTTAAATTATTTAAATATTTTTTTATTTTGTGTATAATATTCATTAGTGATCTGTAGAGTTTGAATTATTTTGTGCTTCAATTTGTTTTTATTGTAAGATTTAAAGTTAATTATTAAAATTACTATTTACTAATAACATCTTAAATACCTACTATAATTTTATGAAATAAGATATAGATAGTATCTCTTACATTTCAATATAAAAAAATACAAATAGATACACTTTGAAATACCGATATGCATTTATTTAATCAATCAAATTTACTTTATTCAATTGGATTTTAAAATCACTTTTGAATCATCATTTTAAATGAATGTATTAATTTGACAATCGGATTTGAAATACAAACTCTGCTGAGAAGAACGAGCAAGAAAGTAACATATTATTCTTTTAAAAATTGTAAATTCATCATTTGGATACATGATTTGGATTTTTAAGTCAAACTTGTATGTAATATATAAAAAATAAATGATTTATCACCAATATATATTACAATTCACATTTAGTTTTAACATAAAATGGAAGACTATACCTATATATGAAATAGAAAAGGTCCTTAAATAATACCTAATTTTACACAGCTCCAAAAATCTTTTTAATTTATTTCAATTTTTTGATACATATTAAATTCTATTATATTATACAAACTAGCGGCCCGCCCCGGCTTCGCACGGGTATTTAACTAAAATTTCAAAAATTATAAATTTATGATTTTTGTCACCTACACCTGCGTCGATACTCGAAAACATTTTATAAGAGACGGATTGAGTTTTCAAACATGTCAAAATAAAATGTAATTTAAATCAAAAGCACTAAGGAGTTTTGATATCAACTTCGAAGCAAACAACTTTCAATCCCCTTTTAACCCCGTTAGGGGATGATTTCGATAAAATACGAAACACGTCTTCAATCGATTCTGTTAAAGAATATTTATGCAAAATTTGAAGTAGATTGCACCAAGGAATCATGTTGTCCCATACAAACTTTGCCCCCGTTTTTCACCCCCTTAGAGGTAGAATTTCATAAAATCCGTTCTTAACTGACCTCTACTCGGCGAAAGAAATTTTCTTACCAAATTTCAAGTCTCTAGGTCTCGTAGTTCCAGAGATATCGTGATGAGTGACTATATCTATAGAAAGTCTCCTATATATATGTATATTTTATTATTTATTTATTTATTGAATTAAAGGAGGATATAATTACAAACATCAGTAAGATGTCACATAAACTCATTCGAGTTTTACCGGACATCAGTTTCGTTAATATCAAGTAAGTATATATTATTAGATAACTTAGTACTAAAAATATTATGATAGGAAGATAAGATTATAAAATTACAAAATATGTTAGGTAGCGATAACATATTATATTAATTAATTATCTAGTCAGTCCTAACTAGTCTAGTCTAGAACTAGTCAGTTCAACGCCGTCTGCCTATAGACCGACCAACCAGTTTAAGTGGAAGCGAGGGTGATGTTATATAATATAATATTATATTTAAGATTAAGTTTAAATTAATTATTAACTGAGAAGAGTTTTTTTTTTTTTTTTTTTTTTGTATAGTATAACAAAAGTTTAGTAAATTTTTATTTATTCATAAGTTTTATATATCATTTGAATTTATTTTATTATTATTTTATCTAGTTATGTATTACTTATTTAAGTTAAATATTTGATGTAATGGTATTATTAATAAAATGTTTTTTAAGGGATCTTTTTAAGTTTCTTGTTGTTAATGATTCCCGTAAAATTATGGGAAGTTCGTTTATAAGATGTATATAGAAGATAACAATCTTTATTATGGAGTAGGGATTTAAAGTTTAAACAAACATTTAAAACAAAATAGTGTTATATTTTAGGAACACGAAGCTCGGCCTTTGATCTGGAAAAAGTTACACGGGGGTATTATCTTTTTACAACGAAATCGAAATATTACACCTTCCGTTGTATTTCTTTATAAACAATATTTTTTGTTTTTCCTTCGGGGTGCTAGAATCACCAGGCTACTCTGAAACATGCCACATACAACTGGCTGTGGGAGAAGCTTACCCTCAAGTATACTCCCGCTACATTAAGAGTTTGACCTTCAGCTTTGTTTATGGTAAATACATACTCATATACACATACAATATATTATTATCCAGTATATTATTATCCAATATATTATTATCCAGTTCCCGGAAATCACCACTTCCTTTTTTAAGCAACAGGTCTGAGAACTGTCCGGCAGTAACATCTCTCTTTAGACGGACTCTAATATTTATGGTAAGGCTCAGTTTCGTCACTGCAGGCTACAAATGCTTCTGTACTGTACTGTATTGTATCAGCCTGTAAGCAACCCACTGCTGAGCAAAGGCCTTTTTTCCCACATAGAAGAAGAGTTGGAGCTTAATCCACCACACTGCTCCACTGCGGGTTGGAGGATAATATTACTACCATAAGTAACGAAACTGTAACAAACAGAAAGTGTGTTTTGCATTATAATCACCCCCCGCGATAAATTAACATCCAAGAGTTTGAAAGTATAATTATAGAATAAATTAATGAGTACTATAATATCTACCAAAGTTATTTACAGGAAAGAAAACATCATCTTTAAGATTATTTTCAATTAATTTAATGCCATTTGATGAGACTTATTTGAAATTGACAAGTTATTTCAACAAGTATTTTATGAAAAAAAAAATTAAAAGACATTTGCCAACTATTCTTCTGAGGTTACAATATCATTATGTAGGTATATTTAATTCCAGTGGTAAATGTTGGTTATTATGTTTCTCGTAGACACTACTAACGATATCTAACGTGCACCTGACTTTATCATCGGAATTTAAAAAAAAAAACAACTTTATTGCATTGTAATTCAGCGGTCATGTAAACAGTTATAAAATTTTAGAATATTGTTTTATATAAACTATAATTTTTTTGAAAATTGGCTACTTGAAAACTACATTATAAATAGGGGGAAAAAATTAAACAATCACGTTTTAAGTAAGAAAATATTTTATTTTTAACTATGATGAAAATAAACTTTACTACAATTAAACTTCACTACAATAAATCAAAAATTCACTTGTGAACGTAATAAGGATTCTATATCTGGATGGTATGGAAAAAGTAGAGCTTCATCAAAGTTTTCAACTGAGTTTACAGGTGATATTGGTTCGTATAACGCTTTATTGTCACATACAATTGGCTGAGTTGCTGTTTCCATGTCATTTTTCGGGTCTCTAGATAAATATTCATCTATGACCTTTGCCAATTCGGTCATAGTGTAATCATCTAATCTTACATATCCGTTTATATCTGCGCATTGATTTATTTTCCATTCAATCATACTTACTTTTTCTAAAAATTTATCTCCCACATCCGATGGCGATAACTCCGATTTCTCTGATGATCTATTATCGACCAAACGACGTTGGTTCTGGAACCACACCTTGATTGAATTTTGATCCACTTTTAGTTGGTTCATTAATGTTATTCTTTCTTCGCGGCTTATGTAACGCGTTTTATTGAATATTTCTTTAAGAGCAATAATTTGTTCTGTCGTGAACATAATTCTTTTCCGTTTCTTTTTTAATGTCGTTTTAAAACAATGTTGTGGTGATTTGACTAAAAAATAAAGGAATTGATTTTAAAAAATGTATTAACTTTATTTACAAGTAAGAAAAAGTAATTCAAAGTTATACATACACTTATAAGAAGAGTTTCCGTGACATCTGCCGCTAATTTCATTGTGATTTTCCTGATAGTAATTATAAACTTCTCTCGGCGAAATGAATTGCTAAAAACAAAGTTCATTATTAGAATATTTGTCAATAAAAACGATTGATTAATATATTCGAAAAATAACCTCAAGTTACTAAATGTTTATCATTTCGTAAATAAAATATAATTATTATTACTATTTAAAACTTTGTTAGAATTTTAATAAATATAAAATATTCATAATTATAATAGTCTAAACTACAATAGATATAATAAAAGATATCTTGAAAATTTAAGCCCAGACTAGTGAGAATGAAGAGGAAATGGAAAGAGTTTAGAAATTTCTATAATTGCATATTTTATATTTCATGCATTACAAATATTAAAAACAAATACTCACACAAAACTCAGCGGCACTTGTATATACCGGTGTCGTAATAACGTTAGTTAATCTACCATTATTTGAAAATGTAGAAAAATGGTTATAATATGCTTGATTCATATTAACGTTAACTTCTTACAATGAAATATGTTGCAAACTGGGATAGTCACGGAAATAAAATAAAGGCATATACTTACTATTTAATCCTTATATAGTAAATTTGAGTCATTAAGTCCCAAACTCCAAGAAATAAGTTTGTCATTGATCCATCCCTCATTAGTTAATTGGGTCAGGTAAAAAAAAAAAAACGATTAACTAATTTACACTTTCTGCTAAATACACAACTACAAGGAAAATGAATAGTATAAGTAAATAAATTTACAAAATTTAGACATTACTCATTTTCAGTTTTACGAATATGAAGCCTCTAAAACCATCTTCTGTGGCATAGAAATAGAACAGTATTTGCAGTATAGTCAGTTAATCTATTTTATAATGATATTGATAATGATATACTGCACATTAATTATATATTATAGTATTAAATGCATTTGCTATTTTAAAGTATTCATTATTCTTTGTATATTAAAATTGATTCCATATTAACTTTAAATTTATTAGCAACTGTTAAATTGTTTTCGAGATTTTAATATTGTTTACACGTATACCTTATCTTAGAAAATTAAAAAACCGGCCAAGTGCTAGTCGGTCTCGCGCACTTAGGGTCCATACCATTATATATAAAAACGGTATATCTAAAAAAACATGTTTGTTGTATGGGCCTTTATTATTAATTTTATTTTAATTTAGTTATTTAGTTTTAAAGTATAACTAAATAATATTTCAAGCGTCTATCTGTAGCCGTTATCAATATCAGGCTAAAACGAACCAAAAAAAAACACGTTTTTTGTATGAGAACCCTCCTTAAATATTTGTTTTTTTATTATTATTATTTCATCATAGTTATCAATATCGAACAAAAACGAGCAAAAAAAAAAGTCACGTTTGTTGTATGGTCGCCCCCTTAAACATTTTTTAATCTGTTTACTATTTGTTGTTATAACGGCAACATAAATACATCATCTGTGAAAATTTTAACTGTTTAACTATCACTGTTCATGATATACAGCCTGGTGACAGACGGACGGACGGACTGCGGATTCTTAGCAATAGGGTCTCGTTTTACTCTTTGGGTATGGAACCCTAAAAAATAGTGATGAGTATTTATCAGTTTTACCGCTGTCGAACTTCACAAAAAAGTCAGAAATTCGAGTTTTGACTTTATCATTTATAGCCATAATATCATAATGTTTATGACAAAAAGTTAATACTTTTGTTAATATTCTAAATATTCCTGAAAATATTATTCTATTATTAATACATTTATTCAAGTGTTAAAATAGCGCGAATAGCTCTTTTTCGATGAATGAATAATTTTTCAATATATGCAATTGAATTTTTAATTTGCAAAATTAAACATATGTAGGTACTAATAATAATAATTGGAAATTAAATAAATCATATTTATAAAAATATTTTTAAATACTTTAACATAAATTTGCTATAAATAGGTAATGGTGGAATTAATAATTTAAATAAACTTTTCCGACCATTTTTTAATAATATATTTCACTACATAAAAGTTTTTATTAATTACTGACTGTACCTGCGAATTCGTTGGCTAATGAAATACGAATTCCAGCTAAATATGAGTCGTGCGTTCAATAGTTTCTGTGCATTCCGGATTTTCAAATTATCTCGGAAATAGTACTAACGGTGGTTAGTACCACGGTGGTAGTCTCTAATTTCTGAACAAACCAGAGACATGATACTTAAGTATCATGTCTCTGGAACAAACGAACTGAAGACCACGAAATATTTACGGGACAAAAGCACGATTCAAAAAATCCCAATAATTAAACGTACTGCGATAAGGTTGATTAGAACACGTTTTTATGTGTCTAACAGGCGTACACAAAGACATGCTTAGGAATATAGACATCTATACAAATAATAAATCTGTTAAAACCTCCGTTTTATTAATACACTATATATCATCAAGAATAAATTTCAATAGCGCGTATTTTTTTGTATCAGCGCCATCTCTTATCGTGTTTTTCTCTGATCACGTATCACGTAAAAAGTACAAACCCAATGTTAATAACTTTAATACATAAAAATTGGAAATAACTCACAGTATAATTTAGTTTTTGTTTCATTGTAATTAAATTTAAAAATAAATATTTAAGAAAATAGAAATAGGTAAACACAAAACTTATTTTTGAGTTATTATTTTGTTAAACTTAAAAGTTTACTAAATATGTCGGATAGGAATAGAAATCGTTTTAATATTTTAGATAAACATCATTTTCAATTAATATACTATTATGTTAAATATTAATTATGTTAAATGTCACTAAATATAAAAACGATATTTTACAATTATACGATAGATGGCGCAGATAATTTTCTGAATCGCGCTGACCAAAACTTCGGCCAAAAGAATGACACTCGCCCGTATTTAGAAATCTGTTTTTCTTTTTTGTATATAATTAAATACTTTAGGATACTACGGTCTTGATTGTTTGTTCGTTGTTAAAATTTAAAATATTTGGTTGTTATTTGTTTGTTGATTGTACAAAGTTGGATGGTTATAGCTATTTAAGTTGTAATCTATATATATACATATATAAAGTCGTGTTAGTTACACCGTTTATAACTCGAGAACGAGTGGAACGATTTTTATGATTTTTGTGTTTTTGGATTTGTCTTCGTCGGGAATAACACTTATTAAAATATGGTATTCATCAATGAGAAAATAATTAATAAAAAAAGCAGTTCAAATGTTTCATCCGTACTATCTATATACATATATATGTATGTATGTATGTATGTATGTATGTATATAGATATAATAAATCTGTCACTCAATCCGTCTATTATAAAATATTTTCCAGTATCGAGGCAGGTGTAGGTGATAAAAAATATAAATGTATAATTTTTAAAATTTTAGTTAAAGACCCGTGCGAAGCCGGGGCGGGCCGCTAGTATCATAATATAATCTCTCAGAATATATTTTAATCGGTTTCAACGGTGATAATATATATATATATATATATAATATCATGTACTTGTAACAAAATAAATATTTTGAATATTTTATCAATTTGAATTTTTTTTACTATAAATGTTACTTTATCGTCAAGACCGCTATTAGATTTAAATTTCATAAGAGGGTAGGCTAAAAATCATTGCGATTATTGATAAAACTATATAGTAGCTACCAGTACTTAGCATTCTGTTTGAAGATCACAACGCTTAAATTTATTTATTTTATTTATTTTTCATTATTTAAAATGTTTGAAAACGTTCTGATGACAACGTTTACCCCATTGTGTGATACGAATGAGGTATTGTAAATTGATTAAAAATCATAATAATATTATTTAAAAAATAGTAAAGTTATTAACTAAATATATCTAAAAGTTTTAAATTGCACACTTAATTTAATTCTTTTTAGTATTGTCATTTATATTTATTATTTCAATTTTAGTTTCAAGAATGGGAGAATCAGCCGTTTTCAAAAGAGTGGCCCAAAACGAATCAATGTAAATCGTTGAAAGGTACGTTCCAACATTTTATTATTTCTTAATTCAAAATTGCAGATATTTTTTATTTCTCTCGTATGCCAAAAATTGTAGAAACATGCGATTTTACAAAAGACGAAAAAATCAAACTGTCAAAATTATTAATTATAATTTGCTAAATCTAAATAACAATATCGGACAAAACGCTTAAATTAAACTTTTTGTGGTTCCATTATAAAATAAATAATTATAATATTGTTTTTATACAGCACTAAGTGTAACCAAAACAATAAAAAAGAAGATTAAGCGCAATCGTACTTCGTTCACAATTAATCAGTTGAGGGTGCTTGAAACAACGTTTACTGATACGAAATATTTAGATAGACAACTTCGCACAAAACTTGCAAAGGACTTGAAACTCGAAGAAAAATGTATCAAATTGTGGTTTCAAAATCGAAGAATGAAAGAAAAAAAAGAATTTTCTGAATCGAGTGATTGTTCTAGCGACAGTGCTGTTGAACCAGTAAAAACGTCACCTAAAAATATAATAACAAACGACACTCCTCAGATCAGTACACTTAACAATATGATTAACATGAATTATGATTACACTGAAGTAAACCAAGGGAATGCTAACAGATCTGAATATATTTTTAATCTAAACAAAGGTGCAGGTAAAGTACAAGCAGATAATTATCAAAATTATAATTCTATGTCGTGCGCAAACTATAACGAGCAGATATTTACTACTGAATATTTCCAAACTGGTGCGGGTATTTGTCCCACACAGTGTTGGCCTTCTACAACTCCTGAATATACGAATTTGGACAATCAAAATTATCATTTCAAGAATGTGTATAATTGGTTAGCAAATGATTTTAAATCAACCTATGATTGAATACGTGTACTTTATATATGTTACTTTATTTAATTATAATAATTGTAAGACTGTAATTAGTAAAATTTTAATATATTAGTCATAATGTTATATATACATATGTTTATATAAAGTTACATTGTTAAGTTGACGACCGTTCTGGTGTAGTGGTGCGAGTAGTCGCCTCAAAGCCGCGCGCCGACGGTCCCGGCTTCGATTCCCGCTCGGGACGGATATTTGTATTTGTACAAATATTTGTTTCCAGTCTCTGTGGGTATACCCACCGTGCCTCGTAGAACACGTAAAGCTGTTACTTATGGTAAGGAAATTATCTACCAACCCGCAGTGGAGCAGCATGGTGATTAAGCTCCAACCCTTCTTCTATATGGAGAAGAGGCCTTCGCTCAATAGTGGGTAGTTTACAGGCTGATACAGTACAGTACAGATATAAAGTTAATTTAATAGTTGTAAGAAACATTATTTTATACTAATCAGAGGCGTAATTTATATGTGTTAATTGTTATAAAACTTTATGAATTTGTTTAAGACAAATTGTAATAAATTTTAGGTATATAGAATAAGATATATTTTAATAACTTAATAAATTAATAACATTATTATTTCTATCTACGCAGTAGTTATCGTTTATTTTTCTATGACATGTTTTTTTATAATTTGTTAATAATATTAGTTATACTTTCATGTGATATGAACACTGTATCTGTATCAAGATTTTATGTTAAGACTAAGAAAATTAAACCGAAATGTATGTCGATTAAAATATTATAAATATGTTCAATAAAGAGAGTCATTCATAAAAGATCTACATATTTATTTTACTTCTTTTGTTTAAGTATAAAAATAAAAAAATAAAAAAAAACGTGTGGTGTCGTGGGACACCAGATAAGGACGAAGTTCCTTCTTACATAAATATTAAGTTCAAGTTCTAGTCGAGGTAAAAGAGAATAATTATTTGGGTATAAATTTTTTATTATGATTTTTTATCGATAAAAATCAAAAATTACAAAAAAAATTTAACACTTTTATTTTATTCACAATGATTAAGAAATATATATAATAATAATATACAAAGAAACAGCTATTTACGTGAATAATAATTAAGCCTTATTATGTTCTATCATAGAAACTATAGCTTTATGATAACTACACATATAACCAGAAAACTAAAACACGTATTAATCATCTGGGGGCACGGCAGTGCTCTCGTTAAGTCGAGCAAAAAAGCGGCGCGGCCGTACCATCCTATTCTCGAAGCAATTCAAGCTATTTTCGAACCCCTATAAATTCGTTATGGTTAAAACTAGAAGCCTGAATTTTCAGTTACCAAGCAAACATTACAAATTTTAAATTAAACACGGTATATTTCAAATTTTATTCAATTTGAACTAGTAGTTTTAGAATTATAATTAGTCAAAGTTTCTTAATTTTGTCACTCACTGACTGACCGATCATCAAAACTCTAAGGCACTTCTAGCAGACATAGAAACTTAAAATTTAGAATATAATTAGTTTTTAGTATATAAACCAAGGAAAACTAAAATATTTTGCAAATTTTGTCCAGTTTTCTAGATACACCATCTGCAGAAATAACTTTGTAATCTCACATAAATATATAGGATTACAAAGTAGCTAAACTGCATTTTAGCAAAACGCTCAATCGCTTGGCGGCACGTCTTTGCCGGTAGAGTTGTAACTAGCCACTACCGAAGACTCCCACCAAAGCAGACCAGAGAAAAAAAATTGACTCTGCCGGTGATTGAACTCGGGAACTCCCGCTTAATATACAATAGCGCTCACCACTTCGCCAGTGTGGTCATCATTTTCGAGTTAAGTGAGTTAATTGATTAAATGAGTCATAACAGTAATAACTATTAATTAATGTATATATTAACATTAAATAAATAAATAAAATACAGAAAATAAGTACTACTCAAAATTACTTTTGTATTTTGAACTCACAAACTCATCGAATTTGGTCTCGTTTGAATCGTCTTGATGAGTAATTTGTTTTTCAATGGTAACCAGGGTCTGTTGATGGAGCTGGAAGGTGGTAACAGGTACTCTGTATTGAAACAACGCAACTCCAAGGAGTTTCAGCTCGTTTGATTCGTCTTGACGAGTACTTTATTTTCAGATGGTTACCAGGGTCTGATCTGATGATGGACTTGGAAGGTGGCCGTAGGAACTTCGCAATGAAACGACACAACAACCTCGAGTTCAGGCTCGTTTGAGTCGTCTTAACGAGTAATTTCTCTTCCAATAGTAAACAGGGTGTGATGATGGAGCTGGAAGGTGATCATAGGAAATCTGTAATTAAAGGACGCAACCCCATCGAGTTTCGGCTCGTTTGGTTCGTCTTGACGAGTAATTTGTTTTTACTGGGTTACCAGGATCTGGTTATAGATGGTGCGCACTAATCATTAACTTGGCACATCGTTTTATTATAAGTAAATTATAAAACAACGTCTTACGTGGGTACATAAGTACGCATACACTTTTTTTTTATATTTTTCAAGTTTATTTTTGTGAATATTTAGGTGTAAAAAATCGACAGCAATCTGCCCATACTGTTCGCTAAGCGTTTTTCATTCATCTCTCTTGTAGAGTATCTCAATTTGTCAGCTTTATATCACAATATGTATGACATGACAATCAAATAAAAGAATTTTTCTTTTTAAATTTTATTAATCGTATGTATCTGTTAATCGTATTCTTGCACAAAAAAAAACTCTTGCGCACCAGTACTAGCTATATGAGTAATAGCTGAAACTCAAGAAGTAGTACCGGAAAAGAAAAAAAGGAAGACTATCTACAAAAATAAGAAAAGCTCGTAAGACAGAGTGAAGGCTTTAAAAAAATCTGTTGTCGATATTCAAGAAGTAGAATATACTGGAAAGGAAAACAAGTATGATTATCTACAAAAAGAAATGAGATGCCGTCAAAAACATAACTTGTAAAAGAAAACCAAGTCCCGCAACTCAGTTCTTCTACCGTAAAAAGTTGTGAGATCCGTGTAATAGCAAGTCGGGTAATTTATTCAGTCCCTACTTAAGGGTCCTTCTGTCTTAAGTTATTACGTAATTAGCTAACCTAACAACATCTTATAGTGACCATATCAATATTAAAAATGTTTTCTGTTTTTAATAAATAGATTGACTTGGCCATCACATGAAAACACAATGTATCTCACAAGTAAGACATATTATATTAAATTAGATTTGTCGTGCGATGTCAAGTCAATCTATTTATTTAAAACAGAAAAGATTTTTAATATTGATATGGTCACTATAAGTTGTTGTTATGTTGTATCTCACAGATTTTTACGGTAGAAGAAATGATTTGCAAGACTTGGTTTTTTTTACAAGTTATGTTTTTGATGGCATATACATATTACCAAACAAAAACACGTGTTGTTTTTGTGTATTAAATTAATTGTTATCTTTTACTTATAATTCCTAAATTGATAATTATTAATTGGTTTTTAAATAATTATAATTAACAATAAATATTGAAATGAAGTGAATATAGATTTTTAGTGTCAATTAGGTTTTTTTTTTTTGTTGAATTATATTTAAGAGGTTTTTAAACAAAACAAAAAAAAATCTTTCGCGCATTTTCGTTAGGGACGTTTTATTTTTTTTTTTTTGTCGGTTAGGGTACCCCATTGCGTCGTCTCATAAGGATACTTCGTTCCAATAATTTAAACACTATAGCCTATACGATGCCTATACAGTATACACCAATCAGATGAACCACAAAACGAAAACGCAAGAGCATATTGCGGATGCGTTCTCGGGACGCATTGTTTCCGCATAATATATCGAGGCTCGGCACTCATTGTTTCATTTATAAATTCTTGATTGAAATCACGAAATTGATGAATGTGTTTATTTATTTGAGCTATCGTTAGATTATTTCTAGTAATACTTCTTACTCTTTGTGTCTCTGCAGATTTCATTTCAGTTTTTATTTTCATACCTATTATCTTACTGTTACGTTTATTATCTGATAGAATAAAATTATTTAAATACTCAACATGTACTCGATTTAATAAATCTGTATTTTAATTTGAAGTATAATTAGGCTTTCTAGTTTCAGTATTTAATTTTTTTCAACTTTCATTTTTTCATTCACTTCGTAGCAATTTCTCTAGATAAATATTCATCTATGACCTTTGCTAATTCGGTCATAGTGTAATCATCACGTCTCTAAGACTAGAAATACTAAGTCTAGTTTTTAAGTACTTAGGTATTTGTTTACATTTGCTGAGTAAAAACGCCGATCTATGCAGCAATCTAATACATGAAATAAAAAAGGTATAGGCGCATGTAAGCCTGTAGATGTATATTAATATTAAACAAAAACCGTAAAGTTCAGTTTGAAAAATGAAAGCGTTAAGATGAACAAAAAGTAGGATTAGTATAATTTTTTTCAAAATTTTTACTTAAGAACAGAGGCATTATAATCGGCCTAAAATATCGGGATCGTTTGCATTTCCGTTTCTAAATAGTATAACCTAATACAGAATAATGTCATAAAGGATTTTTTTTTCTTTGATAGTGAGAATAAATAAATGAGTACTATAATATCTACCAAAGTTATTTGCAGGAAAGAAAACATTACATTTAAGAAGATTATTTTCAATTAATTTAATGCCATTCGATGAGAATTATTTGAAATTGACACGTTATGTCAGCGAGTATTTTATCAAAAAAACATTTAAATAACATTTGTCAACTATGGTTCTGAGCTTGCAATATCATTACTCGTATGTATCATTAATTCCAGTGGTAAGTGTTGGTTATTATGTTTCTCATAGACACTACTAACTGTATATAACGTGCACCTGAATTTAAAAAAAAATATCTTTATTGCATTGTAATTTAGCGGTCATACATACAGTTATAAAAGTTTTAGAATATCGTTTTATATAATCTACAAAGTTGTCTACTTTTTATTTCAAGAAATCATTTTTTTCGATTTTTTTTAAATTTATATATGTATATACCTAGAAAAAGTAGCGAGTAGAATTAGAAAATTAATTTTTATATTTCGTACATTGTGACATGTGATTCCAAGACCAGGTAAAAATGATAAATTAAGATCAAGAAACATTCTTACGGAAATATATGTCACTCTAGTCCAATCAGTACTGATTTACTGCATTCCCATTTATGGAGGTGCACTAAAAACAAAGTTTCTGACGCTAGAACGAGCTCAGCGAGCTTTAATTAAGATCGTGTATTTTAAAAATATAATGTTTCCTACGGACCAACTTTATGAGTTAAGTTGCTTACCAACTGTTCGAAAACTATATCGATTGCACATAATTTTGAAAAAGCACAAATCTCTTCCCTATGACCCACAATTAGAAAATAAAAGAAGGAAATATATAATAGCGCGTACACCAAGAACTAGAACTTTATTTCCTAGCATTCAATATGAGTCACGTTCATGCTTTTTATATAACAACAAGCTTTTATACAGATTGTCCAATAGAAATACACATAATATATAACTAATATAATAAATATATACACAACACAACATACCCGTATAATAACACACACATTCTACACATGCATACATATATATGTACGTAATAATCATGCATCTACCTCACCTCATACCACACACCTCACACCACTCACCACACACGTCACTACATGAAGGCAACTTTGTTAAGAACAAAATAATGAAAAATAATTGTTATTATTTTGTAAAATAATGTATAAGTTTTTATTGTCTTTTTATTTTATTGTTTTTTTATTTATTTTTTATTTTTATATACTGTTATGCTAATGGAGGAGCGGAGTCTCCTGGTACAGGCAACAACATGCTTAAAAGGAGACTCCAATCACTAGTTGGTTTTTGTAAGAAACTTTTTAATAAATAAATTATTATTATATTATTAATATTATCCCTCATTAGTTAATTGGCTCAGGTAAAAAAAAATGATTACCTTATTTACACTCTCTGCTAAATACACAGCTATAAAGAAAATGTATAATATAAAACCATAAGTTTACAAATTTAGAATATACTCATTTTTTAGTTTTTTAGTATGAAGAATCTAAAACCATCTTCTGTGGCATTGGAATAGAACAGTATTTGCGATATAGTCACAGCTAATCTATTTTATAATGATATTGATAATGATATACTGCACAATAATATATTTGAAATAATGTATTAAATGCATTTGCTATTTTAAAGTATTCATTAAAAACATCATATTTATAAAAATATATTTAATTACTTAAACATAAAATTGCTATAAATAATAGTACGGGATTTATAATTTAAAGAAACATTTCAGAACACTTTTTTAATGAAATATTCACTACATAAAAAGTTTTTATTAATTTCAAACTATACCTGCGAATTCGTTGGCTAATGAAATATAAACGCCAGGTAAACATAAGTCGTACGTTCAATGGTGTCTGTGCATTCTGGAGTTCAAATTATATTTGACATAGTACTAAGGGTTATGATGTCTGTAATATCAAAACCAACAAACCGATGGCCGATAAATATTTACGTGACATTCTTTAAAATATGAAAAAATATTTAATGCTTATGTGTAGTAGTTTTTATACCTCAATAGCACGTTTCGAAAAAGCCCAAGAATTAAACGTACTGCCATCTTTGAGGAATTGTTAGTACATATTAATTCAATGACTGCCATAAGGTTGATTAAAACACGTTTTTATGTGTCTAACAGGCTTACACAAAGACATGCTTTGTAATATAGACAGTACCCGGATGACCGAGCTTTGCTCGGTTAAATTATATTTAGATACATTACATACTGATGAAATAAATAATATTTTCGATTTTACCGACATAATAGTAAAATAATAGGAACGGGTTATTTAAATAAAAAATAAAAAATAAAAAGAGTTCTCAATAATAGTTTTTCTCACAAAAGAAGAAACTTGAAAAAAAAAGGAAAAAAAATTAGTCTGTAGACAGTTGGGTTCGAACCTGGGTTTTCTGATTTCGAATCCGCCCGACTCCCACCCGGGCTATTATAAGCTTATCAATGCTAGCGAAATTTACAATTGTGTAAAAAAGAGATAAAATGACATTTTCTAAAAATAAATCCTAGCTAGATCGATTTATCGCCCCCGAACCCCCCTGCAAACCAAATTTCATGAAAATCGTTGGAGCCGTTTCCAAGATTCAGATTATATATATATATATATATATATATATATATATATATATATATATATATATATATATATATATATATATATATATATTTATATACAAGAATTGCTCGTTTAAAGATATAAGATATAATATTATAATCTGTCAGAATATATTTAATAGTTTCAACGATGACGAAATAATTGTCATTTAAATATAAAAAAATAAATTTCAAAATATTTTATCAATCCAAATTTAATTTATTTTACTTTAAATGTTACTTTATCGTCAAGACCGCTATTAGATTTAATATTTCATAAGAGGGTAGACTAAAAATCATTGCGATGATTAATAAAACTATATGGTAGCTACCAGTACTTAGCATTCTGTTCGAAGATCACAACGCTTAAATTAATTTATTTTATTTATTTGTCATTATTTAAAATGTTTGAAAACGTTCTGATGGCAACGTTTACCCCATTGTGTGATACGAATGAGGTATTGTAAATTGATTAAAAATCATAATAATATTATTAAAAATAGTTATTAACTATCTCTTAAAATGTTAAATTGCTATATCACTATTAACAAACACTTAATTTAATTATTTTTAGTATTGGTATTGATATATATATATCATTTCAATTTTAGCTTCAACAATGGGAGAATCGGCCGTTTTTAAAAGAGTGTCCCAAAACGAATCAATGTAAATCGTTGAAAGGTAGGTATGTTCCAACATTTTATTATTTCTTAATTTAAAATTGAAGATATTGTTTATTTCTAGTTTATTTGCTTTTATAAGTGTTTCAAAATGTGTTTTTAACTTATTCTCGTATGACCAAATTTGTAGAAACATACGATATTACAGAAGACGAGTGTCGTCAAAATTATTAATTATAATTTACTAAATCTAAATAAAAAAATGTAATAAAATGCCTACATTAATCTTTTAGTGGTTCCATTATAAAATAACTACTTAATATTGTTTGTATACAGCACTAAGTGTAACCAAAACAACAAAAAAGAAGATTAGGCGCAATCGTACTTTGTTCACAATTAATCAGTTGATGGCGCTGGAAACAACGTTTACTGATACGAAATATTTAAATAGACAACTTCGCATAAAACTTGCAAAGGACTTGAAACTCGAAGAAAAATGTATCAAAGTGTGGTTTCAAAATCGAAGAATGAAAGAAAAAAAAGAATTTTCTGAATCGAGTGATTGTTCTAGCGACAGTGCTGTCGAATCAGTAAAAATGTCACCTAAAAATTTAATAACAAACGACGCTCCTCAGATCAGTACACTTAACAATATGATTAATGTGAATTATGATTACACTGAAGTAAACCAAGGGAATGCTAACAGATCTGAATATATTTTTAATCTAAACGAAGGTGCAGGTAAAGTACAAGCAGATAATTATCAAAATTATAATTCTGTACCGTGCGCAAACTATAACGAGCAGATTTTTACTACTGAATATTTCCAAACTGGTGCGGGTATTTGTCCCACACAGTGTTGGTCTTCTACAACTCCTGAATATATGAATTTAGACAATCAAAATTATCATTGCAAGAATATGTATAATTGGTCAGCAAATGATTTTAAATCAACGTATAATTGATTTTAAATCAACCTATGACAACATGTACGTTATATACTTTATTTAATTATAATATATTGTAAGACTGTAATTAGTAACATTTTAATATATTAGTCATAATTTTATAATAATTACATAATATATTTATATAAAGTGAATTTAATAGTTGTAAGGAACGTTATTTTACATTAACCAGAGACGTAATTTATATGTGTTAATTGTGATAAAACTATATGAATTTGTTAATACAAATTGTAATAAATTTTAGGTATATAAAATGTGATATATTTTAATAACTTTATAAATTAATAACATTATTACTTCTATCTACGCAGTAGTTATCTTTTCTTTTTCTATGACATGTTTTTTCTTATTTGTTAATAATATTAATTATACTTTCATGTGGTATGAACACTGTATTTATATCTAGATTTTATGTTAAGACTAAGAAAATTAAACCTAAATGTATTTCAATTAAGATATTATAAATATGTTCAATAAACAAAGTCATTAATAAAATATTTACATATTTATTTTATTTCTTTTGTCTAACAATAAGTATTAAAAAAAAAGTGTGGTGTTGTGGGACACCATATAAGGACGAAGTTCCTTATTACATAAATAGATATTAATTTCAAGTTCTAGTCGAGGTAAAAAAAAAAACAATTATTTGGGTAGGCATAAATTTTTATTATGTTTTCTTTTTTTATGGATAAAAATCAAAAACTACTTTACAAAGTTATCTTAACACTTTTATTTTATTCACAATGATTCATAAAAATATATAACAATAATATACAAAGAAACAGCTACTTAATTAAAACTAATTATGTTCTATCATAGAATCTATACTTATGTTAACTACACTTACAACCACAAAACTAAAACACGTGTTAATTATATACATATTACCAAACAAAAACACGTGTTGCTTTTATACATTAAATAAATTGTTATCTTTAATTATAATTGGCAAAATAAATAATTATGAATTGGTTTTAAAATAATTATAATTAAGAATAAATATTGAAACGAAGGGAATATTGATTTTTAATTTCGAATATTTCTCTTGTAGAATTCTATTTAAGAGATTTTTAAAACAAAAACAAAAACAAATATCTTCTTCACGCATTTTCGTTACGAACGTTTTTTGCCGGTTAGAGTCCCCTTTGCGTCGTCCCATAAGGAACTTCGTTCCAATAATTTCAACACTATAGCCTATAGTATATAGGCCCTATGCGATGCCTATACACTAATCAGATGAACCACTAAACGGATACGCAAGAACATATTGCGGATGCATTCTCGGGACATATTGTGTCCCTGCGCTTAACATATCTGGTGCACTATGAAAATTGAAAATTCCTCTAGAAACGTCTTGATTATTTAAATAAATTGAACTATTATTATTAATTGTTACAGTCGAAGGTGACGCTAACCCAGGTAGAACCGGCACCACATTGACAGGTTTCCAAACAACATTACTAGAATGATTTGCCGGATTAGTTGCTACGGGTTGATTAAAAAGAGACGTTAATTTTGGATCATAACTTAAGTGTTCTGGGTACAACTGTCCATACACTTTTTGTTCTGCTTGTATATTACTTGATGATATATTCTTAGCAATATCATCATTTTTTCCCAGTATAGGCACTACACTCATTGTTTCATTTGTACTGTTACGTTTATTATCTGATGCATTATAATTATTTAAATACTCAACATGTATTTGATTTAATAAATCTGTATTTTTATTTGAAGTATAATTGGTCTGTCTAGTTTCAGTATTTAATCTTTTTAAATTTTCATTTTTATATTGACTTCTTAGTAATTGTTCTTGAATCGCACAATCGTGACGTATGTAAACATTTTGACTATTTTCCTGCTTATTGCTATTATTATTTTCGTGTTCAATCATATTCTTAGCAATATCATCATTTTTTCCCAGTATAGGCACTACACTCATTGTTTCATTTGTACTATTACGTTTATTATCTGATACATTAAAATTTTTTAAATACTCAACATGTATTTGATTTAATAAATCTATATTGTTATTTGAAGTATAATTGGGCTGTCTAGTTTCAGTATTTAATCTTGTTAAATTTTCATTTTTATATTGACTTCTTAGTAATTGTTCTTGAATCGCACAATCGTGACGTATGTAAACATTTTGACTATTTTCCTGCTTATTGCTATTATTATTTTCGTGTTCAATTAACAATTCCTTATTGTCACTTTTTTCCCTTTTCTCTTTCATTCGACGATTTTGAAACCATATCTTAACGGTCCTTTCATAAATATTTAAAAAATTTGCAACTTTTTGGCGATTTTCGCTAGTTATATATGAAGATTTCTTAAATTCGTGTTCTAAGTAATTAATTTGTTCTGTGGTAAATGCGCTTCGATATCTTTTTCTCTTTATGCGTTGACAATTTTTGTACTGCTTAGATGAATTCTGTAAAAAAACGAAAAAATAAAAATTATATTACTAAATCTATCTTCTAATTGTGTATTTAAATATATTATATTTTCATATTAAAATATGTGATAAGTACGACTTCTGTTGAGAATCTTTAGAATAGTATTTTGTTCAATTTTCTTTTTATTGCTTTAATTCAAATTAAAAAAATGTTTTTAAGAAATAATATAATAATGACTCAAAAGTATTATAATCATATAAAATCGATAGATCCTTACAGTTATTGCCATTTTTAATGTATCACGATTCATTTCGCCTTTTAACTGCTTTTAAACTTCTTAAGTAAAATAACTTTACAAAAAAAACACAAATATTGTCAGTCAACCGTTACTCGTTTAAAACCCAATAGGACTAAGAATTTATTAATAATTAAGACGAATTTATACGAATAATAATGAAATCATTAGATACTTAATCGTTCGTCAATAACTATAATATGGTCCAATCATTAAGTAATTATTTGAGTAATGATTTATTAATATATTTATGAATAGTATAGAACATATTTACTCAATGATTTGGTCACTACTAATTAATAATACGTTATTTTGAAGATGTGATAACACAAAGTAATGATAATTATTTGGCTTTAGTAATTGTACCTATAATATGTAGAGTAGCGTATAATGACAACAAAACATCCGAATTATACATTTAATTTCATAACCAACGAGTACAAACATAAACTGAACTGAAGTGAACAAGAGTGAAGTAACTGAAGTGAATTGGAGTTTTGTAATCAGTAACATTAAAGAAAAATATTTATTTTTAAACTTGACCAGAAACTTGAACCAATGTGAAGGTGTGGGTATTAAATTCAAAAATATGTGCTTGCATGAAGAAGACCGTTGGCCGTGCGGTGACCGGTAGAGAAGAAATTAGTTTTCAGAATAAATTATACTTAAATTTAAACAAGTGCTATGATATAAGTTACGGTAGAAAGTTAAACTCTTACAATTAAGCTTATAGCCTTTGCGGTAAAACACTTTCTAGAGTTACACAAATTCGAGATCTGGGAGTTCTAATAGATTCAAAATTGAGTTTTGTTCCCCACGTTTATATTATTGTTATTCAAAAAGCATATAATTAATTTGGCTTTATATTGAGAATAGGCAAACCTTTTAAATACTCCTTGACATACAAATTTTTTTTAATAGTTATGTTCGCAGTCATCTTGAGTTTGCGTGTACTGTCTGGCATCCTTATTTTAGATGCCATATTAATAGAATAGAAAAGGAACTCATAGAAACCTCTGCTAAACAATATAACATGTCCTTATTAAAAACACCGACACACTACACTCGACTGACCCGTTAGCGCAGTTTGCAGTGACTCTTTTTTCTGCTCTAAGGTTTGTGGATTCGATTCCCGCCCCGAGTCTAGGTATAATATATTATTATTTATATATTATATATGTATTATTTATATGTACATCAGGCGGCTGTTACCTATAACACAGGCATTAGGTTGTCTACCTTAGGAACAGACGACGGTGCTAAACATATTTATTTATTAGCAGGAAAGAGGACATCAGGTTACCATGTCCTGATGTCCTCTTTCCTGCTAACCAACAACATATATAATAATATGGACGCAATAACAAATAATATTTATTTATTTATTATTATAAAAACAAGACGAACTTATTTTGATATTATGATGTTGTATAAAATCTTAAACAATGTTAAACAATTTATGCCCCTGCATTACTCCATAATATCTTATTTCGAGTACCTCGTAAGCGTGTGCGACTTTGCACTAAGAAACATTTATTTTTATATACTAAGTGGTAGAACCTGTTATAATTTACTCATGTGCTGTTATGTTCAAAATAGTTTTATAAAAAGAACATGTAAATTTTATAATGAAAAATTTGCTTCATTTGGACCTATTTGCATTTAGTTCTCTGGCCTCTTTCAAAGTCTCTTTAACGAAATCGTTAAAATAAGTTTTTATTGTACTTATGCAACAATTTGTTATTATAAATTATAAAAATATTGGTTTTCGATTATAAGCTTTTTATTTACTAATGTAACTAAAACTACAAAAAAATAGTATATAACTAATTTAAAAAAATACCAACACTTTGTACACAATAGATGTATATTTGTAAAATAGGAAACTAAAAATCGATTTTGTAAAACATTTTTGTCATAATTAACTTTGTTACATCGACTGTTATTTATAAAATAGTTATTAAAAAATAATTTATGATAATTTACGCTTTGCATTAAATCTTTGCGTTCTTATCATTTTGATTGGAAAAGAAAAATAATGAACGTGTAATAATGCTAAATGTTCTTTAATGTTCCATCAAAACAAAAAACAAAATTCTTTTTTTTTAAATTTTATTTTTAAATAATTGGCACATATTTATATACACTTTATATACACTTTTACAAATAATATATATATTTTTTTTGTCAAAAATGAGATTAAGTGGCGTGCACTTTTGGATTTTCCAAACTATTATTATTTATTAGTAGCTACGAGACTATCACTTCAATTCAGTTTATGCCTATACTCGTTGTCTATAAAATTTTACGCTATTATTTATATTATAATAGAGTTAGAGCTACTGAACTTACTTGCAACCCTCAAAATAGGTTGGAATTTTTTTTTCTTATGTAAATTACAACATATTAAAATTGTAGCCTTGTGGGAAAAGATTATTAATATATATTTTTTGACATTTTCAAAAATCTAGGGGATGATGACGCAACCGCGAGATGCCTGTTACACTTGCAATTTCATAATTGACCGATTATAAAACATAATTTGAAAAAATTCTAACTTTGTGGGAAACGGGTTACTCGGGTGGTTCAGCTCTTAGGCCATAAGCTGTTATACGCTTCTCTACATATTATAGGTACATTTACTAAAACCAAATAATAATTATTAGGTACTTTGTGTTATTACACTTTCGCAATAATCTATTATTAATTAATAGTGACCAAATCGTTCAGTAAATATGTGCTATACTATACTCATAACAAATTAATTAATGGTTGCTCAAATAATTACTTAATTATTATACCATATAATAGTTATCGACGAACAATTTCATGTTATTCGCATAAATTTGTCTTAATTGCTAATATTTTAAATAAGTAACGGTTGATTGACAATATTTGTGTTTTTTTAAGAACAACACAAACATTGAATATAAGATAAACATACACAAACATTGTACAACTGTTAGAACAATCACATCATATATTTACAATTTACTTTTATTTCGGACCAGTGTTTTGAAAATTTCGAAGGCGCTGGAAGAGAATATGTTTTTACCATTTTTTGTTTTTAGTTTTTTACCTTATCGAAATACTTTAAATTTTTTAATTTACACAGTGTTAGACAAATTATAAATAAAATTCGTCTTAATTTTTTTTTTGTTTTTTTATTTTTATTTTTTTTTAACGCAAGGTACTAAATTGGGCTAAAATTGTAATTAAATTTTAGGTCTTGATGTAATAAACTAAAACATATGTAACAAATGTAATATTAGTAATAAATTACAGAAACATATATGTAGGCAAAAAAAAAATTAAACATTATGCTAACTGCTATAGTTAATCTAAATGTATGTTGTGAGTGTAATGTCGATGTCACAACAGTTTCTGTTTTGAATTGAGCTTAAAATTTAAGAAGTCACAAGTATGTATCTCTATAACTGACATCGACATTAAAGTAAAAATTATATTTTACATTTTCGTATATTATTCTTGGATAATCTTATGTCAATTTCTCTTATTTGCTTCTTCTTCATGCAAGCACGTATTTTCGAATTTAATACACACGCTTCTCATTGGTTCATACTTGTGTTTATGTTATCCATCTGGTGTAGCGTTACAGGTTAAGCTCATATTTATGTCACATTTACGGTCTACTACAGTTCACTTCAATTCAATTTATGTTTTTGTATATAATGAATTATTAGGTTATCTGTGAAATAAGATTGTATTAATAATAATTTGTGGAGAACAAGTTTAAAATAAATATTTATTAGTACGAGACTATAAATCAGATAAATTACTAATTACAAAACATTAACGATATATTTAGATATACCGACAAATTAGTTTATTACTATAATAACAGTAATTTGTTTACTTTACAAACTTATTCCGTGCTCGTCAACATGTTTTTCTAAAAATACAATAGAAAAATACTATTGTATATCGTTAACATCAAATAACTTCATAAATGTAAATAAAGTGATTAAGAAGCTGGATTAGAATAAGGTTTGAATTCTTAATCACTTTATTTATCTCCAACATGGTAGTCTTTATATCCTGATATACAAAATAAAAAACATCCTTACTATATTGCTATAGTTTTATAGTTTTTAAATAAATCCTTAAAAAGGATTTATTGAAAAACTGAGGTTTCGTTGTCTAAAAGACAACTAAACCTCATGTTCCTCATGTTCCTCAAAACCTCAGTTCTAAAACCAATATGTATTAAAAAACTTGTTAATTATCATATTTACCTTTTTTTACCGTTTATTTTTATTTTTTATTTTTTTTAATATGTTTAACACACACAAGGTCGTCTATTCCTAGGTAGGCAACTTAATGCCTATGTTTAAGGTAACAGCCGACTGATATACATTTTTTTTAATAAATATACATATAAATAATACATATATAAATAAACATTTATTACACCCAGACCCGGGGCAGGAATCGAACCCAGATGAATGAACAGAGTCACTGCAAACTGCGTCAACGGGTCAATCAAATATCCTGTATATCCTGTAATATCTGCTTCATTCTTTTCATTTTATATTTATGTGCAGTTCAATTACGCTTTCTAGCTATTCATGTATTATTTAGCTCATCTCCAGTATCATCATTGATGTCCACTGCTGAACGCAGGCTTCTCGACCACCAGCTGCAGCTACTGCTCTAGCCGGCGACCCCCCGTGGGAGCTCGTGGCGGAGGTTCTTGCCGAGACCTACTCATACGTCTCGGGTAGGAGGGCTCTTGGTGAGAACCCCACGTTGGACGATTTCCTACGTGTGCGTCGGATAGGGCAGGAAGCGCTAATGCGGAGGTGGGGGGAGGACCTGGCGGTGCAGCCATATGGCACACGCGTAACGGCTGCCATTCGTCCGGTCCTTGAGCGGTGGATGCGTCGAAAACGCAAGCCCCTCACCTTCCGTCTGACACAGGTTCTCACCGGGCACGGTTGCTTTGGTGACTACCTGTGTCGGACGGCCCAAAGGGAGCCGACGACTGAGTGTCACGATTGTGGCGCAGCGGTGGACTCTGCCCAGCACACCCTCGAGGTGTGCCCGAGATGGGCGGTGCTGCGTCAAGGTCTGACGTCGGTCGTCGGAGGGGACTTGTCGCTCCCGAGCGTCATCACCGCGATGCTCGGCGACGACGAGTCCTGGAAGGCGATGGTCTCCTTCTGCGAGACAGTAATGTCCCAGAAGGAGGCCGACGAGCGGATTAGAGAGGAGGCCGCCGACGTGGCCTCCATCCGTGGGCGACGAATGGGGGTGCGTAGGAGGCACTACTTAATGCGCCTCCAGTAACGCCCTCGTGCCCGTGTTGGGCCGGGATGGGAACCCGGTCCTGCTAGACACGGCGTCGTCGGGACTGTTCAGAGGTTAGCCGGACAGTCCCCATGGAGTAGAAGTCTGGCCTTTTCGCCGAGGCCAGCCTGTCGCTGGAGGGATCCTGTTGCCTGCAGATCCGGGACCCTCCAATTAAAGCGGCTGAAGGCTCCCGCAGGGGTTTAGTACGGTATTGCACTCCCAAAGTGCCGAGTTCGACATAGGTTTAGGACTGCCGACCCGGGCGTCCTGGATATCATCCGTAAATGGATTCCCCTGCGATAAAAAAAAAAAAAAAAAAAAAAAAAAAAAAAAGGCTTCTCGACCACCAGAGCGACCAGTTCGAAACATAGACGTATTGTAGATAGAGTAGGGAAGACATAAGGCTGCCTGTAAGCAGAAACGTCCAACGGTCAGAAAGAACGAGAAGATCGCGGTACCCCATTCAACGCCTTGCGGTCTCAAGTTCAAATCTCGTTATTATTTGTTTTTTTTTTTTTTTGTGAATATCAATTATTTAATTGTATATTAATTTTTCAACTACAAACAAATCATAGAAACAACTCTAATATCCACAGTAATATTATATTGGTAGGCAATTCAAGCGGTACCGCGATCGTCTCTCTTACAAACCGGGCGACAGCTGGAGGCCTGGGTCTCCTATGGGAGGCAGGGATGCTCTATCTATAATTCCTCTATGGTTCGAAATGGCTTCCATCCAACGGCTTCCGGTGACTGTTCACAAGTTGCCTGTCCACCTCGTGGAACATCCGATGCTGAGCTTGCCGCTTTATTTAAAACTTAAAAAAAAAGCTTAATTTCAATAAAATATTGTTGTTTTTATCTTTGATCATAATTAAAATACCTTATACTTAAAATATTGGCGTAGGTATATTCCGCGTATGTAAATTAATATTTTAAAATATTTATTTGGTATATTATAAAACTAATCTTTAAAAATTAACTATGTAAGTTATCCTAAGCTTTGGCAGTACAACGCCATCTGTTAGAAAATACCTAAATTACAACGTAAATCTCTATGATTCGTTTAATTCCTTATGCTACTACGAACGCTGAATTTAATATTAAATATTTTACGGACAATTAAGTAGAGAAATTATACAAAATCGATTGAATATGAGGTACAATATATTACATTTTTATAGATCTTAGACAGTTCAATTCAAGCTCTTTTACGTAAGTCACTACAATTCACTTACATGTGTTAGAGTATGTTCAAAACTTCTATGAACCTGAAATGATACCGTTTAGCGTCAGGTGGCGTTTATACAAAATTATAATAATATAATAGAGAAACATAATTACAACTACTAAAAATGAAATAGAATTTTGAAATTGGCATTGTTGTTTCAACGCTTTAATCGCAGGCATGTTACACGCTTTAAAACATAACGTTTTTATTTCCAATCATGTTTCACAGGCGAACGGAACGGTAAATATTTTATTCATTTATTATTAAGACGATTATATAATTAAATGTTGAAGCTTAAAAAGGAGAGCTTGTGATTTTGCTTCATTAGTTATACTCAAAATACCTCTCTTAACATAAAAATATTGAGACTTATAAATGAATCAATCAAATTGTTAATAATCATGACTCGAATGCGTTATAATCGTACTTATCTATTTTATTTTTACGTATTTTACACATACACGTACGTATTTACACACGTATGTACGTTACGTATTTAACACATAAAATTCCTAACTGTGCACCTTCTCTTCTCGACCTTATTATGGTTTCTTCTCCAGATTTTGTTTCTAAGTATGGTCAGTGCTCTGCTGATGCATTCTCTTTCCATGACTTAATCTATCTCTCCTATAATTTACGTCCCCCTAAAGCCAAAGTAAAAACACTTCTGCGGCGTAGTTTTGGTGGAATGGATATAAATCGCTTGCTTCAAGATGCTAGTGCAATTGATTGGTCTGAAGTTACTGCAACAACAACTGTCGATGGTAAAGTTAATGTGTTCAACTCTTTACTTACTAAATTGTACGATGTTCATGCCCCGCTACGTTTAGTTAAAATAAAACATTTACCCGCTCCATGGCTTACAGATGATATAAAAGCTGCTATAAATAAGAAAAATTCAGCAAAAGCAAAATTAAAAGCAAGCGATTCGGGAGCGAATCGTGTCAAATATAATAAAGCTAGAAATCGCTGCAATACTATGTGTAGGGATGCACAACGACGCCATATCCACCAACAAGTCGAAAACGGCGACACTTCCCGAGTGTGGAAATTTCTACGTACACTAGGAGTTGGAAAACAGACCCATATTAATTCAACAGCAGTTGATCTAGAGCTGTTAAACCAGCATTTTTCCTGTTCTTCACGCAACTTTAACAATTTTGAAAAAACGCGGACATTAAATTATCTTTCATCATTACCAACTCCCAACTTTCCTCCGTTTAATTTTAGTCGATTTTCTGAATGCAATGTTAAGAAGAGCATCTTGTCTATATCATCGAATGCCATCGGTAATGATGGTATTAGCCGTAGTATGATAATTCCACTCCTTGATATTGTTACTCCTGTCATTACACATATTCTTAATGAATCTGTTACTACCAGTAAATTTCCTGAAGCATGGAAAGATGCCCACATTATTCCTCTCCCAAAAAAAGCTAATCCAACAATCAATTCTGATTTCCGTCCTATTTCAATACTTCCTTTTTTATCCAAAGTCCTAGAAAAATTAATATATCAACAATTAGACCTTTTCTTAAATAAGAATAATCTTCTTAACCCCTTGCAATCCGGCTTTCGTAGTGGTTATAGTACGGCTACTGCTTTGATAAAAGTTACCGATGATATTCGCTTAGGTATGGACAACAGACAACTCACCATTCTGGCATTATTAGATTTTAGCAATGCCTTTAACATGGTTGATTTTGACATCATATTGAGTTTGTTCCGTTCTCTTAACATTTCTCCATCAGCAATCGACTGGTTTCATAATTACCTTCGGGGCCGCTGGCAGCGCATTCGATTTGAAGAGTCCTTCTCATCGTGGTGCGATGTCCATGCCGGTGTTCCTCAAGGAGGCGTGTTGTCACCTTTGCTCTTTTCTATCTTCATTAATACAATAACTCATTGCATTTCTTCTCCCTATCACATGTATGCAGATGATGTTCAAATTTACGCACAATCGTCCCTTGAAAGTATCTCTAATGCTGTTTCTTGTATCAATAAAGACTTAGAGACAATTTTACAGTGGAGTAACTCCTACGGTTTGAAGGTAAATCCTAACAAATCACAATCCATCATCATAGGTAGTCAAAATATTATTTCAAGAGTTGTTTGGGCAGACTTACCGCCAATTTTATTTGATGGTGTCATAATACCGTATAGCAAAACTGTAAAAGATCTTGGGATATACCTTGATAGCACTTTATCTTGGACAGAACAGCTAAGAGTATTGAGTAAGAAGACATTTGCAACCATGAATTCCTTGCGACGATTGCGTTCTTTTCTTCCAACTGCCACCAAGATTACGCTAGCAAATACACTCCTTCTTCCTATTCTTGACTATGCTGACGCAAGCTATATTAATATTACTGAAGAACAGCTAAATAAACTTGAGCGTCTTCAAAACATGTCAATCCGGTTCATATTTGGCTTACGCAAATATGACCATGTGTCTCAATATCGCACTCAACTCAAGTGGCTACCTATCCGTCTTCGCCGGAATCTACACATACTCTCACTTTTGTATTGCATCCTATTTAATCCAAATAGTCCTTCGTATTTAAAAGAGAAATTTGTTTTTTTGGAAGAAAATAGAACTAATGTAAGATCATGTCGTCGACTTCTTCTCAAGATACCAACACACACATCTAAATTTTACAAAAAATCTTTCACGGTTCACTCCATCTTATTATGGAATTCATTACCTTTACGCATAAGAGAATCTCAGACACTTCAAATTTTTAAATATCACCTTAAACATTTTTATTTAACTAATGCAGATTAACTGTGCGGTATCTTTTTTTTTTTTTTGTTCTATCGCTCTTTGCATGTGTATATATACCCATATTGAGTATTTTATTGTTTATTAATAACTATATTTTAGTTCAAAGTAAAACTGAATTACAGTATATATTTCTATTATATCGTATATTCTTATTTTTATTATTATTTCTAATTATATTTATTTTGTGTTATTTGATATATTTATGCACCACCCTCCATTTTACTCCGGCTATGTTTCAATTCCTCACAACGTAAGGTTGTCTGGAAGAGATTGCTTATTAGCAATAAGACCGCCTTATTGTGCAATAATATTTAAGCATATATCTCTGTAATTTTGTTTCAACAGTGGTGTACAATAAAGAATTATAAATAAATAAATAAAAAATATTTTTAAAAAGCATACTATAATTTTACTATATTATCCAGCAGTCTTTGGAGAGCAATCAACAACGCGAACAGAACTAATGACACCAACTTGATTAGTATCAATGGACAAATGCATTACAACTAAAATTACATATATATATATATATATATATATATATATATATATATATATATATATATATATATATATATATATATATATAAGACAAGATAGCTAGAGTCCTGAGCAGATATGCGGTTAAGACTATATTCACTCCTTTCAAGCAGATAGGGCAAATGTTGCGTTCGCCTAAAGATAACTTTCCCCTGGAAAAACCCGGAGTTTACAAAATCGATTGTAGTTGTGGTAAATCCTATGTTGGACAAACGAAGCATACGGTATCTTGTCGTATTAACGAACATATCAAGGCGGTAAAAAACAATGACACCAAAAAATCAGCCATCGCAGAACATCTTCTGGAAGCCGGACCGAACCACTGGATCGAGTTTCATAATGTTCAAATACTCGCGACAGAATGCCATTACATACCCCGACTGGTACGAGAGGTCATTGAAATTACTAAATATAGTAATTTCAATAGGTAGGATGGGTTTCAACTGTCGAAAGTGTGGAATCCGGTGATTAGATTATGCAAACCCTTGAACAATAATATAAAAAATTCGCGAATCGATACGGTGAGTTTCGTCTGTAAAACACGGGATCGAGTGTCGAGTGCACGTAAAACAAACAAAACAAGGGACAATAGTAGGGGGTGAAAGTGACAATGGTAGTGGTAACCAGTGTTTACGCAGCAAACGTATGAGAAATGAGGTAGTCCGATATGGATACTTCTAATGGCGTCAACATCTACCCACAAACTTCAACAGTCTCGTGAACAAGACATTCGTAGATTCGTCAGGTGCAACTTTCAATAACATCAAACCAAAAAAACGGTGGTTCGAAAAAGAAGAAACGCATCCGCACAGCATTCAAAACTGATCAGATAAAGGTACTTGAAAATGAATATGCCAGAAAGCGATACTTAGAATGTGGTAGAAAATTAAAATTAGCAAATATATTAAATTTATGTCCACGCACAATAAAAATATGGTTTCAGAATCGTAGAATGAAAGAAAAGAAAATGGAAATGTCTTGGATCCACAGCATTGTGTTTGGTGACTTAAATTAAGTATTTTTATGAAAAAATGTGTTATTAACATTTTTGTTTTTCTTTTTTATAATAATTAACTGAAAATAAATATTTAAGTGTCGTAAATAGCGTATTATTTATAATAAACAATAACTATATTTTACAAAAATATTTGTCAAAATTAAAAATCAATCGTGTATAAAATACACACACATACGAACATGCATAAAGCATTTAACAAAAAATTAAAAATAAATATGTAAATGGGTGCGTGTCGTGAAACACTCGGTTGTAACGAAATTTCTTTTGTAGTAGGTATATTATTATTGACAAACATATTATATTATTGATTAACAAATACAAATAAATAAATTAAATTACTAGCGTCTGAGAGCAATTAAATGAAACGCAGAAAAAACTAATGGATGAATCGTAGGAAATTTTATAATTAATATATTTTTACAAGTCTTGAAAATAAAAAAAATATTATACATAATTCAATTCATTGATTAACTGGATACAAATGTATTTTATATAATACATACAACTTTTATTACTTTGATAATGGATGATACCAAATAAACAATAATATTAATATTTCAGAGAAACAAAAAAAAACTATTAATTGAAAAAAATTATTTAATTACATCTTTTTTTTTTAATTGTATATCTGTTAATTTAAAATGCTTATTTTGCATTGATTTAAAAGTATAGCTTAATTGCTTAAATTGGATTGATGTGATGTCCTTTAGGTGTTTTACACTTATCTACAGCTGACAAAATATATATTATTGAAAGAAAACTAAAAGCTTAGTATGTAAATTCATATAGATAAATTACTTACAGATGTATTTATTTTATATATATTATGAACATTTAAGCAATAAAATATTTAATAAAAATTTGTTTAGAAAAACTAAAACAAATAATAATAACTATGACTAATTTGCAACACTGTATGTGTACCTAATTAAATATATTATTTCTCTAGAATAGTTTTATTTTAGTGGCATAATTTATAATTATAATTTTATGTATTTAATACTAATATTTTAGAAGATTAAATAAAACATAATGAATTCAAAAATTTTATTAAAATATATTGTTTTTTCTTTCTGTATTAATATTAATTTTATCTAGAATTCTCTGAATTTAATTGTTGGACAAAAGTATCGATATTTCTTCTCTACGAAATGAAATGAAAGATACCTACAGCACGAGAATTCTTGGCTTCTCTTTCAGATTCTTGGCTTGGCTTCTTTGGCAATTAATGGCTTCTTAAGTTTTTTTTTGGGTGAAAATATATGAAAATACCAACACATTTTATTATTTTTATTACCGTTATTTTAATATAATTTAAATATTTCACCGACTACTATTAATATTTAATTAAAATAACTTTATTCTAGAATAGGAAATAAAAATGTTTTAAAAAATTTAACCTCAAAATGTAAAAAATTTATATATTAAAATTATATCAGCTAGTAAACTGATGCTTATAGGCCTTTAGAACCAAATAATATTATTAATATTACTGCTCAATGCGCGGTGTGCGCGGATGCCAGCAAACCGGCGCACTGTGGAATATTTGGGTCCTTTGCGGATCATAAATCAGTTTTACCAATGACAGAAATAAGCTACTTTATTATTTTTATTTAATAGTTCCATAGTCAGACTTTAATATTATGTAAGAATTAATTATGTTTTTGGCGCAAATAAATTGTTTTACATGAAGTAATGTTAACCGTTTTTACTAATGAGAAAATTCAACTTCTTTGTTTACAGTTTTCAAAAAGGTATAGTAAAAAATCTTAAAGAGTAAAGTGTTGAGTATTATACATTTTTGAAAAGCTCATTTTTAGAAGATTCGTAAAAAAAATATATATATATATTTGATGGATTATACATGTATTTATGATGAAACAACACATGGAGGAAAAACTGAATTATCTGAATTTCGTCGAAGCTTTTAACACTTACCGACGTTTCCCGATGCTTTGAAATTAAGGTTTATTTATAGTTTAGATACTCTTAAAAAACATATCAAAAAATTAGCTGCGACTTTTTGCGAATAACGAAGATATATGAAAAAATGTAATACGAGTTGGGAACGGAAATCGATATCAATTGCGGTTTCCTTTTTATATTTTGATCAGTACGTTTTGGTATACTTATCAACTAATTGTTTTTACTTTTATAACTTTACTTATAAAACATTTTATTATTCTTGTCATTATCTGTGGGAAAATAGATATTACAAAAAATCCCACGTTTTAAAACAGTATAAAATGCGCTGTCAAAATATATTTCTCCAATACAAATTCAGTTGTTGCTTCGTCAAGTAGGTACCTAACGACAATTTTATTATTTAAAATGTCTACTTTTAATTGTTCTAAACGTGAACTAATAGTGTCATACATAGAAGGTGGAAAAACAACCACGGCACTAGCAACATTTTTAAAAGACAAACAAGTTTCTGAAGACAACCTATGTTTTATTATCGGTAATATTCAAAGAAATATCATATCTTCCTTTAATAAACGCTGGAAAGAAGCAGGGCGCAACAAGGATGTTTTTTTAATAAATAATGCCAATTGGTTGGATTCCGAATATTCCGTGACCATACCGACATCAGAAAACGTGCCAACCGACCCTACACCGTCTTCTTCTACTGGAAAACGAGGAAGGCCGTGTGTGTTATATGAAGACTCTTCAGAATCAAGCAAAAGAAGGAAAAATACTATTTTGCTAAATGAATATGGCATAGATCATATTCTGGATGCATATTTGCAAGGATTACGTTCGATAGGAGAGGATTTGGAGGCAAAACTAGTCGAATAATTAAGGTTGTCTGATGCCGAAAAAAAAACTGTTTTGATGAAACAGTTCCGTAATGAAAATATAATAAAAAAGCTAACAGATGAAGAAGCGTTAAGTGTTTTCATCGACTTAGATCTGACTAAAGCACAATATATCTATCTCAAGAATGTTACAGATGAAAGAAACTGTTTTATCTTTCCACCGTACTACAAAATACAAGATATGAAAAATACATGCTATCCACCTTCTTCGACCATCGAAATCGCGAATACATATGCAAAAATTTTGAGAGTCCAAGATCTATTTTTTTTTTTATTCACATCTACAGGCTTACATGCGCCTATACCCTTTTCTTTACATATATTTTATTGTTATATACAGACGTTTTTATAGCAAAAGTAAATAAGTTCTTAAAACTAGACTTAATATCTCTAGTCCCTGAGACGAGAGTCCAAACTGACCACTTTTATACTAATGTATATACATTTTTTTTTTTTCAATATTATATCTACGTGTATTTCTTATTTATATTGTTTTACAATACTATATCTAAACCTATTTTTAAAATACTATATCTACGTGTATTTCTTATTTATATTGTTTTACAATACTATATCTAAACCTATTTTTAAAATACTATATCTATAGCTAATGTTTTTTTTTTTTTTTTTTTTTTTTACAATACTATATTTATTTGCATTTACATTATTATATCTAGTCATAATTCTCCTATTAAGTACTCTATAATTCACATTCACATTTCACACCCACCAATATGTTATATCGATTTATCTAATCAGCACCAGCCCCCAGCTGTGCGAGCACATCCTCAATGACTGCTGTGTCTCTATGATGGATTGCCATCTTGAGGGTGTGCTCCAGGATTTCTTTTGTTGTGGCCTCCGCCGCCCTCCCTACGAATCGGCCGATTGCGTCATCCCTGTCGTCGGCGTAGTAGACACAGGTCTTGGTGTGCCTACTTACCGCGACCACCGCATGCGAGACGCTGTCGTGTATTTTTAGTCTCTTTGCCCGTGTCTGGATGACGATGACCTCCTCGCTCGTCTGACCCTGCGCCTCGTGAATGGTCATGACGCTCGACCCTTCTCCGGTACCATATCCCCGGCCTATTAACTCCTTTTTCTCCTCTTGTGTGAAGACCAGGTACAGGGTCCGGTTCTGTTTTTCGGGTATTCTAGCGCCAGTGAGCCTTTCCGCACGCAGGGAATGGACGATGGGGTTCGAGCTGTAGATCCTGTCGTAAACCTCGCTGATGGCAAGAGCGACATCCTTGGGATTCCGATGCGTGCACGACAACTCACATGATATATTTACCGTCAGATTAGGCCTGCTGTATCGCACCTCGAACAGGTTTTCCCTGTCGATGTAAGGCAGCTGATTAATGTCTCCGACAAGGATAACCTCTTTTGCTTCCGACAGACGGGCGGCCATCACTATGGCACCAAAGTGATTCATGAGGGCCTCGTCCACCGTTAAACGGCTTATTTTTGTGCCCTCACGAAAACCATTTACCAATATGGAAGCCATAGTGCGCACCTTGTATTTGGCTTTGTCACCATAATGGTGCGTCAGCTTCTGCCTGAGATCATTGGCCGCCTCGACTGTGGTCGTAACTACGACCTCGTTTTCCTCGTCGAAGTTCCTGACTATGTAAGTCGTCTTGCCGCATCCAGGGACCCCGTTTATCCATTTCAGTGCTGGTAACTGCCAGGCACCGAAAACGCTGCCGACTTCCGGATCTCCCGTAATGGTTTTTGCCATCTCGAGTATCCGGTCGCCTAGCATCACTCTCGTGCACCTGGCCACCACCACCACTGGATCCCCTTTAGGTGTATGGAAGGCTTGAGGTTCTTCGTTCTGGCCCTCGGCTTCGACCGCGCCCACGAAGCCGACTGTGGTATTATAAGCAGCCATATACCTTCCCGACATGTTGCCCCTGAGTATTTCGTGGGTGTCGTTATTGTAAATGGCTGCCTCGGCTTCTTCGAGTTCCACTCCCAGTAAGTTTTCGTGGCCATACTGGAAGCTCTGCATGATTTTCTTGCAGGTGGCTAGACATACATCGCAGTTCGCCTTTGTGATGGCCAGGAACTCGATATACGCATTTTCCGCATGTTGTTGCGGCGTAGACGCTGGTCGTAGCTTTGGTGGTATAACTTGTCCCATGTCGGCTTTTGTCCGAGTGGCCGGTGGCGTTTGTGGGTACCTCGGATTTTCATCTTTGGTGAACCTTTTAAGTGCCTCCGATTGCCGATCTGTTGATACCAACGACCTTGGGGCAAGGTGGGGCAGTCGTTTTCCTCGTTTAGGGGAGGTTGTCGCTTGGATAATTTTCGCTATCGCCATCAGACGGGGCTTTGATTTGGATGTTGTGTCGTACGGAGTGGGCGACACTGATTCCGCTTTTTGGGCTTCGGTCTTTTTCTGTAGGCGCTCCGAACCACTGAGTACGGTCCCTCCAAGAGCCAGCCATGCAGGGGGTGAAGATGTTCTGGACTGGGGTTTTAAGTATCCCAGATCCTCCCCCCTGTCTTCGTAAACAATGACCTCGTGAGTTTTCGAGGCCATTAGGCAGCCGTATCTATCAGACACGTTGCCTCTTTCATAGCCGACTCTCATAGAGTCCACACTTATTCTTCCGGGGGTCGCCCCGGGAATTTCACCCTGCCGCTGCAGCCACGAGCTTGCCTGCGCAAAAGCAGACTCTTCTCCCCACTCGAACAGAGCGATCACCTTGTTTTGCAACCGCACCGTCCGGTAGATCGAGTCATTGTCCGATTTCTGCGCAAGCGCGTCGATCTTAATGCGCTTGAAGCTCGTTTTCTGTGTGCTGCCCTTTATCAGCAGAGCGAACCCCGGCGAGACCACCAGCCGATCCTGCCCTTCGGAGCGACAGAAACTAATTCCGATCCTCTCCGCTTCATTGTCCATGAAGAGGGCCACGCATCTGGTTCTAATGCCCACTTCCCCGCTCCCATTTCCCTCTCTAAGCAAAGATCCTACTGTAACGCTGGGGCCGGGTTGCGAGGGTGCGTTCTGATCAGTCCTCTTCTGGATCAATTTTCGCAGAGCGGATGGAATGGCCTGGATAATCTGGCTCAGCGGTGCTCGGGTTGGGGACCGCTGAGACGGAGCTGCCACGACTGGTTGTACAGCTTGTTGGCTATGAGTTTGGACGTTTCCTGTGTCTACCGTATTTGATGGTGTGTTTGATGAAGTGTTTGTGGTGGTGTTGTGAGACTGTGGTATTGACCGTGAACTTTGTGGTAGAGCGGTCGAGCCATTTCTTTTCGCGGCTGTCACCACGGCGTGTCTCGCGAATGCGAGAAAAGACGTTCTGTCGGCCTCGTTCTCCAGGATGGTACGGAGTGAAGGTTGGTCTAGTTTTCTCTGGAGCTTAATCTCCAGGTCCAACCTTTCTTTGCCGAACCTCGGACATTCTAGCAGAATGTGGATAACTGTCTCCTCGCAATTCGGATCGCAGATACACGAAGGACTGTCCTTCAAGTGAAACCGGTGTAGATACGCCGCAAATCCTCCGTGTCCGGTCAGAATCTGTGTATCGACAAATGTTAGTTTCGCTTTTCTTACCAGCTTACAAGCGGTCTTTGCATCTGGCAAGAAGATTTTCGTGACCGAACCAGTTTCCGAAGAATTGTATCTGTCCTGCCACAATCGGACTGTCTCTTCCCGTATCTGCCTCCTGACATACGAAATTGGAACTTTATCGTAGTCAGGGGCCGATTTTTTCGTAAGAGCCGCCTTTTTAGCCAAATGGTCCGCTCTTTCATTGCCTGGTATTCCTACGTGGGCCTTCAACCAAAAGAATCGCACCGATCTCTTCTCTTCCTGGATCTGTCTGATGCATCTCTTCATCTCTATGGCCAGAGGGTGAGTCGCCAATGGGCTCTTTAGTAAGTCGAGCGAGGATCTTGAATCGCTCAGGACATTGACTGACTTCTCTTTCGACTTTTTCACCATGTCCACAGCTCTGAAGAGCGCATACATCTCAGACTGAAAGACCGTGTTGTGCGGCTCGAGCCGGAACGTGGAGTACCTTACTTCCCTCCCTTGGTTCCACCACGTTAGAGCCGCACCGACTTTGCCCTCTATTTTGCTTCCGTCGGTGTAAATTAATGGGCCGACGATGTGGTTTTCTTCAAGGGTTCCGGGGTTCAGGCTCATCAAGCACTCATACTCAGTTGGTTTGAGTAGAGATGGGTGGGGATTCTGTATTGGACCCACCCTGCGTTCCAGCTCCCTTCCCGGCGGCAGAAAGTCCACGCAGTGACCTTTTTTGATTTTATAAAGTATGGCGGCCTCCCGGATACGAAGGTCAAGTGGGAGCAACCCTGATAGGACGAGTGCCGATGTTAGAGACACCGTTCTATACGCTTTGCAAATTTTTTGGGCAAAGCCTCTCTGCAGTGAGTATAGTTGTTTCCTTATTGACAACTTCTCTGCTGCAGGAGACCATGCGCTTGCCGCGTACAGGACGATGGGCTCTATCACCGCCACGTAGATGGTCCGTACGATTTCACTGTTCAGACCCCAAGATACCCTCGCTGCGCACGCTAGTTGTTTGTAAATATCTGCTGCTTTTTTGCATATTGCAGATGCATGCGCATTGAAAGTGAGCTTAGAATCTAAAATGAGCCCCAGCAGTTTTATTTCTTCTACAAGCCTCAACCGAGTGCCGGACATGTGGACTATTGGGGTTTCATATTTGAGCTTCTTTGTTATTACCATTGCATTGGTTTTATGCGCCGCGAAGCTCAGTTTGTGACGAATACCCCAGTCCTGGACGGCAGCTAAGGTGGTTTCGGCTGAAGCTTGCAGGTCACTGGTTTTGTGGCTCGAGAACACAAGAACCACGTCGTCCGCAAAGGCCTGGCAGTGTACTCCCATGCCATTTACTGTTCTAAGGAGTGAATCCAGGATAAGATTCCAGAAGGTCGGTCCACCAATGGAGCCTTGGACACAACCCTTCGTGGTTTCCTTCTCACTGGATGCTCTGGCATAGTTGACAATGACTCTTCGGTCCTGTAAATAGGATGCCACCATGGAATACAGGTTCCTCGGGCAATGTTTATCCACCAGCTGTTTTTTGAGAGCTGGCCACCATGCATTATCGAAGGCGCCCTCTATGTCGAGCGATACAAGAAGCACTATCTTTTTTAGTTTAATCTCACTCCTAATATGCTCAACTAAGTCGTAGAGAGCGTCCTCCGTTCCCCTTTGTGGCATGAATCCATACTGGCTACGGTGCATTGTTGGGAAGAGCCTCCACTGAAGTCTACCTATTAAAAGTTTCTCGACTGTCTTTCCGAGGATCGACAGGAGTCCAATAGGTCTGTAGGACTTCGGGTGGGTGTAATCCTCTTTTGCTGGCTTGCGGAGGATGCATATGTGAGCGACCTTCCACTGTTTGGGAAAGTATGATAGCGACAGGCATTTGTTTGCCAGTGCTAGGAAAACCTCCCTGTCACAGTTTATTGCCGCTGCGCATATGTCGGACGTTAACCCATCGGGACCTGGAGCTTTCTTTGGATTTTGGCTCGAAAGAACCATTTCCAGTTCCGAGGTGGTAAAAGGAGGATCATCGTCCGACAGGTCCTGTAACTCCGCAGGAGCTTTGCAGTCAACGGATTCTCTGACTTGCTTGTGATAAGCGGTGTCGGTCATCACAGAGTCATCCGGGTAGAACGTCTTTGCGAGGAGTTCAGCTGACTGATCTGGTGTAAGTGTTTCACCAGCTGGGCTCCTCAGCAACATGTCGTCCTGCCTACGAGAGGTCTTCCGTATGACTCTGTAGATACCGTCCCACACGCTTTCACGGTCTTGTGCCGTGCAAAACTCCTTCCAGCTTCGAGTAGCTGCTTCACTTGCCTCTGTTTTGTATCTTTCCCTAGCCATTATGTATTCTTCAACGACGCTCGCCCTTCTGCTGGGTGCAGCATTTTTTATTCGGCGTTTTGTTCTTAATAATTCCCTTTTCAGGGAATGTAGTTCAGCCGACCACCAAGGTGGTCGGGGATCGCCTTTCCATGGCTTTATTTTTGGGATAGTTGTTTCGCAGGCACCGCGGATTATCGATGTGTACCTGGTCAACATTTCCTCCAGCTCCTCCTTACTCGATACATCAGAGACGCTACTCAAAGTCACGTTTTGTTCCACAAGACCAGACTTCAGGATTGTGGTGAAATCTGACCATCTCGCCTTTTTGGTGTTATATCTACGCGTCGTGATTGGCTCCAGTGGTTTTAGGGGCCGCTCAACGCATAGATCAAATGTTATGGCGTTATGATCGGATGTAATCAGATCTCGATCCACTCTCCAGTTCTTCATTTTTGCGAGGAGGGACTGACTCGTAAGAGTCACGTCAACGCAGCTCGAGTATAGCCTTTCGCCTCTGTATGTCTCGAAGGTCGGTATTTGTCCTCTGTTTAGGATTTGGAGGTCCATTTCTATGATAAATCCATGTAACTGTGCTCCTCGATGGTTTTCGGAGCTGCTGCCCCACCAGTGACTCCAGGCATTGACGTCGCCTGCCACTACTAGGTGTTGTGTAGGGATTTTGTCGGTTGCAACTCTCAACTGCTGCAGGTACGGTTCCATGTCTTGGTCCCCTTCAAAGTAGACGGACACTAATGCTAGCCTAAGCTGGCCAGCCTTTACGAAGACCGCGGCCACGTTCTCGGTGACAATCTGGGGGTCGTGGATGACTTCCACCCTGTCACCGAACACGATGATCGCGGCCTTTACTGGCTTCTGGCGGCCCAGGGTGCACTGAATGATTTTAGCACCAGGTTGTTGTCTCATTTCGCCCGTTCTGCCAATGTACGGTTCCTGGACTAGGGCGAAAGAGATCCCCTTTTCTGAGGCCACCTGGAACAGTTCAGCGGTTGCCAGCTTAGAGCGCTGTAGGTTTACCTGTATAAATCGTAAACCACAGCCCGTTTCGCCCGTCGCTCTGTTAGGGACCACCACTTTTGCCTCCGGGTCGCCCTTAGCAGTATTGGACCCTCGACCTGGCTATACTATCCCATTTCTGCCTTTCCTGACACTCGTCGCTATACGCGGTATGTGCCACATCCGAGCCACCTCTTTTAGCTCTGGAGCAGTTCACGCAGTGGGGCGTTTCATTCCTGGCTCTCGAAGGACAGTCTCTACCCGTGTGTTCGCCACCGCAGTAGCTGCACAAGTCATTTTTCTCCTTGCATAGCGCCTTGGTATGACCATAACCAAGGCACTTCATGCACTGCACCAAGGGAGACTGATCCTCTACCAAACAACGCGTGAATCCGACGTAAATTTTCTGTGCCTGCGTGAGTCTCTTCCAGAGCTCTGGTGATGTCTCCAAGACAGGGTGACATTCGTGCGGGTTTCGGGCGCGCTTCCTAAAACGCACTTTCATTCGGAGTCCCGCTTTGTCCACTCCGTCGAGGATATGGCCATTTTGTGCCTTTATATGTTCTATAATTTCCTCGTTGGAGTAGCATGATAGCACTCCCCGCACGCACACCATGGGGTCCTGGTTTGAAGGTTCCCGTACCGCTAAGTCTTTGTTTGATTGGACCTGACCCTTAATTTTGATCATGTCCTCTTTCGTCGCACACCGCATCACTACCTTTTGGTCGCGCGCCTTCCTAATCCTTTCCACTCTCGCCCCGGACTTCCTCAGGTCCAGCGTTGTCCTGATTTTTGTCAATACGTTTTCGCTGGTTTCCTTGGGGTCTCGGGACGATATAATTAATGTGTGGTTTGGCAGATGTTGATTCTCGAGTCTGTGCTTGGCAGCAACCTGAGCAAAGGTTAACACGCTGTTTTTGGGGGTCAATTTTGTGACTCCCTCTTTTATGGTGTCCAGGGTTTGCCGGACCTCCTGGACTGCCATCTCGGTCTCAATCGATGGCATCATTGGGAAGGCAGTGGTTTTGTTTGCCTCCCTCATTGTGCGCAACTCGGAGGACACGATCTCCAGTTTTTCGGTTATAATTTTCAGTTCTGGAGTCAGGTCCTTCTGCTGTTCTTGTTTATGTGTATTTGTGTCTTGTGTTTTTGCTATCTGTTCTATTTTGATATTTATTTTTTTTAACTCTTCCGTCCAACTCATATCCTTCTTTTCCTGTCCGTCTTCATCCTGGATCCGCGGGATGTTGTCAATTTTTTCGTTGAGCAGGGCTTTTGTTTGTTCTATCTCATCCGACATTTGTTCTAGTCGAGTAAACAATGAACTTATTCGGCCCCCTACCGATTTTAGTGACTCCCCTAGTTGTTTATCAACCATTGGAGCCACCTCTTGGGATCCATGGGATGAGACCAGCTTGGCTAGGCTGCACAGCTTCGCCTCGAGCTCTGCCTGCAACTCTCTAACCTCTTTAATTTGCCGGAATGGCTCGATCGTCTCGTATCCCAACCAGGAACGGACGGCACGAGTTTCCTTTAATACATCCGATATATCGGTTTTTGCTGATGTTATTTCTGAAAGGAGAGTTTGTTTGATTGCACTAAGTTCTTTGTTGTGCGCCCTTTCAACCCGCATTAATTCCTGTGCGTGTCGGACCCGCTCCCTTTCCAGGTTACATTTATGTCGGTTTCGAGAGTCGGAGAGCGACAGGACCGTTTCGTACAGGCCCTGTAGGCTCTCACAAACAGTTGCCTTAGCCTCGCGTTTCATTTTACAGGCCATCTCAAGGGCCTCCTTGCCTTTGAGCAGCAGGTCGTTTGCCACCCCCGTGACAAGGTCCATCTCGACCCCGGTGCCCGTTCTGGGTGACGTATACAGAAGGGACACTCTTCTGTTGCATGTTGACGCAGCCGATCCCACCGACGAGGTTTCCAAGTCCTCTTGATCAGATATTTGGGGCTCCGAGACGGTGTTCACGTCCACCACTGCTATCTCCGCAACGTTTTTTATTTCGGAATGTTCCTCGGTCACGGACGGCTGCGGAGTAGCCGTCGCCGATGTGGCGGTCTTTTTTAATACTTTTTTTCTTAATGATACTGAGGTTATTGAGACGGCTGATGCTGAGTCCGACATTGTTTTTTTCTGGTTTGATGACATCACAATTGATGAGTTGTGTAATTTATTTACAATTAATTTACGTTACTCTTTTTTTTACAGTATTTACAAACTTATAATCTATATCTATATGTACACTTATTTTACTACTTATTTTATACACTTATAACTATTTTATTATTGTTAGTATCTTACTTTTATTGTTAGTATTGGGTCAGTATTGGACTCACGTGACGTCGATGTTGTTACGCCGATGATGTCCTTTTGCTGAGTACGCCTGTCGATACTGATTTGCGCGACGGGTCCCTCTTGGGCGGAACCGCGGGTGGATTTTAGTGGCGACCGGTTAGTGCTATTGTACGTTAAGTTTTTGGCAGGGTGTCCGCGAACCGGTCCCCCTCAGTGCTGGTCTCCGTAAGGTGAGAACGGAGTCTTCACGTTGACCTTGAAGTCGGTGGCGGGGCACTAACCTCGTCAATGTCGATCGACTAACGTCGATCGTGACACAGTTTACTTTGTACTGTTGCTGACCTCGTTATTGCGTGACGAACACGTTGGAACCAAAATCGAGGTCAACCGTTTTTCTTTGTTGTTTGAAGAGTTAATAACTCCCTCAATTTTTTATATGGGATGTCGTGAGGGGTGTCAATCGACGGGGTTTTCCGATGTCTCCACGGGTGTTATTTTAAAAAATTTGTAACCTTCTTAATGGTGGCACTGCGCTTGTCCAAAGTTCAGATATTATATCTCCGGAACCAGGTGTAATACGGTTCTGCGAACACTCATGCACATGCACCACACTATATATTATTTCAGTCACCACCTTGTTTGCGCGCAGCTCATAAAAAAACCAATTTCTTGGATTTTTTTTCACGGAGCTGTAGTGTTGTCGTTCGCTTCTAGGCTTGTACGTCCAAGATCTATTAGATCATACTGCAGCTAGAATTTTATCAATAGATTCAGTTTACAAGAATGGACTGCAACATTTACTTTTATATAGTAAATGGGGTTGTGATGGATCATCTGGGCAAAGCCAGTACCGTCAAAAACTACCAGAGGAATCTGAACTTATTTCCGATGCAAATTTGTTTATTACGTCTTTTGTGCCCATCAGATTAATTGATGAAGAATCAGGTGCCATTATTTGGCAAAATCCAGTGCCTTCATCTGTTAGATTTTGTAGGCCTATTTCAATAGAATTTTGTAAAGAAACTCCAGAAAAAATTAAATCTGTTGTTGATGAAATAAAAACGCAAATACTTAGTTTAGTTCCTTTAATAATCAATAAAGAAGGCGTAGGAGTTCAAGTTAAGCATGAACTTTTCTTAACAATGATAGATGGAAAAGTGGCACAAGTTTTAACAGATACGCCTTCTAGTTCCACATGTACCATATGCGGAGCTACTCCCAGACAAATGAATGATTTGACTAAAGTATCAGAGAGGCCTGAAAACGAAAATGCTTATCAATACGGACTATCAACATTACATGCCTGGATTCGTTGTATGGAAATGATATTGCATATATCATATAACCTTTCATTTCAAACGTGGTCTGCTACAAGGGAAGAAAAACAAAGGCTCAAGCAAGAAAAGAAGGTCCAAGTACAAAAGCGATTTCGCGAGGAGTTAGGATTAAACATAGATAAACCACGACAAGGGACAGGGAATAGTAATGATGGAAATACAGCAAGAAGGTTTTTTTACAATGCGGCCTGTACTGCTGAAATTACAGGAGTTGACATTGATTTAATTAAACGATTATACATAATTCTGCAAGCTTTGTCTTCGGGTGTAATGATAGATAGCAAAAAATTTGGTATCTATGCTTTGGAAACTGCGAGATTATTTGTGAACAAATATAATTGGTATTACATGCCATCATCTGTTCACAAAATTTTAATTCACGGAGAGAGTGTTATAAACCATTTCGCAGTGCTACCAATTGGACAGCTTTCAGAAGATGCTCAGGAGTCCCGTAATAAGGATTATAAAAAGTTTCGCCTGCATCATGCCCGAAAATGCTCTCGAACAGCTGCAAACGAAGATGTGTTTCATACATTACTTTACACATCTGATCCTTATATAACGAGCATAAGAAAACCATATGCAAAAATTGTTAAGGAGCTAGACGAAGAAACTTTAAATCTGCTCAATGTTAATGAACTTATTTCAGATCCTGAAGCTCCTTAGATGTAAATAATGTAAGCATAAGCTGCAATCACAAATTGCATTATATAAAATTTTAACTAAATATTGAAAAAGATATTGATATATTTTTTATTTTTAACGTAATATATGCATACCGCACCATTCATAATAATTATTCAATATTAGTCATCTTTATTGTATAACTGCTTTTAAGAAATATTATACGAAATTTATCAAAATAAAAACACATTTAAAGAAATATATACCATTTTAACAGATTGTGACTTTTATTTATTAAAAAAAAAATAACGCGTGAACTCAGAATAACGAAACTTAATTGATGTGAATCTATATATATTACTTTATTTTAAAACAAAATTTGACAGTTCTATCTATAATATTTACAAAGTTATAGATTTTTGATCCGCAAAGGACCCAAATATTCCACAGTGCGGCGGGCCACGTGATGGTGGACATGGAGTGCAAGCCCCCATCAACTCACGAGAAGTTTACATCGCAAACATCCCAAGAGAGGACCGAGTGGAGTTGGTTTAATTTATTGGTCTTTAGAATACATTTTCCGAATGAAAAAATCTTAAAATGTGAACATAAAATTTTACCAATATCCAATGATCAGACGTCAATAAATTGAAATGTCCAAGCACGTAATATTGGCAAGACAATTGGAGCTTTAAGGTTCTCATTGCAGACGACGAGATGGCCGAAGAAAAGGCGACGAGGTCAGCCGTCTTCGGTTTTTGGGAAATATAATTTTCTTAACGAAAGTTCTCATTCTGTTAACCCAATTAGTTTATTCAATGTTGATTTAGAATCTTTAAAATTAGCTTCACATAAACTAGATACCTAATTTAGAAAATGAAATCCGTAGAAACGAAAAAGTACAGTCCATTTTGTCACATTCAAAATTGGCATCTGTATTATTATTATTTCTGTGCGTCTAGCTCTGGTAAAAGTGCTTCTTCAACGTTTTTCCTGTTTTCTATAGTTTGAGTCTGTACGTTTTTCTTTTGCTGTTCTACTTGAATCTTTTTATCGCTCGTTTTCTTTATGTCTGTTGCATTGATTGCTAGTGGATTATTAAGCTCATTGAGTTACAAAAAAAATATAGGTATAAACATAAAGGTACTATACAATATCTGTATGGTATTTTTTCTCCATAATTCCGAAATTATCAAAAAAAAAATCAAAATTACTACATAAGTTCATTAGCGCGCGAACGAGCAATGAATCCCGGCGGACATAACCGGCAATGTGACGTCACGCGTTGAGCAGTCAAGTTCGGGCTGATTTTAAAAATATTCAACTTTAAATATTAATAGAAAATTCAGTTTTTGAGATATCGAAAAAATTCTTTCAGTAATATTTTTTAGATTTTATGTTTGATTTTTATACATTATAAAATAATTACACTCATCTAGCTTATTATTCGGACACCCACCACCTCAGCCCCCGAGATCATGGACGCTGTAAAGGGTCCGACGTCGGGAAATAATTTAAAATATTGTTTAACTGTAAAGTTTTAAATAAACGCGATAAAATCCGATATAGACTTTAAATTAAATAAGTAACAATAAGTTTTTTTAATAAACTGTTTTAAATAAGTAAATATTATTTATTAAGTACAATTTTAATGTTAATTGAGTTTTATTTTTTATAGATTTTATTTAGATTTGATGATAATATATTTTTTAATTTAATTTCATTTTAATCCTTCACTTTATTTAAGAAAATAAAAAAAGCTCAGTCTAAAGGGGGGAAATGTTATGAATAATTATTATGTTGTCAAAATGTAACGAAAGCAAATGGAAAGTTAATACAAAATATTTAGTAAGAGATAAACCCCGTCGCTTCCACATTTATTACCGAACTTATAAAAGACAAAATGCATTTGTTCAGTCAATTCGAGTTCTAGTTCGAGTCCTTCAATATCATTTAATTAATTTGCAGCAGAAATAAAAATGTATTTTTAAAAAAGGACCCACAGAGTGCCATCCTAACAGTTCGTAGTAGCTATAAGGAACTACAAGAATCATAGCCATTTACGTTGCAAGTTACGGGTTTTCTAACAGATGGCGTTTTACTGCTAAAGCTAAGCACAACTTAGTAAATTTTTAAAGATATTTTTATAATATACCTAGTGACTATTTTTTTTTAATATTAGTTACACACGCGGATTACACGCAAATATTTTTAAGTATAAAGGATTTTAATTATGATCAGTGATAAAAACAACTAATAGGTCATTCATTATCTATGAAATTGCCGTTTTTGATGAAATAAGTTAATGCACTTTTTTTTCTATATTTCTTATTTTTATTATCAAAATAATTAATTATGCATGGAATCAATGCATTTTTGCCAACGTAGTGGTAACAACTTGAAAAACTCTGCTAGACGGGAGGCAACAAGTTCTTCAAAGGCATTTTGTACTGCCTCTCGGGTATTGAATTTTTTCCCGCCAAAAGTTATACAAATTCTGGAAAAAGTGGAAGTCTCTAGGGGCAAGAGCTGGATGACGTAAAACTTCCAACACCAGCTCTTGTAACTTAGAGACCATTGCAGTATGAGGTCGCGCGTTGTCGTGCAGGAGCAGCGGAGCCGAGCGATTGACGAAAGCTGGTTGGAGACGTGCGAGCTCATATTCACCCTATCATTGTGTTTAGTTCTTCATAGTACATATCTGCAGTAATGCTCATGCCATTTGGTAAGAAGATGTGATGAATTACACCGGCGTTAGATCACCAAACAATTACCATTACTTTCTTGGGAGTCATTTTTCTTTTAGGGCATTGTTTAGGTACTGAACCAGAATCTAAACAACTAGCTGAGCGCTTGCGATTGTCGAATAGAATCCATTTTTCGTCACAAGTAACAATGCGATTCAATATGCCTTCGTTTGTGAGTCTGTTGAGCAGTGCAAGGCACGTCTCGACGCGTATTTCGCGATGGTGTTCATTTAATTCGTGAGGCACCTTTTTGTCGAGCTTCTTTACCTTGCCAATTCGACGCAAATAGACCAATATTGTTTTAGTGCTAACTTCGAAAGCTGCTGCTAATTCAGCTATAGTTTGAGAATCATCAACCTCCACAATCGCCTTTTATTCGTCATTGTCGACCAACATTTTCGGCCGACCACGTGGTTCATTTCTTAGGTCAAAATTTACGGAACGAAAGCGAGCAAACCAATAACGGGTGGTACGATCGTTAGTAGTGTTCGCACCCTAAACATCGTTGATGTTGCGTGCCGCTTCTGCCGCTTTGCTACCACAACGGAACTCATACTCGGTACTCCATAATCACTCGAAATTCTAACATATCCATGATGACGAAAAACGTACAAATGCGATGTAAACAGAACACTAACCATTAAACAAATGACTAATGGCAAGCGCATCGTCGGATACTCCACGAGATAGACAGACACATTGAGAAGAGTCCCCGGAAGCCGTTGGATGGAAGCCACTTCGAACTGGTGGTGGTTCAACAGTGGACATTAATGACTTATATTCATGTACTAACTAATAAATACATGAATACCAAGAAAGCGTATTTGAACTGCACGTAAATATAAAATAAAAAAAAAAATCACGCAGATATGATAATTAACTTCGAAAACGATTTTATAATGGCTATCACTCAGTAAATTTGATTTCAAATTTTCGTGAATAGTATTACAATAACGTTAAATTAGAAAATTCATTCAAAATTTGTAAGTTACATCAATAAAACAAGTGAATATAAGCAATTAAAAATATCGCCTAGTATTATTTATAATTATAATTATATTTCAATGCAATTAACCAAATTTTATATTATATGTAAGTAGCTGATTTATGTTACATGTACACATATATTTATGTAAAGCACATTTTTTTTGTTTCGTAACCTACGAGATATTTCTAAAACTTTTATTTAGTAACTCACGAGGGCATATGTGTACCACAAATATGCTCTACGAAATACTTTGAAATCATTGCTAAGGCAACAGTTGACGAATGTGGAATATTTCGCCAAAGTACTTTTACTGTGGCCTATGCTTGAGTTTGCTTATATTGAATAAACGTGAGTTGAATAGTAGAACAGGGTTGTCACATATCCAAATACGGCAAAACGATTAAATTAATTTTGTAACTTAAAATAAAACTGCAAAACTTGATGTCAACACATATTTTATTGTTTTCATTACAATATGTTAGATTATTATAGCGGCTCATCAAACATATTTTTTTAATATGTATTGGTTTTAGAGCTGAGGTTTTGTTATCTAGAAAGGATTTATTGAAAAACTCTCAACCAGAAAAATAGTAAGAGGTTTTTTTTTGTATATTTTATATAACAAGATATAAACACTACCATGTTGGAGATAAATAAAGTGATTAAGAATTCAAACCTTATTCTAATTCGGCTTCTTAATCACTTTATTTACATTGTTGATTACATGTGAAGTTATTTGATGTTAACGACATACAATAGTACTTTTCTAGTTTATTTTTAGGAAAACGTGTTGCCGAGCATGGAACAAGTTTGTAAAGTAAACAAATTACTGTTAATATAGTAATAAAATAATTTGTTAGTATATCTAAATATCTGGTTAATGTTTTGTAATCAGTAACATTTCTGATTTATAATCTCGTAATAATAAATAGAAAAACTTATTTTTAAATTTGTTCTCCACAAATTATTAATACAATCTAATTTTAAATCGCCCATTATACACAAAACTTAAAGATAAATGTAACTAAATATACTGTTCTCTTATATTTACGCGAATTTTATTCATTTAATTAAAAGTCTAAAAACGGATTTTATCGCGTTTATTTAAATTTACTGTTTAACAATATTTAATTTAAATTATTTCCCGACGTTTCGGACCCTTTACAGCGTCCATGATCTCGGGGGACTGAGGTGGTGGGTGTCCGAATAATGAAAATATTCGGACACCCACCACCTCAGTCCCCCGAGATCATGGACGCTGTAAAGGGTCCGAAACGTCGGGAAATAATTTAAATTAAATATTGTTAAACAGTAAATTTAAATAAACGCGATAAAATCCGTTTTTAGACTTTTAATTAAACTAAATATACTGTTCAATATCAACATAGGTACTCGACAAAAAATACTTTAATATTTAATACTTTATACAAGCATACACAAAATACCTACATATACATTTTTCTATGATTTTTCTAAAGGTGCGTGCGATATTTCAATTTAAAAAAAAAATCTAAATTAGTTTTTTTTTTTTTATTATTGTGTAATAATAAATTTATACGTATAAATTATTTCAAAAATGTATGGCAGTCTCAACCCTAGCTGGTAGCCGGCAGAGATCATCAATCATGCCGAAGACAATCACAACCGGTGGCGCATCTGCCACGCTCGTCGCGCTACCATCGACACTCGATCCCGTCACTATCCCTAGTGTTGAGCAAATACAACGCTGAAGGGATGCGTAATCGTTAATTATACAATCTATATTTTAATACATACCAATACCAATATATTAACTTTTTTTATTTTTTTATTTTATTTACAAGAATAAGAGAGGTAACCCATTTCGTAATTAAAATTATTAACGCATTGGCGATAATGAACTTGGGAAATACATTTTCAAGTAGGTAAGTATTACGATTTATCCATAACTAACAATTAGTGTCATTATTTAATTTTAAATCATTAGATAATCTGTTATACCTACCTAGTTACAGTAGCGTAATTTACTAATAGATAGTCAGTTATAATATAATTAATGCTTAATACATTTTATGCAAAAATATTGTATAATTTTATTAGCTTTAACATTAAATGATAGACATTATAGCGAATCTGTATATACGCTAATGTGTTGCTAACTGATTTTACTGTAATCATTCGTCTTTTAATAAAAGAATCTTACTGTATAATATCTTAAGTATAACATTATTTCATTATACTTAGGTACAGTATTTTATTATAATAAATTGTGCTCAACCCTCTCTTAAACGGGATTTTTAATCTGGCAGCCGTATTCACCTTGTTATTTTCTCATAAAAAATTACTTTCCATATTTCACTAGTTGAAAATTGTAATATCGCAGCGTATACTGTGCGTCTTAATATTTTTTCTCTTCGTCGCATGAAAATGACATTCTGGCGTCACGTGTGACATTGATGAAAAAATATAAAAGAAATGACGGGATCGACGCGATACGACCCACTCATATTTCGTGTTCCTTGTTTATATACGTTTAGAATAAGGACTCCTTGTGGGTATCATACATTTATGTTCTAGGCGTATTCTTCTCGCGGTAAACTTATTGTAAGAACGCGAACAGTTTTTTCTGAGTCTTTTTGCATACAAGAGAATATAAGCCGTTCGTTTTATATGATTAAAATAATAACATTGTTCTTAAAAATTGGCGCAATTATACACGTGATTTTAGTTTTTAAGAAAAATGAGTAGTTTTTAATAAGAAATATGAATATAAAATAATGTAAGTACTAAATATTAACGTTTCTTATTTGATATTCATAAAATATTAAGAGTAGGTATATAATATTGTCGAAATAATATATGATTATTATCAAGTTTAAGTGTACATTGTTAAGTCTATTATAATTCAAAACAATTTAAATCTTTACGCTTATAAATACGTCAATAACAGTTCATATTAAAATCGCACATTTATAGTATTGTTTTATATGTAGTTTGCTACGTAATATATTTGATCCTGCAACAAAGACGGGTGTCGTACTCGTACCTCCGGATCGCTTTTGACAAATGGCTATCATTATTTGACAGACGCGATCGGAGGCATCACGTCAACATGCTGTCTTTTGTTTTATTAAACTCACCCCGGCCTATATCAGTTTATGACGTATTTATATTTAATTTCTTATTATCATGGAAAATATAAATAAAAATCTATCTTTTTATAAATTTTTATATACTCATCATGATCAAACTAATTTGATTTATATCTATTGTGTTACATTAACACTTGTGATAAAAGATAATGCGAAAATTACTGTTCAACATGCAATAGGAATATATTAAATTCCTTATACTCGAACAAGATATATAAGGCTATTATAATAAAAATATATTTAGTACGAAAAAGAGACGAACTTGGTCAAATCGAAATTATGGTATGGTATATACATTGTATATGTACACCAATACCACATACATGGTATTTGTACTATTGTAACTCTACATGCCTTTAATGATTCACTTTAATTACTTACAACTAATAATTATACTTCGTACTTATAAAAGTAATTATATAAGTATTAGTTAATGATAATAACTATATTACTTAATTATCTTTGATATATTTTAACATTAATATATTATTCATAATTTAATATTAATTATTAAAATGTTTTAATACTGAATAATTATATAAAAAACTGTCCTCATTCACACCTGGATAGCACTGAACTTTCAAGCACAGTATATCGTAATAGCTTCAACTTAGTTCCTTTATCGATGATTAGTATCCTTGTAACCCGTCGAGCGAAGAGAGGCCGTGATAAATAGTCAAAGGCTGGCGATAGGCCAACCTCGCGGAATAATCAAATTTTGTACTTCACGTTGCCTTCGAGAGTTCCACGCCGGTGCCGTGTCTTTTATGGATTTTATTCCCCCTAACAAGATGCTCGGGGTTTCGTTGCGGTTGCTTGAATTAAATTGTCGTTGATAAAGTCTTCGCGCGCGCTCTGTTATTTCCTGTTGAAGCTTACAATAGATAAGAAATGGGAAAAAGGGTACAAGAACGCTATCTAAACTTAAAAATAAATAAATAATTATGATAAATTAGTAGGCACATATATTTGTTCATTTACTATTTTTAATTTAATTTAAAAAGATCGGTGTCGTGGGCTGTCAGAGTGGCAATGATGTGTTTATTTGAACTCGAGTTCACTGCTCATGTTTGGCTAACAATCTTTATAAATAAACCGAACCCATTGCCTATTCATGACCGGGCAGAATTTGCCCCCCTCCCCGCTGTCAGTTCACCCCCGTATCAAACAAGCCCCTTCATGTCAAATACTCCGCGCCCCGCGTCTGTCAAACTCTTCGCCAGCGTTTGACAAGGATCCTCCCCAGCCCGCGGGGCGGTGAAGTGCCACCTTGCGCTCAATCCTGCCAAAGGAAAAATAACATAAAAGTCATGTTTTTAGAGTATAAAATCGAATTACATTTTTCATTACACCCCCGCCGATCGCGGTGCTGTCACGAGTCTAGGTGCAGGCGCCACGTCGAATGATGGATGACGTCAGGGAAGGTCGGCAGCATCACGCGTCATTCATGTGTACACAGGCGTAAGGGATACGTTTTTCGCGTGACGATATAATATTGGTGATATGCAAATTTGCTGTCGGGCTCCCGTCGAACTGCCGTTGGTAGACAATTGTTGATTGGACTTGTTTTGAATTTAAATACTAATTATAGACCAAATAAAATTTTATAAAGCTTAAGAGAATTTGTAATTGTATGCGCCAGATTGTAGTTTTACAACAACATCATATAAAACATAAGATAAGAAGAAATATTAATCCAAAGAGATTTGTTTGAGCGTTCGCTCCTGCCTAAAATGACTTGTTCGTCTAATGTAAACTTTATGAAAATTAAATATTTCACTCGAAGCGGCTTTGAGATGTTTCGCGGAGCAGGGATTACAACAAATTTGCATTATTTAATGGATACTGTGCGTGAGGATTTGTCACGAACTTCACTGGTTCAGTTTGCGCTGCCATTTTGTTCGCTGATTTTGATTGATTGTTTACTTATACATTGGGAAGATAACAATTTTAAATAAAGACAGAAACGTTTTAGTAAACTAAATTTAATTTTTTTAATCTGGTTCAGTAAGGCGATAGAGGATTTGTTGTTTAAGTGCTTTAAAGAGCGAACAAGTTTGAGAGAACGCGCAATTGTTTGGCGTTCTTTATTTTCCCTTCTTTATTTTTTCATGAATAAAACAACAGATTTCTACTTCCGTCGGGTAACTTCTCCCACCCACCTTCGATTTATTCGTCGGATAAAGAAAACTTCCTTTAAAAATGTAAGAAAAGTTCCCTTTAATATTTTCCGTCTGTTGGGTATCTCGCGGCTTGCCGTCCATATTATGCGCATTTAAAATTATTGTTTTTATTTTTATTTTCCGCATTTTAACGGCTGACCTAATTTTCTCAACGAGTTAAAATAATACCTAAAAATAATTTTTCTGTCTGATCTTTGGATCAAATTTTAAATGAAGATCATCAGCCATGTCTAATTTATATTTTCATTTTTTTAAGCCATTTCAATTCAGTTTTTGCTATTAGTAAAAATTACATCTATTACTAGTTAGTTACAAATGACAATATTTATTATTGATATATCATGATTACAATACTAAGTAAAATCAATCAAGTGCAAATTGCTCTACATCAACGCGATCATCGTTCCGTTCATATGGTTAATATAAGATATCTTATTCTATTTTTATTCTACTCCAGTAAATTATTTTGGTCGATTCGAATACATCGTATTGATTTCATTTGTAGAAATACACTGGGGAAACATTTTTATATATAGACAAAGATATTATAATTCAATCGGGTTAAATTTTATCACGAAATTTTATACATATTTTTATAAGAGATTGTAATATTTTACTACGAAAACAGACACTGTAGTATATCTTCTATAGGGAATGTATTAAAACTATAGTACCTAGACCCTATTAAATTCAAAACTATAAATGTGAAAATAATCTTTTGAACAGCACAAATCGTACAGCGTTTATAAACAACGTATCACAATTTTATTATTTACTCGTCTTCACGGTGAGCCACGTCTGAATAGGAAGCGGTTCCAGGGAATATTATTATTATATATTATCCTTGAATCATGGCTTTAGCCACGCTCTTGCAATATTCTCCGTCATGCTGCGGTAACGCATAGTCAGGCCTCATTTGTAATTCTAATGTCTGTGTATGATAATAGCAGAGCGTCTAATATGGAGAAAATAACCTGCGATTTTTAAAACGAATATGAGGAATATTATAAAGTATTAATAATTTTAATTTAAAGCGTAAATTATACGATTAGTATAACAAAAAACTCAAATTCATTTTGATAGAGATTAAGTTTGTTTAACGTACATGCTAGATATATTATATACTGAAAATACAAGTTTTTTATCGATAGATAGTTTTAAAAAAATACAGTTTTCTTATTTCCATTAAAATATTGATACATTAATACCAGCAGTGGGCTGTAGTATGGTTAACTATTTATATTATTACAACCCTTATCATTATGAAGAGGCAGAGTTTAAGACTACGTGACTTTAGACATACATAAATTGTACTATAAAAAGGTTATTTATATTGTTTTAATCAACATTATTTAAATATTTTCCAGTGTTATAATTTTTTCAGTTTTATACACAAAGAGTGCCAATGAAAACATTATTATGATTGCGCTTTTCCTCCACCCGTATTTTAGCAGAACCAATCAACAGAATCTTCATTCTGAGCTGTAATGGCTTCATTTTAATTGCAATATATTATTATAAAATAGCGTTAAAAATAGCTTTAATATCCAATTAAATAAAATGTATTTTGAATTTTATTTTATCATTTTAATACATAATAAGTGTCGTGAATCGCGATGCACTCATATCGTAAAATAAAATCGGTGATCTATCAAGTTGCACTAGTGACACTTGTTAGATAGACGTGAGCAATTTAAATTTTAAATCCTCCGTCCCAAACCCTCGCCCTCGACTCCATATCCGCTTATTGTTTAAAACCTCTGGATTTATTTTCGCTTAAGAAATTTATTTACCAATATTTAAATAATTTTGCAAGAATCTTATACATTCAAACATGAAATGCATTTATAATATTGTTTTAAGCATTTAAATCATGAGTATGTAGATAGAGGTATGTTCCAATTAAAAAATTGTTATTAATCTATAACAAAATGTGCATGTATGACAAATAATGCATCTATCTTAATCAATGTAAAAATATAAATAACGAAAGTATAATAAGTGAAGCTACGTGTCGACGGCTCGGCAACGCATTGACAGTTGGCACAAACAAACGCCTGAGACCTGCAAACTGTGGACATATATGTATGGCTTCAGGGTTTTGTCATTTGGCTATAAAAACGTTGTGCAGAATGACTCTGTAATAAAAAAAAATTATATATATATATATATATTTTTTTTAACTATTTAATCCTCATAAAACTAAAAACTCAAAACTTACTAAGCTGGACACAGCTTCCATGTGATTTCAATCCGGTCTGACCTTGATGCTGCTAAGCTCCAGTTCGAAAGCTTCGTACCAACAACAAAAAACTAATACTTAGTTTCTGTATGTGTCATACTCATACAAAAAAACAAATTACAAAAAAAAACTAATTGTACTTATTAGTATTGACGACCGTTCTGATGTAGTGGTTCGAGTACCCGCCTCAACGCTGGCGGTCGCGGGTTCGATTCCTGCTCGGGGCAGATATTTTTACTTGTATAAATATTTGTTTCCAGTCTGGGTGTATGTCCTTGTGGGTCTCCATACTGTGCCTGGGAGTGCACATAAAGCCGGCGATCCCGGTTATTATCATAGACATCTGATAACGATCATTACTCATAGTAGGGAAATTATGTGCCGACTCGCAGTGAAGCAGCATGGTGGATTAACCTCCAACCCATCGCCTATACAGAGGAGAGGCCTTTGCCCAGCTGTTGGACGTTTACAGGCTGATTCAGTTTAGTTCAGTGATTGTATTTATATTAGCTTATGTATAACTGTAATTGTTTTTCATCGGAAAATATTTTCATAAATATTCATGCGGTATTAGCATAGGGAGGTAGATCCCGATTCCCGCGCGATGTGTCTCATTATTTCGCCATTTGCTGCAAAAACAGCACGCTGCCGCTGCAGCTTTGATTTAAGATTGTTTACACGTATTCTTCTAGAAAAAACAACGACTTTTTTAATAACGATCACGTGTTACTAAATTTGTTTTTGAAACCATCATATTATCTTCAACAATGAGAAATCCGAGCCAGTATCGTATATTAAGAAACCAATATCATAAACCTAATTATTTATTTTTTATTTAATAAAACCTTTTTCCTTTACGAGTATTTTATTACGATGAGTATTTTTTAAATAAATATAATATTAATAATATTTTCTTATATAATGTTATGTTACTTGGATAACAAATACAATACCTACATCAAAAATGTAGTCATCTGTCGTAATGTGATAGACTAATAACGCCATCTAGTAGCCAATAACGTAAATAATGCTAACATTCCGTCTCGAATTTACTCGAATTAAAAAAAAAATTGGTAGGTTATACGTTATTATTTTAAAACAAATTCAACCGAAATAAGAATAGATAAAAGGATAGATCCTTTTCTTATTTCGGCCACGAGAAAAAAGGGTAAAAAGAAATTATAATCCTTTCTTTTAAAATGCAATGAGAAGCTTCTTAAAAAGGTTTGCGGGAAATCTAAAACTGCTGCCCCGGCAATTAGTGATCCGGGGTAAATTAAAACAATGAGGATAGGGTACGAGAGCCACGCGACGAATTACGGATTACGAATCGGACTAAGGAAGGGAAAAATCTATTATACCTACTCAAATTATTTTGTGCCATTTTTTTCCTTGTGTGTTATATTTGTAAAATATATTCGTGAGTAACCTAATAGGTAGATATTTTAGGACATAGATATAGACAGTAAAAGTTCCTTAAGTGGTCATAGATTATTAATGTAATGAATACTGAAATTTAACTGTACTGTATTACATAGGAGTATAAAAGTAAATGGCTAAAGGACCAAACCTGAGGAAGGGACTCTTATATAAAGATTGAAATTTTGTTGTAATATATATAACATTACATAAATAAATAGGTACATTTACTGGGAGACCGGGGATGGTTGCCTATAGGGGCACATGAGTAAAGAAACCGTACAGAGTGAAAGCTTCTAAGGAGCGAGCAAAATTTATACCTATTTTGGTAGTGTTGGCATAGGAGGATAAAATTTAATAAACAATAATTAGTTGTTCAACAAGATGACAAAGTTTATTTTTGTTGTTTTTTTTTTTAATATTTTCAAAAGTAACTTTATCATTTTTCAAGGTATTAAAAAAATTCTTCTATCAAATTTGATCTTTTTTAATGTTATTGCGATTTAAAAAAGAAAAAAAATTATTATTTCCTAAATATTTTTAGGAAACTTTTACACTTTTATATTAAAACACTATTAATATAACATTAAAACACTATTTAAATTAATAAATTATCATTAAATGAAAACTCGACGCGCGAAGTTGCTGCTGCAGCCCTTGAGTTTAAGCATATTATAGGCCGGTTTCTCTCGTATGTGACGAGGCGCTTGTGCTGACGCACACCCGCGTCTCATGCTTGTAGTAGTGTACCTATCGTGGCGCGCTTGTATGAAGCTTTGCCTCTGTACGGTTTATTTACTCATGTGATAGGGGTAGGTATACTAATCGAAAAAAACTCGTCACTGGTATGAGTGTTGTGTCTTCCTCTCACAGTCGTGTATTACGCTTCGCACCCCGCTCATTTGTTCAAAACACTACATCGCGGGTACACTTCGTTTTGGAGCAGTGACATGTTTTTTGTTTTCTTACAATGAAAGTAAAATTTCGACATTGCATATTTTTTCATCTAATGCCTACACATTTTGTGGAAATCGTTTTTTTATTAATCAGTGTATGTAATGAGTACATATTAATCATATCTCATGTCTTATTTTTCATGTCGATGACAGTGTCAAGGTTAACCATGCCTAAAAAACAAAAAATGGCTTCCGGGGTTGGTAGACCTATTTCTTTCGGGGCTGGTTGAATAAGTTAGTCAACCAACCAATGGATAAGAAACAAAAACAAACAAGAAAAGAAAGTTTTAAGAAAAGAAAAAGAAACTAAAATTGGACAAGAAAAAGGAAAGGTCAAAGAAAAAGGATGGAAAGGGAAAATGAAATTAAATGAAATAAAGACAGGTGAGGCAAAGAATGACGATGCTGCGAATTCAGATGACGTAATGACGCAAGTACGGTTTGCTTTACTAATTATTTTTTTTTATACTAAAGGGGGCAAACGGACAGTCAATTTACCTGATGGTAAACAAAAACGACATCCATAGACACCCGCTACATCAGAGTTTTAGCGGGTGCGTTGCCAGCCTTTAGGGAGGGGAGGGATGTTCCAATTTATCTGTGGAGGGAAGGAAAAGGATGGGCCAGGTAAGGAAAGGGATGAGCCACCGGATCTCTCACGAACCGAACGAAACACGATGACAGTGGCGTCATTTCACGTCGGTGTTAAGTGAGAGCGAAGTACGAGTACTTCCCTGGGCGCGCCGGCCCATTCAGCTGCAAGCAGTATGGCGCTACTTCATTGAATCTTACGCTGATAGTTTTCCTGGCGAACAATGGATTCAGTGCATAACTTGTAAGTTATAGGCATATTCCAAATGTAAAAGAGGAAATGTAATATTTATTGAATGCAAAGATTGTATTTCTGCTATTGAAGACTGATTATTTCATTTATAATTTTCTGTAAATAAAAACGAACATGATACTGACAATAAGTTTAATTGAAAAATATACAGAATGACTGGTGAGTCACTTTCAATATTTAAGGGAGAATACTCGGTACATGACTCTCATTCGAATTGTGTAAAAAAAATAGGTACTTAATTATTGACTAAATTTTCATAAATTTCAATTCAAATAAATGAAGTGTTGACACTTTTCCAGTCATGCCGGTGCACGTGCACAGGTGTTGTACTGTGCCGCTTGTTCATATCTAAAAATTGCCAAAGTTCACATCATTTACCTAGTCAACAAATTTGTTACTTAAACGAGTAAAATATCTTAGTATTTTTGCCTATCCTAAGCCAGGATTAAAGTATTAAGGGGGACTGGATCATACTTGTTTATCCTGCTACCCTGTTAACACGTGGCGGCATTTGGACGTAGGTAAACTACCTGTTTTGTGTCGAAAGTGTAGCTAGCTGCTAGGGTGTCCAGACGACATGTAAATATTTAGATATTTGTTGAGTAACTTTACTGAAAAGTTTATTAATATTTACCTTTTTTTTTACATAATTCGAATGAGAATCATGTACCGAGGATTCTGCTTAAATATTGATAGTAACTCACCATTCATCCTATATATACTGGGGGCCGTTGAGTGTGAGACGTTTATTTATTATTATTTATTTATATATATCATTAGCTTTGACAAAACAAGTATTAAGTTACTAAGTTTATAAAAAAAAACCTATATGTTTAAATTTAGAAAATTAAACGAAAGACCCAATTTATTTTTTATAAAACGATAAAACCGGTCGTTGGTTTATTTAATAGCATTAGAAAAGGTACATAATACGGTACATACATAATATGGTACATAGTACATAATTAAATAATGAAAATTTTTTCAAAAATAAAAGTTGATAATTTTGTTAATAATTCTATTAGAAATGTGTATATCTGATTAAATTTTGTTTTAAGATGTTTACCGTAAGCTGTTTAGCTCTATTATATTCAGATAAAGGTTTAATTATTTCCCTCTTCTCATGATTTAAGATTTATTGGTACATAAGTCTACTTACCCCGGGCATATAGTCTACCTATCCCGGACCAGGGGTATATTGACTAAGATTTTGTGTCCTGTAAAATGTCTTATATCTTCACCATCATACTAAGACCTAGATATTATATTTTGTATTAGTTTAATAGTTTTCTATCGACTAATGTGGTTTTATTTTGTACTTATATTAAAACACAAAAAATATGTATGATTTAGTTAAAAAGTAGTCAACCATCCCCGGTCTCCCCTACCTACTAGATATTTCTTTTGCGTAAGTGAATCATGGGTTTTTTTTAAACCAATTTTGCCTTTTTTTATTAATAGTCGGATTTCTTGTACTTAAAAAATATATCTATAATAACATTTTTAAGTAACACGCCCAAAGGCATTTAAGTGATCTAATAATAATCACATATATCTGACCAAGTTCTTACTATGAACTTTAAAACAAAATGAAACAAAAGAAAGGAATTTCAATTGCGAATGTTAGATTATTTTCATTTTGATAAAGTTTTTTTTTTTGTATAATTCTGTAAATTTTTAAGTTTCAGTGTTAAGGTTAATCTTTGAATCTACCGAATATGAAAATTATTTCACTAGTAGGAAGCTAGTCTCGAGTGTCATATATTATAGTTTGTCTAATTTGCGAAGATAATTTTGACAGCTCACGCCCATAATGCTTATTTCTTTCCCGGTAAAACGTACTACCAAGGAATTTATATCATAACTGGAACGCTCATTTAATAAAATTGTATATTCAAATATGCACTTGAAATAACTGACATAAGGTAGACATTTGTTTCCAACATGTAAAGTGATAAAATCGTTCCAAGCATTTCGTTGACTACTGGCATTTTGTGTCTTTCTTACGAGTTGCCTTGAATCCATAGTAGAAAGAGCTGCAATCCCACTCTTAGGAACGTTTTTTGAGTGTACGTGCGCATTCCAGTTTGTATATAAATTCCTTGCGTACTACAGACAGTGTCTATGGAGGTTAGAAGTAGGGAGCACTCTCTTATGATACAAAAATTTTCCTCGAAATTAGCTAAAATAAAGATGGCGTTGTTTTAGGTACTAGAGGTCCATTTTTAGGTTAGATAATTTATTTAACTTTAACATGTAATAACTACTCTAGTCCATGTGAATACTTAAAATTATACTTACTTCATCCCTCATCAAAATTCAAGTCATCTAAAACAGTTAAGTTCCGATCATACACCAGCGCCCTCTTTATTTAACGCTGTTTTGTGGACAATTTGTGTCAAACAGCCATATGAGGTTATGCTTGGCAAGGCCTCTACCTTCCATACTAGTGTCGTAGGTACTTCACAGATGAATACCACCCACTTAGTGAATTGGTTTAATAATCAATATTTTGTAAACATTGATTATTAAATCAATATTTTACAAAATTACATTTAGACCTTTGGCTCCGGCATTAGTAGGTACGCTAATGGAAGCGATTTGCGCCCACGACACGCGACCACGATACGCGACCGCGACATGCGACCGCGACAGGAGACCGAGACCAGAGACAGAGACAGGAGACCGCGACAAGTCTCATCGTTAACGCATGGTGGTTGTGGAAGCAGTCTATCATCGTATCCGCAAACATAACTGAATAATAATTATTTTTTAAATCCCTAATATTGTGTTAATATACTTATTCACAAATATATCGATGCTAGTTAACATAAACATTTAATGAAAGGAGGTAAAAAGTTCACCTATTAATTAGATATTCCAACAATTAAGAATTTTTTTATTATTTCAAAATAAGGTATTAAATATTTTATGATAGTTATATAAATGTGTATTATTGTATCTCTTACCACGCGTGTGAAGTCGTGTATCTAGTATAACCATAAAGATAAAGATCAAATCCTCATTTTCTTGTTTTCAATTATAAATAGGTACAATAAACCCGCACTATGTAGTCACGATCTTACTCCATACATACCAGTCAGTAGAGTAAAACGCAAATACCCCTAATATTCGCTTGCCTTATCAGAAAGGAGACGAGTTTACGAGCAATCAGTACCGCGATAACGCTGTGACGTCACTTCCTCTTCCTTTCCTCATCCCGTCCAGATATTGCACCTTAGACGATACCGCTTTTGACGCGACAAGTTAATAATTAAATATTTATAAATTTAAAGGATAAATACATTCGGTTTACTCATTTTACTCAATTAAATGTTTGATTAGTAGGTAGATGAAATATTCGAATACAAATTCGTAAACAGTATTTCAAACGACGCAGAAACTTCAAAGAACCTTATATACATGATAAGCGGAATATATTTGTTTTTAGCAGAGTTTCCTAGATATTTCTAAAATTTCATCATCATATCCAGATTTTATGAATATGAGACCACTTTTTTTAATTTATGTACCTTTTACTTTTTTGAAGGCCAATAAAAATTACTTTTGCGCCATTTAGTCGATTCAGGATTTTTTCACAACGACTTATGTGGATACACCGATAACTTGTCACTAAAACCTTCGTCCCCATTTCTAGAGAAGTAATGTTACCGAGGACAAAAGTCTATCTGAGCAGTTGCTTATAACAAGAACGGTCATGTAGATATTCCCAAGACAATAATTTTCTTTTGCGCCCAATGTAAAAGTATAGCTGAGTACTCCGTGAAACAATTATAAGAATTTAGAATCATTAGGTACCTTATTGTTTAATAGTGCAGTAAATACAAATATTAATTAATTGAAAATAAAACAAATGTCATCTTTCTCTATCATTAGAATTGTTTCTGACGACATTTAACATCAATGATGTTAATCCCTAATATTATTAATGTGAAATATAAGTTTGTTTGTTACGTTTTCACGCGAAAACTACTTTCAATTAATTAATCATCATGAAACTTTGTAAAATACGATACTTTTTATTTAATTAAAATAATATGTTTTATTGTTTGTCAAAAATCTCAAAATCTAGCTACTTCAACGCCATCTAGCATTCCAGTAATGAAATTCCAACCCTGAGTACTACCGACGGTCACGTCAATATCCAATCAAATCACACTAATATTAAGAGTATAAATGCGTAGTTTGTTACGCTTTACGCGAAAACTACTTAACCGATCATCATGAAATTTTGTACATATATTCTTGGAGGTAGGTATTAGAAATAACATAGGATACTTTTTTTGGTCGCGATAACTTATATCCACGCGGACCAAGCCGTGGGCAGAAGCTAGTATTTAATAATTATTCAAAAATATCGTCATTTCGATTACAAATTTTCATCCATTATTTTACTTATCGTTAAGCTAATTACTGATTTATTTTGGTATTAGGTATGTCTATATCAAATGTTATAATATAAACCTATAAGCAAACTATTTATATTTTTAAAAACATTAGACTAACTGACCCGTGCGAAAATTTTGCACAATATTGTAGTCATTTAAATACTGAATATATAAATATTCGTTTTATCATCACCGATAATGCAATTCAATATTATTGAAATTAGAAATACTTACCTATTTTAATACGTTGATTTTATCTAACAAACATTGATCTATAAAAATAGATCAAGGCTAACAAACAAAATTAATCAATTCACATTTATGAATTAATGAATTGTCAGTAATAATTTATATCGTTCTTACAAGGAAACTATCTCCGGTGTCCGCCTCCGATTTTGATGAAACTGAGACATGTTATTCTCCGTCGAAATCTAAGAGAGACGTATTTTTTTTTTATCTGTGGAAAAACATTTCTAGGGGGTGAAACTACCCCTCAAAGTTTAGCCTCCAAAGGGATGTTTTTCAAGTTTCGCATACTTGCAGTTTAAATAATCGAATGGGACCAATTGCATAATTTTTAGGGTGGAAAATCATGAAAAATGCTTTTGGTTTTATAATAAAACAATGGAAAGAACAAAAGTTATAGGGGTTGAAAATCACAAAACTTTTATATAAAAAAAAACTATTCGATGGATTTCAACGAAACCAACGGCAATCGAAAGAGGAAAAAAAAGTAGAGAATACGTCTTTCGGGGTTTTCCCGAAAAATTAAGTTTAGGGGGTGAACATCCCTTAAGCATATCTACATTGACCACCAAGAAAATATCGTTTTTTATACTTAGTCATTCAAAACGTTAACGCTTTGTAGAATTACGTAATATTTAATTTAATATTATATATTATTAATTACGTCAATATTTATTAATTTGCGTGATAGATCAAAACACTCGCATAAAATGTAAATAAAGACATAGCTGTGATATTAGTTACAAAAATTATTCATAGATGGCGTGCCATGTACTTGTTGTTGATGTAGTTTAGTTGCATATAGTTATTGTGTATTGACACAGTCAACAGATGGCGCTCGTACTGTTAATATATTATTTTCAATTAATTTTTTATTTTTAATAAAAATATTATTTTTTTATTATTAATAAAAATATTATTTTTTTATTTATTTATAAAAACAACTTTTTTTAATGTATTTTTTTTTTAAATATTCATCGTCAAAAGCAGGGAACATAAGCTTTGAAATGGTAGGTATATGAACTATTAATTTTGGTCAAGAATTTAAAAAGATCTAGGCTCTTCAGTAAAAAACACCTTTCAGAAATAATATATGTATATGATGATTCTAAATATATTCTAATATATTATCTTCTAATATATAAAATTCTCGTGTCACGGGGTTCGAACTTGAACTCCTCCGAAACGGCTCGACCGATTCTCATGAAATTTTGTGAGCATATTAAGTAGGTCTGAGAATCGGCCAACATCTATTTTTCATACCCCTAAGTAATAAGGGTTGTTCACCATTAAAAGATTTTTTTTAATTTTTGGACGAAATTTTTTGTTTTTATTTTTTTATAATGTGGCATTAAAAATACATACAACCCTAAATTTTTACTTTTTTACCAACAACCCCTATTTTTTTATTACTTAAAGATTATTTATATGGCAAAACAACGTTTGCCGGGTCAGCTAGTATACCTATAGAAACTTCGCCTACCTATGTAACTGTAATTCAGTGTTAGCGTATCTTTATATTCGATTCTTATTACCAAAATAAATGTATGTTAAAATTGTGAGTGATATAATAAAATTAGAATATTTTTCAAAATAATTTAGAAACTCTTCTTTATAGATAACAAAAAAATTACTCTTGTTTATAAGTAGTGTATCGTCGGTTAATAATGTAAAAAATTAGTCTAATTACATACCTATTCACGAAAACTATTTGAGCTATGAATTAATAAAACAAATCATGTAGGTAATAAATAGGAAAATATTCCTATAAGAATACTTTTTCTTATCTCTAACTAGAAAAAATTGCTGCTATAAAATAAAAATATTGAATACAATTTGATTATGATTTTAAGTATGATTAATCGAACAGGTTATTTCAAATCTGCCCAAAGCAAAATACAGTAACATATTTACGCTCCTACTTTTTATACTTACGTATATTATATCATTAGACAATAGTATATCATATATATACATTATTATTCATATTAAGTAATTTTAAATTTCGGGCGGTTGAAATTATTTTTATGAATAAAAACGCAAAACAGAAATAAGTACGCGGAAAATATACCTAATAAAGACATTGAAATAATTGTTTTAATGACAGATCATTGCATAAACGGTCATGATATCTTGTTTTATTTAAAATATCATTAGTATATGTTCACCGATTGTTGTTTGAGATTTTTATCGTAAAAGTACTGTATCATTGTGAGATAATAAAGGCGAATGACAACGTATTATTCGCGTTATTCATTTCCCGGAGGCCGGTTCGATTCAGGCAATCTCAGCGGGACACCAGAATTTTCACGAAAGGGATTCGAGTACAATTGGATTTTTGGTTAAGAAACCGGAATAATACAAACGGGTATCGTTCTGAAATCTCTGATTTGAATCGTTTCAACGAGGCTTTGGCTTGAATTGGGGCCGGTCGCGAAGGTATACTCGTATTCCCGCGAAACGTCGAGTCATGGTTACAACGGGACTCGGGTGTGAACTGCTGTCGAATTGGAAACTAGAATGGCTCCAATTCCAATATAATGACGAGTTATATAACAGAGGATAAACACTAGCGGAAGATGTTTTAAAAACTAACGATTTTTTTTTTACCTATTCTATAACCATCAATGATTTTTTTCTGAATCCTAAAATGTTTTCCTAAAAAAGGTAACAACGATAAAGTATAAGAAAGTTTGCGTAAATACTTATATATATGGAATACTCCAAACAAAAACATTTTTGCCTTTCATGTATTCTAGAACCAGCTTTGCGAGCAGACATGTGCTCATTAAGTTTATCTGTTTGCCGGAGCGACGCACGAAAGCGCTCAACTGGGATAACACGGCTTTGTGATTGCTCGCTGCTGATTCTGAACGTTACTTTAAAATGATATATTCTTAATGTTGCCATATTATAGATCTAATCATCTCTTGTAAGCATGTCAAAATATTCATTACTTACATTTGCATTCATTTACATGCCTAAAACTTATTAGATTCAACCGCAGTCGAATTAGAATTTTTGAATTAAGATAGAATGATAAAAAAATTACATTATCATTATTATTGAGTGTGTCTTGTTATAATGGACTTAGTTCTTATAAATCGAGCTTGTATCTTTAAAGTATACTATTTAACTGAACTGAATAACCCTGTAACCATCCCACTACTGGGCCAAGGCCTCTTCTCCATATTGAAAAACGGTTGGAGCTTAAGCCACCACGCTGCCCACTGCGGGTTCTACTGGGTTCACTGACGTTTTTCCCTACCATGAATAACGTTCGCTATGAGATATCTATGATAACGAACAGAACCAACAGCTATAGGTACTTGTTCTCAGAGGCGCGGTGCGGAGACCCATAAAGAACCCGTACCAAAAACAATTTATAGAAATACAAATACCTATCCCGAGCGGTAATCGAACCTCCGACCACCGGCATTGAGGTGACTATTCCTACCACTACACCACAACTGTGTCTCAGAGTATACTAACAAGATATTAATTTCACTCTGATATATTCTACTAAGTAAACGCAGAAAAAATATTAAATAATTTTACTGCTTAACTTTATAGAAACTCATCGAATTTACAATGTAAACTATGACCTTCGTTACCGGAATTCCTTTCTGTTGACAATGAATGATGAATGCATGACACACTATTCAGAAGGTATGAAACAAGTGGAAAATTCCACCTAAATCACTTATCCCGTTCCTATGTAAGTCTGTTACTAATGGTAAGCGGCGTTACAAAGGCTAGGCGTGACCTCAAGGCGTGAGAACGCGGCACCGCCCGTGTTGCCTAAACCCCCCTCCCTCTCATCTCCCCACGCTGCCCTCCCGCACCTGACCGCATAGCATGCTGCAGGTCACGAACAATACAGAACTATAGATGGGAAATTGGTGGAATGTGAAAGGCTTAATAAAACTGCTATGAATCAAAAATATTTTGTTTAATAAGTAGAAGTGAAATGATTTTGATGTATTAAACGTATACCTACTTGTGTATTTATTTTTCTGTATATATACCTATGTATTAAAATATTTTGATGTATAAAAAGAAATTGGTGGTTTACTTTGGTTTTTCGTCTTTGTTCTTTTTTTTTTCGTTCTCAAAGGACATTAAATGTCAAGATATTTTAAAAATTTACACAAAATATGATAAAGTGTAGTATACCTGTTTCTTACAATAAAATTAAAATAATAAGATGATCTTACTCTTAATATCAATAACTTTTTTAACTGTTGTATTAAAAAATAATTGGGGAAATAATTTAAAACTTTACAATTTAAAAATAAATGAAACTACAATAAAACTTATCTCTTTAAAACTCAATAAACTCTAAAAAATACTTTAGTACTAATCTCAACAATATCAACAACTATCATAACTGTTGTACCTATAAAAAATTAATATGGAATAGGTACCTTACAATTTTCACTGATTTTATAACAACAAATATAGGGTAAAACCGGGATAGATGCCCCACTTTTTGGAATAGCCTCCAAATTTTTAAAATATTAATTTTATATGAATAATTTCTATTAATGTAGCTAGATCAATCCTTTATGTTGAATTATTATTATTATTTTTTAACCTATCAAATTCAGATTTTGCAGAAATTAGCTTTTCGTGGAACCTTTTTTTTGAGGATAGATGCCTACCTATATGGATAGTTGCCCCACTATGAAAATACTGTGGAGGATAGATGCCTGCAGTGCAGGATAGATGCCCTTTATACCGTGTAAATTAAAAACCCACGACAAATGTTTGGTAGTTCTACTCCTAAAACAGCTATTGTCTCCAAGAAACATAATGAAAACCATTTTGTGTTTCTTTTTTTAACATTTTAATTATTATTATTAGAAGATAATTCTAATATCACACAAATGACCATAATTCAATTTTTAAAGCGTTTGTTTAACTAAAATATAAATTCTTAAGTTTCAACATACATAATCATATTTTTTTATTAAATTAAATTTTACAAGCATTTATTAAAAAAAAATATAAATTCTAAATTGTTGTTGTAAAATATTGATATTAAGTATCAACATGCACAATTATACTTTTTTATATTAAAATAACACAATAAACACATCTTCATTATTTTATCAAATTTAATTGAAGTTAGGATAGTGCTTTTAATTTTTCACATCTTGGGCAACATTTTAAAAAAAAAAAAAATCTACAGGTTTGATGTAGACAGTTCTGACACATAACACTTTGAATCCAGACTCTATGTCTTTACTTAGGGTTATCCTGTCCATCTCTCTTAGTTTTTTTTACACGGAAACCTTTAGTTTTTTTTTATATTTAATTTTACAGTTGAATTGTCTTCATCTTCGCTGCTTGAACTGTAAATAATTTATCTTTTCAGTGATGCTCGGTCTTGGTATAGTTTTAAATAATTATCATTTTCTTTATCACACATTGCGTTGTCATCGTCATTTTTACCAAAAGAATTTGTTTCATTTTGTTTTATTTTTTATTTTTGTTGTCTTGTTCGTATTGGTGGTTCCTTTCTTTGTTTTCTTAAGTTCTTTGGTAGTTTCAGTCTAGTTTTTCTTGACTCACTTAATTTTTATTCGTTTTTTTCTTTCTTTCAGCCACATACTTCCTGTGTATTATATTTTCTTTTGAATTAAAAATATCTGCTGATTATTTCGCCCTCTTAGCCATGGTGAAAGAAATTTTTGGAATAGGTAATGCTTCTATTAGAATTTTTAAAGGTGTTTTTTGTCCTATATCGCTTCCTAAAATCTCTGCAATTGTAGAATCACCAACGTCAACAATACTAATATCCTCTAAAATCTCGCAATCGATCGAGATTCTCAATTGGAGTACTTATCGGATTTGGTGGTGTTTTATTTTGTTCATTTTGAGAAATATTTTCGTTTTGATTGTTCAGCTCTAGTGGACAAACCACAGAAGCACAAATCTGAGGTGGAGATGTTTCTTTTCTTTGTTTGAACGAAATAGACTCACGAGATTCTATATTTTTGGAAATATTGACGAGCTCTGGTTGGCAATCTAACGAATAATAATGTATTTTAGTAACATATCGTCTGAGCAATGTTCTTGACTTAATCCCAAATTGTCGGGATATTTCGTTTATCTCCATGTTTTTTTGTCCATTCCATCGAAAGCTGACTGTAGGTTTTCTGTTGTCCAAGAACATACCTACTCGAGCTCGCATTCCTTTCATTTTTTTCATGGCTTTCTGCTAGAATCAATAAAAAGTTCAAATATAAATATACATAAATACATAAACAATATAAAAGACACTAAAATATTTTAAAAATATACACTTACTTCATATATAGTTTATGGAGGGATAGATGCCCCTAAGGGCACCTATACCTCGAAAAATCAGGGCAACTATCCTTTGTGATAGGGATAGATGCCCAAGCAATTTTTAAACAAATTATAAACAAAATAGCATCTAATTACACTTAAACGCTGACTCAATGAACCAGTGTATTGACGTTATAAAAAATAGAACGGAATTTGTTAATAATTATAAAGTTATACAACGCAAAATACTAACCTTTAAAATTTTGACGTGTTCGTGAATTTCGCCGCGGAGATAATTAAATGCACGAGTGAAACGCATCCTCATTGCACTATTTTCCGTGGGTAAATAAGGTGCGGGATTACTGCGGCTCCTACTTATACAATTAATTCTTAGTCACGAATTCGGGAAGTTAGGTTTTTAGAATATGGGGCATCTATCCCGCTGCGGCATCTATCCCGGTTTTACCCTACATACACTTTTCTGATGCAAAGATTAGGTATCTAGATATATAAAATAAAGAAACTCATACACAATTTAAAATATAGAACAGATACAAGCATTTTGAATATACACCTAATTTTTAATATCATGATCATGAGACAAATATAGGCTGTTTTTTTTTTTTCAATCCATTCGTAAAGTTTAATTCTATTAAACGCGTCTGACCTCATTAAGAGAGGGTTAATGCTCGCGCTTTGGACGAGTATTGATGACGTTCATACGTCATCACCCTTCGAATGAATACCACTATCTAATAAAATAGGAGCTCGACTTACATTTAATATAGAAATAATACTTAAATATAAAATGTAATAAATAGTTGAATGAGGATGTGGTGAACATACTTGAGCGAATTCTTAATACGGCCATCCGATTCATATTTAATTTACGAAAGTTTGATCACGCTTCTTTTTATCGGTCGTGCTGGATTCGGCTTCCGTGGTCGTAGATCGATGAAATTTCTCTGCATGTTGTATTCAATTCTGAACAATGCTAATTATTATTTATTTAGTAATTTTTCGTTCAGAGTCGACGCTCATGATAAGCCATGACATGAGGGCAGTCCCTCCAATGAAAACCTTTTGTTGACATTTCCATCACATCGATCAGGATCCATGACTAACTCTTTCGTTGTCACTTCCGTAAGACTGTAGGAATACATTAGGTACCTTAAGAGATCGGGAAATCGCCCTCTAAGAACTCTTTCAAAGTCTCCGTTAAATCGCAATGGCTGAGTTGGAGTAACCTCATATTTTCTTACCACTTTTTATATTTGATTCCATTATATTATATTTTATTGTAATATGGTATATTTTGTTGTATTGTATTGTGTCATACCTAATATATTAATATTATATTATATTATAATATATAATTTGTGACAAAATAATAAATTATATTGTTTCTATTACCTTTTTTTTATTGTACACCTACACACTTTTTACTTTCTTGCACATACGAAGGTTGACAGGTAGAAAATGCAGTACCGTTATGTCTTCCTTTTGTAAACAATTGTAAGTACGTAGTAAGTAGTGTATTGTGTGATAAAGAATTTAAATAAAATAAATAAATAATATTATAAAACAATTATTTGGAAGAATAAAAATGTGAAAAAAATATATACCTATATCTCAAAATAGTCCATGCTTGCTTGCTTGCTTGCTTCAGCCTATCGCAGTCTATTGCGGGACATAGGCCTTCCCAAATTCAAGAGAAAATGTAAAATCAAAATAATTCAGTATTACTTACTACAAGTATTTAGCTAATGGGCGGAGGTGGCGCGCGAGACGCGGCCGCCGAACTAGAACGAAAGATTGCCGAGAAGAGCTGAACTGTGAACGCAGGCCACAGGTAGTTTTAAATAAAATAATTTAAAATAAAGCTCTACTAGCCTAAATTTGACAACCGTTCTGACATAGTGGTGCGAATAGTCACCTCAACACCGGCGGCCGCGAATTAGATTCCCGTTTAGGGAAGTTATTTGTAATTGTACAAATATTTGTTTCCAATCTGGGTTCTTGCTGTCGTTCCCGGTTGTTATCACAGACATTTGATAGCAATCATTACTCAAGGTAGTGAAAAATATCTGCCAACCCGCAGTGAAGCAGCGTGGTGGAATAGGTTCCAACCGTTCTCTAATTTGGAAAGGACACCTTTGCGCGGACTAGGACGTTTTCAGGCTGATTCAATTCATTTCCGTTCAGGCCAAATTTTAATGACTTTTCGAATAAAATTCAAATGATCTACTTCTTCGACTTTTAAGAACTAAATTTCTTACTAGATCATATACATATACAAAATTTCAAAGTTCAAATATTTTAAATTATACTTGTGTAAAAACGTTTTGCAAACCTTGTCAAACTAGATTTAGAGATAACCAAAACGAATTTTCCCGCTGCTATCTGGAAAATCATTCTTTAAGGTCGAAAATTATTTTTCACTCACAAAATAACTTTAAATTAAGTAACTCAACCTTTGACTCTGAAACATTCATCCTTTATTTTTTATAGGTACATTTGATGAAGATTCTTAACATTAAACCACACCTTGGAACATTCGTTGGCCTTCTTTTTAATTCAAGGAATAATTCTTTATAATGGATGTAAACACATATCTAATATATGACATACAATAATAAACGCTCCATAGCCACACAAATTTTTTTGATTTATAAAATAATGAGGTGTGAAAGACCTCCAGAAATTCTACCACGGATTATTAAGTCTGTTAGTCGCGCTCGCTAGATAAATGTAAAGCTTGACAGTTCATGTTTTTATTTCGTTATATTCTATTTCATTAGTCTTTTTTTTTCTTACCTGCCCGAGACGTCAATATTTTGTCACGAGCGCTGTACCGCGGGACGTGGACTAATATGCTCATTAATTTATTTCAAACGAAATTAACTAACCGACGGTCGCTTTGATGTGTGTTAACTGTGAAACTGACAAACGTACCTATACGGATATTAGGCAAGGCGTCAAAACAATATATTATTTTAATTGCAATACGCTGTAATTTAATACTATCAATCCCCTTATTCTCCTATATGAATAGCCTCAAAATAGTGATCAGTGGATGATTAGTAACTTCAAAATTGTCATAGTAGCGTCATAATCGTGTCATTATAGTTAATTACAAATTTAAAAATTCGCATTATAAATTTCACTTATTCATAATTGAAACACGACTTATATAAATAGCAAAATTATGGCCTTGGACGTGCGTTTTATTATTTTTCATTAATTTTATACTGAGCCAGTAAAATAATAATATATATAATAAGTAAATTTTCAATAAGTTATTCAGTGTAATTAAATTTCCTCTCGAAGAGAAAAAAAAATATATTTTGAGAACAGCTTACACGACTTACATGCATTTGACATTTTTAATTGTTTCTATCTGTCTATGGAACAACTCGTAAAATATCGTACTGCTCAAACTAAAATGACTGTTATACAACCGCAATGTATGTATAGTAATTTTGTAAATAATTAAATGTACATAGTGAATAGTACGTATAGAATGCAAACACCGAACAATATTTTAATTGTAAACGCACTCCCCGCCCACTAGTCACGCGAGATTGCGTTTGGGAATACCACCGAATTTACTGAACCTTAAACACAACTACAACGATAAATAAGTTTTTACACGAAACACGTGCTATAAAGATCCCAATAACAAGTACCTACATAAAAAGATGAAAGGTTGTTTTTTTTTTCAGAATATAATCTTAATTCTTGCCATATCATATATTTTTCAATTCAAATATTTTAAAATTACGAATCAGACGATAACTTGTACCTGAATGCTGAAAATAAATTATTTTTATCGATATCCAAATCGATAGCCGATTGGATTTCAATCGACCAATCAGGATCGATGATTTTAATCGATAAAGTTTTGGACGTAGTTGCACCTGCAATAAATTTTATTCCGTTAAAGAACTATAATTTTATTGTGACCAATAGGAAAAAGTTTATTAAGGTTCGTAACAAAGGTTGTAAAAAACCGGCTCATACGCATCGAATCATTGGGGGCGGATCGGACGCACACCACAGCTTGGGTTCGGGTACAACCTGTTGTTTGGGATTAAATCGAAAGATGTTTAAACATACAGCTGTCTATAAAAATTAACTCCTGTGTACTGATATCTGTCTTCACTTTTACCATATAAGAAGAACTTGTTTAAATTAACATTGAAATAAATATTTTTCTGAATCAACTTGTAAACGTTCTAAGCTGGGCAAATGCCCCTACTCCATACAGGAGAAGGGTCAGAGCATAATCCGCCACGCTGCTCCACTGCGGATTGGCAGATCATTTTCCCTATCATAAGTAACGATCGCTATCAAGTATCAAGTATTTATGACAACAACCGGGGCCGACGGCTTTACGTGCTCTCCGAGGCACGGTGGGGAAGACGTACGCCCAGACCGGAAACAAATATTTGTACAAATAGGTACAAATATCAGCCCCGAGCGGGAATCGAAAACGCGACCACCAGTGTTGAGGCGATAGTTCTAAACCAAGGAACAAATATTAAACCATACCAAGTTCAACTGCAGCCCGCAGGCGACAACAATCCACATGAAGGGGCTAGACCGTCTACACTCTACATAGACCCATACATAATTTACCAATTAGATCGATAACCGGTCATAACATTACCACAAGAGCTGCAAGGATCTAGCTTCAAGTAAAGACTGATGGTAGAAAATTATAGATAATTGGCCGATTACCGTTCCGCCCGAAGGTAGTGCGCCGGGCCTTCAGACGTAATGTACTGATTATAAATGGAAACATGTAATCGCATCGTTTTCGATGCAGGATTCAGCGAGGTTATTATATTAAGTGGGGACCGAACGGGGCATCGGTGACGGCGTAATCGTTCATAATCACAGTGCGAGCTCCACTTGTGGTAGTCGATCTTGATTTATTTTAATGTAGACTTCTTTTAATACGCATTTTATACATAACATATTATATATTTCCTCCGTGTTCTTTTGTACATACCTAAAAGAATCTCATCGGTGTTTCTACAAAACTTAAAAGGTTTCTGTATAATTTATCACGTAGTGATGAAACATTTGTACATTAAGTGAGAGGATGTTTAAGTGAGGGTAATTATTCAATGACAACTCAAAGAAATATGAACTTAGCAAAGTAGGTGTGGCCGCGGGCAGACTCTAGTGTAGAAAAGATAGTAAAGATTTCCAGTTACATTATAGTCATATTTTACGTATATCAAATTAGGGGCTCATTGAACTGAGCTTTTGAACTGAACAACCAAAACTTTATCACAAAAAAAACAATTGTGTGTGTCAGCTCCGACGCACGACTGGAGTTTACTCCTTAAGTACGATTGTATAAACATACGCAAAAAGAGTTTATCCAACTGAAAATAAGATTAATACCATATGAAAGGGTAAATTAACAAATTAATGAAAATAATATACATATATAAATATATATTTATTCATTTTATATATATTTATTATAACTAATCGGCGAAATATTTTACATTAAACTTTTCACAATAGTCAATTTCAGATGTGCACAAATATTTCATTAGGAATGTTGATAAAAATTATGTAATTATTATTATCTGACAATTATCATTTATTTTTTAAATATTATTTTTCAATATTAATTAGAGCAACATTACTTTCGCACCGCACCATAGGTGCGCGCGCACCGAAAAAGTAACGAGGTCATTCATCAGTAGATTTTACCTCTCATATTTTTCTCATACCGGGCGCCTTATATATGAAAATCGATTCTTAAGGAGTAAACTCCAAAAAACTTTATTTCTTTACCCGAAAGATATCATCAACGTCTTTTCTAACAAAATAAAGAATGACGCAGGTACCTACTTGTCCGTAAAAGATTCTCTAATAAACTTAGTAGATATCGTAAGGCCGGCGTTCCCTTAAGGGTCATCCCTTTATTTCAGCAACAATCGCTCGGAAATTGATATTGATGCGGAAAGGGCAGGTTTTCCATAAAAATAGGGTTTATTTGAATAAAGGATGACCGGGTCGTGTGGGACCTGACGTGTAATAGTCTCTGTACTTTATAAGATACTCCATGTACCCTTCGATGATGCATTGCTCAGTCGCCAGCTGATATTTAAGGGTATGTTCCGATATATCATGTTCACGCTTTCTTTTCAACAAGAAAAAATATTATTTGAATGTCGTTGGTTTTAAAACTTAATTTTGCTTTTAAAATTTTCTATAGACGCTGTTATATTTTTTGAACACGTAATCAATGTATCTACTGAGAGCACCTTACCTCGAAAGCGCCAGTGCTGACAGTACCAAAATGGAGGCGATTTATCTACGGTACTGCGACAGTGTACTGGCAGCCATAAAGGAACAAATTTTTCACCAGCGAGAGCACTGAGCAGTGCTCGCAATGTATATCGGAACACGGCATTTACGCCCAAACCAGTCCAAACTGTAACAATAATTATAAATTCACGGTTTTAACACAACAATATAATTCCAAGTACAAGTATGATTCAATTTTATTATCATCAATTTCTTGTGCTGTCCTATACAAGGTAGGTACAGATAGGGTAGGCGTTTAAATTTAATGAGATATCTTAATTAATTTATTTATTAGTTATAAAGCTGAAGAGTTTTGTTATTAAGTATGTTTGTTCCAAATCTACCCATATAATTTTTCATACTGTTTTTGAATTAAAAAATTATGTTTTTCAAAAATTTTACGTTACAAATCTGCGACTCCAGTAACGTAGTGAACGTCAACGCGGGTAAACAGACTTATTGTTTCGTCATCTATGATTATACTAGCAGTTACCTGCGGCAGTACCTACACTCTTTAAATGATATAACACAGCTTTAAACATACCTACGTATTATTATATATTTTTTAATTTTTTATAACTTTATACCATTTTTATATTTTTAATTTCGATTTACGTCAAAAATAACAAAACTTACAAAATTACTTCCTAAATTTAGCTCATTATCCTTTAACCATTAATAGAGAGTCTTTACTGTGTAAGGTACGTTACTCTGATCGAACTTAATATATTAAGCTTATTTATAATTTACGCTTGACGAAGATTAACCAATCAGTCAATCCGTGAGGACATTTTATTTTATAAGTAAAGATAATAATTTTGTACGTTTAAAATATAAACAGATAATATATATTTACATTGAGATTAACTTTTTCTAAATTCCCATAGTTATTTTTTCTTAAAATTTAAGTATTGCCAAATTGATTTGTTATATTTTTATTTTATTACATTAAGTTTTCTATACTTAATTAACAGACTATAAAATAACGTCCATAGTTTAATAAAGTGAACACTCAGTAGACTCGAATAGACGAGTTTTGGTCAGAACAAAGGGACATAACTCCCAAATGGATAGAAATGACCAAAAATAAAAATATTGACGTCACCGGAAGATATATCGACGAATAATAGGCGTGACATTAGAGCCGTCGGTGACCCCCCGGGAATCAAACCGGAGACCGACACATGGCGCAGTATCCGCGGAATTAGTTTTACCCCATTTCACGGAAGTTTGTTATGCCCTGCGCTCTATTACGTCGCCGGTAAAACAAAAATATAATTTTTATCAAATAAAAGTTAGTTTTAATTCACTTTATTTGTAACGCTTTTAATTTGAATTATTATTATAATTTGAATGCGCCGAAAATGATAAATACACAACATTTTGCATGTTTTTTTTATAACCTAATAGCTAACACCTACAAAGTAGCTGAGGGTGTAAAATATAGCTCATTTTTATTTATTCAAAGTCAAAATTGCGTTCAAAAATTTACTGATTTTTGTTCTAAAATTTTTCAGCAGATTTAATGTGCAAATTCATAATATCATATAATTAATTACATATAATTCTTTATATTTTTTTCGTTTTGCTTTATCCATATAAAACGCCTTTTTTGTATCTAAGGATCTAACACTAAACAAAACTAATACTAATCTAGTACAATTATGAGAACGGCTCAGACCACGCAGCCAATATGGTCTAATATATGGATATTATATCAATTTCACTTATAAATAAACTTGCCTTTTTAGACTCAGACTTCTAAATATTATTGTAATGAATGGCCTGTTGGTGCAGTTGACAGTGACCCTGTTTCCTGCTCCACGTTTGTGGGTTCGATTACCACCCCGAGTCTGATAGTAATCTAATATATTAATATACACCTACACAGGCATTAATTTGCCGAACTTTGATATAGACGACCGTGTGAATATATATGTATTAACATATTAAAAAAATTAAGACCAATTACCTCAAACTAATCTGCTTAGTCTAACAAAAAATATAATAAAATAGATAAAAAATAAAGTTTAAATTGTATTTATAGACAGAAGTAAACCTATGATATTTACTGGTAAATTTATTATTCAAAAATTAATGGAACTCTGTCCTAGTTAAGCATGTTTGCGTGTTGAGCGTGTTCTCAATTGTACACAAAGCATATGTTTACAGAGGTGATTGCCGTTAATCGCTTAATTTCTACTTATTTCAGTTTTAAAAGTAAGTATATGAATGGTGGTATGTTAGCACTAGCTTATTTATGTGATTTCACATGATTCATGCGATGTGAAAATTGCTTACTGACTGTCAGACGTACCTATATATCAATGCCTAAAGTTGTAGTCATGAAATTTTGTAAAAGACTTCATAATAGATTTGAATGTTTTTTTTTTTTTTATTCATTAATAAAACAAATGTAATACACTTTAGATATTCGGATTTTCCCCGTCCTTAATTCTTGCTGACACGATAGCTTTTCTCTTCCATTCAGTGACTATTATCATTGATCATTACACTAGCTTATTTTAGATTTATTTATAGTCTGGTTTTAGTTTTTAATCTATTTTTATTTATATATTTAACAGCTTTTTACAATAAAATTTATATAAATAAAATAATTTCTTATTTCTGATTTTTAGTGTACAGTGGAGTGGAAACATATATACATATTTGGAAGTTTATGTCCACAGTCATTATAACGTACCTACTTTAATGTCTTCACAAATAAGACATCAGCTTGTTATTATTTACTATGTTATTGTTGGTCATGACCATAATTTAGTAAGTTTTATATTTGTTTATATGTAAACATTACTAAAATATAAATGTTAATAAAATCTATTTCTAATGACTTCATTCGATGCACATAATATCCATGTATTTTTTGTTGTATTAAATCGAAAGATGATTAAAGATACCATCACAATACAATGTTAAAATTAAACCACAATATCAATATTACTCAACATTACGTAAAAATTAATATGTTTTACGATAACACTTATGCAAAACGGAACAAAATGAGTCCCTCATATCATTAACATCATTTAAATTTCACCACACAAATCACATTTAAAAATTAATCTAGTAGTCAAGAATATAAAGTTCAATCTGCAATGTTTCAAACTTTAAGTAAAACCAAAGAATTGACATGTACACCACAGTTCAATTAGGCTAATGGTATAGGGCTCTAAGGGATTAAATTAATTAGAAAGAAAGTTTCGCTTCATTCCGGTACGCCTTTGTTTGTTTGAGGTTGTCTTTAAGTTTTATCATGTTGTTTTGTTTTCAAATGATCATTCATAAAAAAAATTATCCATGCTGAGGTACGGAGTATATTTAATAACAATACAACTTCAAAATCGATGAAACGTGATGATAAATCGAGCTTTAAAAAAGTCCTTTACATGTATGTTTTGTAGTGAAAAATTCTATAAATTACAAAGGAAGGAGCTATTAGAAATTACGCGCAATTAAAAATCAAAATTAATGAATTAAAATAAAATGTTTAAAAATATAATATGTATGCGATACAGTCTTGTCCCTTTAAATAAATTCACACGTGTAGTTAATATGTGACATAGCATTAAACGTTATAAAACGAGCAGCAAATGCGACAAAACGCTCGTAACACCTAATTAACGATATTAAAATACGTCCGCAACCGCAAAGCGTCGCAAACAATGCATTCGCACATCGTAAGCCATAAAACGCAAACGCTACCCTCCTTATTTATACGAATGAGAATTTTAAATTAACTGTGTAAAGCATCCCTAGCGGACGGTACCCCGGACCCAGCTCTGAGGTGAAGTATGTTCCACTTAGAACTTGTTTGAGAAAACTTATTTATTTTAAGATATTTCTAAGCATTAAATTATTTAACAAAATTCTATTTTTCCTTCACGGCTTTATATCTTTGAAATCAGATAGAAATTGGATTTTTTTACAAAATAAGTAGGTATTACTATAGCAGCACAATGATGAAACATAAGATAAATTTAAAAATTAAAGGGAACCCAGATTTATGAAATGCACAATTTGTACGGCGTTTTTAGCTCGATCGATTTTTAACATATAAAAATAATATTATTAGTATTCTATACTTCATTTAAAAATTTACCACTGCATGAAAAACAAAAAGGTCTATAAATAAACTAAGCTCTAAGTGGAATATCTCATTATTTTATAGAAGGTCATTATGTCGTGTTCTTGTAAACAAGTCGTAGGCATGCTGATATATCTTAGAGCGGTCAACTCACCCACATTAAACCTTTTCGCCCTTCGAGCTTTATTGTCCCCATTATTCAAATTTTTTTTATTTATATCTCTATTTAGTAATATGTAATATAATATAATATTATTCTATACTTACTATGTAATAATCTTTTTTTTTCATTTTAAGTATTATTTCAAGTAAACATTTTAGTTTTTTATATATGTATATTTGTATGTATATATATATATATATCATAAATTACGTAATTATATTTACTAATTGTTTAAAAAAACTATGTATTGATTGTTTTAATGACTACTTCTTCGAATTATAAATTTCACGCAACTATTTTAATTTTAGAAAAAAAAATACCATTAAGCTTATTTGAAAAAAACAAAATAACCATCTTGTCTTTACAAGTTTTGAATGTTCTTACATTTTCACTCATAAATATAATAAGTATAAGAAGGAGAATCAACGAACCTTTTTATTGTGTAGCATGAGCTATGCAGTTACCGGCTGACTGGAGGGCGCACTCCTATCAATCATTAGAGGCTTTTTTGAATTTAATAAAATAAAATTTGTATTTTGTCATCGATTCTCCCTCGGTTTTTTGAGACAGGGCCGCATTCATTGCATAATAAATAAGCATGGGTAACATGCCCCTGTATGGATTTTGTTTATAGGTACTTATTTCAGATGTTACTATTAATGAGAGTTTACAATTCTCGAAATTTACCCTTAAGAGTTGATAATTTATTTTCTACTAATTAAAATATCTTAAAATTGAGATAGTTGAACTGTGGATTAATTGTAATTCCAAAAAGCTTTTTAGTTTTAAATACATATTTATATAATTAAATTAATAAACTAAACACAGACAACTGTAACCTTTCGTAATAGTATCTCTGCTGAATTTAGCTGTAATCAGAGGCTAAGCTACTGCTTAATTAATAATGAAGTATTCATTGATTTCACTCTTTCTTTATCCACCTTCTCTTACCAAAATTAAAACATATTTTTATAAACAAAACTGAAACAATCTGTAAACAGTCCATGTAACAGTCAGTGAGATTATTTGGAGCTTGTTTCTTCGCTTTATTGCAGATTGGCGATTATTTACTCTACCAATAGTAAAGATGGTTATAAGTTTATGATAATGACCAGGGCCTTAAGCTTTACGTGCTCTTCGGGTCACGGAAGGGAGACTCGTGTAGCGACATCTATCTCGCCACGTACGAACTAAAAACTGACGCATCCTACATCGCACTATCAAAGTTATCCGAGCGATCGAACATATATACAAGAACTCGACAACAGCAGTGGGGGCAGTAGCCCAATCAGACACAATTCCCGTCTGGTCGGAGGATCCTTTTTTTCAATAGTTTATGAGGAACTTTACACCCTATTCTCGCCTCTCGTATCTCTTGTATCTGCCCAAACTCGTATGAAGAAACCCAGACAACCCAGAAATAATATTTGATTAAATATAAACATCTACTACAATAGGGAATCGAACCTCGTACGTCGGTAATGGAATATCAATATTGGGTAATGTATCTTTCGTCTCCACTACACCAGAAAGATCGTAATGAAAAGGTTTTTATTTTCTAAATTCGTATATTTTCATAACAATTGTATTTTTATTCTATATTAAAAAAACAGCTTTCGTTTCTTATTATTTTTAATTTCAATTGAAATTAGAATGTAATACACATTACAATTTAATTATTAAATGAAATTGAAATATTTTATTGATATTCATTGGTGTCTTCAAATAAAAAAGGTGTGTGTAATAAAGTACCTACCTATATACATAATTATGTAAGAAGTGAAACTTCTTTATGACATATAATTTTTCAAAACTATCGCATATAAAAATGTACATGTTTCTAGTAAACATAATTTACGATTTTATAATTTAAAAAGACAATATTTGACATTATATTAAAGTTTAAAACGAAAATATGTCAATTGAAGAAAAAAAAGCGCGAAAAGCTTAGCGCCATCTTTGAATAATGGAAATGATTTTTAAATCAAAATAAAATGCCGTATATTAGTTCAGTTATACAGACCAAATTTAATTTTATAATTGTTAAAGGATTATTGATGCTTAAATCATAGTTTTATTATTAAATTATTATTAATTTTAATTATTTTTAATTTGTTAGTTACTGTAGGTAAAAAAGGATGACGATTAATTTGCGAAATAATATTTAAAGCTTAATTAGAACATAGTCGTAATTATTAAAAAGGCGTTATTTGTTATTGATCATTATAATATTTATAATATTTATATTTATTTATTTATTTGAAAATGTACCTACCTAGGAGTAGGTAATATAGACCTACTCAAAAAAGGTTTTTTTTATCAGTATTAATTTCTGTTTTGTTTTTTTATTATTATTTTTAAAATAAAACAATGTCCGCTGTTGATAGTCATATTAATTAATAATACTTGCTAATTTCAATGGATTTATATACATGTCGGTACCTACTGATTTTAATGGATTACCAAAATCACAACCACGTGTTGGATCTTTCAAAAGAAAAATATAATCACTCTCACTTTCACTATAAATTCACTTTAATTTATATAAATCGTTGTTTTTTATTAGAAATATATATATTTTTAAATGTCACTACTGAATTTTTGTAAACATCATGGCGTGTGATGGTTGAGCGTAACAAAAAACTTTTTAGACATACGTCGATAAAGAATTTTCACTCCAAAAAGGAGAAATTATAGTAAATTTATACTTTAAAAAATGCACAGTTCGTTCCTGTATACAGGAAAGTTCGCGAAACGGCAATGCAGCGCATCTGTCACCGTGCTTCGTTTCGCTTCACCTCTTAAATATACTCGACTTCTGAAACAACTCGCATATGTGTTTGAAACCCTACTACTTATCTAAATTCCTTTACTTGTCTACTATTTATAGCTTTTTGTAAAATTGTATGTACACTTTATAATTAATTACCTGTAAACACACACATACACACGTTCACAAAATATGCCTCTTCTATTTTAACATTTGTTGACAAATCATATTTTCTATTTTAAATATTAAGTAATTTTAATCAAGTGGATGCGTCTGCAACGCATTTTAAAAATGTTAATATTTTACATATACATAATTATATTTTAAAAATAACATACCTATTAAAAAAATTGTTAGGAAGCATTTATTGAGTTAAGCTGTAAACTACAAAACAACAAGCTGTAACTGATTTACTTATTACAACTTTATTGCACAATACATCAAAGAATTGTACAAAAGGCGGGCATTCTCTACCAGCCAACCTTAGGACGTACAAGAGCGAACATTTGTAGGTGTGCAAAAGTGAGTATTTCTAAAATTCACTTTAAGAGAAAAAAAAGAAGAAAAAAAGGAAAATAAGATAATATTAATGACAATCGTTATATTATATACACAATAAATACATAAACAGATACAAACATGCATACATACATACATAAACAGATACAAACTGATAGGTGCCATAAAACTAAAAAAAATACATTAATTTGTCAAACACCAGCTCGATGCATAAAAATAGATCGATCCGTAGATCGATCTATTATAACCCTAATATGTTATCTTTATCCCTTACGTATCCTGCCATCTCAGCACTTTCCCTCTAGAACCCTCAGACGCCTGCTCCTCCCAGTCAGTCCTATTCCTACCTCCGACTCCGACGGTCGCCTTGAAATTTATTTCAAGTTCGTTTTATTTAAAGTATTTAAATGTTACTATTAGTTAGAGGCTTAGTTAGTTTCCTATAACAGATCGTATGGTAAGTTAATAACGTAAAAATGGTAATAATGAATAAAATAAAAAGAAAATAATGTAAATAGAGTAAAAATGGTAAGGTAAAAATCGGTCAGCTTTAAACACCGACGTAAATAGTATATGTATTGTTCTTCTTACATTATTCTACCATAAAACCGTTACCATTGGATGCTTATGTAGTCGACATCCAACTCTCTCATAAAAACCTTTCTACTTATTACTTAATATTTACTACTCTATATTACTTTTTCACGTTTCATAGATAAACCGCCAAGGTGTCGACGCATGTTGTAACATTAAAACGTAATAATATGTAAGTATGTATATACATATAGTTATGAGAGCCGATCTGGTACAGTGGTGCGAGTAGTCATCTCAATGGTGGAGATCGCAGGTTCGATTCCCGCTCGTGGCAGATTTTATTTGTATTTGCACAAATATTTGTTTCCGGTCTGGTATGTCCTTATGGGTCTCTCCACCATACCTCGGAGAGCACGTAAAGCCATCGATAATGGTCATTACTCATTTTAGGGAAATTATCCGCCACCTCGCAGAGGATCAGCGTGGTGGATTAACCTCTAATCCTTCTTCTATATGGAGAAGAAAAATTAACGCCGTTTAAAAATGAATAGATATTTATCATTTACTATCTACTAAATATGCTTTCAGATAGTTAATGGTTTCTTTTATTCTCTTCGCGTCACCAGCGGTGTGTGAGCGATGTTTCTGACTTGTACCTTCGCTGTCTCAGTCACAGAAACGACCTCAAGGCCTACGGAGGAGCAGAAGCTGCGTCTCGCACACGACACAAGATATGTTGTCATACGTTATCACGACGTACTTTCGTAATTTTTCCTAGAATTCATTACTTACTTTATTGCTCCTCGGTAAAAATATATAATTATATACAAGAGTGTATTTAAAGGTTACATTATGGCCTATCTCACCGGTTGCAAATAAACTCTTCGATTGCTTATTACGGTCTTATTCATCAGATAGACTACAGCGTTTGGTTTCGCCGGTTGAGAATAGATATGTATATTTGACAGAAAAATGGTTTTACAATTTATTTTATTAAGTTTAACAGGAAGTTTTATGGTGGAATAGAAAAAAGTTATCTGTAACTCTTGTCTATTGGATACCGTTATACATCGGATAACTATTTGAAACTTTATCTGAAATAAGTGAAACAAGCTCTTAGGGTAACCACTAAATTTGGAAAATATTGAACAAATATAACGCATATTTCCAAGCTGTTACTTTGCTGGTAATGAAGAATCTTTCCTTCAATCGATACAATTATCTGATCTCTAGATTGCTGAAGAGACTGGCCACTCTCTAGCACGGCTCTATCTAGATGCACCGAAATGAAGATAGCGCCGTTCAATGTGTCTTCCGTTTTACTTAATTTGACCGGAAATGAGATATATAGGAAAAATAATTACACATTAAATCTATAAGATATTTATAATTTATTTTATAATATGACAAGGCTAAGAATAAGAAGATAAAAGACAAAATGATAAAAAGTTAAATGTATCATTTATGATGTTGCATATCGACAATAACATTCTTGGTAAGTTTTTTAGAGTCGAGAAAATTGTTATTGAAGATTTTACCATCGCCGCACCATATGAACTATATTAGGTACCTACGATACAACGCTGAAACTTTTGAGAGCTTTCACAAAAACGGTTGTTATCTTAAGTAGTCGAAAAATATGAAAACATTATGGCTTACACTTATTATTAGATATTGTCACAAAATTTTTAATTATCAATATTTAGATGAAAAACTCATACATAAAAATATACTAAAATATTTAATATAGCTGCTATAATTTCTTAGTGACAGCAACAGATTTAAATATACGTGGCTACTTAAGAACTATTAAAAAACATTTTTATCGTTTTTTACGTAATAATCCTATTATTTATTTGTAACTTTTCTCGTAACACTATTTAGGTAGGTACCTATATAAATGTTAAACATTTTTGAAATATATATACAATTAAACACAACCTTCAGAGTTTGTAATTTGTATTCAAATAAAAATACATAATAACTATATAATAAAAAATACCCGGAATTACATAATTCAACCTTATCATACACAATCAACTGCTCAACATCAATGCCGATAGCTATCTCTCGAACAATAAAAAACTCGATACCCGTAAAGCGAGACACAATTTAAATATTGCATATACGCCACGCTCCGAGTATCCGTTGTTGCGAACCGGCTCTATACAAAAAAGGGTTATTTTCTCAAAATGCTACGACGCTCAGCCGAAATAATGATTAATGATCGCAAATAAGCGGGTGAGCGTGCCTCGAGTCGGAACAAAAACTGCAACGCCGCCGGTGCAGTTGACTGCGCGCCGCTGCACTTATCAACTCCTCGAATTATTTAAACATTGCACGTAATATGTATATCAGTTTATAAACTAAACTAACTAATATAGCAATCGCTAGTTTAAAATTGAAAGAATAAATAAATATTAACCAACAATCACACCACGTTAACCTAGCCCCGTGCTAAGTTCGTATGAACTTGTGTTACGGGTACTAGGAACGGAAATAAATTTAAGAAATTTATATAAATACATATATACATAAATACACATCCATGACCCGGTGCAGACATCTATATTCGTCAGACAAATTATCTGCACTTGGCGGGATTCGAACCCGCGACTGCTGCGTAAAGTGTCCAGTTGCCTGACCACTCGACCAGCCGGCCGTCAAGAAGATTTAATAATTGCAAAAAGTATAGGATTTTCATAAATTAAATTTAAACACCGATACTCTAATATGATACGTGTTTGTTGAGCGAGTGCTTTTCTGCATTCCGTGACCAATGTCACGCGACACGCGGCGGTTAGACAGATACGCTTTAAACTCTATGTCAATAAATAAGCGTCAAAAGAACGCTAATTCTCGAGAAACGTTCATATTATAGCGGCCTAAAAATAAAACAAAATAGACTATTGCAACTATAAAAAATATATATTAAGGTTAATTCTATTTTTCACCTTGTTATTCCTCAAATTAATATATATATTTTTCATCATTCATCGTTATTTAATACAATATTTCAAATCGATATATTTTCTAATACAAAGTTTACTGTCGGAGCTCAGACACGCTTATGTACGGTGTGTAGGTACACTACTACTCTACTACTAACAATATTTACTTGAAGTTACAAATACTAAATTATATAAAAGCATGTACGAAAATTAGGTACTTATTGTTAATTTATAGAAGATTATATTTATATAATAACATAATATTGTTATAACGAAACTTATATTGCGTACAAAGTGTACCAAAAATAGCATCTAGTCATCGCACATAAAACTACCTACGATTGTTTCCTTATTTTTGCTACTCCAAATATGATTAACAAGAAGCTCATTTTATTTTTAGATCCGTTATTAAGGAGTGCAAAATAATTCGCTCGATACCTTCGAAGCCCTTGGAGTATTAATCAATTGATGTAATTAATTTCGTGGCGATAGGTACGTCAGAGGCACCGACAGGTGGGAGCAAATCTACAGGAAACCGTCTAATTAGAGCAACCTTCCGTCCGCCTCGAGAAATATCAAACGTTATTATAAATTGAACAAATTTACCGTTTGCTTAATCTAAAGTTATTTATCTTGAGGTTTCGACCTAACATTACTGGCAATCCGGAATAATCATCTTTTTGGGATACTTTTACGAAAAGCCGCTATACAACAGGACTGAACAGTACAGTTAAAATAAACTGAAGGTTTATTTTACTTTTATTTTAATAATTTTTAAATCATTTTAAATATGTCAAATTGATTATACCTACAATTTAAATGTGAAAAGATTCAACACAATATTTAGTTGATTTACTCCTAATAAATTGTCTTTACTATAGAAATGCGTATTTAATGAAGGTTACAATAAGTCAATTCTGGTAGAAGTGGAATAATATCTAACAATAAGACAGAGAAGAGAGAGAAAAGGCACAATATAATGTCTGATATAATAATAATCATCATCATCATATCAGCCGGTGGATGTCCAATATTGAACGTAGGCCTCCCCTATCGACCTCCAGAGCGACCGGTTCAAAGCAGCCTCCATCCAACGGCTTTCGGTGACTTTCCTCAAGTCGTCTGTCCATCTCGCGGACGGCCGTCCAACGCTGCACTTGCCAGTACGTGTTCTCCACTCGAGAACCATTCTGCTCCATCGGCCGTCAGTTCTATGAGCTATGTGCCCTGCCCACTACCGCTTCAGCTTGCAAATCCGTTGGGTTATATCGGCAACCTTCGTTCGTCTGCGGATCTTATCATTTCTGATTCGATTTCGCGGAAAAATACCAAGTATAGCACTCTCCATTATACACTGTGTGACGTGGAGCTTGTTTTTTGACTTGTTCTCATAGTCAGAGATCACGTCTCAGATCCGTATGTCATCACTGTTATAACACACATTGGTCGAAGACTTTCGACTTCAGGCTGACCTATGACGGATAAAAAGATGTTTTTTAAATTCCCGAACGCAACCTATACCAGCTGGATTCTACGATTGGCCTCTCTCTCAAAGTTGGACCTACCAAGTTGGACATTTTTTCCTAGGTAGACCTCGTCAGGCCGCAAGGCTAGGCGTCGGGGCGTCATGGTGGTATGCAAAAGCGATCCCATGGCGCCCCACTACGACGCCGACGGTGTCAATGGGTTTTAGTGCGTATTCTGGCTTCGTAAGCCAGCGAGTACCACATACCCGTCGCTTGCGGGCGCCAGGATGCGTAAATGCATTTCCTATCGTAAAAAAAAAGGTAGATCTCTTCAACAACTTCGAGAGTAGAATCTCCAACTGATATCGGGGTGGGCACGGCATGGACCTTCGACATGATTTTTGTCTTGTCAATATTCATTTTAAGACTGATATGATGATGATGATGAACTACCCTATCATCAAAGATACCCCATGGAGGATAAGTCTGGCCTTTTCGCCGAGGCCAGCCTGTCGCTGGAGGGATCCTGTTGCCTGCAGATCCGGGACCCTCCAATTAAAGCGGCTGAAGACTCCCGCAGGGGTTTAGTACGGTATTGCACTTCCAAAGTGCCGAGTCCGACATATATCGTTAGTAAATGGATTCCCCTGCGACAAAAAAAAATCTTAAATGAATAATAAATATTAAATTCTTAAATGAATTTTAATATGCTGGTGTAATAACATTTTCAAATGTTTATGGTTTTTATAGTAAAAATCACATTGGCACTATAAAAACCTCATAAAACTGAGTATAATATAAATGCTTGAGTCGGTTATAAAGATAGCTATTTATTATCAAATGGTTTATTTATTCTTACTTCATATTATCTATGAACAAACTTCAAAATCATATAACACCTTACATATAAAATCATATAGGTAACACCTTACACTATAACACATTATGTTAATTTTATAATTCTAAATTTAACTGGGTACCTAATACTGAAATAAAATAAAATAACAGAAAAACGACTGTCATATACGCATAACCACCATCCAACTATTAAAACGATTATTTTGTTTTAAAATTATTATTTACATGTAGGTAATTCATTATTTATTATTTTGACGGCCGGCTGGTCGAGTGGTCAGGCAACTGGACACTTTACGCAGCGGTCGCGGGTTCGAATCCCGCCAGGCGCAGATAATTTGTATGACGAATATAGATATCTGCACCGGGTCATGGATGTGTATTTATGTATATATGTATTTATATAAATATCTTAAATTTATTTCCGTTCCTAGTACCCGTAACACAAGTTCTTACGAACTTAGCACGGGGCTAGGTTAACGTGGTGTGATTGTTAGTTAATATTTATTTATTTATTTAATTTATTTATTTATAGACGTTTCGTAGAATACGGAACCCGTTTGGATAAAACAAACCAGAAAACATAAAACTTATTTTTTTGCCTGAATTTTTTTTTACTGCTGTGAAAAAATGGAAAAGTTTATTTCTGACTCGTTTATATTTAAAACTTATTCAAAATGAACCGAACTGAATCAACCTGTAGACGTCTCAGTGCTGGGCAAAAGACTCTTCTTCTTATAGGAAAAGTGTTGGAGCCTAATCTACCACGCTGCGCCACTATTAGTTGGTGAATAATTTCCCTACCATTAGTACCGATCACCGTCAGATATGTGTTTGTAATAACAACCGAGACCGGAAGCTTTACGTGCTCTCCTAGGCACAATGGTCACCTACAAGGAAATACACTTAGACCAGATATTAGTATTTGTATAAATACAAATATCTGCCCTGAACGGGATTGAACCCTCTACCGCTGACGTATAGGCGACTACTCACGTCAAAACGATTGAACGGTTATGTAAATTAATTTTGTAAATTGACGTTAACATTTATAGGCCCTATGACGTTAGGCTGCATTACAATAACCTTGACTTACATGCATATTTTAATTGCAACTACAACAAAAACTGATTTACGCAGTAGCTCGGGTATTACTCCAAACGGAGCTATGATAAATTATATTAAATTATTAACATTTACCTTGAATTGAAGTTACTAGGCCTCGACCTGTCATTAGTTAGCTACTGGTCTAAACTAATATACCTACTATAATTAATTTTACTGCTATAAGTTTGATAAATAAATAAAGTACTTACGTTTCACATATAATTATATTTTTATATTTATTTTTATTTTTTTAACAATTTTTTATACCTACGGGCTCATTTTACCCATGCCTTTTGAATTCCGATTTATTATTTTATCAGTTCGTACTCAGTACATTGTAGCTGCTACATTAGTAACTTAGTATTTCTAAACTTAGAATCTCTAATAGTTAACTTTACCCACAGTTCAGAATAAAGATTATTTCATAGTTCAAAAGAAGATTCTGAAGCATTATTACGGCTAATTATTATTTTAAAATTGATTTATTATAGCTGGATATTGTGGCATTTTCACTGCCAACGCAGATTTTTATGCATAGTATTTTGACATTAATAAGTCATTTTCGCGTATTTTTGCAAATGTGTCGCCGCCGCTCCAAATGAGCTACAATATATATCTTCTTTTTTTTTACAGTGTTGGATGTCATGCTAACTTACTAATACTAGACTTATTTCCCTAAAATAGTTTATAGCTATTTTTTATAAATAAATTATAAACAACTATGTCCCCGCACCGGTGTTTTTGCACAACATATCGAGCACACTCTCAATGACGGCGGTATCTCTGTGATGGATCGCAATCTTGAGACTGTGCTCGAGGATTTCCTTGTCTGTGGTCCCCGCTGCCCTCGCCACAAAGCGACCGATTGCGTCGTCGCAGTCATCGGTGTAATAGACACAGGTATTGGTGTGTCTAGTCACCGCAACTACAGCGTGAGAAACTCTGTCATGGATTCGGAGCCTCCTCTCTTTAGTCTGGAGAACGATGACGTCCTCGAAGGTCTGGCCCTGCGCCTCATGGATGGTTAAGACACGCGATCCCTCACAAGACCCATATCCCTGGTCAGTCAGAAATTATATTTTTATTAATACTAAGACTGTTATAATTTTTTTAAATTATTTAGGTAACTATAATTATCTAGAATTAACATAGAATAAAAGATTACGCTTAGCGAAAAAGTATCCATAAATTTTGACGCAAGTTTGTTTTTATAAAATATTGATAGTGGAGCTTTTCCCAAAGTTGATTAGAACTCGCTTAGAAACTTGTTTGTGTGTTTGGACGTACTAATTACAGAAGCTTCATTGAACGAGTCCTTTTCTTTCAAAAATAATAAAATATAGGTAGATAACTCAATGTCTATAAAAATATTTTACTGTAAAAAGTTCATGCTATGAATGCTATTTTCTTGGTTATTATTTTATATCAAAATTATAACAATTTCCTGTGAATTAAAAACCCTTATGCCGATTTAGTGGTCACAGAATCCCGTCAAACCGTCAAGCCGCATCTGACACTAATGAGCCCAACCCTTTGGGACATGTGTACGCCAAATTATACCTTATCACTTGACACGACATGTTCCGGGAATTTTTGTATTTTAACCTTAAGTACCATGTGCAGTCATGCGTGGAATTAATATAAGTAGAATAAGATTTGTGAAACATATTACTTTTTTTTTAACTAATAATATACTGAAACTTGTAAAATCGCTACTAACGTCTGTATGAATTTTCACTATTAGGTACTATACACTGTAATACATATGTGTTAGTCGGCTGTTACTCAAAATACGGGCATTAGGTTACCTACCTAAGGCCCTGGCACTGGCAAGTAACCTGGATGTCTATGAAAAAAGCTATGTAGGTATTATGGCAATTCTTGGCATGTTTTTTTTAATTATTAATTAATTGGAACGGCTTTATATTGTAAAATATTTTTATATGAATTCTTTGTCAGCTTTTTATATTTTAATTGTAATTTTATCAATATTTTTAAAACTAAAATTATAATTAAAGAATCCTATACAGTTAAATTCCATTCTTATTTGTGTGGCTTTTAGCATCGCGTAGAATGAAAAATACAGTTGCATTATCATGTGTCACAACTTATGCAGGCTTTATCAGCACATTTTACTGGTTGTAATTATATATTTCAGATATTATTTAAAATTTTATAAACCTTAAAGTCGGTTAATTATAAAAATCGTGAATGATATACTTCAAAACGTTAAAAGGAATAGGTATACAATTTCTATTTCATTATTCCAGTGTGAAAGCAAAGCAGATAAACAAGAATAACAAAGAAGAACCTTCGAATAAATACTTTCTTTTTAACATTTAGAACCCGATTAATTTTGAAAACATCATTGTATGTTGTATAATGTAAACAACTTGTACCAGCGACTGTCTTCACGATTACTATCCCTCTGATTAGCCTATAAGACAAAGTACCTACATATGTTTCTAAGCCAGCTTAAGATAAGTAGATACGTTTAAAGATTTCTATACTCGTACATACCGAGTTTCAAGTTATTTGGATCTAATACTGAAGAGTATGATGTCTGTAATTTATGAACTGTTAAATCAAAGACTTTGTAATAATTATAAATAAATATAACTATATGTTTATGTAATATAAATATATGTTTGACATACATACACACACGATCGTCTGTTCCTAAGGTAGGCAACTTAATGCCTGTGTTTTAGGTAACAGCCAACTGATATACGTTTTTTTTAACACATACATATTAAATATACATATAAATAATATATATAAATAAACATATATTACACCCAGACTCGGGGTGGGAATCGAACCCACAACCTTTGGAGCAGAAAACAGGGTCACTGCAAACTGCGCCAACGCCAACGCCAACTTTTATCACGTTTCCCAAGGGAATCGTGTCGAATTTCGGGATAAGAAGTATAGTATCCTAGCTCGAAGTATGGATTTCAATCATGCTCCGTTTGATTTCGGTCAAGATACACACAGACACACAGAAAAATGGACAAAAATAAAAATAAATGACAGTTTTGGCTTCAGTGTCTTTTATAGAATGCCTTCCATACAATTTTTCAAAGTATCTTTAATGTACGGATCATGTTATAATTTTAATATAAGTATATACTTAAGCTGCTAAAAACATTAAATAAATAAATACATACCGTTAAAAATTAAAGTAATTAATTTTCATCCTACGGACAGCCACTAATATTTCTGGTTACAGAGAAAAATAATAACTGCAGCGAGTAACCTACCATTTTTCTTAATAAAGATTAACGTTAACACGTCAAGGGTGAAAATATGTAATTACCACCTTGTACTGTGAATGTATGGTCTAGTGCATAAAACATTACTCAAGAAAACGAATAGCTATTGTTAAGTAACTAAAGAAGAAGTAAGAAAAAACCTGAGGTATTTTTTTTCAACAAAACTATGATATGAGGGTTCGATACCATTTTTTAAGTATAAAGTGGATTGGTATATCTTGTTATTATCAATTATGTGTGCACACGTGGCACACACAAATGATTGATTTTATGTGGAAACAAAAATGATTTGCTTTTTATTTACCCACACGTGTGGTGGTGCTTTTTTATGGTACTGAAAACAGAGATGCGTAAAGTATATGGATTCATTTGCAGTTTTTTTAATTTATTTAATATATAATCATGTGTAATAGTTTTCTAAACATCAGTTTAAATATTTGATAGATTATTTATATGTGTTTATTTAAGTATTTATAACATGCATACATAATTAAAGAACTTTTCAATGAAAACATGATAATTTTGTATCGCTGTCTAAATTTCAGAACACAGCTTTCAGTCAAAAATCTATATTAACGATATTAAAATTATTATCTACTATAAATTTTATTTAAATACAATAAAAATTACCACTGAAAGGGTAACCATGATAATTTTTAAGAAAAATGTACTATCAGTAGCTACCTATTAAAATTATTCGTAAAACTGAATTTATATCTAAAGCTTAAAATTATATAAAATATAAAAGCTAATGGTTAAAACGGACTTTGAATAGCTAATGGCGGTGGACCGCTAAGCGGAATACTTAAATAAGTTTTTAACTTTATTTTAATTTTTTCTTTTAATCTCCTCCTGAATATTCAACAATATGTAAAGCCGCTTGAAGACAACAGAATATTTTATTGTACATTTACAATTATAATAATATCTTTAATAAAAATAATAAAATATAAATTATAATGAATACAATTTAAAATACTAAACTTTTTACGTTCAATACGAATAAAAATTTTAAAGGCAAATTTAGAAATAGAAAAAATTTTGGTGGAGAACTGTGTCTGATTCACGACCGTCTGGTATCAATTCACGTTTCCTATCCTCCTGGCCATGTTGGCTCTATGTATTATATCCATATATTAATACGTGAAGCAAAAACTTTTTACCCCTTATTAATTACGCGGACGGAGAAGTATGTAATTTGGCACAGTTAAAGTTTATATGGAGAAGAAGTGCAGAATGATAATATTTTTTATAATAATGATCAAAAAATACATTAAATTACCTAATTTAAAAAACACTACACACACTACGGCACACACACATATCTACAATGTACATATATTATGTAGGTATAATATACACAAATTTTATTTATTATCAAAGTCTATTTTCAACACGGTTTCTAAATACAGGTCTTACAACGAATTTTTTATCAAACACGGTTTTAAATACAGGTCTTGCAACGAATTAGTTATTGAAATTTTTATCACAGATCAGGTTCAATAACTGCCGCGTTTGCTCACCATGCTATGCGCAATCATATTTGTATGATATTGACAATCCTCTTAATTATAGATTAGGTCGAATTACGACCACTGGCCGACCACTAGTTTATATAATTATATCATATTAAATAAGTGTTACTTTCGCCAAATGAATAAATAGGTGTCTTTAGATGCCTATAGCTGCAAATATAATCATAACGAGTATTTTATTTATTTTATTTTATTTATTTATTTTTTGTTAAAATTCAAAGAAATTGAAGCAATGGTTCTTCAACATACTGCCAAAACATATAATTTTTTTTTATAATTTTATAGACCTTAAATTACCAATACTAAGGCCAAGTCAACATACAATAAAAGGAAAAAAATATCAGAAATCATAGTATAATTAAGACGACCCCCCGCATCGACCTCGAGGCCTTGACCGACAGCGCCTAATGAGTTCAGCTACAATGTTGATCTCGATGTACCTACCTATTGATTTGAACCTTACACTAATGTTATCTAGATTTTATGCTTTTTAACAAATTAAATTATTGAAACAATATTTATTATAATTATGAGTGCTTTTTTTTAAATTTATGTATCTCTACATGAAGAACCCCAAACTAAAATGATAGGCAGGATATGACTTTAATTGATTGTTTTCCTTTTAATGATTTTTTTTTTATATTTTAATGTACATTATCAGTAGTATTATTAGTACCTATTTAGTAGGTATGTATTATTTTTTATAACATATGATATTTTTGCCTAACTGTACCTATCAATATCTAAAATATTTACCAATAGCATTCAAATGAGTCACGAGAATCGTATCAATTGTTAAAGATGTCGCGACGCCATATTGTTGCATTTCATTTCTCATGCAATGTCCCGTTCGCTAAACAAAAATCAAACAACAAAAGGAAAACACCGACGAACCGGTTACTAAACTTTTTTATTTTTCAGCATGACCAGCGCCAAACGAAAAAGGTACTATGTCTCTACAAGATCTAAACTTAAATCCTCTGTACATAAAAGTCTTAACTTTCTCAAAACAGGTTTTCTTTAAAGACATTTTGTTTTTCAATATAAAAGCACCAACACGAATGCTCCGCCTACACTTGATTTAAAATTAGAACTCTTGCGTGACAAACGCCGGTAACTCGAAATTATATGCTAAAAAGTTAAACTTTATCTGCAGGTGATAGAGCACATTATTCTGCGATAGTTTATCTGTAGTAAGGTGGGTTGCTCCGTAAATGCCATTGGCCCAATAGCGCAACATGAAGCAAACAAGAAATATGAGTGCGAAAGAGATGGCGCTAATCAACGACCGAACTGTTACCATGTTCGAACCGAAAAACAACGTATCGATATTAAATATAAATTCGTTTTTTAATTGCAAACTTAACCAAAAGTTTTTGATTTACGAAATTTTGAAAAAATTATATTTCATATTAAAACAGAAAACTGCAGCAAAATAAAAAAAGAGACAAAACATACGTCTCTACAATGGTAGAGAAAAGGATGAGAAATGTATTTTGTAGACGGGCCGTTTGCTGTGTTCAAAGTAAGTGTTTAATAGAGCGATAGAGTCTATAGGACGTATGTAGTTAAGATAAAGCTTAAAATAGCTTAGCATAAATTTTGTCGTTCATCGTTTTGGTCTCGAAGTGTGTATGGAAATGGGCATGGCGGCAAGCGAGCAGTGACGATTCGTTTAGTAGACAGTTGACAGTCGCCACGCCACACTGACATTGCGATAGAAACACTGATAACAAAATATCTATTGATGAATATTTTTTGCTGACTCTCCTGCGTAGTGTTTTTGTTTTTTACTGGGCGGATTATAACAGTGCATCGAATGAGGATTGTTGAAAAACTTATATAGCAAGTGCAGTGAAGTGTTGTGAAGTTAATAATGACTAAAAGTGATTCGGACATAAGGTGTCTGAATTGAATATTATATGATATACATTTAATTTATGTAAGTTACTTTTAATTATCATGTAAATTTATTTTGTACCTATTATTCATATAGAGTTTTAAGAGAGTTCGAAAACAAGTCGTCTAAATGTAATTTAAAAAGTTTTTGCGATAAGTAGAGTCTATATTTCTAGAAATATATATTCTATAAAGTTTGAATACTTTTATACATGTTATTTATTATTTTAGGTAATTAATGAAACATCTTTCTAAAAGCTCTACATATAGGTGTACATATAGGTGGTACTATCTAACTATAGGCGATATATTTTATCCTTTTTTATACCTTCGAGGTACAATTACATGTATTTCTATGTCTATAAATATGTATTTACAATTCAAATATATATATTTGAATATATTATATAGTATTTTAAACTGTACCTACCTACCTATTTAAAAACTATTTCATCCTCGGTATCTATTTTTATAAATTACTTTAGGTACTTGCTGATTCATTCTTGTTTATATTTATGACTCATATTCCGCTACTATAAGTCATAGTGTGATGTTTTATAGCCTACAAAACTTCTGGGTAAAGTAACTGTCTAAGAGCTTGTTTCACCAGTTGCTGATTCAGTTCATCTTGCACATAAGTTACTGATACTATTTATTAGTGGTGGGGTAAAATACTTAGGGACTGTTTCAATTAAAAATTGAAATTGTTTCAAATAAAGTCTCACACTCAACGTCCCCCAGTGGGATGTGAATCCTGTGTCGGGGGTCCAGAAATACACACAATACACAAGCACATACGCCCAGACCACGACAAACATCTGTATGGCCTATACAAATATTTGTCATGTGCGGGGATAGAACCCGCGACCGCTAGCGCATCAGCGAGTTGCTGTGACTATTGCGCCAACGCGTCGTCAAAACCTTAAATATTTAATTCATTACCGTGCATTGTATTCATTGTAAATAGTATTATATATTAGATAAAGTGCAGTTCGTTGGTGAAAAAGAAATATCATAAAGTCTAATCTATTAGATACCGTTATACGCCAGATAGCTTTATCAACAACCAAATCGGTGAAATAGGCCCTAACTGTAAAAAAATTTCGGCTTAAGAATTCCTCGATTTCATCGAAAGATCCGCGTCGATTACCAAGAATTAAACACTTCGTGATTACAATATTTACCTACCTAATAATAGATAAGTAAATATTGTTTTGAGATAACAATAATAAGGAAGTCAGCAAATAAAATATTTATAGTCTTATCTCGTATGTTAGTTCCTACCGTAGTGTTGTATAGATTAAAGTTGAACATTCTCTAAATTCTCAATTGTTAGAACATGAATCACCGACTTGAGGTTCGGTGCGAAGTGCTAACACTTTAAAACTTACACCCACTTTAAAATAAAATGTTTTTTTCCTGTAAAAAAGGAATTTTTAAATAGGATTGCAATACCTAGTCCAGAGGATTGTTCCATACTGACCTACAAAATGCTCTCCCCATCTCTCTCTTTAAACGTAATAACTTTTTTTTTATACTTTACTATTTATTTATAAGGTACCTACTTTTAATAAATAAATGAAATCAGATTTTTATAAAAAATATAAAGGCAAATAAAAAAATATTAACTAATCTCTTTAATTACGGATACGTGACTATTATAATATAACTATATTGATAAATAATTGCCTAGTTATAATTTAAGAATATTTGTTTTGTTAAAATTGTGTACCTATTAGTACCTACCTAACTTAAATCACACGCTTCACCCAAATTTTATTTAATCTAAATAGATTCAGTAAAATGGATCAAGAAAATATAAATTCTTCCATACGTCTCATTTTAGTCAAAACATAGGTGCCTATATTAAAAGATAGCTGATATTTAAATTTAAACATATATACTCGCGATGATATCCTAGCGAGTGATACGCTATAACCGGCCCGCCTACCGTCGCTGGGCGGTTAGAGGCGACGGGACACGCCCATCTCACAATACACCAACTTACAATACATATGTGTATTGTATAACTACAACCAAACTTAAAATATACGTAACTATGAATAACATCTATATACTATTAATATAAAACTTGAAAGTTTGCGTTTGAACGCTTTAATCATGAGATAAAATTCAGATTTGATAATGTACTTTCTACATTATAAGTATAGCCTTTTCAATGTGAAAGTCTGTAGGCAATAAATTACAACAATGTAACTCTGTGAAGCCAAGCAGCACTATCAATTTGAATATTTGACAAGTAGGTACAGAAAGTCAATGCAGATAAAGCAATGAGGTCTAACTTTAAAAATATTGAATGTATTTTGTTTGGAATAAAAAAATAGCATTTTAAAAGTAATATACAAATAAAACAACCATTCTGGTGTAGTGGTGTGAATAGTCACCTCAACTCCAGCGGTCGCGGATTCGATCCCCGCTCGAAGCACTTATTGTACCAATAATTTTTTTTTATCTGGGTTCTTGTGGGCCTCCCCATCGTGTCTCGGACAGCACGTAATGCCGTCGGTCCCTTATCCCCTGGTTATCTTAGACATTTGATAGCGATCGTGAGTCATGGTAGGGAAAACTGGATGTACTGGAAAAGAGACAATTGCCCAGTAGCGAGACGTTTACCAGTTAGTTCAGTTCATACAAATATGAGTCATACTGGCACACAAAGGGTTCCGTACTTACTAACTTATAATATCTAATGTCGTTTACTAATAATACTACAATCTTTTTTTGTCGTTTCGTCAGGTGAAGGTAGACCTACCTTTTTAAAAAATATTGTAGAATTATTAGTAAACGAAAATTTCCTTCAAGAACTATAAGTCCAATCAATCAGTTATATCTAATATCGTTGTCATCGTCAGCCGATAGTCGCCCAATTCTAAACATACTTTCCCGCATGTGTTTCAATACCTACATACTTGTGCCGCTTGAAACCAGCAAGTCCGCCGTCAACCTGGTGTAAGGTCTGCTAATAAAATATTTTGAGATCGATCCGAAAGCTCCAAATATATAGACTATATAGGTTCTATTCTATTTTCCCTTTTTTTTGTTATTAATCTTTTTGTTAAATTAATCTAGGGGTCATGAGAATAGTTAGGTGCTTATGTTACATTATGTTAAACTTTTAAGTCTTCTGCCTGGGAGTCGTTTATTCCCGGGGACGAAACAACAAGGAGGCGGCGCGGCTGGCCGAGGTCGGACTCGACCTCGTGATCAGCCGCATAGAGAGTTTAGGGCTTCGTGTCAGGATTGACAAGACCGAAGCCCTGCTCTTCCGCGGGACCAGCCGTAAGGGACCTCCACCGGGGGCTACCCTTCAGATTGGAGAGGGGAGGGTCAGGATGAGCCCTCAAATAAAATATCTCGGGCTCATCCTTGACGGAGGGTGGACCTTCGGTCCACATTTTGCGATGGTGGGACCGAAGGTTGTGAAGGTGGCGAGTGCACTGGGCAGACTTCTCCCGAACCTCGGAGGACCCATCGCCGCCTGCAGGCAGCTGTATTCCGGAGTCTGCCGAAGTATGGCGATGTACGGTGCCCCGGTTTGGGCGGATCGCCTCACCGCGAAAAATAAGGCGGCGCTGCGCACTGCGCAGCGAACAATCGCGGTGAGGGTGATTCGGGGGTACCGTACGGTATCGTGGGCTACAGCTACTGCTCTAGTCGACGACCCCCCGTGGGAGCTCGTGGCGGAGGTTCTTGCCGAGACCTACTCATACGTCTCGGGTAGGAGGGCTCTTGGTGAGAACCCTACGTTGGACGGGATCCTACGGGTGCGTCGGATAGGGCAGGAAGCGCTTATGCGGAGGTGGGGGGAGGACCTGGCGGGGCAGCCGTATGGCACACGCGTAACGGCTGCCATTCGCCCGGTCCTCGAGCGATGGATGCGTCGAAAACGCAAGCCCCTCACCTTCCGTCTGACGCAGGTTCTCACCGGGCACGGTTGCTTTGGTGACTACCTGTGTCGGACGGCCCAGAGGGAGCCGACGACTGAATGTCACGATTGTGGTCCGGCGGTGGACTCTGTCCAGCACACCCTCGAGGTGTGCCCGAGATGGGCGGTGCTGCGTCAAGGTCTGACGTCGGTCCTCGGAGGGGACTTGTCGCTCCCGAGCATCATCACCGCGATGCTCGGCGACGACGAGTCCTGGAAGGCGATGGTCTCCTTCTGCGAGACAGTAATGTCCCAGAAGGAGGCCGACGAGCGGGTGAGAGAGGAGGCCGCCGACGTGGCCTCCATCCGCGGGCGACGAATGGGGGTGCGTAGGAGGTGCTACTTAACGCGCCTCCAGTAACGCCCCTGAGCCCGTGTCGGGCCGGGATGGGAACCCGGTCCTACTAGATACGGTGTCGTCGGGACTGTTCAGAGGTGAGCCGGACAATCCCCATGGAGGAGAAGTCTGGCCTTTTCGCCGAGGCCAGCCTGTCGCTGGAGGGATCCTGTTGCCTGCAGATCCGGGACCCTCCAATTAAAGCGGCTGAAGGCTCCCGCAGGGGTTTAGTACGGTATTGCACTCCCAAAGTGCCGAGTCCGACATAGGTCTAGGACTGCCGACCCGGGCATCCTGGATATCATCCGTAAATGGATTCCCCTGCGAAAAAAAAAAAAAAAAACTTTTAAGTATCTAACTACTCATATTACAGAACAGACAATAACAGACGGACAGTTGGTCAGCTATCAGGGCCGTAGATACCGCCGTATCAGCCGTATCAATGCTACGGGGCCCTCGGGGCGGGGCAGCAAAAATTCGTAGAATCTAAGTCTTGGGTAAAATTTTATAAAAAAAATTATCTAAAAACTTCTATGAGGCAAGAAAAGCTATCAGACATATCACTATTGTCTATAGTGATAGAAAATTTAGAAAAACTGAAATCGTCTTCAGCTATGAACGATTTAATTATAATATTATTAATTAATAAATAAGTTCTCCAAAGAAAAGACAAGAAAATTTTGTATTCGATTTGAATTATTTGGCTAGCTTAGTTCCTAGAAGTATTAATTTTTCAATATAATAATAATAATTATTTATTTTAATTCAACGAGAGCGGATTTATTACTGTAGTTTAAAGATATTTATCTTTATCCTTTATTTGGCCAACAAAACAAATTTTGATACAGGGCCCATCTAAGGCAAGCTACGTCACTGTCAGCTATAGTAGGAAAACGACTGTTATGGCACATATGTACCTCTACATATACCTACATTTTAATTATATTTTATATACTTTCCCTTGTTACAGTAATATAGTGAAGAATAGTGTAACTATGACATAGTTACCTCTACATCTATAATATAAAATATTGTTGAATAATAATTTCATTACATTTAATGTTATAAAAAATTAATACAATGAGAAAAATCTACATGAGTTCTGTATTGATATATTATTAATAAAAAGTCTTAATATTTTATTAATAAATAATAAATAAGCGAGCTGTGACATCTACGTGTCTTTGTTTAGCTAATCATAGTTCTAATTAAATTTTTAATGATTTTGTTATCTCTTATTCATGAATTGGTCACTTGAATAAAATTCTGTTTTACTTAGTAACAGTTTAGCTTCTAACTTATTCAACATTAGATACTATTGTTTTCAATTTGTTCTTCATAATATATTAAATCAACTACTTATAGCCTTAAAATCTTTATTATTAAACATTGTTACTTTATCTTTATACCGCAACTTCGAATATATTCAAGTTATATCGGTACTTTCATAAAAGAGCAGGGCATTCCATTTCAGTATGGAATGTACAGTAATCGCAATGGAATACAGAAGTTATATTGACTCAGTTTCATAAAATCATTGTAGATTGTAAGTTTTTAATTAAGTAGGTATTTGAGGTATAAAATAATGAATAAAACAGAAAATTATTAACTTTCATTTCACATAGTGAATGAATGAATAAATCAGCCCATAAACGTCCCACTGCTGGGCGAAGGCCTCTTCTCCGTATAGGAGAAGTGTTGGAGGGTAATCTGCAACGTTGCTCCACTGCGGATTGGCAGATAATTTTTCCCTATTATGAGTAACGATCGCTATCAGGTGCTTATGATAGCAATCGGGACCGACGGCTTTACGTGCTCTCCGAGGCACGGTGGGGAGACCCACAAAGACATACACCCAGACCGGAAACAAATATTTGTACAAATACAAATATATGCCCCGAGCGGGAATCGAAACCGCGACCACCAGTGTTGAGGCAACTACTCGCACCACTCCACCAGATCGGTCGTCACTACACCATATCGGTCATATATTCTTATTTCACATAGTATATAGTCAAACAAATACGTACAAGTTTATAAAATGTTAATTTATTTTTTAAATGCCACACAGCCTCCTCAGCTTTAGCCACATTCGGTACGTACTAAACGGTTGTCATTTGTGCTTCAGCGACGAAGAAACAGACTAAACAGAATAAATAAATCCTATCCTGAGGTCAGCGTATTCAGATAACCTCTCCAGCTGTATATTTTAATATATAGTTTATGATTATTAGATATTTAGTATACAGATCAATAGATTTTACAACAAATATCAAATACTCATAATCCATATGTTTCCCACACGTAATAAAGTAGCTAAATAAATATTTCACGAGACACTGTGCACCCCACGCGATCCATCACGAATCACGGCTGATGTCGGACGTTTACGACTCGAATCACTTTTCTGTTCCGCAACACTGCTTTATATCATTTTGACATATTAGATGCAATATAGACTTAGTTATAAAGTATACTGGATGTCTCTCGTGGTATCGTGCGCGTTGTCATTAATTATCACCTTATCATCAAATTTCGGATGACTGAATGTAACCTATATTAACCTACCTACTTTTAGATATTGTACCTTTTTTGGAAAAAGAGTTATAAAATGGGTTCTATAGTTTCAAAGATTATCGATCAAAAAGATCAAGCATATTTTACCGCTTTGTATAAAATTTGTAAACAATATAGTCTTAATTTTTTAGTTTGACCAATTTCGTTATTATGCTGCTTAATTAGGTAATTCTTATTTATGTAGAGCAAAGAAAGAAAGAGAGAATATGTTTCTTATTCTTAGTCAAAACTACAAACTTAATTATTATTGTGTGTTATAGACGGTTCATTATATATTTTTATAAGCGAACATAATATACGTACATACATATAATCACGCCTTTTTCCCGTAGGGATTGGCAGAGACCACTTCTTTCCACTTGCTACGATCCTTACATACTTGTTTCGCTTCGTCCACTTTCATTATTCCCTTCATACACACTCTTCGGTTTAGGGTACTCTTGACCTGGCCTTTTTTCAAGACGTCCCTGATTTGATCTTGAAACGTCCGCCTAGGTCTACCCCTTCCAGCACTTTCATTCACACTCGCCTTATACACTTTTTTCGTCAACCGTTCTTCATTCATTCTCTCGACATGGCCAAACCATCTCAACATACCTTTCTCAATTTTAGTCACTACAACTTCTTTCAGACCACAACGTTTCCTTATCTCACTATTTCTTATCCTGTCACTCAGTTTAACTTCTATCATACTTCTTAACGCTCTCATCTCAACTGCATTTATTTGCTTTCATGTTTCTTCTGCCATACCCAACTTTCACTTCCGTACATGAGTGTCGGCACCAACACCCCCCTTTGAACAGCCAAACGAGCCTTGTTAGACACCTTCCGACTCCTCATAAAGGAGTGCAAAGCTCCATTTACCATGTTTCCTGCATTCACTCTTCTTTCAATATCACTCTCACATTTTCCACTTTCCATCTCTTGTAAACACAATATGCTGTGACTTATAAGAGGAGAGTAGTAAATAAAACTGTCAATCAATACTATAATTAGCAAAATCATGAGAGTCGTCTGAAAATAGCAGATAGTATATGTATTTATAAATATATATTTACTATAAATATTTATATCAATATATCTAGCACTATAAGACCATTTCCTCTGCCCCAAGGTTGCCTGGAAGAAATCACTTTGACGAAAAGGCCGCCCTTTGTACCTACCATTATTTTATATGTTCTTTATTTCTGTCACTCTACTATTTATTAGATTTCACTTTTAGTTAGTTGATATTACATAAAGTACCTAGGTTTATTTACTCAGTGTTTTTTCTTTGGTTTCCCGCTGTTGTTTTTAATGCAAAACAAGAACTTTTTTTGAACAATAAAATTTATTACTGTAAAATTAATTAAATATTTGAGAAAGATAGTGTAATATAATATATTACCTGATATTTCGTAAAAAAAAGGATTTAACAGTGTCTGACAATTGTATTTTACCGGTATGTACATATTATTTGCGTTTAAATAGTGAAAATATTCATATTATTATTAGTTTATAAAAATATTGATACCTACTTCATAAATACAATGATTGAATATCCTAAAATATAAATTAACTCTTTACAAAATATTAGATACAAAAAAAAATAAAAACAAAATAGATCAAAGAATCTCAATCATCGTTCAAGTCGATCACTCAACGGTTTACAAAGATAGCTGTATCTTTCAACCATCGTATCTAACGAAATACACTTTCAATCGTTAGTTAGTAGTAAACAATTTCAACATTGAACGATCGTTCTGGTGTTGTGGTGCGAGTAGTCGCCTTAACCCACGCGCCACGAGCTCGAACCGCCGTCGCGAGTTTGATTCCCGCTCGGGACAGATATTTATATTTGTACAAATATTTGTTTCCGATCTGGATATATGTCCTTATAGATCTTCCCACCGTGCCTCGGAAAGCACGTAAAGCCGTCGGGCCCGGTTGTTTATCATAGACACCTGATAACGATCGTTACTCATGGTAGGGAAATTATCCGCCATCCCGCAGTGAAGCAGCCTGCTAGATTAAGCTCCAACCCTTCTTCTATATGGAGAAGAGGCCTTCGTTCAGCAGTGAGTGCTTTACAGGCTGATACAGTACAGTAAAGAATTTCAAAAGTAGTAATTGGTACTATGTTCAGGTTTTCCATCAGGACAATTATTTAAACGACATTAATAACTCGTCTTTGGATATTAAAAAATGTTAACAAATTATTTATATTAAATTATACATGAAGAATTTTTATAAACATGTAACTTACAATAACAAATTTATAAATTAAAATATTATTTCAATTATTGTTGAATTCAATGGTCAAGATACACATCATGTTTGATACAGTCAAGTCTTGATTTCAAAGTGCGATATTGTCACAAATCATAAATGTCATAAATATTCCTCGATATATTTGTATTTGAAGAAATGTAAGAAAAGAGAACCCATTGTGTGTTTGTTATATGAGTGTGGGCAATCTTACTTCAAGAAAATAAGTCTACATTTCTATTAAACATTTAGGTATTTTATCTTATTGTAATATTTATATTTTTTTTTTTCATTTTTTTTAATTTTTTTTCAAACATTATTATTTTAAAACGAAAGATTTATTGGTTTGTTTTCAATCGACGAACTGAGACTAACGAATCGATTTTAATTGTTCTTTTACCTACAAAAGCTACACTATCTAGATTCTAGAAGTAACATCAGCTAAAACTAGTTCTCTAGCTGTACCTATAAATCATAGTATACGTACCTATCGGAGTAGTAGTCATCTTTATCTACGCGGGCGAAACCGCGAAAGACGTTTATTTATCCATTAAAAAAAACCACATTAAATATTTAATTTAACTAGTGACCACCCAGTGGTCGAAATTCGACCTAATCTATAATTGACAGAATTGTCAACATCTTAAAAATATGATTGCGCATAGCATGGTGAGCGACATATGTAGCAGTTATTGGAACTGATCTGTCATAAAAAATTTCGATAAAAAGTCGTTGCAAGACCTGTATTTAAGTACCATGTTGACAACAGACTTTGACAAAAAACAAAATTTGTGTATATATGTAGGTACATTGTACATATGTGTGTTTGTCGTAGTGTGTGTAGTGTTTTTTTTTTTAATTAATTTAATGTATTTTTTAAGCATTATTATAAAAAAATATTAGCATTCTGCACTTCTTTCCATATAAACTTTAACTGTGCTAAATTTCATACTTCTCCGTCAGCGTAATTTTGTAAAAAGGGGTACAAAGTTTTTGCTTCACGTATTATAATATATATATATTAATTCCATTTTTTATTTATCTATACGGCTTTGCCTTAAACGTTTTACTCTGTAAATTTCAAATCGCTTAAGTTATTCATTCATTATCATCATCATCATAATCACCATATCAGCCATTGGATGTCCACTGCTGAACCCACTGCCGTCCCTATCGACCTCCAGAGCAACCGGTTCAAGGTAGCCTCCATCCAATGACTTCAATTCGTCTGTTCATCTCGCAAACGGCCGTCTGACGCTGCGCTTGCCGGTACGTGATCTCCACTCGAGAACCTTTCTGCTCCATTGACCGTCAGTTTTACGAGCCCTAGTAGCCCGAATTCTATTTGCCCTGCTCACTGCCACTTCTGCTTACAAATTCTTTGGGCTATTGTATTTCGGCAACCTTCTTTCGACTGTGGAGAGAAATACGAAGCAAGTACTTTCCATTACTTGCTGTGCGACTTGGAGCTTATTTAAAAGGCCCATAGCCAGAGACCACATCTCAGATCCGTATGTCATCAATGGTAACACACATTGGTCGAAGCCTTTCGACTTCACACACTTTGGTATGACGAATAAAAAGAGGTTTTTTAACTTTCTGAATGCTACCCATCCTAGCTGGATTCGACGACTGACCTCTCTCTTGAAGTTGAATCCTAGATAATAACGACATGGTACTCATCAACAACTTCGAGACCAGAATATCCAACTGATATCGAGGTGGGCATGACGTAGACATTCAACATGATTTTCGTCTCGTCCATGTTCATTTTAAGGCTCAACTGTTGGGAAACTCCATCGATGTCACTGAGCATAATGCCGCAATAAGGTCTTCCAGGGATTCGTCGCCAACGAATGACACGAGCAACACCACGAAATCGAAGATGAGTTTGTATTGATCCCGAATCCTTTCCATTCCAGGAGCAAGCATCTTCAGATGCAGAGGTAAAAAATCACCGAGAGAAAACATCTCCCTTTCTCACACCTCACTGCATTAGAATCGCTTTCGTGCTATGCTTGTCTACTCGAATTGACTTACTACCGTTATTTTATAAGCACTGTAACACTTCGATATACCGTAAGTCAATGTGGAACCGCTGGAGAAACTGTAGCACCGACCGAGTGTCGATCGAATCGAAGGCTTTCTCATACTTCACAAACGCCAAGCACAATGGCAGATTATACTTCTCGGTCTTTTGTATAATCTACCGCAGCGTATGTATGTGGTCTATAATACTATTTTCGGAAACCGGCTCGTTCGGGAGGCTGAAAGTCATCAAACTTACCCGTCAAACGATACCCAATAACTCTAGAGAATAGTTTATAAACGTGGCTCAAAAGCGAAATGGGCCTGTAATTCTTCGACAAGGTACTATCACACTTTTTGAAGAAAAGTACCACCACGTTTCTGTTCCAGCACGCTTCCGGTGTTACGCCTTCAATCAAAACGGTATTAAAGAACCTCTGAAGGGCTTTAAGACACGGCGTTTCACCTGCTTTTAGAAGCTCTGACATGGTAATACCGTGCTCGCCCGGTGCCTTATCGTTTTTAAGCTGTCCCAGAGTCATACTAAGCTCGTGCAAGCTGATGTCCGGGATTTCTTCGGAATAATGTCGAATAAGCTCGGCTCTTAGATCATCAGCCGTGCTAGGAACAGGTTGATTGACCAAGATATAAAACTGCCTTTAAAACTTCTCGACCTCTGTCAATATCTCGGCTTTGGAGGACGCTGTACTTACATCCTCTGCTTTCAGCTTCGACAACCTGCTTTGACTTTTTAACTCTTTAATAAGAATTACCTACAGGTTTATATAACATATCCAAATTTTCATCCATATGTAAAAAACTTGTCTTTAAATTAAAAATTTGAAACTACTTGCATACAGTAGGTATCAAAAATAAAAAATAAATTAATCTTAATATACATACATCCAAAGTAGAGGACAATGATTTTTATATTATTCATAATACGAAACTATTTAGCCTTTAGTTTAATTTATATAATCTTTTTTTTTTTATTAAGATTATTATAAATTTTTAACGCACCTAGATTGCTGCCTTGGCTCACTCCCGACCTAACAAAATAAGGCTCAGAACGGTAACCATTGTACTCCACATACTGTCTTCTATCTTTCAAATAACTTACGAACAGTTTAAGCAGTTTATGTGTACAGCCAATTTATAATAATAAGATATTCTTTGATATATTAAACGACACACAAATTGAAATCATTTTCAAAAAAAATCAATTAGATAGTTACTTATGGTTCTAGAGTTACGACTGTTATGAATCATAGCGTAATGTCCGACCTTCAAGAGCAAAAAGAATTTAAACAATAAAGTAGGTAGGTGCCAACATCTCGGTAACAACGCAGTCAAACAGTTTTGTTTTATTAAAGATGACACTAATACTGGTATTATTAGCACCTGATTAACATAGTGATGAATCCATGACATCGATCAATCAATATTGATGATGATCTTACCGTCATATTTTTACATAAAATGACGTTTGATGTTCTATTATTCCTTAGCTTAAATAATATTTTATACAGGATTATGTTTGTAATATTACCTTTTTGAAGTCAATTCTTATCCTCAAAATTTACTTAGATTTTATATATATATATATATATATATATATATATATACAGTTATGAAAATATTTCATTACGAAATTAAATACTTAGAAATATGCTTTATAAAAAATAATATGAATGTTTTTGTTGAGTACAAGAGATAGATTAGAAAGTTAATTGTAAGGCATAAATACAAGTTCCGACGATGACTTCGAGATAATTTCTAATGGAGTTTCCAACGCTACCACGGCACATATGGAGATTTTCTCTTTAGATGAAAAACTTATTATTCAAACACATATTCCGTACAAATTACATTAAAAACTTTGCATATTTTTAAAAGAATTATGATCTCAAAGAGATAATAACAACGATCGTATAAATATAATGTTATTTTTATTGTAATACTAATTCATGTTTTCCTGTTTTTCTTGAAATGGCTTTTATTTCCGAAAACTGTTTTCTTTTTGCTTAAATTTAAACTTTTATGGTTTTTTTAATTATCTTATTTTATACAAATGAAGTAGGGTAAGGAAGCAAGTTGGTCCTGTTTTAGTTTAATAAGCTATTAACGTACTAGATTAATAAAATTTGCTTATATTATACATATATAATGTAACATAGTACAAGAAAACCGATGAAAATGGTGGGAAAGCTTAAAGAAAGTAAAATATCCATCCTTCCTACTTCTTGTTGCAAAAGAAACAAATTTTGTCTATATTAAAAAAAAATACTTCAATTTTTATAATTACTAAAAAACTTTTATGACGAAGGCTATGAAACGCAAGAATAAGGCTTCACTCCATCGACTCCCAACATATTAAATAAAAAGCTAAGTATTACATAAAATATATTTATAGCGTCATTTAGTCTTTCATGACACAAACAGTTACACGTACTTATATACGAGCGAGTGACGATTAACCATCGTTATTAGACTAAAAGACTATTATTTGATAAAGTATATAAATTACATGTGTTTTGCGCTGTCGTACTACTGGAATCGCTCGAGGATGTTGTAGGCGATTGTCTTACGAACTCGGTTATGATCTGTCATTACGCGGCCGTCATCGCATTGCGTGGGAATTGTTCTGTATTAGACAATGACATGAGCCTCGGCGCCGTTGATTCTATCAGCTGAATTCCTCGATGTTCAATTGTCCACTCTTGATATCATATTTATTTTGTAATTGCAATTTCAAATGGACTAATAAAATCCTCTTCTTAGAACTGAACAAAATCGATTCATATTGTATTTTTATTAACGTTTACCTTTAACGTCGCTTACCTCATTTTGCCCTAATATGTTACCGCGATGCTCGGCGACGACGAGTCCTGGAAGGCGTCTGAATGGTCTCCTTCTGCGAGATAGTAATGTCCCAGAAGGAGGCCGACGAGCGGGTCAGAGAGGAGGCCACCGACGTGGCCTCCATCCGCGGGCGACAAATGGGGTGCGTAGGAAGCGCTACTTAATGCACCTCCAGTAACGCCCCTGTGCCCGTGTCGGGCCGGGATGGGAATCCGATTCTGCTAGACACGGCGTCGTCGGGACTATTCAGAGGTGAGCCGGACAGTCCCCATAGAGGAGAAGTCTGACCTTTTCGCCGAGGCCAGCCTGTCGCTGGAGGGATCCTGTCGCCTACAGATCGGGGACCATCCAATCAAAGCGGCTGAAGGCTACCGCAGGGGCTTAGTACGGTATTGCACTCCCAAAGTGCCGAGTCCGACATAGGTCTAGGACTGCCGACCCGGGCGTCCTGGATATCATCCGTAAATGGATGCCCTGCGACAAAAAAAATGTTGCCCTAATATGTTAATACTTCTAATGTTTAAAAAAAGTATTCGAGGTTCATCAGAAAAGTGCATCTTTAACATTATTAAAGATTTTGGAGGTATCAGATCGAAACAAATGTTAATTTACCAGATGTGAACAGAATTTTTATTTTCAACCTTTTCTCCAATTAAGTTTAAAAGAAATCATACAAAATGAAAATAAATTCACAAAATAAATAAATATGCGCAATAATAGGAAATAAGGACATCATACAAATAGCAATACCACCAACACCATACCATATTATGGTTTTAATTGCCCTTTACGACACCTCGACAAGACGAAAGTCGTGACTATTCGTCTCTGATGGTCACCGCACAGCAAATACCTATAAAATATAACAAAGGTTTCGTTATATAGGTAAATTAAAAAAAAATGTATATAGAGAACGTGTACATAGGTACAATGTGGATGGCAATGGGCGGCCACACGCGATTCTATTCCCCGAAGAGGAAATCGTTAGGGCCGTCAAATTGGACCCTAACCACTAGTTGGCTCAGCGATCCGTCCTCTCACGCAGATGTTACTTATATTTTTAACTTTTCAACCATTAAATTGTTTCTAACTATATGTAAATAACATGTTTAAAAAAGAAACCACAATACGTAATTATATATTGTAACCACGATATATAAGCCTGGTTGAGCAACGATGAACTAGCAAACAATTTTATGAGGAATTATTTTGCCTAAGGAATATTGACCAAACGAATTACATATCTGTGATCACGAACATAAAAACCAATTTTAACATTGAGTGCTAAGAAGGAATCTTGAATCTCAAAGTCAGCTGAAAATTCTACGCTCCGGCTTCTGGCAGCTAATGAAATCTACGCTCTAACCCGTTCAAATCGAACTGCAAAATGGTTTAATTTTTTTTTATTTTATCTAGCTAAGTAAAGGGCTAGTAGAAATTGCCTGTCTATTCCAATTCTATAATCCAATGAGTGTTAAAGACGCCACAAAGATAATGCCAAATTCACTATTGGTTCATCCAAGTATTGAAGTGGCTTTACGAAAATGTCTCCATATCCGTCCGTATGAGAGTTACATGAAATGTTATCACCTTGATTCTGCATTTAAAGACGATTACCCCTAATAAATAATAATAATTTTTACTCACGTTTCGCTCATATAACTAGAAGGTATCCATTTCATTATTTTTTTAAAACAAGCTCCATATCGTACAGCGAGTAATGGTGAGAGCTATGCTTGGTATTTTTCTGCGGGATCGAATCAGAAATGATAAGATCTATAGTCGAACGAAGGTTGCCGATATAGCCTTACAGATTTGCAAGCTGAAGTGGCAGTGGACATGGCACATAGCTCGTAGAACTGACGGCCGATGGAGCAGAAAGGTTCTCGAGTAGAGATCATTTACCGGCAAGCGCAGCGTCAGACGGCCGTCCGCGAGATAGATAGACGACTTGAGGAGAGTCGCCGGAAGCCGTTGGAGGGAGACTGATTCGAACCTGTCACTCAGTAGGTCGATGGGGGAGGCCTACATTCAGCAGTGGACATCCAATAGCTGATATGATGATGATAATTAATTTCATAAAAAAGTGAATGCGTTTAGGAAACTTCACGATATGTTTTAAATATCCAAGACCAAAAGATGTCTATTGTCTGTGTGCTATGTGCTTATAATTTAAGGTATCGTCAACTGTAGATCTCATACAAAAAGCTCAGGGTCATTTAACATGTGATCAAAATAGATATAATCAACTTAACTCTACATGATCTAATCAGAAATAATCTGATCTCTAGAAAGAAGTATATAAAATCTGCAATAAAACCAAACCAACAGACATAGACATTATGTATCGTGAAGCTGAAATGGCAATAAGTGGGGCATATAGTTCGAAGAACAGGGGACAAACTAACTAACTGAAATGACATTGAAAGACTATCACTGCGTTCGAGAGCAACTAGGAGCTCTATGTCAGTGGAGAATCATTGGAGTCTGACAATTATTTATTACACGATTGACTGTTTAGGATGCACTGATTAACCTAAACAAACATGGTTACTTTCCAAATCTCTTACGGATTGACCTACTGTGCTCACTCATCAGTTTAGCCCTTGCCCTAATAACTTAAAGTAATTGAGGTATTGGAAGATATCTCGTTTCTCAGTTTTTTTTTTTTTAATGTGTTAGTTGAATAGGCAAACTGGCAGACGTGCCACCTGATGGTAAGTGGTCGACGTCGCCCATGAACATAAACTAGTTTACCTGGAACTAGCCCAGCCAACTCATTTATGCGTTGCCTATCCTGAGACATATGATGTTAAGTCTCGGTGCCAGTAATTACACTGCCTGTCTTGCCCTTCTTTCCGAAACACAGCAAAGCTGTTTCACGGAAGAAATAAGCAAGATGGTGGTACCCATGCAGCCGGGAGCGCGGCACAGGGCATCCCTCCCACCGGTAGACAGTACAGTTCAAATATTGGGGAGGTATAATACTACAACTATGGTTATGACTTACCTTTTTATTCTCCGATAAAATCAATACTTATACTATGTTTAAAGATAATTTTATAGCATTTTTATTACATTTATTGTTAGACTATTGTTTTCCTTAAGCTTAAAAAATAATTTTGCTTCATTCTAAATTTAAACAATTATGTCATACCATTAAATTACAGTAAATACAAGCAGGCAATTATCTTATAAAAAAATGTTTTATAGGTATATATAAAAAGACACACTTTTTCAACAAAATTTACCATAATAATATAAAACTGGTGAAACCACGATTGACTTATATAATCTTAATAGTTTTTATTTATTCACTTCCCTTGAACCTACGAGTAATTTTGGACTGATACTACAAAAAATGCACGTTTTAAAGCCTTCCTAAATACTATACTAATAGGTCTTTATCTATGAAATTGCCGTTTTTGATGAAATAAGTTAACGCACTTTTTTTCTATATTTTTTTATTTTTATTATTCAAAGTAATGGAATCAATGCATTTTTTCCAACGTAATGGTAACTTATTGATGCCTTTCTTGAAAAACTCTGCTGGAAGGCAACAAACTCTTCAAAGGCATTTTGTACTGCCTCTCGGGTATTGAATTTTTTTCCCGCCAAAAAGTTATCCAAATTCTGAAAGAAGTGGAAGTCTGTAGGAGCAAGATCTGATGAGTACGGTGGATGACGGAGAACTTCCAACCGCAGCTCTTGTAACTTGGAGACCGTCTGCTGTACAGTATGAGGTCACGCGTTGTCGTGCAGGAGCAGCAGAGCCGAGTGATTGACTAAAGCTGGTTGGAGACGTGTGAGCTTCCCCATCATTGTGTTTAGTTCTTCATAGTACACATCTGCACTAATGCTCGTGCCGTTTGGTAAGAAGCTGTGATGAATTACACCGGCGCTAGATCACCAAACAGTTACCATCACTTTTTTAGGCGTCATTTTTCGTTTAGAACTAACTGAGCGCTTGCGATTGTCGAAAAGAATCCATTTTTCGTCACAAGTAACAATCCGATTCAATTCGTATAACAATACCTTCGTTTGTGTGTCTGTTAAGCAGTGCAAGGCACGTCTCGACGCGTATTTCGTGCTGGCGTCCATTCAATTCGTGAGGCACCCATTTGTCGAGCTTCTTTACCTTGCCAATTTGACGCAAATGGACCAATATGTTTTAGTGCTAACTTCGAAAGCTGCTGCTAGTAGTGTTTGCACCGTAAACGTCGTTGATGTTGCGTGCCACTTCTGCTGCTTTGCTATCATAACGGAACTCATACTCCATAATCACTCGAATTTTTAACATATCCATGATGACGAAAAACTTACAAATGTGATGTAAGCAGAACGCTAACCATTAAACACACGACTACTTAATTATAAAAAAAGAATTCTATATTTTTAAAATAAAAATAATTTGAAATTCGAGTTCTTAGCGAATTTTATTTTTATTTTTTTAGTTTTGAAATAGCCAGTACGACGGTTTCGTCGATTGCCGTTTGGCAATTTCATAGGTAAAGATCTAATATTTTTATGTTTAGTTTAAATAAATACTACGTCTATCTTAATACTGTTTCTATATGGCAGAGAGACCCGCTTGAATATTCAAAAACTTTTCACTCATATCTTACGCATCTAATCTCTATTTCCATGCAAAACAACCAAATATACTTAAGATGTAAATGACATTATCATTTTATATTTAAGCGAAGAGAGACTCAAATCCACACAAGCTATAAGAATATATAGATTGAGAATATTAAATTAGGAATATTATCATTTCGTAAGCTGAGAGATTTGAGTGAAATGTCGTTTTCTAAATATAGCACACCATAAACAAATTCATAAGTAGGCTATGTTCTTCATTTTATGTGTTTTTAAAGGGCCCCCCTCGAGGGAACGGAAAGTGAAACGTGCCGTATAACCCACACCCTTACAAAAAACAAGAGGGAAAGGATAGGGCTTGGGAAATTTTAAAGTGTCACCGTCGATGTCGAGATGTAACGAATATGGGAAATGTAATAGCTTGGAACTACAAAAAAATTAATTTTACATTTTTTATGTCTTCTTGATTTTAACTCTATATAATTATTTGTTTTCCATATAACTTTTTGATATCTAGTCTAGATTAAATTAACAAGTTATTAATCATCACGACGAAATATTTCTGTTACCTTCAAAGTTCTTTAAAAATAATGAAAATATTTAATATTGATAAAAGGAATGTAATTAACGCAAAAAGATATCATAAGCCCGGTAGTTTTACATGAACATATGTAAGTATATATACAAAAACACTCAGATCTTCGTAGTACAAATTGCTAACTCTCAAGAAGATTACAGGCCTTGTAGCGGTAACTTCACTACAGCCTTGTAAATCACCCGATTAACACTCACAACTGCCTCCCTTGAACTCTGATACTTTAAGAACGATCACTCGACAATCTTGACATCAATTGCACTGATCTTATGTAATTTATTTACTAGTGATTCACAATTTACCCGTTTTTTGTTTTATAATTTAAGGAGATTGCACACATATCACCCTTGTTGATTTTTATGATTTCAATTCCGCTCCCGTTAGTCATAAAGTTATGTTTTGTAACCTAAAACCTTCTTCAATAAATACTTCCAAACGCAAAATAATTATTGAATTCAGAGCGGTATGTTCTAAACAAACTCTTCAGCTATATATAGTGATTATAGATTTAAGAAAAAAAGCTTTGCGTTAAATAATATTAACAATGGCTTTCATTTTAATTTTCTTATTATAAATAGGAGTTATGTTTTAAGTGATGGTAAAACCAAATGTACCGCAACAATGCCCCACCAGAGGAAATTACATTTCATTGTCCATTCACATATAGAAACGTACAGAGAATTTTAATTCGAAAGAGCAACCCACACACATTAAAATAGGTTTAACCGCCAGCCGTTCCACTTTGGAAAAAAATAAAATAATACAAAAAAGGCGCGATCACGCCATACCTCCCGGGCGCGCCGCAAATTCCAGCGGAAAAATCGTATTCCGTACGCGGTTTGAATTTTAATTGACATTCGACGTCGAAAACCGTACTTTGAAGTCGCGAAAATTTTCCGAATTCACTACTGTGTATGTCTATAAGGGTAATAGTGCCTATGATAAGTATAGGGACGTCTACCAGTTGAACGCCATAAACTCTCCTCGTTATTTTACCCTAAATATTGAAAATTTTAAAAAATTTAAAAGATATTATGTACTTCAACAGAATCACAAGTACCTACACCGCTCTAGAAAAGCAAGCGAGTATTTAATACAGTCATTATATAAATAAATATGACAATTATTTTGCAGTACCTATCTTAAAAAATAAAGATTTGTATAATGGTCTAGATTCTAGAACTCTAGATGAATTGTTATATGTCGTGTTTACGTTAATATCTAGGCAATTTCATTTTTATATATCTACTTTCTATTGTCACAATAGTCATTTTAATGTTATAAACATTTTATTTTTGTCACAATGAGTGATTCATTATCTCATCGTTTCGTTATTCGGAGGAGTTCATGACAATTTTAATAACTTTATTGTTGAGTCGACATTACGTGCTATACACTCCATGATGGCCGCTAAATTACAATAAACAATTTTGAGCCCTCATTATTCTCGCGCTCATCACGACTGGAGCTTAAATTATTCGACACAAAACCGCGGTAATGTTGAACGTCCACGAATAATTGAGAAATAACCGCGAGACAGCCTTCTCCACCTCCTGTTACACTTAGTATGGCGTCTCTCTATTTGGCGCAACATTGAACAATTAGACGACGCTTTATTGCTGTGTCGTAACAAATGACCTCGGAATTCTGTATTAGCGTAGATCCTCAACATTTAAGTCGATAGCTTAAAAGTTGTACGCATAGTTAAAATACGTAAAAATTTACATCCTTAAAGTTTCTGTAAGCAATATTGGACTTTTATAATACGCATTAAAAATTTATATAGGTATTATTTATAAATTTTTGTTTTAATTTTCAGATTCCATTATGCTTCAATCGGGCTCACGTGAGATATGCTGTTAACAGCAACCAAATAAACAAACTACATACAAAATGTTTAAAGGTGTGTTGAAAAATTAACACCATACATGACAAATGATCGCGGAGTGATTGGGTGACACCGGCAGCGATGCAAGAAATATGCAACACCGCCGCGCTGCCGCTTGACAGTAACCCCTTGGTCCGCAAAATAAAATGCGAAGAGTTCCCTGTCCGAGGAAAACAACCACCGAGAATTGGCATGGGGGTACGCGATGAAATGGAAGAGGAGTTTGCAGTGAAGACGAGGAACACACCTCCAATGGGCCCTGCGCCGGGACAAGAGCACCCGCGCATGGAACATGGGGGCAATGGCTTCTGGCTAGCAGCAGTCACAGCTGCTGGAGCGCCCCATCCCATGCTCGAAACTTGTACGGAAACGGGTTTCATTAACAGTCAGCCTTCGATGGCAGAATTCATGACTGCATTGCCCCAATTAGGGGGTGGTGAATTGAGTCCACAACACACTCCGCCCGGATATGCTCCAGACCTTCCATCTCCAGGTGGTGGTCTCAACGTGCCTGAATATCCGTGGATGAAAGAAAAAAAGACGACTAGAAAGAACAGCCAACAAGGTGAGTATATATTTATTGAGTATGCATTGATTTCGCGCGATAAATAACATGTGATATCTTTAAGTTATAATATTATACTTACCCATTTTTCATATATATCGCAAAAAATTATACACACCAATCCTTACACTTGCAAACAGATTAACTTCAAAATTTTTATATAATATCTAAGATTTAGCTGACTCAATCATCAATTCAAACACGGTATGTATTAACTAATTCTGTTATTTCTCGATATAAAATAATACACATAGTTTACCACAAATTAATAATTCATTGAAGTAGGTAGGATTCGTAACCAAATTTCATTCTGTAAATTATTACAGTATCTATGCTTTTACTCTTTTAAAACTCATCACAATCAACTAATCTAAACGTTGCGAAAAAAAACTAAAGTTAATATTTCTCATAGATTAGGAAATATTCGTTTCGTAAAAGCCACTAACTGCTACATGAATAAAGTAAGAATTATAGAGCCTTTCAGCAACAACAAATGGCCATTCAACCATTGTATTCTGGTTCACGGTCCCAGAGTTTCTTTAATGAACATCAAATTACTCCGAAATATATTGAATTGTATGGCGCGACGACGTCTCATGTCTGTAACTGTTTTCGGCGGTAAGTGTGGGAGTGGTATCGCTGGTGGTAGGTATTATTTGAGCCAGCGACCCGCCGCCACTATGCCGTGTAACGGAACGGAATATTCGATATGCACCGTGAACACAAATTATAAGTGAGAACATTTTAGAACATAAATTTTATGTTGGCCACTTCATAAATGTCGTTAGAAATATAAACCTCTCATAAATTCATATTTTAGAATTCAGTTAGAGAATTTTTTCTTTGCTATTCAATAGTCTCGCTACGAAAATTAATATTCTTAACTCTTTCTTTTTTATCATTTAAATAATAAAGTCATTAATCAATCTCTAGGAATTGAGCCTCGATATCAACATTGCCAATTTGACAGAACAAAAAAAAACACAACTAGATATATTTATGTTTTAAGCTATCAAGATTTTTTTTTTTGGACTTTATCCAGAAATCAATAGCCATTGTAATTATTTGTAATTATTTAGCCACTGAAAAGAACCACTACAATCGAAGCATAACTGGTACCTACCTACCTGGTAGTTACGTATTTTTAAGAACAATATAAATACCTATATATAAACTTAAAAAAACGTTATACCTACCCGTTTTTGCTGTGATGCTCAAACCATTTATAAGTTTTCAATAAAAAAATCAACAATGAAGTATATCTTTTTTTTTTTGGTTTAACATTAGAGATTATTTTTAACACTCTGACTGTTTAATTTTTCTAACAAATACCGAATTGATCATACTTATTAGATAAAAAGTGGTATTATTATTGCATTTATAGTATGAAAGTGATCCATATTTTAAAAAACAGTATCACAAAGGATGAAATGACCCTAAATTTGTCGTAATACAAAACAAAGCTCGTGCGAGATGATCCATCACCCGTCGGCCGTGAGAACACGACCTCACCTGGCCCAGCATTACGTCGCGTTATATGCGATAAATTATTGCTAAATTACAAGATCCGTGTCAACATGCTTCTTGTAGCATATTTAGCTTATTATACACACTTCAATACTTATTAATATTTATTTAAAAAAAAAATTTAATTAATAGCGTTAATTTAATTATCTACCTGAGTATTTTTTTTATTTTTTTTACAAATTCTCTATATTAAACAAGACTAAAAACTGTTAAATATCACGTTACGAATCATATATTACGATCTCAAAAAATCTGTAAATAAATCAACCCGGATGAAATCGCGACATATACCTAACATAATCATTGTTTTTGTACCTATTAGTGACCATTGGACGAGTGTTGTTACTCACAATACAGGGAATTCTAGTGGGGGGAGGGTGTAACGTTATGCATTATTTTATTACAAACTGCTCTGGGCCAATAAATTATTTGTATTATATAAAGTCATATTTATAACTCATAGTTGACAATATTTAGCTGCCATCTATAGGTAATAAAATGGTAGGAAAGTCAAAACTGTAAATTGAATATTTTTTTAAAAGAATACTTGGGGTGTAATCTACAGTCGATACCGAAGACAAAAATATAGTTTTTAGAATTTTTATCTGTTTGTCTGTATGTATGTCCGGGATAAACTCAAAAAATACTGCATGGATTGACTTCAAATTTGGCACGAATATTATTAAGAAGTCGGGTCAACATCTAGGCTACATATCATCATGCTATCACCTACGGGGAACGAACAGTGAACATTTATTTATTCAACGCATTCTGTAACAACGTATAATCTAATAGCTTTCACGCAGACGACGTCGCGGGCAGCAGCTAGTAGTTTAATATATATTTATTAGTATAAAGTATAGTGTTAAAAATATGAAATAAAGATTGTGCTGAGATCACTGCTTCTGGTGTTTGCTAGGACATCAATGAGTAAAAATATATGTAGGTATAATATATGGCCTTAAACAAATTAAAAGTCATATATCGGTATTCATAGTCTGAGTCTTTGTGATGATATCGTGCATTTCCTGACACAGGATATCCTAGTGTGAACCACCGAGTGTGAAATGTTGGTTTATTACATATTAACTTTTTTATACAAGATATTTTTATTGTTACCTATATTTCTTCATATCAAATATATTAATAAACACATTAGTCTTAAGCACTTAATTTATATTGGATCTTCAACACCAATTATTATTTGTGTAAAATTATTTTTGCGATAGTCTGTTAATTAAAGGAGGTTAAATATTTTGAAAAATCACAATACAATTCATAGCACGTGACCAATAACTTAAATCAACAACTATTTGAACTATTAATCTGGCAAGAACCGAATCTTATCATAAATTATCAATTACAAAATTGCACAAAAACTTTACATATAATTTACTACCCTTAAACTTAAATAAAAAAAATCATTGAAATTCATGAACACCTTCAAATCTTTTCACTTGTAACCGCGTGGCGCAATATTTTCATATTTAAGTACGATTAACACTGCGGACAGAAGCCGCCTCCCGCAGTGCGCACCAGGGGGCCGAACATCTACAGAACTGATTTCAACATCTACAGAAAAATTGTAATAATCGAAAATGAAATAAATAGTGCATATGATAGAAATGAATTGTTTTGTAAACAAATAAATAATGGCTATAATTTAACTATAGAAAAAAACTAAATTATAATAGTAGTAGTCAAAACTATGTTTGACCGTGTGTTTTGATAAATAACTTTCATGATAAAATTAAGATACACATATTTTAAGTTCGTTTGTATTACTAAAAAACTAGAAGTACGAAGTATTGTACTACTAGAAAAAGTGAGTAGTTTATTCAAAAAAGGAATCGCAAAACCAAAATACTTTAAATAAGCTAGCCCATAAAAAATATTACGAAACGACTTAAAAATAAGGCTTGACAAGGTACAAAAATTATGTGTTTTTGTTCACACGTGTACTATTTTGAAAACGGGTTTATTATAAAGACGTAGAAATACACACCTATTACTGTACAATTGTACATATAATAACCTGCATGACTTTTAAATTGGACATATAATGACCGCCTCTAGAATAAAATTTCACAATAGATGAAAATACAATAAACGTACATAAAGACGAGTATTTAAACTTCTCTTTATTGAAGTTATCACTACATATTATAAAACCAAGTCCTCCGCCGCATCTGTCTGTCTATTCGCGACAAAGATTACATCATCACTTACACTTACACTTACAACATCACACAAAGATCAAAGACTACTGCATCGCTAATAGATAGAGTGATTCATGAGAAAGATATAGATACACATCCCGGGCGCAACCGGGGCAGGCCGCTAGTTTTATAATAATACTACCTTAGAAACAACCTACTAGGTAATAACCTTCGAGATATTTTAATCGTTCCAGCTATCTTCGAATAATCGGTGAACACGTATACTTACGAGTAAGTCTTCTTTCTCAGTATTTTTTAGATTATTTGAAAATTATTAAACCAATTTAAATTTTATATTTAAACAAATAATTTCATCGTTCGATTGAGAAATCTTCGAGTAGTCGAATTTTAAAATAATGAACACCAGTAAACGAAAAATCGTAAATAAAAAAAACACTGAGACATATTTTACATCCGCTCGCCTTCCGTCCGTATCAACATGACAGACAAACCGACGAAGCACAAGATATTTCCTACTTCTAACGGTTTCCTGATATTAAAATAGAAAAATGCAATATATAAATAACTTATGACACAAAATAATTATAAAGCCTTTTTCCGTTTATGTATTCACTATAGGTAATTATGTTACACATAAAAAATTTCCTATAGTTTTAAAGGGAAAGGTCTTTAAAAAGAAATAATTTGTTTGAGTGTTTTTAAATCACATTAACTCTTTCTACAGGTTTGTATTTAACAGCGTGATTCTAAAAATGATAATTCAGATTTATTTAATAATAAAAAAATAAAAATAAAACAATTGTAAAAAAAATGTTTTATTTTATTTTTTTCCTAGTAAAACATTTGAAAAAGTAACATTACATTTTTTTAAGTACATCCCATTCAAGTATTTGTATTCGGGTTTATTCTTTTGATAGCAATAAGATAACGATGGCAACGCCGTAGCACTGAGAGTAATCCGTCACTGTCACCGCTATCGAGCGATGCACGGCGCTGCAGCCCAGACGCTTCGTGCTAAACTTAGATATTGGATTTACTAAGTTTTGACTGATTTTCTTATGTAACTGCTACGTATTCTGATTAAGTCTGCTTTATATTATAAATTCACATTATTTTCATTAAAACAAACAAAAAATTTGAATATCGATTTTAAATTTTATAAACTTATGACAACTATAAGTATAAAAGCTTTTTTCATGAAGGACAACTTGACATCAAATAAAATAGACGAAGAAACGAGGCAAGGTAATTGCGTAAGTTTTCCTTTTGTTAAAATAAGAAAGTAAAAATATTTTTATATTAAACAACTCTTTAAAAGATAAGTTCTTGGCCATTGGAAAAAAAGAAAAAAAAACACAGGAAAAAAATCACACAGCTTCGAGTTCCTATACTGCTGTCCGCTTCAAATAACCTTATAGAAAAGGTGCTTTGTCTTCTATTACGTACCAGTGGTAGAAGGTAGGCATCAAGGGACATGAAACAAATCGTTCACACGGCCACGCCTCCGGCCTATCTCGGGAATCGAAATTAAAACGAACGCTCCGACTCGATCGATCATTCCGATTCATCCTTAATATAAAAGCATTATTTTTGCACTGCCTCAATTTGTTCGCGGTTGACTGACGCATGATATGAACTCAATTTATAAGCTTTATTTCGATCAAAATAGCAATACGCGATTAAAAAAACGTCGTTTCGCATTGCAGCTGCTCGTAAGTAGACAATGTTTTAACTTCTCTTAATATTGTAGTAAATAATGTCACAGTAAAAACGCGGTCAATGAACTGTATAAAATTAACATGGTATGTCAAAGTAACATTTTTCAGAACGAAATAAGTAACGTAAATATTGAATTGCGTGTGCGCGAGCTTATAATTATAGGCCGTATAATATAAGCTAAATTAATGGTATGAAGAAAGTATAAGCACACCCCATAGAATTCGTATAGATATAATTTATAATTTTATTAATGAAATATACAAACGGAATGTTCAAATTGTTCTAATGAAGATTGTTTTATAGGTATACGTCTTAGCTACAGAAAAATAATTCATATTGCACATATTATTTCTTTTCTTGACTGAATGTTTACAGAACTAAAACTTAATATTATTAAGAAACGAATTTTATTACAATGGCAATTTTTTTTTCTCGAAAATACGTACACTTTAAAAAATTATTTTACTATTAATAAAAATAGTACAAAACTGTAAAGTTCCGCGAATTGTTTTATTTTATATGTAAATTTTTAACTTCGATTAAAGTCATTTCCAGCTAAAGTTAAATGTACAGCAGTGAAATCGCGTGTTACCTAGATAGTCTGTAACTAAACAACTGAAACGTTCGCCGTAACGCGAACACATTACACATAATGATGATTGCTGAGAATTTCGTTTGTTTACATAATATATTGAATATTGATAGCGAACAAACTTTCAAGCTTTGAAATAACAATAAAAATGTTATTATTTTTTATTACTCTTTAGCTTACATAAGTCAATCAAATTATATAATATATTAAGCATGAAATCAATACTTACAATAACAATATCTGTACTGCTGTACTGTATAAGCCTGTAAATCATCCACTGCTGAGCGAAGGCCTCTTCTCCGTTATCATGTGTCTATGATAACAACTGGGACCGACGGTTTTACGTGCTCTCCGAGGCACGGTGGGCAGACCCACAAGGACATGCACCCAGACCGGAAACAAATACTTGTACAAATACAAATATCTGTCCCGAGCGGAAATCAAACCCGCGACCGCCGGCGCGCGGCGTTGAGGCAACTACTCGCACCACTACACCAGAACGATCTTCAACAACAATCTCGACATAATTCTAATTTTAGGCATAATAATAATGATATATATTTGTATATATGTATATAATAATTATAATTTCATAAAGCTTACTTAATTTTGATCTGTTAATATATAAATAATCTTATTATATTTATATTTATCTGTTAATATATAAAATATTACCTAATCTTAAAAAATTACCAAACTATAAAAGTTCAAGTTAATAAATGGGTTATTTCAAGGAGAATTCAAAAGAAAAAGAAAGAAGTACTTGTTTTTTTTTTAAATTATTATTATATACAGGATTACACTTTTATTTTCGTACAAATAAAAAAATATTTTGCAATCAAGTTCGGCAGGTAGTTTTATTTCTTAGAACACTACAGATAGACAGAGCGATAAATCTTTTGACCGGTGCTCTTTGATTTATGTGAAAAATGACCGTAAATTTGAGGTTAGGTCGGTCGTCACGGGCGGATCCTACAATCAGAAATGTCTCTCACCAATTACGAACACCGTCAGCTAACTTTGAAATTGCTTCTAAAGTTTAGTTTTGGAACTAAACTAGATTAAATTATTTAATAACCTTTAATTTTACTTAAGTAGAGAGGTATCTTGACGATCAGATAAGTTTTTATACGTAATTTTCTTTTTACATTGGTAAATATTTATTGTAAAGTACATATTTTCTGTTAGTCGTACAATGATATGTTAATAGTATGTCTTTCAATTTTTAATGGTTTGGTTTAGATGGTTTTTAAGATGGTCCAACTTCAAAAATATTTTTTTAACAGAGATATTGACTCTAAAACTAACACATTAACCTAGAGTTTTTATTTTTTTCTCATAACAATCGTAAAATTTATTTCTGACCAGTCATATCAAAACATTTCATTGGAACTCCCAAATATCTTATTATTATTAATAGGTTTCTATAAATGCTAAACTACTAAAACCTAGATTTTTACGAATGTTATTCTTTCACACACAATACTAGCTAACCAATCGCAAAAAAATTATATTTAAGTACCTATCCAAAATAGCACACAGGCTCCTGTTTAGGTCGAATTTTTCATGAAATCGAAATTCGCGTCAGTAAAACCACGATCTAACAATGTTTGAATTATAATATAGACTATATCATAATTCAAACATCTATCAACAAAACCAACTGACTAGTGTTAAAACACATTATTTTCCGTGTAATCACAGTATTCATTGGCTGTCAATACATCAGTATGATTTACGTAACACTTTCACCTCCGTTATATAATTCGAGGACATAAATCAATGGAGCCCCTTTATCGTTGGTCCCGTACACCGGTTGCAGGATACGTGTTGACTGAAGGCTTTTTACGAATTTTCGATGCCTATTTTGCTCTCATTTCTAATGGTAATTAAGTTAAAGCTTTTTTATGAAAATAAGTTTATTTTGTAGTTTCGTTAGCCTATTTGATCATTGATAATTTATTTAATGTTATTTTCTACTATACTTACAATTTTGAAGAGATAGTGGATATAGATATTAACGATTTCAAATTTCCGTGATTGAAATTTAAAACAAAATTATTCCGAAAATAAAAATTACTTAAAACATGTTTTTAATCGGAACATTTATAAGAAAAAATAAATAAAAAAACAGTGTGTATTGTATAGTCGATCAAAAATCCAAACCCAACTGTCTGTAGTCACTTTTTATAGCATTTTTTTATAAATAGTCAAATTAACGTATCTAATTCCATTTCATTCAATGCGTCCCAACGGGAGCGCTCCTGCAAACAAACAAACACACGTAATCCGACTAAGCCATGAAGAAGCAATCAATAAATCACTTTCACTGTTCGGGCGCCGCTCGGGCCCTTTGTCCCTGGTGTCGGCATCGAACTTACAGCAATTAGACACTTACCTGCTGCCAGCGGTAATCCTATTATAAAGTATATAAGAGACACTAGACAGCGTCGGTGTCAGCGTGGGCGGTCAGAAACTACTGTGGCTCTGTGTTTTTTTTTTTTAATCTATAGCATAATTTCAATGAATATATAATAAAAAAACTATTGTACAACTAAAATAAAATATTTTTTTATTTGTATGAAATGTTGATAAAAATAAAACAAAAATATATAGAAACCTATATCTTATGGCAGTCAAACTTATGAAGTATGAAGGAGCATATTAAACATTTGAATGAACATTTAAATGATTCGTAAATGTTACTACCACTGTAGAAACAAACATGGAGCTAGGCCGGTAATCTAGATAGACAGTCGATGGACTCATAGACTGAAGGCTTGGAACGGGCCTTCTGGCGATAGAAAAAGAGGCAGACCAGCTGCCCGTTGGGTAGACGACATTGTACAAGTAACCCACAAATATCGGATGGATACAGCCAATATAACAGGGTCACTTGGAACTATAAAGACCCTAAGTAATCAATGAAATAGCATTTTATATCATAAATCTATACATATAATAAAATGGTAGGAAAATCAAAACTGTACATTGAATATTTTTTAAAAGAATACTTGGGGTGTGATCTACAATCGATATCGAAGCCAAAAATATAGTTTTTAGAACTTTTTCTGTTTGTCTGTATGTGTATCCGGGATAAACTCAAAAAATACTGCATGGATTTACTTCAAATTTGGCACGAATATTATAAAGAAGTCGGGTCAACATATAGGCTACATATTATCACGCTATCACCTACGGGGAACGAGCAGTGAACCTTTATTTCTTCAACGCATTCTATAACAACGTGTAATCTAATAGCGTTCACGTAGACGACGTCGCGGGCAGCAGCTAGTACCTACTAATTTTCTTACTTAAGTGTAGTCAGAAATTTTTTAACTTTTTTTTTTGTAAGAAATACATGGCTTTTAGTCTAGTTGATCAACTCTTTTCTCACTGATTTGAAAAATTATTTTTGCATCAAAATTAATTTAATAAAATAATAATATAAATGGTGCTACGACTTAAAAGAACAAAGCAATAACCGCAAAGTGGTAGGTATATATGTACAATTCAATTACCTATTACTGTCTTCAAATTGACAAGTGACACATCAATTACATAATATGTTTAATAAAAAAAATCAATGAAACGGTAATCCATTTTCCCTGTAACTCAATAGAGATTATGATAATAACATCATCCTTCACCACAGCCATACAAATCTGTTTATGAAACAATTTTCTCATTTAACGCGGGATTGTTTAGTACTTCGCACCCCTACCCTTAAGAGAGATGTTTGCTGTAAACTGATTTATCATATCAGCAAGAGTTCCAAACAAGCATCATCTTACACGCATAAACCCTCTATCACCACCGCAAGAATACTGCAAACAACTTTAAACCTTATTTTTATGTAAATAAAGTATATATAGAGCTACATAACGAAACATGTCTTGTACGTGAAGGTTTTCTATAAAAGTTACATATACTTCATATAGTGCATAGAAAATCAAATGTTGTGTACTGAAGTTTTAGATTCATATTTGGTTGAATTTTCGAGTGAGTTATAGCGTTTCGTGTATAGTAGCTAGCTGACATAGAGAACCTTGTCTGAGACAAGGGTGCTAAGCATGGCGTTGTCCGGTTTCCGGACACGATCTCGCCAGTAATTAACTAAGTTTTCACTACATATGCGTATTTAGAAATAAAAATATATATTCTATTATTTGGGTATCCACTTATAATAAAATATAAATAAATATTCAGGTCAGGAAAAAAGTCATTTTGTATGTATAAAATTGAAGAAAAATCTCTTTGGTTGTACTGTTTGTATCTGGCTGGTTTTATTATCAATAAATATAGGACATTAAAAAGAGTAAAATTAAAATTAAAAAACACTTTCCCGCCATTTTTCAATTGTTTTTCTGCGAATTGGGTTCAAGAGGAGTGAGTCCTCTCGGGCCATCTTCACCACCTCCTTCTGCAAGATAACGTCCTCGTAGAAGGTGGCGACCGCGGTCCAGGCCCTATCACCGCCGACCATCGCTCGAGCAACGGCAGGCAGCGACAGGCCCTCTCCAATGACTGCAGCAAGATCCCGGCGCTGCTCAGCTCAGGCTGAGCATGACTCGAGCGTGTGTTGCGCCGAGTCCTCGCTGTAGTCGAAGTGGTGGCAGCCCGGAGTCATTTCCCTGCTTGAGACAACGTGCAAGTATTTTCCGAAGCAGTCGTGCCCTGACAACACTTGCGCGAGTCGGAAGGTGAGGACTCCGTGCTGCCGCACTGTCCACTCCTCCAATATCGACTTAAGTACCCCTATGGTCCGAAGACCAGCCCGGAGCGTCTCCAGCCAAGCCTTCCACCATGTGAAGATGGTGTGGCAAGCGTCGTCCCGCCATGCGATGATTTCGCTCGGCAGGGTATTAGTGCCCCCGCTCTGTCCGCCCATATTCGGCATTAGCTGACCGAGGGCAGACGCGATGCCGACGAGCTTCGGCGCGAGTTGGCGAAATTGCTCGTCGAAGCACCACCTTCCGTCGAAGAATTTTTTTTGTGTGTGTATAAATTTTATTTTCGTAAATTTAATACTACATTATGTAGATGTGACTGTATAAATCAAAGATAAATAGAAAGGATAAGAAAAAAGTTACGTTTTTGTTACTATATAATAAAGTAAGCAGTAGAGTGCAAAAAAAAAATTCCCAAACAAGTATTCACATTTAACAATATATAAACATCATTTTATATATTAACCTAATGGCATATGACGCAATTACGTTACATACAACTCTACATCACACAACACGCTAATGAAACCTCAAATATATTCGAACGTAGTGTATAAATCACGAACATCTCAAGACCGCGAAATCCGTTTAATCATCTCGGCGGTTATTAATAACGCCTTTGAAATTAAACAATAAATTTGGGGCTAATCGCGCAGAACTGCCGCAAAGCAACCGACGCGGCCGCTGGCTGAGTCAACATTTATAGAGACAAATTGTTGCACCACTAACACGGCCTCGACGATGTATTAATCTTGAAGCTGCGACACCGCGCACCGCCCGCCTCCCTACGACACTTAACTAAATGTTGCTCTGAAACACTCGCTATAAAAACATACATAGTTTTGTATCTTTTTCTATAGTTTTTTGATATCATAACTTTTCTTCTAGTTACTTTTAATCGTTAATTTATTTTTAAAGTATTCGAATTTGTACTAGAAGATACTTTTGTTTTCTTTTTTTAACCAGTTCTAAGTTGACGTACATTAAAATAAGTGTTATTTCAGAAAAGAAAACGTTTAGGTTAAGATGAACAAACGAGATTTTTCTAGAAAAACTTTTTCTTTCGTCTTTCGTCATTAAAAAAACATTGTTCAATCATATTTACACGTAAGTACAGGGTTTAAGTAATCGCATGAAACTAAACAAACAACATTAAGAAAAGAAAAATAACTAAAAACTCGAATCATCAACTGACATTCCCAATTTTTTTTATCCAATTATTCCTTACAAACCATCGAGCGCAGTAAAAGGTCGCATAGCGTTATCACGGAACGCGGAGTGATAGGATGGTTTTCTCCCCATTTCCCTCGCATGATATATTGTGGCGGTGCGACACAACTATTAGTGCATCCGTCATTAGTCTCCGTCATCGCAACGTTTAGCCACTGGGGTCTGCATAAACAACTACATTCTGTCTTGAAACATAAACGTCTTATTTTCGTTTAATTATTAATATTTTAATTATATAAAGACAGAACAATTATAATTTATAAATATGTATTTTTTATCTTAAACATATATACATTTTAGATTTATGATTTCGAAAAAGTTAAACTTAATAATTCTTTAATATTTGTATGATAAAGTTAGATATTCAATATTTTAATAAAATGTGACGTCGAAATAAACTTTTTTTTATTTACAAGGTTATATACGTGATGATTTTCTGCGGTCTTCATTACTGGCTCACTCTATTCAACGAGTCGTAGCGGCATATTTTAAAGCCTCCTTGACCTCCCTCAATAAACAAGCTTCTAGCACAAAAACAACTATTAAAATTACAGCAAATAGAATATTTTGTTATAGATTATGAGTTAAATACTGAAAAAAACGGTCAGAATGTTAACAAACTTAGGTACATAACTAACATTCTATGTATAAAATAGGTGAAATTTCTTTAATCAAGGGTATTTTCTCGTCAGAACGTTCAAGGGACCGCGGTCCGTCTCGGAGGGTGCTAATTGTGTGAGACCATAACGTACCCTAATGAAACTTAACTATCCAAGGAAACTGTTATCAGGTATATTGTCGTTATAAGGCTTGAACTAAAATATTGATAATAGAATCCATCAAAACTTGTATGCTTAAAACAATAAATGGCTTTAATGCCTTACGATAGAATCTTCCTTATTTTTTACGATTCTGTAAACTCTACGTCACTTGGGATCCATATTTAAGTAGATAACACAAATAAACGTTTTACAATCTTGTTTGTTAAAATAAAATAAGAAGAAAATATAAATTTTGATACCAGTTATCAATTTAACTAATGTAACTAAATATAATGTAGGTATATCTACATCCTTCTTTTATAGATTCCAAAATACATACATAACACGAGTACATGTTCATAATTCATCATCATCATCATCATCATAATATCAGCCATTGGACGATGGCCTGCTGGACGATGGCCTTCCATATTGACCTCCAGAGCGACCGGTTCGAAGCAGCCTCCATTCAACGGCTTCCGGCGACTCTCCTTAAGTCAGCTGTCCATCTCGTAGACGGCCGTCCGACGCTACGCTTGCCGGTACGTGGTCTCCACTCGAGAACCTTTCTGCTTCATCGGCCATCAGTTCTATGAGCTATGTGCCTTACCCACTGTCATTTCAGTTTACAAATCAATTGAGCAATGTCGGCAACCTTCGTTCGTCTGCGAATCTCATCATTTCTGATTCGATCTTGCAGAGAAGCACCAAGCATAGCCCTCTAAATTGCACGCTGTACGACTTGGAGCTTGTTTAAAAGGCCCATAGTCAAAGAACACGTCTCATGTTCATAATTGATTTTTGTTAATTTCCAGGTATCGCATATTTTACCCCGTAACAATTTATCCTGATAAATAATAAGATCTCGTGGAAATTTACGAAAAAAAAATTTACAATAATTAATATGGGTCTCAAGAAATCTATGTACCAAGTTTCATTTTAATCGGAAAATCGATGTTTGCATGAAATATTGACAATTTTTTATATATTTATCTATCCTCAAAAACTTATACATTTAAAATATTCTTCATGACCGTCACATCTTGTCAAGTGAAGGGTGTTAATTCTCTAAGACGTGCTAATGAAAGCGACTTACGCTACCCGTTGATCCCGACCCGATAACCGCCAGGAATCCGCAGGAAATTGACGGTTTGCTACTTGGACTTGCTCTTAATAACAAAGTTTGGTAACAACTTTAAACATTTCTGTAAAGAAAATGACGGACAAAGTGATATATTTCCTTTAAATAAAAGTGTTACTATCGTACAAAAAGATATTTTATATTAAGCAGATTCATGTTACGTTTATTAAATTTATATCCTTAATTTTGTGTGACAGTCAATTTTAATCATTCGTTTTACATTGACTGCATATTAACTACTAATATATTGTTTGATAAATATAAATTACAACTAATATAATCTACCTACTGTTTCTCTTAGTTAACTCACGGCATTTTTCAAACTACATACAATAAATTTCAGTAGGATAAAGTTTTATGTGTCCGAAAACACACACATAAACAAAATCACTAAAGCGCAGCCACTACGGACATTTGTACGGTTTACACAAATATTTATCATGACCGAGAACGTATTCACGTATCACGTATTTTCATACATGTAGTTTATATGTGTGCCTTGTTCTTTTTTTGTCGAATTCTTATAAATTTTAAATTAAAAACATATGTACTCATTTTAAAAAGAAATTAAAAATACACAAATTAAGTTTAAAAAAGTTATTTTCATAAGTATCATATTATTTATATGTCGTGACACTCTCAAAATTTTAATAAAAATCAAACTTATTTAAATTTTGTCATTACAAAAAACGACCGAGACATAATAGAACGTACACCCCCGATCGCTATATCGAGAGCGGGATCGATCCATGAATTACTCCGCTTTGAAACTAATTTGATTTTAGCATATTAAGGGGGGCGCTATAAGGAGCATGTCTTAGCCCCCCGGTAATAACGAAAATGATGTAAGGTGTGCCCTTAATATCCATCACGCGTCCGTATTTGCTTATCTATAGGAGCGCGGAAGTATAAAAATCATCAGAGGGTTATCACGACGACTCGTGTGTACGGTCAAACACTTATTAATTTTCAAATGGAAAAATAACAATGTAAAAAATATATATTCTTATAATTTCTTTCATAAAAAAGTCATTTAAAATGGTGTTAAAAAATAAGTGATAGAGTATTAAAGTACTAAGTCTAAAAATTTTATCAGATTCATCACAAAACAAAAGCTAATGCCTTTTACAGCAAACTCATTTAACTTTACGAATTCTCGCTCAAAGGTACCTGTTTCCACTTCGATTTTATTGTCTCCCGCTGTCCTCCTTCCACAATACATTTATTTTATTTATCGAGACTTACGGATTAAGCGCTTGAACCGCGATCGGTTCTATATTTTGAAGTGTTTTCAAAGTAGGGTATACAATCAAAAGGCAGGAAGTGAACGCACGGAAATAAATGTAGGCTTGAGGGGTAGATAGGAGCTGAATGCCGGCCTCGCGCAGACCTCTCAATCGGATGCTGAGGTACATAAATAAGACTGGATGAAGGTGTCTCTTATCGGTCTGTCACTTAGCTCACGTTTCGAACTTTTGAATATTATGTATATTTTCAAGTAGTTTCTTTAGTAAAAAAGGGTATTGCATTAAAGCGTAGTTGCATTTTCATTAATATATTATTTTCAAGAAATCATTACGAAATATATCGATACTGTTTACAAATATTAATACAAAACATATATTAATAAAAATGTGTCAACTTTCACCTCATTGTCAAAATTGAATTTTGAATATAATTAAAAAAATTGAATTTAATATTAAATTTTAAAAAATCTTAATCAGCCTTTCAGGCACTAATAATATCTAATTCATCTAAAACGGCTAAAAGCGGTTTATTGAACCGCGAAGCATTTGTAATCGTTTAATACCCTCAATTCTTTATCAGCGCCGAGGGAATCTGTACTTACCGGGATTCGCCCTCGCTGCGCTCACTGTAATGTATAACCTGACGAAAGCTAACTGATTATCTTCTCTATTTGTTTTGTTAATAAGCCAAACAAACGAATTTTATATTAACTTAACACGATAAATCTCCAAAAATATTCAAAATTGAAGACATGAAAAGATTATTTCTCGTTTACCTGCTGCAAGCAGTTCACACCTTTGATATATATTATTATCGTATCGTTTTTTGAAAGTACCTTACCTTATTTTAATTGTATTGAATTTTTTATTACAAGTGACATTACTAAAAGTTGAGAAAACTACATTTAAAAAACATTAAGAGCTGATGTTTAATACAATCAATCCATATACTCTCCGTAAAAATTCAAAGGTCTTTCGAAATAAACTGTAAAATAACACTAAAAAACAAACGATACAAACTTAGCCAAAGTCAATAATGACATCATTTGCTTATCAGTTGACCATTACCCAAAATCGAACGCTACATTACGCAGAGTCCGAATGTTCCCGAGCCGATATAAAAACACCTTATCAACGCTTCAACGTTGAAAAGCGGCATCGATTACAATATTTACTTCTAAAAAAAAGTCATAACTTCTTTCCATTTACAAAAATAAAAACATTTCCAATCTTATCGCCTTCGATTTTTTAAATAACGGTATGCCATCGGTAGATCGGGAGTACGAGCTTTTTGTCCCCGGTTCCCCTTTTTTCCGGGGAAGAATTTCTTTTCGGCAATTTAGAGGCGAGCAGATAATAAAAGGGCTCTAACTGCTCCGATCGCACCCTAATGAAAACTTGAAAACTCCTCATTTCAGTATCAATAACTCTGCCAATTTTAAGGAATCTATAAACATACGAATTTTTTCCAAAAACTGAATTTAAGATTTTATCAATTAGTGTGAATTTATGAATATATTATAATATCTGTATTAGAGTTTTACACCTTCAAAAATTAATTTGTTGTGAATCGATAAAACAATCTTCATATTGCGGTTGATAAGATAATCATATTTAACAAATAAGAATTTTAAAAAGAGTCAAGTATGATCATAACTAGATTATCTCAGTTGGCCAGTACTTGACCCAGTTACTGCACTGGGAGTAAATCGAAAATCGATGTGCCAACGACCCACGCGACTCCCGCGCTCCAGCGCTTACTAGGGTTACATTACGATGTGTCACACACTTACATTTCAATTTAATTTGACTAAAGGTCGATGAACCCTAATTAGAAAAACATCAAAAGCTAGAAATATTAGGAATACTTTATGGGTCACTAAAACGATAACAACGCTGATGATATCAAAGTATATAAATATCTATAGTACCTATTATATTGTATTCATTATCGTATATCCCAAACTACTGACAGTAGTAACATGAAATGTGAACTGTTCTTAGTGTTTATGACGTAAAGGTTCACTAAGAAACGATTTTTAGAAATTCGACTACTAATGGCCTGAATAGAGGTGGCATGGCAAAGATTGTACGGGAGAAAAAAAAATGCTAACATATTAACTTAAAATTGAATAGGTACAAATCATTTCAATAAAAGTAAATAAACACCTAATTGCGTGTTTGTCATAATTCATCACCTAATTATGTAAAAACGCCAACACGAGCGAAACAACACGAAATAGACTACATTACTAGTAAGTTAACGTTCTATATTATAAATATCCACGCAATAATACATCTATACAGTTGAAGAATTATTAAATTTTACCTACTTAAGCATACTTAATATCGATTTTGTTGCTCGAACCGATTTCCGTAAATCGAAAACCATACCAGCTTGATATCAAGGTAGCATGAGAAATATGTATATTATACAAATCGTCTCGACTATTGTATGTGCATGAATTTGTTGCTAATTTGTTGCTAACTAGTTGCTAAAGTGCCGATTTTGTTGCTCGAACCGATCTCTGGACATCGAAACCTATGCCAGCTTTTTATCAAAGTAGCATGGAAACCATGTAAATTATAGAAATCGTCTCGACTATTATACATAAATTTGTTGCTAACATGCTGATTATGTTGCTCGAACCGACCTCCGGAAATCAGCCAGCTTGATAGAGTTAATTTAATATTTATTTCTAATTTAAAATCTAGTGTTTAAATGTAATATTTATTCTACTGTAATATTATTCTTTATATTAAAATTATGTTTCCATGCAGCAAATTAACTTCTTCGTACATAATATTACATCAGCAAGTTAAGTGTAAGTTAGTAACAGTTGAAGTAGAAATGACGTAGGTGTACGAAATACTGTAAATATATGATACTTTTCTATCCATATTAAATAACAATGTGTCCTATTACATAATATAGCTACAAATTTTTGCTAGTGGCGTCCGTCGTATAATAAGCTAAACCCTCTGTATATTTTTCGAAAGTTTACCCAGAAAATATAAAAATAAACAAAAAAAAGGCAATTAAAGGTCTTCAAGCTCAAAAACAAAAATGTTATTTTATAACTTTTTTTTTATTAATTACCCTTTTTTTAACCAGTATTTTGGAACCTTTTTTATTAATCTTATTTTTTTCACATTAAAACTAATTTTTAAAGCTAGCAGCAGTAGGTACCAATCTTTTTTTCACTTAAGAGTAACTAACGATCTTTAAGGACTTTTATTGTACCTATACATCTAGAGCTCATCATTGGTTAATCAACATATTTTTATAAAACCATCTTGATATACTTTTGTCAAAAAAAATACGCAAACCATCATAGAAATTTTGAAGAATTCGGTGTATATACACGTACCCGTATAATTATATAAAAACTCCTCATTCCATGCTTCACTAAATTCCCTCTTTTTAACTGACAGTCCACCATTCGGATAGTAATTCGGTGAATAAGAAGTTTCCTTTGAAACAAAAAAAAAAAGGTTTTTTGGAAATGGGTTTTTAAAATAGTATAGTCTGTTTAAAACCAGTTTTAATTATCCAAATGCAAATATCATTTATTTCACCAAATTTAATCTCAAAATATAAACGCCCTTTAGCCTACAGCATGTCTGTTACATTTCCTGCTTCTTTATAATTTTTATATATTGTAAACCATTTTCAATATTATTATCAAAGTAAAATATCACACTATTTTAAAATTTTACCTATAATATTGTATATAATACCGGCGAATAAGGTATTAAAATTAAAATAAAACCCTGTAAAAACTACACTAACAATTTTTTGCCATTATAATGTTAACAAACGTTGTGAATTTTTTCCTTAGGTACGACATTGACAATTATAAGGTTTAGTTTTAGTTTAACAGTATGTTATTATATATTTGTTCTTGTACATAATACGTACACAATAATTCACGAGGACACGACGACGGATGTGTTTCGTATTTTTTCAGTGGTCTGTTATTCCCCTCGTACACGTAACTGCTAATTGCTCAGCTGGGACCTTATGTTAGTTTTTCATTTAAATATTATCTGTATCATGATTATACCTATATCTGTAAGTTTACTATTAATATACGTTTTTATATGTGTATATAAGTTTTTAGTAAATAAAGTTTTAGTTAATGCATGCGTTAATTTGTGACAACATAATTAGTTATTAGTGACATTAGTTGACATGTAGAGTTAAATCAGTATCTAAGATTTCGGTGTAGAATTTATAAATTTATGCAAATAACATTTCAAATAGAATATTTCGTCGCATCTAATTGACAAAATTAACGAACGCCCGCCATATTGAGAGATTGTTCAAACTGAGGAATTATTTACAACCCACCTCGCACCACATGTCCTTTCTCGGTACTCGGGAACTTCTCCGTGCCTATTCGAATTCCTGTATGGAGTAGAAATACGGCTTTATAGGAGTAAAATCATACTTTCTCCTCGACGGGCTAGCGGGGTGCGGTATACTAATGACCGCGCGGGGAGAGGCTGCCTACCTACGTATACCTACTGCCACGACAACCACACTTTATATTGCGTTTAGCTGCCTACCCACACTCTCGTTCAACACACACAGACAAGAATTTGTATTTTTTATGATATTCCGCTGTACACTATTTTCTTTTTGATGAAAGGTACAACTTGCAGCTTTTATTACGGTGCATACCGCGAACGTCTATAATTTAAGAAGCGTTCCAGGTACTCTGCTCGGAACGTTGTTTGACCCGCATAATATACATATGTATAACTTTTTGTATCTATTTGTGGTGACAACACTTTTTTTTTTCATTACAACTATTATGTTTTGTTTAACTTTATTATTTCTAAAACATATTTTGAGAAGATATCTGATATCATTGATTAGCGTAAAACGCTCATGAGAGTAAATGTAGAGCTGTATCTCGCTTCAACGCTTCGATTTGGAAAGACTGCCTAATAACTTTTTTGTTCAGATTAAAATATTTAAGTTAAATTGAATTGTTTCACTTAAGACCAATTAAAAGCAGTCATAGTTTCAGCAAGTCACGGTCGGGTATGCATATGTTGAGCCAAAAGTCGGTGTCGGCTGTTGAGCCAAATCGCTGAGTCACGAACCCTGTGTCAAATCTCAATAAACAGTGAAACTTTTGTTAAGCATATGTAGTAAATATATCACGTCTGCACATTAGCGATGTTACCTACTAAACGAATATGTATCAAACATAAACGAAATATATATTAATAATAAAAATACATATTAATTTATTTCTGAAAAAAGTACCTAACCGATTTTTGCCTTTTTCAAGCACTTTACTGTATAGTAATAAAAACACGAAGAAAGAATCTACATGTAACGTACAAATATGCGAGAACTATGAAATATTTATTCATTCACACGTAACCTATAATTTGTTGTACATAGGACGTCGTGGTATTCAACTGTTCAAGCCTCTAATTAGAGCACCGCGGGCTAGAGGTTTATTACATACATTTACACCGTGTCCATATATTTAAATGTTTATATATTCCTACTTTAGCAAGACTGATAAATTATTTCATAATAATATATTCTTGATACCTACAATTTTTTCACATAATATGTCTTATAGGAGTGTATACCTCCAAAATCATACGAACTTATTTGAATTATTTAGTACAATTTACTTAAAAACAATTTAATACCCATAATAAACTGTAATAAAGACAGAAAATAATCTATCATTTTTTAAATAATGGCTATAAGTCGAATTGCCAATATTTCATTTATTAGAAATCGATTTATAACATATTTATACATAAATAAAACTTTTGTTAGTTCTGACGAATAAAAAACTATGTTGAGTAGATTCTGACTTTTAAAAATGTAACATACGATATCCAAATTGTTATTGGAATAACGCATCATCCATCAGACGGTGCGCCGTCATAGGGGTGAACGGATCGCCAAAAAGTAAGGGACGGCTATATCATTCATAGCGCGTTAGAAAAGATCGAAGAGAGAAATTTAAGAATTTGCATAATCTGCTCGGGTACTTTATCATAGAACCACGTGTCAGTGACTAGTGCAGTCGCGGATTACGCGCGCTGGATTAAATCTCGCGACTAAAGAAGAGAAACTAATTTATTGACACAGCTTTGCCGAGATGTTTTAGATGAAAGTTACGATTTCATAAATTCTTAAGGTTCTTATTTTAAAAAAATCTTTACTACATATTGTATCAGTGGAAGAATGATAAAAATTATATATGAAATGATAAATATCAGACAGTCGGGACCGTCCAAAAAACGCTTAACTTGTCCCGCTACAAAAGGAAAAAGCCAACGTCTTCCGTTCGGTCGGAGGCAAAGAAAAAATCTTCGCGAGGGATCCGTGCCTTCCATTTATCATATTCCATATTCATTTATTCGTCAAGTTCTGGATTCATTTATTCGTCATGTCTTGATTTCGTCTCATTTATTATTAAAAATGAACTGTCCGGAGCAGAGCGTGAATACGACATCGGCCCGAGGCTACCGATTTAATCTTACTATAATTTTATACTAAATTAGGTCATTGCCCAAGAACAGTTGCATTTTACTTTGATTAATCAAACATATGTTTCATTATTCCGTCTATTCTATTCGCTAAAATATATTAGGTACAGATTAATTATCTCATGTTCTAAACGTTAGATCACAATACGACGTACCTATACATAGGTAACTAAATTTTGTACTTATTATTTACGCCTATATTAAATTGTATAAACATATCATATATTACGTTATACATATTTTATTTATTTATTAAAATAATAAATGATATAAATTATAAACATCAGTAAGATGTCAAAACTCATTCGAGTTTTACCGGAAATCAGTTTCGTTATCGATATGTACTTAGACATATTATTTAATACCTTAATACTAAAAATAGTACGAAAGAAAGATAGGAGTATAACATTACAAATTAGGTATATCAGGTAGCGATAACATTATTTACCCGACTGCGACAGAAGGATGGTTATGTTTTTCGAGTGTATGTATGTATGTATATATGTATGTATGTATATATGTATGTATGTATGTATGTCCATTTCTTTGGCACGCCCTACAGCCCAAACGGCTGGACGGTTTTTGACATATGAGGTGTCGTTGGATTTGTCTAAATTGTAGGAGTGACATAGGCTATATAAATTTTCAAAATGGCGCCCGAAAATGGCGGAATGAGGGGAGGGAGTTGATTTTTTTTTCTTACTGTAGCAATATGGATATTAAATGAAAGCTAGTAAATTGTTTTATTCTTTTTAGTTTATAATAAGAGTATTTTACGCAGTCGGGGTTTTTGATTTTTTTCATTAAGCATACTTGTTTATTAATTATTATTCACTTATCATTTCAACGCTGTCTGCCTATAGACCGACCAACCAGTTTAAGTAGAAGCGAGAGTGATGTTATTTTACTTTGGTTTATTTTATTATAATTTTTTATTATATTTTATATTAAGTACCTATAATTAATTTTTAACTAAAAATATTATTACTTTTCTATAGTATAGTTTAATTTTAGTAATTTTTTTTATTCATAAGTTTTATATAATATTATTTGTATTTATTCAATTACTGTTTAATTCAATTAAATATTATTTATTTAAGTTAAAGATTTGATATAAGCGTATTATCAATAACGTGTTTTTAAGCGATATTTTAAAGTTAAAGGAAGTTCGTTTATAAGATGTGGTATTATGTAACTTAATTTTCTTTTGTCGTACGGGATATTATATTTCAGTAGCAGTAATATAGCGTTACTTTTTTGTCGGGTAATAATACTGTCAAGTTAGGGTCTACTTTATTCAATATTTTTAATGTATTGTTGAAAAATTATTCACTTAGTACAGTGTTCAATCATATTTGAATTTATTTTTAATGTTAATAGGGACGATTTCTTTTAACAGTCGAAGTTGCAGTGTATACCTAAATATATTATATTATCGTCATATAGGTATTACATTATACATATCATCTACATCTTAGGAAGGCATTATAAAAAAACTAAAACATTTTGTAACAGACAAATTTTGATGCTACCGCATTTGCAAGCATTTTCGACATTAACGTTTTTTACAAGTTCGTGTAGAGATCACAAGGTCAGTGGATACGGATCGCGATCCCATCCGTGCTGACCTGCAGTCGCATGATGGATGGCGCGAGGGATTATATCAGAGTCGTAATTCAACATGACCACTTAACATTGTAATAAGTTGCTACTGTAACGTTGGCTACGCTATTAATGTTTAAATTTTTTATTTCCTATAAATTATAAAAATATTGGTTGTCCGTAAACTCGGTTTACGGGCGATAATCTTACGTGATAACGTCATAAGAAAACATTGATAAAATTGCATACTTTTATGAATTTAAATTATTATCACTGAGTTATTATTATTTTGTACCTAATACAAAAAATGAGTTAATTCAATTAATTACAATTGTTTTCGATAAATTAACATTAATTTACACTCGTTAATTCAAATATTCTATTATGTATTTAAATTATATAGATTATACAAGTAACAATGTGCTATTAACAATTTATTTACAACTTATATACATTGTTAATATTTACTTATACGATCCTCCAATCTGCATTATTGTTTTCATTCAATGGTCATTCAATGGTCTTGCTCGCGAAACGTGACAATTATTCGTGCGGTGCAGCCGGCATTCATCGATTTATAAGACGTTATCGCGTCAAAAAAATATATTATTTCAATTTTATATAATTACTAGCGGCCCACCCCGGCTTCGCACGGGTATTTAACTAAAATTTCAAAAATTATAAATTTATATTTTTTATCACCTACATCTGCGTCGATACTGGAAAATATTTTATAATAGACGGATTGACTTGTCAAACATGTGTCAAAATAAAATGTAAGTTACATTAAAAGCACTAAGGAGTATTGATATCAACTTCGAAGCAAATAACTTTAGATAGGGGATGAATTTTGATAAAATACGAAATACGTCTTCAATTAATTCTGTTCAAGAATATTTATGCAAAATTTGAAGTAGATTGGACCAAGGAATCATGTTGTCCCATACAAATTTTGCCCCCCCCCCTTTTTCACCCCCTTAGGGGTGTAATTTCGTAAAATCCGTTCTTAGCTGATCTCCGCTTGGTGAAAGAAATATTCCTACCTAATTTCAAGTCGCTAGGTCTTATAGTTCCAGAGATATCGTGATGAGTGAGTGAGTGACCTTTCGCTTTTATATATTTAGATAATGTAGCATTTTGTTCGTAAAATGTAGTCCGATTAATAAAACTCTAAAAAAGATTAAATGCAAGATTTTACGAGTAGGTAAAAAAATATATTTAAAAATCTAATCTAAATGTTCGATTTGTTACATAAACGACGAAACAATAATAAAACATTATCATTTTATATACGCTTAGAAATTTTGAACAAAAATATTAAGTAGGTACATAAATAATTGAAAATAATGAAACGCTGTTATGGCTTTAAACAAAAATGTTTAAATTAAAACTTAAAAAGTGTGATAGATATATAATTTTTAAAACTTTTAAATTGTTTTTGCTCATTTGAAGCCTCATTTGAAAAAGTATAAACAAAATAATATATTAGGTAAGTCTGTTAATGACTGTCAAGTGACTGCACTACGGATATGCAATCATTTCAAAACTATATCGATGTTGAATACATCTTAAGTATTTTCACATTTTTAAGCAATCTTAGTAACAAAAACTATACTAGAATAATACGTATGCTTAATGCGAAAAAATAAATAAAGACAATATTTTTTACTTCCTATTTTTTTAACTGGTAAATAAAGATAAAACTAGTCAAATATATAACAAATAAAATCAAACCTAATTTAAATTTATATGTTACTGATGTAGCAAATCAAAAATAACCAACAAATCCAAAGATAATGTCAATTACATCTCAAAACTCATGATGGATGACGTGACTGACACAACTCGTGTCACGAACCATGACAAGAATATCTCTATTACTTATGTACATTATACTATTAGCCTGACTAATAATGCTTTTAGCTTAATACGATTGTTAAGAATAAAACTCAAACCATTTAGAGTCTTGTTGTATTTAAATTATTAATTTTCAATACTTAGGTAAATTTTATACTCATATTTTGTTGCGATGAACTCAGAAATAATTTAGTATCTGAATAAGGACAAACTGGTTTTACGAGGTAATTGTAATTAGATAGTACTAAATGTTATACTAATATACATCCAGTCTAGGACCACTGAGTTACGAATTACTAGATTTGTCCGAATGAATTGTTAAATTTTAAAAAGTCATTTCGTACTCAGCGGTTGAGGAAATCATCGTAAGGAAAGCTGCATGTTCCGAAAGAAATTATGACGTAATACACCTTGGTAAATGAAGCTCCAACCCTTCTTCGTAAGAGTAGTAATATTTGCCCAACTGTGGGATAATGACAACCAGTTACAGTGTATCACAGTACTAAATAATACTAGTAAGTAGCTATGTACTAAAACTAACTAAAATAAAATATTCTTCATAATATACTTTTAATTCATTTTTTAAGAAGATTTTTTTTTTTTTTTTTCAAATATGCTTAACACACACACACGGTCGTCTGTTCCTAAGGTAGGCAACTTAATGCCTGTGTTTTAGGTAACAGCCGACTGATATACTTTTTTTTTTAAATAAATATACATATAAATAATACATATATAAATAAACATATATTACACCCAGACTCGAGGCGGGAATCGAACCCACAACCCTTGGAGCAGAAAACAGGGTCACTGCAAACTGCGCCAACGGGTCAATCAAAATTTACACACGTGATATGGAAAGCTGAGCCAAATCGCTACCTATTTAAAATTTGAGATGTAAAAACAATACACTTGTTAAAAAATTATCTCTACGAATAAACAACTGAAAGTAACCAATAAGAGTTCATAAAATCATAGGAAACGTACAAAAATAATGTTATCACAAGGGGTCGAAGGCAGAATATATGTGATCCATTTGTAGGCAATCTCGACAATAAAACGTCAGTCTTTGTGTCGGCTGTCGGCGAGTCGTAATTCTGCCATTTCGCCGACATAACAAATGAGCGCGCATTACGAGTGGCTATCCCGAACTACATACGTCAATGGCTTACACAAAGTTTTGTAAGAAGGTTAAAACAGGTAAATATTCATATATTTTTAGTCTGCCAAAATTGTACAATTACAAAAAAAGGAATAAAAATGTACAGTACACAAAGCTATGACTACGTATGAATTTCATTATAATAAAATCAAATTAAAATAATTTATAAAACATAATCGAATCGGTACGCCATTCGTTATACGCATAAGCAAAAAGTAATGACGTATCGAATTTCAAGGCAAGCGATCCATACAATAACACGGCTGTCTCCAAGAATCAAATCTTGGTTCAAAAAACTACTATCGGATATGATGAGCACAAGACCCGCCCTGAGCCCGCCACGACAGGAACAAATGACCCCACCGCATCATAATAAATAAAACAATTTGTTGTTAATTAGATTTCGTGAATTTAATTTTCATGTCGGTAATTGGTCGGTGGCCACAAAGAGCGGGTCTCTATCAGTGATGGATGATCGAATGGCGCCTTCTCACTATTTACCTTCGTCTGTTCTAACGTAATTAGACGCTTCGGAAGTTTACTTTCATTATTGCTTATGAACCTATTACCATTTTAATATAGATTTCATTTTCAATGATATATTCTTATTGTTTTGAAGCGTGAGAAAACATTTGAACTATGGTGGAACTATAGGTCCATTCTAAACTTTATTTATATTGGTATTTTTTTTTAATATTTTTCTAATATTTAACTCATATTAGATACCTAAATGATTTAGTCATTTTATTTAAGGAGATTTGATTTTACCTTTTCTATAAGCCACAGGAGACACGTACCCAGAAGACTTCACTTGCAAGGGTTTTTAAATTCTAGTTCACGTCGTTACACGTTAAAAACTCAAATCTTTCTCCAATCACCCTTCAAATTTGCTCTATGTGCCCATAAACCGTTAGATGACGTAAATCATCCTTCAATCAAACATCTAAAAATTAAAAAAAAAATTAAAGCCAAATTAAAGGAATTATTACTATAATAAAAAAAAAACTGGCACTATGATTTGGAATTAAACACGAAGAATTCCGTACTATATTTTTTAACATACTCGTAGCATATTTTTTAAGATCCGACCTAAAACTCCGAATGTGCTTTACGTTTGTTGTATAGGAATCTCCTTTAATTTATGAATTTAAATTGTCATTTGTCGATATAATGATAATAGTAGTACATATTCTGTAAAAAATTCGAGCTGTCTCTCTTTTACTGCGCTTAGTAATCGCGTTTTGTTTCCACCCCTTAGTTAAGAAACGTTAAAAGCAAAGATTTTACTGAACTTACTGATCTCATTGACTGCAAGTTTGTGCGTGAGTAGGTACTTGTTTTACATTGTTCCGTGTTGCTTTAAAAAATTATCACCAAGTATTACTGAACTATTTCGAACAGTTTCTTATATACCTATTAGACACCCAGGCAAACTGTGCATGTGAAATGGTTCTGGCTCAGAATATGTTGTAACTTTACCACAACGCTGGTAATTCTGCTAGAACCCCAACACTTTGGAAACACTTTAACTGATAAGTGAATTATTTGGGACTTTATACTCGTACTGAATGTTAATAAAAAACCAAGTATCAATTTCTTACTTAAATAACATTTGAAATTTCGTTTCAAGAATGTTTCCAAACAATTTAAAACGAAAACAAAAGATAAATCTGAAGAAAGCAGCTCGCTTTTAGACAGTTGCTACTAAACGGCTAGCGTAAAGTTTAAAAAATAAACGGTGAAAAAATCATGGAAAGTCACGGACGCTTAACTTTCTTCCCCTGTTTTATTTTTCGTTCCCTCTTCTACAATTGTGTCTCTCTTTCATTCTACGATAACAAAGCACTCGGTCTCTTTCTATTTAACTGATAAGTTACTTTTTTAAAGTGCAGGAAAATCGAAGTCGTTCACTGGCCGAAATTAAAAGCTAGTACTGGCAGACTTGAGTCATAAAAAAGGAAATATGAATACCGTTTATCAAATAATTTACTTTCCGTGCGTAATTGTTTGTTTTTGCCATTGTTAAATAAAAATAAACTGTAGATATCTCTACGCTCCACAAACAAAGTTAAAATGTGCTTACTTGGGAATGATGCAGATTTTATTTTCGTTAATGTAGCCAGTGAACTGGGGGTTTTACGTGCCTAGTCATTGTACAGTTTACATTTTTATAAAAATAAGCAGCAGATACTACAGCTTTTTTGATATATAAAGTATAAATTAATAGAGTATAATTAATAAGTATTATGTATTAATAAATAAAATATAAAATATTTTATAAGAAATATATATCATAATATGTATTTCTAAAAGAAATTGATGAGATACACGAGCAGCACTAAATACAACCGATAATGTTCATTAGATAAGTTTATTATTTTACAAGCAATCAATAAATCGTTCGTGTTTTTTTTTTTTTTTCTATCTGTACTATGATGCATATGTAACGGTCTCTAACTCCACAATAGGGTGATGAACGCAAATTGTAATCGCAAACCGCTACCGGGAAACAATCACATATTATGCGTTTACAACACTAAATATCATTAGTTTTTCCGTATTCATATTCACATTCTTACATATCTACCTATGTCATAATAAAATATATTAATATTGAAACGATAAATTTTTTATATATTGGTGATGATTTCAAACCAAACAATATTCAAAAATTGCAATTAAATTTAAGATAATTATTTATCTTTAAATAAATGTATTTTTTTACCAACAAACAAACATAGATAACTTATTATATGCCCTTTTAAAAAAATATTAAGAGTGATATAATCGAATGTCATCATACTCGTATGTTATTCAATTAATATCTATTAAAATTTTATCCACACTCGGGTGTGTACGCAGTATATCTACCTACTTATTACAGTTCGCGGTAAAAATACGGATTGAGATACAGAAGAGGTAATCGGCTAGATTCCGTATCGTAAAGCGCCGTCACTGTTGCATTTACGTGACATTTTACCACTGCATGTATTTAAACAAAGTTTTTAAATCCCCAATATTAACAAAATATGGCATCTAATTCCAACTAAAATGAAATGTGCAATGAAATTTGAAAATGAATAATGTAGAGAAAAAAAAATGTGAAACACTATTTACCCTTTTTTAGGGTTCCGTAGCCAAATGGCAAAAAACGGAACCCTTATGGATTCGTCATGTCTGTCTGTCCGTCCGTATATCACAGCCACTTTTTTCCGAAACTATAAGAACTATACTGTTGAAACTTGGTAAGTAGATGTATTCTGTGAACCTCATTAAGATTTTAGATACAGATTTACAAAAATAGAAATAAAACAATAAAATTTGGGGGTTCCCCATACTTATGAACTCAATTTTTTTTTCATCAAACCCATACGTGTGATCTATGGATAGGTCTTCAAAAATGACATTGAGGTTTCTAATATCATTTTTTTCTAAACTGAATAGTTTGCGCGAAAGACACTACCAAAGTCGTAAAATGTGTACCCCTGTAACTTCTAAAATAAGAGAATGATAAAACTAAAAAAAAAAATATGATGTACCTACATTACCATGCAAACTTCTACCGAAAATTGGTTTGAACGAGATTTAGTAAGTTGTTTTATTTTATTTTTTTTATAAAAAAATACACTATTATTAAAACATCGATCAAAGTTACAACGAACTACAAGAACTTTTATATGATGTTACTTGCTGCTACGGAACCCTTCATGGGCGAGACTCGCACTTGTTTAATTTTTTTTTTTTTTTTTTTGTTATACTAGTAATAATCACAGGTGATAGTGTCTCATATGATTTCGGTGTTTATTTGTTTTGACATTCGGGCTGTTTAGTTTAATAATAATACCGAATTGTTTGTTTTACGCATAAGTGACAGCGAATATATGAAGTCAGAGCTAGTGTTTTTTTTTTTTTTTGATAGAATTAAATTCTATGTGCAATTTTTACTCTTCAATACGTTACTAAAATATAGGAGGAAAAAACCATAATAACCATATTTTCCCTTTTTATATGATTTATATGATTTTAAAGCAAAATATTTAATAATCTGCAAATTTTCAACAAATATATCAAGTCATTTATTATTGCGAGTCAAAAGTTTTAACGTAAAAACTGCTGAAACAAAACCGAGCGATGTTGCGATACCCTGATATTGATATGAGTGACTTGCACTTACCGCCCTTTGAATAACGTCGATGTTATGGACAACTACCCCACCCTACTGAACTGTTTACCGAACAAACAATGTCCTTAAACATTATACTCGCTCAATACTCTTACTCAAGTTTAAAATAATACCCTAAGTCCAAAACGTCAATAAAATCTAAATTGTCTCCCCTACTATTGTTTGTTAATCAAAATATTATATAACATTATTAGTCTACTCATGTCCAAGAATAATAATGATTTCGAATTTTAATACGATTGATAGAATTAAAAAAAAAATTAATTTATTACTGCTTTTCAAAATATATGCATATTATATCACAAAGGAAATAATGCGTGGTACATTATAACATATTCAGAATGAGATAACTTGTGGCACTGAAATAAACACCACGTTACAACAAGTTGTATCCAATGTTTTATGATAAAAAGTTGACACCATAAACTTTGCTACTAAAGCAACTATATTCTGTATATCTTATCCGACGACAGTAACGGGGCGCAAAAGTTTGTGAAGCCACAAAACCGACTGAAATTGCTACCATGTCTATAAACAAGGGAACGGGCGTGGAATATTCAAGAGGAAAGTTGGTCACCGAGTTGGTCATTCCACAGTCCATTGGGTGCGACAGTTGCATATAACGGGCTTAGTTTGGACACCATACGTCACGGTTCATGCATTGTCCCTAATGAAGGCAAACTTACGATAATAGGCCAAGTTATTACAATCTGAGCTCGGTTTGATGACCACTTAAATGTTGTGATCCTCGGACTAAGTTTTCACATTATAGAGTGTTCTGATGTTATATAGAATATATTATTTAAGTTTCAGAGTATATTTAAATGTCTTTGTCCTTATCGATAAGAGGATAATCTACAAATAAAAATAAACTACCTATTAGGTACTATTTTAGCTAAAAAAAGATAGCTATTGCTTACATTACGTTTTAGTTGCTTTTTTAATTTATTTTATATATTTCTAACGCCATTACTTAATATTGTGCTCATAATGTTTAATTTTTAGTGAATAATTAAAACTTATAGAGTTATTTTTAAAAATAAACAAGTAATATATCGCCTTTTCAATGAAATTTATATTAGATCTATAAAACAAAATTTACCATTTCGTACAAATTTGATAAGTGTAACCTTGTATTCGCAATGAAATCATTTGATATTTAAAATACATTTAATATGTTATACAAATATAAAAAAATAAAAAGATTGATCGGTTACTTTTCTTTAAAATTACATCGATTGATGTATTGATACATTCATTCCTTGTAGCAAATATATTACAACAAATAATTTAACACGTATACAAGACAAAAATCTAGCAAAAACAAATCCAAAAAATATTATGGTATATTACATAAATAAAAAGTACAGTGGAAGAAAAACAACCTGACACGCTCATCTTTCGACAGCCACGTCGCGTTGTTAGCGACAACGAACTCTATTTTGCCGACTTGGCTCGCTGAATAAACAAAACGTTTCAAGCAGATGCGAAATGATACTATTTAAATTCAATTTAGAAATAGAGGCTTATTACGAAAAGTTGAAGCCAAAAATACGCACACTTTAAATAATCCTAATAATAACTTTTTCAACAAAGATAGATAAATATATATAATTTTTTTAAATAGTTTAATAAGTTATTTAAATGTAAAAATAAATTGCCTTAATAAGACAAAACCTATTTATATTTTATTTTAAAATCCATGACAATCCTCCAGTTGTATCTACTGAATATTGGCTCAAATTAATTTAATACAATTCTAAATTAATTTTCCGCTTTTATGCATTGTCTTACGCTAGGATGGTGGTGTTTATGTGTACTGATATATAGTCTAAAACGGATTACAAATCTATTTAAATGATCCTCATGAATAATCTTTCAAGATTGCTTTCTCTCTAGACGTACTCGTTATATTTAATGTGATAAATGGAATACAATACAAATGTTATGAGAACTCTTAAATATAACAATCTTATTTATAAAATCCAAGTAAAAAGCGGACATGTGTACCCAACGCTACTTGGAATTTATATGTGACAGACATCCATCGACACATCTGAGCATGACAGACAAAAATAAAATGTTAAACAAAAAAACATCAAATATAGTTTTCATTCGTGATGACACAATGCTAAAATAAAACTTGTATTTATTTTGGTGACATACACCGTTGCTCGTTCATTGCTATCTCCAAACTAGAATAACTAGCACCGTTCTATGAAATACATAGAAATATAAATGTAAAACTTTATAAAGCGGCCTCTACTAAGATTGTTATATCGTAAATTTTATACTTTAACAAAAATATGTTAGTAATAAATTATTTTATACTTTTTGAAAAAGGTAGAACTAATTATTTGCGTAAAAACCGTATTATAACACTAATGTTATTTATACTAAATGCAAAATGTCTGAAAGGTACTAATAGTAGAGATAGTTCACAGATCACCTCCACCACACCACCACCTCCCTCTGGAGGTGATCTGTAAGATAGTTATATCAATTTATTTGAATTTTAAGCTGTCTGTAGGATAACTATGAATAGACAAAAGTCAAAATGTTGCATACCGACATTCGTAAAGACTTCCGTTTAGATGTGCCCGACAGTGGTCGGCCGTTTCTTTTAATCTCCGTCGTGAATGAAGCTAATGACGTAGCGCTGCGCGAGCGCACACCTAACGGTCGTCCTCATTCATCAGAGCTGTCAGCGACATCTATTGACAGTTGACTCCTGTGTCACGCCCGCTGGATAAACATTCTTGTTTCTAATATTGATAAATTTAAATAAAGTATCTATTAACGCTATTTTTTACAATACAAACAATCTAATTTTTTTAGCTTCAAATTAACGTACTTAGTTTCGGACTAGACCAGTCCAAATTTAAAAGTAGCCGGCATAAGATCTGTATTTTAAATTACATATATACAGTAAAAATATTAAAATTTACCTATCCTTTAAACGAACCTTTGCCAGAGACTTGCAACAATAGTTAGTGATAAGAATGTAAAGAAAATAAACGATTATAATACCATCAGTCATGCCGGCAGCCCCGCGGTGGTCAGGTCAACGGCAAAGAAAAAGGCCCACAATTCTGAGCCGAATTCAAATGAAGAATGATTCATTTATGAAAATGAAACGACAGAATGAATAGTTATGTGGCAAGGAGCACAAAAGCGGCGGCAGCTACTGGCCATTGCTTTATGCCACGTGCTTCTGAGCCTCATGGGAAATAAAATACACAAGAGACGAGAAAAAAGTATAGAATAGAAATTCTCTAATACCGAGATAATTTCATTTTGTACCCTAATTAAATTATTATTTGGTCATCTCGTGACCACGACGGATTTAACTCTGTCGAAACATAAACGTAAGAAGTTAAATAATATATAAATTGAGAAAATTTCAAATTTATATAATGTTTATATTTTAATAAACATGAGCTGCACTTGTAAATACCACCATAAAATATGTTTGACATTTAAAATTGCGACCTTATCTCATAAAAATGGCAATTACTCGCTACCCCGTGCCCGCAGCTTAGTAAACTCAAAAGCTAAGAAAGAAGGAGCGGGCAATGAAATTAAAAATATGTCTTAAGGGCAATTAGCTTTAACTTTTACAGTAAGTGCCCTATCTGCCTCCACCGCTCCCTCGCTCTTTTCAATTGCAGAGAACGACCAGCTTTTACTTGAAGTTAATTTTATGAACTAAACTCAGAATTTTCCGAAACTTTATTCAGCCAAACCTTATTATTCAAATTGACTTACAAAGAAAATATCTTTAATTTAAAAACTATATCCATTAAAAAATAAAACATGTAGCTACAATACCTAGGTCATTTTAAAAAGTCATATAAGAAAAACTTGATAGTGTTTATGTATCATCGTAGATAAATGAGTAAAGAAAGTTATGATTTTTATCCATTTGTCCAGAGTTCCCTTTGGTGAGTAATCTATCTGGTAATCGGGTCAAACCGCGGGAAACGTCAAATTTAAGCATTTTTTTTTTACCATACACACGCGGTCGTCTGTTTCTAAGGTAAGCAACTTAATGCCTGTGTTTTATATAACAGCCAACTTTTTTTTTTGTATAGGCCATACTTATGTTTGCCGTGGTCTTTGCCTTTATATAATGTGTTCTGTGTTTCCGGATCTCTAACACTGGATCACATCCCTGTATTTACATCTTACTGGAGACCGTAGAGTATTAAGCGTTTTTGTTTTCAATACTTTTATTTTTCGAGTTGCTTTTGGCAGGACGACATATTGCATACTGATAGCTAGTTCTAAAAAGTTATGGTCACATACAAATCACACCTGATTGGGCCTCTACCTATTATTAATCTTAAATTATATATTTCATTGTGACGAAAAAGATATTAATTATTTAATTAATATATATTAATTACAAAAATTGATCGTAGTTTAAGAATTATTATTTTAAGACAGTCAAATTTTTAGAGTCATGCTATGGTCATACCACAAAACAGTCTCTTAAAAGTAAATAGAAAAGAGAGTGAAATTATGTAAAAATTGTTAAACGTTACTAGAAGCGCATTGACGGACTGCTTAACAATAAATTTCCATTTATAAAGCCACAAGCAGACGCGGGGAGGGGGCAGCTTCCGATACTTTTTTCCTTCATTTCCTTAAGGCCGCCCGGCTAGGGTGCACCGCCCTACAGTCACCGAATTAAAACGTTGCCCGACTTTATACACATAATTATGTTGCATAAAATATTTGGGTATTGTGAATAAATATTTTAGGTACTGGCGTATCATTAATAATATATACCTACTCAAATAACTAATTTTTGTTATATGTATATATAGATACATGTTATCGTTATTCTTACAAAAAAAATTAAGCCTTGTATTTCATATTATTTAATATAATAAAATAAAAATAGGTAAATATAAAGATTTGAATAATTTTATTGATTTTTGAAAATGAAATTAATTTTAGAACAGATAAAAGAAAAATATAAACCTTTATTATTTTATTAAATCCATGCAATGGTAACAGTCGGGAGGAGGAAGTTGAGATGTCATAGAGAGCCTCGCACAAAATATTGGCGGGATAATAATTAAAAGAAGCGATAATGTCCCCGCCGCAGTGAAAAACGACCCTACCATCCTTTTTATTTGATAAATAAAATTTATTTGCGAACGCCACGACTTCCTCGCTTCTCCGTGGGTTCAACTTCCTATTAGCGATTCTTTGTTCTATATTAAAATTAAAAAAGTAAAGTAAGTACATGCTTTTTTTTTTAATCTTCGAATATCCTAACTTGTAAGCACAAATACATTAATGAGGTATTCATAAAACATACAAAATGTTAAAAAATTTCGACGTAATTAATTAATAAAACAAATGAGTTGGAGATCAATATTTATAGCATTCAAATAGATTTATTTTCTACCGACGCTTATGCGCATAAACGCCTACTAGCAACACAGTACATTCTAAGATTTTTATAATAATTAAAATGCACATCATAAACAGGCAATGATACGAACATTCAACTATTAACCTTCGCTTCCCTCGGGACCGCAATCGGGACAGTTTTACTGCGCACTAAATATTCTCCCGGCGACAATTGCGATTATGAAAAGTGCACCATTATTTATATCCCGCAGTTTATTTTTTGTCGCCCCTTTCAAGGGCAATTAAATACCGCCAGTCTTAAGCGTTTTGCATATTCCAAGGAGTTTTATTATCAACTTCCTAATAAATATAGCAAAGGTTAAAATGGATACGGTACAAAATATTACCCAAACCAATTTTTTTGAAAAACAAAAATAATACTTTCATTCATATTTAATTCTCATATTAAAAAACAAATGAGATATAAAATTTATAATAAATTCTAAGAATTCATATTTCGTACTTAGTAAAAAGAGTTATAACAAAACAAAACAATTCTATTAAGTAATACCATTAATACTTGAGGGATAAATGAAATTTTGTCGTTGACGGAATCGAACGAAGATCCCCGGGAGGCTGTCAAACTGTTTCGAAGTTTCGCCTTCTGCCTTGACAACTTTTAATAACCTTCGTATCAGCCAAATGGATTTGGGATTTTGAGAGTACTCATTACATTTTCACCAAACTTTAAAATAATAGATGGGTTAAAATTAGATTGTCAAAGTTACCTTGACAAAGTAAACAATATTATTTATGATATAGAAATCAAAATCATACGAGTAAAAAAAGTTCTATATTCAAATTAGCGTGAAAAGCACTTTTGAATCGTCATTTTTCAAAGTAACTAATATTTTTTAATCAATAAATTATAGTTAATGTGAGGCTACCACAGATTCAGAATGTAGATGCTGTTGAGAAGAATTGGTAAGAAACTTAACAGTTAATCCTTTCAAAAAAAACCGCCAAAACAATATTATATTATTACAAATTCAGTCATATGTTCTGCATGAAAGACACTATTAGTAATACCCACTCAAAGGTGTTTTTTCTAAATTAGGCACATACTCTTGCAGTAAAATTTCAATAATCTATATGGATATTACATGCAATAAAATGAAAAAAACGTAATTTTAACAACAAGCATTGTATTGCTGTTGGTATCATCACTTTTTTATTTATTGCAAATACGAGTATAATACATTAGTCAGAACTAATGTCTAATGTTATAATTATTAATAAGTAATCATCTTTATAAATATTTATATATGGCCAAACATCAGTTTCAACATTTCGAATAACTTCCTAATACATCTCTTAACTCTCCCCGCACCGAGCGAAATTGAACCGTCTTAGATCTGTCTCATCGTAATCCACGCTTATAATTGATGTGATAATGTCAAATAGGCCCCACGATACAACGAATCGGAAAAATACAAATCTGCAACATGATCGATTGAACAGTGATAGACAAAGAGATAAAAGTCAGTCTGCTTGATGAGATTTCAGCTGTAAGAAAAGTTTATCTACTAATGAATTTATAGTAGTTTGCGATATGCGTATAAACCACTATCGTATGTCTAATATTTACACATTTTAATAATTTTATTGATTTCATTTAAAATTTAAACTATGTACAAAATATACAATCATAAATCATGATATCAAAATAAAAAAAAGAATTAATATCGTAAAATTTTACTGTTTTAGGTTGATTAAAATTTTGTAATCTAAATAGTTTTACAGTAGGTATTTGTGATAATCTAGGAAAATATATTATAAGTGTATTTCGGAATAAAAAAAAATGTATTGTAAATAGGACATTAAGTAGATGTAAATAAAACATTTGCAAAATGTTTACATCTATTCAACCCTCATATCACAAGGCACCCTAATCGACGCTGTAACCGACAAGAAATGGCGGAAAAATTTACTTTTTGCCTTTGAAATATTGAATTTTTACATTTATGCCTTTCACACCTCATAACGTAATATTTCTTCCCGGCTCCATCCCCTTGGTAAGTTTTCTGTAACAGCATTCAAAATAAATGTAGAGTATTTTATCAACAATTATTTAATACAGAACATATTTTGCTATTAAAAAGACGAAATAAATATCAGTAAAAGGTATATTTATCAATGCTGTATTTTTTTTTTAATTTTATTTATACCAACTTACATACAATACCATGTCCTAACTGATTAACTAGCTTACTGAATGATTAATCATCGCCCAAACCTAAACTATTTAAATATTGGCCTATTTTACAACGTATATAGATGAGCTACACTCTATTCCGATAATAAAGAACTACTGGCAGCCCTACTCAAAGTAATTGTCATGTTTTAATTTAAATAAAATAAATAATAAAAGCGTTATTATTTATGCTTTATATTAGATTATATGTATAGGATGGAAAGCGTTCGGAAAGTTAAGAAACATCTTTTCATCCGTCATATCTCAGTGCCTGAAGTCGAATGTCTTCGACCAATGTGTGTTACCAGTTACGACATATGGATCTGAGACGTGGTCTCTCACTATGGGCCTTTTAAACAAACTCCAAGTCGCACAGCGTGCAATGGAGAGGGCTGTGCTTGGTATTTCTCTACGAGATCGAATCAGAAATGATGAGATCCGCAGACGAACGAAGGTTGTCAACATAGCCTAACGGATTTGCAAGGTGAAGTGACAGTGGGCAGGGCACATATGTAGCTCGTAGAACTGACGGCCGATGGAGCAGAAAGGTTCTCGAGTGGAGACCATGTACCCGCAAGCGCAGCGTCGGACGGCCGTCCAGGAGATGAACAGATGGCTTGAGCAGAGTCGCTGGAAGCCGTTGGGTGGGGGCTACTTTGAACCGGTCGCTCTGGAGGTCGACGGGGGATGCCTACGTTTAACAGTAAACATCCAATGGCTGATGTGATGATGATGATGATGATGGTGGTGGTGGTGGTGATGATGATGATGATGATGATGATGGTAGTGATGATGATGATGATGATGATTAGATTATATAGAAAAGTTTAAATGATCTACCTCTGTTATCTACCTAGCAAAAAATCTCACTCAAAACCAGTTTTAATTATTTTTAACTCGTTATGTTTTGAAATAAAATAAATTTATTTATTATCCTTTAATAAAAATGGGTTAACTTGTTGTTCATATTTAAAATGCAAAAAAAAATTAAAACAGAGAGAAATTAAAGAAAATCAATTACAGCCGTTTTCGAGCACCCTCGCCATGTGCTGCCGGGTACCCGACACAAATAATGTGACCGCAGCATTTAGTCGGCGGGCATCGAACGTTCTCTAATGGAATCTAACCGCCAACTGGCCACCGCATTAATCCTTTACCGGCTCTTGATTAATTATTCAAACTTGCCCAAGGGACCCAGTACACACACTTCACAAATTGTTTACAACAACGCTGCTTGTGTAATTAGAAGGATTTTCAAAATGTCTTAAGAGTTATAACGTCATGGATTATGATACATAATGTTTTAGATCTAATTACGATTTTAAATAAGGTTAAATAAAAGTTTAATAACAACTGACCACGATTCTAATTATCTACAAGAGACTTGACAAATTACACCAATTCATTTTAATCTTAAAAGTGAATAAAACCCAAGACGACCGTTATCGTGTAGTGGTGCTAGCCTAGTCGCCTCAACGCCACACGCCGGCGGTCGCTGGTTCTATTCCCACTCGGGACGTATATTTGTATTTATACAAATATTTCTTTCCGGTCTGGGTGTATGTCCTTGTGGGTCTCCCTACCGTGCCTCGGAGAGCACGTAAAGCCGTCGGTCCTGGTTGTTATCATAGATACCTGATAAAAATCATTCGTCATGGTAGGGAAATTATCCGCCAACCCGCAGTGGATCAGCGTGGTGGATTAAGCTCTAACAATTCTTTTATATGGAGAAGAGGCCTTCGCTAAGCAATGGGTGGTTTACAGGCTGTTACAATGCAAAAAAAAATCCTTGACTTCGAATTGTATATTTTACTGAAATGAACTGAAATTGTTCAGGTAACCCTATAATTCAATGTAGCAAGAGTATTCTGATATTATCAAATTAAGTGCGGACATCGCGACTGTTGACTTGAACGATGTAAGTGACCCTTAATCCGCAGTAAATCTTCGGTCCGGACCTAAGTATCCCGCTCGGCCGTACGAGGGTTAAACAAGCGATTCCAACATCATTTATTACCTACTTGTTGTACGTAACAATGGATTTGTTAGAACAAGAGGTACATGATTCTTATACATTTTGTGAATTTGCAGTCGTATTAATAATTAAAAAAATAAGTTCTTTGTCTAAGAAGACAACAAATTGAGCGAAAATTTTTTTTTTCTTTTAACAGTAGATACCTATATACTACTTTTAAATAGGTATATTGTATACCTGTTTTCGTTACAATATGTAAGTATATCAGACCTCGGTCAACCTCAGTTAGTACAGAAATTGTTGAGTCTAAGAAAGTATACCTACATAATACAAAAAAATATTTAAAGTCAACATTCCACACCTTCCATCTTAATGTTTTTTCCTGTATTAAAGTCGAACTCTTTATTAATAATTCAAAGTAATTTTAATAAAAAATTCTTAAAATATAAAAAATTCCGTATTCAAAATTGTACGATAAAGTAGATAAAAAATAGTAATAGATCCTGGTGATACAGAAGAAAGCTTCACTCGGTGTGTAAGTGGGGACAGGGCGATAATGTGAACATTATACGCGGCACCTCTTGAGCTCGCATAATCGTCCGTCATAAGCAAAAACACCGCACTTGCATCTCACATTTGAACGAACAGTCGCGGAGAAAATTATCGCGAAAATTATTGAAACAATAAATTTTGTTATCGCAAAACAATAAAAGATTTATATAAATGTTTTGAAATAAATTACTAAAGTAATAACTAAGTTAGAAATATAAACAGCTCATGTATGGGACTCATTGGTTATAATTTAAAATATTTAAGATCGTTCATCGTCTGTGTTAGTGGCTGTACCTGAAAAACCGTAATTATTCTAAAAGCTGACCAAGGGCTATCGGCCTTCAGGTTCAGTGAACCGATAATTTAGTTACGTAGTTTAGTCTAAGGTAGGTACATACGCGTGGTTAACCTACGCAAAGTTTAATCTAATCTTATTTACCTTTATAGTAACTATAATAAAATACTTATTCCGAAAAGTTAAAATAAATATTAAAATATCGTATACGTATATATCTACTTTTTAAATCATATTTGACCAAGGTTTTCAAAAGGCGGACTAGTGCATCGATGCGGAAACAAAAACATTTTGATTGACAAGTGTCCTTGTCCAATAGCATGAGCGGGAGCTGACGAGTCACGTCAATCAAGAACCACCCAACATAAACAATTTATTCCATATAGCGCAGTGTAGCCTTTATTTCTTTCAATGTAGAAGCTATATTATAAACTGCCCTAATTATAATGCGAATACACACGGGCCCTGCGCGGAATCGTCACGCGAACGCGATCGCCCCATTATTCGCCGCCCTTTGTAATTTGAATTTCGAATTCCAATTCGTATTTGTGGTAAAATAAAAAGAACTGTTTCGACACAATGGCGTCAAGGGCGGTGCTCTGACATGCGATCAAGTTATTACATTAAAGGAAAGCGCACCCGTGAGCCGCTCGCAGACCTGTTATTTTAACTTCGGGGAATAAAATATTTTTAACATTAATACAATACTCGATACATAATAAAAACTTTTTTTAATAAAAGCGACAGTAATGATCTCACATTAGCAATTTTTATTTCAGAAAATGGTTTACCGCGTCGGCTACGGACAGCCTATACAAACACACAGCTGTTGGAGTTAGAAAAAGAATTTCACTTCAACAAGTATCTTTGCAGACCTAGAAGAATTGAAATTGCCGCGTCGCTAGACCTTACAGAAAGACAGGTAACATGATTTTTTTTTTAATATGGCTATAATTTATTATTAGCTCTATAAAAATAATAAAATAAATAATATTATAATAAAAGGCATAAAGAGTTTTTCATCAAAGATATTTCAGAATTTAGAGTCATGAGGGTCAAGTGAGCGCAATTAAATGATCGAAATTCAACAATAATTGTTAGTGCTCGCTACTTAGGTTCTTGTACATATAGCGAGCTTTTGCAGGAAACATACTTTTATGTTCATCGCTTGAAAATGTGTATTGTATTTTCGTGAATATTACAAATTTATTAAATACATATTTATACAAAATATTTTATTGCTCTTCAGGTCAAGGTGTGGTTTCAAAATCGTCGTATGAAACACAAGAGGCAAACACTAAGCAAAAGTGAAGATGGTGATGACAAAGATTCTACAACATCAGAAGGAGGCAAAAGTTCTAAAACAGGGTTGGAAAAATTCCTCGATGATGATGGTCCATTATCTGGCAAGAAAAGCTGCCAAGGCTGCGAGCTACCACCGGGTGCTTTATGCTCACCAGCTGAAGATCTTCCCGAACTAGCATCACGGACAAGAAACAATAACACACCGAGTGCTACAAATAACAACAGCTTTGCAAGCGATGGTGCTTCAAGCGTGGCTTCTTCGTCTTCGCTCGATAAGCTGGCTGAAGAAGATTCGAGAGAAGGTCCACCTCCATCGAATTCTGTCACGACAGCTCCTAGAAATCTAGCTAAGCGTATAAAACAAGAATCAAGGAAACGCTCACCGTCATTAGATGCAACTGGATGCAAAGTTTCACCAGCTTCATCAAAAGATGGTCTCGTTGGTGTCGCAGGTATAACAGATGGTGGCAAATTTTCATCTGTTAATTTAACTCCGTCATCTACTCCGGGCACACCTTCCAGTATGCATCAAAGTCCTCTAGGTCTATATCCTCGACCATCACCGCCACATGTACCACCTGGCCCTCCGTTACCTCAAGCCGTACCTAACGCTATACCTCCCTATGTTATTAGAGGAAATGCTCCACCTGGTCAATTTGTCCCTCATCCTGACTTTCGTATGGATACGAAACAGTTTGTTGGTAAATTAGCGCAATACCAACAAAACAATAGATCTTATGAGACTTATGGGCCAACTTTGCAAGGAAGTGATCAACACGTATACACACGAAATCAACAACACTCAAGGCAGCAAGACGGATCTCCCAGTACAAGAGCAACAAATGGTATAGGATCGAGGCAGTCTTACCCACACGAAATGTATCAAAACTATGGATACGCAAATTACAACAAAGATCAAGTTGCATACGGCCATCCCGGATATGATCAAACACAAGGATATCCTGGAGAACATATGGGTTATCCAAATAGTCACTACGGGTACCATTACCACGAAAGCGGAACCCATGATCATACTCACGCCTATTACAGCAGTGAAGGACAAAAAAGTGTACATGGTAATGATTACACTAAAAATGCTTATTACGATACTAACTCATACGGTAATCAACAAAGCGGCGCAAGTGCGACGAACTATGTAGCCAGTGGACCACAGGGACCTACTCCAAGTGAAGCATATGTCAACACGGGAGAGTGTGGCGATGGATACGGTTCTTTCCAGCAATTTTACGAAGCAACACACAACACTCCGACTACAGGTGATAATTCAAATTCATCATCAGATTTTCATTTCCTAAGCAACCTAGCAAACGATTTTGGTCCTGAATACTACACCATTTGAGATAAGGTCTTCGCCGAGCAGGCGAGTGATCTGTTCGTGTAAGTTTTCAACGAGTGTAATACAATTATTACTATTTATGTACATAAATAAAAATTATCGTGGTATAAGTGTAAGGGTTATGGTGTTGAACTTGAACTGAATATCGCCAAAGGCGGCTAACTAATAATTGTTATATTTCTCTTTGTACGATTTACATACCCGTAAATTAGATGTACCTACTCAGTAAAATGTAAATAAAATTCTACTATGAATAATTGTTATTTTCCATAGAATTAATGAATTAATAATTTTACACAGACTTATAAAGATTCCTACTTATGTATAAAATCATTAGCTGTGTCCAATATGCAAAGAAATGTATAAACAAAAATTTATAGTACAGAAATTAATACGCAAGTCTTAGTAATACAAGTATTCTATTTCCAATACAGCAATGTTGGAAATTTATATTTCATAAAGCAATCACTTAGAAAACATCATAATTAAAACATTAAAGGCCAATTTCACCGGTAGCTCATGAAGTTTATCTTAAACATAAGTTTCTGATAGAGTATCAGATGCTTTATCGGTACGAGGAAAACCCAACTAATAAAATACAACTTTTGGCGTACAGATTCCTAATAAAAATATCTGACAGATACCTAACCTCATGGAAATATGCCCTTTTTACTGAAAATTACGAAATTTCAGACAATATTTGATTTTATCAGAATTTCTCATCATTTTTCAGAGTTTTTTTATTAGAAATCTCTAGAATATCTAGAAAGACTCTGAAAGTCTTATCATTAATTAAAAAAAGCTCTAAAAAATTCTGATAAAATAAAGTCAAATATGGTCTGAAATTTCGGAATTTTCAGTAAAAAAGGGAATATTTCCATAAGGGTACAGATAGCAGAGTTTGATGCTGGGACTGAAAAAAACATATAAGAACCTACTATCTGTTAGATTTGTTTTTGATTTGTTACCTTTTATCTTTTGAATACCGTTATTCAAGATAAGTATCTAAAATTTTATCAGAAAACGGTGAAATTGGCACGAAACCCAAAAATATGTCTATGATCTCATGAATAATTGTACATTTACAGTACATACTTGCATATTAACTATAAAAATATATTAATTGTACACTTACCGTTATAGAAGCTAAATATTGTAAATTAATGGATATTTACCTACTAAATAAAAATACCTTTTCACGTGTTCATGTTACAAGTATTGCAATTTACATAATATTTGTTTTTCAATACTTACAGCTATACCTATTAATGAATATTGTTTACGAAATTAAGTTATGGTCGTTGCCTTATTTAGTTAATATTGTTTTGTGACTATGGAACATATTGTAGATACATAGTAAGTTAGTTTGTTAAGCGACTATTGTAGATAAATCAGCGCTATCGTTTTGGCCTATTAAAATAAAAAATAATTTGGTGTCGCAAGTATATCAACTTATTTAAGCATATTTCCCCTATTTCTTAAGCATTAAAGATAGCAAAACTAAATTAGGGATTCTTAAAAAAAATCAAAATTCTATTCTAATTTTAGGTATAAAATGATATTATCTATTGCCTCTGCCTCGAATCTTGCGGGCAGCGGAGCGGCGGCGGCGGCGGAGCGGGAGCGGCAAGATCTTTTGCTTAAAATCAAATGGACCAACCCTCGAAACCAGCGGCGCGGGCAGCAGCGCGGGAGCGGGCAACGAGCGGTGTACTACTGCACTCGAGTCAAGCGATGACCGCTCGCGCGTCTGCATTGCAGTTGTGCAATTTATTTTGGTGACGTGTCGAAATTTCGGACGTGGCAGAGCACATTATTTCATCAAAACAAATATTATGTCGACGACAAAACCGCGAACATAACACTACGCCGCTATAGTCAAGTGGCTATAATGTCGCGCGATCTGCCCGCTGGTTTCGAGAACGGGTCTGCGTTGCACGCCCCGCTCCCGCGCTGCCGCGGCCGCTCCGCTACCCGCAAGATTCAAGGCAGAGGCCTTAAAGTTATCATTGCGTCAAATATACAGGAACTTGTAGGTAACGGCGACAAGGGTTTGGCGGTTGGTACGTACTCGTACCTACTCGCAACATGTCGAATTTGCTCTACATATTGCTCTCTGAACTAAACCGGACCTGTATATACCTAGTTCTTTACTGGGCAAAGGCAATATAGTAGAGGAGTTGAAGTTAAATCCGCCATGCTTTCTAATTATTCTACAGAGAATACCGATCATATCAAGTGTTTATGATAACAAATGGAAACGACAGTTATACATGTCTTAGAGGCACGATGGGCAAACCTACAAGTACAACATCAATCACAAATAACTATTTGTACAAATAGGTACAACTATTCGCTTCGAGCTGAAATCTAAACCGCGACCGTCGGCTTGATGAATGGAATGTAAGGAATACGAACTACATAATTATGTTCAGTTTTTCCACCAGTCTGTTGTAACGGCGTCATATCACCTTTTTCATTCTTAAAATGGTATATATGTAGCTATCCCGAATTCCAGACTTTTGGTATAATATCTTATGAAGTAGCGGGTTTAAGTAGTCCTAAGATCTTAGGACTAACATAATTATGTAGTTCGTATTCCTTACATTCCATTCTGGCCTCTTCGGAGATAACTCTAAAGAAGACAAAACTCTTATGAACATTCTGGCTAAGATTATGAGCGAAGAAATTACTCGGCGTAATATCTATAGGTACTTATCTATATATATATAGGAGACTTTCTATAGATATAGTCACTCATCACGATATCTCTGAAACTATGAGACCTAAAAACTTGAAATTTGGTAGGAATATTCCTTTTGCCGATTAGAAGTCAGCTAAGAACGGATTTTAAGAAATTCTACCTCTAAGGGGATGAAACAGGGAGGCAAACTTTGTATGGGACAACGTGATTCCTTGGTCCAATCTACATCAAATTTTGCATAAATATTATTTAACAGAATTGATTGAAGACGTGTTTCGTATTTCATCGAAATTCATCCCCTAACGGGGTTAAAAGGGGATAGAAAATTATTTTGATATCAATACTCCTGAGGGTTTTATTTTAAAAATTACATTTTATTTTGACACATGTTTGACAATTCAATCCGTCAATTATATTATCTAATATATATAAATCTCGTGTCACAATGTTTGTCCTCAATGGACTCCTAAACCACTTAACCGATTATAATAAAATTCGCACACCATGTGCAGTTCGATCCAACTTGAGAGATAGGATAGTTTAAATCTCAAATTATAGTCGCAATTTTAATTTATTGCTAATTATCTGTCTGTTATTATTTGACAGTCACAATTATCTGTTAACTCCAAATGATTCTAACAGATGTCGATACCTTTCGACTGGGTTGAGTAAGTAATCAATAGATGGCGCTGCTAGGGTAAATCTACGAACGTGTCATATAAGCTACATTTTAACAGCATAATTACCACGTGTTGTTGAGGCTAAAGTATAAATTAACCCTTTTCTTGGCAATGTATCTCTGGAGATACATCAGAATAAAAAAAAATCTAGTGCTATTATTTGTTAGTGTAAACTTAATATTTTTATATGAATGTTTAGGTAATTTCTTAGGTTTTTAACGCACGTTTAGTTTTTTCTGTTAGCCAGACTAATAAGCTGATAAACTTCACTTTATTTTAAGTTCCGCCATATTTCCATGAAAGAAGGTGAGAAAAGTTATGAAAATATTTTTGTTTTTACATATTTTATGAATGGGTGCGTAAAATTATAAATTATAAGTATATTTTGCACTAAAGTAATTACTTTGGATGTTCTATAATTGTCTGGTTGATGCTTTATTTGACTTTTTAAACGGATGTATCTCATGGTACACACTGCCAGCTTCGCTAACAAATTATACAGAATCGTCCTGTATCTGTATGTGCACACTGCCAAGCTGATTGACTGTTCATATGCTTATGCATTTTCAGATTATTTCCTATTGTTTGAAGGTACATATGCTTTCAAGAGCTAGCAAAATACTCACATTGGTGCCAAAACACAATCAATCATCAAATAATGAAGAAAGTTCGGATTCTAGTAGTGAAGTTAAGAATTTTAATTTTCATAAACGTGGCAGTACTGAATCTTCATCAGGTCCTTTGCTTCCTTCTGCTCTTTAAAATCTTCACATACTTTCTGAAGATGAAAACAACCTCACCGTGCCCTAAATTACTGCTTCCTGCATTCCAGTATCAATGAAACCAGCTACTAAAAATCTTTTCTTCAGCTCAAGATTCTCTTCAATTTGTTATACCTCCTTCACCAACCGCCATAGTGAATGTTGTTCAAAATAAAATGCCTAGATTTGACCGAAAAGTGCCTGAAACACCTGAGTCAATAGTAGCAGCCTCACTATCGCCATCAAATATAAAGAATACACGCTCAAAACAGCCAAAGCTAACTGTAAGACGGCCTGCGCCTATACAAAGAAAGCAATCGAATTTCCATTGGATAAACAACAAATTTAAATATAATGCCGAAATACATGATAAACTGTTACCTATTGACAACATCAAAACACCACTAGAATATTTTCATTATTTCTTTTATGATGACATTCTTCATAAGATTACACTGCAAAGTAATTTATACTCAACGCAAAGCAAACGGTCGCTCTCTTAATTTTTCAAAACAAGATATCAAACATTTTATCGCAATTGATTAAATCATGGAAATTGTGAATATGCTGATTTATACTATTGTTCTCAAGAATTTAGATTTCCACAAATAGCTAATATATTGACACTCAAAAAAATTTCAGCAGATACGAAGGTACCTTCGAATTCTGTTTTAACGACAAATTGCTTGATGACGTGATTGATATTTTAAAGTTGAGCCCCTCATTGAAAAAGTACGTGCCAATTTCTTGAGGCTAGACTACTGTTTTGTGCATAAAATGTGGTATGAGGTTGTGTCTATTACCGGGTAGAGACTTTTTTTTCAATTTCCACAATATAAATTTCCAAAATCAATCTGATTTTGTATTATTTTTATCTAACAGAAGTTATATTTTTGTCACTAAAATAAATGGTACAGACTACTGATTATAAACGCGGTTTAATTATAAATATAAATATATTACAAATGTAATCGAATCATAGCTTATTTTGGCAATGTATCTGTAGAGATACATTGTAAGCGTAATGTATTTATTAATGCGCTTGGCAATGTATCCCACAAGATACATTTGGTTTTTTTATAACTACCCTCATGAGATTTTTTTAAGTATTTTTCTAGACATCCTTGGGTCATAAGAATTAATTGCTATAAATATTATTATGATATTTAAAAAAATAAAATTCTGCCAAGTTAAGGGTTAAAAATATTTTTATAATTTTTAAAATTTTAGTTAAATACCCGTGCGAAGCCGGGGCGGGCCGCTAGTATTATAATATTTTCCAGTATTACAGACGCAGGTGTAGGTGATATCTTTTTTTGGATGCTCCTGGTAGAACAGCCAAGACTTTATATTAAACGTAACAAAATTGAGTTGTAAATATACGGTATATTGAGTTGTAAATATACGGTATAGTGGTCGCTTTATAGTAAAATAGTGTTTTACATAATATTGTTTACTTTACTATTTTGGTGTTGTTTTAAGTCAAGGGATTTAAACTAAATGACTCATCAGCAAGGCATCTGTACTCACAATGATACAGATATAGAAGACACCGAAGTGTACTTGGAAACATTTTTGAATTATACAGCATTAACACCCCAATTAGTACAGATTGGCACCACAGACTAATGTCGGAACAAGATCAGAAAACATTATAAATCATGTACCCATTTAACTTTACCTTACACTAAAACTAAGAAGGAGAAGATAAAAGCTGTCATTGACTATTATTAAATATAAATCGTCTGTTCCTAAGGTAGGTAGGCAACTAAATGCCTGTGTTTTAGGTGACAGCCGACTGGTATACATTTTTTTTATAAATATACATATAATTAGTACATATGGAAATAAATACATATTACACCCAGACTCGAGGCGGGAATCGAACCCACGATCCTGGAGCATAAAGCAATGTCACTACCAACTGTGCCGAGTCAATCAAAATTGAAAAAATTATTACTTGCAGGTCTATTCAAATCTAAGAGACGAAATCGCATTGACTTGTGGTGTAATTATACCACGATACAATGAACGAACCATTGATGACCGTTCTGGTGTAGTGGTGCGAGTGGTCGCTTTAACGCCTCGGCTTAATCCCGGTGGTCGCGGGTCCGATTCTCGCTCGGGGCAGATATTTGTATTTGTGCCAATATTTGTTTCAGGTCTAGGTGTATGTCCTTGTGGGTTTCCCCACCGTGCCCCGGAGAGCACGTAAAGCCGTCGGTCCCGTTTGGTATCATGGATACCTTATAATAATCGTTACTTATGGTAGGATATTATCCGCCAAATCGCAGTGGAGCAGCGTGGTGGATCATACTTCAACCCTTTTTCTATACGGAAAAAAGGCTTTTGCTCAGCAGTGAGCTGTTTACAGGTTGATACAATACAGTACAGTACAGAAGCATTTGTGGCCTGCAGTGACGAAACTGAGCCTTACCATAAATATTAGAGTCCATCTAAGGGGAGATGTCACTGCCGGACTATTCTCAGACCTGTTGCTTAAAATAGGAAATGGTGATTTCCGGGAACTGGATAATAATGTAATGTATGAGTGTATATGAGTATGTATTTACCATAAACAAAGCTTAAGGTCAAACTCCTAATGTAGCGAGAGTATACTTGAGCGAAAGCTGCTTCTCTCTGTCACAGCCAGTTGTATGTGCCATGTTCCAGAGTAACCTGGTGATTCTAGCACCTCGAAAGAAAATCAAAAAATATTGTTTATAAAGAAATACTACGGAAGGTGTAGTATTTCGAATTCGTTGTAAAAAGATAATACTCCCGTGTAACTTTCTTCAGATCATAGGCCGAGCTTCGTGTTCATAAAATATAACAATTTTTATTTTTATTTTAATGTTTATTTAAACATTAAATCCCTACTCTATAATACCGTCATATTTTATAAATATTCAAATATTTTAACATAATAAATTTATGTTATAACAAAATTAATAATAAATATTACAACCATTTTAATAAAAAATTACGTTTAACGGCTAAAATATTACGTTTGACAACTCACTCTGTCTATTATGAAATATTTTCGAGTACCAACGCAGGTGTAGGTAATAAAAAATATAAATTTATATTTTTAGAAATTTTAGTTAAATATCCGTGCGAAGCCGGGGCGGGCCGCTAGTAATATTATAAAGCTGAAGAGTTTGTTTGTTTGTTTGAACGCGCTAATCTCAGGAACTACTGGTTCGAATTGAAAAATTATTTTTGTGTTGGATAGCCCATTTACCAAGGAAGGCTAGAGGCTATATAACGTCACGCTACGACCAATAGAGGCTGAGCAATAATAAGAAATGTAACAAAAACGGGAAAAAATAATATTTTTTGAGTGTTTCCGTTGCGTCTTTTATTTCTCTTCTCGAGACATTTTTTCAACATCACTCTTTTACTGAGAATTTTCGAAAAATAAAAAAAAACTCAATAATACGTTGAACGACCCAGGAATCAAATCTTAGACCCCTTGCTCGGCAGTAACGCTTGCAACCACTCGACCAACGAGGCGGGTACCTTAGGCGGGTTACTCTTAGAGTAATTGTATAAAAATAGTTAAGTACGTTTTCCCCTCAAATTAATGCGGGTGAAACCGCGGGGCAGAGCTAGTTTAGATATAAAAGTACTAATAATAATATAGCAAATTTGAAAAAGAGCTTGCACATAGGTCTTATGGCTAGTGTAGTTATTTGTCATACACCGTCTATTTGATATCCTAACTGATGAAATGATTATAATAACTATTTAGGTATTAATTTTAAGTGTTTGTGGTACATAGTATGATTCACATTATTTTTCCGAGACACACTTATAACGATTTGAAAATTTGGCGTTTAGTTACCTATAGATGTTCACTGTGTAAAATATTTTATTAATTTTGAATGTAAAATAAAATAATATGTAGGTACCTACTAGAACAAAAAAAAAAAAAAACAAACAAATAAACAGTACGTTTACTAAGGAATTAGTCAGAAGGTGGCATAAAAATCAGATTATGATTCTAAGAAAGAACGCGTTACTAAGTTTTTTTTTTTTTTTTGTGTTAAAAATACCTCTACCTGTTGTAATAATCAGTACGTTTTAAGATTTAGACAAAAATAGTAAGTTCTAATTTTTTTTATAAGTCATGAAAATAATACAACGTTCAGGTATAGGTAGGTACCTACTGTTATTAATATATTTAAATTTAATAAAAAAGCACAAACAGCAGGCAATTAAAAAATACATTTAAGAGGGCAAAATTAACACTCAATATATATGTATATATATATTCCCTTGAACGAGATCGTACTCTAAAACTTTTAATTTGCCGCGCCAAAACTAACGACATCAGGAGCGCGTAATTTAGAAACTAGTTCGGGTAGTTCTTCTATACAGCACCCTCCGGAAGTAAACTGTTCGCCAACTAGACACGGCTACTCTGCTGTAATGTACCTTATGATCAATCGGTATGGACTGCATGAACCGCAATACAGCAAATAGCGTTCGTACTATTCAAAAATGATCCAACAATAACAATGTACCGTACTGTACTGTATCAGCCTGTAAGCAACCCACTGCTGAGCGAAGGCCCTTTCTCCATATAGAATAGTTGGAGCTTAATCCACTACGCTACTCCACTGCGAGTTGGCGGATAATTTCCCTACCATGAGTAACGATCGTTATCTGGTGTCAATGATGACAACCGGGACCGACTGCTTTACGTGCTCTCCGAGGCACGGTGGGTGAAAAACACGGGGACATACACTGAACAACAAAACAAATATTTGTACAAATATAAATATCTAACCCGAGCGGGAATCGAACCCGCGACGGCCGGCGCGCGGTTTGAGGCGACTACTCGCACCAATACACCAGAATAGTCGTCAATAGCAATGCGTTACCTCAATCAATCTCGGTAAAGGTAAGACATTGTACGCAAGATGCCGCACCATATCATGATAACTGCGCCGCAACGAATACTGATGACGTTTTTGTCTAATTTACTAACAAGATGAGTAGACACATTTTAATTTCAGTACTTTTGAACAATTAAAAATAAAAAATTTAAGCACTCAGACCTTTAGCCCTAATTGAGCCTTAATAGAATATCCAAATTTTCATCTTGCTTCTAAAATTTTAATGTTATTATTTTAGTTTATACTACATTTTTAAACAAGTAACTTCAGTGACTAGACAACTAACAGAATTCAAGCATCCATATGCTGCGCTATAAGGCCTCTCTACAGTCAAGTAGAGTATCATGGGTATTTTCTCAATATGTTTTTCATTACAATATTTCCATGTACTATTAAGCTCATTTTAAAATACATAAGCTCTTGTTAAATTCATGATCCTAGCCTAAGTCTTTAGTCAGTGAGCATCAGGGTTCTCTTTATTACTATGTAGATTTACTTCACCTTACAAAAAAAAAGTTCAAAATCTTAATTACAATATACAAATTAAAACAAAAAATCAGTTATTAAACAATTTACTCAGATTAAGTGTTACAGAAAACACTTTAGAAACACTGCAATAATTTTGCTGAAGAAATGGTGCTTACCAAATTTCTTCCAATATTGTTACCAATATTAATTAAAAGGAATAAATAATAGTGATGTTTGAGAAAATATAATACCACACATGCAGTTATTCATAATAAAAAATAATTAAGGATTATGAGGTAACGCAGATAATATATTAGCTAATGTTATGATGTAGAGGCCTTTTGAGCCTGCGCCTGCGCCTGAACTTTCATATCCATCATCATACAAATTGCTTCTCGAACTTTTGATTTTTCTATACCCAATACTTGAATTTTTTCCATTTGTTCAGTAACAAAATCTACTTTCCTTTTAAAGTAATCTTTAGCTCCTTCAATATCCTGAAAATAAAAAAATCTGATGGTAAAATTATTATTTCTATTTCATCTTAATTATAACAAATTTAATAAAAATAATGTCTTTTATGAATGGTTATTAGAGATATAGTGAAGGCTCTATAATTTAAACCTCAATAAGTAGAGTTTAAAATGAAATTAATTTTAGAATTGTCAAGGATCTTACTTTTTGTGCATAGTATCCAGTTCCTATGTCAATAATCACATTGTCAGTGTCTGCTATTGTACCAGGTACGTACATTGAGCCAGTGAGGGGTACGAGAACGGTCTTGCCTTTTGTTGCTGGCGTAATTTTTTCAACGCTTTCACCTGATTCAACGAACTTGCCCTGAGCCATTTTAAGAGTTTGTAAAGAATCTTGAAACACGTTAAGTTCCTAAAATGTAAAACAAAAATTTCATTAATATATACCATATTATGGATCGGAAACTTTAATTTTAATATTCTTTATTGTTCCCACTTGATCTAATTGCTGCTTCAGTTTGGCCAACTGGTGAATATTTAGTTTCGATAGATCAATTTGATGCATCCCAGGAGCCGGACCCGATGAAACAGTAGCCATCTTGACAAAATAACTTAATACCCAAAGATATAAGCAAGTAATTATGTGTATTTTAATTAAAAAATTACAAAAACCTCATAGTTACTTTATAACCTAGTAGATTTGCATTATATGATTATAGTAGTGATGCGACTCGAGTCACTTTTACTCGAGTGACTCGAGTTGAGTACGGAAAAAATCATACTCGAGTGAAAAAAATAATGACTCGAGTTAACTTGGACTCGAGTTATCACTCGTCGAGACAAAGAAGTAAAAATATGTACGAGTGTGACAAGCCGTTAGTAGGGGTGTGCGATAATGATCGATAATTCGTAAGTACTTGATAATTTTTCATTGGATAGTTATCGATAAGTGTAATTCGATAATTTTCATGTTGTGCGATTCAATAATTATTGATAATTTCGTGTTATTCGTTAATTATCGGTAATTGGTTTTGGATCCGATAGGTATTGATAATTGTGATTCGATAATTATGGTTCGGCGGATGACCTTTTTTTTACGTATTCGGATAAGGCTAGGGCGTAAACGTCAGTACTGGAGGCCGGATAAACTTTTTTTTTTTTTTTTTTTTTTTTTTTTTTTTTTTTTTTTTTTTTCGTCGTCCGAAAATGTCAGTAATGACTCGAGTCACTCGAGTGACTGTAAACTACTCGAGTGACTCGACCACTCGAGTGGTACTCGAGTGACATTGCAAAATGACTCGAATGACTCGAGTGGTAAAATTGGACTCGAGTCGCATCACTAGATTATAGTGAATATTGAGAATATACAAATGTCAACTTCAAAATAGGGATGACGATCTGAGATCGATTAATCGAAGAATCGATTTTTCGAACCAAAAAGATCGATTTTTGGATCAATATTTAGTACTGAATCGATCCAGTGAATCGATATTTTACGCTCGATAATCGACAGTCGCTGTTTATGCTTTATTAAAAATATTATTAATTAGCTTACGAAAAGTTATATAAAAGGATAATAAAAATTTTAGTTAGTTGAACATACACATGTATGTATACAACAGACATGCTTAATGCTAAAAGCATTTTTTACAATTAAAAACAGCACCAGTTTCTAATTATTTTTTCTAAACACTTGTTGGCATTATCATTTTACATAAAATAAGTATATTATTCTTAATAGATTAAAAAGATCGATTTTTGAGAAATCAATCTTTTAGCCTTCGATTTTTTTAAGAATCGATTCATCATGTTGCGATTTGAATCGATTTAAAAATCGATCTTTTTTTAGAATAATCGCCATCCCTACTTCAAAATATTCTACAGATATTATCATATTAATTATGAAGAATGATACTTTCATACTGTATAAAATAATAAACTTTTTAGACATTCCTGTAAGTTACTCAAAAAAAGAATTTTAGTTTATAGTGGGTTATTTTAATTATTTATTAAAGCAATTTTTTAAAATTACGTCCTTAAAGACGACAACTTTTTAAAAAGTTATGTTTTAACTGTCTGAAAAAGCGTGAATGATCTTCTTTAATTTTTCTTGCAGCTATTTTTAGATTTTTTCCCAATTCTTCTTCATTATCGACACTCACCAGCTCCTTGTAAAATCGCCAAATAAAAAAATCGATAGGGTTGAGGTCTGGCGAAAGTGCAGGCCATTCGATCAGCCCCGCACGCCCAATCCATCTCTGTGAAAAAGTTTCATTGAGATGCTGTCTTACTTGTCTTGCATACATGGAGTATAGATACTAAGGAGGACCATTTTCAATGGGGGATTAGTTGAAAAAGTGGCTACTTTTTTAAGCAAATTATTGTTCGACCACTCACCGAAATAACTCTAGTGTAGCAAACGGAAAATGATCTGGGTTGAAAAATTCAGTATTTCTTTTGACTTCTGTAGTTAAGAAATAGTCAACTAGATCAATACTTGTGATTTTTTTTTTAATATTTAATTTATTATTGATAATGTTTATATTACATTATGTCTTTTATTGTTGTTAATTTATATCGTTTATTACGTGTTCAGTCCGTGTTATGACTGCTTTGTTATTTGGCGCTTCCTTCAAAATTTTCCATCATGATAATGTGGCATGAAGAGAATCTTAACTTAAAAAGGGGCCGCAAACATAGACATAACCATAATATATGTATATTAAGCAAATAAAGATTATTACACAATTATTTTATTTGAGTTAATAGAGTTTACACAATAGAATAATTTCTGCGCACCCTGAGGTATGTTTCGATGTATTAATATTATAATACTTATTTAGGAAATTAATAGACACTGACACCGTAAAGGACAATGGCAGATCCCCTCACAAATTTTTGTTAGCATAAATTTCTAGCGTCTACTAATGAAAAATATGTAATAATATAGTACTTAAATTCCTTATCACTTTTGCCTAAAGAAGCACCACCGAAAGAAGTAATGAATTGAAGATATTCCAGGTTGAACATTTAGAGGTTATGTTTCGACAACTTGTAGGTAACTAATCAAAAACTTAGTCAAATATACATGTTAAATATAGTCCGAAACTATATTTTAAATAACTAGATAGATTGATTACAAAACATTGTAGTAAGTATATCTAGACTTTTGACGCACTCACAGAAAAATAATATAAATTATTAGACGCTTGTTTTTAACCCTCAGGCCTAAAATATTTCATATTCGGAGATTTTCTTTGTTACCTGTCCTTAGGTATTTCCTACTTAGGTACATCGGCGTTAGCTGTAGATGATATAAAATTGACGATCGACAAAGACGTTATCATCTTCTTAAAATAATCATGAGCACTGTAGGTCAACAGATCTAATAAACCCTGCTCTTAGAATTTCTAGACCTAAAGGTGGTCTGTCTAGATTCAGTCAGTCAGCATCTGTTTAGATTTTTCTGTAATGATAATCACCATAGATAGTTAATTACGAGGACCATCCACTTATCGTGCCCTTCGCAGCATGGGATCATTTTTTTATCAAATAATCAGATGAGCAGCCCGCAAGGTCTTAACCAAATAAGAAACAGTTTAGAATGGCACACAAAATGGTTGTTCCCTGCAAAAAATGAAAGTGCGGCCTCTAGGTTATAAAGCAGACTCTAGAAACCACTTATCTACAGATACGTGGCATAAAGATAGTGGATGTCATATATAGTCAGTAAGAGTATCTGCTAATTTTTTCTAATAGAAGAAAGGCATGTTTATAAAATAAAACATTATTTTCTTATTAAGAATTATTATTGTATTCATGAAATAACTGGGCTTAGTAAATAAATAAATAACGCGTTATTCTTTGTAATAAAACAAGATTTCGGATTGATACAATATAAATCGTGTAACGTGATGCAATATAATCCGTGTAACGTGTAATATTTATTTAAAGGCAAAAAGTTCATGTATGGTTATGAGAGAAGATTTATTACCATATGGCAACATTCAACGGAACTATCGTTAGGTAGGTACCTACCAAGGAATTTAAACACAACACACACACTACACAGTGCACTCAAAAAACGTTCCGTCGGCCGTGAGTATTAAGTAAGCGTTCCAGTTATGTTATAAATTCCTTGGTAACTACTCTTTGTACCTACTTCATATTCCAATGAAATGTCAAATCATTTTTACAATAATCAAATGTTTTTTTCATTAAAAATGATATTTTTCCTAGACTTACACAGATCTTAAAAATACGTTGAAAAAACGTAAGAAATTATTTTATTTACATTAGTCATTAAGACATTTATAGGCGCTTGGGAATTATATCAACAACTTTTCCGCCATAACGTTTTTTTTTTTTTTTACTCAACAGGTAACTAATAACTATTGAAATCGTACATAACCTAATCTTCAAATTGTCCGTTTAAAATATGTCAAGTAAGACCAGTGTTGCCAACTTAGTGGATTTTCCACTAAAACTGGTGGTTTCAACATCTTATTTAGTGGCGAAATTTTGCATTTAGTGGCTAGTGGATTTTTTAGTGGTTTAATTATATTTAGTAATATATATTATATTATTTGGTAATTCTATCATAATTCATAAGTCTAGTTATGTAGCCGTAGGTGGTAACATCTGCTATCTGTTAACCACATGCGGAACTATTGGATCCTTTTTAGAACAATCACATTTTCGTATCTTAATAATTCTCTTTTTTTTATACCTCCTCAATGTGTCACATAAATCAACCCTTTCGTGAACCCAAAACTATTATGTACATTTCGGGTTAATTTTAAGAGATATTAGGCTAAGACTAAGAGTCAGTTGATCAGAGCATGCCATTCTGTTCGGTAATCGCGCCAGTTTCAATTAAATAAATTTTCTGTCTATTCAAATTGAACTATGCCGAAACCACAATATACACAACATTTTCGGGATTCTTGGCTTCGAGATCCATGTTTAAAAGACTGGCTGCAAGTTATTGAAAGTACATCGGATCGCGTCACAAAATGCAAATTTTGTGGTACAATATTAAGGAATCACTACACTGATTTGAAATCACACGAGACGTCGAAGAAACATCAACAAAATAAAAAGGTAAACAACTGTTTTTTATTACTTTTTATAAGCATATTAGAAATTACTTCACTAAAGATTACGCGCGTTATTTATAATAATATTATCAAGCCAAAAAATTTAATTGTTTTTTTTTTGTTTGAATAGATAAACTTAAAAATCACTGAATCTGTATTAAAAATTGTTCACCACATATTCACCATTAGAATGCTGTGTTATCGCTTTTCAAATACGGAGAAAACGAAACAGTCAAAACAAAGCAAGGCAAAGCCGCAGTGGGAAGCTATAAGATTAATATATAATATTATAGTTATTAATTAATTTATTACAAGATTTACAAGTACGTTTCTCGTACAGTGCCATCTACCATTTTCTTGTCGAATAACTTCAAATTTTTGGTTCACTTGACCCTTAACATAGTTTATCAATATTTAACAAAACAAAGATGGCGCTGATATTATATATTATTATAGGTACTCATTACGACAAAGGACAATGGCGAAAAAGTTGTTGATAGAATTCCCACGCGTCTATAAATGTCTTAATGACTAATGTAAATAAAATAATTTCTTACGTTTTTTCAATATATTTTTAAGATCTGTGTAAGTCTAGGAAAAATATCATTTTTAATTAAATAACATTTGACTATTGTAAAAATGATTTGACATTCCATAGGAATATGAAGTACCTAACGATAGTTTCGTTGAATGTTCCCAAGCGTCTATAAATGTCTTAATGACTAATGTAAATAAAATAATTTCTTACGTTTTTTCAATATATTTTTTAGATCTGTGTAAGTCTAGGAGAAATGTCATTTTTAATTAAATAACATTTGATTATTGTAAAAATGATTTGACATTTCATTGGAATATGAAATAACGATAGTTCCGTTGAATGTTGCCACATGCTAATACATCTTCTCTCATTAACATACATGAACTTTTTGCCTTTAAATAAATATTGCACGATACACGTATTATATTGCATCACGTTACACGATTTATATTGTATCAATCCGAAATCTTGTTTTATTACAAAGAATAACGCGTTATTTATTTATTTACTAAGCCCAATTATTTCATAAATACAATAATAATTCGTAATAAGAAAATAATGTTTTATTTTATAAACATGCCTTTTTTCTATTAGAAAAAATGAGCAGATACCTTAACTGACTATATATGAGCTCCACTGTCTTTATGCCACGTATCTGTAGATAAGTGGTTTCTAGAGTCTGCTTTTTAACATAGAGGCCGCACTTTAATTTTTTGCAGGGAACAACATTTTTGTGTGCCATTGTAAACTGTTTCTTATTTGGTTAAGACTTGGTTAAGACCTTGCGGGCTGCTCATCTGATTATTTGATAAAAAGATGATCCCATGCTGCAAAGGGCACGATAAGTGGATGGTCCTCGTAATTAACTATCTATGGTGATTATCATTAAAGAAAAATCTAAACAGATGCTGACTGAATGAATCTAGACAGACCACATTTAGGTCTAGAAATTCTAAGAGCAGGCTGTTCTCTTATATTTACGCGAATTTTACTCATTTGATTAAAAGTCTATACCGGATTTTATCGCGTTTATTTAAAACTTTATAGTTTTACAATATTTTAAATTATTTCCCGACGTTTCGGACCCTTTACAGCGTCCATGATCTCATGATGAGATATAGACTTTTAATCAAATTCTAAGAGCAGGGTTTATTAGATCTGTTGACCTACACCGCTCATGATTTAAAAAGATGAACGTCTTTGTCGATCGTCAATTTTATATCATCTACAGCTAACGCCCGTTATACCGTAAGATCCTAGGACCTACTAAACAGCAAGATGGCAGCTGGCGAATAAAAACCAATGCCGAAATTGCAAACCTGGTGTCTGAGCCAAATATCATTGGTGTTACCAAATCTCATCGGTTGCGGTGGCTCGGACATGTCGAACGCATGGGGGAGGATCGAGCAGTCAAGAGAGCTTATCTGGGTCGACCAACTGGACGTAGACCAGTGGGTCGCCCCAGATACCGCTGGAAGGACGTGGCTGAAGCAGACTTGCGTGAGATCAAAGCCAATAATTGGCGGGAAATCGCGCAAGATCGTGCGAAGTGGAGGAATCTTGTTTCGGAGGCCAAGACTCACTTCGGGTCACTGAGCCAGATGAGTTAGTTAGTTAGTTAGTTACAGCTAACGCCGATGTACCTGAGTAGGAAATACCTAAGGACAGATAACAAAGAAAATCCCGGAATATGAAATATTTTAGGCCTAAGAGTTAAAAAAAAAAGTTAAATAATTTTTTTTATTTTTCTGTGACTGCGTAAAAAGTCTAGATATACCTACTACAATGTTTTGTAATCAATCTATCTAGTTATTTAAAATATAGTTTCGGACTATATTTAACATGTATTTGACTAAGTTTTTGATTAGTTACCTACAAGTTGTCGAAACATAACCTCTAAATGTTCAACCTGGAATATCTTCAATTCATTACTTCTTTCGGTGGTGCTTCTTTAGGCAAAAGTGATCAGGAATTTAAGTACTATATTATCACATATTTTTCATTAGTAGACGCTAGAAATTTATGCCAACAAAAATTTGTTAGGGGATCTGCCATTGTCCTTTATTTTTTTATTAATTTAGTTTGCTATAATATACTCAATATTTTATTACTTATATAATACTTATATAAATTATAATTCGTATTATACATATTATTATAAAATAAACTGATTTCTGACACGTTGTTTGTTTTGTAAAATGTAAAAAATATATTTAGTGGAAAATTTAGCGGTTTTATGTAAACAACCATTTTTGTTAGTGGTATTCTGGTGGTTTTGTAACTTGAATCTAGTGGAGAGCCAGTCAAACTGTTGGCAACACTGAGTAAGACAGTGACAAGCTGAATAGTTATGTACATTTTCTCGAATTCGAGCAAAGAGTATATAATAGTAAAGAGGTGACACTTCGAACATAGAGTTGAGCTAAAAATCGTTTGCGATACTTTTGTTCTAACTTTACGGTCGAGTTCTTTTTTCCATTAGTTTGGTAGTAATGAAGCATAGTGTTGTCCCAAATTTATCGTACCAGATATCGATACTAGTGTGGTGAAATTATCGATAAAACTATCGATACTTGTGGAGCATTGGCTTCGTTTAAATATATATTTTCGTATATTGGAAATAAAACACTTTTATTATTTATATTTTATTATGATAATATGATTTACAAACAGAATAAATTTATTTACAGATATCAACTGAGAAAAATACAATTCCAAAGAGCATTAAATAAGAAACACTCTCATTATACTGTGATTCTCAAAAAATATTAAATTATATGATTTACAAACATAATATGAAAATATTTACAGATATTAACTTGGAAAAATACAATTCCAAAGAGCATTAAATAAGAAACACTCTCATTATACTGTGATTCTCAAAAAATATTAAATTATATGATTTACAAACATAATATGAAAATATTTACAGATATTAACTTGGAAAAATACAATTCCAAAGAGCATTAAATAAGAAACACTCCTATTATACGGTGTTTTTCAAAAAAATAAATAAATTATATGATTTACAAACATAATATGAAAATATTTACAGATATTAACTTGGAAAAATACAATTCCAAAGAGCATTAAATAAGAAACACTCCTATTATACGGTGATTTTCAAAAAAATAAATAAATTATATGATTTACAAACATAATATGAAAATATTTACAGATATTAACTTACAAAAATACAATTCCAAAGAGCATTAAATAAGAAACACTCATATTACTACCGGGACTTTCAAAAAATATTAAATCATGTGATTTAAAAACATAATATTAAAATATTTACAAATACCACAGAAAATAAAAGGTGAAACAAACAAACTATATACCTCCTACCTAATCTTAAGGCAATATTGAATCCTATTTTACAAACACTCGATTCTATTATACTCCACAAAAATTTAAGCATTTAAAAAAATAAAATTATGGTAAAAGTCGTAGTATTTAAACATAGCATTATTTATAAAGGTACTCAATATCAAAAATCCTATCTTATAATTTAGTTATTTGCTGATATATTAAGATCAATAAATAACTAAATGTTTTTTTTTTTAATTTTTTTTTACTTGAGTAAAGTTGTTGAGTTGTATTGTGAGTTTTAATTTCAAAGAATATTTAATGATCGACGCATTTTAATCATCGTATAAAACAAGGTAAGGATACTAGCCTATAGATCATATTGTAATATTTTAGCCTTCCACAAAAAAATTTTTCATCATCAGTCTGGATATCTAACACACCAATATAAGACTTAAGATTAGACTGCATAATCGGAACTGTCATCTTAGTAAATATTACAAAACAATTTTTGTTGGAAAATACAAAACTAAAGCTTTCCATTGTAAGAAAATGTAAATATAGACAAAAATCTACTTATAATATTTAAAATTAGAAAACTCTGTAGAATAAACAATTACTGCAAGCAGTATTTGGCAGGAATTAATAATTAGTAATTATACAATCTAAAAATGTTAATATCAGAAATATATTCAAATAATGAAATTTTTTAAAACATTGTATAATAAATAAATCATTATTGCAAACAGTATTTGGCAGAAGATAAAATAAAAATATATTTTTACAATTTAAAAAATGTAAATATTGAAAGGACTAGCTACTCAGAATATTATGAATTTTGGCAGTTAAAACACAAAACAACAATTTTCCATTTTTAAAACATGTAAAATATAGAAATATTATAGAATTATAGATGTACACACATACACGCTAACATACGCGCGCATGCACCAACACAGAATGCACGCACCAACACACGAGCACACGACCAACACCCGCATATACACAAACACACATACATTCCCAACACACACACACACACACACACACCGAAACATGTAGACACACGCACCGAACATTACTATACCCTTTTTTTTAATATATTATTTTTAAGTTTCTCATTTTAAGTGACTATATACTGAAATTGTATGTCTTATGAGAAATAAAGATTCTTTAAACCGATGTAGAGATTTTATGATAACCAACTACATATTAACAGTACTTGTCAGAAAATAGCAAAATTTAAGTATTGTATTTTTAAAACCAGAGTGAATCTTTGTAGAAATCTCAATGTTTACAATGTTACAAGTTTATATTAAGCATTATTTACTGACTAGTTTTTTTAGTCAAATACTCTGAATAGGCAATTGTTTAGTATAACTGCTTTTTATAATATTTCTTTAAAATTATATTTTTAGATTTCTGCAATTCATTTTTAATGCAAAAAAAAATTCCTTACTTACTACTTATTTAATTATATTCTATCAAATACCCATTTTTATAATTATTTATTATGTAGTTTACTCAAAATTTTATTATTTTGTGTTAATTTATATTGCGATTTATATTTATTATATCATATCATTGTAAGCCATTGGATATCAGCTAAATATGAATAATATTTTACACTATTTCTAATTCTATCCCCGACCTCTCATCAACATCTGATTTTATGTAAATGTAAATTTCTGAATTTAAATTGTTTGAATCATAATTAATACTTGTTAATATTTCTAATCGCTTAATGAGCTTCAAACAATTTTTCATTAAATGCTTGATCTGAAGAATGACCAACGCAGTTGATGTAGAATCTGAAATTAGAAATAATTTAAATGTAAAAATATATTAAAAAATAAAACATACATTTACAATACGCACTCTAAAATATAATTAAAGAGTATTTCTTTGTTATCAATAAAATATGAACTAGCTACTTTTATTTTTCAGTTTTAAGTCTCAAAGAAAATAACTATATTTGATGTAGACAAATATCCTTCACAAAGAAAGGAATGATGTTATCATTTCATCACCATGATGAAATATTTCTGGAGAAATATTATAAAATATGTGTTATATATATTTCACTACCAAATAACCTACTATTTTATATAAAATTATAATTGTTTTGGATATTTTTATGGAGATTTCGACAGATTGCTGATTTTAGACAAATATGATTATAACTAAAATACTAATTGGCAGTAATTTATTAAAATACTCCAAATTTTTTTATTGCTTCTTCTATCTTTAGTTAACACTGAGCCCTCCCAAATAAAGATAAATGTTGAAGGTATTATAGAAGATGTTCCAATATATCTTACTTTTTAAAATGTACAAATGTCATATATGTATGTTATCTGTGTTACCTAATTTAACAAATTGTTAAATGTAGATTTGTTATTGAAACCAGCCATTAGAAAATTATATGTAAGAATAACTTTATTCTTACCTAGTATTATTAGTTAGCGTGGTAGATACATGCACCAAGATCCTTGGGAGAGGAAGGTGTGATGATGTAGCTATAAACCTCTTATGCCTGAAAATTCAATTAATCATAACATAATTTTTTTGAAATTTAATTTTTTTAAATATAATTTAAAATTTCGAATTTCGATTGGTTTAATAATAGCAAATTAAAACATATGGATCAATTTCACCAGTTGTTGATGAAATTTATCTTGCACTTTAATTACTGATAGGCTTTCGGTGATCTTTATCAGAAGGGAGATAGGAATGCCATTGGGGCCTGTTCCACCTTAAGAACTACAAATTTTGGATGGAAATAGAAATTTCTGACAGATAAAATGAAGTTAGATGGTAAAACAGAAAAATCATATCAGAATCTTTTATCTTTTGGACACCATTATTACAGATAGCTATCAGAAAATTTATAAGCAACCAATGAATTCGTAACTTAAATAACAATACAAACAAAAGTTAGTTTAATATAGTTAAAGTAATCATAAAATAAAAAATAAAAAAAAAAACATAATGATAATTTTTGGTCAAACAATATATTTTTAAGACAACTTTCTTTGATAAACCCATTTTCAAACAAAAATAATCTTTGTTATTGACTCAGTACTCAGTAAAAGTCTCAACTGTATTATATAACATATAGAAGTTAAAAAGGATTTGTCAATATTATTTATTTAAAATATACAGGATTTTCATGAGAACCATTGAATAAAATACTTTGATATTAATAAAAGTGATTTAAATAAATGAATAAATAGTGTGTTTTAACACATACACGGTCATCTGTTACTAAGATAGGCAACTTAATGACCATATTTCAGGTAACAGCCGACTGGTACGCATATATAACTTTTTAGTAAATATGCATATGAATATATAATGTACAAATATTACACCCAGATTCAGGATGGGAATCGAACCCACGACCCTGGAGCATAAAGCAACTGTGCCAATAGGCCAGTCGTTTATTAATTATAATTTGTACAGGACAGAAACATAATAGAAGACAGAAACATAATGTTAATCTGAATAAAGATTGACTGCAGATTAAATCAAATTTTCAAACATCTAACATAGTCACTTTTAAATGTTTTCATTACTAGTTAATGTTTCTTAGTAGCCAATGTGTTGTTTACCATGTTATAGTCAAATTTTGAAATAATAACTTCAAGGTTGTATATGAATTAATTTAAGTTTTAAGGTAAACAGTCACATATTGTACCACACTGTAACACATCTCTATGTATTCTACTATATGAATGATAAATAAATAAATAAAACACTCACTTTTAGTAAGTTACTTATAGTATTTTGAATTGTCACCTTCCTTATGTTGGTTACATCTTGAAGAACTGAAATAAAAATGGGAGTTTGGTAAATAAAAGTAATTAATTTATCTTCTATCAACTGCGCTAATGTTAACTATAATAAATTTATGTGGTAATCAAAGTTTAAATATAAAAAAATAAAATACAAATGCTTGATAATCAAATATAAAATTTAATGTTTATTATTTAAAAGTTTATAGATAAGATACATTATTGTACATACCTAAATATTTCCTTTAAATGTATTATTATAATTGTAAAATTTAATCAATAGAAGTAGTAAAATAGCCAAACCAATATAAAGACTACAGAACGATTTATACTAACAACACATAATTTTAAAATGCTATTAATCCAGAATTATGAATGAATATTAATTATTAAAAAAGTAAATAACCACCTTACCTCTATATATCTTCTGATGGTTTCTTATTTTATGTCTTCCAGATGTGAAGATGAAATTGCATCAATGGTCTCATCATTTTTAGCTATCTATTCTCCTCTCCTGTTGAAATAGTTTTGTTCAAAATATGATCTTCTTAGATACTCCAATTGATGTGATTTTGCAATAGGCATATAAAGTCTTGTCAATGAAAATAACTTACGATAAAAATTTATAAATATTACCTTTAACTGCTGTAGAAAATATTGATGTAAAGTATGATGATGAAGATGTAAGTTCATTACTGCAGTTACTCATTGATTATATTTAATGTCCAAAATTATTACATGCCTATATGTTATATTGTTTTAGGTATATTGTTTTTTTAAACACCAATTCGAATCAAGCAGATATTTGTTTAAAATAAATTAGATACAGGGGGCATGTGTACCTGAATAAATACACCTTTGATACCATACAGTGGCTTCAAGCGCTGGATGAATTTCATAAAGAGAAAGCATGGAAAATGTTAAACAGAAATGTATAATAAATAGATAATATAAACTACTTAGTAAATAAATGGATAATATAAACTACTCAGAGACAATTAAATGTTGAATAATGTGTTATTGTTAGGAATCAAAATATCTAAAGTATTGCTTTATGTTATTCTATGGATCAACACGAAAAAATATTTTTATACACGTGCTTTTTAACGGAATACTGTAGTGTTATTTCACTTTTTTTTAAACTGAATACATAATAATAATGTACTTTTTTTATCAAAATAACTTGGTCACATATAAAATAAATAAATTAAAAGCCCATAAAAAATATGTACTTGTAAAATAAGTAAATAATCTTATTAACAAGCAGTTTTTTATTTCTAGTATCAATACGAATTGTAGCAAAAAAAACAAAAGAACGAGCAGCTCAAAATAGGACTTCGGAGACTTGGAATGAATATAATATATAATTTCATAAACACCTACCTGTTGGAAAGAAAATATTTATTGTTTAATAATTTAATTATGTTATTATTAAGCAGAGTGGCCATTTTTATCGAAGTGACGTATCGACATACTCTTTGATAAGTGTATAATCTATTAGTGATGCGACTCGAGTCACTTTTACTCGAGTGACTCGAGTTGAGTACGGAAAAAATCATACTCGAGTGAAAAAAATATTGACTCGAGTTAACTTGGACTCGAGTTATCACTCGTCGAGACAAAGAAGTAAAAATATGTACGAGTGTGACAAGCCGTTAGTAGGGGTGTGCGATAATGATCGATAATTCGTAAGTACTTGATAATTTTTCATTGGATAGTTATCGATAAGTGTAATTCGATAATTTTCATGTTGTGCGATTCAATAATTATTGATAATTTCGTGTTATTCGTTAATTATCGGTAATTGGTTTTGGATCCAATAGGTATTGATAATTGTGATTCGATAATTATGGTTCGGCGGATGACCTTTTTTTTACGTATTCGGATAAGGCTAGGGCGTAAACGTCAGTACTGGAGGCCGGATAATCATTTTTTTTTTTTTTTTTTTTTTTTTTTTTTTTTTTTTTTTTTTTTTTTTTTTTTTTTTTTTTTTCGTCGTCCGAAAATGTCAGTAATGACTCGAGTCACTCGAGTGACTCTAAACTACTCGAGTGACTCGACCACTCGAGTGGTACTCGAGTGACATTGCAAAATGACTCGAATGACTCGAGTGGTAAAATTGGACTCGAGTCGCATCACTATAATCTATGCTCTTTGACGTATCAGTTTTTGATTTTGACAAACAATGCTACCAATTTTTATGGAAAATAGTATTTGGTATCAAAAGTATCGCAAACGATCAATCAAAAGTGTCGCTGCACTGAATTCGAGTTAAATTTTCTTGTCATCAACATAAATTCGTGTTTTATATAAATTAGTCAAAATAAGTTTTATGTGTAGTTTTAAGTAAACAGTGGTCCCTGAGATATTTATTAGGAAAAGAGTTATTTAAAGTTTATTATTCGATCATTATACAATATAACCTAGAAATGTCGGTCACCAAAATTGATACAATAGATAATTTTGTAAATTTCGTAAGGTAGCTATTATCTATTATTAAAATCGCAACATTATTAATATAGCTATAAAATGATTCAAGTTAGTAATAGAAAAAGTTAATTATAATTATGTTTCTTTTTTAAATTCATAATTCAAGCCTAACAATTGCGACGATACAATATATAATAATTTAAAGACTTTCTTAAATTAAATTAAGTCAACATAAGAAGTTTTTGCATTCCTACAATTTAGTTAAAAGTTGTTTACTATAAGTAGTCAATTTTTAGATCACCATCATTGACAGTTGTTCACTTCTCTGCTGATTGGGCGGATCAGTGTGGTCCGGTCACGGATATCCTTCAAGAACTGTTAAAACTACCAGAAGTACAATCAAGTGGAAGTAAATTTGGTGTATGTGATGCCGAAAACCTCTCTGAAATCTCAATGAAATATAAGGTATATCTTAAACAATTTTATTAGTCTTGTAATTCTATTCTATAAATTTAACTTTTTGCTTAAAAAATTAAATTGTATTATATATATATATATATATATATATATATATATATATATATATATATATATATATATATATATAAAACTGGATCTATTTGAACTAGTCAAACTTAAATTTTGTCAGTTATAGTAGACAAATAGATTTTATGTAAAAAAAAACTTATTTTACTAGGTATTTTTGTTATTAGGTTGATTCTGTTCCTACAGTCTTATTGTTTAAAAATGGAAATCAAATAGACCGAATTGATGGAGCCGATGCAGCTCAAATAACTTCAAAAGTTAAAAGCCACAGTGGCAGTGCAAATTCGATTAATAATGAACCTAAAGCATCCCTGGAGGATAGGCTGAAAGCTCTTATAAACAAACATAATGTTATGGTGTTCATGAAAGGAACGAGAGATGCTCCAAGATGTGGTTTTAGTAGAACTCTCATACAGATTCTTAATGGCACTGGGTACGTATAAAACCAATGTTCTTGTATTTTGATTTTTATCAACACATTCACTGCCTCTGACAGAATACTGACACAATGTTCAAGCCAATCTCTGTCACTATGCAGGTAATAAGCTAAACATGTTGTCAGAATTTCTGTAATAAATTCAAAAACATAGCCAAATTTTTAATTTAAATGGTTGAAATTTAGAATCGTTTGGCACGAATTTAAGGACGAGAGGGGGTGCGGGGGGAGGGGGGGTGTCCCCTAACCTTCCCCATACCACTCGCAATACAAGGTAATGCACCATTCCTGAAAAAAATGAAAAAGAAATCACATAACCTAACTTCACATTTAGACAGTTTATCGCCATAATTTCGTTCTGTGACATCCCCGGTGCTGCGGAAACCTTTCGTTCTTGCGTTAGAAAACAAACTAGACACTTGGACTTGCAACAAACACCATTGTTAATATTTTTCTAATTTGTGAAAAAACCTGTTATTGTTATGGTATTTAGTTGTCATTTACTCTATAGTCTTTGGTTTATGTATCAAATATCAGAATGCGTTCATTACGACCATAGATAATAAAATAATATTATATAATGCTAAATTAAAAACTAATTTCACAGCAATGCAAGTTTATTCATTTGTACTCACCATTCCTGAAAAAAAAGAAAGAAAAAGAAATCCTATAGACCTAACCTCAAAATTGACCGTTTATCGGCATAATTTCGTTCCGTGACGTCTCCGGCGCTTCGGAAGGTGCAGCCCCTTCGCCCTTGCGTAACAAAATGCAGACACCCACGCTCGCCTCCGCAGCCTCGGCTTTTTGGTCGCCTTCGGCGACCAGCCTCGGCCGCTCCGGCTGGCCCGGGTGTCTGCGTTTTGTTACGGCGGGCGGGGGCTGCCCTCCCTCCGCGCCTCCGGCTCTTAAAGAACACTTTAGGGGTGGGGCAAACAAGACTACGTGGAGTCGGGGTAAGCTGATTCCATTCTGTGACTATTTTGAGGCAGAAGTCAATGTCTGTTAAGCGATGTTACTTTTTCTGGGTAATTATACAAATAAAACAAAATGTATATTTATTGCTTATAAACATAATTTACAGTATCTAATAATTTATATATATATATATATATATATATATATATATATATATATATATATCATTCTCTAAGATATATTGTATTATCTATGGTCGTAATGAACGCATTCTGAAATTTGATAAACCAAAGACTATAGAGTAAATGACAACTGAATATCCATATATACAATAATCAAGAATGGTGCATTACCTTGTATTGCGAGTAGTATGGGGGAAGTAAGGGAGACCGCCCCCTACCCCCTACCAAAGTTTCAAGACCAAATTCGTGCCAAGCGATTCTAAATCCAACCCATTTAAATTACCATTACCCAAGCTATAAGTTATGCAGTTTTAAATTGCTCTATAAAAATTTACTAATTTTGTATTGTATGAAATAGGGTCTTCTGTGTTGCTAAGAACAATCTACGCGTGTTGACTTATTTGATTGTTGTTGTGTTTAGACTGTCAAACTGTTAAGAATCCATAATTATTTTATGATATTTAACAAATCAAACCATTAATTTCTTCAGCCAATGATCTCATAATTAATAATAAAGTTAACTGTCGAAACACAAAAAGCATTTGGCCAAGTTTTGTTGACATAATGATAAGTACCTGGATGACCGAGCTTTGCTCAGTTAAATTATATTTAGATACATTACATACTGATGAAACATAAATAATATTTCGATCTTACCGACATAATGGTAAAATTATAGGAACTTGTTATTTAAATAAAAATAAAAAGAGCTTTCAATAATAGTTTTTCTCACAAAAGAAGAAACTTGAAAAAAAAAAGGAAAAAAATTGGTCTGTAGACATCTGGATTCGAACCCGGCTTTTAATTGCGTAAAAAAGGGATAAAATGACATTTTCTAAAAATAAATCCTAGCTAAATCGATTTATAGCCCCCGAAACACCCTGCATACTAAATTTCATGAAAATCGTTGGGAGCCATTTCCGAGATTCAGATTATATATATATATATATATATACATGAATTGCTCGTTTAAAGATATAAGATAAATGTATAATGAGCCATATATATATATATATATATATATATATATATATATATATATATATATATACCATACCTATCGTAATATTGTTCATGATATTTTGAGCGTAAGTAATATTATTCACATCAAATATCTGATCTAAATATGAAGTAAGTAGCAAATGTTCATCTTCATATCAATAACAAGACTATTGAATAACAATTGATTGTGTTAAGCCTGAAAATATGGACATCCCTTGCTCCATAAGTTTGCTTTTAAAATCTGTCTTCTACCACCCTTATTCCCATTCTCAATTGGGGTCGGCTCTCCTAATAATTTTTTTCCAGAGATGGCAGTTCTGGGTTATCTTTGGGTCAATGTTATGACTCTAATGGTCATTTTCTACGGTTTTTATCCATATGAATCAGGGTCTCCCACGTATTTTTGGTGCTGGTTCAAGTTCGAGGACTTTTCTGGTCATATGGTCCATTGTTCTCCTTATGACGTGGCCATACCATCGCAGTCGTGTTTCTGCTAGCTTATCTTGAATATGTCTACTTTAAAAGTTCCTCTTATGTAATGGTTAGGCACCTTGTCTAGCAATGTGACTCCCGCGGACCACCTGAGCATCCTCATTTCTGTTATATGGAGTTTGTTGGCTTGTTTCTGTTTAAGGGACCAGCATTTCGTACCATATGTCATCGCTGGTCTTACGGAAGTTTTGTAGACCCTTAAGGGGAGGGACCCTTTTCCTGTAAGGGGAAACCCTTAGTTCTAATAGGCATTCTAGTATTGTAAAGGAATCCGATTAACTCTCTCCATTTTTCAAAACCTCCTTTTCTGCAGTGTTCAATATCCGCATAGATATTTCCATCATTAGATATCACACTGCCGAGATACTTTTGATTTTGGACAGTCTTTATGTATTCACGGGCTTGTATCCGCAACTCGACGTCTACTATGCGCCTATTTTGCGTTTTTGGACAGTCTTTAGAGCAGTAGATTGAAGGATACATAGTGTGGTGGACGTGAGAATCAGCAAACTTGCACTGCGTATATTCTGTTTTCTATATGCTGATTTTGAGTCCTGCTATTTCCAGTACCACTCGCCAGTTTTCTAATATAACATGAAGGGCCTCCAAGTCAGAATCGATCCGCACATCGTCATCAGTATAGTATGTTCTAGGATGTAGGTTGCTTGACTTTAGATGTTCTATAGTCCATTACAAGGTTAAACATTAGGGGGCTGAGGGCAGATCTTTAATGAACTCCCATTTCTTCTCAGAATACGTCGTTAAATCTAATGGGTCAACAATGCAAAAAAATATATATATTTTCACAAATTTTAGGTCATGTTCCTTCAGATAATTATTGTTTGATTTCTGAAATTCCAGTCAACTTACATTGTTTTTGCACAGATTTAGCCTTTGGATATGATATTAATTATATCCTAAAAGCCAATATTGTACACGGACTTTTAATAATGTTGGTATCATTAATTTGGGCTTAAATAATGAATATTAGTTTTTTATCTAATTTACAGTAAGAATTTTTTTTTTTTTTATCCAATAGGTATCTGAACTAAATAACAAACATTTGTAATCATAATCACCATCATCATTATATCAATCATTGGATGTCCACCGATGAAGCAGAAAAGTTCTCGAGTGGAGTCTAGGTTCGGTAGATGAAAAAATACTACGGAGCTTATGACGTAAATGTTGTAAAATTAGATAATAATGTAAAAGTTAACTCGCTCTCTTCCTGTATCGTGAACACGCCCAGCGTGTTAACAGCTAAATGTATGACGACATATGAATGAATATTACGAAAATTGTAGTGGCAATCAATGTGTTAATAAAATATGAGCATATTTAAAAAATGTAATGGAATTAATTAAAAAAATGTAAAAATATTTAGTGCTATTTTTCCTATACAATATATTCTACCTTAAATCTTGTATATATTAATCTCCTTTGAAATATAGATCTATTCAAACGTTATATTATAATACAAACACAAGTTATAAGTAATATTTTACTGTCAAAGCTCACAATATTATGGAAATGTGTATGGTGATGGTGCAATATAACCTTACACTATATGGAATGTAATGCTCCATAATATTACTTTAAAATTATTCTTATGCACATATCTATTGGTATTCATACTCATGAGCTAACTTTAGAGTTAGCATTAGCATTTAGTTTTAATACATGCTTATAAATGTGTGTTGATTTAGCAGCTAAATTTTAGGCTTAAAAAGTCATTGGTCTTTTTAATGAAATTTTATAATATAAATTAAATTTTGGTTTCAGAGTGCAGTATGACACATTTGATATTCTGACAGATGAAGAGGTCCGTCAAGGTCTGAAGACATATTCCGACTGGCCCACTTATCCCCAATTATATGTCAAGGGAGAGTTAGTTGGGGGATTAGATATCATTAAAGAACTTCAAGCTAATGGAGAACTAGAGTCTACTTTAAACGCTTAAACTGTGGTTGTCAACATAATATATATAGCTCACCTTTTATTTATTTAATAAAAAGTGTATAAATATTTTTCTTTATTTTCTTTTAAAATAATGTTTTTATATAAATATGATTCTAATTTATTTTTGTTCTTTATACATATAGTCTTAGTCTTTCTAATAAAAAGCTAGCATCACTGAGTCTACTCTATACATGTAATCTATATAAATAAAATAAGGTCTATGATTGTTTGCACATCACAGAAAAAACAACTGGATAGACTTCAATTAAATCTTCTTAAATTTTACTTCTTCGACCCGTAGTCATCATCTAAAAAATTATACTAATAATACGCTTTATTGTACACTAAAACAGAAATAATACATACAAAAAAATGTATATATAACAAAGTATTATACAATGGGTGGCCTTATCGCTTAAAAGCGATATCTTCCAGGCAACCTAGGAGCAGAGGAAATGGTCTTGTGTCGGCAAAGGTGTAAAAATTTTAATATAAACCTTTGTAGTAAAATATATAAAATATATCAGATGAAAATTATACAAAAAGGAAAACACATCATACGCCTAATATTCTAAATGCGAAAGTATGTTTGTTTGTTACGCTTTCACGCGAAAACTACTTAACAGATTGTTAAGAATTCATTTATTTAATCGGGCAACACCTGCCCCCACCTCGATGACGACGGCGCCGGGCTCGACACAGAAGACACTCGGACGCGCTCGCTTTTGCATTATATAAATTCGTTATAACAATCAGTATTCAAATTTTTGTAATATACCTTACTTTAAAATTAATAAAAATTTAATTGAAGAAATCATCTATTTTTATTGAAGCCAACTCGATCCGTATACATTAAGTTGATCACAAAAATAAGAAACCATAAAAGTTGGCCTTACGAAGCCGGACGCCACGCCTAAGGATTTGGGACTAACCAGGATCTTCTGCTGCATTAATCATTACGAAGAGGATCTCTTTATGGATGCCCAGAATCGGTGACGTGACGGTGTGAACCAGCGACCAAAGATAAAAGGCAATATTATACCAAGATTAAAAAGCAAGCGGTCTGAGTGAGTCCGATCCATTTTGTTTGCCCTTTGTTTAACTTTGTACCTAAAACATAGTCCCTTCCAATCATTTTCTTTTAACATTAAATCATTAAAAATATTATTTAAAATAATTCATGCATCTAATCGTAACGTAAGCGGCCGGGCGCTGCATACAACAATAGGCAGTGAGCATTCTTTGTTTGTTAACCGTTGTAGGTAGTTACAAGTTTTCTTTATACAATTCGTAATAGTTTTAGTGCTCGAATATATAGTGATTTATGTTAATAAGATTTTAATATCAATTGGATTTGAAGTGAAATATAATTTAAATATCTATTCACTCATTTGATTCACCTTTGCATCGTTTAATGTTTATACAGGTAGCGTAATAAATAATTATAAATTTAACGTTTTTAATATTTAATAATTTTAATACTTTGTTTTAATATAAAATTTAAATTTTATTTTTTTCTTTCTTAGTTTGCGTTAATAAATTCATAAACGTTATTGTGGGTAGTAATGACTTGATTGGGTAAAATATAAAAGTAATAGTATAATATTAGTTTAGTTTCTAATTGTTATTTTTTAAATCATCTGGTATATATTATTATATTATTCTGGTATATATCATATTGTCATTAAATTTCACTCACTACTTCTGCTTGTTGTTGAAACGATAGTTTTATTAGGTAAATATCTACTTAAATTTGTTGTTTTGTGAATAATTATTAATATAAATTTTAAAAATTTTATTTATTTTCTTTCGTAATTTGCGTAAATAATTTTTTTTTAAATTCTTTGTTTTATCTCATTGACTAGTGCGATATATTATTATTTTTTTATTTTTTTTGAATATATTTTACAATGAGCACTATGAACGAGTTAGTGAAGAAACGAGGGACTTATAAAGGTCGTTTAACGAAATTTCTCACGTACATTGATACTTATAAAGATGTTGTATGTTGCAGTCAAGTGGAGATTTTGGAGTTAAAGTTGCGAATGGCTACCATTGAAGCGATGTTTGCGGATTTCCAGGAAATACAAACAAGCATCGAGTGTCTGGCTGTCTCGGAGGAGGAAGTTCAGACGCATGCGGTGCAAAGGTCAGATTTTGAATCTCAATATTATTCCGCGATGGCTAGGGCCCAGCAGCTATGTGGTGATACGTCTAAACATAAAAATACACATAGACGTCATCGTAAAAATACCCATAGTACTTCTGAGACTTGCTTTTCCTCAGACAGCGAGAACGCGGATGGTGATACGGTAAAGCGGATAAAGAAAGGCATTGCAAATGTTAAACTACCCACCATTCAAATTCCTAAATACAGTGGCGATTTTGAAAGCTGGCTTGAGTTCCGCGACGTTTACACATCTCTCATCCATTCGAATGCAACAATTAGTGACATACAAAAATTCCATTATTTACGGGCTTCCCTGGAAGGCAGCGCTGCTCAGGTTATTCGCGCGTTGGAATTTTCTGCGTCTAACTATAATCTAGCGTGGAAGTCTGTATGCGATCGGTTTGATAACACTAGGCTGTTGGTACAAAATCACGTTAAGGCTATTTTTGATGAAGAGGTAATCAAAAAGGAATCTGCTTCATCCATACGTAGGGTTTTAGATGCATGCAATAAAAACCTACGCGCATTAGAAATTTTAGGTGAACCCGTAACCAGTTGGGACACATTAATTATATACATCATGACAACGAAATTAGATGCGCGTACGCTTCGTGAATGGGAGGAGCACAAAGTTACTCACACAAAACTAACATTAGAAATATTTACAAATTTCCTTAAGAATAGGGCAGATGTATTGGAAACCATAGAATTAAGTAACAACACAAGCAACAACAAACACGAGTCGTTATCGAAGGGTACAAGTAGGCATGTTCGAGGCTTAGCTACAGTGGTGCAACCTAGTCATAAAAAATACAAATGTCATCTTTGTAAATCGGAGCATCCCTTATACTTATGCAATAAATTCGCACAAATGCGCATTGGTGATAGGGAACAGCTTGTTAGGCGTATGAAATTGTGTAGCAATTGTTTAAGAGCAGGGCATAACTTGCGTGTGTGTAGGTTGGGTCCGTGTCGGCGGTGCGGCGGCATGCATAACACTTTGTTACACAGGGACGATAGCTATAATAGTGCAGCACCCGACACGACAGCTCCAACATCAGCGCTACTGGCACCTACATCAGCGGCACAGCCAACCCAGCCGGTGCCGAATTCAACTAATGATGTTGTCAAGAACATGTCTGCTATCAACAAGCAGTGCGGCCGGGTTCTTCTTGCCACGGCATTGATTAAAATTTTCGATGTCCATGGTAGACCTCACGAAGTCCGAGCCATACTCGATTCCGGAAGTCAGGCATCATTCATGACGGAGTCGCTCCTTAAAACATTAGGCCTGAACCATGAGGATACCGTGTCCACCGTTGCTGGCATCAATGACCTGGTCTCGGTAATCAACAAACGATGCGATGCAATAATACAGTCCAGAGTAAACTCATTTAAAACTAACATCACATTTTTAATATTGCCAAACATAACTTCAACTAACATTGAAGTCTTTAATGTAGGCACATTAAAAATTCCTTCGAGTATTCAACTCGCAGACCCAGAATACTTTAGTCCGTCAAGCTACGATATATTGCTTGGCGCAGACATATTCTGGGACTTGCTATGCGCAAACAAAATAAGCTTAGGCAAAAACTGTCCGGTGTTGCAAGAAACGAAGTTCGGGTACATTGTTTCCGGACCCACTGGACAACAAACTTCAAATAAGATTTCATGCAAATTTAGCAAATTTGATGAAATCCAAGATCAGTTGGCCAAATTCTGGACAGTCGAAGAAGTTCCTTCCATTAAAAAATCTTTATATACCACTGAAGAAGAGTTGTGCGAAGCACACTTTATACAAAACATGTCACGTAACGAAGAAGGTAGATTTTCAGTGGGTATTCCTCTAAAAGGCAACGAATCTGAACTTGGCCAATCATTCGAACGCGCTAAGGCGTGCTTTTTAGCACTAGAGCGTCGACTCGCAAAGCAGCCCGCATTAAGGGCCATGTACGTCGATTTTATGAAGGAGTATTTATCGTTAGGTCACATGGCTTTAAGTGACATAGATGCTCCTCATGAAAATTCATATTTCATGCCACATCACGGCGTCTTACGTGATGAAAGCACCACGACAAAATTGCGAGTCGTCTTTAACGCCAGTGCTCCTACAAGTTCCGGCCTATCATTAAACGATCTACAGATGGTAGGGCCGACGATACAAAGCGACTTGTTTTCTATCCTTCTTAGATTTCGACAACACCGTTACGTGATGGCAGGGGACATCGAAAAGATGTACAGACAGGTGCTCGTGAACGAAAATCAACGTCATCTACAACAAATAATTTGGCGAGACAACCCGTCTCAGGCCCTTCAGACATATACGCTCAACACGGTAACGTATGGCACAGCCTCGGCTCCGTTCCTGTCAGTTCGTTGCCTTAAGCAAATAGCGGACGAATGTGACAATGAACTGGTGCGCAAGGTCATTAGTGAAGACTGTTATGTTGACGATTTGCTGACAGGGCACGAGACAGCCGAAGGTCTTATGGAGGTTCGTGCTCTTATTTCGAAGGAACTATCATCAGGATGCTTCAATTTAAGGAAATTCCGATCAAATCTTCCTATTTGTGGCGATGGTTCAGATTCAAATAAGTGTTCACCCGTCGTTGATTTGAGTGAGCACCAGCAATCCAAGACTCTGGGCCTAAAATGGGTGCCAACAGACGACGTGTTTCAGTTCGACATTAAAATTGAAACTGTCCCCAACACTACAAAAAGAGTGATTTTATCCACAATTTCTCAGATATTCGACCCACTCGGGCTGCTAAGTATTTTCATTATCGCCGGTAAAATCATTTTGCAAAAACTTTGGCTGCACAAGCTTGATTGGGATAGTCCGCTACCTTCAGATATTATCAAATCATGGCTCAAATTTGTAACCGACCTAAAGCAATTACAAAATCTTAATATTCCCCGGCATGTTGTATGCCAGAGTCCAGTCAACATTCAATTTCATGCATTCTGTGATTCGTCTAAGGATGCTTATGGCGCTTGTGTTTACGTCAGATCCGTAGGTTCTAATGGAACTACACGAGTTCGTCTTCTGTGCTCAAAAACACGCGTAGCACCCATTAAGGCAATGACGATACCTCGTCTTGAACTCTGCGGAGCTTTGGTAGCTGCCAAGCTGCTGGAAAAGGTTTTACAAACCACCCGACTACATGTAGACAATTGCTTTCTTTGGACGGACTCATCCGTGGTATTGAGTTGGCTTAAAACACCACCCAATAAGTTGAAGCCATTTGTTAAGAATAGAGTGGCGGACATCCAAGAAATCACAAAATCATGTCTCTGGCGACACGTGCCTACGTCTAGCAATCCCGCTGATTTATTGAGTAGAGGCATAAGTGTCCTTCAATCGGACAGGGTGGACCTTTGGTTCAATGGACCAAACTTTCTACTAGATCCAGAAGAATCGTGGCCTAATAGGTCATTTGATCAAGGTCCCACAGAACTTCCAGAGGTGAAATCTAATGTGGCTTTGACTGCTAATGAACCGAGGGAACTATTCCCATTTTCTCGATTCTCGAGCCTCACCAAACTCAAAAATACAATGGCTTATGTCTTACGGCTTATAACCTCTTGCCGGAATAAGAATAAAACCCAGGGTCCACTTTCCTTGTCAGAAAAGCAATCAGCGTTTAACACACTAATTAAACTGTCACAGAAGGAATCGTTTGAAGAGTATGAGACTTTAATACAAGGCAAATCGTTACCACCAAAAAACAAGATGATTTCTTTAAGTCCGTTTATAGATGAAAAGGGTCTCATTAGAGTAGGGGGTCGAATCAAAAATGGTAATTTCACATTCGATAAAAAGCATCCGCTCATACTAACGTCAAAACACGCTTTAACCAAACTGATATTCCAGTATGAACATTTACGTTTAATGCATGCAGGGCCTCAACTTTTGCTTGCTTCAATTCGAGAAGAGTTTTGGCCCATCGGGGGTCGCAATCTGGCCCGATTCACGGTACACAAATGTTTACGTTGCTTCCGTTTAAATGCACAAGTAGCCCGCCCAATAATGGGCAATTTACCTGAGCAGCGCCTCCAGCCTGGCTACCCGTTTTATACAACAGGAGTGGACTATGCGGGCCCCATAATAGCTCTCAATAAAAGAGGTCGCGGTAGCAAAACCGAAAAAGTGTACATTGCCATATTTATCTGCTTTGCCACCAAATGCGTTCATCTCGAACTCGTTAGTTCTTTAAGTACAGACGCTTTCTTAGCCACGCTAAATCGCTTCATTGGTAGGCGCTCGAAACCAGCTACCATATTTTCTGATAATGGAACGCAATTCGTTGGTGCTCGAAATGAACTTTATAAATTCCTTAATCAGAACGCAAATTCTATTGTAAGTGAAATGTCAAGTGAGAGAATAGACTTTAAATTCATACCAGCATATGCTGCTCATATGGGTGGATTTTGGGAAGCAAACATTAAATGCTTAAAATCACATTTACATCGTGTGTTAGGGAACGCTCATTTAGTTTTTGAGGACCTTTACACTGTCCTAGTCCAAATTGAGGCGATACTCAATTCACGTCCCCTGACACCACTCTCGTCTGACCCAACTGACTTGACGCCATTGACTCCGGGGCACTTTTTGGTAGGACGACCGATGACTGCTTTGCCTACGCCTACGCTTGTCAATGTTAACACAAATCGGCTGACGCAATATGAAAGACTCGAGCAGCTACGTCAACACTTTTGGGCCAGGTGGCACAAAGAATATATCGCTGAACTTCAACAACGCACTAAATGGCGCACCTCTAAGGGACTGCAATTACAAAAGGGAGCTTTAGTCCTGATTAAAGAAGAAGGTCTTCCGCCTATGAAGTGGCGTTTAGGGCGCATTGTTGAGATCCATCCTGGAACTGATGGATTCGTCAGAGTCGCGGATATTAAAACCACACGCGGAGTGATTCGCAGAGGCTTCAACCGCATTTGCCCGTTACCAATCAACGACGAAGGGTTGAAAGACAAGCCTTTCAACGCCGGGGGGCATGTTAAGAATTCATTTATTTAATCGGGCAACACCTGCCCCCACCTCGATGACGACGGCGCCGGGCTCGACACAGAAGACACTCGGACGCGCTCGCTTTTGCATTATATAAATTCGTTATAACAATCAGTATTCAAATTTTTGTAATATACCTTACTTTAAAATTAATAAAAATTTAATTGAAGAAATCATCTATTTTTATTGAAGCCAACTCGATCCGTATACATTAAGTTGATCACAAAAATAAGAAACCACAGATCATCATGAAACTTTGTACACATATTATTGGAGGTACTAGAAGTAATATATAGCATACTTTTTTTTTCTTGGTCGCCATAACCGACACACGCGGGTGAAGCCGCGGGCAGAAGCTAGTAGTACATAATTTATAGCCATGACTAAATATAAAAAGAAACATGTTTTAAACAGCTGCATAAAAAAACAACAAATATTTGTTTAAAATATTTTTTTTTATTATGTTTTAAACAGAATGTTTTGTTCTTTTTATAGAAAAACTTTTTTGCCAATCCTGGATACAACATAAACTTATTGATTATGAAAATATTTAACTAATACATTGTGCATGTTACTTAAATATGTTTGCAGCATGCATGCCTCACAAAAAGGTAAGACCAAGATATGACCTCAGTTTAATAAGTTAGGACTTGGTCCTAACACTGGTTTTCAGGACAACCATAAGTTTGATTAGTCATTTTGGCACCATTCCCACAAAAATATACAAAGATATAGATACATACATACACGTAAATATCTGTGGATTATATATAATATAAGATATTATAAAATAATATAGTTATACTAAAAATAAAAAAATACATAAGTGATATGGACAACACAAAAAAGTGAGAATGGGACAGAACCTTGTCCAAGTAAATTTAAAATGACAGTTCGTAGTTCAAGTAGCGTTAACAAAAAAGTGCTGAACAAATGAGATTAATTATTTTTTAGTATTAGCTAATATTAATTATTTTTGCGATCTTATCATAGGGTTATGAAAATTCATAAACACATCAATTTAATAATATAAATCTCTCGTTTAAAATAAAACTCAAACAGAAATCCACGAGCACAGAAAACAAAACTAGCATACTCCTCTATATATCTATTGCTTATGAATTACTCCATTTAGATCTCTCATCCTTATTATCTGCGCTCAAACGGCGTCTTTCGGATCTGTGGACATAAAGGGAAAAGCGCCCTCTCTGGTTTCGGCTCGTGTCTTGACATCCACGCTTATCGAGTGTCTCCTTATAAATATTTAAATTTAATAGTAAATAGCACACATACGAGAGCTTCGACGCGAGTTTGCCGTAGGACTGTTGATAAAATCGATATTATTGTTTCACACAGTCCAGTACGTAGTTCTTCACTAACTATCTCGCCACATACGAACTAACGCATCCTACATCGCGCTATCAAAGTTTTCAAAGCGATCGAATATATATACAAGAACCCGACAACAAACGTTAAGTGGCGCGTAGCCCACCAGACGCAACACCGTCTGGTCGAAGGATCCTTCCTTTTCAATGGCAGCCTCTCTCTATTTCTACCCTCCGAAATTTCCTAATACAATACAAAACTTTCAACCGGAGAAAAAAGTTACGTACTAACTTTTAAATTTGTTTTATAATATTATATATAAGCTCATATACGCATATCTATGTTCATACACATACATACATGTAATTTTGATTAATGTTAAATTTCAAATTATAAGCAACAACCATTTTTATAAGCACTAGATATTTAATATTTTCGCAAAGTTTTTTTTTTGTAAAGTATATTTTGACACCATTTTGGTGTGACGACCGTTCTGCAGGTGTAGTGGCGCGAGTAGTCGCCTCAAACCGCGCGCCGACGGTCGCGGGTTCGATTTTCGCTATGGGTCTCCCCATCCTACCTCGGAGAGCACGTAAAGCCGTCGATCCCGGTTGTTATCATAGACACTTGATAACGATCGTTACTAATGGTAGGGAAATTATTATATTTAGACTAAGCTCCAACCCTTCTTCTATATGGAGAAGAGGCTTTCGCTCAGTAGTGGGTTGTTTACAGGCGTATACAGTACAGATTTTGATACCTAACTATCTTTTTGACGATTTTTTCTCTGCACATAAAATACATTGTAAATAAGCAACGCAGACAAAGTTGCAACTAAACTGAACTGAGCTTAAAAACGTTCCACTACCTACTGGAAAAAGGCATCTTCTCCATATTTTATCCCCTACCTATGTTCCCTACCATGAGTAACAATCATTATTGGATTTCTATGATAACACTCGAGACAAACGGCTTTACGCGTTCTCCTTGGCTTGTGCCAAGACCACAATACCCACGAGAAACTGTTTGTACTAATACAAATACATGTCTTTGTCTGGGATCCTTTTCAGTAATCTATTGAAAAATGATTAAAGATAAAGTTTTACCTTCTGGAACACATGTATGAACTGAATCCAATTTTGTGAGAATTTTAGCGAGAATAGCGTGATGCATAAATAAATAAACGAAAAGATATTTTTAATTTTTTTTAAACTGCTAAGCATATGTTGCAGCCGGCAATTAAAGATTTTATATACTAATTTTTTTAAATATCTCAGGTTAAGACCGTCATTTTATATATTTTTTTTTTATTTTATTCGTTATACAGTACAGGAAAGAAATATAAATTCCTTAAACACACCATCTTCTTCTTTTATTTTTGGTCCACAGTCGCAACTTTTATATTACAACATTCTGCCAATCATATATATACTCTTTGCTGCCATGGTCAAGTATTGAAAATAGGAAAATTTTGCGAGATTTTAAATTTATTATTAGAATTTTGATTTTTGTAAGCTGGAACAAACATCAATATTTTTGTATTAAGTGTGGAGCAAGGAATTTCTATCATAACTGGAACGCTCATTTAATAAAATTGTATATTCAAATATTCACCTTGATACACTTGACATAAGGTTGACATTGGCTTATAACATGTAAAGTGAACAATCGTTCCGAGCATTTCGTTGACAACCGGTATTTTGTCTCTTTCTTACGAAAGTTGACTTGAATTCATAGTAGAAAGAGATGCAATCCCGGCTGTAGGAACGGTTTTGGAATGCATGTGAGCATTCCAGTTTGTATATAAATTCCTTGGTGGGGAGTTAAACATCTATGGACAAAACAGACACATAACTATTGCACACTTAAGAAATTATAGAATTAAATGCTAACATAATACATAATTGACATGCATATTAACTTATTTACATTATATACACAAATATCCACAAATGTTTATGAAAAGGAGGATTATAGCCTAATATTGTTAGATTTGATAAATTTTGACAAAAGTAAAATGATGTGAGGGTAATGAAAGAATTTTATCAATAAATTGAAATTTGTAGGGAGTGGTATTTTTAATGATGGTAGAAGAGGATATAAGCTAAAGGCCTAATTGTTGGGAACACACTAGGGGTGTGCGATAATTATCGATAATTCGTAATTACTCGATAATTTTTCATTCGATAATTATCGATAATTTTTTATTCGATAACTATCGATAAGTTTTCATTCGATAAGTATCGATAATTTTTTGCGATCCGATAATTATCGATAATTTTGTGCGATCCGATAATTATCGATAATATTGTGGTATTGGATAATTATTGATAATTGTTTTTGGATTCGATAAGTATCGATAATTATGGTACGGCGGATGACCTTTTTTTGTTTTTTTGTTTAGGTATTCGGATAGGGTACGGAGGATAATGTCCATACGGAAGGCTGGATGACCTTTTTTTTTTTGGTCGCCCCAAATAAAAAATTATCGATAATAAAATTATCGATATTTTTTTTCGATGAACACCCCTAGAACACACCATCATTGTCAGCTGCTTAACTGACGTTTGACAACAGTTTGTCAATTGTCAAATAATATAAACGTACACGTACGTTTAATATCAATTTTCATTATTTTAGGTTTTTTGTTTATTTATTCTTAATGTAAACTGCTATTGCTGTACTAAACATGGATACATTCATTTCTTTCAACTCTAGTAAGTATTTTACAAACTTATAACTTTAGACTTTAATTGTGTTTATAGATTCTAATAACCTTACAATTTTTCTCAGAAATTATGAACAAGATAAGAACAGCGGGCGATGGTATGGAATCAAATGAAAATATAAACGAAAACAAAACAAATAGACCAGAAACCAAAGCGATTGTTCTGTCAAGTAGTAAAGAATCGTTACTTCCTAGTCGCTTAGTGCAAATATATGCAACCAAAATAATTACACCTGAAAAAAAGAGTTCTCATATATACTCCAAGAATCCAAAATTTGTACCTTACGAACCGTATCCTGGTGCTGTTAAACCAATAACTCCACGACTTTTGTTAAAAGGAACTAAGAAATCGAAAAATCATATGGATATAAACAAACTTATTAGCCAAATGTCACAAATGAACACTAATATAAATGAATTTAAACCTAGAATCAAACTTGCGTCTTGCAGTGATGAGCCTGAAGAAGATTCTGGTAACCCAACAATAGATAAAGAACTGCAAAAGAAACTTGATGAATTAACAAAAGAAAACAAGAGTTTAAAGGAACAGTTGAAGCAACAAGCTCAGGTATAATTTTTTTTAACCATTCATTGTCAGATTTATTATTTCTTAATCATAATAATAAAAAACAATAAGTCAACAATTGGTTATATTATTATATAGTTGCATTGGTTTTTTAATTGTCGTTTTCAAAAAAATTGTGATTTTTTTAAAGGTAAACAAAGAATTGAAAACAATGCTGGTTGCTTCAATGGGTGAAGACCTGGAATTTCAAGTGCATTCCCTGAATGAGGATAAAAAGCACTTGGCCAATGCTTTACTTAACTCTGCACAACATTTGTCGACACATCAGGTAGTTTTAATGAAATGTCTTAATGGAATTCATAAATAATATCTGTGTATATATAACTTTTCTCAAACCTCATCACCAAACTGCTCTTAAACAGTTAAACTGATTTTGATTTTTATTTGATTTTATATGGGTTCTTAAATGATTTAGATTTACAGTTGAACTACATCAGTGGTGTTGTAATTAACTTCTAATATTTCTTTTTGGACTGGAGAATGTAAGGCAGGTCACTAGTAAAAATTATATTAATATTATTATTTATTGAGTAATAGAATATGAATGTTTATTGTACTGTACTGTAAGCAATGAGATTTACTTCAAAATTTGCTGTAAAGTACAACTATATTTTACTAATAATATTTTTGAAATGTTTTTAGGAACAAACAGAGTGGCTTGCTGGTCAGTGTGAAGTATGGAGAAGTAAATTTCTTGCTAGCAGGTAAATTTCATTTGATTATTTCTGATGTGGTATTTGCCTTTACACATAAATAAATGTATGAAAATTTGTCCTTTAGCCTTATGATTGAAGAACTTGCTCAGTGCAAGAAGATGCTGAATGAGAAAACAGTCAACTTGCAACAAGCAATCAAACAATTATTAGACGAAAGATGTAGAATGAGAGATATGCTAATATGCACATATAAAAACTTGTATAGCATTCATGAAAATTGGCTCAAAAATGTTGCTATATCTGAATACATGGGAAGTAAAAATAGACCAATAGGCAATCTTAACTTCACAACAACTTTACCACATTCGGCAAATGTCCTCGATTTAGCATCAACAAATTTGAAGTTGTCTGAAAACATCAGCAGTTCAACAGACAAGCCAAATATCAATCATTTAGATTCTCTACCAGCAACAACAGAAGCTGAGAGATATGCTGAACAAGTGAGTATAATTATTATATTATATGATTTGTTAATATGAGTACATATTTATATTCCAATTTATAGCAGAGATATGGTGAGACCTAGTATGGTGCCTGATTATGTCCCGTAAACTGTATGATTAAGATTATTTAACTGAATCTGTTCTTTAGAATGAATATTTACCACTTAAATATCCACATATTATCAACTTAAGTTTTTGATCAAATAAATAATATTTGTTTTAGGTAATGGCAATGCCATTTGAAATAAAAAAGGTAAATGAAGAGCCAGTAAATGCACTTGTTCATCATGCTTACAATAACAGCAACAGTGTTTCACCACCAGTCGCTTCATGTGCCCATTGTAATGGAAAAGTTCAATTGCTATAAAACCAGTAATATTTCAAACAAGGAGAGCTTTAATTTGTAGTTTCTTAATCTGTTTACTTAGTCTTAATACCATTTTTTTTAATGTAATATAATTATGTTAAACTGCTCAAAGTTGCACAATAATAATGAGAAACTAATTTTATAATCAGGAAATGGTGTTTGTTGAAGCATGTATGAATAAATGTTACAAGGAAACAGGTAATTTCTACTCTAACATAGTGTTTTGTAGTGTTTTAATAATTATAATAGTTGGTTTTACATATAGATTTATTATTGATATTGTACATTAATAGTGTAAAATTAATTTGTAATATAAATCATATATTTTATTCAATTTACTGCCTGTAATTTATTGTTTTTGAAGTTATTACTAAAATAAGACCTTTTATATTAAATTATTACACAGTATTTATTCGAGTTGTGATAGATTAAATATGTAAATACATTGCTAAAGTATTACATCTGAAAAGTTTTAAAACATTCTTAATTAAGCAAACTAGTATGCGATACAAAAATTATTTATCCATAGAAATTGATATTAATTTTTCGTTACAAACAGAAATTAAGGTATTTTTTAAAAATAATATGATTGAAAAACATTCAATAATTTCGTTTATAAATTTATTAAAATTTATGCAAAAATACTGTTCTCTTATTGTTCGCGAATTTTACTCATTTGATATAGACTATACCGGATTTTATCGCGTTTATTCAAAACTTTACAGTTTAACAATATTTTAAATTATTTCCCGACTTTTCGGACCCTTTACAGCGTCCATGATCTCGGGGGACTCCCGAGATATAAAATCCGGTATAGACTTTTAATCAAATTTATGCAAAAAATTATATTGGATCTTATTGTATAGTAATTTAACAAACTATAAACATCCCTCTATTAGGCTAGCCTCCCCTGTAAATAGCGTGGCGTTCCCACTATGGCGGACCGGCGGATTTGCCGGAAACCGGTTCCTGGAACTAAGTATTCACATTAAACCGGAGAGTCAAATCCTCACTTCAGTTGAATTTGGACCTGAGCACACAATGGACAACGAAATTGTTGTGTTGTGGTGTTTTCTTAATAGAAGGCTAAATAGAGTAAAAAGAAAACATTGGGTACATCCTATTTTGCAGGAAAGATTTTTATCTTTATAATCATCGTCGGTGTTATCCTACAGAACATCTATCTTGCACAAACGTTAGTTGAGGTTTCCGCGTATATCCATGCTACACGTCTTATATTATTAGAATGCGATCGCCGAAACGACCCGCTGGCGCGAGGAGAACAAGAATACCGATGCAGGCTCGTTTGCATTAGGGTACAGAAACACATGCTATTTACTCGCATGCTTATAGGCTAGTCGACAAGTGCCATTTTGGTCAACATTTTTCAGCAGTCTCCGAAATTTATGATTGAGGTGTTATTCGGTTCGGAATGGCATCTAGATGATTTTTGAAAAAAAAAATTGATGAAACTAAAAATGATGGGTTTAGTTTTTAAAAATTTTGTTGACTAGACTATAAGTATGCTAATAAGCATGCTAGTAAGTAGCATGTGTATCTGTACCTTTACTTCGCTCCGGATGTTTTACCGGCGCTCCGCAGTTACAACACCTGCGGCAAAAATACTGAGTCCGGTATTTTCGCCGACCCCGGATAAATGCGAAGAGCATCATATAAATTGTATAGGTAACCTCCTTTCCGGCAGTTCTACTGGCTCGGTAAATCCACCGGTCCGGCGTAGTGGGAACGAAGCCTTAGTATGTCTTATAAAATTAATCGATTTTGATATAGCATTGTAATATAAATAATCGTACAATAATATAATTTGTTATACAATTATTATTTTTGTCCTGTACCTAGACATTTTACATACTTTTAAGTATGAACTCAATCAAGTTTTATTTCATTGTTGAAGAATCCTTAAGAAGGACGACGTCGATGTCACAACCAAAGTAATACAAAATTGCAAGAAACGGCTATAGGTTTAAGATTTTATGTTATTATTATTATTATTATATGTTACAAAGAAAAGGAAATGAAACAAATTGATATTATCTTTTTATTTATATGAATCCTAAGTTCTTATAAAAATAGTATTAATTTAATTATTTTTTTATACAAAATTAACATCTCTGTGTATCAATTGGTTGTGATATTGCAACATCTCGGTGCCAGTGTAATTGTAAGCAAGGTAGTCTTTCACAGATACGTATTTAGCGCCTCCGAACCAGTCGACCATTGCGATTTGCGCTATCTTCATTTTAGCGATGAACCAGTCGTGATCTGTAAAAAAAATCACCTTGACCTTCGCAATACTTTATCGAATGTCATTACTTAAATTACGGTTTATGAAATATTTTAAATAAGGAAAAAAATATATTTGTACCCTAATACGCTGAAATTTTATTTCGCCACGTATCGACTGGTTTATAGAAATATTTCCATAAGGGTAGGTTCAAAACTGTTTTACAAAACTGATTAATAATAAAAATAAAAACTATTATACATAATATTATTAAATATTCAAATAAAAGGAATTTCAGACCCCATCAGAACGTAATCAAAATATATTAATAGAATTGTATGACTATGAATTATAGACATTAATTATTTTAACCGTGTTTATTTGAAACCAAATAAAAAATATTTAATTTGTCATACGTATTTATCTTATGTTAAAGTGATATTCTTTAACTCTTATCAATTATTATAACCTTATCAATTAAAAAGAGATTTTTAATAAAATTTAGTTTAAGAAAGAGAACACAATTATAACAAGATAAAATTTTTAGGCAAATAAGTAAAGATTAAATATAAAAATATTTTTGATTGTAAAATTTTAACGGTATATATAGTTTTCAAAATACAAAATCGAACAATACAGAAACATTAATGAAAATAAAAATGAAAGGGTCATAGTTTTTAAACTAAATTAAAAAGTTTTTTTCAATTAGGCGTTTTTTTTGTTACGCGATAAATTCGCTTTTTTTTTTTTAATACACCTTAACGCTTATCTCTTTGTTCGTAATCCGATGAAAAAATTTGAGCTGTAGAATAGCTATAATAGTCATTGTAAATATCAAACACTTAACTTGCAATTTTATAAAAAAGAAAAGGTTACAGGAATTTATTTAAAGAAATTAGTTGTTATTCAAAGTATAAAATCAGCCCACCTCGTTGGAACTACTTCAAGGTTTAATTACTTTTAACAAACGAAAAACAATCACGCGCGATAGCTAATAAATTGAGACAAACCGAAACCTAAAAATTATTAATAATACAGACATAAAAAAAAAAAACATAACAAAGACTTGTCAAATTCATATACAATTTTTAAATTCGTAGGTATAAGATATAGATATGATATATATTATAGATGTTATGACTAAATACTTACCCGCTGGGAAGTTGGCCATTGCCGGATGTCTCTCGAACAAAGCGGCTTTGGCGAACGTGTACTCATTAGTACCTTCTTTGACCTGTGAAATACCCGTTGTTTATTATAAATTCATAATACGGACTTAATACAATACAAATGTTATAAGACTAAAATAAATATGTATATATACCTATATGTATATACATATAAATATCAGCGTTATGGCAATTTAGTAAGACTAATCTAATAATAAACAATAATTTATAAACTTATCTATATGACATTAATTCACAATATATTTAGAGATCTTGGATCCTTTTTTTAATAATAAAATTTGTGTATTCTACGACGCGTTGGCGCAGCGGTCACAGCGGCTGGTTAATGAGCTAGCGTTCGCGGGTTCGATCACCAAACAAGGCAAGTATTTGTATAGGACATAAAAACATATTTCGTCGGCTAGGCGCTTGTTTGTGTTGTTATGTTTCCGGACCCTCGACATAGCGTTTATACTTTGTTTATATTTTCCATAAGAATTCACGATTATAGGCTTATGAAATATTAATTGTATACAATCATACTTGTAGTACAATCGGACCAGGGCCGGCCTAAGGAGTGTGCGAAGTATGCAGCCGCACACTCGAGCTTTTTGGGAGGGCATATTTTTTTAGGAATTCGGATAGGCTACAAGGGTAAACATCGATGGTAGATCTCGGACGACCTTTTTTTTTAGGAATACGTATAGTCTGGCGGCTTTTGTTTTTGTGTACACTTCCGACACAAGATAATTATGGATAATAAAACTCGATAATGATTTAATAGGGGCAGAAGATGAGTCTTGCACACTTGCAATTTTCGCCTTAGGCCGGCCCTGAATCGGACGTTTATCTAATGTTTTTATTAAGATAAAGTTGATAACAAAGACGTGAGTTTCTTAACGTAGTGTTAATCTTGTTATGTAAATAATTGACTAGATAACGATATGTAGCGAAATTTATTTTAATTAATTTTTCATACATTATCATGCAAATTATCTTTTTGACCTTCGTAAATGAGAAATCTATATTCCTATTAATTATAAGTAGGTATAACTTTTTAAAATGTTTCTTTTTACTTGAGAAACTTGATAAAGTTTGATTACATATTTATAAACGTTTATCTATTTTGATATTTAACTTATGATACGAAAGGTACGAGTTAATAAAGTGATCGGCAAATATTAGTAAGCAAATCTGATAACATTTGTATGCAATAAATCTCGTTGACATTGTTTTGTGTGTAACATATCGACGTAAAAGTAATTTTTTATATATATTTTATACGTTGTTCGAATACTTTATGCAGTAAAAAAAAATCAATATAGGTTCGTACCTATATAGTGTTGACTACCAATTTATCATACATTACCTTCTTCATCTTTCCGGAAAGCATAAGCCTTGTGCATCTAGGATCTTCCGGATCATACTTTTGACTCTCACAGTATCTAGTTTGTTCTAGCGATACCAATATAGTTGAGCGGGTGTTTTTCTACAAATTAATGCATCACAAATTAAGCAAACTGAATAATTTATTACTGCCTAATAGTTGGTAAACTATATATATTCAAGTTTGAATTTATAACGTTGTTTACTAAGCGACGTAGCATTGACGTTGCGATTTTAAGCTATTTAAGTTACCACAAATAACAAAAAGAACCTAAAAATGCAGCCTTAGAATTTATCCTGTAATATTTTTATTCATTCTATTAATCTAATACAGTACCGATAAATCTTTTGCCGTGAAGTCCAATGGTGACATATAAAAGTATGGTATCCCAGTTGAGTTAGCCATTGACCCATCTACAACTGATTTTACGTTTGAAAACGGGAATCCTTCTATAGCGGGTAGAGTGGAAATAGTTGCTATCGATGCCCAATCTGTTGAAAAAGACAACAGTAAACAATATTCATCCGGATTCTATCGATATTAAGATCTCCTTAAATAGACCGTCGTTGTAATTATTTTATTTATTGATACTTTCATGATTCTGGAGACGAGAAAACTGAAGCTGTCAACTCAAGCATGAATCGTCTTATAAAGAAATTAACCCGTCTGTCATACAATGATGTTTTCTATAGCCATAGTCTGCCTTAAAGACTTAATTGTAAATTATAATTATACCTACTTTAAGCCGGCATGACTGGAAGTGTGTCCACACTTCATTTATATAAATTGAAATTTATGGAAATTTGGTCAAAAATTAAGTACCTATTTTTTTTACATAATTCGAATGAGAATCATGTACCGAATATTCTCCTTATTGATCCTAATTCACCAGTCATCATGTATAGTTTTTTTTATCATTCCAGTTTACTTAGTCGGGTTTTAAGTTTCTGTTCAAAATGCGATGTTATACATAATATATTTTGCCAAAGACTTGTATAACATTTTACCACTGGTATTTAAAAATAATTGTTATTAAGTTATTTTAGGTAGCTTGCGTTCCAAACCCATTATTTGTAAAGTATTACAATGCACGTTTATATTTAAAACAAGTTTTATATCATTTATTAGTAAATATACTCAACAGAAATAGGACATGTAAACAATAACATCGTTACGTATATAAAGTTCAAGGTCAATTTTATTAATTTTCATTAAAATTCTTATAAGTACTTTCTTTTTAATGTTTTTCCGCCTTAAATAAGTAGGTACATGTTATTTTTAACTAATTTACATGTAATAAATATTTAAATTTTAATAATAAATTAACGTAAAATGTATATTATTCATATTAAAAAATACCATTTAATGGGTAAATGTTCTCCGGTAAAAATGTTTATCACGGTTAATTGTCATATTAAAAAAAATACTTTATTAAAATATCCTTACCGCAATTGTGTAAGACATATCGCGCCATAGCCACTAGTTTCGTATGATCCGGCGGGCTTGACACTTTGTGATGTGGTTTTCGCCATGTTATTTCATTTTCGGTATCACTATGATACCGACTGTGCCTTTCCTTTTCGTGATAATACTTAGTTTCACCATACATACAAACTATACTTAAAAATATAAACAATTGCTTCCACATGATTCTTGATCTAGAAAGAAAAGGACAAACATATTGAATTTTATTACTTACTATTGACGTCCATTTCCATTCTTATTTTATTCCATTGATATTTTTGATATTTTTATTACTAATCAGTTTCTATTAGGTAACGTTGTTTTTTTAGGGACTACTACTTACTACTAAGGTTTTTTAGGAACTATTACACTCCTCAATTAACCGGTTATCAAATGCATAATTATTTATATTTTTAACTCGTAATATTATCAGTATAAAAAAAAAATCAATACCATTGCCACCAAACTAATGGTTTGGTGGCCATTTTATAAATGTTCACGGGTAAAAATAATGATTCAAGTATCACGTAATAATATTATAAATGCGAAAGTAAGTTTGTTTGTTACGCTTTCACGTGAAAACTACTTAACCGATCATCATGAAACTTTGTACAAATATTCTTGGAGGTATTAGAATTAACATAGGATACTTTTTTATTGATCGCGATAACCAACATCCACGCGGGCGAAGCCGCGGACAGAAACTAGTATTTCTTATAAAGCGCTTTTGATATTAGGACGTTCAAACAAACAAACAGTTTTATAGCATATTGTATTCGTATGGATTAAATTAACATTGTATCATCGATTTCCCTTTTTTTAATTTGTAATAAATCTGGCACATGCGGTTGTTGAACGAATATTTTTCCTTATTAAAAACGTTATATGTTAATGCGTCTTTTTAATACACATGCCAAATCGTATATAAATTTCAAATGTGTTAACAAAATCGCAAGAATTACATAAATAATATAACTTTACTATCGTAAACTAAGGTTTATTTATTTCTTCAAAACTTAGCATGCTCGTTAATACAGCTTTAACCATTGAACTACATATTATTACTAGCGTATAATAGTAACTCAATGGCTTTGACTCTCTTTTTTTAAAAAGAATTGCAAAAAAATATTGATACTGAATTTGCATAAAAAGTTTGTACACCAAAACCGAAAAGTTTGGAACTTTACTAGAGTTACTCAAGAATTTAAAATAAAAACTTACATATTTAAAAAAAATAGTTATTATTTAGTGTTATTTTTAGCAGTCTTTCACAAAACGCGTCTGTCTCACTCTAAACGGAAACGCGCGATCGCGCCAAACTACTGAATGACGCAGAATAATAATATTAATGTCTTGTCAGTTTCAGTTGTTTCATGTTTGACGACAACGCCTGACAATGCCATTTTTCTATTTTAAATGTCATGACATTAAAAAAAGTTGCCATAGCAATATAAAATAATTTAGTTGCCATAAAACATATTTAATCGTTTAATAAATTATTGTTAATATTTTTTATTGTATTTTAAGTTTGCCTTATTGGCTATAAAGTGCAATATATTACTACCAAAATAGGTTATTTAATTACTCACTACCTTATTGAATTGCAAATGTTATTTTAAAATTAGTGGAGAAGTAATTACCTGAGTATTTTTGTAGTAGAGTATAGTGTTAGTAATTGTATGTATTATTAACTGGCCCATTGGCGCAGTTTGTGTTATGACCCTGCTTTCTGCTTCAGGGTTGTGAGTTCATTTCCCGCCCCGAGTCTGGGTATGGGTGATTATTTATCTATGTATGTGTATAAAAAAAAATTATCAGTCGGCTGTTAGCTGAAGCATTAAGTTGCCCATCTGAGAAACAGACGACCGTGCGTTTAAGTTAAGTATCATCATCATCATATACAGGTGACTGGTGAATTAGGATCAATATTTAAGGAGAATTACTCGGCAAATCATTCTCATTCTTAAAAAAAAAATAGGTAAATATTAATAAACTTCTAAGTAAAGTTACGTTGGGTTATCATTATTTACGCGTCGTCTGGACACCCTAGCAGCTAGCTGTGCTGTCGACTTAAAAGTAAAAACGGGTATGTAGGTAGATATATTTAGTTATCGCGCGGTAGTTTGCCTGTCCAAACCCCGCCACCAAAAATACCAATATATTTTACTCGTTTAAGCAACACATTTGTTGACTAGGTAAAAGATGTGAACTTTGGACAAAACTTAATATGAACTGTTTACCTATCTTGGTATTTCCGGCTACTTAAAATGGAATCATACTTATTTACAAAGATTGTCAATCATTAGCCACGTGCGTTTGGCAAGCGGCACAGTACAACACCACGCCGCACGCGCCGCCGGCATGACTAGAAATGTGTCCACACTTCATTTATTTAAAATAAAATTTATGGAAATTTGGTCAAAAATTAAGTACCTATTTTTTTACACAATTCGAATGAGAATCATGTACCGAGTATTCTCCTTAAATATTGATCCTAAGTCAACCCGCTTCCACACGCGGTCATAACAAAACTATGAGTCCAATTCGACTGAAATTTTGACATTAGCCGTATAGGAGAATGTACTACACGAAGTAATATTCTCTAAATAAATAATATTGTCTAAATAGTAAGTTTCTCTTGTGATAGTGTGGGCGGTGAGGCTAAGTACTTATCGGACAGCCCACGTATATCTACACTTCGACAATAATAAATAAATATCGACGTTGATACATAATTCTATAAAGCGTTAACGTTTTGAATTGATATAAGAACGATATAAATTATTACTGATAATCCATTATTTCATTAATGTGAATTAATTAATTTTCTTCATTAGATAAATTCAACGTATTAAAATAGGTGAGTATTTCTTATTTCAATAATATTAACTTCGGTGATTATAAAACTAATATTTATATTATATATTTATATATTATTCAATAGTTAAATATATTTACTGTTGTAGATTTTTAGAACATCCAGAACTCATACATTTACTTATTTTCAAATTATATTATTTATTATTCGCCTACAATATTGTGCAAAATTTTTGCATGGGTCAGCTAGTTATTATATTATTCTTCAATACCTAGGCGACCGTCTACAATATAAGACTGAACTTAACTGCGATCACAATATGTTGGTAAGTAATAATATGTAGGTTTTCAAATTGGCCAAGAAGTCAATTGGACAAGTAAGTAAATTGGACTCTTGAACAATGAAAATCTGTTCTCTTCTCACACGAGACGAGAGTGTACCTTTTCTGGAACGACAGACGCAAAAAAGTGTACAGAAGACAGGGTGAATGTTTCGACCAAGCCTGCATCCAGGAGACGGTGGAATATAGAGGCGGTTCTTGTATGTTGAAAATTAATTCTAGAGCGGAAAGTCGGCCGACGGCAAAACCGACCTTGTTTGCGTCTCCTGGGCTCAAGGTGCTCGCGGACAAGGGTTGCTGACAGCTCACCGGTACATCACAAAGATCCTGGAAGAACGTGTGTTCCCCTATGCTGGTTTTGTTGCCGAGTGATTCACATTGATACATGACAACACTCGCGCTCACACTGCAATGATTGTGCGCGACTTCCTACAAAACTTTGGGATCTCTGTCATACAGTGGGCAGCGAGAAGTCCAGACCTGAACCCGATAGAGCACCTATGGGACCATTTAAAACGCAAGGTTCGGTCTCATGATCCCGTTCCCACAACTCTCCAGGAACTCAAAGATGCCGTTATTGAGGAATCGGACACTATTCCCAGGGCCGGATTTAGGGGAGGGCAACCACATAAGAGGGGCCCCCATAATAGATACTTCAGAGGAAAAATGTAAATTCAGGCTAGTAAACATTATGTATATATTTCATCCGATATTTATCGGATATATTATCCTTTTTTTATGTGATATAGTGTAGTAGGGAGAAGAGATGATTTTTTTTTTTCAGGAATAGGAAGAGGTGATGATTTTTTTTTTTGCAACAGCGGTCCGGAGTTGCGGCAACCTTTGTTTTATATGTTTTTTTTTAAGGAGTTCATATAGCCCGACGGAATAAATAACAGCGATCCGGAGTTGCAACGACCTTTTTTTTGATGTGATGTCTTGTAAATCGATGAATGCTGGCTGCACGCACGAAGAAGTGTCACGTGTCGCGAGCGAGAGCGCGGAACAAGCGATAGAGAGGCACGGTCGGCCTAAGCGTTCGGCTTGTCAATGAAAAACAAAAACGCAGATTGGATGATCTTAAATATTACACATGTACATATATAAGTTGTAAATAAATTTTTAATAGCACATTTTTACTTGGAATTAATCTTAATAATTAGTAATAAAATATTTGAATTAACGAGTGCATATAAATGTTAATTTATCGAAAAAAATAATTAATTAATTAACTCATTCTTTCTATTATACAAAATAATGATAACTCAGTGATAATAATTCAATTCAATTCATAAAAGTAGGCAATTTTTTTCAATGTTTTCTTATGACGTTATCACGTAAAATTATCGTCCGTAAACAGACTTCACAGACAACCTATTTATTTTTTATTTTTAGATAATTATATGTATAGCCACCCGGGATAAATAGCGGTGTGAGATCGCGACGACCTTTTGTTTTAGGCGTCTTGTCCACTTCGAATAGGAAAACAAAATTTGAAATCCAGGGGCCTCCACTCCTGTGTTGCCCCGGGCCTCCACATCTCTAAATCTGGCACTGACTATTCCTCTAGAAGGAATTTTAAAATTGAGAGATCTATGAACGATCGTAGAAAGCCTAGAAATAATTTCAATGTTAAATTAGTGTTCTATATTATTTGTTCAAGTAAAATAAAATAAAAATAAAAACATAGTATTCGTAATAACAGTTTATTCATCAAATTTGTTACATACAAATTGATATTTTTTGCATACTAGCGTTGTTGAGTACTTTTTGCGATTTGCTCCTTCAGCATGAGGATACTGGCACGTTGTTCGGGTGGCAGTAATGCTATTTGTTCGTCCGAAAGTTGCAGCACTTGCATGATTAGAGCAGCCTTTAAAACAAACAAAAAATATTTCCGTACAACGTTATTATAGTTATATGGTTACTTTTATGTTAATAACTAAACTATGCGAGTGATTGCTTTATTAGGCCACTGACACATAAAAACACTACAGCGACAGAATAAACATTATCAATTTTTTCATTTGGTGATATTATTATGAAATTTATTAATCGATACATAGAAAAGTAAAGTTGATAATCTGTGAAACCAAAGTTTCAATGTATTGTGTGTTTGTTAAATATTTTAAGTGAATCATATGGTTTATTTGAGATAGAAATTTTAAATCGTGATGTAAAGGGTAAACTTACTTTTTCTTGATCTGAAGCACCTGATGGTATTCCTTGTATTGTCCTTGCTTGAGCCATGCTTGGCATACCGGGCGGCATTTGTTCTAAGTGTAGAGAAAATTATGTAATTAAGAAATATATATATATATATAAAAAAAAATCGACTGCCTATATATTTTGTGAAAAAAATGTTTATTAAATAAGTATTCACCTATACTATAATATTATAAAGCTGAAGAGTTTGTTTGTTTGAACGCGATAATCTCAGAAACTATCGGTTCGAATTGAAAAAATATTTTTGTTTTGGATAGCCCATTTACCGAGGAAGATTATAGGCAATATAACATCACGCTACGACCAATAGGAGCTGAGCAATATTAATAAATGTTACAAAAACGGGAAAAAATAATCTTTTTTGTGAGCTTCCGTTGCGTCCTTTATAATTTCTCTCCTCGAGACATTTTTTAACTATAGTTCCACTTTTAAAGTAAATATACTTCTTTTACTAAGAACTTTCGAAATATAAAAAAAAAACTCAATAATACGTACAACGACCCAGGAATCAAACCTGAGACCCCTAGCTCGGCAGCAACGCTTTTCGCAGTTTTTCATATAATAAATGAAATAAAGATTATAAAGTGTTTCTGTATAGATTTTCTTCGCTATACATATATCAAATTAAAAGTATATTCTATTCTATTACATTCTCAAAGCTTTACATTTAACAATACAAATTGTCAAGTCTTGGACGAACATTTAACACACGACACTGCCAATTACTGTGAACCCTGAACCAAAGTGGCGTTAAGTCGTATTATCCCTTATGGAAATATTCCATTTTTTGCAGAAAAGTCCGACATTTCAGACAAAATTTAACTTTTTCAGAATTGCTCGGCATTTTTCAGAGTTTTTTTTTATTAATGTTAAGACTTTCGAGGCTTTTTTTCTTAATTTTGGACCTTTCTGCAAAAAAAAGGGGAATATTTCCAGAAAGGATAACTAAAAAAAATAGCTACTTACGTTGTGGCATTTTCGTTTGCGTACGTGGATCATTAGGACGCACGCGTGGATCTGAGCCGAATGACTGCATATTGGCCAAACGAGGGTCACGTGGAAATGAACTGGCGAAATACAATTAAATAATATTAACAAAAATTATGAACTAAAATCAATATTCGTTAATAATGGAACAAAATTTAATAAAAAATTAGAAGTAACAGCAGAATGGCAGGCAAAAAAAATCAGTAACAACTTTTTTTTAATCAAAAAAGCAATGCCAATAAGGAACCTAAAATGATTTACGGACTATGCCGTCTAAATAGATACATAGCGATGTTAAATACGTTAACGTGTCTTGTTAAACGCGATGATATGAATTAAAGTCTATAAAAATTTTGTTTTTGAGTCTAGAAGATGATATAGAAATGTTACTAAGATATATTTAGATATTTAAATGTGAAATTTTGGAGTTCTTAACTTATGGCGCCATCTTTAGACAGGCTAGTGAATAACAATGGAATTGTCAGCCCAAGTGAAGGTAGGTATCCCTATAGGCTATATAAAAACACCTAAAAATGCTCAGTCCATACATTGATGAAAAATTCTTATTGAAGCATTTTTTTTTTCAAACTCAGAGTTACCTACTTCTATTTCTTGTATAAACTATAAAACATCACTACTTATTTCAAAAACAGAAATTCACTTATATTTACTTAAAATATCTATTAAAAATTAATTGCATCAAATCTATTAATCAAACTAACATTTAAAATAACAAAATATAAATGTAAAAGTATTAAAAAATAATATAAACATTATTTTGGCTTAAATTTATACCAAAATAATATAATATCACACATTGTAACAACATGAGATTACAAATGTATAACTTACATTTCTTGTACCTCCATTGTTTGGGCAGGTCTTAAAATTAAAATGACAAAGCACATTACATATTTTATCAATTTAACAAAGATATTATTTAAATTATAATTTAGTTACTGAAATTTTGTTATTTATTAGTAACTCAATTATTATGTACTTCCGCGCTACTACATTTTACATGCCTATTTGTAAAGTTATTTAGTATGCATAAACTCAAAGCCAAAATATTTACATTTCGATAAGCAATTAGCGTTTTATATCAATTAAAATAAAATCAAGCATTTACTATCAATTAAAAGAAAATACCATAGATTTTTTATAAAATTGTTATTTAAAAAAAAAACAGATTTATCAAAGACTTATATGAAAAAGTATTAAAAATATCATACTGCAATAATTATTAATACCATATATAGATATGTTCGACTTTATAATATTACACACTCATTTAGTTCATATACAAAGCCAAACCAAGGAAATCGTTTTAAGCTCGTATGTTACACCATTTACATATATTGGGGGTCATCTACTAATTACGTGAGACAATTCTGGCGATTTTTCTTACCAAGGGGCGAGGACATATTTGTAATGCAAATGAGTTAATATGTACTCGATTACATTAGATTTATTTTAAAAAAAATCTTATATCTTTTTTTTAATTAAGGCTAGACTGTTATATACTATGTTAGGACTAGTATTTAAGATTTTTAATGAAGTAGCATAAAATCACAATGATAAAATCAAACAATGCAATACTTAAATAGGAACTACTAAAATTCGTAAGAGAATATTCATTCTAATTCAATCCACGGAGACTCATGTAATATCTCAAGCGTGACTTAATTACAGGAACCAACATGTCCATGTAATTTTCAGTATAACCATCTGCTCCTTCAACCTCACTCCGATTTAGCCATTCTAATCCGTTATCGCTTGCACACAGAAGCTCAGTAGCTCGACGTGTTTTTTTACTTAATTTTACCCAGTTTCCTCGCAATTTTACACTGTTTCTTGCACACAAAAAAGTAACGTGATATTTGCTGAGTCCAACCTCTCCAACCGATTTCAGATTGAATGAGGTTTGACTCGACCCCCCCATACAAACCCCTCACGTATTTAATAGATGCCCCCTTACCTGCGGAAGTCGCAGTCAGCATGGATTAACACATCGCGAGCTGTAGTGGTGCAAGTAATCGCCTCAACGCCATGCGCCGGCGGTCGCGGATTCGATTCCCGCTCGGGATGGATATTTGTATTTGTACAAATTTTTGTTTTCGGTCTGGGTGTATGACCTTGTGGGTCTCCCCACCGTGCCTCGGTGAGCACTTAAAGTCGTCGTTCCCGGTTGTTGTCATAGACACCTGATAATGATCGTTACTCATTGTAGGGAAATTATACGCCGACCCGGAGTGGAGCAGCGTGGTGGATTAAGTTCCAACCCCTCTTCTATATGGAGAAGAGGCCTTCGCTCAGCAGTGAGCGGTTTACATGCTTATGCAGTATAGAGCGAGGTGCGTGAAGCCATAGCGACTACAATAACCAATAGGATTGCCAATAGGATAAAATCTCCAGTGGAAGAGGGCTCTGCAATACTATTGGTTAATATTTATATAATATGCATCAATGGACAGGCAGCCTAAGAGGGGGGTGTACGTACGCGTCGGGCGCGGGCGGCGGCACGGGGTGGGGCGCGGAGTGCGGGGCGTGCGACGCGGGCGGCGCGGGGGGGAGGCTGCGCATGTCCTGGTCGAGCAGCGGCGCCGGAGCGCGCGCGCTGCGCAGGTCCACGTCCATGCCGCCCATCTGCTGCATCGGGATGGACGGGCGAGCTGGAACCGACATCACTAGTAAACTACCTACAAATAGTCATTGTGGGGTCACCAGAATGTCTAGCTATCATTAAACCTATCCCACTAGGACCTCACATTTACCTAGTTGTTACACACGAATATAATTTACGTAAATGATATGTGTACTCAGATTTGAAAGATTAAATTATATGAATGAGATGAGATCTTAACAATACGGAAAAATATAAAATAATAATAATAAAAAATAAAATAAAATAAATAATGGATAAAATGAACGATATTACAATTTAAAAAGTATGCAAATGACATCATACAATCCCTAATATTATAAATGTGAAATGTAAGTTTGTTTGTTACGCTTTCACGGAAAAACTACTTAACCGATCATCATGAAACACATACTTCAACACTTCAAACACAACTTCGTACACATATTCTTGGAGGTAGGCATGAGACCGATATATCAAAACGTAACTAATATTGGTTACGCGTCCCCATATCGTATCATATCGATAAACCATAACACATAGCCGTTTTCAAATAACCAACGAAAACTTGAGCGCGAACACGAAACTGGTCGAACGGTGACGATGTGTCACGGGCGCGCCACAGCCAAGAGCGGAGCGACAGCTAAAACCAAATTATCTGCATCTCTTTCTTATAACAGTAATTTCGTACTGAATAAAAGAGATGAGGCGAATATGGTTTTCGATCCGATTTAGCGGTTTTAATGCAACTGTGTACAACGCAAAATATAACTACAAGTTTAAACAATAAAGTCGAGTCTTTTATGGTTATGATAATTTAGTTTCCGTAATAAAATAGTGCGTGTATTTACGAAAAAGTTTGTGAAACGAATCATTTTTAGTTTTATTGAAGTATGCCTAATAATAATTATTATATTAAAATATTAAAAATAATAATAATACTATATATGCCGTGTGGTTCCCAGCAGAGTAGAATAGGGCCAATCCATCCTATGCCTAGGGTGTCGTAAAAGGCGACTAAAGGCAACTAAAGCTGCATAACACCAACGCAGCCTCCTCGGAGAGTATGAGTGCCTCTCCGAGGTAGTAATCCAGCACTCTAAAACTTTATGGATGGACACAACAAAGGAAAAGCGCATAGGGCCGCTGCCTGGGGGGCGCCAGGGCACGCCTGGAGCTGGCGCTGGCCGTGGCAGCATACGGGCCGCCAACAACCCCCGCTGACCGGTACTACCATCTAGCCGGTCGGTGTTTCCACCATCCCCACCAGTTGGCTTGGCGCCGACAGAGTCTCAAGGGACTCAGCATTCGGTGCCCGCCGCTGGTAGAGAACGTCGCATGAGATGGACTCTTGAAATGAACAAAAATGTCATGCGTGCGTATTTTAGGGCTGTAGGGGGGGAAACCGGTCGGACTGGCTACCGAGCAGTAATGCACCGCAAGTTCTGCTGCTCGAGCCAAATTTAACTGTCACGGAACAGAACCTGGCAGATCGAGCTCGGTATATCCAACGAAAGGGCGTATTCAACGTCGCCGAGCTCGAACAATTGCGACGTGAGGCTGCTCCTGAAATCGAATCTGTATCTACAGAGCATAACGCAATTTTAATGTAACAGGAAAGCGTTCATGGCGAAGTGCCTGTGGATGCGATCGCTGAAGGAGCAGTCTCTCAAAAAGTAAAGCAGATGAGAGGGATTTTGGAGGAGGTGATTTCCGAGATCCAGAGCGCTCCTCTGGAACAGAGGCCACGACTCTCCCGTCTTCCTCTTAATGCTACGACGCTGGGTGCCATTGAGGCAGCTAACAGGCTGCTACCTCCATATTTGGATGGCAGTCTGGGCTTGGATGATACGGGTTCTATTCTCTTTGGTGCCGCTCTAGCGGTACACCGCTTCACTGGAACCAAAACCCACGAGCCTGGACTCACTATTAATAAGAGTAGTGACGTACCAGCCTGGAAGAAGATAATAGAACGCCGTATCAGCCTGGCCAGGGCCCTCATTGGCAGACTGCAAAGCTTCAGATCGGGCAACACTAGGCCTAGGATTGTTGTGCGATCCGTCAGAATAGCTTTTAATGGATTAGGCATCAGGCTTGACCAGCTTGATATAGCTGAAAAAGTGACGGAGCGCATCGACGGCCTGAAGCAAAGAATCGCGGCATGGGGAAGGCGCATTCGAAGGTACTCTGAGAGAGTTGAGCGCTTCCGACAAACTTCCGAACCTCTTCACTACTGGGATCACTCACCTAGCTCCTAAGTCCACCAACACCGCGGATCCTACCAACTACCGCCCCATAACGTGTCTGACTTCCATACATAAGACACTGACATCCGTTCTGAGCTGCAAGATCTCTCGTCATATTGACGAGTTTAACATCTTGTCTGCAGCTCAGAACGGATGCCGTGGAGGCAGTCGCGGCACAAAGAAGCTCCTTCTCATTGACTTTGTTGCGGGCCAGCTTGTCAAACGCAACCGTCGGAACTTCTCTGCTGCCTGGATCGACTACAAGAAAGTCCTCGAGCTGTCGGGGACAGGCTTTCTGTTTCGGAGAGGAGGTACTAAAGTCTCCCACCTACTCTACATGGATGACCTCAAGCTGCTGGCATCTAATGCTGCACGCCTTATGGAGTTGATGAAAATCACTACTGAGTTCAGCGGCTCCATCAGGATGCAGCTTGGAGTAGATAATGTGCAGTCGTGCATGTAGACAGGGGACAGGGGACGCAATCAGCTGAGATTAGCCTAGAGCAGTGTTTCCCAAGCGTTTTTAGGCCATGCCCCACCTTAACATTTCTAAAATTTTTATGCCCCAATTTTCACCTTTTTAATTGTTTTGTTCCCTTAAGAAATATAAACGATAACTTTTAGGAACAAAACATATAATGAAAAAAAAAACTGAAATTTATAGACGTAGGCTGTCAAAAAGATAATAAACGGTTGGACAAGGTATAGAATTGCACCAATAACCCAAAGCGAAAGGGTTAAAGTCGTGTCGAGTCCATTTTTAAATTGCCTCCCAGTGGAGCGTGGGTCCCACGTTGGGAAACACTGGCCTAGAGCTTTCAAACTTCAAGACCCTCTCCAAAGCTGAATCTTACCGGTATCTGGGTATGTCACAATACATATGCAATGCAAACAGGCGGTTTGCGAGGTCTTTTTTGGACGGCTGACAAAAGTTCTTCGAAGCTACTTGTCGGGCGCCAACCAGGTCCGAGCTTATAACGGCTGGGTCATGCCCACTCTCATACATATTTGGCGTGCTTAGATGGACTCAGACCGAACTCGACGCCCTGAACAGAAAACTCCGCACGACTATGACTCACTATCGCATGCATCACCCGAAATCGTCGGTCATGAGACTGTACATCCCTCGGAAGTGTGGTGGCCGAGGCCTATTAAGCGCCAAGTCCATGCATAACCGAGAGCATAGCGCATGGTGATGTTTTAGTCAGTGACAAAGGCCTCACCCCCTTAACCTGCGATTCGGGGACCTCTTTGGGGAAACCGAAGGTTTTGTATGTGCAATACAGGATCAGGTGGTTAAGACGAATAACTACCTGAAGCACATTCTGAAGGATGGCAATCCCGACTTCTGTCGAGCTTGTCGTCATCCCGGCGAGTCACTCAGACATATGCTTTCGGGGTGTTCAGCGCTTGCTAACACTGAGTACTTGCACAGACATAACCAAGCGGCCAAGATTCTTCATCAAGAGTTTGCTCTAATGTATTGTCTCCTGGAACAGAGGATGCTATACTACCAGTACACACCGGCTACAGCAGTACTCGAACGCGACGGAGTCCTTCTCTACTGGGACCTGCCTATCGCTACGGACAGGACGATACTGGCGAACAAGCCTGATATCGTGGTGATGGATAGGGCACAGTCGAGGGTGTTTTTAGTGGATATTACCATCCCGCATGACGAGAACCTCGTGAAAGCCGAAATAGAGAAAAAACGTAAATATCTGGATCTGGCGCACGAGATTGTCGGCATGTGGGATGTTGATTCCACTGAAATCATCCCCATCGTTATATATGCCAACGGTTTGATCCCGGTTAGCCTCGCTTACCATCTGAGGCAGCTGGGTATCCGTGACGGTTCGCTCGCAGCCAGGATGCAGAAGGCGGTATTGCTGGACTCGGCTAAAATTTTTCGGATTTTTTTTTTGCCGAATCTGTCGAAAAGGGGGTTTCATGCTGGAACTACCTTAACAATTCCGAAGCAAGTGAAGTACGCGAGCGCCGTTCGGCTCCTCAAGTAGGTACCACCGTAATTCGTCACACGCCACACTTATGTCACGGTCCAAGTTAACGAAATAGTATTGTGGCGTCAATTATCATCATCATCATCATCATGAGTTCGCAATATCATCATGTCATACCGGTCAGACTTTTTCCAATGACTGGCACGTTGGCGCAGTTGGTAGGTTGCTTTCAGATCCAGGATTGTGGGTTCGATTCCTTCTCCAAGTCTTTAAAACAGAAATATCCGTCAGTTGTTACCTAAAACACAGGTATTAAGTTGCCTGCCATAGGAACAGACGACCTTGTGTGTGTGTTAAACATATTTATTTATTTATGTATTTAATGGTTCCTTTTTTCCTTCGAGTCGTAGCTTTTTTATAATCAATAACCTACCTCGATAAGCAAGATTTTTAATACAAAACAATTTTTCAAATCATTTGATTCACAATGTTTTGATTCACATGTCACATATTAGAACAGTGTCATTACTTTTCAATGCTTTTGCAAGACTTCCAATGGCTTTAGTTACCAAAGAAGAAGTCATTTAAATTAATGTGATGGTTTTACAATATACTTACGGACATATTGATTCTGCGATGGTGGCGGATTATTCAGCAATGGTGGTTGTTGAGCTGAAATAATATAAGGTTTTATTTTTTTTTGTTTGTTTTTTAAAGAATTGTTATATATACTGTTCTCTTATATTTACGCGAATTTTACTCATTTAATTAAAAGTGTATATCGGATTTTATCGCGTTTATTAAAACTTTACAGTTTAACAATATTTTAAATTATTTCCCGACAATATAGACTTTTAGAAAGAAAGAAAGAAAGGCTCCTATCCTTTGGAGAAAGGTTGGATCCTAATCCATCTTACAGCTACACTGCTGGTTGGCAGATATTTTTCCCTACCATGAGTACCAACAGTGGCGTGCATAAAGTTTTAAGACAGGGTAGGCAGTCAAAAAAAAATATGAACCTAAAGAACATCACATCATTCCAATTTAAGTAATTATGCTATCCCTACATTTAAATAAAAAAAGATTAAACATTTTTAATTCACAGAAAAAAAAAGTATAAAAATACATACAATTTTTAAATTGTTAAATTTTTTTGTTTCTCTGAAATATGATCTATACATATAATAAAATGGTAGGAAAGTCAAAACTATACATTGGATATTTTTTTTAAAAGACTACTTGGGGTGTGATCTACAATCAATACCGAACCTAAAAATATAGTTTTTAGAATTTTTGCTTGCAGCTAGTTATTTAATATTATTGTTTTTTTTTTGTATTTGAAATTCTTTTATTGTTTAGAAAAAGTTTTTAATGTTATCATCTATTTCCAAAATAATAAAAGTTGTCTGTATAGTTAAATATAGGTATATTTGTATTTTGTTGATACAAAATACAAATATATATTTAAAGTATAATATTCAAAACCTAATTTTTAAAAATATACAATTATATTAATCTCTTTATTCAAATAAGATTGATGATACAAATAATTCCAAACTCAATAAATTTTAAACAAATGATTGCTTTTAATATATGTACTGAATTTAATTACTTTATGTCATGTTATATCATACTGCAATAAATAAATAACTTTAAAAAAATTAATCAAATTATTATTACCATATTTAAAATTATATATACTTATAATATCTCAAAAACTTTGATATAAAGCAAAAACTGATGGAAAGAAATGATGATTTCAATTTATTTATTCTATATAGAATAATTTACCAGCAAAGTTAGTCGGAAAAAAAAGTTAGTCGAAGTAGTTTTTAGCTTTATAAGTGCAAAAATAAAAATGTATTATTATGGATTAGAAAGTTATTATACATATCTTGTTTATGGTGTTTGATATGTGTTTTTAAGTAATCAATCTGATTTTGAGAGTTACAAATGTACAATTTGTACATTTTCTAAATCGACACAGAATTATCGACATTTTTGTTATATTATAAATGGTTGTTCTAATATTTTATATTCATATATAGTAGTTTATTTCTTTAACTTTTTTTTTAATCTTTAATCTTACATATTTTTCCTAATATTTCAATTTTATTGGGAATAGAGGCTTTTAGATAATTTCAAGAACAGACAAGTAAATTATTAGACACTGTGTAAGTTCATTTATACTAATAACGCAGGCATACACATACAGCAGGACAAAATACATTTAACTATACATACCATGCTTATTGATTGATCCGGCTTTTCTCGGCATGTGATACAAGTCGTGCCAAATCTTTTATAAGCATGAGCCACTTATATATACAGCAACCAAGTACCAACTGATACTTATCAAACAAATCAGTTACTGGTTAGACATAGTGGCCACATAAGGCCGGCACTCTGATAATTTCGTTTGGTCAAACATACGAAATCATTGATAACACTATCAAGGAATTTCTATTAATTAGTTACGAAATTGTATGCTTAATTAAAGTACTCGTTTATTTATTAATAAATGAAAAATTATAACATCATTGTTATTTATAATATGTTAAATCGATACGCCTATCTTTTTTTAAATACGTAATAATCTGTAAAATCGAACGTGTTGAATTTGGATGCACTATTTACTTTATTTACTTTCATCAAACACACATCTCCGTTACATATTTCACAAGTAAACTTATCCATCACTAATATAATAAATATATTAATATTTTCGTATACCACAAACTAAAAATTCAAAGTGAATTGCAATAACATCTGTCATGGAATGATTCGGAGTTCGGATTGGACGGCGGATGCGATTATGCGACCGTGTCAAAAATCATAATTATTGGTACAAACGGTATCGAATTCAAGACAATTTGATTTGACAGGTTATTTAGGCACTGCCTGCTGGATTGTTAAACCGACCAATGTTAAAAACACAATACTTTGTTCGTATTCCATATGACGCGCGACATTATAAAATTGTAGGATTATAATAATGTCGTTCTGTCAATGCTAACATTTTGTATGCGATTTAAGGCAAAGTTTTATAAAAGGCCCGTCGCGGTCGTCGATTCGCGCGAAGCGCTGATATCGCATATATGATGGCGGGTTTTTTGAAGCGGATTTAAATTGAATTATGGTTTATGTCTTTTTCAAAAATATGTAATGTTCATGTTTTATATATAATTTTTAGTAACATGCCAGGGTAGGCAGTGCCTTTCTGCCTATATGAAATGCACGCTACTGAGTACCAATCGCTATTTGATATCTGTGATAACAACCGGTAACGACAGATCTACATGCACTCCGAGGCCCAGTGAAAAGACCCACAAAAACCAATATTTGTACACATACAAATATTGGTTTTTGTGGTACCCAGAGCGGGAATCAAGCCTCTGACTGCCGGTGTTGAAGTAAATATTGGTACCACTACATGAGAATAGTTGTCGTAAAAATCCGTCAGTATGAATATCCTAAACAAAAGTAGGAGTGAATATTTTTTACTAATAGTAAACCATTTGCAATAGAGCTTGACATGTAGAGTGAAGAGAAGTAGTAAAAAAAAAAAAACAAAATTAAGTAATATAATTATTATACATTGTGATTGACTGCTGGGCATATAAGTAGATGGTGGCGGTTTGTCTCCCGGTTGCAAAACCGGAGGTACTGGGTTGCTGGGATGGAGCATGCTCTGAAACACACAATATTACTGAAATTTGACAAAAATAAAATTTCTAATGAAGGCTTTAAATATAAAAGGCAATTGAAAACAATAAAATTTATAAGACTCTAAAACTCTTTTTTGGATGTGCTTATTGGAATAATTTTGTTTCTAATAGATGCCTGATGATTTTAAAATGATTAAGTTCATATCATAATTGTTATATTTCACCGTTAAAAACATGGCACTAAGTTTAATTATAATTATTTATGGTTTATTAATTTTATAATACAATATTTTTGTTTCATTCATGAGCATATGAATAAAATTAAAGTAAAACTAGAATCAATAAGCTTATTTTAAGGGAATAAATAGTGAGATTAGATTAGATATAGGAAAAAATATAAATTATATTATTAATTGATAACTAACACAAAATGGTTATTATTAAAGTAAAACAGAAAATAATTTATACTTACAACTGCTGTTTGAGGGTCTACAATTCTCATTATTACTTGAGCTTGCAACAATGCGTATGCCAACTGTGGATTTTGCAACAACATGTTCCTTGCTTCAGTTGGATTATTCTACAAATAAAAAAACAGAAGTTTTCAAATAGTTTGACTATTTATAACTGTGACTTACCCAGTAACCACAAGATATACTTATACAGATAAACTTTAGTGACTAATTTGCCAGTCAATAAGGAACAAGCACGGTGGGGAGATCCACAATGAATTACACCCAAACCAGAAACAAAAATTTGTACAAATCCAAATATCTGACCTGAGTACGCTCACTAACATTTACATTCCTGGAGATTTGAAGCCGCTGCTGGATCTCAACCGCAGTAAGGAGGCGATTTCTTAAAATCTCTAACACGATAAAGCGGTCATCACGAGCTGACGTGCAACGTACAGCGCCACTACCTGGTCTGCGTGTGCAGAGGCCAGTCTCTAGGTACCGTTTTAATGCATATTGCATCGAAGAACATGGTACGTTAAGGATAGTAGCCACTTCACAATGGGTCATCCCTTGTTCGACTAATGACACTGCTTGTGCTATCTGACTTGGTAACAAAGGCATTTTTATGGATACTTAGGCGCCTTCAGATGTTTATTTATCACAATAAAACCAAAGAACTTCGGCAAATTAACACTTGCAAATTCCAGAACACAATTCAAAACATAGAGTTCATCGGATAAATAACACGATTCAACTAAACTTCAGAACCCAAACCAAAATGCACTTCAACTTAGTTAATTACCACCTTAGGATTAACGTAAACATTATTTCTACCCACTTATACAATAAAAACAAAGTCAGACACAATTAAAAAAAAAATTATCACATGTTATGAGTTTGGCCAAGATTCCGTGCCGCTGAGTGTATATTTTTTTATCAATTAACTTAGCAAAGAAAATATACCTGAATGCATAGTTTCATTTGCTTCATCAGTTCAAACATTTGTTCCGGAGGTAGTGTGGCTACAGCCTTACTAATGGCTTCTGGCGCCTTTTCAGGGTCTACAGGATCACCATAAGGATTTTCAATCTGTGAAATAAAGCTTAATAAATGAAATGTATAAATAGTTAAATGCAAAAGCATAGTTAAATAAGAAACGTTCATTTCCCAAGAGTCAAAAAATAAAACGTTTCAAGTCTATATTTTTTTTTTATTGAAATACAAAAGATTTACCTGAGGCCCTTGCATTAATGCTTGCATTTCCATTCTTGATTTCTCTGTACAAGCATTGTCAACTCTAAGTGAACGTCCACCAATTTCATATCCATTAAGATTTCTCATCGCACTGAGGGCTGTCTCTTGATCTTTATATTCACAGAAGCCATAACCTTTTGGCTTTCCTGTCTCACGATCAAACACTAGTTTAAATGATAATACAGGACCAACTTCGCTAAATATATCTTTTAACTTCTCCTCCGTGGCTTCGTAAGGAATATTACCCACTGAAAACAATATAATATATATTGAATATATCATAATATGTTACCGGCAACGCAAAAGAACTAGTCCGCTATAAAATTGAAGCATAATTTTTGGTTACCGAAAACTGATCTCATAGATTTATCCATGATACTTTGCTCCTCCTTTTCTTTACTTTTATCCATTTTTAATAGCAATTAGTAACTTTATTTAAAAAACACAAGAAAACCGTAATAGGTCGTCAAAACAAACACGTTAGTGAATGTAAATTTGTGAAACCGCTTCAGAAATTCAGAACAATTAGTGATGCGACTCGAGTCACTTTTACTCGAGTGACTCGAGTTGAGTACGGAAAAAATCATACTCGAGTGAAAAAAATATTGACTCGAGTTAACTTGGACTCGAGTTATCACTCGTCGAGACAAACAAGTAAAAATATGTACGAGTGTGACAAGCCGTTAGTAGGGGTGTGCGATAATGATCGATAATTCGTAAGTACTTGATAATTTTTCATTGGATAGTTATCGATAAGTGTAATTCGATAATTTTCATGTTGTGCGATTCAATAATTATTGATAATTTCGTGTTATTCGATAATTATCGCCAATTGGTTTTGGATCCGATAGGTATTGATAATTGTGATTCGATAATTATGGTTTTATTACGTATTCGGATAAGGCTAGGGCGTAAACGTCAGTACTGGAGGCCGGGTGACTTTTTTTTTTTTTTTTTTTTTTTTTTTCGTCGTCCGAAAATGTCAGTAATTACTCGAGTCACTCGAGTGACTCTAAAACTACTCGTGTGACTCGACCACTCGAGTGGTACTCGAGTGACATTGCAAAATGACTCGAATGACTCGAATGATAAAATTGGACTCGAGTCGCATCACTAAGAACAATACGAATACGAATAGTGACAACTTTGACAAATTACATTTTTGTCAATTTATATAAAACAGATTACATATATATGTATTTTATTTTTACAATAAGTTGCAAAAACCAAACGTTGCCGATATCAATCTATATATTTTTATTTTTTATATATAGGGTATTGTAAAATTTAAGTACATCACGTTTACATAGTCCTAATATCCTAAAAAAATTTACAATCCTAATGAAGGCCTTAGGAATTACTCGATAGAGGGATATCTTTGAAGATAAATGACAGTCTAGAATACTATTTTGATAGAACAGGCAAATGATGGTAAGAAAATATTTTTCAATACAAATCTAAGAAATTAATTTAGATAAATCACCGTGTTGTATAATCAGCAGTTGGATAAATAAACTTACCAATGCTAGACTAGTTAAAAGATTTGTGTATTTATTTACTAAACTTGTAATAATATATAATAAATTCCTTCACTTCCTCGATGCGTAAAAAACAGTACAAATAATTGTAAAAAAAAATGTTCATAATTACTAACTAAGCCATGAAAAGAACCTCTAGTTATATCACACTTCTTATAGTTAAAAACAATGTTAGATAAAATAAGGGTCTAGCTCCTCTATGTAGCTCTCATAGCAAAGTCCGACTATCGCGACAATCTAAGCCTATTGCATCAATGGCGATATTTAGGACATCGCATGGACACAATTAGCAGAAGTGGCACTACAATAAGTCTTATACAGGCTGACTGGTGAATTACTAGCAATATTTAAGGAGAATACTCGGTACATGATTCTCATTCGAATTATGTAAAAAAAGGTATTTAATTTTTATCCAAATTTCCATAAATTTTAATTCAAATAAATGAAGCGTGTATAGGTAAATTTCCAGTCATGCTATCAGCGCGTGTGACGTGGTGGACCAGGTCGGTAGGGCATTAATAGGCCGCTGCAGGTTTCGCACGTGTCTTTCCGCTCGCCTACCTTGCGATCGGTCTTACGCGTGTACCTAATCTGTCGTGTGTTAGTGTGACCCGTCATTAGTAATTAGGTATAGTATGCAAACCGTGTGATGTATGTTAAATTATGTGTTTCTTGTTAAATAACCGTTGATTTACAATCGTTGTAAATAAGTATGATTAATTTTAAAATACACTGGAAATACCAAGATAGGTAGACAGTTCATATTAATTTTTATCCAAAGTTTATAATATCATTTACCTAGTCAGCAAATTTTTTGCTTTAACGAGTGAAATATCTTGGTATTTTTCCTGTCATAAGCCAGGATTAAAGTATGAAGAGGGATTGGATCATGCTTGTTCATCAAATGCTGCTATGTTAACACGTGACGGCATTTGGACGTAGGTAAACTACCGCGCAATAACTAAAAGTACCTACCTACATAACTAATTTGTGTCGATAGCGCAGCTAGCTGCTAGGATCTACAAAGGACGCGTAAATGACTAGATAACTGTTGGGTAACTTAGAAGTTTATTAATATTTATGTTATACTTTTACATAATTCGAATGAGAATCATATACCGAGTATGCTCCTTAAATATTGATAGTAATTCACCATTCAGTCTGTATAGTGCTTAGGGAACGTACCCATATCACGAGACCCATTTTTTTACAGTTTTCTACTGCTCATATATTGTTTTGTCCACATTCATTTTAAGGTCCCGTCAGAAAACTCCATCGAAGTCACTAAGCATAATGCTGAGGTCTTCCAGAGATTCTGCCATCAGCACGATATCGTCGGTAAATCAAAGGTGAGTGATGTACTCGCCGTTTATGTTGATGCTGAATCCTTTCCATTCCAGAAGCTTGAGAGCGTCTTCTAATGCTGCGGTAAACAGTTCCGGAGAGATGATATCGCCGTGTCTCACACCTCGCTGCATTGGAATCGCTCCTGTGATATGCTCCTGTATTCAAACGGACATATTAGTGTTATTGTACAAGCACTACAACATTTTGATAAACCGATAGTCAATGTGGAACCGCTGGAGAGACTGCAGTACCGCCCAAGTTTTAGGAAGGCTTTCTCGTAGTCTACAAACGCCAAGCACAATGGCCGATTATACTTCTCGAGTTTTTGTATAATCTGCCGCAGCGTATTTATGTAGTCTATGGTACAATAGCCATTTCGGAAACCGACTTGTATAGGAGACTGGAAGCACGGCCGTGGGAAGTCATCAAACTTGCCCACCAGACGATTCGTAATCACCTTAGAGAACAGATTATAAATGTGGCTCTGAAGCGAAATGAGCCTGTAATTCTTCAACAAGGTGTTTTCGCCTTTTTTAAAGAAGAGCACCCTCACGCTTCTGTTCCAGGTTTCCGGCATTATTTCTTTGAGCAAGACAGCATTAAAGAGCCCCTGAAGGATTTTAAGTACCGGTGTTCCAGCCGCTTTCAGAAGCTCTGACAATAAAAAAAAACTTCAAGGAAAACGTTTTATGGATGCCGAGCAAGCAGTTGCTGCATTTCAAAGGCCTTCGAAGAGACCTCTAAGGACGAGTGAACAAAGTGCTTTTCTCAGTGGTTCCATCTGATGCAGCGATATATTGATGGGAATGGACACTATTTTGAAAAAGTATAATATAACCAAAACTTGCTAATTTGTTCAATTTTTGAGTTTCTAAGAACTTTAGTGTCGCTCTCGTAACACCATCCTCACCCGGTGCTTTATTGTTTTTAAGATGTCCCATAGCCATACTAATCTCGTGCAATCTGATGCTTTAGCGTCGGCCGCTTTTACAGCCGGGTCTGTAAAATCAACTCCCGGCTGTATGGACAGTGTTCACCAACCTGCTGTTTATACATATCATCTACAGAAACGCAATCGTCAAGACAGTCAAAACGAGTAGATGATTCGAGCTGAAAGCTGTCGGGGTTTGGATATGTGCGTTAGATTCGGGATGTCAAAAACCGGCACGCGAGCCGTATCAATTTATAGCTAGATTCTAGCTATTTATTATCTTACTAGTTTGCTAGATAAAAGATCTAGCTAGCAAATAGTTAGATCTACCGTTAGACCTAGGCTAGTTGTGTTACAATATGTTCAATTCTGTAAAATACAATCTCTTTAGTTTAGAGTTGTATTTGAGTTTGACACCCCTGCGATAGATGGTCGCAGTGTAGACTTCATCAGGCGTCACCGTTCCAGTTTAAGACTGATATTCAATGTGCCTCTATAGAATAACATAACCAATAGGTGATCACTCTCGGTTTCCACCTTATGGATCACGGAGATGTCATTTAATATCTGTAGTCCAGTGGTCATGATGAAGTCTATTTCATTTCAAGTGGAACTATCAGGACTTATCCAGATCCATTTTCTGTGAGACGGCTTCTGGAAGAAGGAGTTCATCATAAAGAGTCCCTCCTCCAGAAAATCGGCCCGCCTCTGTCCCTTTTTGGTTCCGCCGTCCATATCGAAATTGCCCCACTCTCATCTCATCGTCTCGTCTTTTTGCCTATCTTCGTATTCAAGTCCCCAATGACAACATTGAAGTAGGTTTTATTCGTATGAATGACTCTACTGATGTCCTCATACATAGCCCCTACTTCTTCATCTGGGTATGGCGAGCTCTGTGCGTATACCTGTATGATCTTCAGCGTGTATCTTTTAGATACTCTGAGTATAAGGTGAGAAGAGGATATTGACTAAGTGATGAAAACATAAAACCACCGCCCAGTGACCAAGCGTGGTATTTTTGAAGATCCCCTTTCCCCCTGGACTGACTCCGTAGGATATGTACGTTTTCTTACCAATGCGAAAATTTGTAACATATAGCGTTTGGTTTATGCAAAAAAAAAATTTTAATGATAGTTTTATGAATTTTTATGTGACCACATACAATTGAATACATACTCTTATTTTTTATTAATTGTCCTTTCTAACATAAAATATTAATATCTACTTATCTAGGTACTTAATATTTGTCTTTTTTCATATCGTTCTAAAACGATATCTCATTAGACGGTTCGTTTTGCTTTAATAAAATACTTTAACTAATCTGTTGAAATTTTGCGATGTAAAATCATTAAATGCGTTTTACTATTTAAAGCTTTTGATTTTAATACATTTTAAGTTTAGTGTACATATTAACAATAGTTTTCATTATCTCTGTGATTATATATAATTGTGTGAATGAAGTTTTCTTTGTTTAACGTTGTAATTCTGTTAAACACCTCTCATAATAGTTATTGATTGTTTTTCTTAGAAGTTCAGTGATAAAAAAATCGGTAATGTTTTACAATTAAAAGGAACCATACCGCTGGAAATTTGTGTCGCAATCCGATACTGCGTAAATTGCGGAATGAATCTTGATAATTCATCAAGAGAGAATTCGGAAGCATTAGATAGTATAGGTACTGTGAGCCCGAGAGAAAAATATCACGGAATGAGGGAGAAAAAGTTATCAGCTGCTTCTTTAACAAACACTGAAGGTGCACGGCCCAAAGTAGTTACAGTTAAACATCCAGAATCAAACAAGCCTAAACCTACAGCTAGAAAAAATAAACCTATACAAGCAGATCTAGATGTTATTAAGGAATTCATTAGATGTCGGGACGAAGGCGTGAAGAGGCTAGATTTGAGCAAATCTTCAATTACGTCTTTGCCACCTAATGTAAGAGACTTGACTCACCTAGTGGAATTTTATTTATATGGAAACAAGTTAGTAGCCCTTCCTGCAGAATTTGGCTGTTTAACTAACCTGCAGACATTAGCATTGAATGAGAACTCTCTAACAAGCTTACCTGATTCTTTAGCTAATTTGAGATGTCTGAAAGTGTTGGATTTGCGACACAATAAATTGAGTGATATACCTGAAGTTGTCTATAAATTAACATCACTTACTACTCTATTTTTAAGATTCAATCGAATAAGGGTAGTTGGAGATGGCATTGCCAATCTTACAAACCTTACAATGCTGAGCTTAAGAGAAAATAAGATTAAAGAATTATCCTCAGGAATTGGAAAATTAATAAACTTGGTTACTTTTGATGTTTCTCATAACCATTTAGAACATTTACCACAGGAAATAGGTAATTGTGTTAATTTGTCTACATTAGATCTTCAACATAATGACTTGTTGGATATTCCTGAGACAATTGGAAACCTACAGGCTCTGAATCGCATAGGTCTCCGATATAACAGGCTCAATGCTATACCTGCTTCACTAAGCAATTGTAAGCACATGGATGAATTTAACGTAGAAGGTAACTCAATATCACAACTACCTGAGGGTCTTTTATGCAGTTTGACTGCGCTTACTAGTCTGACATTATCACGGAATTCATTCATGAGTTATCCTAGTGGAGGTCCCGCACAATTTACTAGTGTTTCTTCAATAAATCTTGAGCACAATCAGATAGACAAAATACCTTATGGTATTTTTTCAAGAGCAAGAAATCTAACCAAGTTAAATATGAAAGAGAATTTACTTTCCTCCCTACCTCTAGACATTGGAACTTGGGTAAACATGGTGGAGCTGAATTTAGGTACAAACCAATTGGTTAAGTTGCCAGATGATATTCAAAGTCTAGTGAATTTAGAAGTACTGATTCTATCAAACAACCTCCTGAAACGGATTCCACCTAGTATTGGAAATTTAAGAAAACTTCGAGTATTGGATTTGGAAGAAAATAAATTAGAAGTCCTTCCTAATGAAATTGGATTTTTACAAGAATTAAAAAAGTTAGTAGTGCAATCTAATCAATTGATATCATTGCCCCGCTCCATTGGGCATTTGGTTAATTTAACATATTTAAGTGTAGGTGAAAATAATCTGCAATATTTGCCAGAAGAAATTGGTACACTTGAGAATCTTGAGTCATTATATCTTAATGACAATCCAAATTTGTGCAATCTTCCATTTGAGTTAGCATTGTGTGTTAGCTTGCAAATTATGAGCATTGAAAACTGCCCACTAACATCACTGCCTCCTGAGGTCGTGTCTTCTGGGCCCTCTTTGGTTATCCAATACCTTAAATCGCAAGGACCCTACAGAGCCATGTGATATGAGGTTGAAGATTATCAGCCTGCCATACCAGGAAATGATAATATTTAAATGGAAAACAAGTGTGACATATTATATGGTTTTAAATAGTTTTCGTTATCAAAATTGAAAATATTATTCTCGAACTTAACATTCAATTCATTATTAAATTCAAAATGTGGTTTAACCTAATTTGACATCTTAAGTGACACAATAAAAACAAAACTCATTTAATCTTATAAATTTGACTTTCTTATATATCAAAAAAGAAAATATTATATAAATGGAAATTATCCAATCTAACATTGTAGTCTCAAATTAATAAATTAAGATTGAAAGCTGATGTTACTGTAATTATTGCTGTATATAATGTATATGCACAAACTGTAGGCTAGTTTATCTATCTACAATCTTCTAAGAAAAATAGGATGTTTCATTTATAAATTGTATCAATCAAATGATAACATGTAGAAGCCAAAATACAGATGACATACAAACAGTATGCTAATTCTATTTTCATATGTCTATAATAAGCTTGTTATTTTGATATTTGTAAAATATCTGATGCTTTGTAATACTGTTAAAAATAAACTGTTTATTGATTATAAAGGTTTTATGAAAGTCTTGTAGTTGAAAATTTTCATGGCTCTCTTATGTTTTAGTTAAACACTTTAACTATAAAAGTTAGTGTTGTAGGTATTTTATATTGAAAATAAAAAATAATTGTTATGAACAAATGTTTACTGTATCTGTTTTCCAAATATTTTTAGAAATATTCTGCTAAAAAAAAACCATTGTATTCAATACTTTATATTTCTTAAATGTGAATTTCAATGCCAATGTTTGTAATTTCAAGTTATATGGATCTCAATATTGGTCAGTATTCAACATTACTTCTTTAGTATTACTAATCTAAACACATTTTTGTGTACTCTATATAATAATGTTTATTACAATATTATCAAAAGTAATTCAGTTTAAATGGCCATTAACACCTATAAGTTTAACAGGCAATAAAGAAGTATATTTATAATTACTTTTATTTTTAGTAATAATCAATTAACTTGATGTTAAAATTAGATTTTAGATATGTGTTATTTATCAATGTTGTCCTAAAATGTTGCATTTAACTGTTCTTTAAAGTATTCATAAATTGATATAATTTTAATTAAGCCACCATAATTCTTCATAATTTTCTACTTATTCTTTTGTGTAAATAATAAGAAAATGTTGACATATAAATGGAGATAATGGGACTAGTCATTATGGTCACTTTTGTTATAGTGATGCAGGTGCCTCTGCCCATCACCAATTTGTAACACATAATGGCATATTAATCATCATGTTTACATATAATGCTTATTGTCTTTATAAAAGGAATACAAGATTACGCAAAGCATAATCAATACGACACAATAAAAGTTATGACAAATAATATTACTAGTACTTTTTAACTATTTAATTTTTTAAAAACAATCACAATGTTTATGAGTATTTTATATAAAGTATCTCTGTTAATGATGAAGCAGTTTGACACGTTGCTCAAGTAATCTACGTGTTTGATAAAAAAATGCTTCAGTTCAATTCATTGTCGTATAGCTTTTAGTTGTTGAAAAAAAAAAAAATTTTTCAAATATGATCGTTACAACCGTTGTTTGATAAAAACTTAAAGTTTGCCAATTAGATGATATACAGGCCCTTAAGAAATCATTTTGAACCAGTGAAATATTAAAAACAAAAAGGCAAGTTAAATAACCCATTATGCAAAAATAAACTTTGTATAATCAATTTGAACACTGGTTATCTTGAGGACAAAAAGAGTAGTGATAAATGAAATAGCATTTAAGTCTGCCACTGCATGAACATTTTCCTTATATAAATGTTTATCTAAATGTTAGAAATTAAATTGGCATTTATTGTTATTTGGATTTTAAAAATAGAATGTCTTAAATGTTGGCATAAAAAGTGCGTAATATCGATATAATTTTTGTGAATTGGTGTTAAATCAATAGTAATATCATAATCCCATGTGTACGGGATATGTTTTAATGAAATATTGTGGTATATGAAATAAACAACATAATCTATGGTAATTTTTCATTTTTGAACTTCGGTCTCACTGGGAATAGGTAAAGAAAAAAAAAACATATAATTCAATAATTTATAAAGTGCAGTACATATTACAGTAAGATTTAATTTGTAAATTGCGCATTTGTTCTTAGAATATAAATAATTAAAGTTTATATACACAATAATTTTAAAGCGTCACCTGTAACTCAAAGCAGTCTATAAAATATTTGAGTAATATCGATGCGGTATCATCACACTAAACGCCTTATTTCCTTAAGCTATGTTTTTCACATACAAAAATATTTGACCTAAAAACGACTAAAAACCTTCCGATTATATCATGTGTATTATCGACACTGGAAACCATACAGAATGAAAGGTGAGTTGCTATCAATATTTAAGGAGAATACTCGGTACATGAATCTCATTCGAATTATGTTTAAAAAAAAGGTAAATTTAAATAAACTTATAAGTAAAATTACTCAACAGTTATCTAATTATTTACGCATCGTCTGGGCACCCTAGCAGCTAGCTGCACTGTCGACACAAAACAGGTAGTTTACCTACGTCCAAACGCCGCCACGTGTTAACAGGGTAGCAGGCTACCTTTGATAAACAAGAATGATCCAACCCCCCTTAGTACTTTAATCCTGGCTTAGGATAGGCAAAAATACTAAGATATTTTACTCGTTTAAGCAACAAATTTGTCGACTAGGTAAATCATGTGAACTTTGGCAATTTTTAGACGTGAACAAGCGGTACTGTGCACGCGCCGCCGGCATAACTGGAAAAGTGTCCACGCTTCATATCGTCATAGTCGTAGAATAGTGTCGGATCTTACAAATTTAAAACTTGACAGGGCAGACACTTCAAACAACTATGTTGTTGTTGTTGTTTGTTTTGTTGGTGTTTCGTCATAGTCGTAGAATAGCGACGGATCCCACAAATTCAAAACCACACAGGGCAGACATTTCAAATATACAACAACAACAACATTTGACTGTTTGAAACGTCTGCCCTGCAAAGTTTCAAATCTGCAAGATCCGTCACTATTCTACGACTATGACGATATATTTGAATTGAAATTTATGGAAATTTTGTCAAAAATTAAATACCTATTTTTTTTTTACATAATCGAATTATGAATCGTATACCGAAAAATAATCATATACCGAGTATTCTCATTAAATATTGATAGTAATTCACCAGTCACCTATAGATAATTACTTTAAAATATCATTATTAGAGTTACAAACACATTCGAGTATAAGAAAATATCAAAAAAAGTTTTAATATTAATAAAAAAACCGTGTTCTATTCGTTATTTTAAGTCTAATTCGAGTTATGTTAGTACTATAAACTATTTATCCAAAATCTTTGTCGATCTTCATTTTGGAATACCTACCCTGAGAATAAACATCAATTCTTAAGGCAAATACATTCATAGCGGTATAACGTCAGTAGTATCTAGCTTAGGTCTACTAAACATGTGCCTAAGTTATTATTTTCTATGTCGTAATTTATTAATAAATGAAAAGTATTACAAAATGCTGATCATTATATAAATGCCTGTCAATACAAAATATTTACTCTCGCAACTAAGAAATTACCATTACTTGAGTATGTTGTACACATAACTAGCTTCATAACTAATTATCAGTCCTTGTTCACATCTTGCATAAGAATATATTTCAAAACTTCAAAATTATTGAGGTCATTTGCATAATATTATAAAAATAATATTATCATTTATCAGTTATCATTAACAGTAACAATTTGTTTCCAACCATATATCATATATGAAACCTAAAAAATATTGAAACTTATATCTATTCATAAATCTTTGGCATTTACTTCCATTCCCTCAAGAAAGCAGTTAACATAAATAAGATATTCACATTTGTTGTGATGTAGAGTTTAATGCATTAAGACAACGCTGTTTATATTGGAACAAAATCAGTTATGGCACATTGCAATGAATTAAAAAAAATCGAAAAACGAGACTGTTTTACTTCAGAAATAAATTAGCATCCTATTACTGGTATAGAAACATATTATTACTGTTTTGAGATTCCTGCGTTATGTGACATTATCATACTTCTGTCATAGCGTGTGCCATATTTACATGATTAAACACTTCCTCTGGTGTCTCTTTTGTGGTTCCGGTCTTAATACTGCACGGACAGCTTCGTCAAATACCTGAAATTACAGTTTATAATAAAACACTGCATTTAGTTTCTAACAGAATAAGAGAACTACGTTGATTATTGAGGATACATCGCGCTCTTAACTTTACGGTGAAAATAATGTGGAAACACTGTGTAAACCACGTAGGTTCCACAGTAAAAACTTAATATATATATAAATATATTTAACACACACACAAGGTCGTCTGTTCCTAAGGTAGGCAACTTAATGCCTGTGTTTTAGGTAACAGCCGACTGATATACATTTTTTTTTAAATAAATATACATATAAATAATACATATATATAAATAAACATATATTACACCCAGACTCGGGGCGGGAATCGAACCCACAACCCTTTGAGCAGAAAACAGGGTCACTACAAACTGCGCCAACGGGTCAGTCTAAAAACAGTGCCTCGACCATGTGTTTGTTCCATTCAAACGCCGTGTTTTCACATTAAGTTTCTCCCAGAATCTACGGCACTAACGCCGAGTTGCACGAAACAAATTTTAAATTTAAGTGTTTATTAAACTAATTTAATCACAAGAATCGTGATTATCTGTTGCACGAAACCTACATCTGATTAAGTTAACAAAAAAATTTAGTTTAATTAAAGACCTATCTAACGGATGATAAATTCCAACAGCTTTAAATTTATCATGAGATCAACTAATTTTAAGATTAATTGCAACTTAACTAACGGAAAGTTAGCGACGGTTTCGTGCAACTCGCCGTAAATACCAAAACATAGTTTACATTCAAGGTCCATAGCTGGCGTTGTAGGTCGATTAAATCGTGCTATGGTTTCGTTAACAGAAAAAAAAAATTAAGATCCCCGCACATGACATGTAAAATAGGCCTCACGGTATTTTTTGATTACCCCCAATTCTAGATTATCTTCCTACTGAGAGCTGTTGAGTGTGAAGCGCTTATTTATTCATATTATTTTTATTTACTTGATTATCTATTTATTTATCATTGATACATAAAATGTTTGTCAAAACAGTAGAAATTCTATATTAACGGATTAAAATAAGAAAAAAAGTTAGTCTACTAGTTAAGTACAAACTCACTTTCCTCTCCACACCATTAACTTCGCGAATTTATTGACCCGCCATCTTTCATGTCTACTTTAATAGAAATATACTAGACCAATTGCGTGGCCTGCCTTAAGACGAAAGGATACCGGCTCTTTCTCCATACAAATGTAGTCGACTGTTTCCTCCCTGGATAATGACACTAGATCAAAAATATTTTTGTAACATAAAACCATTAACTGCCATGACTTGTTTTTTTTTTCATATTCTTATGATAGGCAGTAAGAGTCTTCAAAAACTAGAAATATTGCTTAATTTTTAATACATTTTCAGACATTCTTTAAAAAAATTACGCATATTAAAAAAAAAAAAAAAAACGAGAACATAGAGGCTTAGCTGAAGGTTTTTTATTATTTTAAAAAATTGTATGTTTTGGGGAGGTAATAGTCGACTACGAAATGGTGTTTTGGTCAATAATTATCTACCTAAAACGGTCTGAGCTGCAGTTGTCCCTTTCTTGCTGCGGGGCTCGGCGGCGGGATACAGCGAGACAGGAACATTTTATTGAAATACCTATTTTTCAAAAGTATCTCAGTTACCCTTTCCTCTTAACGTTTTTAGATATTTATTAAGGTGAATTTCCGAAAAAGTTGAAGTATGTATTTGTTTCGTTCGTTTTTCGCGTTCAATGTATTCTCGGTATCTTGTTAATTAAAATATATCATTAGCTAACAACATTATCTGAGGGTTCGACCGTACAGAAGTGGTCAAGTGAATTCAAAAGAGGCAGGGAAAATATCGAAGATGACCCCCCCCCCCCACGTTGACCCATCATAGCAGCTACCGAAAAAAATGTGAAAATTATCGAAAAACTTATTAGAAGAAGCACGTGTAAAAATAAGCTATCCGTTGGGACTATATACACTATACTACATGATTATCTTAACCTTACAAGTCAGTGCAAGATAGGTGCCTCACATGCTCACTGCGCTTCAAAAGCAGGCGCAGGTTGGCAGTTGTAAGGAGTTTTAAGAGCTGTGTGGCGACGTTCCAGCAAGTGTTTTCGAAAAGGATAGTTACAGGTGATGAAACGTAGGTTCATCACTATGACCCTGAGAGTAAACAGGAGTCTATGCAGTGGCATAAAAAGGGATCAGACCCTCCGAAGAAGTTCAGTCACTCCATAGACTGGCAAAATCATGGCCAGTTTTGTGGGATTCTAAAGGAATACTATTGATCGAGTACACAAAAAAGGTGAGAGATATTTAGAAGTCTTATTATAAGTGAGATTTTTATTCAGAAATTGTGATAATGGGTGACAACGATATAGATCTAGTACTGGGGTAATCGAAAAACACCGTATGGCTTATTTTACATAATTATGTCATGTGCGGGGATCGAACCCATATCGCTAGTATATCAGTCAGTTGCCGAGACCATTGCGCCAACGAGCCGTCCAAGTATAAAAACTGTTCTAATATTATAAAGCTGTAGAGCTTCTATGTTATAATGCGTGTTGTAACATGGTGACTAAAACCTGTCTATTTATTAAGTTGTAGGATATTAAACTACGATTCATTATATCTCGGAATAGTAACTGTTCATGTAAACTTATTTTTTTAAGCAGGGCATTGACGATCAGTTTTTCGCGTCAGTTGAACTGGTTTTATGCCAACTAGATTACCTCACTCACTGGCGTCACTCCGGCTCAGCGTTAGCATTCGTCACATAATTATCGTACAAATCACATAATTTAGCACTTTGTACGATCGAACATAGAGGTGTCGAAATTGTACGATAATCCAACGTGTACAACATAATTTTGCGAATTTAGTTTCTGAGTTTCTTAACATCTACTTTACCTTTTTAGATGAGATATAGTGGACATGTACAGGCGACAACGTTTTTATTTTTTCGTCTCCACTTCAGAGGCTGGATATATATATTATTACTGTCGAAAAGTATCTGTGTGAAAATTTTGTATTTGTACGATACATTGGAACGAAAAACGATAATTTTACGGCCGAAAATACATAATACTGTCAGCAAATAATGCTAACACTCACTAACACTGTTCCGGCTCTTCAGTTTTCGACCGGCCGGGCTGTTTAAAGGACGTGCAGGTACTACTTATTTTTGTCGAGAAAAAAAATAATGGATTCTTATTCAGAAGAAGAAACATTAATTCTTACTGCGGCTACTGTTTGTTGCCATATACTCACATAACATATGTTGAGACCCGAGTTGTAGAATTACGACTACAATTAGCATTTAAAAACAAAAAATAATTCCCAGAATGCTCAATCACCGCGGACGCTGCGAGCGAAATATCGCAATTGGTTGAATGACGATCACGCACACGGGCAGTTCGAGGAGACACGCCGGGTTGGATTTATAGTAGTCACGGAATATTTTCGTGGCGTGTCGTCAGTTAAAACTCTGGAGCGATGATTCTACACTCAGGATTAAATTTTGGAGAGCGCGCAAAACTGATTAGTTAAACTGACGCGAAGAACTGTTCGTCAATGCCCAATGTAATACCTCTAACTCTATAACTTAGATTTATTTTATTTATAAGAGTATACCTCAAAAAACAGATTTTGTAAAAAAAATATTGAGCATGAATGATGAAATGGGTTTTTTTTTTAAATATTGCTACTTTACGAAACACCTGAGTCCCACAGAGTTTATTAATTATTTTATAATGCGACCCACGTACAGCTCTCTACAAAACAGCCTAGCCCCTTTATTAATACCTGTGAAAATATGGTATTACTTACTTGCTTGAGACCACGTTGTGTCAGGGCAGAACATTCCATGTACTTAACAGCCCGTATTTTATTAGCGAGCTTTTGACCCTGTTCTCGCTTTAAAGGAGACATGCCTTGCTCCGAGAGTAGACTTAACGTCTCACGGTCATCCCTTAAGTCAATTTTTGTACCTGAAAGAAAATTGACGCACATCATACTAATATTATAAATGCGAAAGTAAGTTTGTTTGTTAGGCTTTTACGCGAAAACTACTTAACCGATCATCATGAACCTTTGTACACATATTCTTGGAGGTATTAGAAGTAACATAGGATACTTTTTTTTGGTCCCGATAACCAACATCCACGCGGGCGTAGTCGGGGAAAGAAGCTAGTTTTAAATACATATTTCTGTTTATTAATTTTTTTTTTTTGTAGAAGGAATGTAAATCTTATTTTCATGTTCTACCTATATTAAAATGAAGTGTTTGTTTATTTTTTGTAAACAATAAATTGAACATGAAAATAAAATTCAAAATTATTTTACTTTGAGAAATATAAATAATCTAGAAGTAATAAACGGTATAAAACGTCACATTACAATTTATAGTGGCTGCAACCAAAAGGGATAACATGTAAATTTTTTTTTTGTACTTACCAACCAATATAATAGGAGCATCAGGACAGTGATGTTTTATTTCTGGATACCATTTTGATGTCACATTTTCATATGATGATGGACTGAAAATTTCAAATTCAGATGAAATAGACTGAAAATTCAAATATTTTAATATCCTAGAGTTCAATTATTGCCTGTAACAATTAAGAATGATCTTTTAAGTCTAGCATATGTTTCGTGGAAGAAAAACCTTATTCAAAAGAACAAATTTAACCTCCCCAAAGGCATCTGCCAGGCGGCAAGCAATGGCCGTTCGTTGACCGGCAGAGAAGAATAGTCCCGGCCTCTTTCTTGCCAAGACGGCCTCTCTCTTTTTGTCGTAAAAGGCAAGTAAGGGTAAAGTGGTGTGAACAACACCAACCAGGATGCAGATGATGATGTTTAGCAATGGACATACAACGGCTGATGTGGTGGTGGATTTTTTAATCCTACACTCGGTTTAAAAAACATTAACATCAGCAAGCTGAATAAAACAATCAAAAAAGGCATCTTCTTCATAGAAGACTATAATTTTGAGAAACTTGCAAAAAAACATAAATCTTTGGCAGAAGAAGAAACAAAAAGAGAAAAAAAAAATGCGACAAGCTAGATGTGAAAAATACAAAAGATTGTAATCGTGAAAATGGGAAAAGAGATAATAATCACTAGAAATATCACCATTAACACTAAAAAGAAACAGATTAATAGCACATAACATGACCCATCAGGTCACTTGATTTGCATGATGAAAATATTACACGAGATGAAAATATTACACGAGGATTAGTTAAACCGAGCATACTCAACTATGTAGCACAGGGCAGATAATCATCACTGTCAGAGCCAAAAACAATAAAAAACTAAAAAGTACCTCTCACAATGGAACCGGATAAGACATAGTTAACAAAACAATTAAATAAAACAAAAACATGCCATTCTCTGTGGGGGAAGAAGACAATAATTTTCCATTAAGTTAAACCACCAAACACAACAATAGAAAATCAGAAAAAACTAACAAAAAACCAGAAAAATTACAAAACTTAAAAAAATTATAAGATCGCTTGATCTTACGTTAAATGTTCATAATGAATTTGATGAATGTTGATATAATTGAAAATAATAAATTTGAAATATTGAAATAAACATCCCATAATTTCTTAAGTCAGAAATAAGGTAATTCATATTTATGGTTTTAAGTGAAAATTAAGTTAGTTTCAATATTTTTGAAAAAAAAAGGTCAACAAGTACAATAGGTATATATCAAGGAAAGATAAAGATTACTCAAAATAATTATTTTATCCCAACAAAGTTGTAGGTACTAGCTAGTCCATTTATATATTTGCTGCTTATTCAAAACAGTACTTACTATGTTGCACTGCATTTTATAATATAAATTTATTTAGTTTGCATTTCAATAAATAGAAAAATCTGTGATAATACCATTTAAATCTCTTCCTAAAATATTGTTTCATACATTTTATTGAAAATAAAATAATATGAATCAATAGACATAAATAATTAATTTAATCTTGTTAAGCTAATATCAATTCATAAAATTGACCTATTTAGTAATAAAAAAAAAAAAAAACAAAAGTTGCATGCTTTCATAATATAATATCAAAAGTAGATAAAATTCTTAAATCATCAAGAAAATTGAATTACAAATTGTAATACATACAATAAAATTACAATAAAAAGGAAAGTCTAATTAGGTTTTAATAAACATTTGTTAAAAATAATTTTAATATTAAAATTTAACATAAATAGTGATAAGATATTCAGAATTCACTATACCTTGTCACACTAAAGCATATAAGGAAGACATCTGTTTGTGGATAACTTAATGGTCTTAGTCTGTCATAGTCTTCTTGTCCAGCTGTATCCCAGAGTCCTAAAGACACCGCCACTCCATCCACAACCATTGGTGCTGAGTAATTATCAAACCTACAAAAACAAATAAAATATTTATTAAACAATACACATCCTATTTTACACTGTGACAGTGGACTTACTAAAAAAGGAAGTTGTTTAAAGAAAAGCTAACAGTTTACAGAACAGAATAATAATGAACAATACGCCTACTTACACTGTCGGAACATATTCGCCTGGAAAACTATCCGTCGTATATGATATTAACATACAAGTTTTTCCGACAGTTCCATCACCCACTACTACACATTTAATCGGTCTTCCTGACGACATCTAAAAGAAGATAGTGTGCATATTGATAAATAAAGACAAGCCTATGACTCACGAAAAACTATGACTACAAACACATTTTAAAATATTACCTTATTAAGAGATAGTGTATAAAGCTATTGGTTATTTAAGCACTTTGTATGTTTTGCTGCAAATATGTTTACTTTTATTTATAGATTTCCGGACATAAATACCAAAATCAGATCGTAAAACTGAAAAAACGCATTGAAAGGTGGATGTTATATTGCCATTATTTAAAATTGTGGAATGCCACCGGATGCCATCTGAGAGCTAATTAATAATACTATCACAGTTTTCTAATAAACAAAATATTATGTTAATTGATAAATGAGTACATATAATTCTGTATACATTTTGTTATTATTAAAATTTTTACAGTATAAGCTTTTCAATTTAATCTAATTTATAGAAAAAACATTTTTTTAATTTTGTAAATATATAACTATATGTAATTCAATTGTTCTAAGATATCAATAATTTTATTGATAATATGAGTAAATTAGTCATTGGTTATTCATTAAAATCATTAATAAACTTAGTAGTAGGAAGTGGTAGGAGAAGGGAAGTTTCAAGTTAGTAATCAACTAATCACTGCCAATTTGACAGTTTGCTTTGAGTTTGCTTGTGTTATGCTTTAGTAGTACAGGTTTTTTTTCACGATTTTTTTAAGTTATTTAATTGATTTAAGCGAATTTATTTTAATTTATGATAAAATTAAACATATACATATATTTGTTGTATATTTTCGCTTATTTTTTTTTAGCTTGAGTTTAGTTTAAGCTCGACTAGGATTTTGTTAATTACTATTGTTATCTACAGCAAAACTGTAAGTCTTCTTCTTTGTTGTGCTACTTATGTTACCTACTAATCAATAATGTTTTATATTATTTTCTTTATTTTAGATGGGTGATTCTTGTGTGGAGACGCCGGAAGCTCCGGCTTGGTTATCAAAACTAGAAAGTCAAAGGGAAAAATTGAGTAAAGCACGTCTTGGTCATGATAGCGGTGCCGGCGCGCCCTGTAATTCGTGTGGTGGGTTATCACTCAGAATTATTGTTGTGTATTAATTTATAGCCTAAATTGATGAATGAATGTCTATAAATGTCTTTCTTAATATATTAACATAGTATGCTCTTTATGATAAAGTCTTGTGATAGAAGTCTTGGTATAAAAATATCGAAAATGGAATTACTTTTTTTTTTTTTGCAACTAAACATAAGACAATCATTTTATGATTACAGGTTCAGGTTGTCCTGGTTTAGATTTACATTTCTGGCGTAAGGTTTGTAGAGCCTGTCACTGTAGTAAGGATGTGCATGATGTGCAAGATGATGATTTGTCTGGATGGGCTCAGTTTGAACTGCTTGGCACTGCTAAACCTAAAAAAGCCTCAAGTAAGTATTAAAAATATTAAAATATGTACATGATAACTGTATATATATATATATTTTTTATTTTTATACTCTTGTTACGTTTACTATAATTTTCCTAAGCTATCCCTAAATATTATGTACGTTGTTTTCTTACTAACAATATAGCCATTTTTTTATTAAAAAGTTTCATATGATAATAGGAAAATGAATTATTTAAATGCTTATTATTTGTGTTTTCAGTGCCACTCATTAAAATTCGTGGTGTAACAGACAAGCCAGTAAAACTTGATTGGGTACCACCAAATGCCTCAACAGAGTTGGTAAGAATTATTTATATTCAAAGTAAATTTTATCATCCATAGCACAGATATGCAATAAATATATTTGATAAAGGATAGATAAGATAAGCATTATTGCTTGATTTGATATTTCTAGTTACATGATTATATTTGGATTATTATGAATCAATGTTTAATTTTGCTTATATAATCTATACTAATATTATAAAGCTGAAAATTTTTTTTGTTTAAACATGCTTATGGCAGGAACTACTAGTTTGAATAGTCTATTTACCGAGGAAGGCTATAGGCTATATAACATCACGCACATCATCACATTTTTTTTTTCTTGATTATTAGTAAATATCTAGGTCGATAACTAATTTTATTTATTCTATATTATATTATCTGGGCGGTTACAGTCACTATTATTATTGCTAGGTATATTATCATATTTCTTTGGCTGACACCAACTCCAAAAATAACAATTATTGTACATTAGGGGCCATTCATGTATTACGTAAGACTAATTTTTACAGTTTTCGACCCTCTCCCCCCCTATTATAATAAAAAATAAGAATAGGCCGACCCCCTCCCCTATGTTTAATATTTATTACGTAAGAATCAAAAGGAAAAAATGTATAAATGTTTGATTTGTTTTAATGTTTATTTTTCAAAGTGACAATTTTAGAAGTGTTTACTTGTACTTTACAAAGGTACTATAATTTTTAGTTTTTGGTAGTAATTATTCATCTTTGGTTTTAATTATTCATCTTTACCTACATAAAAGAAGTCCAGGGGCTCAAAACCCACTCGGAAAGTGGAACATCTCTATTGTTATTGCGGAGAAGTTTGGGTGTCTACGTTATATTTTATAATATTTTATCTATAAATAAAAATACGAGTTCAGGTTGAAGTTCAATATATTTTCTTTTTTCTGTTTTTATTCGTTACCTTGACAATTTATTTGAGGCCTATGACATTCAATAATAAATAGGTGTTATATATATAAGTAGGTACGCTACAATACTCCCCCCCCCCCCACAGTAAAGACATTATACAAAAAATAAACAAATTATAAAAATTTTACTCTACGTTTGTTTACAACTTGACTATATTTACAATTATCATCTATGTATTCACAAAAATAGGCTGGCTTAAGCTTGTCAAGAGATATTACAGTATTGCGTCCATTTAAATCAACTTCAAAAAATTTATCAGATTTTTTTAAAACTTTATGTGGACCTGTGTATGGGGGCTGTAAACATCTTTTAGCAAAATCTACTCTAACGAAAACGTGTGTACAATTTTGAAAATCTTTATGAACGAATGTGGATGATTTGCAATGTCTTTTAATGGGTTTAGGTTTTAATTTAGAAAATGCATGACGTAAATGATTAATGAATTCTGATGGATTTGTGGATGAACTTGTATGAGGAGTAAAAAATTCGCCTGGTATTCTTAACGCTTGTCCATATACCATTTCGGCAGATGAACAAGAAAGATCTTCTTTATAAGTGGCTCTAAGTCCTATAAGTATAACTGGTAGTATGTCTGTCCAAGTACTGTCTGTGTGACATGTTATGGCAGCTTTTAATTGACGATGAAAGCGTTCTACCATACCATTCGCTTGTGGGTGGTAAGCGGTGGTTCTAATATGATTTATTCCGCATGTTTTACACAACTCTTGAAAAAGGTCGGATTCAAATTGTCTACCTTGATCTGATGTAATCGTTAGAGGTACACCATATCGACTGATCCAGCCTTCGAATAACTTGCGTGTTGCGGTTATGTCGCTTAAACGAAATGCCTCTGGATATCGAGTAAAACGCAAAGGCAATATTTATATCCCCTAGAAGATGGCAGTGGTCCCACAATGTCTATATGGATGTGATCGAACCTACTGCTTGGCGGTGCAAAATCACCAATAGGGGTGCGTGTATGACGCCAAACTTTTGAGCGTTGACATTCGATGCATTCTTTTGCCCATTGTTTAACATCCTTAGCTAGGTTAGGCCAAATGAATTTCTTTGAAATTAGTTTAATGGTGCCTTTTATGCCTGGATGAGATAATGAATGTAATGAGAGAAATGCTTGTTTACGAAATGGCTGAGGAATTGAGGAATGGTCGAGCTGTCGTAGTGCTAACATCACAGAAAATCATATGGTCATAATGTGGGATATGAATTTTCTTGAGGATGAGGTTTGAGTTTTTTATCAGCTCCTTCAGTTCTTCATCCGTTTCTTGAGCCTTAGCAAGAGCAGTGAAATTGATGGGTTGTGAAATGGATTCGATTCTTGAAAAGGTATCTGCAATAATGTTTTCTTCTCCTGATGTGAAACGAATGTCTGCTGTGAATTGACTAATGAATTCCAAGTATCTAAATTGCCTTGGAGAACATTTTTCTGGTTTTTGACGGAATGCAAATGTTAGAGGCTTGTGGTCAGTGAAAACTGTGAAAGGTTTTCCTTCTAACCAGTGCCTAAAATATTTGATGGATTCATATACTGCTAAAAGTTCACGATCGTATGTGCTATAATTACTTTGGGATTTTGAAAGTTTTCGAGAAAAGAATGAAATAGGTTGATAGCCATTTTCTGACATTTGTTGTAATACTGCGCCAGTCGCTTTATCAGAAGCGTCTGTGTATAATGCTAGTTGTGTGTTTTCTCGAGGGAAAACTAATAGTGTAGCGTTAGCTAATGCATTTTTGCAGTCTTCAAAATCTTTAATGCGCGTAGGTGTCCATTCAACTGGGTGTTTACCTTTGACGCTATTTTGAAGGCAATCATGCAAGGGTGATTGAATTTCTGCGGCTTTTGGAATAAATTTTCTGTAGAAATTTATGGTTCCAAGAAACCGACGAAGTTCCTTGACTGTTGTTGGTAATGGAAAATTTTGTATGGCTGAAACCTTTTCTGGCAATGGTGTGATACCAGAACTGGAAACGTGGTATCCTAAAAAATCGATTTCTGATAATCCAAATTGCGATTTTTGTTGGTTAACAATGATGCCATAATCCGAAAGTCTTTGAAACAACGTATGAAGATGATTAAGATGAGTCGTTTCGTCCGGTGAAGCGATTAAAATGTCATCGATGTATGGAAAAATGAATGGTAGTCCTCTTGTTACCTCGTCAATAAAACGCTGAAACGTTTGTGCAGCATTGCATAAACCAAACGGCATCTTCGGAAACTCGAATAGACCGAAAGGAGTAATAACAGCTGTTTTTTCAATGTCTTCTTCAGCAACCTTGATTTGATTAAATGCTTTGACTAGGTCAACTTTTGAGAACATTTTACATCTTGATAACCCGTACGTAAAATCTTCCAAATTTCGTAAAGGATATTTGTCTGGAATGGTACAAGCGTTTAGTAAACGATAGTCACCACATGGTCGCCACTCACAATTTGCTTTAGGGACTAAATGCAAGGGTGATGACCATGGGCTTTTTGAAGGACGGGCAATTCCACTTCTTACCGTCGAAAGTTTTTTTGGCTATGGCTAACTTATCTGGAGCCGATCTCCGAGCTTTGACTGTGACCGGTGGACCTGGAACTGTTTTAATGTAGTGAAATGTGTCATGATTTATGATTTCTGGTATGCCCTCTGGACGTGTGATTTCCGGAAATTCTGACAATAATTTTTGATAATGATTAGAAATGATGATGGTTTTGATGTGAGGTACAGAATCATGAAATATTTTGCAAGTGCTTGATAAATTTGTTACTTTATCTAAAAGTGTCCTATTTTTAAGATCAACTAAAATTCCAAAATGGGATAAGAAATCTGCACCGATAATTGGTTTTGTAACATCTGCTATCAAAAAATTCCACTCAAAAATTCTACGTAAACCTAAATTTAGTTGTAAATTTGTAAATCCGTAAGTTTTGATTGGTGTTCCGTTGGCTGCGTAAACTTGATAATCGGTAGGCTTGACCCTGCGTTTAATTTTAGACGTTGGAAAGACGCAGATATCGGAGCCGGTGTCGACTAAATATGACAATTTAGTGGTCTGATCTGTTACAAATAAGCGGACCGGTTTGAGCGACGAGTCATTTACCGCTTCTAGTGACTCGCGCTTTGGTTTTCCGAATCACAATCACAATTCATTGAATGAAAATGAAATCACATTTTTTGGCCTTGCTACCGAACTTGAAGTGATACCAGCAAAATTTCTTGATCCTGGATCCCGAACGGCTTCGTTGTCTCGAACGGCTTCTAGGGCGACTGAAAAACTTCTTTCTTCTTGAATTCAATGAAATTTGTTCTACCTCTTGCATCAATTCGTTTATTTTTTGTTCTAAAGAGGCTATTTTATTATCAGAAGTAGAAGGTTGGGTTAAAGATGATATGGACTGTGATAAAGATGAGATAGTTGGAGTGAAAACATCATGAATTTTATCAGCTAAGTTAGCAAGAACTTCTTATGGTGCGTCATCTGGTTGAGATGCTAGGATGACTTGAGTTTGTTGAGGAAGTCTGCTAGTCCATAGAGTGCGTAAATTTTTTTCAGGAGCATTTGTACCAGCCAGTCGTTGAAGATAACGCAAGAAGACTGAAGGTTTACGATCTCCGATTTCTTCTTTCTCTAGCAACTTCCGTATTTTTTCATCTAAAGATTGCGAAAATTTGTCTAAAATAGCGTTCTTTAATTTTGTGTAAGGCTCTTTCGATGAAGGGTTTTCAATAATGTCATCGACTTCACAAACCGTGGCAGCATCCAAACATGCCAGAGTGTTGTAAAATTTTGTCTCTTCAGAAGTTATTGCAGCTAATTTGAATTGTGCTTCTAAAATTGCGAACCAAACTGATGCACGTTCCTAATTCCTAATCGTTAATTTTTAAACACCCCGGAAATAACAATATAGATAAGGAACTCATATTAATTTTCGTCCAAAGCTCACATCATTTTCCTAGTCAACAAATTTGCTTGCTTAAACGATTGAAATATCTTGGTATTTTTGCCTGTCCTAAGGCAGGATTAAAGTATGAATCATGATTGAATCATGCTTGTTTATCAAAGGTAGCCTGCTACCCTGTTAACACGTGGTGGCGTTTGGACGTAGATAAACTACCGCGCGATAACTAAATGTACCTACCTACATACCTGTTTTATGTCGACAGCGCAGCTAGGGTTTACAGACGACGCGTAAATACACTCAATTGCAAAAAAAACGGGCGGTTTCGATTTTCTTCCTGGCTGAAAAAAATAAAATACCAAAAAGGTTTTAATCATTTGAACATGTTACTGGCCAGTTATAAAAGTGCCATAATGTTTATAAGAGTACATTCCAAATTCAAATTTTTGACTGAGCCTGGTTTTCAAAGAAAATAACTTTTAACTACATTTTGTGGCGCGAATTCCCTATAGTTAATATCGACTCTAATTAACTTTTTGTCAATTTTTATTAAATTATCTGGTGTCCTTGACATTTAAAAGTATTGTTATTGCTGTTTAGCAATCTCGAAAATGGTAGATAAAGTGATAAAAGCGAGCAAAATTATTGCGCTGCTTGAAGAAGGTTGCAGTCAATGCTTCGTGGCTCAGAGGCTAAATGTGAGTCGGTCGACAGTTCAAAGGACCTGGCAGCGCTATCAAGAGACCGGTTCCGTCAAGAGAAGGCCTGGTTCTGGCAGAAAGACATGTACCGAACCACGGGATGATCGTTTTCTAGTTAGTCAAGCGTTGAGAAATCGCAAATCTTCTTATGTGGACCTCAAGAACACCCTCGAAGAAGAAGGAAAGGTGCAAATTAGTCTATGGACGGTCAGGAGGAGGCTTCTCGCTGCTAATATACACAGTCATCGCCCGGCACGCGGCCCTAAATTACTCCGTGGACATCGAGTTGCCAGGCTTAGCTTCGCTCGAAATTGTGTGTCATGGACTCATGAAGACTGGGATAGGGTATTGTTCTCCGATGAAGCCAGGATATCTCTGCATGGTGAAGACCGACGTCGGCGAGTGCTACGTAGACGAGGAGAACGCTTTGCAGAGGCATGTTTTGAAGAAATCACACCTTATGGAGGGGGCTCTGTTATGTTTTGGGCAGGAATAAATTCTATGGATCGTACGTAGTTAGTCTTCATCGAAAACGGTACACTGACTGGACACCGATACATAACGGAAGTTCTAATTCCTTATGCACAACCCGCTTTAACCGCTCTTGGCGAAAACTCAATTTTTATGGACGACAACGCTCGCGCCCACCGGTCTGGCGGTGTGGATGCGTAAATGCTAGAAGTCGGAATTCGTCGTTTGGACTGGCCAGCTAGAAGTCCGGACCTCAATCCCATAGAGCATGTCTGGTACGTTCTGAAGCGACGAGTGAGATCAGTGCAGCCGGCTCCGCAGACCATCAGAGAGCTAAAGAATGTGATTACCGCGGAGTGGGAACGTATTCCCCAAGAAACCATAAAAGATATACTCACTAGCATGCCCAGACGAATGCAAGCTGTGATTTCAGCAAGAGGGGGTCACACTCAATACTAAACTTTTATCTGCTTTTAATGTATTCAAGAAAAACAAAGAAATTAACGCGTTTCATTTTTATTTAGCGAGCAGGTACAATCATAGTGTTTTGAGCTTAAACATTATTTCTTAATAATTTAATTAAAATGTTATGATAAAACTGATGAAAACTATTCCTTCCTAATTAATTTATAAAATTCTGAGGATAACAATACCTAAAATTGTCAAACAAACTAATAGTAACTATAAAATAGTTCTTTGCTTAAGTGCCCGTTTTTTTTGCAAAAGAGTTTATTTAGATAACTGTTGGTTAACTTTACTTAAAAGCTTATTAATATTTATGTTATATTTTTACATAATTCGAATGAGAATCATGACCGAGTTATCTCCTTAAATATAGATAGTAATTCACCAGTTACCTGTATATTTATTTATAAATGTATTATTTATATGTAAATTTATTTAAAAAAAAAATGTAAACAGTCGGCTGTTACCTAAAACACAGCCATTAAGTTGCCTACCTTAGGAACAGTCGATCATGTGTGTATGTTAAATATATTTAAAAAATATATATATACAAATGTCATCTTTGTTTTAGGTATCCGAATATATGTCATGCCTTGGTCCACTGGCTCCAGTATCGGGTTCTGAAGCGGCCAAGAAATGGCGAGCACAACTTCGTACCCAATTGCCTCCCCACGACGTAGCTCCGGCTGCAAGACATCACGCCTCCGATCAAGAGAAATCTGAACATACGGTAAGCATATAAAAATAATGTGATTGATGATGTTAATTTTAATGTATGATTTGGAAGCAGGCTCCGGAAACAGATAAGATTTTAGTTTCAGTTGAAACCGAAACATTTAAATATGTTAAAATTAATATTGTTGATGTAATGTTTTGCATATTATTTAGTTTATTTCTTTGGATGAATAAAAAAATAAGTAAGAATAAATAATAGTAAAAAAAAAACTAAAAAAACGTTTTAATAGAAAAACAAACTCAAAAGTAGGAAATAGCTTTCAATAAATTTAAATTAAGAATGTCAATTATTGTTATAATATTTTATTGTTAGATAGTGGTAAAAGTAGAGTCATTAAGGAAATATATTAAACAGTTTAATTTTCTAATAAAGCATGTTTTTTAGTACTGCTAAATTGCATACTACAAAAGTGTATTTTATATTATTAAACAAGTATGCTTAATTAAAAAAATCAAAAACCCGACTGCGTAAAATACTCTTATTATAAACTAAAAAGAATAAAACAATTTACTAGCTTTCATTTGATACCCATATTGCTACAGTAAGAAAAAAAAATTCAACTCCCCTCCCCTCATTTGCGGGCGCCATTTTGAAAATTTATATAGCCTATGTCACTACTACAATTTAGACAAATCCAACGACACCTCATATGTCAAAAACCGTCCAGCCGTTTGGGCTGTAGGGCGTGCCAAAGAAATGGACATACATACATACATACATACATACATACATACATACATACATACATACATACATACATACATACATACATACATACATACATACATACATACATACATACATACATACATACATACATACATACATACATACATACATACATACATACATACATACATACATACATACATACATACATACACACACTCGAAAAACATAACCCTCCTTCTGTCGCAGTCGGGTAAAAAGAAATTAAACAGATGATGTCAGTACGCGCCCTGGTGCTTGGCACAAAGACACTACCGGGTATCAGATATGAAAAATCGCTAGTCCTGGCAAGGATAATGGGACAAACTATGTATTTAAATTATTACTTTGTCATCAGTCTTTGATAAGTGTGATAAGTTTCAAATCAATCCGACGTTTCGAAGGGGGTGAAAATCACGTTCAAAGATTCCGATACATAAATACATAAGAAGCTAACAAAAGTGTGTTACAAATAATGATGTTTTTATATAATATTTATAAATCTAGTTCTCAAATTAAAGTGACTAGTTAATTTGTATCCAAATATTTGATAATTTCATCAAAATTTAATTTCAGTTTAATTCAACTAACTTGAATGTTATTTTTTTTTTACAGGAATATATTACACGTATAAAAGACCATGTAGTTGGAATGGGTAATGTGGTAAGAGTGGGTCCGCTTCAAAGTGGAGAAGTATACTCTGTTGAAAGTAGCAAGTCTCATACTGCCTCCAACAATACAAAATCTTATGCTCTGCCATTGAAAATATCTAACATATCTAGAGGAGTTAAGTATAACATAGTGCCTAAAAATGCTTCCGACAAGAAACTCGTGTTGGATTCACAGGGTAATATTGTAAGTAGTGCGGCCAATTTGCTTGATTATAAATCTAGTCCAATATTAAGCAGAATTGTAAAAGACAAACTACATATTATGAAAATTGAATCTGATAGAATTAAAAGTGCTGTTGAACATGGTCCTGTTTATGACAAATTGTTTAAGAATTTAAATGACTTAAGTATGCCAATTTCAAATGATGTTTATTTGCAACCTATAAAGCTTTTCCGTGATGAATACAATAAAAACCCTCAATTCAAAGAGGAGGTGAATGAATTTGCTAATAAGGCCTTAGGAGCCCAGATAATGCCTGATTTATGGTCTTTAAGTAACAACAATGTAAAGGGCACAGCTAAATTACTGGATGGCAGGATTCAAAAGGGTACTATTTTTGCTCCAAATGGTGAAATATGGAGTTGGAAACATGAACCAACTACACCAGAACATAGTGGAACTATTTGTTCCACGAAAATTAATCCTCAGTATTCTACAACTATGAAACCAGTAAATCAAGTGGAGCCACAGCAAACAGCTCCATTAAGAGAATATCGTAGAAATATTTCCGAGGAAGATCTTCCTCCACCCCCTTTGCCAAATTATAACACTTATCCTGGCGGAATGTCAATATCTCCACAAAGTAATGATTGGACTAATTCTACTGATAATATTCAACTTGATCATAGTGGAAACCCAGTACAAGTTGGCAACTATGTAGAACAAATAGATCCAATTCTTACCCAGTTTGCTGATATATCTCTAAACCCAGAAGAGATAGAATTTAATAGGAAATTATACAATGAAGGAGTACCGTGTCAGCGTTGTGAGAAACCAATGTTTGCAGGAGAAGTTGCTGTAAAAGCTGAAAGAGCTGGGCAGGAAGCCATCTGGCATCCACAATGTTTCACTTGTTGCAAGTGTGGGGAACTTTTGGCTGATTTGGTGTATTTCTACTATAAAGGCGAAATATATTGCGCCAGAGATCTTGCCAACGTTTTAGAAATACCGCGTTGCGCAGGTTGTGATGAATTAATATTTACAAGACCATATACAGCTGCAGAAGGACGAGCATTCCATGTGCAACATTTTTGTTGTTACCATTGTGACGCACCACTTGGAGGGAAAAAATATGTACCAGATGACAAGACAGGTCTACCTATATGCTTATCTTGTTATGACCAATTTTATGCAGAACGTTGTAGAGCGTGTGGTGGTGTTATTGGTCCAGAACAGCAAGGTGTATCATGGAGCAATACGCATTGGCATGCAGAATGCTTTATATGTTCAGGTCGTATGTGTGGAAAAAGTTTGCTTAGTGGCAGATTTGTTGTTAAACAAGATATGCCTTTTTGCAGTGTACCTTGTGTACAAAGTAGAATCAAATAAAGAACTTTAAAAAAAAATTATACTATCAATGGTGAAATTAATTTTTTTCTATATATTTTACAATATATTAGTATTTTTATAAAATATTTACATATTATTAAGTAGATTTAGAAAAAATATTGAAAATAGTAGACATATTTTTTGTACAAAAATTATTATTATTGGTAAATATTAACTCAAAAAGACTTATGAATTATGACAATTACAAATAATTGATAAGATTTTACATTCCTGTTTGAGGGGCCAATATTTATATAATATTTTAATAAAAAATAAATTATATTATTACTATAAAATTATTATTCAAAAGTTGTTATTTCTATAATAAAACAACATTTAAAAATTAATAAGTTTGAGGGCTTGAAAAGTTATGCAAGTACAAATAGAGAAGCGTAATACATTGTGCCATTAATGCTAAGAATTTGTATTATTTTTTGTAAAGATGTAGCAAATGTGAGAGAATAATATATTTTGAAATGTGAATAATTTTGTTTTCATTTTTCCTGTACATGTCAAACAAACATAATTGCTAACACACAATTACTGTTTTATTTTTATTGGATTTAAAAAAAGGAAGAGTGTGAAGAGTTTATCTGTGTGTTTAATTTGTTTTTGTTTTTTGAAAGGGTCGTCTTCAGATATGGTCACTAAACTTGTTCACCAAATTAGGTTATGATGATGGAGATTGAGGAAACTCCATTTAGGTGTCACATATATTGTGACTATGATTTCTGGGTTAATTTTCATACTTATTTTCTATTTGAAAGTACTACTTAGGTGATCCTGTATAAATAATGCATTTAAATGATCATGATCTGAATATGAACCATGGAGATATTCATCGAAACTCCTCAATGGTTGTTAATAAATCAAGTGTATCAAAGTTGCTGCTATTAGTTGTTTATACTTTGAAAAAATTCTTACTACACTAAGAATTAATAAATAACCAGCTGGTTACTAGATATTTTTTAAATTTAACTAGCCATGTTTAGTTTGAAAGTTGTAATAATAAATATTTTCGACTGACCCGTTGGCGCAGTTTGCAGTGACCCTGTTTTCTGCTCAAAGGGTTGTGGGTTCGATTCCCACCCCGAGTCTGAGTGTAATATATGTTTATTTATATATATGTATTATTTATATGTATATTTATTTAGAAAAAAATGTATATCAGTCGGCTTAGGAACAGACGACCTTGTGTGTGTGTTAAATATATTTATTTATTTATATTTTATTAAAGGTTTTATTGTTGTAGAGAATGATTATTAAATAAATATTATAGAAATTATGATTAGTGAATAAACTGAATTAATCTTGTTTCTTTGATACAACAAAGGTAGTATATAAAGTTCACACTTTATAAAATCATAAAACTACAACAGAACTATTAACAACAATTCCATAGAATTAATTTCTAAAAACACTTTTATGATCTGTTTAAGGTTTATTTTGTTAACATGGTCCTCCACATTAATTAAAATAAAACCACTTTCACAATATTATTTCTCAAGTTTTATTTTTGTTCATTATGTGAAAATGAGTCTCAGACAATACTAATATTTGTAGTATAAGCTTATATTAATGTTTGCCGATATTATAAAAATAGTTAGTGAACACTTAAATAGGGTTTAAAGGACAAAGAAAGTAAATATTTGTAAGATTAACAGAAACTTAAAATTTATTATACACTACATAATTAAAAATTAGCCAGCAATCTTTAAGCTATCGAGGTTACTCTTCAATTTATTTAGATTTTCAGTCACAGCTTCTTGTTTATTTTCTAAAGCCGAAATATTTCCATCAGTTCTTTTTATTTCTTTACTTATATATTCCAATCGTTTGGCTACATTCTGTTTTGCTTCCTCTAAATCTTGCTTTACTAATACTGGTCCAATAAGTTTATAAACTTCGGCATCCTTTTTTAATAACGAAAGTTCTTCTTTAACAGCTTTATTCTCATTCAATTGGCTGTCTAATTGTTGCTTTTGAGCTACAGCCTTGTGGTATTCTTTTTTCAAATTATTAAAAATCTCAAATTCTTTTTGCCATTTCTTTTGAAATTCTTCAGCCATTTTGTGACAAAATTTACGTCTATTATGAATTCAAATATAAATATAGCCTGGGCTATTCATAAAATGATTCCCAAAAAAGCTAATTACTAAAATTTAAACTAGGTTATGTTTTAATGTTGCAGTATTGACATTGACATTGGACAATAACTAATACATGACGTCTTAGTAGGCATGCGTCCGATATATCAAATCAAATTCAAAATCCGATTTCAAACCTGAATCGATACGTATCGATATCTCAGACTAAAAAATCCGATTTCAAAAATCCACTAGCCAACGAGAACGAACGATCTATACCACCGCCTAACGATATCGAGATCGAATTTTGTATAATATCTAATATCCAAATCCAAACGCAAACGCAAACTGATCACCGATGCCTAGAAATTCGCTCTCTCTTATTCTAACCCAGCACAATATAGCGGAGTTTTTTTTTTTTTTTTTTTATGACAAATAGACAGGCATTTGACCGCTATCTCACCTGATGTTAAGTGACGATGCGGTCGAAGGTGGAGCATGCCTGTCTAATAACAGTCTATTCACTCTGGCCTTGAAGGCACCCAGGTTGTATCGTTCGGGAAACACAGACGCGGGCAACGAGTTCCATTCCTTAGCCGTGCGCATCAAGAAAGTAGTGCCAAAGCGTTTTGTGCGCGTAGGTGGCATATCAATGACATAAGGATGGAACGATTGACCGCGCCTAGTGTCCCGATGGCGGAAGGTTGTTGGGGGAATTAGATCGTGCAATTCCTTCGCACACTCACCAAAATATATTCTATAGAACACCGACAGACGAGCTACCCTACGCCGATGATCGAGACTCTGCAACTTGGTGTCTGTCAGAGTAGGGTCACCTATGAGTCTCTTAGCTCGTTTTTCCACCGAGTCCAAAGTTGCCAGTTGGTATTTGGCGGATCCATCCCAAAGGTGGCAGCAATACTCCATACAAGATCGAACTTGTGCTTGATATAGTTGAAGCAGCTGTTCTGGAGTGAAGTATCGCCTGACCTTAGAGAGAATACCTAGTTTTTTTGCTGCAGTTTTTGCTTTGGACTCGATGTGCTGTCCAAAGTTCAAATTGGACGATAGCTCTACACCGAGGAGCTGAAGAGAGTCGGTAATTTCTACAGAAACATTTCGGAAAGTCGGAGCCAGGTGTAAGGGGCTCCGTTTAGAGGAGAACACACACGCCTGTGTTTTTGTAGCGTTGAACGTGACCAAATTGGCATCGCCCCATTCGGAGACTTCCTGGAGGGCGATGTTCAAGCGGCTGACCATATCCTCTCGACAAGACTGGATAACATCCTTACTAGCCCTTGCACTCGAAAAGTATCTGTCCGTCACTGTGCTGTCGTCAGCATACCCAAAGGTACCGGGGACGAGCAGATCATTAATATGCAGCAGGAAGAGGGTAGCGGACAAGACTGATCGCTGAGGAACACCGGCGTCGATAGCCTTTTGGTCCGACGAGTACCCGTCAAGGACAACTCGAATTGAACGTTCGTTCAGGAAGTCAGAGATCCAAGCGCAAAGGCCAGGTGGAATACCATATGAAGGAAGCTTGCTTATGAGGCTTGCGTGCCAAACTCTGTCAAAGGCCTTCGAGATATCGAGAGACACGGCAAGTGCTTCACCGTGTTTGTCAATGGCCTCACTCCATATATGTGTGGCATACACTAGAAGGTCCCCAGTCGAACGGTCCTGGCGGAAACCGTATTGCGGGTCGCTGAGGAGATCGTTACCTTCCAAGTGGGCCAGGAGTTTGTTGTTCAGTGCACGTTCCATAGTCTTACAGAGTATGGACGTGACCGAGATGGGGCGGTAATTGACAGGGTCTGCACGACTACCTTTTTTGGGCACAGGCTGCACGTTGGCAAGCTTCCAAGACTTCGGCACTTTGCCAGTCTTAAGTGACAGGCGGTACAGGCGTGTAAGAGGTGGAGACAACTCAGGGGCACATGTACGCAGGACTATCGCTGGTATAGCATCAGGTCCGCTGGCCTTGTTCACGTCTAGAGTTTGCAGGATTTTAAGGATCTCTTTTTGACGTATGCGTACTTCAGCCATAAAGCAGTCAGCACGAGTTGAGATTGGTGGAGCTTTTCCTGCAACATCCAGACGCGAGTTCTCACCAAAAAGAGATGCAAACAAATCCGCTTTCTCTTTTGCAGAATGGGCCAGTGATCCATCAGTCCTCAGCAATGGTGGAAGTGACGGCCGATAAAAGTTAGTTTCAGCGGCTTTAGCCAGGGACCAAAACGCTTTGCTCCCAGAAGGATAAGAAGCTAGTTTGGCCCCAATGTGGCTGATATGGTTGAATCTAGCCCTGCGTAACGTCCTTTTACATGACTTGGCGGCTTGGTTAAAAGCTTTCTTCAAATTCCGAGAATCCGGAGACTTGCGCGATTGAGCTTCAGCCCATGCAGTGTATGCCGTCCGTTTTTTGGCTTCTGCACGATAGCAGTCCGCATCAAACCATGGGCGAGCTTTTCCATTCAACGCTACGTCAGAGTATGGTATAAAATATTCCATACCCTGGTGTATAACCGCGGTAATGGCTTCAGCGCAGCTCGACGGATCATCAGAAGAAAAGCATATTTCTCGCCAAGGATAGGACGAGAAAAAGTGACGCATCTCATCCCAATCTGCTGCCTTGTATCGCCACACCCGTCTTAAGCCACATGGGGCTTCTTCGGGTGGGGAACAAACGGATATAGATTTTACCAGACAGTGGTCAGAAGTACCCAGTGGTGCAGAAACTGTTATTGAGTGACTGTATGGATCGGTTGTTAGGAATAGGTCTAAGCAGTTGGCAGTATGTGAGTCTACGTCTGGTACCCTGGTAGCACAGTTTACAAGCTGGGTGAGGTCTAGCGTCAAGGCTAGTTTACGCACTTCTCTCCCAGCATGGTCGGTCACCTGGTATGGGTACAGCCACTCCCGGTGGTGGGCATTGAAGTCCCCTAGAATGACTAACTGTGCCGAAGGGTAACACTCTCGAGCCTCATCCGCCGTTAGGGTAAGATGGTCACATAACTGAGTTGTCTCCACGTCACCACTGTGCGAACGGTAGACACAGGCATACAGGATTTTCTCCTGTCCTGTGTCCACCAGAACCCATAGGATGGAGTAACTGGATGTCTCAAGGTGCTTAAGACGTTTGATGCAAATATCATCACGGACGTACACACAGACTCCGGCACGAGGTATGAATGGAGCACAGGGCTCCAGAGAATACCCGGGGTAGCTGAGGTACACCGTGTCAGCCGGACATCTGATCTGCGTCTCAGTGAGGAACAGCAGCTGCGGTTTTTCTGTTTCTAGATGGTGGTGGACAGATTCGAGATAAGAGTGCAGACTTCATGGGGATCTTTCATGGGGAGTGAATAGGTGCTGGGGAACGCGAACTGGGCGAGGCGGCACCCTACCCACCAGGTGTCAAACTCAACACCGCCGCACGGAGGGAGGCTGACGCGGAGACCGCGGGGACGCCCGAGCCCCCCCAGAATGGCTACCTGGTCCTCCCTTCCGGTCGCCATCCGGCAAGGTAGATCATTCTGGGATTTTTCGTCAGGTGGCGGGGCAGCCTTTCACAGGTGGCTACCCTGCTACTTGGGCCCCCAACTTCCTACGGTCGGCCAGCGGCGGCACCGTGCCTCGGATCCCGCTACCCTCCGAAGCCAGGCACCCGATGCGGCAGTGATAAGCAGACAGAATCGGTCACATAGAGTGCCACAACTACCCAGACACATCCCCCAAATGGCTGCTCTGGGACCCGCCCCGGAACACGGCAGTTGCCGTTTGGCGGCGCGACTCTACCTAGAGGGTGGTAATCAAGCCACGGCCGAAGCCTACCACCGCAAGAATTTTGTCGGCTCTTACGACAGGCCTTCTTGTCGGGCCGTAGGAAATCGTATTCTACTGCCCGTCCCTACACGGGGAAAAAAAACTAGATATAGTAAAAAGGATAGTGAGAATATCGCTATCGGCTATCGGTTTAGAAATTCAGTCTGTCTCATTCTAATCCAGCGCAATATAGCGGAGTAAAAAGGATAGTGAGAATATTTCGCTATCAGCTATCGGCTTAGAAATTCGCTCTCTTATTCTAACCCAGCGCAATATAGCGGAGTAAAAAGGATAGTGCGAATTTCGCTATCAGCTATCGGTTTAGAAATTCGCTCTCTCTCATTCTAACCCAGCGCAATATAGCGGAGTAAAAAGGATAGTGAGAATTCCGCTATCGACTATCGGTTTTTATGTGTAATATCTAAATCCAAACGCAAATTCAAACTGATGATACGTAGAAATTCGCTCTCTCTCATTTTAACACAACGCAATATAGCGGAGTAAAAAGGATAGTCAGAGTTTAGCTACCGATTTGTGTCGATTGCAGAGTCTATTCATCTATTGCACTTGGAAGTATGCTATGCGATCATACTTATCTATAATATAAAAATAAGTCGGGTTTTCCTTCCTGACGCTATAATTCCAGAACGCACGAACCGATTTCCACGGTTTTGCATTCGTTGGAAAGGTCTCGGGCTCCGTGAGCTTTATAGCAAACTAAATTCGGGAAATTTTCAACAGAAAAGCAGGAAAACAGGGAAAATCATTTTTCACATACAGCGCCATCTCTGATACATAGCATGTACTACAAACCAATATGGTTTTGCATGGCGGCAGTACGTGGTGTGAGTATCCCTCACGAAAATAAGTTGGTGGCGAAACGGAGTTCGCCGGGTTTGCTAGTATGTACTATATATATTTAAGGATTATATTTCCTAGATTATCAGTTTTTGTATTTTGTTTGATTTATAAATTATAGGACTCGCTTGATACCTATTCGTTATTTTCGTTTGAGTAATAGATGCAAGTTTGACCTTGTTGAAAAGTGTGCGCGTCAAATAAATTACTTACGTATTGACTGATATTTTATTTATTAGTTAGTATAGTTATTTATTTTTTATTTAATAGTTTATGTTAATTAATAATTAATAATTTAGTTTAGATAGGTATTAAATATTTAAAAAAATGTGTATATAAAACAGTTTTGTTTGAAGTATGGACTTTTTAATTGGTGTGATTATTATTAATTTATTTATTTATTAAATTTTTTTAATTAATTTTTTTCTAAAACGGATCTAATTATAAAGGAAATAAGGTGTCGTTTAAAGTCCTCAAAAGTTGAGTAACTTACGTTCTTGAACGTGTACCTAGATCCAAACAGATTTTAATAATAATAAAAATCAAAAATTACAAAATAAATTACAAAACAAAAAAAAATAATAATAATAAAACAAAACAAAAAGAATTAACGAAAAAAAAGACATTGTAAATATGTAAGTCGATTTTTAAATGTGCTTGAAAAGTGTTACTCATTTTCGTAAAAAAGCTTGCTAGTCTTAAGCCTAGAAAAAGCATGAAGGAAATTCGATCGAATTTCTATCTGATTCCTATTAAAATTTGTGTTTGACATTCATGCCATTCATTAGTTGACATTTTTAGATTTCGTTTTAAACAAAATATCAGTTTGCGTTTGAAATCGAAAACGCCCATGCCACAGTATATTAATATATACAGTATTGTAATTCGGCCGTATCTTTGAAATAAATGCATACGTGGTGCTACAGAGCTCCATAAAGGTGGCACCAAAAATAAAAATTTGATATTTCTAATTTTTTCTAGCTATTGCGCATGCAAAATGCATCAAAAATTTCAAGGGAAAGGTTTGCGCGAACATTACTTTTTGAGAAAATCAAAATTTTCTACCGCGTGCTGCGTGCTCTTTATTTTGTTGTTAAATATTTTGCTTAATTAATTTGATGTCTACGAAAGCGAAAATAGATAGATTTTTGTATGCGCAAACAGCACCCCCATAAGTTTTATGCCCAAACTTATTATTTATTGCATTAAAAATAAAAATAAATAGCGGTATATTGTATCAGTTCTCCGAAGAACGCGGACGTATTTCGTCTGCATGCTTCTGTTGCAGAGTCGAAAGCAGCACCCCTAAAGTGTTCTTTAGAGGCCGGAGGCGCGGAGGGAGGGCAGCCCCCGCCCGCCGTAACAAAAGCCTTGCAGCTCGCCTCCGCAGCTTCGGCTTTTTGGTCGCCTTCAGCGACCAGCCTCAGCCGCTCCGGCTCGCCCGGGTGTCTTCCTTTTGTTACCCAAGGGCGAAGGGGCTGCACCTTCCGAAGCGCCGGAGCCGTCAAAGAACAAAAATCTACCGATAAACGTCAGACCGATAACAGTTTTGCATGATTAATTTTGTTATCGCTATTTATTTTTATTTTTTAAGTCAATAAATAATAAGTTTGGGCATAAAACTTATGGGGGTGCTGTTTGCGCATACAAAAATCTATCTATTTCCGCTTTCGTAGACATCAAATTAATTAAACAAAATATTTATCAACAAAATAAAGAGACACGCGGTAGAAATTTTAGATTTTCTCAAAAACTAGTGTTCGCGCAAACCTTTGCCTTGAGATTTTTGATGCATTTTGCATGCGCTATAGCTAGAAAAAATTAGAAATATCAAATTTTTATTTTTGGTCCCACCTTCATGGAGTTGTGCTACAGCGCGCTACAGCCGCGCGGTACGTTAACATGCGATAGGGCTGCCCGCCTCCAGCATTTTAATTACATTTGCCTACTTTGTGTTTCCATTTAGTTTTGTTATTGTAAATATACTCTTTTTATATAAACAAATAAAATACTTTGTGAATTGAATAGGAAGTGTTCAATAAAAATGCGTGTTGTATTGATTGTTAGATTTAATTAAAAAACCATGTTTATGTTTGAATAACAAATCGGTCTTATAAATTTGCACCCGAAAAATATTTGCTCCTCGACTGAGATGTACCAAATGCTTTATTATTAAAGTTTAAAGTATAAAAAATCCGTATTCTAATATAAAGCGTAATTAAAAAGACACATTATGTACCTACCTACTAGTACGTAAAACTATTTTATAGTCTTACCTTTCAGAGTTTCCAGGTAATCTAAAAAAGTTATCTCTGGATGCATTATTGGCGAATTCATGCAACCAAAAACAGCACAGATAAATCCTACTCGTCATATTAAATATGTAATTAGAATTATTTTCAGTGAAAAAATCGTGTGGTTATTGTTAAAAAAAAAAAAAAAACATATGGTCCGTTTGTCACTGCGGCACAGTCGCGACTGTTTGCGTCCCGAGCGTATCCCGAGATCGAGGCGCGTAGACATAGCTCGCGCTTCGTCCGTTTGTATGAAGTTGGAGTACTGTATATATTAATATACTGTGCCCATGCCTAATACGTCTTAGAATTAAAGGAGTACCATTTTCTGTTACGAAAAATGTCGTCGAAATTCAACAAATTAGGGTGGCGCCACATTAGCAAGTGTGTAAATCTTAAAGGAAGCGCCAATTAACAAAGCATTCGTAATAAGCGTAACATGGACTGAATACAATAAACAATATCAATTAACAACAATAAAAGACAATGTAATAAAAACATTATCAATAAATTAAATATTAAAAATTTAAAAAAATCACAAGTGTTGATTTAGTCGACTTTTTCTTAACTGCAGAAGTCAAAATAAATACAAAAATTTTCAACCCAGATCATTTCCATTTGTTACACTAGCGCTATTTCGGTGAGTGTTCGAACTGGTTCGAACAATAATTTGCTAAAAAAAGTTTAAAAAAATGGTTGTCTGTAAAGTCAGTTTACGGACGATAATTTTTACGTGATAACGTCATAAGAAAACATTAATGAAAAATTGGATACTTTTATGAATGGAATTGAATTATGATCACTGAATTATCATTATTTTGTATAATATTTTGCATTTTCGTATACTTTCTAAGTATTGTTACTTTATTTATGTTAAAATTAATATGTTTAGTTAAAATTTAAAATGTACCATTTAGAAAAGTGGAAAATGGACACCGAAGGATTTGAGAATTAAGAAGATTTTTTGTCTATATTTTTTAAATCTACCATTTAAATTGAGTAAAAATTACATGCACATAAACGTAACATCGTATTGTTTGAGTTTTTATACAAATAATTAAATTTTGTGAAAATTAGATCACTTTTTTTCAGCTGGACATGGAATATGCACGAAATAAACGAAATACTGTTGTGATTATGTATTCCTAGGCCTTGCAACTTGGCCGAAACAACTTCGAGAAGAAAGCCAATAGGAGGATTCAGTTGGGCTGGGCGGCATTTGGAAGGCTTCGTCGAGTCTTCGATTCAAAGATTCCGCAATGCTTAAAGACAAAAGTCTTCGAGCAGTGCGTCCTACCTGTGTTGACATATGGCGTCGAGACGTGGAGACTGACAAATTTAAAGTTGCTCAACATGCTATAGAACAGGCTATGCTTGGAGTCTCTCTCAAGGATAAAATCAGAAATAAGATTATCCGCGAGAGAACCAAAGTAACCAACATAGCCCGTAGAATCAGCAAGTTGAAGTGGCAGTGGACTGGTCACGTATGTCACAGGACCGATGGCCGCTGGAGTAGACGTGTCCTAGAGTGGAGACCGCGTATCGGCAAACGCAGGACGTGGGACGTCCTCCGGCCTGCTAGACTGACGATTTACGCAAGGTTGCTTGCGGTAGTTGGATGAGGATTGTGGAAAACCGGGATATTTGGCGTGAGCTTGGGGAGGCCTGTGTCCAACAATAAACTGCGATAGGCTGAAGTGAGCAAGCGAACATCTCGCATGACGAGAACCTCGTGAAAGCCGAAACAGAGGAAAAATTTACACAACTGGATCTGGCGCACGCGATTATCGACATGTGAGGTGTGAAGTTTGCTGAAGTCATCTATATCGTAATATTTGCCAACGGTTTGATCCCAGTAAGCCTCGCTCACCACCTGAGGCAGCTGAGGATCCGTGAAGGTTCGCTCGTAGCCATGATGCAGAAGGCGATATTGCTCAAGTCGGCTAGGATTTTCTGCCGGTTTCTCAGCCTACAGCCCTAACCCCCGGCCGTTCGATCTTCCTGCCGGTACGTAATCTTCCACCCGCTTATATTTATCTATGTAAGTTTATGTAAATTTGTTATATGTCTTACATAAGTATTGGATTATATTATATACACATATATATATATATATATATATATATATATATATATATATATATATATATATATATATATATATATATATATATATATATATATATATATATATATATATATATATATATATATATATGTATATGTATAAGTTGAACGGGTGGAGTAAAACAATTGAAATAATAATAATAACTTTTTATTGTACACTAAGAATAAGCAACATAAAAAAAACTCGTGTGTACGGAGTACACATGTCAGAAGTGAAACTTCTTTGGCAACCTTAATTTAAATAGTCAATAGTTTTAAGAGACTAAAGAGGTGATAAAAATTTTTTTTAAGCAAATATAACCTCAAAATGTAAAAAATAAATTATGTATTAAAATGATATCAGCTAGTAAATTCATGCTTATAGGCCTTTAGAAACAAATAATATTGTTAATAATATATTATATTTTTAATATCTAATGAATAATTTAAAAAATACGTACCTCTTATTAAACTAAAAGTTTAACGTTTATTTTAATCTCCAAAAGTATTTTGTGTTGATTATGAGCCAAAGTTTTTAATAACAATTTACTACAAAGTTTAAAGATAAAAATAATATAAACAATTAAAAAAAACCTTATGTCAACATGTCAAATATCTTTAAAATAGCGGCCTGACGGGATATTTTTGTCTCACTTTTTGTTTCATAATTATGTAAGAAAGACTAAAGTTATTATAAATTAATTTATTTTACCATGCTGATTTTTATCTTTCTCTTTTTCTCTCGGGCTATACCCATCTATCCGTCCCTAATCTGACGCTCATATCGTGACGCTCATGTGTGATACGACCTTGAAATTTTACCTTCAACGCGCGCAAAGAAGTTTCACTTTAAAAAAAAATAGGAAATAAGTACTAAAGTGCTATTTGTAATATCAATGATTCAAAAAAAAAATTAAGATCTAATAGGGTTTTGGACAGTTTTGTAAAAAAAAATTACATGTCCTCGATAAATAAAACAACGTGAAAATAAAATAAAGCTTTCTTTTATTAGAAATTTACACGATTTAAAATCTCTACAAATCGAATTGATATTAAATTTTGGATTGCAACGTACAATCTTCAATACGTCTTCTCTAGTCCCCGTGATATTGACGAAATACGTAAAGCCAGTCATAGTCAGTAATAGTCAGTCAAACCACGTCAAACTATTATATTATTCAATACTAGCGGCCCGCCCCGGCTTCGCACGGGTATTTAACTAAAATTTTAAAAATTATACATTTATATTTTTAATCACCTATACCTGCGTCGATACTGGAAAATATTTTATAATAGACGGATTGAGTGACAGATTTATTATATCTATATATATAGATAGTACGGATGAAACATTTGAACTGTTTTTTTATTATTTATTTTCTCATTGATGAATACCATATTTTAATAAGTATTATTCTCGACGAAGACAAATCCAAAAACACAAAAATCATAAAAATCTTTCCACTCGTTCTCGTGTTATAAACGGTGTAACTAACACGACTTTATACAGGGTTAATTCTAAAACACCAGCAACCTCGCAGGACAAGATAGCTAACATTATGTACAACAACATTTGTTCTACGACTTTTGACATAACTCAATACATTAATTAAAAATGATTTTTTAAGTTTTTATTGTACTGCTCTGAAATTTAGAGTCTATGTTTCATTCATTATCGAAAGGATGACGCGACGCTCGGGCGCGCTTGCATAATAATAGTAATAACACTTTCTCTGCCCGATAATTCTAGTTAATAAAATTAATATAAATTGCTTGGTGGGTTTGTGGGCAGTATCATAGTATGTATATCGCAGTGACTTAAGTGAATAATCAAATTTCTGTTTTGTCATGTCCCTGCAATACGTAAACTGAGTCCACAATCCCTTCATACTTTACCAGGCTTAGAACTGGCTATATTAAACGATAAAAAACAAATAAATCGTATGTATAGGAGGGCAACACATCTGCATAACCTCCGGAGGTTACAGCACAACCAGTTGTGCGGTAGACATCCGGTACCTAGTCATCAAAAGGCTTCGACTGTCCGTATGCCCACCAATACTATAAAAATGTAGGTATGTAGATTAGGTATCTGAATTCTGAACATAAAAAAATATGTGAAAATTATTAACGTAGGTAATTATTCTTTAACGTTTACTAAAGTCTAATTAAACCAATTTAATATCAAATATTGGTAGCTAGGTATTATTCACTTTTTATTGTTAAATACAGGCGGGCATAAGTATTTCAAAAGTGAAATCAGCGTATTTACAATAATTAAAAAATTAAAAATAATTGACAATAAAATAATATTTACAAACGAAATATTACCTCTAAGGTTAAAGTAACGCGCATGTCGGTGCGTATCGTGCAGATTCAAAATAGTCACCATCACAACCAACACACAGACAACACCTAAAAATCAGCTGTTCACTAACACGTGCTGACACTTCCGAATTAGTTTTAATTTGATTGAACGCACAAATTATTTTAGTTAACCGAACCAGTTACAAAAATTTACTCGTGCTAGTTTGTCAGATTCGGTGAGTTGACATTGTCTCACGGCTCGGTGTAGGTAAGTTCGAATATCTAGCTGCATATTGCCGACAGGCTTCCGACACATTGTCATCACACCTAGCCAGTATCCTCACCATTTCCGTGTATTCGACATTAGAATAGCGGCGGTACCATGGTTACAAAATAACTTTAGTACAGGTACAATACATCGATCGATACGAATAAAATAAATACGAGTAGCACACAAAATCATATGACGCGCGCGCATCAAAGTCGCCCGCCGCCGACTGCCGCGGCTGGCTAAATAGGTCAAGTTCAAAGGCGCTAGCGCCGCCCCGTTCCTACCTTTCCCCTCACATTAGTACGTGGTCGTTATTTACCTAATCTTTGGGACGCGCGTAGAGTATATTGCATTCACGCGAAAAATTAAATTAATATTTATTTTTGTATGAAAATAAAATCTAACAAATTAACAAAAGTGGTAGAACAAATGTTGTTGTACATAATGTTAGCTATCTTGTCCTGCGAGGTTGCTGGTGTTTTAGAATTAACCCTGTATATATATATATATATAGATTACAACTTAAATAGCTATAACCATCCAACTTTGTACAATCAACAAACAAGTAACGACCAAATATTTTAAATTTTAACAACGAACAAACAAATCAAGACCGTAGTACCCTAAAGTATTTAATTAAATGCAAAAAAAGAAAAACAGTTTTCTAAATACGGGCGAGTGTCATTCTTTTGGCCAAAGTTTTGGTCAGCGCGATTCAGAAAATTATCTGCGCCATCTATCGTATAATTGTAGAATATCGTTTTTATATTTAGTGACATTTAACATAATTAATATTTAACTTATATTATATTAATATACTATATATTAATTGAAAATGATGTTTATCTAAAATATTAAAACGATTTCTATTCCTATCCGACATATTTAGTAAACTTTTAAGTTTAACAAAATAATAACTCAAAAATAAGTTTTGTGAGTTTTTAAGATTCCTTAGACCAGATGGCGTTGGCGGCGTAGGTACCTATTTCTATTTTCTTAAATATTTATTTTTAAATTTAATTACAATGAAACAAAAACTAAATTATACTGTGAGTTATTTCTAATTTTTATGTATTAAAGTTATTTACATTGGTTTTGTACTTTTTACGTGATACGTGAACAAAGAAAAACACGATAAGAGATGGCGCTGATACGAAAAAAAACGCGCTATTGAAATTTATTCTTGATGATATATAGTGTATTAATAAAACGGAGGTTTTAACAGATTTATTATTTGTATAGATTATAAAAATTATTTAACCTCTCAAAATGCGGCATCTTTCAAGGTTTGTATGTTTGAAATTCCAGCAATCTGAGCAATGGGAAATCTATAGTGGTCCGGCGGCACGGCGCGTGTGCTATGAGTTATGACTATATCACCACAGCTTACATTAGAATGAATAATATTCTACGATGAAAGTAAATAGTTCCAATATCAAGTTCTCTAGTTGCATTCGGTAGTCAGAAAGGCAACTTAATTTGGCCGACAATGGACGGCTTTATGCAGTATAGACGTAAGCAGAAATTTTATTTTCATGTTGAACATGATCTACAATATGTCATCACTTTGAAGGACGGTATATAAAAACCGGACATATATCTAAAATTTTTAAGACATTATAAACTTTCTAAGGTTTCAACTAGTTTAATATTAAAATTTGATTGAATGAAACTATTAAAAAACAAAATCATTGTAGATGTTTTTTTTTAAACTTATTTGTTACTCATAAAACGAGATTAATGTCAATCTGCTGTTAGTGTAATAATTAAGTATAACTTAGGTTACACTCTTTCCTTAAGTCGTAACCAAAACAAATAGGGTTCTTTTTCCTGCTAAATGATTATAATTGATTGATTAATATTGATATATATTGCTGCTAAATATAATGATAGTGATGTGTGGGTCCTGGACAACCTAAATGAGTTGGTGGCAGCCTCGAAAGCTGCACTCGAGGCCGAAAGGGCTCGAAAGGGTAACGGAGGGTGTGTGGAAGTAGTGGCTACAGACACTGAATCTACATTAATGGATCAGCTAACAAGGTGCTACGAATATAGCGATAAAAGTTAAAAAGTTACGCAAGCGTCGCAGCAACCAAACCACAGTCGGTAAAACCAGGCGTTCTTCACTCTGTCACGGTTGCATGCGAAAGCGATCCCGTGGCGCTCCACTACGACGATGAGGGCACCGCTGGGTTTTAGTGAGGTATTCTGGCACGTACTGCCGTGTCAGTGAGTCCCACATACCCGCCACCTTGTGCGGCGGGATGCGTAAATGCATTTCCCAGCGATAAAAAAAAAGGCGTTCTTCACTCTGTGGTGGTCACCTCAAAAGATGAAAAGCAGACAGGGGAAGAAGTATTGAGTAGGGAGAGGAGGACAATAAGTGCAAAAAAGGGCTAGTTTTAAGTAGCAAGAGTTCGTAAAGCCAAGGATAGGAAAGTAATAATAGGACTAGGGACTATTGAAGAAAGGCATAAGGTAAGAGAGAAATTAGAAGGACAAGGAACAGACCTCGTGATAAAGGACGCTAGGAACATTACAGAAAAATATTTCATGAAGGCTCTGATGAACTAAAACCGGGATTTATAGTCCGAATTAGGTGCCCATGTCTACTGTACGCAGATGAACTAAAAATATTTCATAAGATACAATGTCCCTCCCACAGATATTTGAAATGATATTTCTATGGTCCCTCCGATGTTTTACTATTGCATTCCGACTTATTTATAGATAGTATTAATGAATGGTGTAGTCATGTAGTGAAAACTTAATGTCCTTTAAATATAAACAAATGCTTTGTTATATCCTTTCCTTCCTATCCTATCCTTCTAAATGAAATCAAATTATAGGTGACTACAATTTAATTGGTCATAGTTCGGAAAGCAAATTTACCGTAAAAGACCTTGGTATTTTCTTCAATAACAAACTTACACCCCGGCCACATTATGAACACTTAATTTCTAAAACTAATAGAACTCTCGGTTTCATCACCAGGGTAACTAAAGACTTTAAAAACCCTCAAAGTTTAATCTATATTTTAAATTCCCTAATTCGTAGTTCTCTTAAATATTGTGCCCTAGTGTGGTCCCCTTTTTATAAAGTACACGTTGAGAGAATAGAAAGAATTCAAAGAATGTTTTGTCCCATAGGATCAAACTAAATAGAATACTGACATCTTATTTCAAAAAGTTGTGAAAAATTATTCTGATGTCTCTAGAGTCGCGGCGTTAATACCACGAACTAATTTACTTGTTCAAGATCATACATGGCTTAATAAATTCGCCGACTCTCCTGTCATTGATCAATTTTAACATTAGACCCAGATCCAGGAATTAATTCTATAAGCCATTTATTTAAAATGTCTACATTAATAACACATTTACCGAGGAAGGCTATAGGCTATATAGCATCACGATATGACCAATAGGGAGTGAGCAATAATAAGAAATGTTACAAAAATGGTAAAAAAATAATCTTTTTTTGAGAGCTTCCGTTGCGTCCTTTATTACTTATCTTCTCGAGACATTTTATAATTATAGTTTTACTTTTAAAGTAAATATAACACCACTCATTTACTGAGAATTTTCGAAAAATAAAAAACTCAATAATACGTTGAACGACCCAGAAACCAAACCTGAGACCCCTAGCTCGGCAGTAACGCTTGCGACTACTTGACCAACGAAACGGGTACCTACTCTTAGAGTAATTGTTTAAACATATTTAAGTACGTTTTTCCCCCAAATTAACGCGGGTGAAACCGCGGGGCATAGCTAGTGTTTAATAAACACACCATCGAGATCAGGTACTATGCCATCAGACTACAAAAAGGAAGACTATTCTTATGACAATTTCAATATGATACGAATATAAATAATTTCAATTTAGTCAGTAGTAGAATTGTGGCGAAATCCTGCTTGACGCTCACACAAGTAGATAGTCCAACAAATGAAAGCACCAACGGCTTTTGAAAATCGAATTGTAAAACGATTTTACAAAGAGCTGAGTTTTATCGCTCTTAAAAATTTGACTAATTCTGACTCGCTATTGATATTTCTTTTTCGTCGATATTTCTTTATTGAAGTCGATTACTTCAAAAAAGGAAGAGGTTCTCAATTCATCTGTATTTTTTTAAATTTGTCTTACCTCATAACTTTATACGAGGTGTAACGATTTTGATGATTCTTTTTATATTCGAAAGTTGGTTCTTGTATGTGGTCCCATTTAAATTTGAATGAGATCTGACGAGTAGATTTTTTTGTGTTATTCCTAATAATTCGTATTTAATTGACTTCGACTACGTTGATAATGTTCTCATTTTATTACTTATCGATGTAAAATGAACCAAAAAAAAAAAAAGAACTTTATAGGATGGTTTGGAAGAGCATCCCGTAATCCCTTTCTAGTTTGGTTATGTTCTGATGAGGAACTTCGAAAATATGCAACGGAACTCTTCAATAAATTACAGCAAATCTGCCGTGGTTGCTGCAATCGCATGTACGAGTATATGGATTGTTTACACAATCACACAATATAACATCACGCCTGTTGAAGTTGTTTTGTTAAAATTTTAATTATTCTTTTTCATAGGTTATAACTAGATAGTAGATAACAGGACCACGCACTTATCAGAAGATGGAAATCAGAAGAAAATAATGAAATGATTTAATAAGTCCTTGGTGGAATTGCTCAGTCTATAGAACTGTATATGTATAAGATTTAAATACAAATAATATATTTTTAATTTTCACACCATGGAAATGACATGGCAAATAATGCCTATGTCAGAGACCTGAAAATGTATGTTAACAACTCGGGATGGTTTGGTTGAATGAAATTATATTTTAATTATTTGTAAGATAATAAAAGTAAAAAACATAATCAGTCAAACATTTATTCAGTTGCAAAATTTTGCATTACAACATGTATAACTTAAATCAATACCTTTCTTACATGTAATAATAATCTTAGTTATATTTTTATACTGTAGTATGTTTTTAAATAATTAGGCCATTTATAATAATAGAAAAAGGTAGGTTAGGTCTTTTTGGCTTCCAGTTTATTTACGGCGAACTACTTGCTGTTCAATTTGTATTGGTTTTCTATACTTAAGTGAGAGCATATTAGTATTGTATAAATGTAAAGTTTGTATGCGCAACCAAACAAAATATGTTGGCATTTTCTTTGAGAATTGTTATAAATACAACCATTAATACATTTTGTTTCGTTTTCTTATTATGAAACTATATGTTTCTTTTACAAGTTTTAAACGAATCATGGAAAAACAAGTTTGCTACGCTACTTATGGTAAAAAACCATTTTTTAAACATTTTCACCATATTCTAAAGTCCATAAATAACCAGCCTTTGGGTCACCACTTTTTTCAGCTTCTTTATGTATATCATTAGCCTTTTTTAGCATACTTTGAATCTTTTCAAATAATTTTGGGTTCGTTGGTTTTTGTATTTCTTGTAATTTTGCAGACTTTTTTTTCGAAGATTTCATTCTGCCAAAGCGCTCACGCACAAATTTTTCGTAAAGGTCTTCATCGCTCGCGTTATATTCATCATAGTTATTTTCTTGCTTTGGTTTTTGTAACTCTTCCTTGGGCACATAAAAATATGGTCTATAAAAATCATCTTGATCTTCACTTTTATCTTTGTGGGTCTTTGGTTTTTCTGAATCTTCTTCCGAAACTTCGTCACTGTCTTCGTAATGATAAAACCTATTTTTCTTTTTGTCCATATCATTTTCATCTTCAGATTTTTCTTTAGCGTATGCTAAAACATCATCTGGTAAATTTATTTCAGGTAATTTGAGGGTTATGTCGCTAAATTTATAATTTAAATGTTCATCGAAATTATCATTCGTAGGAGAAATTGCGTCCAGTGTGCCATCGGATTCTTTCTTTTTGTTTTCATTTGTATTCGTTTTCGTATCAGTGTGCATATAATTTAGAGGTATCCGCTCAAATTGTTGTTTAATGTTAGTTTTGTCGTCACGAGATTCTATTTCTTGAGAATTATCAGTATTGATATATTTATCCGTGCTATCTCTCAAATTTGCATTAAGCATTTCCTTAGAATTTTCGTCACTTTCTTCATCGTTATCTTCATTATTAAGTTCTATTACAGGCTTCACTTCACCATCATTGATATTAACTTGTTTTCCATTTTCAGCAGAATATTCATTTGATTCATTACTAATTTCATGTGTATTTTCTGGATGTTCATTTGTAATTCTTGAAAAGGGTTTATTTTTGTGCTTATTTTTTACATCAGAAATATTATCGTTATCATGTAATTCTTTAGCTGCTACAACTTGTCCTTTATCATTAACATGGATGGTTTCGTAGCTAAAATTACCCAAATCAACTTCTTGAATAGCTTCAGTGTTATTAAAGTTTATCGTAGGATCATTGAGGTTGTTTTCGTTTAATGAATATTGTTGTTTTATTTCAATACCGTCATCTTCGGTTGATTCCTCATTTGATTTTGGTTCAATTTGAAGAAATTCTTTAGAATTTAAATCTTCATCATTTCTTGTGTATTTATTTTCTTCGCTACTATGATCATTTTTGACATTTAAATTTTCTTTTCTTAGAGCAGGATTTGATTGTTTTCGTAAGTATGGCTCGCCACTCTCATCGCTTTCTTTTAATTCTTGTCTTCGTGTGAATTCTTTATCAGTATTCTCAGTAGAATCTTCAAGTTTGGTAAAACGGTTTTTATTTTCTGCATTTCTATAATAATTTTTCTCTTCACTTTCTTTATCATTTTGCGTTTCTACAATTTCATGCTCAATATTTTCTGAGTAGTCATCATTTGGAGGAACACGTTCCTTATTAATATTTCGATATCTGTGGTCTTTATGATTCTGTTTATCATCTTTTATTTCATTACTTTCTCTTACAATTTCTTTGTTTACTGGTGAATAATGACTATTTCCAATAATTTTAATGTGTTTATCATTATCTTCTAAAATAATACTATTAGGTGGATATAACTTTTCATGTAGCGTTTCAATATTAAAATCTGCCAAGTTGGCACTGTTGATAATTCCGCCTGGAGTATATTGTGACAAATTTAGCTTTTCTTCTCTTTCTTTATTTTCATGTTTTGTATTTAAATTATATGATAAGGGAGCACGTTTCGTATTTTCATGTACATCCCTCTTTTTTCTTTTCAAACTATTTTTAATGTGACCTTTAGTTTTCTTGGAAACTAACGTATTTTCACCTTTTTTGTATATATATTTCAATAAAGGGTTAGCATTTTCAATTTTATTAGGTATTTCATTAGTAATACTTGCATCTTTACATCTATCTGTCTCATTCATACAATCTTCTTTGTTAACAGTTTCTTGAATAATATTACCCGTGTCATTTTCAATTACTACGTTTAATTGATGTAAAGTAATATTTTTATCTGTATTATTATTTTGTTCAGACTTATTTGAAGTACTGTGTTTGGTATTAACATTAGTATCAGTAGCATTTTCATTATTTTTTGTGACATTGCAAATGTAAGCATCTGTCATCTGGGAAAAAATCAATACTTACTTAGGCACTGTGTTTTGCGATGTCTGTAAAACTTCTACAAACTTAACTACTGTGACATATTAAGGGGGGAAACCAGTTTAGACCGATCGAAAAATCGTCTTTTTTTAAATTACATGAATCGTTAGTATAACTATTCAAGAATATGTGGTCAAAATTTCAAAGCATAATTCCCATTAGTTCGAATGCAATGAGCACTTAAGTGACCGCGCCCGTCGGTTCTGTGAAGGTAATTATAACGGAGCGGTCGCCCAGGCCCTTCTTCTCCAGCTACCTGCCTCAATACCGCTGTGCTATTGAATAATAGAAAGAGGAGAGTTTCAGCAGACGTTCTTGTTTGGCATTGGGTAGAACGTTCTCGAACGTTTACGATATTTCGACAGAGCGTCGAGTCTGGTTAGTTGAGCTCCGACTTTCTTACCGAGAGTTTTCAAAATGTCCTCGTATCCGAAAGGTCCTCATGAGTCTTGCGAACGACGAAGTAGACCATGTAAAAGATCATTTTATGGAAATCAAAACACCAAGAGTGAGTCGAGTCAGTGAAGAAGGTGGAGCAAGTACGAGCAAAAGAAAACTTTCGACTGCTACTAGTGAGAATGTGATTGTGAATCCTATACATTGTTATAGGATTATCGAATTTTTCACAGTATTCACTGCTTTGTCGGACATTCTTATTTGCGGAAATTGTGAACAAAAAGTAAAATTTCAAGAAACTCAAAAACGTAACCTTGGTTTCAAGCTTGTTGTCGATTGCCACTGTGCATCGAAACAAATTAATTCAGGTCCTTTAATCAACACTGGATTTGAGATAAATCGTAGGATTGTATTTGTCATGCGGCTCTTAGGTGTTGGTACACAAGGGCTAAATTTCGTTGGCTCACAGAGCTTCAATTATGCCGAGTGCATGGACAGAAAGCGCGTGACGAGACAGAATAGGCGCAGCTCATTGGAGACGAAGGAAGCTCGTATAGCTCGTCAAGTGGAGTTGCAAGCTTAACGCATATGAGCAAGAAGAGGGATTGCTATATGATGCTGGAATAGCTGATTAACCGGGGAGCATTTTTTATAATTAATTACTGCCTTGAATTTCTCGTATTCGCTACTTTTTATTTCAAACGCGTTTTTCTCGAAACGACTTTTTTTCGATTAGCGTACATTCTAGCTCAAAAAGTTATTGATCAATCGTTCTGAAATTTGGTGTAGATATTCTTTATTCAATTCCACGTAACATGAACCAAATTCGGGGAATATATTGTTATTAAAAATATATTTTTTATGCAAGAAAGATGAAAAAATATAGTATAAAAACATGACATTGTGTTCAAACAATTCAAAAACATGCAATTTTCAATTTGTTTGATCAAAATTAGGTTCATATTCTTAGAAAATATGTTTTTAATGAAAAAAAAAAATCCTGATGATTACAAATAAAAATTGCGACGTCAGGGATGTACGCCAGCCAAATGCTCGGATGGCAATCGCCCATGGACTGCACGCGGTAACTCCACTATTTCCAACGGAAATCGTTTGAAATTTTTTTAAAGTGTACTTGAAAACATAAATAAAATATCCTCCAAGTTTAAACAATTTGTGATAATTCCTTCCTGGTTTAAAAAAATCATGAAAAACAGCAAAATTTCGACCTCATAAACTGGTTTCCCCCCTTAAGAACAGTGCTCAGCTAAATATAAGATGCTAAAGATAAATTAGGGTACGTGTAGTTTTAAATAAAAGACAATTAAATACTTCACTTACTTTTATTTACAGTGTAACATGTAATACCATGCAATAACTATAACTATGATCTACTCTAAATATAAAATAAATAATAGCTATGAACAAACAAAAATAAAGTTCGTATGAAATTTCAGTTTCTTTTAATTTTATATTTATATTAAAACGTCAAAAATATTACTTTTTATAAAAATCATACAAACTTTTCTTATAGAACCATCCATTTAATATATATAAGAAACTAAAAACTTAAAAAAAGATGTAAGATAAAAAGCTACTTAATACGACTTTTTATGTATTGACTTAATACGTTATAGAAAAAATTATATACAATGGTGTATTTTTAACTAAAATCTAAATAAAACGACCCATCTCAGGATGTAACATAATATGTTGGTGTCGTTCTAAAAAAAAAATATGGCAATCGTGCATATAACTACCAAAGCCGTTCTACCTTTTGTACACCTTTAGACTATTTAAAAATATAATACTTTTCAATGAGCATGCATTTTAAGTGATGTTATTAAAAAGTGTATAATATTATATGTAAGTAGTCATTTTGTTATTTGCTTGAATATCGTTGAAATTACTAAATGTTACCATGGATCAAATTAAATTTTTTTTCAACTTTGTAATAAAAAGGGACATAACATAACACAGTATACTTTGTACAACGATTAACTATGATTAAATAAATAACGACGACGATCAAAAAGCTTATAAATATAGACTTACCTAGATATTTACTTAGCCATGAAATATATATTTAAAGCTAGAAAACATATTATGTTAATTTCTTAAGATCCATGATAACATTTTTGACTAACTAAATTACTTATAATAAATTCTTAATAGAAATAATTTATATTGCATATTTATTACTTGCTCAATTTATTACAACCTATTGACTGTGTTAGAATCAGGTTTTAGTAAAATTTGTATAAGTACGTGTTCTACATACGAGATAAATATTACTTAAACCAGATTCTAAGCTTATCTATTCTAAATATGAGTATTTACTAGCTTATAAAGAATAAAAATCGCATGTACGAAAAACGATTACAAGTAAAGGGACTAAAAATTAACTGAATACTTATTTAGGTTATATACAAAAAGGCAAGTTTTAGAGTATTTTTCAATAATATTTTTCTAAGACTAAATTCTGGGTATAGTTTTTGACCGACTTTAAATAATTTTAAGTTCTAATGTCGATTTTTCAAAATTTTAGATTAAGATGAGTGTCCAGATCAGTAATGAAGTTTTTGTTTAATTGAGATTGAATCGAAACGAGGGAATTTATAATTTTTTTAGAATTCCTCAAAAATGATTAGCGCTAGAGTTTAAGTAAGCTTCAATGATGTTCTGTATGTGTATGAATAAAGATAATAGGAATATTTGAAGTTTTTATTTTCATTTTTAAATTATGTTCATACTAAAACTGTCTGTTTTGTTGTGAACTTGGTCTATGTGCTTACTATTTCTTACCGTGGAACGGATTGTACGAGAAACCACTTACGTATTCTTTGGCGCCTCCTAGGAAAGGCACAGGTTCAGCCCACTTACTGAAATCCATCGAAGGTATAATACCACTTCTACACGGTACTCGTGGATTTCTGAAAGTAAATATTAAAAATATATATTTTTTGTTTTATTTATTCATGTCGCTTTGTGTTTGTGAATAATTTTTAGTGTATTAACAGAGAGAGTTGCAAAGAAAACTTACAGTTCATGATCTGGTAACACCATGGGGTAAAGTTGTACTGTGTCAATAATATCAGTGTTATCACATATAACACGTGCAAGACGCGATTTTCTAATTTCGACCATTTGTTCAGGTGTAAAGGAAGAAGGTTGATTTGGTAATTCGAACCTAAAAAAGAAAATTGTATTAAAAAAACTATAAGTATGTAGGTACTCTGAATAAAATTGTAAGTTAATTGTTCTTGCAATAGTTTTATAATTATAACAAACAATATATAAAAAAGATACAGTGACAAAAACTAACCAGAATCTATCACCTCGCCTTGAATAGGAGAACTGAGTAGCAATGATGCAAGCAAAAGTAGGTCCTAACATTGAACCAGGAAGAGGTCTTTCTGAAACACCACCTGACCATAAATCAACATCGATCGGGTGTTCGAAGATCGACTCGTATTTGTGAATCGTTTCATTAGGCATAGAACCATACAAGTCGTGGAAAGAGTTTGCTCCGGATAAACCGCAGAATTTTCTGAATTCCATGTAGCCAGGAAGCCCAAATTCACGACCTCTTTGCATGTTAAACGATACTAAATCCATTCCAAAACGGGCACCAACTTTCTTGAAAAGGTGGTTTGTTACTTCCTGTGTGATTGAATCGTCCATAGCTTGAGCAACTTGATTCATTAATCCCATAACATATTCATCAAGGACACCAGCTCTGTATAAGTCGTAAGGTCTGCGGATTAAATCTGACAATCTCTTTGAAGCTGTAAGTAAACAAATTAGGATTTATTATATCATTTATTATAATTCAATTTACAATTGAAGCTAAATAGCTATAAAAAAAGAACACAGAATTAACTTACCAATAAATTTATGAGCTTTAGACCATCTTTCAACAGCAGTCGGTAAAAGAGAATGTCCAAAACGGTAAGCGGCCGCCGCAAAAGAATCTATAACATCTGGATTAACTTCAGGATCATATCCGTCCCAGTAACCCTGAAAATTTTATATTAACATAAATTTACAAAGAATAATTTTTTTTTCAAAATTAAACAGAGTATCAGTTTAAAGATTTATATATAAACTATTCGAATTCGATATAGACTAAGTATTAGCGTACTACCTACTTTAAGTTGTTTCATAGACATTATTATTAATATATCACATACCTTATTGTCCCAAAATCGCTTGTTTAAATGTCTTAATTCTAGTAACGTTGGTTCAACTCACAATCAATACATTAATTATTTTAATCCTAATAGAGTAATGATGTCTCATACCTCTTTTTCAAGCACTAAACCGAATTTTTCCATTACATCTTTTCCAAGTAGAATGGGTAAAAATTCATTATACGTTATGTGTTGAATCTCAGCGATGTTGATCCTTCTCGCTTCCTGGAATAAAGTCTCGTCGTCCCAGTGTGGATTGACAGCTGCAAGAGCTTCTGCTACTCGGTTGTGTTCTCTGGCCATTAAAGTGTGCATTACTGTCAGTACCAGCTGTTCGTTTACACGAATTTCACCTAAAACATTGTTTGGTTAATATTGCAAATTTTATAAGAAAGATCGTTGTGTGACTAATTAAAATCGTTTACAAATGTACAGCAGTACTGAAGTGATTGTAAAACTAAACCATTCGTCATAATATATTAATAATGTGTTTTAAACATACCAGCTTCAAAGCAGTACATATTTTTGTTAGGCCTTGTGCAACCTTCATCGGGGATATCAAGCTTGAGTGGTAGAAGATCTTTCAGTCCATATTCTTTAAACACGGGATTCATACGAAGGAGTCCTCCATAACCAGTACGTAGCTTTCTAATATAAAAAAAGCAATTTAAAAAAACAGTTTCTTGCGTCTAAGTTTTGTTATTTTGGTTATTATTTTTTTACATTGTTTTGATTTTATTAATGTTGTTTTGTTTTAGTTTTTACCTCGAAAATTTCTCAGTGACACCGTATACAGTATTTCCATCAATGGCTCCAGTCAAAGTGTTAAAAGGAACTCGTGAACCTAAAACAAAAAAGCGGTTGTCGATGACGGTAATAGGTTGGGCAGTGGTGTTATCTGGCTGTTGCGTTTGATCTCTGCTTATTATTCTAGTGGGGCCGTTTAATATAAAGCACTTTTTGTCAATTTAATTACTTCAAGTCAACAAAAACACTATGAAACTTTTTTCTATAATGTGTAAACAAAAATAAAATCTCTCTTAAAACAAAAATGTCCGTCGTTGTTTAACGAGAGATTTGATAACATTTGTTATAATAGTTATTTCAGAAATATTCTATTAAAAAAAACTTAAAAGCAAAAAATAATGTCTCTTACTTATTTTTATTATAGTTAAATCTTTAAAAAGAATTTTGTAACGGATTACTGGCGAAATCGTGGCTCTGATTTCATTATTCATTTTGATAATTTGATAAAGTATTTACGAGATAATATTTTAGGTTTTGTAACAGCCGTAGTATAAGACTTTTATTTTCAATTTTTTATTCAAATACAAGCTGTTTGGTAGTTAAATATTTGGATATTTAACTACCAAAAATAGTTCCTTAATTATAATTTCTTCTTTATTGTAAATCGTAGAATATAATGTTTTTTTTTTTTGCGTTAATATAGACTATCTAGATTCATATAAAATAAAGAGATTTTCATTAAGAGCACTCGAACTTTGAAATGTAGGCAATAAAAACAAGCTGTTTAAGTGATATTTCTACAAATTTTATTTTATTTTGAAGAAATTTGATGACATTATGTACGGAATATAATTATAGCCCAATGGCCGCCGCGACTCCGCTGAAGGTGGTGTATCCCGGTGGACCTATTTTTGACGACATTTTCGTATAAATGGGGCTCAATCTCATGAAGAACGCGAGTTATGTTGGCCTTGCTGGGAGTAATTGTCTGTGATTTTTCAGCAGAGAGCAGAAAAACAGGAAGTAATCAAGCGGTGGTAGATCACAAGATCTTGGTGACCAGTTGATATCACCTCCACGCGAGATTTCGAAGCCCTCGAACTTCTCATCCACTAAGTCTGGATGGCAAGTTGTGTCATCTTGTTGGAACAACACGTTCGTGAGATCCATATAATTGATTCTAGGCAACAAATAATTTGTCATCATCGTCCGATATCGGTCGCTATTGACAAAGAGTACGTCTCCTTGTGCATCATCGAAGAAAGAAGAGCCATTGATATCGCCAGAATAAAATCCACACCGAACAGTGACTTTTTCGGAGTGTAGAGGCACTTAATGGATCTCTCGCGGATTTGTCTCGCTCCAAATCTGGGAATTTTGTTTATTAACAAAACCACTCAGCCAAAAATGAGCCTCATCACTAAAGATGATTTTCTTCTCGAAATCTAGGTCAGCCGCAAAATGTTCTAAGGGCCTTAAAATCTGCGTATTTACGGCGCTGTTTATCGTTGTTGGGTTTTAGCTCTTGAGTGAATTGAATTTTGTATGGATGAAAATCCAAGTCTCGACGCAAAATTCACTAAGTTGGTGCCAAAGAAAGATCCAGCTCTTGCGTACGACGCGGAATGGACTTTTTTTGGTCTTTTCGCGGTCTAGGGTTTTCTCGCACACTATCTCGAACGGCAACAATATTCGCCGACAATATTGTATTTCTTTGACGTACGGGAACTGCTTCGTTCCAAACCGACCCGGTTGTCTCTATTCATTAAACGACGGATTGTGGACTCTGTAGGACGACTATGAATACCATAAATTGGACGCAACGCATGGAACGTTAGGGGGAAAGAGCATTGATGTTGGTAATAAATTTAATTTAATTTTATTAATTTTATTTTTACAATTGCTACGCTATGTTCAAGCGTATAGCATTCCATGGTGAAATGTCACGAATAAATATGTATTCCCGCCAAAGACAGCTTTCGCTTTTCCACGGCCATCCTGGCCGCTATTAGCTGTTCAAGTTCGATCGTCCCTATTGAAAAACCCTTTATATAAGGCGTTACGTTACCTTTATATAGGCGTTAGAAGATAGAACGTATATACAGGTTTTAGTCGAATAATGATGATTATATGTTGGAAAATTTTCAAAATTTTGTCTGTGATCCTACTACTGAATCCTAGTGGTGGTGGAAGTCATATATATCTTTAGTCCTATAGTAACTTTAGTGGGGCCATTATACGTAGTTATTTATTTGTAGATGTACACACAACATAATAAAATAAGCAAAATAAGTCTCCGTTACTTTTTAATAATACGTATAATATATAGATAAAAGAGAGAGGTCCAATACTACACTTGTTTATGTATGATATTTGCCGGTAAAATTTTTGCACTACATTATGCAAGGGTAAATACGTAACGAACTACTTTCGCCTCTCACTCGGCAGATGCCCAGGTCAAAAACCGGTCAAACAGTAAATGTTAACTTGTATCAGTCGGTGAACGGAACAACACCGTAATGAACACGACAATGCATCAATATAATGTTAAAAAACTTGATATTAGTTCACGCGTCGTGATACCACATCTGTCTTTACCTATTATAATACATGTAAAGCTTTTGTCTAATACATATGTATATTTGTTTCGTCATTTATGATAATTAAAATACTTAAATTTTATAGTTTGTACAAATCCACGCATTTTGCAATAGGGCTATTATACGATAGAGTTTTATTATAAGTATCGATTGGTATTTGTTTCGAAATATTAAATAAACACATTTATCATGATCGGTATGATAAATATAGTATGAGATAACAATAGCTTTGCTTGTAACAGGCAATTTTCCAAAGCGGTTGCCTATAATTTAACCGAAAGTAACCGAAGTTGCTAGTTATTTGTACAACAGAACAATATGAGTGTCATGTGTCGGTACCGAGGAACCTAGTTTGTATGTAACGCAAGATACCGCAGGTGATCGATTGTCGTTTGCGGTCGTTAACGCAGTTTTGAAATAGGATTTCGGAGGATTTGCCTAAAATATTCGACCCTAAATAAATAAATTTTGCGATACAAAGCACTATAATTAAATATAATCACATTTTTAAATAAAAATGACAACTTTCATCCATCCTATCATCGTACATAAATAAGTTTTAAGGGATTATATAATAATTATTTTTAAATAATATAAAGATAATAAATAAAATATAAATATATAACTATAACCATAATTATTTTTAAATAATTAATATTCAATATAATAATTTTAAATAATTTTATTTTTAATAATTATCATAATGTAATTTTTAATAATTTTCCATAATCAATTAATTGGCTAAGATACAATTATGTCGATAATTATGAGATTATTATTCACAAAGTTCTTTTCCGAAAAATATTCACATAAACTAAATATATCTTTTTATTTATTTGTATAAATAATATCTTGACTTCTTAGATAAAATATTATTTATATAAACTTTAAATGTAAAGAAATGTATTTTGAATTTTAAAATCTTACCCAGACGACAGCCAGGTCTCGGCGATGGAAAGCCTCTTACGAAATCAATGCACTTGACGCCGAACAGGCGGTAGAAGTAGTCGTCATCGGGCACTCGGATCTCGTTACAATATGGATGTTTGAGATGCGGTGGACGCTTGCAGCATTCTTCGGGATCGTTACGATTGATCGGATCTATGTAAAAATAATACCAATGTTAATGGAGATTGTGGTTTACACAAGTATTACGAGCCTGCACCTCAAATTTATTTTTTATATTTCAGATCATGTGAGCTGTAGTATACCATTTTATCTCTACCAATATTACAAAGATGTAAGATTTCTAACTGACAAAATCCGAAACAATTGAACCGATTTTAATAAATCCTTCACCATTAGAAATAAGTACACATTAAAAAGGTTATCTAGACTATAAAAGTCATAGTGAAGTTCTATAGTTTATAATATTAGTACCCGGATGACCGAGCTTTGCTCGGTTAAATTATATTTAGATACATTACATATTGATGAAACATAAATAATATTTTCGATCTTACCGACATAAAAGTAAAATAATAGGAACTGGTTATTAAAATAAAAAATAAAAAGAGCTCTTAATTCAAAAAAAAAAAAAAATGAAAAAAAGATTGGTCTGTAGAATCCTGGATTCGAACTCAGGTTTTCTGGTTTCGAATCCGCCCGATTCCTATCTGCGCTAATAGAAGCTTGTCAATAACAGCGAAATTTACCTTCGTATTCTAATGGTATTTTTTAATTGTGTAAAAAAAGGAATAAAACAACATTTTCTGAAAATAAATCCTAGCTAGATCGATTTATCGCCCCCGAAACCCCCTGCATACTAAATTTCATGAAAATCGTTGGAGCCGTTTCCGAGATTCCGATTATATATATATATATACAAGAATTGCTCGTTTAAAGATATAAGATAGACGAATGCCGCGGTTTTACCTCTGGTAATTTTCGATGTTTGTCAGTTTTGACGAAGTTTCTCATTACTGCTCTGATCCTATGAGTTGTAGCGTAATTTTGTTAGCTTTATAATATAGTTTAGACTTTAACCGGTATATACGCGATTAATGACTTTAAATACCTTTTACACTAGCTTAAACATTTCATCAGCCGTGGGTAATAAAGTAATAAATAGCGGTTGGATCTGCGGAGAAATAATCAATCTCGCTATTAAAGTATGAAACGTTCTCACAATTAAAAGCGTTATTTGTAAAATAGCATAAATGTAGGACAGTTTGTATCGAAGAGAACGTTTGACATTTAGCAAATCAAATATATGAAAATTTATACTATATTTTAGAGCGGTAGATTTTGTTTGTTTAAAAGTGGTAAACGCAGGTTTCACTAATCCATAATTTAAAATTCTTTTTTTTTTTAAATTTTTGTCCGGATGAAATAGCACGAGTCGTCTATTTTATATAAATCCCAAAAGTTTGAAATATACCAAATCCTAGTTATTTAGAGCAAATTTTATTTTCATTATTATTTACACACATTTTCATAATTACCTTATTTATTGTTAACTTTTTTTATATATTGTTTTTTTTTTATCGTTTTAGTGAAGCTATATTGCTATGGTAAAAATTTATTTTCTAGACTAGTATTTAGTATTTTGATGAATTCTATAACTTAACTAGAATGGAAAATAGTAAACAAGATAAAATTGGCGGTTTTTTTATTCTCATTTTAATATAAAATGTATTACTTTTATTTTTTTTACGATTATTATTTAGACTTTTTGTCAAACGAATTATATAATTGATAGACTATTTTTTCTCCGAAAGATATTCAAAAAATTTTAAAATATTACTTCTGCAGAAGTATGATTTTTGAGTTTAAGAATCTGTCCGAAAATAAAATCATAATAATTTCAATATACCAAGGGGTGTTCCTGTAAGAGTGTAATCATGGTCCATGAATTGTCCCCATGCGATAACCATAACAGTTCCAGCGTGGTCGTGGAATCCTTCATCAGGGTGCATTGTACGGGATACCACACGGGATAATGGTAGGTCGTGTCCCGTATGCGATATACGAGGCGCATTTATACCGTCCGCGAAAAGTGGACCAATCAACCTAAAAATGTAAAAAATTATCTATCAAATAAAATTAATAAATACATTTAACTTACAAGAAAAATTCTTTAAAGCTTCAAGTTCTGTATGTACAATAGGCAGGTAATTTACAATTCTATGGTTATTGCGTATTATTTCGAGTACGCTTATTTAAAGAAACTATTAAGCAACGTAATTAATGGATTGTTTTAATGTCACGTCCTCAATAGCTTCACAGAAATGACCGCCTGATAAAAATATGTTGAAGGCAGTAAGTTTGATAGTGTAAATTGGGTTCAGTTCAATTGGGTTCGGGTTAATATAATTATATTAAACAGTTTTCATATTATGAAAACTGTTTAGTAGGTAAAGAAATGTTGTTAATATTCAATTTTTTTTAATATTAAAAAGTGATGTTCCACGTATGAAAAACATAAATAAGTTAAGATTAAAATATTAGATCGCCAATTCATAACAAGTTTTTACGTACCTTTGGAATGGTGCCATTGTAGCTCCCCACGTGGGATGTCTTAAGTTATTACATAGCCCGTCCAGTCGGCGGTATTTTCCAGCGCGGCACTCGACATGTGAGAAAACGGGCGGGCACACTTCACGGATCAACGTCCGAGAAGTATCGATCAATGGCAAGCCCTTTTCAATTTCTTCGTATGTTAAACTATATCTAGAATAGAAGACTAATGGTAAGAGAAAATAATAAATTAAAAAAATGGGGAATTATATACTTTAGTTAAAAATATAAATTACTTCGGATGTTCTAATAATATTTATTTTTAAATGTATTTTATCTAGTAGACTATTTGAAAATCATGACCTATGTATGTATATTCATTCCTTTGTACCGAAATTTAAATTAATGAATGTCAAAAACTGGCAGCATTGACGGTGATACTGTAATCTGAATGCATCATACACAATTTACTTGAAGTAATAATATGAAAAATGTCAAGGTTTAGTATCTGACTTATAAATACATTGAGCAATTCATTACTATCCTAATCTATAATTATAACTTTAATAATAAAGTATCGACGTATTAACTTTACATATAACGCAAGTGCTTACTTAAGTGTTAAACGGTTTAACGTGACCAAAGTAATTGTAATTTGATATTTATTCTCATAAATTATATGCTTTGCTCTTAAAATTATCAACAAAGGAAGAAAATGGAGTCAAAAACTCATTGGATTGGAATGAAATATCAAACCGGATACAAATGTAATGCATAGTTGCCTGTGCGCTTTGTATGTCATTTTAGCTTTTGAGTGTCAATGAGGTCTACTCGTAAATGAGATATTTTTATTATGAAGGTCGAATACGAAATATAGTTCAAGATCTACAGATCAGTGATTTTACTCCGGTATAATTTTAATGGTAATTGGTATTAATGCCACAAATATATATTTAATTTCTGTTTAATTCAGTAATTATAAAAATAAATAAACTAGTTCAGAACAATACGGTTTACAAAATAGTATCCTTTATTTTTTTCTAAATCGCATATCACGCAGAACCTGTACAACAGGTTACAATTTAAAATAACGATCCTTTAATATCAAAATTTGAGACCCAGATATGTCAATCATTTTACAGATCATTTCGCCCATGTGCATGACCTTTCAATGAGACATCGATAATTTTAGTGATAATATTATAACTTGCCCGGTAACACAACTATTATTTTTGTCTGCTCAATATAATAACAAGGCCTTGAAAATTAAAGGTTTCTGTAATTTATAAGAAACACTTAAAAGGTTATCGAAAGGTTTTATTCTTTAATTTACGTTTGTTTTATATTTTCAATATTTATAAACATGTATTAAACTAAATTAATTAATTTCTATTTTATTAGAACAAGTATTTTGATTAATGATGTTAAAGCATTTCAAAAGATTTCAAAGCGTGACGAAGAAAACAATATATAGAGCATATTTTAGAGATATATTTATATACAAAGCTATATCTAACAGAGAAAAAGAAAAGATACAGTTTTGAAGAAATAATAGGAAATTTATACCTAACTATTAATTAGTTGTATTGAGGAAGCTCATAATTATAAGATTAATGTGCACTAATTAGTAACGACAAGATATATCGATCTTTTCCGTATCGTGATTATTTCATGGTCGTGAAAGATCTCAATCAAAAACACAAAGCATAAATACAGAGAGTACCAAAGCATTGTGGTCGAATTTCCTATTAATCATTGGGTCTCGACAATTTGAATTGAACAGGATAAGGTTAAGGTTTATATTTTAGACGCTAAAATGTCAAATCAGTCTAAGACAAGACAGTTAAGATCAATTCTAAATTGATTTTGTATCGTTTATTTAGGTACTATTATTATTATTACTATTCGTATTTGGGTCTCAGCCCTTGTTGTTGTTGAAACCTTTTTGTATGCAGTATTACATACATTTTTGATTATGTATGTTAGTATATTTTTAAAATTTAGCTAAATCAAAATTTAAAAATTATAGGATAAGCTAAGTTTAAGCTTTCTTCATTTCATTTTATGTAACGACTCGTAACATTTATCGGATTAAAGAATTTTATGTTTCAAACAGTTTGTATATTAATAACATCTATAAACAGCTAAGAACAACGCATCTTATGCAAAGTGTTTAATTATGAATGTAAAAAGTATTTTTTTTTTACTTACGTTCTTGCTAAAGTAATAGAAATGTCGAGAAGTAGTTCTCCAACGCTGGCGAAATCTTCAGCTTTCCAGTCACCCTTCGGTTGAGACACCACTATTTAGATTAATAAACGCTGAATTAATGTTTAAATAAATACTACAGATCTAGTTTATACAAAATAAAAGATTAGTTATATCCTGAGAACTAAGTGCCACTAAATTTAAAATTAAATTTTCAGCCACAGCCAGTTTTTAAGGACAAACTAAAAATGTTAACAAGTTCGAAAATTAAATGTCACGAGGCCAAATATAATTATTTTTAAGCATATTCATTTTTTCACTTAAGAATATGTGAAGTGCCTACTTATAACAAAAGTAAGTTATGAAATAATAATAACTTTTTAAGTTATCCTTGGTAGCCCTTAAGATATTGCTGAATAATCATTATACCTTGAAATCGAAATTTTAATGCTTATTGTTATTACTATTATGAAATACATATATTAAGAGTGTAGAAATGCACTTTATTTTTATTGCAGTTTACGCAAATTATTTCAGTGCAATGATTTTATTTTATTATTTCTACCTAATTAAAACTTTGGATACTGAACGTTGTTGGATACTGAATACATAAATAAATTACTAAATTTTTATTTAAACGAAATAAATAGGTAATATAATGTTCAAAAACTTACGAATTCTATTCCGTGCGTCAAGATACGCTTGATTGATAGCTTCGTATGTTATGCAAGTGTGTTGTCCATCATATGCGCTAAAAATATAAATAAATACAATTACATTAAAGCAAGTTCCACTTTGAAACAAAATTTTGAAACAAATTTCGAATTTTACGAGATCCAGCAAATCCTATTTGTCGTTTTTAAATTCTGATAGAGTTGACACGCTCAATGAATATTCATGAAATCTCGTGCATTGTAACACACACACACACACACACACACACACATATATATATATATATATATATATATATATATGTCATATGACATATAAACATATTAAATATTAGTATATTTTTTTAGGAAATACTTTCTCTCTCTTCTCTTTTCTCAAATGAAGAGAAACCTTTTACGTAAAAAATAAAGAAAAGTTAACTTTGTATAAAAGAAAAACAAAAATCCGACTCTCTAGTTATGTCTCTTGTACTATTATGACGAGTTTAATGGCATTGCATATGCTACAGAGCGTGTCAAGTTACCTAATTAAGTATACCTGCATACATTGTATGATTCATGTATGTATATGTATGATAAAAATAATATAACTCTGAGCAGTCAGGTAAAAAAAGCACATGTTTTCATTTTATTGTTTTCTGTTTCAGTGTTGTGGGTTCGATTCTCGCACCGAGTCTGGGTGTAATATAAATTTATTTATATATGTATTACTTTTACGTATATTTATATTATGTATATCAGTTGGCTGTGACCTAAAACAGTAGTAACACACCTATTAAGTTGCCTACCTTAGGCACAGACGACCTTGTGTTTATATAAAAAAAAGCAGGAGATCGCTTTTACGACATTAAACTCACGTACGCAAATATGTATAATTGCATTCTGCAGATAAAACATAACATTATTCGGAAGTATACTCTATATTCACGATATTCCGAGATTCGAAATTTCGATCAAGGTGTAGGTACAATTATTATTTACCATCCTATGTCGCAATTCTACATATCAATAACGTTTTCGTCTGCGAACAGTCGTGCACGATACGTTAAGCAACAAGCAGCTTGCAGATCCACGCTCACTTTCAAAAATCCTTTCGCTTACACGGTATACTATCACTCCCATCAGTTGACCGGTTCAAACTTAAAGAGCATCAGATACAGGAAGCAATTTTAACTATTAGAGAGGTCATTGCGTGTTTCGTTACGTTAACATAACGAATGATGTCAGAATAAGACGATCATAATAATGTAAAGAATTTAGAAGAAATGAAACTATACTAAATATTATATTATGTAATTGAGGCTTAAGAAAACACCATTAGCCTTGATTTCACTTCGACTCGTTCAAAAAAATATCTTTACATTTTATTAATCTACTTAATTGTTTATTGGTTTGTACTTATGTGTAATTAAAAATAATACTAATGTTACTTTATTTAGACAGTTTTTTCTTAATTTGTTCATAGGTTAAGTTAATCCTGCTTTAATGATTAACGCGATAAGAGCAATGTTTCTTACTTATGCATAATCAAAAGGAACCTTTATACTTAAATATATTCGGTAAACACTAAAAACTTAGGTCATGTAAGAATGTTTTGTTCAAATATAAATACATAGGACAAAACTTGTTAATGTCTAATGTGCATCTAACGGTGCGGCCCCCTTGTGACGTTTGTCCACACGACCGACATTATTCCTGGTCAGTGGTCGGTATTTCACAACGACGATAATCGAATATACCGTTTGGAAACTCATTAGATATATTGGATTTAACGGTGAGTTTTGTATATATATAATTTATGGAAGAAGTTTATAAAATTACAAGTTTTAGCCTCGTCCACTTTCTAGCCATTATAAAAGCCACACCTAGTTCACTTTTCACATAAAAATCGCCCACCGGTTTTTTTAAATACTTTTAGGATGAAAACAATACGACTTTCACACAATAGGCAATTTAACTTTCGTATCGTCCCAATCGTATCTTAAAATATAAATACTAACAAATAAAAAGTAGGAAAACTAACTGTCTAATAAGTTCTATCAACCCTTAGAATTTTAACCATACCTATTGGTTCGATGCTTAAAATAGTTATTGTAACAGTCTAGACCAGTGTTTCCCAACGAGGGGCCCACGCCCCACTGGGGGGCAATTTGATAGTTAAGGGGGGCAATTTAAAAATGGACTCGACACGACTTAAACCCTTTCGGTTTGGGTTATTTAAATGCAATGCTATACCTTGTCCAACCGTTTATTATCTTTTGACAGCTTACGTCTATAAATTTCAGTTTTTTTTTTCATTATATTTTTTGAAATTTTACTTATGATGTTTTGATAACAATTTCATAGTGATTTCTTCCTAAAAGTTATCATTTACATTTCTTAAGACAACAAAACAATTTTAAAGCTTAAAAATTATGCATGGGGGCATACAAATTTAGAAATATTAAGGTGGGGCATGGCCTAAAAAAGGTTGGGAAACACTGGTCTATACTAAGATGAAAATTAAGACTCGTCGTGAGAATACTAACTACATAGGCCAGTCTTCCTTAGTGAGAATCGGTGGCCATTATTACATAAAAGATAGCAATTGTATCATAACTGACGTAGTAAAACAAGTATCTTTAATATCGTGTAAATAAATATTTTTTTAATATAAAAATATTTATTTTAAGACAACGTCTTTTTATAGTTGTATAATTTTTTATTATAAATATAATATTACAGAGAAGACAGATTCGTCGAAACAGAGCGATAAATATAGTAATAAAGTTGTATAATCTACTCGTATATGAATATATAGAGTTAACCAACTCTACTACTAATTCATCATGGTACAGCCAAAAGGAATGGAGTTAGAAATATGAAATGTAGACAATTTTACATTTTTGAATATAGTAGCATATAATAAGCAATTTCTCGAAAATAACAGGGGTGGCAAAAATTATAAAATGGGAAATATCTTCCATTTCAAGTATTGCACAAACATTTTTAAGTTAAGTTTTAAAAGTAAATAAAAAATCTCTTTGTTCGACTCTGTCTGTGTGTAACGATCAGGTATCTATGATAACAACCGGGACCAACAGCTTTACGTGCTCTCCGAGGCACGGTGGGGAGACACACACCCAGACCGGAAACATAACACATACAAATATCTGTCCCGAGCGGAAATCGAACCCGCGACTGCCGACACGCGGCGTTGAGGCAACTACTCACACCACTACACCAGAATGGTCGTCGTGTAGAACGTATAGCGAAATAGTAGACATAAATGAGAATGCGTCTAAACTAATAGCAACGCGAGCGCGTTAGTTTTCATTTTTGGACAACTCCTAAGAATTTCATTAAAATTACATTAATATACATAAGGATTGTCATAATGTGACTAAAATTCTTATAGTAATTAACGTATTTACCCGACTGCGACAGAAGGAGGGTTATGTTTTTCGAGTGTATGTATGTATGTATGTATGTATGTATGTATGTATGTATGTATGTATGTATGTATGTATGTATGTATGTATGTATGTATGTATGTATGTATGTCCATTTCTTTGGCACGCGCTACAGCCCAAACGGCTGGACGGTTTTTGACATATGAGGTGTCGTTAGATTTGTCTAAATTGTAGTAGTGACATAGGCTATATAAATTTTCAAAATGGCGCCCGCAAATGGCGGAATGAGGGGAGGGAGTTGATTTTTTTTTTCTTACTGTAGCAATATGGGTATCAAATGAAAGCTAGTAAATTGTTTTATTCTTTTTAGTTTATAATAAGAGTATTTTACGCAGTCGGGTTTTTTGATTTTTTTAATTAAGCATACTTGTCATTATTTATTTATAAGCTTTGTACATGACCATTTTTTCAAGTTAGAATGAGTATAGTCAACTATCCTAAAAGATAAATATATTTCATCGCGAACTTTTCTGTAGGCATATAAATAAGGAATAATTTCACCATAGATTATTTTGTTTTGTGTTTCACTAGTGTTTTCAATTAAAGCTATCAGGTAGTTAGACTTATTCTGACATTTTCCACATTTATCGTCATATTTCAAACCATTTAGACCAAATATTAGCAAAATATACACTTCAATTTTCCTCACGAATCACTTTAACACGAATTTTAAGTTATAGGTGAAAACTGCATGAAAATCCGTTTAGTAGTTTTTGAGTTATCTGGTCGATGCGTATACCTGTATGACCTGCAGCGAGTATCTCTCAGACGCTCAAAGTATAAGGTACGCAACCCTGTTCGATAAACTTCCGATGGTTACAATGATGCCATGAGGGACTCGCAGGCCATAAACCCGACACATCCTTAGGACTGTTGGTTTCCCTCCCAGTAGTAGAACAGGCTAGCGAATTTCAAGGTTATCGCGTCCTACCCTCTCTCCGGATTTATCGCTCATTTGGAGCGACAGTGACACATTTGCAAAAATACGCGAGAATGACTTATTAATGCCAAAACACTATGCATAAACATCTGCGTTGGCAGTGGAAATGCAACAATATCCAGCTATAATAAAACAATTTTAAAATAATAATTAGCCGTAATAATGCTTCAGAATCTTCTTTTGAACTATGAAATAATCTTTATTTTGATCTGGTGTAAAGTTAACTAAATTGCATTAGTGTCACTGTCGCTCCAAATGAGCGATATATAATACTGTAATTTTATTACAAAAATATGAATACATTGAAAAAAGAATTAACACCTTTCTAAAACAAATAAAATATTTCCATAAATTTAGAAAACGAGTTTACGTTCTTGTATTTGTGTTAGTATGCTACCATTATATGATCGGAAAAAAAAAAACAACAAAATACGATACAAATTTACATAATCAAAAGATCGAATTTTTATCTCGGATCGATGACCCCATTAAAATTATATGACTACAATAATGGTTCTTTTGTTCAAAGATGCAAGTAAAACATATTGATGCTGATTTTATATTTTACAGTTTTGTTGGCATATATGCTGATATTATACGTTATAATATATGTTCTCAGTTATTTTATGCATTACAAAACAACATTTATTTATTTATTTAAATAAATAAATTTTGTTAAATAAATAACAAAATGAAATATTTTACTTATACTTGGTATAACCTACAGTAAAAAAATAGATAAATTTGAACAAATAAATAAAAATAATTTGTAGTACTTTTGTTATCTTTAAAACATTAATTACGATGCCTCTATAATTTGTGTCTCTGCATGAAACTATGAGTATTTGGGTAACTCATACAAACAAACAATACGTGAACGAGTTTAACGTGAGATAAAGAAAGTAATAGTAGGCTATGTTGAGGAAGTGTGTCAAGTTTGTAATAATTTATATGATGCAAGAGTGCATAAAATATTATGGCCCACGCTTGTTGAGACTTGACGACATTGGTCGATCACAGATGTGGTCAGAAACATATAGGTACGTAAAATTGATTAATAAAATTGTAATAAGATATACAGTGTTTTTAATTTTTTTAATTTATTTATTTAATTTAAAAATAAATAAATCTATACAAATGCAAATTTATTAATTTCCATGTCACGTAAGTTTTTTTATTAAAACAAATATTATTATTTTTATCGTAGTTCTTAATATCGCTCATTTGTAGCGACAGTGACACATTTGCAAAAATACGCGAAAATGACTTATGAATGCCAAATACTATACATAAACATCTGCATTGGCAGTGAAAATGCCACAATATCCAGCTATAATAAAACAATTTTAAAACAATAATTAGCCATAATAATGCTTCAGAATCTTCTTTACAACTATGAAATAATCTTTATTCTGATTTGGTGTAAAGTTAACTAATTTGCATTTGTGTCACTGTCGCTCCAAATGAGCGATATGTGTATTTTTATGTTCTTAATATGTGTATTCTCGTGAAGAGAAAGATATGAATATTAGATATATTTAAACTTCACACTATAATTGAATATTAATATATATACTTACAAGTTTCCTTTAAGAAGATTCAAGCTGTAATCGTAAGCCGAAGAGCGGCCTGGACCTGTGAGGTAAAGCGCGCAATCGTCGTCGGCTGGCGCTGTGAGCGGCGATAGAGATGTCGCGTACACTATGCATAGCGCTACTAAGAGCGCTCTGAAAAAAAAAAACATATATATTCATATTATATTTATTTAATTTCTAAAATTTACATAATAATATTTATATACGTAAATATTTATAATTCAAAATACGTTTAAACGCGTTCATATCAGAAACTCCTGTATCGATTTAAAAATATATTTTTTGGTTAGAATTTGAAAATTGTTCATTTGGACAAATTTTAAGCTATAAAATATGTGGCGATAACTCATAAGGCAAAGAGATAGTCAAAAATGTTAACTAATGTTATTTCAACGCCGGGCAAACAGTGCGTATCATTTGAAATAATATGTATGTATGTACACAATAAATATATCAAAATTATATTAAAAAATTACAGTTTATAATATTAATAATTTATTTATAAATAAAAACGTTAAAAATTTATTTATAAATAAAAATTCAAATCTAGTTATATTTAAGATATTATGCATCAAAGTAAATAATTATGTCTAAATCTATAAAATAATTTTTCGATACAATTACATAGTTTTATATGTTACAATTAGTAGTTGTTTTTTATCTGCTTATGTAACAAGTCCGTATACTTAAAGCAATATATTCGCTCAATTAGCTTTAGTCTTTGTTTGGTCAAGAAAAACGAGCAGGTGTGTCGATTTTGCAAGCACACTGATTTACTGAATATTTTAAGCAGTCAATCATAGTTAAGAAGTAAAGGTTGGCTGGTGGAAAAAAATTTGGATTATTTGGAGGTTGCAGTACTAATTAACTAATATATAGTTCAGAGATCAAAATAAGGATCACATTGGAGAAGTATACTTTAACTACTTTTACAGCATCATTATTACGTTGTGTTACTTTGTGTTAATGCTATTGATATCAGTATAATTTTTACAATGTGAAAAAACCTTGAAGAGAAGAAGAACATTTTTATGGGATATTTTTGAGTAATAGGTACTACACTCAAGGTTACGTCACAATTAATTTACAACGGCGTCATGTACGTCTGCCAAAATATTAATACTTTTGAAAGTAACAGTGAGAAACTGTGTATACTAGTCCTATTTAGAAATTGCGTATTACACGTAGTAAATACCTACCTTATAATTCCTAGTTTCCGGCTTTACAAAGTAGCTAAGTCGTTTATCGAACTCGGTATCTATATTAAAATGCCGCAAAAATGTGATATGATTAAAAACGTGTTAAAGTTATTGGAATAGTATCTCAAAGATGTAAGAAATCTGTTAAAAATTTAGTTTATTTATTACGAGCCAATAAGCGACCACCTATGACTGGGCAAGCCAATAGCAAGGGCCGTGATGGAAAATTCTTACACTTTTGTTCGCCTAGCCCCTATCCGTACCATTCGATAAGGAATTTCGTTCCAAAATATGTAGGATTATGCACGTTCTTGCAATCATTTTTTTGCATTAATATACATAGTGATTTCATTACAAAACTATAATTAGATACAATTCAGTTAATATAGACTCAAAAGTAGATCAACTGATTTTAGAAATGTAGAGTTTTTGTGCAATACATATTAAATAAAACATTCGTAGATTTTTTTTTATAAGTGGATTAGTCTTGCATATAGTGTGAGATAGAACAATTTATTTATTTATTTATTTATTTATTTATTTTATTTATTTAACAATTACAAGTTTAGACAAATATAAATTTAAGGTACAACATAAGCTTACAATGAAACTTTACTGTGTACCATTTATTGCTGATAAAATAAAATAAGAAATAAAAAACTATATCTAAATTACATCTAAACAATACACATAACTCGAGACAGCGATCGACACGAGTACGAGTTCTATGTATTATTAAACTAAATATTTTTTTTAAAATTAAAATAATCTTATATCTTTAAACGAGCAATTCTTGTATATATATATATAATCGGAATCTCGGAAACGGCTCCAACGATTTTCATGAAATTTAGTATGCAGGGGGTTTCGGGGGCGATAAATCGATCTAGCTAGGATTTATTTTCAGAAAATGTTGTTTTATCCCTTTTTTTACGCAATTAAAAAATACCATTAGAATACGAAGGTAAATTTCGCTGTCATTGACAAGCTTCTATTAGCTCGGATAGGAATCGGGCGGATTCGAAACCAGAAAACCTGAGTTCGAATCCAGGATTCTACAGACCAATCTTTTTTTCATTTTTTTTTTTGAATTAAGAGCTCTTTTTATTTTTTATTTTAATAACCAGTTCCTATTATTTTACTTTTATGTCGGTAAGATCGAAAATATTATTTATGTTTCATCAATATGTAATGTATCTAAATATAATTTGACCGAGCAAAGCTCGGTCATCCGGGTACTATATTATAAATTATTATATACATGTGGCCATTTTATTTGCTATCTATATGTTGGTTTAAAAAGAATTTTTAAGTATGTTTTTATAGTTTTTTTTTTTGAATTTTTTCTTTTAAATCTGATGGCAGATTATTTATTAACAAAGGAATAATATATTCAAGTGTACGTTTTCCATAAAAATTAGTATGTCTAGGGATTTGTAATATTTGATTTGTAATATTTCTGGTCATTTTCTTATGATTTAATTTGATTTGAATGTTAGAATTAAAATATTGTTCGATTAATAACGTATATTTTATTTTAGTATGAATTGGCATTACTTTGCAGTAATTAAATAATTTCAAGTAATCATTTTTGTATTTATTTCTTATGTATATTGGTACAATTGTTTTTAATATTCTTAATTGAAGATGAAAAATTCTATCAAGATTTGATTTAAATGTAAGACCGTAGGTGCTTAGTCCATAAGATATAATAGATTCTCCTAAGGATTTATAAAACATTAATAGTATCGAGAAAGGAATTTTGTGTCTTATTAGGGTTAATTTTGCTAAAAGGGCACGTAATTTGTCGCAAACATTGTTTATGTGGTTTTTCCAATTGAAGTTTGTATCTATTGTAATTCCTAGGTAACGCTGTGTTTTAACAAATTCGATAGTGCTACAAGTACATGTATAAGTTTGTGGATTGTGGAAACATTGGTGGCTGTGTGCAGTAATTTGTATATCTCCAGAGAATCTATTGTGTGTTGAGCTTATATAGATGGCTTTCGTTTTTTCTGCATTTAATATTAGACCATTATTTATTTCTTTGTTTGTTTAATTTCACGATTTACCAGTCCGTACTAAGAACATGTATGCTTTAGGAAGTTTGTTTATGGACACAAGTTGTTGCTATAAAATATCAAACGACAACACATAAGAGCAAAGCAATGATCTCTAACGTCAATAAAAATCAAAAGTACCTATTGATATTTAATACTTACTTAGTAAGGATGTATTTAGCTTGGGTTAATAATTGCCTAATACAAAAATCTATATAATTCGGCTATAGTATTATAACCATAGAATACAGTTGTGTATTAAATATTTTAACGCAGAGAGATGAGCAGAGACTGGCAATATTTGAAGGAAAAGTGCTATGACGAATATTCAGAACCGTCAAAGATGACAACGGGACATATCGACATCCTATGAACCATGAAATAGACGCGCGCATAAAAGGTGAAAATATTGTCAGATTTTACAAGTCTCAAAGACTTATGTGGGCAGGCCACTTAGAATGTCGAAAACCAGGGCAGCCAAAATAATATCTGAGTGGACACCACAGCAGAAGCGACTGAGAGGAAGACCCAAGAAAAGACGGAAGGACTGCATAGAGGAGGATCTGAGAATGATGGGCAAGTTTACGAACTGGAGGAGGGTCGCCAGAGATCGTGACTTGAGAATTGTGGAAGAGGCCAAGATCCAAAAAGGGTTGTAGCGCCACTGGAAGTAAATACTATACAAATATTTGTTATGTGCGGGGATCGAACCCGCAACCGTTAGCGCATAAGCCAGTTGCTGTGACCACTGCGCTAACCCGTCGGCAGGATTACTTTTGCATATCTGTTATTACAATTTTACTAAATGGTTAACTAAGTTGTATTTTAAGGAATAATTTAAAGTCATGAAGTGTTTTTAGAATCCAGTTATATTAATTTAATCGCGGAAATGTATAGGTCGATAAATAAACGCACCTTATAGGAAAACGGGTAAATAAATAAGCATGTCTTGTCATTTAGTTACCTAACTGGAACCTGGGTTTTTGCGAAGAACATAATTATTATAAAAATGATCAAAGCAACTTAAATGTATCGCTTGCAAAAGTTACTCTTATTAATTGTTTTTTTTTTTTTTTTTTTATATTATACTTGTCCATTAGTTTTAAACAAAAAAAAAAAAATTCCATGCCATTGTAAGATGCAAAACTAGCTGAATGTTAATGAAAAATGTTATTTTTCAAAAAATATATATTTTTTTTTGAAATATAACATTTTTCAAAAAAAATATTTTTTAAGCAATATTTTTTTTTAATATTTCATTTATAGTTCATTAAAAAATATAGCAATAAACTTTTATCGTGTGATCTTGTTAGTATGTATATAAGAAAGGCTCCAAGAAGCAAAAAAAAAATGTAGGTTAATTTTTTAAACTTTTATGTCGACTTTTGTAAGAATAGAGATTGGATAAAAATTTAATAACAATCGTATAACTTTTAGAAAAATTCACATAATTTTTATTCCAAGGGCTTTATTCTTCAAGTATTCTGATGACACCATAATTTGTTCAAATTTTTAAATTAATATTTAATATTATAAAAAAATATTAAAATATTAAAATATACACTGTCTCAATCAGCGTTGCGCTCATGCCGTAAAGGCCCCACGGAGACCTATTCTCGGCGTTCAATAAAATATGAAGAGACCAATGACTCGGCCACATTTAAACAATTTATGAACATCCAGCAAGAGGAAGAGGAAGAACAAGAAATCGAAGAAGACATAACTGTTGAAGTAGACTTTCAAGAGTATGGATCTGATTAAAATATCTAAAGAAATAAAAACAATAGTTAACGCAATAATCAATGGCAATATCAATAATCAATATCAATAACGTAGGCTTCCTTGCTTTGGAAGGAGATCTCCCCAGTCTCCCCGTGATCATGGCGATTGAAACATAGCCGAAATATAGGGAACTCAACAAAATTATAAACGCGGTAAGCACCCGTACAAATATAAATTTAAATATGTATTACATAAATAAATAAATAAATAATAAATATGTTTAACACACACACAAGGTCGTCTGTTCCTAAGGTAGGCAACTTAATGCCTGTGTTTTAGGTAACAGCCGACTGATATACTTTTTTTTTTAAAATAAATATACATATAAATAATGCATATATAAATAAACATATTACACCCAGACTCGAGGCGGGAATCGAACCCACAACCCTTGGAGCAGAAAACAGGGTCACTGCAAACTGCGCCAACGGGTCAGTCAAAACAGTCAGTTACATATTTTAGAAGGTTATATTTATGCGAGAAACTTAACTATTTTATAAATTAATATATGTTCACAAGTTTTATTTAATGAAACATTTTGTGTCTATTTGTTTTGTATGTAAACGCATAAGACTGGTAACCAGTTTACCAGTCTTATAATAATAATAAAAAGTTTATTATCTTTACAAAATTTTATTACAGCAAAATTTATTGCAGTCATACTTAAACTAAACTATGACTTGTATAGATTGTTAATCCTTCTTATAATATCGAACTAATAATGTGCGGAATGACGAAAAATTCCTACATTTCCTTTTCAATGGGAGAAAGTAAACCTTTATTTGGTTATCTGATTCTATTAAAAATATAGAATTCAATCTGCTTTCATTTTAATAGGTACTCTTATTTCTCGAATTTTTTATCTTATCAAAAACGTATCTTTTATTGAAATTTTATATTTTATGGTAGGTATATTAAAATTTTATGCATTGATAATATTATCATTACTGACAAAATTGGGGGTCCTTAAAAATGTTTGTGAATCTTCGTAGATATTTTTAGATCGGTGTTAATTATAACATTAGTCATCAAAATATGACATAATTACATATAGCTCAGCTGTTACAGATACTAATTCCGTACTTATGAGAACAGGATACATTGATTCGATACTATGAGCATGTGTATTCGTATGTTTTACATCAATTTCCGTTAGAACATGGACTCGACGACCTCGGTTCTAGAATGAATCATTAATATTTTCAGCCTTTCACCTAGCTAATTATTTTTTATATTTAGAGTTATGATTTTATCTGCTATTTTGTATTTATTTAGATAAATCTTGTTAATTTAAAAATAGTACTTTAATTATAAATGTGTAACAGTTATTATAGTTTTTTTAATGATTGTGTTCGAATTTTGTCACTTTAATTCGATATGTATGTATATGTATATATAAATGACCGTTCTGGTGTAGTGGTGCGAGTTTGCCTCAACGCCGCGCATCGACGGTCGCGGGTGCGATTCCCGCTCGGAACAGATATTTGTATTTGTACAAATATTTGTTTCCAGTCTGGGTGTATGTCCTTGTGGGTCTTCCCACCGTGCCTCGGAGAGCACGTAAAGTCGTCGTAACAGCCGTCCCGACACTTGATAACGAACGTCACTCATTATAGGAAATTATCCGCCAACCCGCCGTATCTTTTATATGGAGAAAGAGGCCTTCGCTTAGCACTGGGTTGTTTACAGGCTGATATAGTACAGTACAATACAGTATGTATATGTTTTTTATTCTGTTCTATATATCTAAACTATAAAATATTTAAAAAATCAAAAAGGGTGGGTTCAATACTTTTTAATCCAAGTAAGATTAAATTTTATTTGACAGATTAAGATTATATAAAGAAAAAGATTACGTAAAATCTTTTTAAAAGAACGTTTATAATCGATGAAAATAAGTATTTTAAAGTAAGTACATAGACTGACCATTAATATCAACATGACATTAAAAAAAAATGTATCGTGTATTGTGTATCGTATTGTGTATGTATTGTTGTATATGTGTGGCATGAGAACGGATAATTTTATGATAAATTTATATGATAGGAATCAATATTTATATATAAAAACAGTTTAAGTTTATTTAGTACGTACAAATATTTATTCCATACACAAGCGGGTTTTGTTAATTTATCCAATATTATTAAACACATAATACACACCTTTGACTTCTCAATAACAGAAACATTTGGTGCACCTGTTCAATTTTTTAGTTACGCCGATACGTAGGTATTTATTAAAACATAATATTTGGATAAAATTAATCTAAGAAATCGGTGATAGATTCATATATTATATGAAGAATGCTTTGAAGCTAGTATCATTTCGAAATGTAAATCTTCCGAGATGGACTCATTTGACTAGCTTCCTAAATTTTAATAATAGTATTAAAGGTATACAATACGAAGACGATAGAGCAAAGGTTAAACGATTTGATTTGTTAAATGATTTAGAAAATTGCTTTTGTATCTCCCTCTCGAATTTAATAAATATCACGTATCCATTTACAAGTTTATGACGTTTAATAAAATTAATAGTTTCGAAAGCAGTTACGCACGTGTAGTACGAAATATAATTGGGATAATAAGCTTTTGGGCGACTTTTTACGTAAGAAATAAATGCGACATAAAATGTTACACAATATTATGAATTTAGTAGCTATTACTCTTCTCTACTAGTACTCTTCATTTTATTATTACGGGTACGAAAATAAATATTAATTTTTTTATCGTGAGCTGAGTATCTATATTAATGATATAAATACAATTACTTTTTTATATATATACTTTATTGCACATAAAAATATATACAGAAACATAACAATACTAAGGTTTATGGCAAAGGTGGACTTATCTCTGAAAGAGATTTCTTCCAGTCAACCCATGGTCATGAGTAAGTCTTTCATTTAGCGAGCAAACAGTGCAAGAAATGTATATGTACAAAAATACTAATAAATAAATGTATAAAAAAAAATCGGATAAGAATACTAAATTAAATATATACATATATACACATACACAAACATACACACACATATATAATTATATACATATATATTTATACTTAAAATGTAACATATTACATACTAACAAATACATATATAAATACATAACAAAATACAAATACATACACATATACATATAGAAACTACTATAAAATATAAACAAATACATACATATTCCACACAGATGATTAAACATTAGCTAGGGACAGCAAGTGTTTTTTTATTTTATGTTTAAACGAAACAAGGGAGGGACTCGTTTGGATATCTTTTGGGAGATTGTTCCAAAGTATGGATGCGCGTACCGAAAATGAATTCAGCCTGAATTTTGTATTGCATTTCGGCACGTCTAGCATAGGTGTTATGCCAGGGCGCCTAGACCGATTGGGAGAGGGCAGGAGGTTAAATCGGGATCGAAGATACGACGGAGCATTTGGATCACGTAGGATATTAAAGAGAGTGGACAGGATATGCATATCACGCCGAAAACTAATAGGGAGCCATTTTAACTGAGCACGAAAGTGAGAGATGCGATCAAATTTTCGCAGGCCAAAGATGAATCTTATGGCGAGATTTTGGAGTCGCTCTAATTTTCTAAGTAGCTCCTCAGTCACATCCAGATAGCATACATCAGCATAATCAAGGATAGGCAGCAGAAGGGTTTGCGCAAGCATAATTTTGGTTTTAGATGGGAGAAAAAATTGGAGACGCTTGAGAGAGTGGAATGTGTAGTGTAGTCTTTTGCTGACTTCGTTGACATGAGCTGTCCAGGAAAAATTGCAGTTCATGATAAGCCCCAAATTCCTAACTTTATCACAGTATGGGATTACGACCCCAGAATAAGAGATTTTAGGCACCGATTTCCAGTCAAGTCTGTTTCTCAATCGACTACTTCCAATAATAATAGCCTGTGATTTAGTTGGATTGACCAACAGCCCAAACGATTCAGCCCAGACATGAACTGCAGCGAGGTCGTTATTTAAATTTTCCACAGCCTCATGCAACTCAGTCAGCCTGAAGTGTCGGTATATTTGTAAGTCATCTGCATACAAATGGAAGGGAGAAGTGATAACACGAGAAACGTTATTAATGAAAACAGAAAAAAGCAAAGGAGATAAGACGCCACCTTGTGGAACACCAGCAGTAAGTTCCATCCAATCTGACATGTGATCGTCAAAAGACACGCACTGCTGGCGTCCAGAAAGATACGAGTGAAACCAGTCAATAACTGCGGGTGAAATGTTAACCGCGCGCAAGGTACCAAGAAGAATGTCGTAATCAACTGAGTTAAAAGCGCTGCTGAAATCTAGCAGGATCATGGCAGTGAGCTTGGTTTGATCCATTGCATACCGCACATCCTCCGCCACGTTCAGCAGCGCTCCAACAGTACTGTGTGATGGACGGAAACCAGATTTATAGGGACATATTAAGTTGTTAGAGGAGAGATGAGTATAAATTTGACTATGTACAACTGATTCTAGAACTTTGGAAAGTAAGGGAAGAATGGATATAGGCCGAAATTGAGAAGGAAGAGTAGGATTAGAGATTTTGGGTAAAGGAATGACAAAAGCTTTCTTCCATAGTGAGGGAAAGACATTGCACGTGAGTGAATAATTTATTATATGTGTGATTACAGGTGCAATGTCCTCCAACACCGGAAGAATCATGTCGAGACTGAGGTTATCGCTACCAATAGCTTTAGTTGATATAGAATGGACATGCTTCTTGATAACTTCTTGCGTGACTGTTTCAAATGAAAAACTGGGTAGGTCTGGTGAGATAAGCGTAGATAAAAATGAGAGCGTTGCAGCCTTTGTATTAGAATCCACAGTTAAAGGTGGAGTAATAAAATGTGAGTTGAGAGCATTAAGATTAACTGTGCTTTGACAGTCTACCATGGATTTGCCCACCCCTAACGACCTTAGGAATCTCCAAGCCTGGGATTGGCAGAGACCCTGAATTGATGTGTGGATATAACGGCGCTTAGCGTCCCTACACATTCTGTTGCAGATGTTACGTAGCTTTTTATATGAGTTCAAGTTTTCTTCGGTTGGGTTTTGTTTGTTTTTTGTTTTAGCTCTATCGCGCCTTGCCATCGTTCGCTTGATTACAGGTGTAAGCCAGGGAGCAGGAGCGTGTTTCATTCGCACAGGTTTTACTGGCGCATGTATATCATAAATTTTAATCAGTTCAGTAGTAAATGAGACGACCATATCATCGATGTTGTCTGCCGCGAGTACAATTGACCAATCTGTGTTCCGAATATCCTCTCTCAAGCGTTCCACATCCATATGCTTAAAGTCACGCTTATAATGAACTTTACCTCGAACCCTAGGTGGACGTTATTACTTGTATAAAATATTATATTAATCTCAGTACAATTTTATAATTTTTTTTAATAGGGTTGTTTAATATGCCTCTAGGAAGCTCAGAGCTGATACGTGCCAGTTGTTAAAAGACGTGGATCTGAATTGAAAGGCAATATTTGTCAAAGGATTTAAATCTGAGCCGGTACTAGTACTGCTGACTTGTTTTGGATAGTCGCAGACTGGAGTGAAGTACAGCACTGTAAAAATTAGTGAGCTGCGTCCAAAAGGGATATTACTATGCTTCAAGCATAGAAATTCGTATGGAAAGCAGGTGAATTACTTAGAATTAATACGATCGTCGTGAACAAATTCTATCGTCAAATTTATGCTCTATTTTATTTGTAATATATATTTATTTTATTGTTATATGTAGGTGCTGCAGAAAATATTAATTCAACTAAACGAAACCGATATTCTTCTCTAATGAAATATTATTCTTTTTATCGTTTGAATTGCAAACGCAGTGAAAATGGTCAAAAATAATGAGAAATTAAATTTTGATGTTTTTTTGGTGTAAAGGTAATTTGTATTTTTCGCTCTTAATTTTTCTCTCTTAAAATTTAAAGCAGAGCCTAAAGTTTTAAAGAAAATAATCTAACAATTTATATTATAAATAATTAATAAAACTGAACCTTGATGACGCGTAGCCGTGTTTAAATAGTCAGTAAATACAATTAGTAATAAAAAATAAAAATACCCTCGTATATATAGACTCGTATCTATGTTTTGGTTTAGTAGTTTAGTGGGCCTATAAAAAAGGAAAAAATTAAACAGATGTTATTTCTAGCACAGTTTTTTCTATATACCATATCCTAGATTCAAGTTAAGTACGATTATGTGCATAGCTTATATAAAAAAGTTTGCTGTTGACCATAAAGTCTCATTGCAATCCGAGTTTTTCACTCGCTTTACTCACATTTGTGGAATATTCGAGATGTCTTTATGTGATAGTCTTACGTTATGATTATTTTGTAACTGACCTTAAATCGACGCCGGCCTTGGTATATGTAATACATTGGAATCTATTTGTAAGATGTTTAATTGTAAATTATGTTACTTTCGTCATCAAAAATTAATGATTAAATAGATTGTAAGACTTACTCGGAGTGGAAATCATTAGTGTAATATATTCAAATAAGATTGATGGTTGGATAAAAAGCCAGTGAAGTGCGAGGGTTCCATACTATGTATATAATAGCTTAAGCGTAAATTTTCCGTAATTTACCATATTTAACGATTATAAACTTCTTAATTGTTATGGTTTTTTTTAAATTTTCTTTTTTATATATTTTTTTACGCTTAGTTAATTATGAGATAAGGGTTTCGCCCAGAGAGGTCAATTTTTAATAGATCCATTTCCTTTGATAACTTTAAAAGTAATTTGTTTGTAAAAAGTGATCTTGTGTAAAAAATCATTAATTTCGATGTAGATACTGAACCCCAAAAATATAAAAAAAAATATTTAAAAGTGTAATTTTAAAATAAAGTATTCGAATCAAAATATCAAATGTACGAAATGTGTGTATTCTTAACATAATTGATGTAAATAACTTTAATATAATTGATGAGTCATAAAGTCTTTCCAAATACTAATTTAAATTGTGTTAAGTCTTCTAATATTATTGATATATTAATTACTAGCTACTACCAGCGACGTCGTCTGCGTGAACGCTATTAGATTACACGTTGTAACAGAATGCCTTGAAATAAAGGTTCACTGCTCGTTCCCCGTAGGTGATAGCGTGATAATATGTAGCCTATATGTTGACCCGACTTCTTAATAATATTCGTGCTAAATTTGAAGTAAATACATGCAGTAATTTTTGAGTTTATCCCGGACATAAATACAGACAAACAGACAAACGGAAAAAAATTCTAAAAACTATATTATTGGCTTCGGTATCGAACGCAGATCACACCCCAAGTTTCTTTTAAAAAAATATTCAATGTACTGTATATACTGTTTGACTTTCCTACCATTTTATTATATGTATAGATACTCTTAAAGTTTGGATAGCTAATAAATGATAAATGGATTGTTGGTCCACGTCTCGCTAACGTCATATCTAGAAAATATCTGACGATTTTTAACATTAAGAGTGAGCTGGGAAGTTAGTTTAATCTATGTCTGTCTCACTGGTGGTTAAAAAACAGTTGATAACGTCCGTAATTTATTTTTATAAATAAAAATTTATATAAAATGATATTAATTAATTCCTTATCAGGTAGGTCCCATAGTTTTATCTCTATAGATGTAGAGGTCCAATAGTGGAACATTTACATTACGCAATATTTAGAGTGTTAAAATGACCTCTGATTACATAATATGTTTTAAAATATTTTCGTTTTTTTTTCTGTTAGTTATAATGGTATGGCTTAGCAACCATAATAATATATTTTCAATTAATTTTCTTTTTAGGTTTTTTTTTTTACGAGAATTTTACTTATTAATTTTTATAGCATTTGATATATTTATGTATATTTATTACAGCAGTTTACATCTAACGCTAAGATTAGACTGTAATGTACTAGCTATTGTACTAGTTATGACAAGTTTGAAATTTTCTAATTCTCTCACAATTTAAGAAGTAACACTGCCATCAAATTGATAACACTGAAAGGAGGAAATGCGATTTAAATCATAACTTTTGTAACATTCCCGTTTTACAATCAAGCTGATTTCAAAGATATGACCATAATAATTAATTATGTAATTTTAATTCCTCAACAAATTAAAATTATATTATAATATAGTACTTTATATATTTGAATACAATTCAATATTCAATGAATGTTTTTTTAAACCTTTGACCTGAAACGTAGATACTTGTATTAGCAAGTACACTTTCACTGTCATAGAAGCGTTTTAAATAATTCTATTTTTTTTTTGTTACCGTTACTGGTAGTTACGTCGAACCGTAACATGTAATGCCTACATTCTATTATCATAAGGAAAGTTACAGATCAAAAACAGATGGTAATAGGATCGTGAAAGTATAACAATAACATATATATATATATATATATATATAAAATTTACATAAGTGTTTTTATACTTACCATGTGTCTATTACCTTTATAAGTTTAATTAATTAATAATATGTTAACAAACATGTATTGAGTAACTTTTTTTTTAAATATAGAAGAAACATGTGATAATAAAATTTATTTTAGTTTATCATTTCAATATATATATATATTTAAATATAAAAAGTCTTGTTAATGTGTTTGATATCATCGGTTACCGCTTAGCTCTTACAAATTGTTGTTTGATGATTAATATATTATATTAAATTAGTCAAATGCTGAGCTTTTGTTCAAAAGGCCGTTTTATTATGCTCTTCCGGTGGAGTTTTTAGAGAATGTACCAAGAGTAACGATCGTTACCAGTTAACAAACGAAGTCAACAATTTTATATGCTATACAAGGCACAGTGTTCTTTTTCTAGTCCCCACAAGTATAAACGCCCAGACCAGTAAACAATTCATCATTTCTATTGGGAATCGAAACACCAAACCTTGGTGGTAATGGACTTATTATTTTATTTTAAAAAAATCTGTTCAGCCATTAGGATCATTAGCTTTTTTTTCTGTTGATGATACCTTAATGTGAGAAACTTCCCAAGGGTCACTTGGGATAATCACTTGAAATCTGTATAATCCTCAATTCCTCACTATTTTAGAACTGAGTTATCGTGCTTATACTCAATATGATGGTTTCAGTCTCACTTGAGGTGAACTGAATCAGCCTGTAAACGTCATACTGCTGGGCAAAAGCCTCTCCTCCATATAGGAGAAGAGTTGGAGCTTAATCCACCACGGTGCTCCACTGCGGGTTGGCGGATAATTTCCCTACTATGAGTATGTTGCTTTCAGATGTTAATACTAACAACTGGGACGGCACGGTGGGGCAACCCAAAAGGACCCAGACCGGAAACAAATATTTATACAAATAGAAATAGCTGCCCCGAGCGGGAATCGAACACGCAACCGCGCGGCTTTGAGGCGAGTACTCGAACCACTACACCAGAACGGTCATCTACTATTTTAAAAACCAGCTGTATAATAAATTTTTTCAAAAAATATATTTTTAACAAGGTTTCTATAATATTTCATTTTTTGTTCACTAAAATTATAGCAAACAAAATATAAAACTTCAATAAACTTTTATCACGTGATCTTATTAGTATGAAAATTAATTATAAAAATATTATATAAGAAAGGCTCCAAGAAGCAAAAAAAAAATTAAGGTATTGTATATTTAAACTTCGGCGTTAAGGTGACTAGTCGCACTACTACACCCGAACAGTTTCCTCGGAGAGCACGTGAAGTCGTCTCAAATATAATATTTAAAATAAATGGTAGTCATTTTCTGATAATAAAAAAAAGTATAATATTGGATTAATATTAATTAGCTTAAAAAGCGTGAAATACAAATTTAATAAAACCCTCAACACAAAAATATCCATAAAAATTTGAAAATATAAGGTTAAAAACGGATTTGTTAAAAATGATTGTTTACATAATGAATACTTTGACATTATCTGTAATATTTTAAAAATTATGCTCAAAACTATAAAGTTAATAAGAATGTGTATTTTATTAAAATTTTATAGATTCAAACATTTTTTGTTTACATTAATGTAATAAAGCTAAAGAGCTTGAATATCACGATACAATTCATAGAAGCACTCTTCAAATACATTGGAATATGAAAACATTGTACAAGAAAAATTGGAAAATAATGAACAAAAAGAAAACTTTTAGTACATTGTATCGAAATCTGTTGTTTTATTTAGAAGTAAATGAACAAACACATTTTTAGACTTTATTGCAAATTAAAGAATTTTCGTATATTTATCTTATCTTAATATATATATAAATCTCGTGTCACAATGTTTGTCCTCAATGGACTCCTAAACCACTTAACCGATTATAATAAAATTCGCACACCATGTGCAGTTCGATCCAACTTGAGAGATAGGATAGTTTAAATCTCGAATTATAGTCGCAATTCTATAATATAAAAATAAGTCGGGTTTTCCTTTCTGACGCTATAATTCCAGAACGCACGAACCGATTTCCACGGTTTTACATTCGTTGGAAAGGTCTCGGGCTCCGTGAGGTTCAGAAAAAATTTCAACAGAAAAGCAGGAAAACAGGGAAAATCATTTTTCACATACAGCGCCATCTCTGATACATATCATGTACTACAAACCAATATGGTTTTGCATGGTGGTGGAGCAGATGACGCCAGTATGTGGTGTGAGTATCCCTCACGAAAATGATATATCATTTGCAATACCCCGGGCGGAGCCGGGGCGGGCCGCTAGTATATTATAAAAATACGATAGTTGTTAAAATTAATAAAAATGTTGACATTAAACACAAATATACCTAATTATAAAAAAAAATATATGTAATTGAAAACAAATATATGCGAAGCTACGTAGTAGGCGACTCGTAGCCGCTACACGCTTGTAAGTGATTTCAACGCACTAAAAGTTCTTCCATTTATTGCAGTTGTTATTGTATATCGTCGTCCCCACCGAATAATCCCGTAAGGCGCTCTTACGGGGTTCTTGCTTTTATGTCAAATTTGGCATCTACAGGTCCTATTACACCTTGTGATTTATTTTCAGATTTTTACTAATGGCGGTAAAAAATGTCGGTAAAAGCCGGTATAATTTTTTTATACCGGCTTTTTCCATTACTTTACGCAGACGATATTTTACACGAAAAATACCTTAATGCACATTGAGTAAATATTTTGAAGTAGCTCAAATAGTAAAATACTATGGCAATATTATTCGCGGGAGAAATCCACCAGTAAAATCACACCCAGTAAAATCGTAAGAGCGAATACGATATTATTCTTGCTGTTACTTGATATTTTGGTATTATTTTTTTATAAATTTTCACAGTATCATACAGTGACAGTAATTGTATAAAATACTTTACGAAAAAGCAAGTTACAATCCATTACCAGTAACAAACTTTTTTGCTTAGACACGAAAATAATCGTAAAAAAACTAACGTGTTACAGCAGTTGATGGAAGTTTAAGTAAAAATAAATTCGTAATACAATCTTACTGATAAAGGTCTCTATATCATTTCACACGAATAGGATCGTAAAGGACATTACTGTGAAAGGTGTTTGCTTTTAATTTCCGTAATAATTTTGTTTCTAAATAACTCTAGTAACTGCATGAATAAATTAAAGTAAATTATATACAATAACTATTAACTAAATAGCTTTGTTTTGGTATATAATTTATTTTTGTAGATTAAAAATATTTAAAGTTTTTAAGGAAGTACGGTTTTTTGCTTCTCCTGAAATTTTTTTTTTTTTCTGTTACGGGTTTATTCGGTGGGGGCGACGATATGGTTCCAAAAAGTAAAGGTACTAAAAAAGTACCTACACCAATATTATTAATACCATTAATTTAAATATTTTTGTATGTAATCATAAGGGAAATACACCATTTTTAAGTTACATAATATTATTATTTTTGTAAAATTGACTAATATACATAAAATGTATACATAAAAACCGCTATAATAATGAATAACTTTCGCAATCATAAATTAAATAAATAACTAAAATATTTACCTCGAAAACATCATGAACTGAAATCACAGCACTAAAAGTTAATAGTTTATTTATCTAACACTATCACGAACACATCGAGATTCCACCGGTCATTATCAATAAAATAAATTATAGGCGTGCTGTCCGTGCAGCGACGATGATAACACTGCAGCTAGGGAAGCGAGGCGGATCTACGAAGCCTTCAAGAAAGCGAAAAGCACGTGACGACTCCCTCCGCCACTTAACTCACTTTTATAAATTATCTTTCATTGTAACATCGTCTGAATTTAATTTTCAATTTTATCTTATATATTTAAAGCTTAGATGGTTTTATTGTGGCCTAGTTATTTAACCCGATTTTGAAATAAGCTTATACATTAATATTATTATAATTTTTTATTTACGTAAGGGTATATTTTTAATTTGTAAAATACACTACCCTCTATACGGGTTTTCCACAGTTGAAAAAAAAGCTGAGGAAAAAACGACGAACAAATTTTACTAGATATGGATAGCTAACATACTAATGAAAGCTACATTATTGTTTCACAAATTAACGATGTAAAATTAATGTCGTGGTTGATACTATTAAACGAAATTTCATGTAATTTAAAAAAATGCATCAAATTTTTATATAACTAGTCCAAAAATTTCTAATCTTTAATATCATAAAACTCAAAATATTGTTTTTCACCTTACTAAAAATTACTTTAGGGTTAACTTTTGAGGTCAATAGTTATTTTAGCGTTAGCAAGTTTGTCTATAAAGAACGGTTATAGACTATTAAACCTCACGCAGTGACTAATGAATGCTGTAATAATAACTGCGTGGTTTATCTAATATCAATAAAAAACCTAATTCATACATTCATTTTATTTTATTTTCGATTCGATACAATCATATATTTCATATGAATCAGAATAGAAGATTTCGCCAAAATCTATAATAATCATAATTTTCCTGTTTATAATATTACTAGATTTACTAGTATGATTACTAAACTTACTACATGATTGACGCAACTATCAAACTTAGTCCCACATAACACAATGAATTTCTGCGTTCACTAATGCCTTGCAAAAATTTATTTTTTAAATACAAAACAATACGTTTGATAGTTGGGATTAAATCTAGATATTACAAACATAAGTCGTAAAAATGTTATTACAATATGTTTAACAAGTATGTACTAACTCTGCGTAAAACAGTAACCTATGTGAATTCATAATTTGCTTTGTCGTTTTATAGTAAAATATTGTATGAACTATGACTGAGAATGAACAAAATGTTTTATTAATTAATCTCCTTTTTAGAAAATACATACATAATAGCAATTATATTTTTATATTGTTAGTGTTTTTATTAAAAACGTCTTGCTAACGAAGCATATTAATTAAACATTTTATGCTATATAGGTACATTCGTCTATTTAAGAATTACGAAAGATATGTTAAATGTAATAATTGTAAGTAATTATATACTTTAATTACATAGTATTGTTAAGTGAAGATATAAACAGACACAATTTAATTGTTTTTATTAAAAAATTTTGTAACATAAATTAGTGTTGTAAAATTTTTAATTAAAATAAATTATTATAATGATATGCATGACGATAGATGTTTAACATTATTGTATAATTTATTAGTTACATAGCAACTTAAAAAAAATGTAAATAATTTTTAATGATGTTGTAAAAAGTTTAGCGCAACTAAATTTTTTAAAAATTGTTTGCATAAATCAATTATTTAAGATGTTAATAATATGTATAATGTTACTAGGTCACGGTATAAGTGGGCATAATTATAACTTATTGTCTTAAAACATCGCTTTTCTTCTGAAATACTAAAATACATTATTGTCATTGGCACATGGATGTTAATTTAGTTATTTAAGCATAAGTTCGAACAATACTTAAGTTTACATTTAAATGTGAATGTTCCTTAGACATATTTTAGTGTCAATATTGAGAGTTATGAAGTAAGTGCGTTATTACTAACGGTTGTAATGTTAACAAGTGCACTGTTAAAAATTTATATAGTAATTTGATTACATTTGTGTAGGAAGTTTTAATGCACCACTGTTTTTGAATAAAGGAACTCAGTGCTGTAATTTTACTACACAATTTACAACAACTCAGTTTCAAAATATGAAAAATCATTTTTCGCGAAATACTAATCAGTTATTAAGACAGTGTACTAATATTGCTATACATTATTTGTAATTTCACTAAAATATATCAAATAAATCTTGTTATTTTACAAAAATCTATTGTAATTTTACTACACAACAGTTTGAAAATATTAAAATGCATTCGTAGTTTTATTTTTAGTTCATTTAGTAGGCACATACCTATTAGACATTTTTATTAAAGCCTTAAACTTTACACCTTGTATTAAATCTTGTGTTTTTATCACATACCCAATATTTTATAAATAAATGCGTATTACATTGTGATTGCAAAGGAAAAATAATAAAGGTGTAATTTGCTAAATGTTCTTTAATGTTAAGTCAAAAAAAAAATAATTAAAAAGTATTTTTTTTAAATAATTGGCACATGAGAATGAGTGCACTTACGTTCTTATATTAACACTTTTACAAATAATTAATTTTATTGTAAACAATAAGATTGTGAGGTTTGCACTTTTGGATTTTCCAAACTATTTAAAACTACAAAGCAGAATTGTAGAATCATATAACAAATGTGATTGTAACAAAAACTAATAAAAATTCAAACATAAGTGGTAGAGAAAATATAATGTTTTATATTTTTTTAAACATTTCTCGTAATTCAAATAGCAAATTTAGGTTAGTAATTTTATTGATTATATTAGTAAAACTCATAAAATTATAAATTTACAAATATACTCGTACATGTATTTTTGATCTGTGAGTAAGCACTATGAAATAGTAATAATCTCTGATTATAATTAATTACTAAAAATATGTAAGACATGGTTCCGTTACATTTTATGAACTTTAGATATATTGGTTTTGTCATATAAATTATTATAATATGTAGCTGATGCTTGGTGGCCTAAAATCATAAAGGTGTCAAATTTTTTACCAAAAGGAAATATCGATAATACTTATATTATGTTTAGAGGAAGTGATGGCATCGTTTAAATTGCCGTCGGAACTGACAATAAGAACAGGTTGCAGTATAATGAACGCGTGGGATACATTACTAGTTTTTATAGCGTCGTAACAGTTTGCAATCAACTTTTGTGTTTGCAATTTTAAAGCAACCCAATCGCATTTAAACGAAATGTTTCAGATTTTCTCATTTTTTTTAAATGTATTCCCTGTTTTTTTTTTCTATTTTTATTTATGTATTTTAAAAAATTTCGTATTTGTATCTTTACGGTGACTTAAAATGAAACAACATTCTTTTGTTTTTAAAGATACGATAACACATGATATTCTTAGTTTCTAAATGAAGTATGAAATGCAGCAAACTCTAGGAACTTTCAAAGTAAACGCCGATACTATGTATATAAGTTATTTACAATTGAATCCGTGTATTAAAGTAATATATTATAAATATTTATTTATTATTCTACTGATAGTGCCGTATGTGAGAGTTTACAGATGATAGGATTTATTAATAAAATTAAAATTATTAGTTTTTTGTTTAGATATATTGGTTTTGTTATATAATACTAACCTCAATTTGCTATTATAAATATTCTTAGTTGTACTTATAAAGTGAAAATACATAGATATTTATCTTATAAATTACTTTCTATTATATGAGCTATAAATCCTTCGACTTTTTTTATCATGCAATAATAATAACATTAAAAGCTGATTAAATAGAAATGTAAATAAAGTACACTATCTTTTATAATTTTAACTTTTAATTAAACTTTTGTAAAAATTAATTCAAGTGGAAAAATTTAAATCTAGTTGAAGACGGTGAAACTACGAATTGAAATGAATGTCATCATACTTTTCGTCACATTATCAGCGATAGATCGGCACTGAATCGATAACCATGACGCGTTGACATCAGAGTCGATTATGTGAGCGGATCGAATAATTTCTTGCTCATTTTACGAACGAGATTGCGTAACAGTAGCGACTTTATTCATCGAGAATCGAAAATGCAATACTCGTATTTTTCGTAACATAGTGCAACCGTCTTCACACTTTTTATGCGCATTACATCCTAAAAGACCGACAAAGACCCCCTAAATAATTCGACTCGATTTAGTATTGGGCAAGATCACGTCAACTGGACCCCCCATTTTCCACTTGATCATAAAAATTAGGTTCATATATATTTTTTATAAGTACATACCATCACAAATTGATCCCCCAAAACGATTTTTAAAAATTTCGATTTTAACAACAATTTTTTTTACAATGAAAATTTTAGGTACTTTTAATTAAAAAATGGATTGTAAATCAACCGTTAAAGTTAAATTAATGAGGTTTGAAGGATTTATTTTTAAAAGTCGATCGATCGATATATATATATATTATACAAAAATTTTCCACTTGATCATAAAAATTAGGTTCATATATATTTTTTATAAGTACATACCATCACAAATTGATCCCCCAAAACGATTTTTAAAAATTTCGATTAATGATAAAAAATTTCGATAATGATAATTCAGTGATAATAATTCAATTCCATTCATGTTTTCTTATGACGTTATCACGTAAAAATTATCGTCCGTAAACCGACTTTACAGACAACCATTTTTTTTTAAAACTAAAAGTGGAGTACTTACCTACTCGTAAATTTAAAAATGATAGCTTACTAAAATACAAAGCAAAAATAAATATAAAATACACGGTTTTGTAACATTTTTAATTGATTATTTATTAATTTTCCCTGTTTAATGAATAAATAAAAAATGATTTCATTGCATTGTTTATGAAATTTTTACAAGAATAAAATTTGTTTAATAATAACAATCATATGATAATAATAATAATAATAGTAATAATAATAAAATTTATTTGATAATTATATTTTTAATTATAATGAATCGAAGCTGCGACGTAGTCTGACGCTCGACAGCGCGTTAAGGCTTCGTCAAACAGAGAACGCTATTAGCGCGCGTCAAAGCGCTATAGCATCCCGGCCTAGCGCCGCGTTATAGCGTCGTGTTGTGTTGTACTGAACATGCTATAACCTGTCAAACAGCGTGAGCGCGCTACCAGTACGCGACGTTCTGGCGCCGCGTCATGACGTCGTGTTGTATTTTATTACAGAATTTTATTTAGCGCCGGGCGTTTTCTCGTAATTATCACTTTAAAATTTAGTTAAAATGAGTGTAAAATAATTTACTTATTGTGGGAAGAAGAAGGGAATGCAATTCTTTGAAACACTCTCGTGACATGCGAAAGTATTGAAAAAAGCGATCTTCATGTGATAAAAGCTCTCGGCACAAGCGATGATATTCTCCAAATTCCTTCTTCTTCTTATTTATATCATGCACCCATATTCGCTTCCTTTGCGAACGTTATAATGCGTAAAGCAGCAGCAACTCCTCTTCATCCGAGTCGCTGGACATCGTGACGGACGACTAAGCTGAATAGCGTTGCTCGAAGCCTAGTGAATAGCGTCGGAGTTGTCAAACACAAAGCACGCGACGTTACGGCGCTTTAGCGCTAGCGCTTTTACGCGCGCTAATAACGCTCTCTGTTTGCCGAGGCCTTTATTCTGACAGCGCCTGGCGCTCGGCGCGCTATGATAAATAAATTCATATTGCTTAAACTAGTCGCGAGCAGTGAAATTTTTTTCTGAAATCTTAAATTTTAATAAATAAAGCATGTAACCGATAAAATAAAACTTCATTTTTCCACCGAGAAGTCAATGAAATTTGCATTTGTTAACTTAAAAGTTAATTAACAATATAATAATAAACAAATAATTTTTAGCCATCAATATTTTCTTAAAATATAAACATTTTAAAAATAAATCCTTCAAACCCCATTAATTTAACTTTAACGGTTGATTTACAATCCATTTTTTAATTAAAAGTACCTAAAATTTTCATTGTAAAAAAAATTGTTGTTAAAATCGAAATTTTTAAAAATCGTTTTGGGGGATCAATTTATGATGGTATGTACTTATAAAAAATATATGTGAACTTAATTTTTATGATCAAGTGGGAAATGGGGGGTCCAGTTGACGTGATCTTGCCCATTGTGAAATAACGAATGGGTTCCGGTTTAGAATAAATTTACGTTTACATACCAGTAAATAAAATCTTGGAATGTAATTGATATACGTACGTATTAATAGTACGCCAGTTAATTAGTCGTGATTAAATCAAACTTGATATGTGATTCAGTTAGGGATGTCAATGCTTTTAATATCAAAAATTAAGTAAAGATCCCTTGTGTGTCTTATGTCATATATATTTATAGATGCGATAGACAAACATATCGCAAAGGTCTCCACGCATATGTAATATCGACGAAAGGAAAACGTCCTTTCCTTCATACCAATAGCAGTAATAACAAGATTTTTTGGAAATTAACAGAGATCTTAGATACATTTCTGAAATCAGGTGATTTTACAAAACAAAAGCCTTTTTACCATAATCTAAAAGATTGAAATAGTTGGTAACCCTAGATTAAATACATTAGTAATATTTCAATACAAACGAAAGAAGCTACATTAAGCTTCTAATTATCGGTTCGGTAGTTTTTCGATTCCTTTCGTTTAGAATATTGTTGGAGCATTAGAGTACTCATGATTTCGTTCGCGATTGCATCCCTTTTATTAGTATAAAGTGTAAGTAGGTATATACCCATAAAATAAAGGTGTATTGCTAAAGATGAAAAATTTGTTCAAAGGTGTCTGTAGATTTCGGGTATAAGTTATTTCGACCTTAAATTGAGGATTATCATGTGTGTAAATTCTGTAATAAACAACTAAAAACCTTGAAATATTTACGAGACAATTTTCAAAACAGCTCCTGTCTAACAAAATGAATTAATGAAATCTGACTACGCGTCAATGAATTACTACTGACTACATAATTTGATTTTCAGGATCTGTCCCAAAGGAATCCTGTTAAATTTCGGCATAAAGGATATCCAGTCTCCTTGCTCGTAGAATAAACTCAAATCACATATATCTAGTTTTATTTAAAATTTAATAGTTTCAGCGTGATGGGGGACCATGATAAAGAAAGACAGACAGAAATGAAAACAGGTATATTTTTGACTTTAGTATCGATTACTTTATAATCTGGTCTCCATAATTTTTTTTAAAAATATTTTTCATATAATTATAGAGTTGAACCTGTCACAGTTTTAGAATAAGTATAGACTTTATACGGATTGAGGGAATTACGACGAAAACGAAAATGTTATGCTACTGAAATTAACTTTTTATGGTATTAAATGGTAATTTTTTGCTTCATTAAATATGCAATTTAACATTACAGTCTTGGTTTCTATCAAAGTAATTTAGTCTTTATGAAATATAACAAAGTAATAAATGCAATTCAGATCTCGTCCATATTTTATCTCATCAAATGCTTATACGAAATTTCGCGACATTACGACACGTATATATTATATAAACTTGGATTGTGAGACTGGATTAATAGTCCTGCGAGATACTGACTGATTTTAAAATTTAACAACGTAAAATAGCGTAAAAATCACACACACACATTCACACACACACACACGCACAGGTCACAATGTTATCAAAAAAATAATTATTGATTTCCAGGTTTTGTTTAATAATTTAAATTTTACATATAACAAGACGATTAGTGCGATTTTACTAGTGTTGGCGTTTACGGTTACTCACCACTCTTATGAGTTATATTATGATGTTGTTTAGCCTATAACGTCACTTTTATTATAGTATTAATTTATTATTATTGAAGAGATAATTCCAATAAATTTTAAGATATATATAAAAACAAAATTTAGGTAAACACATTGTGGATGTATGTGTAACAAATTATTGTTTTCAATTTAATATCTTACGAGTGAGATGGTATCGTGGATTTATAATGATGATTTTGTAAATTAACCATTGATTGCTCTCTCAAACTTAAAAAAAATATTATAAACAGATTTTATTAAGTCTGGCGACTCTACCCAAGTTGTCTGTCCATCTTGTGGACGGCCTTCCGACGCTGCGCTTGCCGGCACGCGGTCCCTACTCGAGAACCTTTCTGCTCTATCGGCCGTCAGGTCTACGAGCTATGTGCCCTGTCCACTGCCACTTCAGTATGCAAATCCGTTGGGTTATGTCGACAACCTTCGTTCGTCTACGAATCTTATCATTCCTGATTCGATCTCGCAGAGTAATACCAAGCATAGCCCTCTATATTATACGACATATACATACATATAGCGACATGGAGCTTGTTTAAAAGTCCCATAGTCAGAGACCACGTCTCAGATTCGTATGTCACTAATGTATGTCATCACTGGTAACACACATTGGTCGAAGAATTTCGACTTCCGGCACTGATGTATAAAAGACGTTTTTCAACTTCCCGAACACTGCGCATCTTGCTGAATTCGACGATTGACCGCTCAGCGCCTCATATCGTGTTAATATTAATCGGTTCATTGTTCAGTAATATACCTATTATAGATGCCTTATATGTTGCTATTGCTCAATAATAACATTCAGATACATATAAAACATATTAAGCAACGTCATGGATTGTAGATCCATTATCTTTAGATTAAAAAAAGTAAAGTAAAGATTATAATTAATTATCTCTATATGATCATTTACAGGCTTGGAATTTTAATGTCGTTAACTGTAATTAGAAAGTTGACACTTTTTGTAATCAGTTAAAATTAATTGTTGAAGTGTTATTAAATTATATATTACACAATAATTATGTTCAGTTGATATACATGTCTGATTTCTAGATGTCCAGCAAGGAAAATGTTTATAATTATTTTAAACTGGTTTTCTAATTTCCGTAAAACCACAAACTCGCAAAGTATTAATAAAACGCGTCGACATTGCTTTGTGAGTGAAGTCCACCCTAGAATTGTCCTTCAAGCTCCTGGTGACTTGTTTTGTTTCTAGACATTCTCTGGGTATGGGTCTGGGTCTGGTCTCATCGGGATGAAAGTATATATTGTGTTATATTAAGAACCCATTTTTTAGCACTCTAACATATGTGAGCTTAATGTAGACAAAGTTAAGTATCCACGTCTAAATTTTAGCTATTTACTGTTGACATACGTATATCCATTGTTTCCTTTTTTTCTTTTTGTATCTTCTTTATATTTTTTTTCTATTTTGTGTCTAATGTGTTAAAAATGGAAGAAATAAATGATTATTATTTATGAAATATATTTATGAAACTAAAAGTGTAAAAAATCAGATTTTATTTATTTATTTTTATCATTTTTACGAAGAGGTTTCTTCACTTGCTTCAATATGTTTCCCATATTTTTCAAGATAAAAGAATTTGTATCACTTTTAAAAATTAAGAAGCAGAATATTAATTTATTAATCTATAATTTCAATTAGTGCTTCTTCGTTTTTCTTTCGTGTCTTAAAATGTACATATAAACGATACATACGTGTAAAAATAATTTATTGCACATTTGTCTTTGAATTTTGTTACTAACAGTAACAAAATTAATTTAACCAAAGTAATTTTTCTTTTATTGAAAATACATTTTTATAATTAAAATAGTTTATTTAAGATGTAATCGTAGTAATATAATATATTAATTATATAGCTATATAACGTGACTTATCAATAAATATGTAGGTATAGACTTTTAAGGTATTGTTATCGGTCTAAAATAAGTAAGCTTTTGTCTTACAAAGTGTTCAAAATAATTTTTAGTATTTTGCCAAAAACATTCAATACAAACACATATATGTAACAAACATACAGAAAAGCTCTTTATTCGCAGGGTATACGTTCCGTAAATATGCCGCGAATACAGAAACCGTAAAGATGGAATGGTAATTTACGAGTATATGGGATTATAGGGGATACGTTCCTAGGTGGCAAAATAAAAAACAAAAAATATAAAATAATCTACTTAATTGAAGGTCGATGGGGGTGGCCTACGTTCAGTAGTGGACATCCAATGGCTGATATGATGATGATGATGAATTTAATTAAAGTTTTTGACTATATATAATTAATTATTATCATCAGGCTTAGGCAGTGGTTTCAAGAAATCTGTAATTTTTTTCTTACTTGCAATTTTTATAAGCTCCTCCATTTCAGACTGATATTCAGCAGTGGCATTCGCAATTTGCCTCTTAAAACTAAGACAAATAAGATAATAAATAAATATAAATAAATAAATATTAACCAACAATCACACCACGTTAACCTAGCCCCGTGATAAGTTCGTAAGAACATGTGTTACAGGTACTAGGAACGGAAATAAATTGAAGAAATTTATATAAATACATATATACATAAATACACATCCATGACCCGGTGCAGACATCTATATTCGTCATACAAATTAATCCTCTCCAAGGTCCGTCACTATTTCACACCGGACCAGCTGCTAAGACTTTATACAGCTCAAGTCCGCTCCTGCATGGAGTACTGTTGCCATCTGTGGGACGGTTCCGCCCATTATCAGCTCGAAGCCCTGGAATCTATCGACAGGCGTGCCAGGAAACTCATTGGCGATGAGATGTTTGCTTCAAGACGGCTCCAGAGCCTCGAACATCGCCGCCTGGTTGCTAGTCTGTGTGTCTTCTACAGGTTGCATTTCGGTGAGTGTGCACAGGAATTGCACGAATTGATTCCCCCAGCACCATTCCACTATCGGACGACACGACGTGGACGGGGATTTCATCCATACGTGGTCGACATTCCTCCGGTTCGCACCTCGCGGTTCGCATCTTCTTTCGTTATTAGAACTGCAAAGGAATGGAATTCTCTTCCTGCGTCGCTGTTTCCCGATACGTACAATTTAGGGATTTTTAAGGCAAGAGTGAACAGGCACTATTTGAGTTTGCGTGCTCCACCTTAGACTTCATCTTTGTTTACCATCAGACAAGATAGAAGTCAAACGCGCTCAAATTATTTTATAAAAAAAAAAAAAAATCTGCACCTGGCGGGATTCGAACCCGCGACCGCTGCGTAAAGTGTCCAGTTGCCTGACCACTCGACCAGTCGGCCGTCAAAAATGACAAAGCTCATAAAAAAATGACAAAGCTCATTTGCCATTCTTAAACCTTCACTAAGATTTTTCAAATTAAATGTCACGTTTTCAGTGCTTATTGAAGCCTCTTCTTCAATGGGCTGCGGATTTAACTTTTCCTCTAAGTCTTTTTCAGTCAAACCTTCATCTTGCGATTCAAGCAACTCCTGAATGTCACTTGATTCTATTTGTTCGAACCCATCTCTTCCTATTCCATTTGTAATTTAAGCAATGTCCGGTTAAAGTTTGAATTTGCACAGATTATTCATCATTTTTCAATGTGCATGTATAGCTTTATTTCTTCCAATGATTATTTTATGTTTATGATGCATTTTGCTATGTCAAATTTCTTCCAGCATTGCATAATATTCATAGCAGGATTACATTCCATATTATCCAATATGATTTTGAAGATTCGTCTAATGTAATATATTACTATATTTTTTAAATGAATTGTAGAGATAAGATCGGCGAATAAAGAAATATTTAGCCGGGAATATAGGAATTAGGTCGCAATTTTTTTATCCGCGAATAGTGAAAACGCGAATAAAGAAAGCGTGAATAAGGAGCTTTTACTGTACACATGTATGTGTAATCTTCTTCTTATCTTAAATGACAAACAAATTAATTAATAAACCTTTAATATAACAAAAATAAAACAAAAAAATTAATAAACCTTTATATAATAAATTAATAAAACTAATTTAAACAGTCTCAGTCTTGACATTTGAAAAGTAAATGATCGATTTAGAACTATAATATATATACAGGGTTAATTCTAAAACACCAGCAACCTCGCAGGACAAGATAGCTAACATTATGTACAACAACATTTGTTCTACGACTTTTGACATAACTCAATACATTAATTAAAAATGATTTTTTAAGTTTTTGTTGTACTGCTCTGAAATTTAGACTCTATGTTTCATTCATTATCGAAAGGATGACGCGACGCTCGGGCGCGCTTGCATAATAATAGTAATAACACTTTCTCTGCCCGATAATTCTAGTTAATAAAATTAATATAAATTGCTTGGTGGGTTTGTGGGCAGTATCATAGTATGTATATCGCAGTGACTTAAGTGAATAATCAAATTTCTGTTTTGTCATGTCCCTGCAATACGTAAACTGAGTCCACAATCCCTTCATACTTTACCAGGCTTAGAACTGGCTATATTAAACGATAAAAAACAAATAAATCGTATGTATAGGAGGGCAACACATCTGCATAACCTCCAGAGGTTACAGCACAACCAGTTGTGCGGTAGACATCCGGTACCTAGTCATCAAAAGGCTTCGACTGTCCGTATGCCCGCCAATACTATAAAAATGTAGGTATGTAGATTAGGTATCTGAATTCTGAACATAAAAAAATATGTGAAAATTATTAACGTAGGTAATTATTCTTTAACGTTTACTAAAGTCTAATTAAACCAATTTAATATCAAATATTGGTAGCTAGGTATTATTCACTTTTTATTGTTAAATACAGGCGGGCATAAGTATTTCAAAAGTGAAATCAGCGTATTTACAATAATTAAAAAATTAAAAATAATTGACAATAAAATAATATTTACAAACGAAATATTACCTCTAAGGTTAAAGTAACGCGCATGTCGGTGCGTATCGCGCAGATAGCGTTCAAAATAGTCACCATCACAACCAACACAGACAACACCTAAAAATCAGCTGTTCACTAACACGTGCTAACACTTCCGAATTAGTTTTAATTTGATTGAACGCACAAATTATTTTAGTTAACCGAACCAGTTACAAAAATTTACTCGTGCTAGTTTGTCAGATTCGGTGAGTTGACATTGTCTCACGGCTCGGTGTAGGTAAGTTCGAATATCTAGCTGCATATTGCCGACAGGCTTCCGACACATTGTCATCACACCTAGCCAGTATCCTCACCATTTCCGTGTATTCGACATTAGAATAGCGGCGGTACCATGGTTACAAAATAACTTTAGTACAGGTACAATACATCGATCGATACGAATAAAATAAATACGAGTAGCACACAAAATCATATGACGCGCGCGCATCAAAGTCGCCCGCCGCCGACTGCCGCGGCTGGCTAAATAGGTCAAGTTAGTGATGCGACTCGAGTCACTTTTACTCGAGTGACTCGAGTTGAGTACGGAAAAAAATCATACTCGAGTGAAAAAAATATTGACTCGAGTTAACTTGGACTCGAGTTATCACTCGTCGAGACAAACAAGTAAAAATATGTACGAGTGTGATAAGCCGTTAGTAGGGGTGTGCGATAATGATCGATAATTCGTAAGTACTTGATAATTTTTCATTGGATAGTTATCGATAAGTGTAATTTGATAATTTTCATGTTGTGCGATTCAATAATTATTGATAATTTCGTGTTATTCGTTAATTATCGGTAATTGGTTTTGGATCCGATAGGTATTGATAATTGTGATTCGATAATTATGGTTCGGCGGATGACCTTTTTTTTTAGGTATTCGGATAAGGCTAGGGCGTAAACGTCAGTACTGGAGGCCGGATGACCTTTTTCTTTTTTTTTTTTTTTCGTCGTCCGAAAATGTCAGTAATTACTCGAGTCACTCGAGTGACTCTAAACTACTCGAGTGACTCGACCACTCGAGTGGTACTCGAGTGACATTGCAAAATGACTCGAATGACTCGAGTGGTAAAATTGGACTCGAGTCGCATCACTAGGTCAAGTTCAAAGGCGCTAGCGCCGCCCCGTTCCTACCTTTCCCCTCACATTAGTACGTGGTCGTTATTTACCTAATCTTTGGGACGCGCGTAGAGTATATTGCATTCACGCGAAAAATTAAATTAATATTTATTTTTGTATGAAAATAAAATCTAACAAATTAACAAAAGTGGTAGAACAAATGTTGTTGTACATAATGTTAGCTATCTTGTCCTGCGAGGTTGCTGGTGTTTTAGAATTAACCCTGTATAAGTATATCGTAAAAAATCAACCGTGGCCGTGATTTTTATGATGTCAATGAATATTGTAGGTCTAGACTCTAGAGCTCTAGATAATAAAAAAATGTTTTAAATTCTTTTTTTGAAATCTTACACTTCCAAGAAACGTATACAATACTTATTTTGATTCAGAATTGTAGTAATTATCTTGTCACATTTAAATTTCATTAAAGTTCTTTATATAACTTACGTGAAATGGTATTTTAGACATTACGAGTAGATTAGTATAATGAAAAACAGAATGGTTCTTAAAAATAAATAAATAAATATGTTTAACACACACACAAAGTCGTCTGTTCCTAAGGTAGGCAACTTAATGCCTGTGTTTTAGGTAACAGCCGACTGATATACTTTTTTTTTAAATAAATATACATATAAATAATACATATAAATAAACATATATTACACCCAGACTCGGGGCGGGAATCGAACCCACAACCCTTGGAACAGAAAACAGGGTCACTGCAAACTGCGCCAACGGGTCAGTCAGGTAAATACAACTCGTATTACATACATATAAAGGTAAAACACAGAATATTATTGTTACTTTACAGGAACAGGACATGTGTATTTAAACATTTCTGACTTTTTTCAATAAAAATACAAATATATGATACAAATAAGAGCTGAAAGAAACAATTTTATAAATATAAAATGATATTTGTTGGAATGTAAATTACTTTAAAACAATTAGACCGACTTGAATAATTATATTAATAGTATGCAACTGGAAAAAGATTTCTTCTTTTATTACGTATTAGAAGGTCAAAAAAATTTCCAGACATGCAGATTTTCTTACGATGTCTTTCACGATCGATAACTAGGAACCAAAATTATAAAGACAATTATAGCCCTTGAAAATTCAGCGGTATTCACGTTTTGCATCCATAATGTCATCTCAGCTCATATATTTTAGGCAAAAAAAAAATTGTTTAAATATTTATTAAATTCATCAAACACTGGAAGTGTGTTACTCCATGGAATTTGGACAGAGCAACTTGTGTCAGGGCGGCTAGTTAATACATAATTTAAGCCAAGGATATTGGTCAATACATATTGCGCTTGTTACTCGTTTGTAATTACTCCTATGTAGCTTTTAGAACAATAATTACTTGTAATATTATTACTTAGCTACTCGTATAGTTTATAAAAAATATTTATAATAATTCTATATATGTACAGTAACTTCTTTTCACTTACGCCTGAAAAAGTACAAGTTCATTCGTAATTAGTTTCAAGCTTAAATTGTGAAGAATAGGTACGTTAAATCAACATTGAATTTAAGCGTACATAATTCATTATTATTATTTCATCTAAAGAAAGTTTTTTAAATATACATAAATATTTTATAATTGTTACTTATTTCATGTATTTTACTTATATGTCTAATTGAATCTCAAAAAAGTAAAGTAGGTTTGTAATATATAAAAAATATGCCATGCCAAATATGGCGGACAATAACGAAAGTTGATGTTTTATTATTGTTTGGGATTTAGCCTGAACACGTGTTTATTGTTTTCAGAGCGTAAGTAACTCCAATGGAAATGACTCAGTCATTGTTGCAACTTTTCTAAATGTATTTTTAGTGAAAAACAAATCCAAACCTTATAAAGATTCTTTAGAAATTAAAATATGAAAAAAAAAAAAAAACATTACATCGAATTTTGTTAAAATTCATTGTTGCTATTTTGAGAATACTTCATTGTTTCCAAATTGCTTTATGTAATTCGCGAATGTGGAATGTTCATTCGTTTATTAATTTCGTGATAAATGGTAGCTGGGAGCTAGTGAGCCAGACTTACGACACGACTGATAAGACAAATCGACGTTTAACAGCCTAATACATATCGACCTCGGACTACATAGAGGCTCGTTCGTGTACTAGTCATTTGAATTAACAACTTACATATACATGCACAAGGCTGCTGAAGACTTGAAGCTAATCACGCCTTACTTTAAAAGTATTTTTATGTCGCATATCGAGCAATGTTCAAATTATAATTAATCGTAATAGATCAAATATTCAGAGGTCAAGCCCTCGTTTATGTTTATAATTTGACATTAATAATCTAATAATTTATTGTTATTTCTATTACCTTTAATATTTATGAATGTTTATATTTTGTTACTTTTTGTAATTGAGAAAGTATTTTCTCATTGATTTAAATCTTCAAGATTTTGGAGCACATCCAACTATTTCCTACTTCGACTACTATTTGCATAACCATTATTTGCTCAACAAAGTACAGACGAATTACTTAATGATAGTATGAACCGTGAATGCGGTGAATGCAGGCATTGTTAGGATCGCTACAATAAACATGAGATGAGCCGTGTGAGAGTAGTTGTTGCGTCACTATCTCTCCCAGATCTTTTACCTTTATTATGTGTAAAATTGTGAAAATATTTATTTGTGGTACCATAGGTATTTATTTTAAGGATGTTTATTTTTATAATATAATAATCTTTCTTGCACTTAAAAAAAATAGTACAGTAATTAGTATATCATGGTTTTTTACAAAGGTGGACTTATCTCTGGAAGAGATATTATTTGTAAAACTATAATTATATTAGGTAAAAACTGAAAAGATACGTGTTACTATTACGTCCCTTATATAAATTATTTTCAAGTCTTTGAAGGTGTGACACTTCACATACATATATGCCTATAGGCTTAAACTCGTTCAACATAATATGTAATCGTATTTATTATAAGCATATTAAGTTGTTGTCATTGATATGAACAAAGAAGAAATACACGATCAGACGTGTGTTGTTGTATTATATCTATTACTAATCTTTTCTATTTAGATCTACATTTAATCTGATAAGATCTGAAATCAGTAGCTTGTTTTAATTTGAATTAAATCGAGTGATGTAAAAAAAAAAAAAATGAAAAGAAAACAGGTATAATCAAAAACTATAAAAAGTTTATTAAAATACTATTAATTCATAATTTTTTGTAGTGATGTCATGAATGTTAGTTATAATTTTTATTGTAAAAGTAGTTGACGTTTAAAAGTTTAACTTTGTATTTATTTCTTTTTAATTTTTTATAAAAATGAATATAATATAGAATTTAATATTGTTACAGTCCATTGACATGATACTACTAATAATAAATGACTTACTTATTGTTGAATAAAAATAGGAATTGATAAAAGAAATAGAAAACAAACCATTTATTTGTTAGTCGGTTCGGGAATTAGTTCAAGTATTTCCACGATGTTTCATTTTATATAACCACTTTATTAAAAAGAATGCACCGTATCGCATCGCATCAGCCTATCGCAGTCCACTGCTGGACATAAGCCTCCTCAAGCTCGCACCAAATATTTGCGATCCTCAATTTGTTTTCCGCAATCCTCATCCAGCCTCCGCCAGTCTGCTCCAGCGGCCATCGGTCCTGCGACATACATGACCAGCCCACTGCCACTTCAACTTGCTGATTCTACGGGCTATGTCGGTTACTTTGGTTCTCTCGCGAATATACTAATTTCTGATTTTATCCATAGCACGTTGAGTAACTTTAAATTTGTGTACTAATGCCGTCGTCAGTGTCCACGTCTCGGCGCCATATTATGTCCACACAGGTAGGACGCACTGCTCGAAGACTTTTGTCTTTGTGCAAAGCGGAATCTTCGAATTGAAGACTCGACGAAGCCTACACAAATGCCACCCAGCCAAACTGAATCCTCCTATTGGCTTCCATCTCGAAGTTGTTTCGGCCAAGTTGGATTGAGTGGCCTAGGTAGTTATGTCTACCTGTCCTGTTCTGTACAATTTCGAGAAGGGTAGGTACCATCGACAGATATCAGTCTCGGCATGACATGTTTATTGAACGTAACTTTCGTCTTGTCCAAATTCATATACATAATCAAAAGAACAATAGAAATACCTATAATTATGTAAGTAAACTTTTTATACAAAATTTCATTAAAGTAAATAAATATGTTTAAATAAATATGTTTAAATAAATAAATAAATAAATATGTTTAACACACACACAAGGTCGTCTGTTCCTAAGGTAGGCAACTTAATGCCTGTGTTTTAGGTAACAGCCGACTGATATACATTTTTTTTTAAATAAATATACCTACATATAAATAATATATATATCTATAAACATATATTACACCCAGACTCGGGGCGGGAATCGAACCCACAACCCTTGGAGCAGAAAACAGGGTCACTGCAAACTGCGCCAACGGGTCAGTCAAAGTATAATTCAGTATTTTCCTGTGGATGATTTTAGCATAGTTAACTAAATCAACTATTATTAACCAGTGACCCGAGCTGTGTACTTTACTGTGAATTGACTGCTATTTATTTTTATTGGACTATTTTCTGCAATCAGTTTAAGCAAGACCATGTCCGAATTGTGAAACAACGCAACGTACTAATCTGCAAAAACGGTATTATGCAATGTGATCCCGAGCGGGCCAAGTCTTAAGAATCTTTTGTTACGCTTTTCTTTGCCTCTGAACACTTTATATACTGCCAAATAAGTGCAGAATTGTCCTACAGAATGGAAGTAATACCATTTTGGTAAACGGATGACGAATATGAAGCAATGAAAAAGCCGTTACATTTTAGTTTAAGATTGACATTTTTTAAATGATAGTCGTGGAAGTTTTTACTCTCAATGTAAAAGTGTTACATAATTCTAACGTCGAGTCCGACTTGTACTTTTTTAAATTTAATATCGTGAGAACGTAGCCTTCGAAGTGTTAACATGTAAAAAAAATTGTCCATAGGTATGCTGCGGAAATTATGTAATAATTAGTTAACGAAGCGTACTACTATTTTATGACTTAATTGTATAAGATTTCATTTTATAAACCAATTACTTTTAACCTTTTGTAAAACCTTTCGAAAAGAAAATATTTAATATGTTCTCTTTTCAAAAGATTTTACAAAACAATAAAATAAAATATACAATAAAATAAACAATTTTATCTTACGTAATGCTTCTTACTTTTTGTTGAAAATATTTTTTTTAAGAAGATTAATAATTAACAATAGAACGTTACAGTTGTTTATGAAATGCAAATATTATTCCTAATTTTATGAATCTCGTAACGTAGTCTTTAACTCTACATTGAAATATCGAACACTATAGGATTCGAGATATTCTGCTCTCAACGTGATCGTGATGGAGTTTCACAATCTAAGACAGTAAATATAATACCGATCCGGTTTATTCAATCCAGTAAATTCCTAATATGTGGTGCTTGAATTTGCTACTAATCGAAATGCCTGCACGTGGTATTTATAGCAGACTCACTATTCACAAGCGTAGTAGAAAATAAATTTTCAATACAATTATTTATAATATTAATGAATACAATTTAATACATTACATTAGATGATATACGACACATATAACAATAGGTAAATACGCCAGTTTCAAAACTATATTCGAAACTTTTTAATAAAAAATAATAATATAAGTAGATATAAAATTCTTAACGAAGAAAGTTTGATCTTGAGTCGTTAAATTTTAGTTATATTTCCATCGATTAATCTTGCAATATAGGCACGGTTTATACTACTCTTTGTAAGTGCCAATTTTGTAAGTTGTCTTTTGAAATATCGTTATTTATTTTGTTTGATAATGAGACCTTATTTCATTATTGTAACATATAAATTGCTTGTTTGTGATAAATATTACCACACAATCCAGAACATATGTACGTGTACAAAATTGTTAAATTTTGGGCTTATTGTTTGTAATAAACTACCACTGAACAAGGTCATTTTATTACGAGAAATATACGAAGATGTCTATATGTAAGACTAAGTATGCAGTGCATACTATGCACGTAGCACTTGTTTTGTTTAAATACGAGAATAATCAAAAGCTACAAGCTTTTGTAATATGCAGTTGTTAGTAAACTTTAACATATTATATACTTAATATACTGTTAACTTTAACTGATAATACTAAATAAATAAAAACAGAAAACTTTACTAAGGTTCTGAAAAAATATTTTATTTTATATATATATATATATATATATATATATATATATATATATATATATATATATATATATATATATATATATATATATTTATATATATATATATATATCATATTAAAAGTCTGGTTGCGCATATTATGCTTAAATTATGAATATTTGTAAAATTTACCTAATGATGAATATTTTAAACCAAGTTACGACAGTAGATTTATTTCACACTTATTTTCTTTGTAAATATATCAGAGTTTTTTTTTAAATATATATAAAGGCTCCTATTTTAGAAATGACAGTGATGTTAATTGGCTCAATATAAACAAGTACTAGGTAGTAGTTCTCGCTTTAGCACTCGCCTCTTTAAGAAATATAGTAATACAAAAAAATCTATGCCTGGGTCTCGAAACTAGAGCCATTTATGGTTGCGAATTTCAAATGCGGTACAAGTACGTTACAGAACCGACTTCATAAACGGCAATGTATACTATAATCTTAAACGAGAATCATATATGCCGTTACCTTTGGATTTGGTTCATAACCAATATTAGAAATATTAAACTTATAACTCACATAATTCCGTTACGTGCTAGAAACAGATTATAAGTCATTTCAAAAACGAGTGTAGAGTACAGAAAGTAGTGGTAGTGTTTTTATACGTTTGATATGTGTGAAATTATTGTTGTTATCAATATTTAGAAGACCGCTAGTAAACTTTATTTTCGAAAAGAAACTCTAATTTTAGTGATTTTAAAATCGTAGTATAATTTATAACAACTAGTAAAACCTACCTAACTAAGTAGTAACCTACCTAAACTGAAAATTAAAATATATAAATATATCGATTTATCCATCATATTTTGATAATGAAAATAAATAAAACAATATAAATCGAAACGTAAATGAGTATATAAATACATTTTTATCTATGAAATATCAATATATATTTAACCTTATTTATCATTTATTTATTGCATAAAATATTTTTTGAAAGCCTTTTTCCTTTTAAGAATTTGATTCCAACGTTGTCCTTTTTCTTTAGGGAAATTAATATTGACTTTCATTGATTAATTTCATAACTAATGAAAAAACTGTGGTTGACAAACCAATATAATTTTTAGAAATTTAATCATCTCAAACTGATTAGATTATTTCTACTTGGGCGAAAGTATATTTGCTACGTAATATTAGAGAGGAACTAAAATATAGCTAATATTACAACTAAGATACTATAACTGTGGTAGCTGCGGATAGACAAAGTCGACAGTTATCGTTTTTATCATTTTTGATTATCACTTTACAAGTCTATCATATAAGTTTTACGTGACTCCGTGATCCGGCAAGAAAACCCAGCACATACTCTTTTGAAATAATTTCAGTAATATCATTGAAAAACTATCAACAATATTGTAAGAAATTTAACAAAATATGTCATCTTTCATATAATCTTGAAAATTTTATTAAATAATATGCATTTTTATCGAAGCATTTTTAATTTAATTTAAAAGTTCACTTATATATCTTAAAAACACTACGAAACTATTGCGTCCGAGGTTGTAAGTAGATCGAATGAATCATATTTGGATTATAAAAATATTTTTTACATAAGTTAGCGATATTATCCCATAGTAATATAAGACATGATGGTGTGAAAATTCCTACAAAAATATTATTTATTGATGTTTGCTGTTAATCCAATACGTAGCGGAAACGTCGAAGAGAGTGTAAGGATGTTGAAGATAACTGTAGTGTAAAAAAAACTATTTGCATGTTTATATTATAAAACATAATTATATCAAATCGCATTTGTCATTTAGATTTTATCGTTATCTTATCTCTATTATTTAATCGTAATGAGGAACAGGAAACGGTTGAAATTATTATTAATTATTGAATAAGTTCTGATCTCTGTTTTTCTAGAATAGTAACTAATGAACCTTAGTAAACTTTTCTGTTTTTGTCAGTTTTTATATTTACATAAACTTATATTATGTAGTCAATCCTTTTTTTTTTCTTCTTCTTCTTTTCGTTCTATAAGTATCTATAATTGCATATTTTACAAGCTTTTATTAAACTTTTTTCTGTCTACCAGTGCGCTTCTTTCTCCTCCTTGAATTGTTTTTGCACAAATTTACATTATGTCAATCTCTTTGATTTTTTCGTTATTCAACGAATCGACGAATTGCAAGCAAACCTCAACGACAAACCGTCCAACCGTTCATACAAAACCAACAAAGGCTCACGAAACCTATTCGGTGGCATTCACGCGGTGTACACGCAAGATTGGAGGAATTGGACAACGTGCGACAGCATACGTCAAATATCATTCGTTGGCCTTCGTTGGTTTACTGTGTACGCACTGTTAGATATAACTGTACGAGTATATTAGATGTAGACAGATGATTAAAATTCAAGGTAATTTTCAGTTCTATTAAAAATCAATCGTACTTTTTATACTATAAATTCATACGATATTTTTTTGTGCCTAATTTATAATCCAATTACAAAATTAAGAACCGTAATATGTTTATCTTTTACCAATGTCCAATTGCACAGTCAATTTGACCTACTTAACAAATATTAATCTTTCACGATTAGACACTAGCTACTAGAGCTTTATGCAAAAGTATATTAAGATATTAAACATCTCAAAGGAGCAAACTAATAAGCACAATATGTCAAATAATTATTGTCTATTAAAAGTATGACTGAAATCACAATATAAACCTGCTCTAAAATAAAATTAATGTCTTTTTATCAATCATTTTTATTACCATTACATAGGTGTAATTACCGATTACTTGGTTGTTTGAACTACTAATGGGCTATTAATAACGGTTTTATATTAAAACTGATATCTATTATAAATAAATAAAATTGAAGTGCCAGCTTGTAACATTAAAATGACAACCGTTTACTACGTAAACGTATGATAAAGATAAATATATAGTCTATCTGTTTATGGTCCTCACAGGTACATAACTGTTACAAAAAATAACTTAAGTTGCTCTTGTTTAAGACAAAGAATTATGGTTTCTCCAAAACCTTTTATATGGTAATTAAGTTTGTTCTAAAATAATGTATTATTTGCGAAGGTGGTTTTATAAACATAGTATAAATCCTTATCCAAATAAATAGATTATTCATCACAAGTACTTCTTTTTGAACAAATTATCTTGACATGTTTTGATTTCAATGAATATCTTATAAAATAACTCCGCAACGAAACAATGATCACAACAAATTGAAAGATGAGAATGATTTTTTTGTATTATTATTAGCCAGGCATATGAATCCTTACGAATGAAAAATACTTTATCAATGAGGCAACTTTGTGAAGGTAAACTTTGTCTTTTATAACATCTAATTTGAATGCATAATTTAGAAAACAATGTAAAATCAAATGAAACGATGTTGCGTCGCGCCGAGCGCTGATGCAATAAGTCGCCCGAGTTATCGTTTGCTGTAACAATTAATAAAGCACAGGGGCAAACATTTAAGCACGTAAGAATAGATTTACATCAAGACTCTTCACACGGACAACTAAGTATATGTTGCCTTATTAAGATCAGGCAACATATAGTTGTCCGTGAAACACCAGTATGTTCTTTTACCGCAAGAATATTAAACAGACAATATCATGTACGCAGAAGTACTATAAAATATCCACTAAGAAACCTAATTCTTATTTATATAAGTACCTACATAATTTTCTTATATACCCACATTTAATAGAACCCCAGTATTTTTACCCAGCATGCCTTTATTATTCCTGTTCTCGAGACATTTAACTATATTTCCACTATTAAAGTAAACATAATATAACATCACGCCTTTTAATCCCCGAATGGGTAGGCACAGTTGCACATATTAAATGTAACACCTACTTTTTGCCAGTTATGAATCCGTAATAGGGGGCGAGCCTATTGCCATACACCAAACACCATTTCAGTCTCCGTGCTATTACTGAGAATTTTCGAAAAATAAAAACCCAATACGTTGACCGGCCTAGGAATCGAACCTGAGACCACTTGCGCAGCTGTCATGCTTGCGACCACTCGATCAAGAATGGGCACTCTTGAAGTAATGGTTTAAAAATATTTAAGTACGTTTTTTCCTCAAATTAATACGCGGATGAAACCGCGGGGCACAGGTAGTTTATGAGATAAAAGCAGATATTATTTTATTTCTCGTAACATTTTTATGATTAGCGTCATTCAGTCTTCTCCACAGATTATATAATTATTTATTGATAGATTTCTCTTTTCATAACAATTTCAACATTTTATTTTAACCGTGAAATTTCAATATTACTTAAATTTTTAATTCTTATGGTCGATATAATGTAATTTTTATAATTCTACTTCGTGACATTAAAGATTTTTAAAATAATCAAGTTGCTATTTAGATGAATTTAAATTATAGAAGCTGTATAACAACAACATATAGCTTAGTTATATAATATATAATTATTATCTATTGTAATCGGTAAATTGTAACTGAGAGTCTATTAAACATTGCTAAATTTAATGCATTTAGACGTTACTGATTCTCTTAATAGCATATTACAGAAAGATAGATGTGTAGTGTGTAAAGATGTTACGAAGCGATACGGCGCATGATGAAGGGCAGTATTGCGCACGCGCAAGTGGGAGTATATGAAAAGTAGATCAATAAGAAGCTCGCAGTCATGTGACTACGAAGGCCAGCCGCTCTAGCAGGGATGCCTTTCTGTGGCATTCTATTCACGAATTTTTCAAATATTATATCTTGAGTAATAAATTATTAATAAATATTTATTTATTGATTAATAAATTTTATTAAAATTATATTTGTTATATAAAAAACTGAAATAATTTCTAATTAATTATAATACAATTTAATAATTTTTAAGAATATAAGTTTCGAATATTATAATGATTAAATTAATAAACGACCACGTCAAGTCATGTAACACCAGTAATTTGAAAATATTAATATAACAATATCTCTTTATATCAATATATCAGTAGGTATCTTATATAAAAAATTATAATCAGGAATTGGGTGTAATTAATAAAATTAAACAATAATTACTTTGGCTTATGATTAAAGTTACTGCATTATTAAGATTGTGCATTATATTAATATGAATTTTATTAAAAAAACTTATGTTTAATTGATTTGAAAAAATAGGTGAGTGGTGTATCCGTTCTGTAGAGGTCAGGCGTTGCAATATTTTTATAGCCATTGGGCTATAAAAATATATTGATAACTGTGTAGTTCAAACATGTTGTCCACGAAAACAGCCAACATGTAAGTCGGCACGCCTACTAAGCGGACTTGGTGCACATTTCACGAGTTCGGGTCACGACAGTTATAATCGTGGTGACAAAGAGAATAATTAGGCCCAATTAAATTCCGTAACCACCACGTATGAACATTAGTCATAAATTACTTTGATTGTATAGTTCAGTTTTGAACTAATTGGAAAGGGTAGTTACGAGTGACAAATTAATTAAATGTAGGTCTTTTTTTTCCGGTCTTGGTATAGACAACATATTGCGAAAAAAAACTGCTCTTTTTCGTGAGAACAATTTTACGCTTAGGTTCAGGTTTGTCTATAGAAATTAATAAAACGGGTCAAAACGTATGTTCAATGCAAATCGGCTCAGTAATGAATTAATGATAATAATCATCATATTATAAGGATCAATTTACTGTATAAAAAAAATAAAATGTTTCGATTCTATTTACTATTGTTGTCTAAATTTCTTTCTCATAATATATTATAAATATTTTCCTATTGTCCTAATCATCATCATAAAAAAACACTCTTTTAAATTTTGATCAAGTGCAACGAGCGGCTGATATTATTATTTGCAGAATTATTCAAACGGTTTGTCATAAATCGAGCTTTTAGTAAGTATACTGCTACTAATTCAATTTTCAGGTTTTAGAAAGTTTTTATAAAGTACATGTTCATTTGAAAAGTGGAAAAGGCCTCGAAGAAAAGGCGAAATGCTAACGAAACTGAAAGACTGACGGCAGATAATTTGTTTGCGAAATTATTGAATTTTTTATATCAATTGATACAAAAAAATTAACCTTTCGAAAGTAATAGCATATTTTTATTGCTCGCCTTTTAATCTATGTACAAGCTCGTTCTTAAAAAATCAAGACCACATTTCTTCAAATCTGTAAATTAAAAAATTATTACCTACCTAATGATTTAAGAGAACTCTTGCAATGCCGTTGGCAGTAAAGGGCCTAGTCTAGTCGGATGTATGTGATTAGATCAAAGGAGTAATAACAATTAATTAATTCCTGTCATTATTCACCTACATAAATATTTTTTGTAGCCTGTATGAGTTTATTAAAATTATATTTATATTATTATTATTGATTTATTGCTGAAAAAAAAAGTTGCAAATAATATATATATATATATTGCTTATATTAGAAGCAATATATATATCGTTATTTGCAACAGCCCGTAAATATCCCACAGCAAGGCATGGGCCTTTTTTTAAATAAAGAGTGTTGAACTAAATCCGACTTAATTCTTGCCATTGTGGGTTCGACTTTAGAGGATTTACATGTCTCAGAATTGTTGACGAAACATGCATCTTTTCTCACGATATTGCTCGTCGACACTGAGCGCGAAATGAATAATGTCTGGTGTCGATTCGTGCCCTTTTTTTAATAATAACTAAAGGTGTTTTTCATTAAATATAAAGATACCTTTCTTTTAAATATTTTATTTATTTATTTAAAACTTTATGTGTAATAAATTATTATTGAATAATAATGGTAAAAGATTTACAGCAAATGTGCAGTGGCGGCCTTATCACTGAAAGCGATTTCTTACAGGCAACCATGAGTATATAGGATTTTTGGATACAAAGCAGTTGATGCAATAAAATAGTAATTTAATATAAATATAAAAATAATGACTGGTGAATTACCATCGACATTCGGGGAGAGCGCTCGGCGCACGGTTCCCACTCGAATCATGTAAAAAAAATAGGTAAATATTAATAAACTTTTAAGTAAAGTTACTCAACAATTATCCAATTATTTACGCATCGTCTGGACACCCTAGCAGCTACAGTACGCGCGCGAGTTCATGTCCATCGGGGCCTGAGGTGAAGGGCGGGAGCAGCGCGCCCCGCCTCGCCGAATTCGTCCGAAATCGAGTGTTGTCCGTTGACGGTGACGCGTGCTTGTCGATACTAAAAACTATTGACCGCTATTGTATTATTTTTTTTTTACGAAACCATGAGTACTTCGCCTTCAACAATTTCAAATAGAAAAAAACTTTTATAATACATAAGCATGATAAGGCCGCCATTGCACATTTACTGTAAATTTTTTTTCTTCAATGCTATTATTTAATAACGTGTGTAATAAAGTATTAAATAAAAATAAATAAATAAATAAATATTTAATTACTTAAAGTTGCAATAAATATGGAATAGATATTATGGTTGACCAAATGAGATTATCGATATCGACATTATGATAGGTCACAGAACTACCGCATTCCTCAGGATGGACATGAACTCGCGCGCGTACTGTAGCTGCACTTTCGACACAAAACAGGTAGTTTATCTACGTCCAAACGCCGCCACGTGTAAACAGGGTAGCAGGATAAACAAGCATGATCCAGTCCCCCTTAATACTTTAATCCTGGCTTAGGAAAGGCAAAAATACTAAGATATTTTACTCGTTTAAGCAACAAATTTGTTGACTAGGTAAATTATGTGACTTTGGCAATTTTTAGGTGTGAACAAGCGACACATTACAACACCTGTGCATGTGCCGCCGGCATGACTGGAAAAGTGTCATCGCTTCATTTATTCGAATTAAAATTTATGAAAATTTGGTCAAAAATTAAGTATCTATTTTTATTGCATGACCCGAATGGGAACCGCGCGCCGAGCGTTCTCCCCAAATATCGATGGTAATTCACCAGTCACCCTGTATATTACATACTAAACACAGTCATCAATACATGTAACCGTACTCTAACTTTATTAGCTTCTAAACAACCCACTGCTGAGCGAAGGCCTTTTCTCCGTATAGAAGAAGGATTGGAGCTTAATCCACCACGCTGTTCCACTGCGGGTTGGCAGATAATTTTCCAACCATGAGTAATGATCGTTATCAGGTGTCTATGATAACAACCGGGACCAAGGGCTTTACGTGCTCTCCGATGCACCCACAAAGGCATACACCCAGACTGGAAACAAATATTTGTACAAATACAAATATATGTCCCGAGTGGCAATCGGATCCGCGACCGTCGGTGTGCAGCATTGAGGCGACTTGTCGCACCACTACACCAGAACGGTCGTCCATAGACTATGCATTTTGTGTTAGATAATACTGTTTAACACGACGTTCAATTATTTCAACTGATTGAGATAGTCTAATATCACCAGTTACAGCGCATTCCGAAATTTCACTGTCTTTACAGTGAAAATTTCACTGTCAAATTTTGTTCGACTCAGAGGCATCTCGAGTAGATTGTTATTCCGGGGCCTAAGGTGGTGTGGGAGTAAAGAGTGTCAGGATTTTAAAGGATATTATAAAGGAGAGAGTGTGTGTAAATGACGTCGCTATCGTATTGTTAACCGTTTAAGTTGTGTTCGGTATTGCGTAATGATCGTACTTTTGTTGATCGTACTTAGTTACTGAAATAAGATTTTAAATTATACTAAGTTACAGGAATCAGCATAATCGATTACAGCCAGAAGAAGGGTTAATAATATTGTTTTGTATAAATTAAACAACAAACCATTCTTTTACTACAGATTATAGATAGAACAAGCTCACGACTTGCTTACAATAGTTGCTGTCAAAAACTCTCCACCAGGGTCGACCCAAGGCATACGTGTCGATGCATTGATAACTATGGTCTTGCACTGCCTCAGGATAATATCTACTACTCGTTTTGGATAACTTGTTGAGCAATGTTTTATTTAGTACATTCTTAATGCATAGTTACTTATTGCAATGAGAAACTTGTTTTACAAATGATAATTATTTAGTTATTTTAGTTTAATATATTATACCGTAATGAACTGTAAGAGCTCGTTATTTTGTCACTATTGGGCAAATACATTTTTCTTAATACTGAGACTGCTTCGCTGTAGATCGACGAATTCACAAGTCTCAGAATATCTTCCAAAAGTCCGAAACATACAATCATGTAAAAAATATCTTTTCTATAAGGATAGACTTTAGCATTTTTTTTTGTCTTTAAACTTTAAAATACAGTGGGAAAGAAAAAAGATTTTGTAATTTTTTTTCAGATGATATAGATGTTTTCCCAACTTAGATTACACAATTTACCTTTTTTGGTTTATAAAATATTATTAAAAAATCCTGTATTGGTGATTTAGAAACTCTACTTCGATACACATCTGCATTATATACACAAACGTTTGTGATGAACGGATATCGAACCTGCGACCGCTAACGCAACAGCCAGTACTTGTGACCACTACGCAAAACCGTCGACAAATTGATAAACTTTATATAAATTAAAAAATATATAATAATTAGCATAAAATATAATGTATAATAAACAGTTATTTAGTTCGTGAATGAAAAGTGCTATAATCGATAAGATGAATGTAATTCGTGATCACTGATCATCTTTCTACTCGTAATTGCAACTTTCTTAAATGTACCGAAAGGCTAAGGAATTAAGTAATAATTACGATAAATATAAATTTAATAACGACCGAAGATACTTTTTAACAGCAAGAGAAAACAATAATTTAGAGATCAATAACTAATATTATATAAAGAACTCTCACAAGAAAGGTTCCGTTTCACCGTATTATATAATATTAAAATAATTTTAAGATTGAGCTAAAACAACAACAAAATGAGGACAAAATGACAAAATGATTTGTATTTCCTTTAAATTTTTAAACATAATCATAGTTCCATAATTCACGTATCATTATTCTGTGAAAGAAATCAAAAACAATATCAAGTGTCTACCTATTACGATTCGAAAGATACAAATATGTGACAAACGAGCGAACAGACTGACGAACGGGCGCATTAAAATCAACTTAGTAACTCAGTTGTTATAAAACCGTAAGAGTACAAACTATAAAGAACACAACTTACTTAACTTTTACAATGCAACTTTCTTAAAAATATATTAATCAGTACGGTGCAGTGCTGTTTAAAAATAATATTCAATATAAAAATCATAGAAAGAAATGTTAGAGAACTGAACGTACCTATATAGCAAAGACATGTGGTTATTTGAAAGTATGAAAATTTTAATATCTCGAAATTTTTTCTTAGTTACTGAAATACATTTTTATTCAATCAAATATTTATTGGTATATTATTGCGAACAAATAAAATTATTTCAATAAAGGTTTTTTTTTATGTTAGTTGGATAGGCAAACTGGCAGACGCGGACGTGCCACCTGATGGTAAGTGGTCGACATCGCCCATGAACATAAAATAGTTTACCTGGAACTAGCCCAGCCAACACATTTATGTGTTGCCTATTCTGAGACATATGATGTTAAGTCTCGGTGCCAGTAATTACACTGCCTGTCTTGCCCTTCTTTCCGAAACACAGCAAAGCTGTTTCACGGAAGAAACAACCAAGATGGTGGTACCCATGCAGCCAGGAGCGCGGCACAGCGCATCCCTCCCACCGGTAAATTAAATAGTAATTTTTTTTTTCCATATTTAATTAACTGTATTTTACTATATGTAGATATAGTAAAATACAGTTAATTAAATATGAAAAAAAAAAATTGATAAAAAAACCGGAACAGTTGCTGATCCGTCGTGGATATATTTTTTTTAAATCTTTCGTACAGGACTGTAGTCTCGCAAACTTGGGATTGATTTCATGTGTGATGTATTCAAACTTTAGATTAAGCTATTATTAGATTATTACCAAATTGTCTATATACTGTCAAGGTAGGCGTGTGTAGTGTGTAACAGAAGATATTTTATTTTCATTTTGATGCAACGCATAGGTGTAGTTATGCAATTCATATAATAAATTAAATATTATATTATACTGGTGTTTTATATAATAATGGAAATATTTAAGAATATAGCCCGGTAAACAACTTCTGTCCATTATTATAATTATGAAAGTATCTATGGGTTACATCGCGGTATTTATAATTTTAGACATTCTTCGTTCATATTTTATTAGTCAAAATGTAAGAAATATATATTACCTACTTATATTAATACACAAAACTGTATTAAAAGAAATGCGCTTGATCATTCTTTTAAATTGCTTATTTTGGGTCAGGTTGTTAAAATATAATTCTGTTTATGCAAAAAAAATATAACAAGACTAGCGGCCCGATCCCGGCTTCGCACGGGTATTTAACTAAAATTAAAAAAAATATAAATTTATATTTTTTATTTATTTATTTAATACTTTATTACACACATAAATGAATTAACATTGTAAAATATTTAATAGCAAATGTGCAATGGCTCCCTTATCACTAAAAGCGATTTCTTACAGGCAACCATGAGTATAGGATTTCTGGACACAAAGCAGTTGATGCGTAAAGTACTAGTATCATACATACAAAGTTACATACATAAAATAGTAGTTTAATATAAATATATAATACATACACACATACACATACATACATAGATACATACATATATATATACATACATACATACATACACATAATAACCGTAAATTATTGACATACAGCGTTGAGTAGGCTATGCATTTTATATGATTTTTATCATCTACACCTACGTCGATACTGAAAAATATTTTATAATAGACGGATTGAGTTGTCAAACATGTGTCAAAATAAAATCTTATATTTTTAAACGAGCAATTCTTGTATATATATATATATATTTATTAATCTGAATCTCAGAAACGGCTCCAACGATTTTCATGAAATTTAGTATGCAGGGGGTTTCGGGGGTGATAAATCGATCTAGCTAAGATTTATTTTTAGAAAATGTCGTTTTATCCCTTTTTTACGCAATTAAAAAATATCATTAGAATACGAAGGCAAATTTCGCCGTCATTGACAAGCTTATAATAGCTCGGATAGGAATCGGGTGGATTCGAAATTAAAAAACCCGGGTTCGAATAAGAGCTCTTTTTATTTTTTATTTAAATAACCAATTTCTATTATTTTACTATTATGTCGGTAAGATTGAAAATATTATTTATGTTTCATCAATATGTAATGTATCTAAATATAATTTAACCGAGCAAAGATCGGTCATCCAGGTACTGTAATTTAAATTAAAAACACTAAGAAGTACTGATATCAACTTCGAAGCAAATAACTTTCAACCCCCTTTTAACCCCGTTAGGGGATGAATTTTGATAAAATACGAAACAAGTCTTCAATCAATTCTGTTAAAGAATATTTATGCAAAGTTTGAAGTAGATTGGACCAAGGAATCACGTTTTCCCATACAAACTTTGCCCCCTTTTCACCCCCTTAGGGGTAGAATTTCATAAAATCCCTTCGTAGCTGATCTCTACTCGGCGAAAGGAATATTCCTACCATATTTCAAGACTACATTTTATTTAGAAAACGTTTATATGGGAAAAAGAAAAGGGTTATTTTTAGGGTTTTCCCGACAATTATTCGAATTTTTCTCACCTTTTAAACCTTCCCTAGACCTCCACGAACATTTCAAGACCAAGATAAGATAAATCTGTTCAGCCGTTCTCGAGTTTTAGCGAGACTAACGAACAGCAATTGATTTATATATATACATAGATATTATTCCATGTGACGTTGTATAACAAACTGAACACACTTACGTTACCTCGAAAATGGTATCACCGATTTCGATGAAATTATAAAAAATTATGTATTTAAAGTATGTAGACGGTTCATCCTAGATGGTCCTAGAGTTCAGCAGGATACGGTCGTTTTCATACCTGCTTTCATACAATTCATCTCCGGTTACGACCGTTGCCAGGTAAAAGAATAAGCTTATGTAGAAGTGAGTAAGCGTAACGGGACAAGTTGGTCATCCAAATATGTGACGTAAAGTACGCGTTATCGTCATCATCTTCATATCAGCAATTGAATGTCCACCTAGAATGTGAACCTAGGCCTCCACTCTCCTCAACTCTTCTGTCCACCTCCTGTACGAACGTCCCTCCATTACTCGCTGTGCGACTTGGAGCTTTTTTAAAAGGCCCATATTTAGAGACCACGTCTCAGATACGATGTATGTCATCACTGGTAACAAAAATTGGTCGAAGACTTTCGACTTAAGGCACTGAGGTATGATGGATGAAAACTTGAAAAGACGTTTTATAACTACACGAACACTGCCCATTTTGACTGGATTCGACGACTGACCTCTTTCTCAAAGTTTGGCCAACCTAATGTTTCATAGTTGTGGTGTGTTCACCAAACTGTTATTTTTGCGTTAGATGTTCGGAGCACAGACTTCATCAGGCTAGACCGTTCACAATTTGATATTAATATTCAGTGTGCTTCTAAGCGATAGTTGGTCACTCCCGGTTTTCACCCTTTGGTTCACGTAGAAGTCATTGAAAATTTTTGGCCTTATGGTCGTGATGAAGTATCTCATTTTTGGTGGAACCATCGGGACTCATCCAGGTAAATTTCCTGCGAGACGGCTTCTGGAAGAAAGAGTTCATCATAAAGAGTCCCTCCTTCTCCAAAAATCAGCTAGCCTCAAACCTCTGAGGTTCAGCTTCCTATACCCAAATTACCCCACCCTCAGTTCATCTCATATGTTCGCATTGAAATCCCCCGTCTTCTTCACCTTCGTGTTTCGCGGTCGGAGAGATTACAGAAATCGTCTAGAAACACCACATATACCGAGACATTATTCACTAATATATACATATGTAGGTACTCTTATTACCCTTCTGTTTTTCCATTAAATCGAATCGCACTCAGACAGCCCCGCAAGAACCGCAGGGAGCCGGGCTCGACCCATGTGGCCCGCGCACCACGCGCCTCCTGCACAGAGCGGACGAGCGAACCCGCCCGTTTCTGCGACGGAATGGAGGGAAAGACGTCCCCCTCATTTCTCCGAGCCCTTTCGGCGCCACACCCACACCGTTCGCACCACCGTGCCGAACACATTACCGCGCTTATGCGCCATCCCACGCGCTATCGCGCCACCGTCGGTGCGCTTCCGTGCCCCCGTTCGGGCTTGGGCGAGTAAACCCATCATGGTCAACGTAGAGTTGACCATGACTGGGTTGGCCACAGCGTGAGATAATGTGGCCCCGGCGTCCCATTGTGCTTTCGCGCCCCTCCTGCTGGTTTTGGTCCGCAGGGGTCCGAAGACCCCTACTACTCGCAACCAGTGCGAGTAGCATTCTCCTATCCGACACCCGGGGACGCGCCCAGTAGGAGGTCCAGCAACTCCCGTGGGAAAATAAAAATAGCCTAAATTACTACTTACAACATAAGTTATCAGTAAGTTATAAACCAGCAAAACTACCGAGAGTTACCAGTTATAGAAAACCTGGGCCGGCCTAAGAGTGTGCGAGGTATGCAGCTGCACACTCGAGCCTTTTTGGAGGGCATACAATTGGGGCATAAAAAGGGGCATAATTTCATTGTAGAATTATCGAGTAGTACAGATATATTTCATCCGATAATTATCGAGTAATATCAATACATAGAAACGACGACCTTTTTTTTCTTTAGTAGTAGCACGGAATTAAGACTAGATATAGTGGATATGGGATAAACTTCCGAAAAGCGGATACCGAATTTCGTCATGAAATTCGGCACGGACATTCTATTTGACTATTTATGAGTCCCCTTAAAGGGATTTTTGGCGGCACGCAATATTTTTCGAAATATTGAATTTTTTAAGTACGCTGCTTAGCACACTCTATATACGAAAGCGAGTCGATCAAAAGAAGAAGGAAAAAAAACCTAACCTGACCTATCCTAGAGTGCGTAAATGCATTTCACAGCGATTTAAAAAAAAGACCTAACAACTTAACCTAAAATAACGATTTAAAAAAAATCTTAATCTAACCTAACCATTAAAAAAAACCCTAACTATTAAAAAAAAAAAGACAACAACCTAACCTAACCTGACGATTTAAAAAAAATCTTATGCTAACTTAACCTTTAAAAAAAACCCTATAAAAAAAAAGACCTAACAACCTAACCTAACGATTTAAAAAAAATCTTAATCTAACCTAACCTTAAAAAAAAAAACCCTAACTGCGGAATGAATTTCTCAGCCTTCAAAAAAAAAAAAAAAAAGTGGCGGAATAGGTAGTGAAACAATGGCCGATCATCTATGCGAGTTTTTATGGCGTCGTCGCGTTAAAAAATTGAACAAAAATACGTTCAATGAATTATTACAAAATATAAAGTGTGTATCCGGGAAAATAAAAAAGTGGATTGATTATATATATGTGTTTAAATAACACCTGTAGTGTGTGTGTGTAACGTGGCGATAAATATATAGATATATTAGAAGCGTGCTAAGCAGCATACTCAAAAAATTCAATATTTCGAAAAATATTGCGAGTCGCCAAAAACCCTTTTAAGGGGACTCTTAGATAGTCAAATGTAATGCCTGTGCCAAGTTTTATGAGAAAATTCGGTATCTACTTTTCGCTTTCTTATATAGAGCGTACTAAACAGCGTACTCAAAAAATTCAATATTTCGAAAAATATTACGATCCGCCAAAAATCCTTTTAAGGGGATGCTTAGATAGTCAAATGGAATATCCGTGCCAAATTTCATGAGAAAATTCGGTATCTGCTTTTCGGAAGTATACCCTGGATATGTACAGACGAGGATCTTTTTTTTTTTTTTTAGGAATACGCACAGCCTGGAGGTGAAAACATCGGTACGGGGGGTCCTGATGCCCACTTTCTTTTTTTCGTGTGCACTTCCGACATAGGATAATTATAGATAATAAAAATATCAATAATGTTTTCCACGAACATCCCAAATATAAATCTTGCACATTCGCCATTTTCGCCTTAGGCCGCCCCTATAGAAAACTCAACTATTAATAATGCTCAAGTATTAATTCTTAACAATTTATTAATTATAAAACATTTCGTAATATTATAATCGTATTCACACCCGTATTGCACAAGTGTTCAATTGATCTGCTTCTGGTCTGTCACAACGTCACAATACAATGCAACTCGACTGCCGACAGGACCTGCGGTTTAGGTTCGCCTCATGTCAACATTACAACACAGTCTATTTAAAATATTATATATAATATTGTATAAAATACGTACATATTGTATTTCTAAAATTAATTAGATATTTATTTTGCCTTAGAACAATGATAAAAAAGACATCTTCCTCCTATGATATAATATGATGTAGGTATTTGAGATAATGAGATGGCACACTGGTATATTAGTAATTAAAAATTAGTAAATTTTTGTAATAAGCTAATTTTCTTTCGTATTACGTATTTGTCGGTTAAGTTCTAGGAAACAGTGTTAAAGTAAAATTTTTAATGTATAATTTTAAGTAATAAAAGTGTGACAACCCTACATTTCTTGTTCGGTGCCGCCGTGTGTAGCGACATGGAATTTGGTTCTCGGGATTGGGTTCGGAGGAACCAAATTCCATCGTGTGTTAGCACTCTTAGGACACTGAAATCCAGCCGTCTTTATCATGGAATCATAATTATCAGCAAGAACTGTTAGACGTAACTGCATGTTTTTTACTTAGCTGTACCTACTCAGATACGTAATAAATACATATACCTATTTATTTCATTACAGTTTATTCTTTACACACATATTTTACATTTAAGTCATACAAATGAGGAATAACAAATATTTAATTCCGGCTCGGAAACGGTCAACTTTCTCTTTATTATAAAATAACTATTTTACTAAGTTCGGATTTTACTGACCACAAATTGCTTTCGATATTGGTTTTTGTTTATAAAAAAATACGACGTTAAGAGTGGTAACGTTTGCGTTATACCTATCTATGACCGACTTCATATTAACACATTGGCATTCAGGGTGAGTAAGGGTTTATTTTTATAGAAAACTGAAAAAAGAGTGTAAAACAATACTACACTACTTAATATTAAAAAAATAAAATAAACTTATGCTAAGATTATAAAAGTGGCGCTGAGAGAACGCAAAATCAAGAACTTATTTATAGACTCTGGCGGTATAAAAGATATAGATATATTAAGCTAGTATATTTAGCTAGTAAGCCAGTACTAGACCGTAGTAGGCTTTAAGACATTATTTTTTATTTTATTATTCGACAAGCGACCCGTCCCGGCTCCGCAGGGGTACAATGCTGATATTAAATTTACTACAGAATGTCTTTACCTATATATAACATTCACAGCTTTTTGTTAGTACCGCAACTGATATGTCCCTGCATTTTAAAACTGTAATATCTTCGAAAATATTCATTTAAATTTCATGCTGTTAAGAGCCATATTGATCTATATTAAATGTACAATGTATTTAAAGTACATAATTGGATAATGATTAATGCTATATTTAAAAAATCGCTTCGTAAATAAGCAATTATTTCTCGTAAAAAGAAAAGCATAAAAAATGCTTATTGTGGGTTACCCCTTCTTTTTTTTTTTTTTTTGACGCTGTGAAATGCGTTTAAGCATCCCGCCACCCGGAGGCGACGGGTATGTGAGACTCGCTGACTGCGAAGTCAGAATACCCACTAAAAGCAGTGTTGCCACCTTGATTTTTGAAAACGGGCTATCCGGGCACTGAAAAAGGGCTAGATTTTAAAAATTCTGGCCAGAAAGGGCTAAAAAAGAAATACTTTTGTTTCAAATAAAATTTTAATGATCAAGATGATTATAAATAGTAATTTAACAATATAACAGTAATCAAAACGCAATGACAAACCCGTATTATAATACTAATAAAAAAAATCACCTAATTTAAAATGTTATGAACCAGTCGTGATTGCATTTTAAATTACTTGGTTTATACTGACATGGCAGAGTTTGTGTTTAGGGTTTTCACCTCTAAAACTAGAGTTACCACAGTAAAAACAAAAAAACAAAAAAATGCTGACGGTCACTGGCAAATTTTATGCCACAAAGCACTCAATATCTTTTATCAACTCGAATAAGTATGGGAAGAGAGGTTTTTGTGTGATGTTTGAAAAGGGCTAGATTGCTCTTTTAGGGCTAAATAAGGAAATCTGGAGAAATCAAATCGTAAAAAGAGGTAGATCTAGCCCCAAAAGGGCTAAGGTGGCAACACTGACTAAAACACCGCGGTGCCCTCGTCGTCGTACAAGGACGCCACGGGATCGCTGGCGCATGCTACCGTGACGCCCCGACATTGTGGGTTACCCCTAAGAGATAGACATATACCATCGCGGACTTTTTTGTAGAACATTTTAAGGTGTACAATACTGTACTACATTGTTTTGATCTATCTCGTAGATTTCAGCCAGCGTTTGCAATGTGTTTATTTACGACATCACATTAGAAACCTCTTAAATTATCAGTGTTTCTCTACTATATTATGCATGTTATATACATATAAACCTTCCTTTTGAAGCACTCACATCAAAATCCGTTGCGTAGTTTTAAAGCTCTAACAATAAGCATACATAGGGACAGACAGCGGGAAGCGACTTTGCTTAATACTCTATGTAGTGATAACTAACCCCGGTTTTGTTTCCACCTATTATTTACTTTCCTTTATATTTTTAAATTAAAACTTTTACAATTCTTAACAGTTAAACTTCTATTTGTGTCAAAATGATACTTTCTGAATTGCTTTATTAAAATAAAATAAAAAAATTCCACACGCGGGACACAAATATTTATGTCTTTGTTGTACTATCATCAAAATAGGATTTGATTTGATGTACGAGCTATTTTGACAATAAAGTGTTAGCTCTACGATGAAATAATGATAGAATTAAAAAAAAATCTTAATCACCTCAACCTTGCTAGACCAAATTCTGCAACCTGTAGGTATATTTAATATAATCCACTATGTCAGGGACCTAAGAACTGGAACTGATTGGTCATGATTTAATATAATTTTATTCACAGTCACTTTCATATTATGAATATCATTAGTCAACATCGTGCAATATCCTCTGCATAGAATACGATCATACGTGTTATTATTTTATTATTTATTAGAATCATTAATCTCGCCTAAGTATACCCTGCCGCAGGCATGTGATTCCACTCACGATTTAGTTATGATATCGTTTGTCGCGATCTACTCGTACAACCAAAGATATTCTTAATATTTCTATGCGTACAACACTTGCCGACAAGTCTGATCATTGCGAAATTTATTCGCGTATTGGTGTTTATATAACTTAAAGGAATATTCCACATAATGATTATTAATGACAATGGTGTTTGAAACAAAACGAGTCAGTCATTTTATTGGGTTCAGTTGAAATCATTTGTCTACTTATAATTATAAAATAGTTTGATAAGTTTTTGGTATTTGATTTTATTTGTATAAAAATAAACAGACATTATGAAAAAGAAAGACTTTTACAAATCATTCGAATAAACTCCGACAGATAAAGCAACGAACGAATCAATGAAAACAGGGACACATGGACTAAACGTAGAACGAACAAACAGCCAATATTCATTGATAGATCGTCTGTTTTATACACGTATAAAGACACATATTAGCGCTATTTAAGTAGTTATAGATATTTGAGAAATTACATTGTAATATTATCAATGGACTATTGTTGTTAAAACAATACGGATATATCGATAAAGCTAAACATAGAATCATGTTACAGCAACCTGACATTATTTTATGTCTAAAGTATTAATACACATATGACAAGGTAGGTAAGAGAGTGCAACTATATCCTAGTGTCCTAAAAGTTAACCTTCATGCGGTGTTTCTTGCCTATTAGCAAACGAGGTTTTAACAGCCAAATTTTCAAAATGAATTACGACGGCAGCGAGGTCCCAGCTGAATGGTTTAGATGGCTGATATTACTCCCCACCAAAACCCAAGCAGACCAAATACAAATGGATGATAGATTTACAGAAAACACTCTACAGCATGATGAGACCCTGAGTAGATACCTAAACCTAAGTACAGCGTATAAAGATAAATAAAAAAGTACTGTCTAATGTCTTTGATTCTTTTGATTCTTTCTTAAAATTCATCGTTATAGGTTAAAAATAAAAAAATAATAAAAACATAATAAAATTGTCTATAATTTTTTATTTGAAGCTATACTGAATGAAAAAACACACACACACACACACACAAACGTCAAATCTTTGTTTTAATCAAGGAATTTATATCATAACTGGAACGCTCACTTAATAAAATTGTATATTCAAATATGCATCTTTTCTTACGAGAGTTACCTTGAATTAATGGTAGAAAGAGATGCAATCCCGGCGTTGGAACGTTTTTTGAGTGCACGTGAACATTCCAGTTTGTATATAAATTCCTTGGTTTTAATAGTTTAAATATAAAACGCTTACAGCTGTCAATAGAAATAGAAATAAAATCTTGTTAAGTCTTCAATTTTAAACTATTGTAATCACTCTCTGTGACATGACATCATGTCTACTGTCATTAGTTTTAATATGTATAATTTTAGATTTACAAATAACTCCCATTATTAAAATGATGATAGCGCCTAACTTATATTTTTTTTATATTTCTTATACGACCAGATCTAATTGTAAGTAGATTATCTATATGATTATGTATTAGAAACGTCCAAATTTTAAAAAAATGGCATACTAGCTACTAATATTCAAGAAGTGTCCATACATCAAAGAAATGCTCATTAGCGATTTATTCATACAGTATTTCGCATTGATATTAAGACACCCATATGAGTAAATTTACAGACGTACGTACCTTATGTATGATCATCACAATATCAGCTACTGGATGTCCACAACTGAACATAGGCCTCCCCCAGAGAGACCGGTTCGAAACAGCCTTCATCCAAAGGCTTCCGGCGACTGTAAGTCGCCTGTCCATCTCGTGGACGGCCGTCTAACGCTACTTGCCGGTACGTCTGCTGCCCGGTCTCCACTCGAGTACCTTTCTACTCTATCGGTCGTTAATTCTATGAACTATATGCCTTACTTCATTTTTTCTTTGATCTCATCATTTCTGATGCGATCTCGCAGAGAAATACCAAGCATAGCCTTCTCTATTGTTCGCTGTGCGACATTGAGCTTGAGTAAAAGGCCCGTAGTCAGAGCCCACGTCTCAGATCCATATGTTATAATTGGTAACACGTATTGTTTGAAGACATTCGACTTCAGGCGATGACGGATGAAAAACCTTTTTTAACTTCCCGAATGCTGCTCATTCTATGTTGATTCGATTATTGACCTCTCTCTCGAAGTTGGACCTACCAAGTTGGACCTACCAAGTTGGATCTTTATCCTAAGTAGATGCTCTCGTTAACAACTGCAAGAGTTTTTCCCATTCAGATGGGAATCGATATCATATTATATACGATGAGCACAACATGGACACTCGAGATTATTTTCGTCTTGTCCATGTTTATTTCAAAGGCCTACATGTTAGGAAACTCCATCGAGGTCAGCGATCATTATTCTTAGGCTTTCCAGGAATACTGCCATGATCACGATATAGTCGGATAATAAGATGTGAGTGATGTACTCGCCACTTATTGATGCCGAATCTTTTCCATTCCAGAATCTTGAAAGTGTCTTTAAATGCAGCGGTAAACAGTTTCGGAAAGATAACATCTCCCTATTTCAAACTTTGCTATTTGGAATCGCTCTGGTGCTATGTTCCTAGACTCAAGCTGACATAATAGCATTATTGTACAAACACTGCAATATTTCGATAAACTGGTAGTCAATGTAATATCGCTGGAGAAACTGTAATACCTACCGCCCAAGTTTCGACCGAATCGAAATCGAATCGCAGGCTTTCTCATAGTTCACAAACACTAAGCACAATGGCCGATTATACTCACCTGTCTTTTGAATAATCTACCGCAGCGTATGTATGTGGTCTATGGTACTGTAGTCTTTTTGAAAACCGGCTTGTTTGGGAGGCTCGAAGTCATCAAACTTGCTCGTCAGACGTTTCGTAATGACCCTAGAGAATAACTTATAAACGTGGAAGTGAAATAGGTCTGTAATTCTTCAACAAGGTGTTATCGCCCTGCTAGAAGAAGAGCACCACCACGCCTCTGTTCCAAGATTCCGGCGTTACGCCCTCAACACGCTATTAAAAAGCTTCTGAAGGACTATAAGTGCCGGTGTTTCACCTGCTATCAGAAGCTCTGACGTAATATCGTCCTCACCTGGTATCCCTTTGTTTGTAAGTTGTCCCAGAGCTATATGTACTAATCTGGTGCTTGTTGATGTCCGAGATGTCTTTAGAATAGTGTCAAGTGAGCTCGGCTCTCGGATCTTCAGCCAAGCTGAGGAAGGTAGGCTGACTATACAACTGTCCCTAAAACTTCTCGATTTCCTTCATTATCTCGACTCTAGACGACGTTTTACGTCCATCCATCCTCTATTCCAGCTTCGGCAACCGGCTTCGACCAACAGACGAATCTCTATAGAACATTTTGGAGCCTTGATTCCGCACTATATATCTCTAATACATTCTGTATTAAAGAAACGTATATCGTGTCTCAAAGATTTCCAAATATATCTGTTGATCCGCCTATATGCTGTAGTGTCACCAGAGGACTGTAGGTTTAATGAGCGTCGTTCTGCCATGATATTTTGAGTTTGATCAGAGAGTTTGCGGAGGCCACTCTTATGGCCGGGTCTGTAAAACTGACCTCCGACTGTATAGACAGTGTTCACCAAGCTATTGTTTATATCGTCCACAGAAACGCAATCGTCGTAGGTAATATAAGAGGAAATAATTTTACATCATCAATTACGTTGTTATGTAACTAAACAGACAATCGTTTGTAAACTAAATAATTAATAGGGTCAAAGACAGTACAATACTTTCTATAAAAATTAAATTTTTTTGAATTGTATATGTTTTAATCTGCTTATAACGCCTCGTTGGCGCAGTGGTATCAGCAATTTGGTGACGCTAGCGGTCGCGGGTTTGGTATTGTCGTGATCTTGGTGTTTGCGCTTGTGTTTGTTTTCAGTGTGTTTCCAGACCCTCGGCGTTATATATTATTAAATTTTATTTAGAAAAGCTCAATCGACAAGAGACATTGATAAAATATTACTATAAAACGGTCGTGTAATTCGAGATAATTAGTAGGATAATTACTATTGCTAATATATTTCGTAATGTCCATATAATTTCATCACGGTGTTATTGGTGCGTTGATTAAAATTTCTTTACCAACTAATCTCGCTTAAACTTTAGCTTAAGACAAAATTAGTAAATCACTATTGTAATAAACAATGTTACCACAAAGTTAATGGGTTATTAAATAACCATTCTTATTTCGTATTGAAATACGCAAAACGTAATCATGATGAAATCAATTATTGTCTACATCGATTGCAGTAATTATATATTGGCATTTTTTGTAGTAAGAAAGTGTATTAATAATGATCAATACATTTGTAATAGTATAATAACAATGTAAACTTTTAAAATTTTATATTTAAATGAAAAGCTGACAACCGTTCTGGTGTAGCAACGCGATTAGTTGCCTTAATTCCGACGGTCATGGGTTCGATTCCGGCTCGGGGCATATATTTGTATTTGTACAAATATTTGTATTTGTATTTAATATTTTCTGATCCAGACAGTCAGGACCTGCAACTTGTGCTTGAGGGTCTCACTAGCCTTGGAGAGCAAGTAAAGCCGTTGCTCTCGGTTGTTACCATAGACAACTGATAGCGTTCGTTACTCAAAGTAAGGAAATTATCTACCAACCTGCAGCGGATTAAGGATTAAGCTCTAATCCTTCTGTTTCCTCTGTCTTGATTCGGTTGTTTAATTAATGTCCAAACGAGAAATTCTTACTTGTTAATCAATTGTCATGTATATCTATAAAGCAGGCAAACTATAATGAGGTGTCATACCTATTACCTATACGGCCTATACCTAATACTAGATGTGTACCTAATGTTTAAAGTTTGGATGACATCTTCAGGTCATAGGTTTAGTATTTCCTACTCTATAATTGACTATTATCTAGGGGTTGTAATCAGGTTATGCCTCCGCTCCAATATGCCTAAAATACACTATTTACGTTTTCACACACCTTTTTGTTCTATTTCAAACACTCATGCTTTGTGCTAGATAATATGAGAAAACACAAATTTTCAAATCATTAGATATTTCTAGTTAATAGACTTAAAATATTCTATTTATCTAGCTTGTAAACCTACTTCTGATTTTATTAATGTCTTAAGCATAGAAATCGGTTTGGCATATGAGTCACTCAATCATTTAGAGTAATATATTATACCGATGTTCGAAAATAGAAAAACTAGATTTTTTTGATATTGCAAACGATTTGCATTATTGATTCTGTGCAAATCGTTTGCAATGAAACTCCACGAAATCTAGTGTCACTTATTATAGAATCACTGTAGAATAAGGGTAGAGGTAAAGAAGTTTAGCCAAAAAATGTAGACTTAGAAGTACCTTACGAAGGGTAATTTATTTTGAACCAAATTAATTTTTAGAAAAAAAAAAGAAAAACTAAAACCGGCTTCAAGATTATACCTACATGTAAAAACTAAAAATTAGAAAATAATATTTTAATTATTTAAAGACATAGAGTATTAAAGGACGATCCACGAAATTATCGATACTTATATAGCTATTCACAATTTATTATCACTTATTTTTGGAGTCGGTGCCGGCCAAGAAAGGCAGTTTAATCCTGCCTTTTGCAACAAACTTTCGAATGGCACGAGACAGCGGTGTGGCGGTGCAGCGGTACGGGGCTGACATAGGGCAATAATCAGACGATGTGCCAATGTGCCTGAGGGAACTGCGGCGTGAGGGCAGACTACGTTGACGATTGTCTGAATGCATAAAAAATTTGATGCACTTTTTTACTATTATCAGCTTTCCTTCGCTGTTTGCTTTGGTTGGCACCGATGGCATATCGATGCGTCGGTCACTAATAGAGTGATAGAACAGAGTTAGAGATCCTTTTATAGTAAATCCTTTTAATACTAGACCTGGCTGAAAATTATTGCTCTCATCGAGTGTTTGCTAAAAACTTAATTTTTTCATACAATTATGATTGGGAGAATACAAATCTACAAGACTGACTATCAAAATGTGGCTGCTAGTATTTTCAATTAATTTATTATTGTTTTTCGGAATAAAAATTCACTTGTTTTTTAAATAAAATACTATCCACTTCACAGCAATATATACATAACGACTTTGAAAAACCACGGTTGCCATTGGGCACTTGGCCGCACCTCTTCGCAGCCAGGTGTAAACAGGTGTATAAACATTCTGATACATTTATGCGTTCATGACGTTTTTTTTTTTGTGACGCAGGGGAATTCATTTACCTCGCCGAGGCCAGCCTGTCGCTGGAGGGATCCTGTTGCCTGCAGATCCGGGACCCTCCAATTAAAGCGGCTGAAGGCTCCCGCAGGGGTTTAGTACGGTATTGCACTCCCAAAGTGCCGAGTCCGACATAGATCTAGGACTGCCGACCCGGACATCCTGGATTTCATCCGTAAATGGATTCCCCTGCGACAAAAAAAAAATTATAGCGATTGCCAGATGTACGACGCTTTAAAGCCATTGAGTCATGCGTCAAACGTTACTGTTCTCAACCTGCGTTGAATCTACAACAAACGTTATATTTATTGTTGTTATTTTGTGCATATAATACTATGGAGGCCTTAATATCCACGTGAGGTGCGTGGAGCACCTTGTAGAACCGTACATTCAGCTCCCACTCCATTCATACGGTCTCCCGGTCAGAGATGCTAAGTACAACCGGTCTTCGCCATACCTTAATTTTATTATTATTTATGATATTCCTCTTTTATAAGTTTACAGAAAAGTCCACTATGGCATATATCTATCTTTTAAAGATAGCTTACTATACCCATTCTAACTTCTAAAAAAATGGTCACGTACAATGAGGTAATTGAAAAGCCATTTAGACGGATACAATATTAAACCTTATCAACTAAAATACATTAGTTACCTTGAAAATTTCATGCACATTATAATCATTTACACCATATAATTTAAATGAATATCTTAGAAAACCACCCGGCACCGCGCCCCTCGCTGTCGCTAAAAACATTGTACCTATACTACAACAAAGTTTAGATAGTAACAATACGACTAAGAGTACATTTTTCAAATACAAGTGTTTTTTAAATTTCATAATTCAAAAACAAAAGATGTGAAATGTAAGATCGTTTGTTATGCTTTCACGCGAAAACTACTTAACCGATCATCATGAAACTTTGTACCCATGTTTGGAAGTATTAGAAGTAACATAGGATACTATTTTTTTGTTCGCGATAACCAACATCTACGCGAGCGAAACTGCGGGCTGAAGCTAGTATTTTATAATAGCAACACTTATGTTGACTATATAATTTATCAAATATGTAGTTATAGGCCGTGTTCCGAAATACACTGCGAGCACTGTGAGGTTTGACGTCAACTCAGTACCAGTTCCTTTTTACCCGACTGCGACAGAAGGAGGGTTATGTTTTTCGAGTGTATGTATGTATGTCCATTTCTTTGGCACGCCCTACAGCCCTAACGGCTGGACGGTTTTTGACATATGAGGTGTCGTTGGATTTGTCTAAATTGTAGTAGTGACATAGGCTATATAAATTTTCAAAATGGCGCCCGCAAATGGCGAAATGAGGGGTGGGAGTTGAATTTTTTTTCTTACTGTAGCAATATGGGTATCAAATAAAAGCTAATAAAAAGACCAGTTCAAAAATATATATATAACATTATGTTTATACTGCTGTTTTATTTAACACAAATATTCATAAAGCGTGGCTTTTATCGCCCGGGCGCCCGAATTATCGTTTTCTAGCAATATGAAAAATGTATCGCGTCAGGAATAGCATTGCCATGAAATTTTCATGGGCTTAACTCTGTTTGAGTGAGCGAAACGTTGTTTACCAGAAAAAAATATACCTTAAATAAAAACATAAATTAAAAAAATCAAAAAACTCGACTGCGTAAAATACTCTTATTAAAAACTAAAAAGAATAAAACAAGTCTGGTTGATCTTAACTGAAGGAAAAATGCGTAGAAAGTAATTGAACTAAACTATAACAAATAGTATATTTAAATACGGGATATAGCGACTTTGACAGTCGGGACCCATTAAATAACCTAGACTTATTCAAAATCAAAAATCAAAATCAAAATATTTTTATTCAGCATAAAATTATTACAATTATTTACTGAACGTCATGAGTCTACCACCAGTTCGGAAAGAAGAAGCCTCTGACCTGAGAGGAACTGGCGAAAGAAACTCAGCGGGACTAATATTTTTTTTTAATGTAATGGTTTTTTTTTTTTTCAAAGTAAATTGTAATTAACAATAATTATCTATAAATTGAAATAGCCTGGAGGCGATCACATCATTCCCAAGGCGTATTGTCTTCTAGAAAATCGTTGATGGAATAATATCCTTTAGTACACAAACGTTCTTTCACAATTTTTTTAAATTTGGCAATAGAAGCTTTTCGAACGTTTTCTGGGAGCCTGTTGTATAAGCGTATACATTGTCCATAAAAAGAATTACTGACCCGGCGTAAGCGAGTTACAGGCATTAATAGTTTATGTTTGTTCCTAGTATTAATGCTATGCATGTCGCAATTCCTGGGATATTCGTGTATATTTTTATGGACATACATAACATTTTCGTACACATATTGAGAAGCAACAGTCAATATTTTTATTTCTTTAAATTTATCTCTTAGTGATATTCTAGGACCTAAACTATAAATTGCACGAATAGCTCTTTTCTGCAGGACAAAAATCGTATTAACGGTAGCTGCATTTCCCCATAATAAGATTCCATAGGACATAATACTATGAAAATAACTAAAATATACTACGCGAGCTGTATCTACGTCAGTAAGCAGTCTAATTTTTTTTTACCGCGAACGCTGCAGAGCTGAGCCTATTCGCTAACCCTTCAATATGGAGATCCCACTGCAATTTCGAATCTATAATTATACCTAGGAATTTAGTGGACTTAACCGCTTTTAACATTTCTCCTCCTAATTCAACACCATTATCAACAAGTTTAACATTGGGTGTCGTGAATTTTATTAATTTTGTTTTTTTGTTATTTAATAGTAAATTATTCGAGTCAAACCAATAGACAACCTTTGAGAGAGCATCGTTTACATCGTCATACATAGGTAAATTACGTTTTACCTTAAAAATAAGTGAAGTGTCATAAGCGAACAATACTATCTCATGTCTGTCCTGTACAAAAAATGGCAGATCATTTATGTAAATAAGGAAGAGAAATGGGCCAAGAATAGAGCCTTGTGGAACCCCCATATGTAGAGGAGCCCCAGGAGATCTCTTACCATTTACATCAACCCTCTGTATCCTATTACTCAAATAGGAATTCAGGAGGCTGAGTGCCTTATTTCTAATCCCATAATGATGCAGTTTCCTGATCAACGTCTCGTGATGCACACAATCAAAGGCCTTAGATAAGTCACAGAATATCCCAAGAGCATCCTGCGACCTCTCCCATGCCTCAAAAACATTTTTAATTAGCTCAACACTAGCATCTGCTGTGAAGCGACCTTTTGTAAAACCAAACTGTTTCTTATGTAGTAGATTGTGTGCATTAAAATGTGATAACATTTGCCCGAGTATGATTTTTTCAAAAATTTTACTAAATGTTGGGAGTACTGAAATTGGTCTAAAATTGTTAGGGTCTAGGGTACTGCCTGATTTAAAGATAGGAATCACTTTACTGTGTTTCATTAGATCAGGAAACACACCATGTTCTATACAGCCATTAAATATAGTAGCTAGATGAGGTGCAACAACATCAATTATGGAACTAACAACTTTTACAGATAAACCCCATAGATCAGCTGATTTCTTGACTTCCAGGCTTCTGAAGGCTACTATTATATCTTTGGGGTTTACAGGTTTAAATGTAAATATTACATTACATTCTTTAACGTTTTCCTTTAACAAAAATTCGACAATGCCTGGAGACGAATGAAGTGATCGCGTTGTTGAAAGTGGAATGTCAGTGAAAAATTTTTCAAACTCAGATGCAACTTCTCGGTCTGAGGTAACAAAGTTATCATTGATATTTAACTTAAAGTCGAAGCCGCGATCTGCAACTCTTCCACTTTCACAAGCAATAATGTTCCATGTCATTTTGATTTTATTATGTGCACTTCTTATTTTGTCTTTAATATACAAGGATTTTGCCATGGAACATACTCTTCTAAACATTTTTGAGTAGGCACTTACAAAAGAAGCAAACGATACACTGTGATTATAGGCTTTTGCACTGTACAATTCATAAAGCCTTTGCCTGCTCTTGTATATGCCAGGAGTTGCCCATTCACCAAATGTCAAGAGACCCCCTGAATTGACTGTTTTAGAAGTAAATATTGTAGAAAATTCAGTTTTTACTAATTTAAATAAAGAGTTATATAAGTAGTTGGCGTCATCGATGTATGATAAATAAGGAAGTTTTGTCACAATACTACCTCTAAACTTCTCCATACGTGTAGTACTTATAGGTACAAAAGTCTTTTTTAAATTATTTTTGTTGGCATTTAAAAAATAAGCAAAGGAAGCTAACTGGCCACAATGGTCTGAGCTTAACTTATTAATAATAGCTTTAGTATAAGGTTTACAGTTTGTAAATATGTTGTCAATACATGTAGCACTGGTAGCAGTGATTCGAGTGGGTTCAGTAAATAAGTTATGCAGGTTATATGATAGAAGCAGGGATTTAAATCTGATACTTATATTACAATTTTGTAATATTTCTTTATTCCTATCCAAGTCCTACGCAGTCGGGTTTTTTTGATTTTTTTAATTTATTAGTTTGCTATACTGTGCTATACTGGTTACTGTTTATAACGGAACGCAGTCCAGTATACTTATCATCCTCATTTTTCGACATTGTTTTCAAATGAAAATATTTATTATGTACACGTTTTTTATTCAACAAGAAAAATTATTATTTGAATATTGACATTTTTGAATAACAATATTAATTAATAATAATAACAATCATTCGCGCTGTTACATTTATTGATCAAATGAGCACAGTACTGAGAGCACCTTACCTTGAAAGCGCCAGTGCTCACAGTACAAAAATGGCGGCGATTTATGGCGTCATATATTTCTCTATGGTACTGAGGCAGTGTACTGGCAGTCTATAACGGAACGAATTTTTCACCAGTGACAGCACTGAGCAGTGCTCGCATTGTATACATAGAGGTATTATAGATAGAGTATGGAAGACATACGCCTGCCTGCCTTAATTCCGACGAATTCGAATTTCCTTGAGAAGATCGCGGCGCCCCCATCTGTCTTTCTCTACTGACGCATGTGCAGTAAGGACTGCTTGTTATTAAGACAACCTCGAATAATAAAGTCAAATCAACTTAAATACCTTATAAAGTGGTTTGAAATAATGTAATATATACATAGACAGATAGGTACCGCGATCGTCTCTCTCTTTCTAACCGAGGGACAGCTGGAGGCGTGGCTCCCCTGCTCTATTTATAATACATACCTCTATGCAGGGCCGGATTTAGAGTTGTGGAGGCCCAGGACAACGGAGGAGTGGATGCCCCTTGATTTGAAATGGATTTTTTTTTCTTGCAGAAAAAAAAGGCGACGAAAATAAAAAAAAGTCGTCACCGATAAAAAAAAGTTATCACCTATTCCTATTCCTAAAAAAATGGTCGTCCCGACTCGGTCGGCTCTATTGTGGAAGTCCTTCTTTTGTGGATGTGGCGGCCACTCTTATGTGGGGGCCAAGGACAGTTGCCCCGCTTGCCCTCCCCTAAATCCGGCCTTGCCTCTATTACTGCGGCCACACACTCGACGAGTGACAAGGGAAATAGCGAGGGAAGTGGGCAGAGAAGTAGTGTGGCTGCGTTACTCGTTATGCTGCTCGTCATGCCGCTCGTCCTGCCCGGTAATCCATTTTTTGTCGGTTTTTGTGGCGCGAGTCAAAGGAGCGGCAATACGAGCGCGAGTGACTAGCCACACATTCGCGCACTTACTTCGTCCTGTTACGATGAATCGATGTCACTCACTTGTCACTCACCATCTCTTTTGACGAGGACGACGTCGTTTCATTACATTGTTTTGTAAAACCTTTAAATACTTCGATAAAGTATAAATGCATAAAAGGCACGCTGCCGCAATGTTGTCGTCCATTTCAAGGCGAGTACTGAAATGCGGAGCAACGCGATGAATGTCGCGAGTAGGGAATAGTGTGGCCGCTAGTGCAACTTTCACGGCAGAGCGACGAGCAGCGCGAGCAGCAGCGCGAGGAGCATAGTGTGGCTGAGGGGTATGATTGTATATCGGAACACGGCCATAATCACGGTCTAAAACACAGGTCTTGCAGCGATAGTAGTCGGTAGTACGTACGACGTACCGTCAACTTAATGATGGCTGTTGTTTTCAATTTAAGACCGCCAAAGAAATGACGATAAATGGGTGTTCTGTGCAACGAAGTCAAATAATGATTGAACAATATCAAATCTTAATAAAACCGTAAAATAACAATAGAAAAATAACAACAAAATCGCAAAACAATTATTACATCAAACATTACTTGTAAGAGAAAAATATATCTACGTCGTATGATTGATAATGAAAAATGAGACTGATTCGCTTACAGTCACTTGTTACTCAACTGGCGTGCGCACCGCACCCATCGATAGCAGTGACGTCCAACGGCGTTAACGCGGAAGAAAAGTTATAAATACGATCTTACTAATCTATAATATCTCTTTGTACTGAAATTGGACTCCGTTACAAGACCTCTATTATAATACCGTGGTTATAATACTGTATAAATATAGATAAAAAATTACTTTTATTAAGTAGAGACAGCAAATATGATATTATATCTACAAAAAATATCTTTCCTTGTCATTATCAATTGTAATTGAATGCAAAAAAATTTAATTTTGCAAGATTATACTGGCCCGTGGCGCAGTTGCCAGTGGCCCTTTTTTCTGCTCCAAGGGTTTGATTCCCGCCCCGAGTGTGGGTGTATTTTGTATTTACATATGTGTTATTAATATGTATATTTATTTAAAAAAAAACGTATATCAGTCAGATGTTACCTAAAATACAGGCATTAAGCTGCCTACCTTAGGAACAAACGACCTGTGTGTGTGTGTTAAACATATTTATATTTAAAATAAAATATAATATTAGACAACAGAAAGAATATACCTTATGTCATTTATTTTATATAAAAGTCAGATTAGGAACATTTTATCATAATAAATATAATTTATAAAAGTCATAAAACTACAAATATTATTTTTTTAAATAAACCTATAACTTATAACTCTATCATATGAAAAATTACATTTTTTATACTATAAGGCACATATTATATTTATTTCGTTTTCCTTTTTTTGTAAAATACATAATAAAAAATAAAATTTTAAATTCATAACAAAATAAAATTGACAAAATAAAGCATATAAATTACTTTAAAAGGGTGAACATAATTTAATTTTTATTAAAATTGTATATACTATAGCTATTTGCTATTATATATTTTTTTAACAATCAAATATTGCATATTGCTTGATATGCTTCAACATCTGAATCTTTCGAGGGAGTTATTGTTAATTGTCTGCTTGCTTTCAAGAATAAGACAACGCCAGGTCTGATTGGTACGGGTTCAGTGTCACAAGCTTCACCCGATCCTGCTGTAATGATAATGACACTTGGACTGGGACGAACTCTTGTATTGTAGTAGTTACCACTTTCCACCTGAAATAGTTTATTATTAAATAAATAACTGTACCGTAAAAACCTGTAATTGTCTTAGAAGAATGTGCAATGCTAGGTACAGGATGGTTTCACCTATTAAGGAGAGGATATTTAAGAAGTATTTTTTACAATACGACGACCGTTCTGGTGTAGTGGTACGAATAGTTACCTCAACGCTGGCGGTCGCGGGTTCGATTCCCGCTCGGGGCAAATATTTGCTTCCGGTCCTGGTGTATATCCTTGTGGGTCTCCCCGCCGTGCCTCGGAGAGCACGCAAAGCCGTCGGTCCCGGTTGTTATCATAAACACCTGATAGCGTTCGTTACTCATGATAGGGAAAAAATTATCTGCTATCCCACAGTGGAGCAGCATGGCGGATTATGCTCCAACCCTTCTCCTATATGGAGACGAGGCCTTCGCCCAGCAGTGGGACGTTTACGGGCAGATTCGTTCATTTATTCAATGTGCAATGCTTAGTAAAGGCTGGTTTCTCCTTAGGAGAGAGGGATATTTAAGAAGTATTTTTTACCATACACACATAAATAAATTATAACACCTAATAAATAAAATTGTAAGGATTTATAAAGAGAGCAAAGCTACCTGTGTAAGTACAAAAATTCTATAATATCACATTATATATAACACTCCGGGTCGGTTTTTCGACATGCTGTTATATTTATGTTTAAGTTAGATAATGGTAATAGTTAAAATTGACAATGGATAATGGCAGAATGTGTTGCTCAAGTTATATTATTACATTTAGTAAATTTTTAATTATAGCTTTAATCTTAAACGTAAACAATGGAATATGATTGGTTAAAGTCATGTTTAATTTATATTTTAAAATGACATGTGACATAATGATGATATTTTGTTCATTATTGTAAAAATAATATTGTTAATAGTTACTATTTTATTGGTCGATTGAGAGGTCTGTTATACATTTTCTTCACAGTAATAATTATATGAGAATATACCTTTTTGGAAAAATCAACAATTTTTTTTCATAAACGTTTCACACTCAACAGCCCTCAATGTGATGAAAATCTTGTGTCGGGAATCCGGAAACACTCATAATAAAGACACATACATCTTTGTCATGTGCGGGAATCTAATCCGAGACCGCTAGTGCATAAGCCACAAATTCTCCCACATAATACTGACACTAATTTACTTAATTCCCAGAAAGGAAATAACATTTTGACTAGTAGTCCCATTAACCATTAAAATTCTTTGACGAATGTCAAAATATGCTTAGAGCAATATTATACTTGACTTAACCTTTGGTCAAATCTTAGTTATGGTTACAGTTGGGTTAAAATTGACATCAGTTACAACTTTAACCGACGTGTACGAGTAACATACCCTTAGAAAAGTTTTTTTTTTAAAACAGTGGTTGAATGCTTTATGAAAGTTCATCATTTTAATGCTTTCATAAATAAGCATATTTAACTAAATATAAAACAAAAAATATGTAAACAAATCATGTGGACTTACTTTAATTTTTACAACAGCAAAGTCAGGTACAGGAGGTCTCCATATGCAGCTATTTTCATCCTCTAGTTGTGGATTAAACAAAAGTTCGTCTGGTGTATAGCTTTTGTAGTCCAACATTTCGACTAGTGTCGGGACATCTATGTGCTTTGGAGTTAATCCCGCCCTTACGACATTATCAGAGCATGCCATACATTCAACGCAATCTAAGAAACAAATTAATTTGTAGTGTTTTCTTAGTTAAATTAGAGACTAGAGTAGAGAGAGAGTAGACTTTGCTACTAGTACTAGTATTTGTATTTATTAATTTTAGAATAAGTTATTATATAATGTGCATTAGAAAATGTAATATTATATATTATTTTTTCTACAATACCTACACAGGTGTTTACAAAAGAAGGGCTTAACGCTGCTGCAATATATATGCTTTTGTGCACAAACATAAATAGGTGGTCCACATACTGAGATATATATATATATATATATATATATATATATATATATATATATATAATGTCGTGGCCATATCGTAAAATTTCCCACATCATGAAATGCTCGAAAATTTAATGAAATGTTTTCATTGACCACATTATGATGTGTCTTGGCCAGACCAATGAAAAGATCAATAAATCGTTTGTCAATAAGGTCAACTAAGGTGCGCTACTTCATGAATTGATCAAGAATTCGCTTATATAACAAATAAAAGATAGTAGGGTGACCATGCGAAAAAAAAGTCTATGGACTATTACTGGGTATCCGAATATGACATTATGGAAACTGCGGATGAGGAATATATTATACTAGCATCCACCCGTGGATTCGCCCGCGTGGATGTCGGTTATCACGACCAAAAAAATAATTATTATCCTATGTTACTTCTAATGGCTCCAAGAATATGTGTACAAGGTTTCATGATGATCGGTTAAGTAGTTTTCGCGTAAAAGAATAACAAATAAACTTACATTTTACATTTATAAAACATGATTCAATAAAAATAAAAAAAAACCAACATAACATATTCTGGATTTTTATTAAAATTTTAGAGATTTATATTCTGGATATTTACAAGCTGTGGTCAAGTACCATACTAACAAATAACTAGGTTTTGTCACAAAAAATATATTGTACATTGACAAAATATAATTCTTAGAAATAAAATAAAGGACAAAATATAATTCTTGAAAATAAAATAAAAGTACCTCCTCTCAAATATGCATGTGGTAAGTTCGGCTTCAAAAATATTGCTTGTCCAGGACTTAATATAATATAGTTCATAAAGTACTGTGCCCAACAACCTACATCACCTGGGTAGTCATCATGAAGTCGCTTCACAAGTGGATAGAGAAGTGATGTTTGGGTTTCATCATCTTTTCAAACAAATAATATTATGTTTTATTGATTAATAGTTAAATTATATGTAATTAAATACGAATATTTACTTGATTGAGAACATTTTACATATTATTATCAGTAGGTATTAAAGCATTAAGTTAGTAAATAACCAGAACTTTTTCTCTAAAACCATCTCAAATTTTTATAACATACATACATACAGTATGCATTCCAATATTTTCTTGACTTTTTAGCATTATATTATTATAATGACATTATGTCAAAATATAATTACATTTATTATTATATTGGGTCATATGAATGATAAATTACCTTCTCTTTCCATCCTTGAAAGAAAACTTTGTAAACTTAAAGCTATCACATTTTTATCACAGCTCATGAGAGAATAAAAAACTTCTTTTAAGAGTTTCTCATTTCCAGATTCATCATTTAGGAAAGAATTTAAAATATCTTGACTCAAGATTTGTGCAAGTTCAGGTAGTTCTGTAAGATAAAACAAAATGTATATATAGTTCATTTTATAAAAAAATAACTTATACTACTAGATAATATAAATAATAAATTATCTTTTTATTTTATTGATTTGCATTGCATTAACAAATATATACAAGTAAATTAAATAAAAATGAAACATACTTTTTAAAAACTCCTTTAATTGTTTAACAGGTCTAAAACCACATAATGCTTCAAATGGAGTTAGAGCTATAGCAAGTTCAGGCTTGTGATTTGGATCTTTGTACATTTCAGGGAAATTCTTGTGTAGCTCCTCTGCGTGAGTCTGTAATAACACACAAAACATAATATAATAATTGTAAACTATTGCCAATTTATATAGTCTTGTTATTTTATTGCTTAGATTTTAACTCATTGGGTGAAGCAATTTTCATAGTTTACTACATATTACATACTACACATTCATTTAAATTTGTACACAAGAAAAAAATTGAAATACTTTTAAAAAAAATAAAGGGTTTAAAATATTAAAAATAAATGCTAGCATAACTAGATTAATATTTTTATTTTCAATTATACCATTAAGTATAAATTCTACTGCCAAATTTAACTTACAAGCTGGCTAAGCTTTTTCGAAGGTTATAAGGTTAAGCTTCATATTGGTTATTTAAAATAATGTGATATAACTTATTAAACATAATAGTTATTGTACTAATAAAAAAATAAATAAAATAAAAAACATTAAATTCAATATCAATATTCAAAAAATTAAAAAATTATTATACAGTTATTTTTAATTATTCTAGGATGTGTGGGTAATAACCATCCTATCTTCACATTAGCAACATTACTAATAGATGATGGTAACATATGATACACGGTAAGATTAATAAATGTTTGTAGTCAACATAACAATGCTAAGAGTGATTTATAAATTATGACAATCGTTCTGCTGCAGTAGTGCGGATAGTAACCTAGACTTCTTAAGAAGTCACATGTTTGATCTGGCTCAGACAGATATTTGTACTGTACTATACAATATCAACCTCTAAACAACCCACTGCTGAGCAAAGCCCTCTTTTCCATATAGAAAAATACCAGATACCAGATATAGTTATTTGTAGTTATACAAATATTTGTATCTGGTCTACATACACCCTATTTTCTTGTGAGTCTTCTGTACATACTGTGCCTTAGAGAGTATGTAAAGCCATTGTTATTACAAATACTCGAGAGCAATTGTTACTAATGGTAGGGAAATTATCCACCAACCGGCAGAAGAGCAGAATGGTGAATTAAACTGCAACCCTTCTCCTACATGGAGAAGGAGCATTGGCCCAGCAGAGAGACATTTATGGGCTGGTTCATTTCAGATTACCAATTAACAATCATACTAAATAATAAATTATACAATGAATATTTTAAATAACTTAACTTTTCTTCTCTCTCTTCTCGGCGCGGGGTAAGACAGGGCGATGTCATATCACCGAAACTGTTTACCACTGCGCTGGAGGACGTCTTTAAAACCCTGGACTGGGGGGGACGAGGCATCAACGTCAACGGCGACTACATCTCTCACCTTCGTTTCGCTGACGATATCGTCATCTTTGCGGAGACGTTGGAGGAGCTAGGCCAAATGTTGAGCAGCCTAAATGAGTCTTCCCGACGAGTCGGTCTTGGTATGAATCTTGATAAAACGAAAGTTATGTTTAACAAGCATGTCATACCGAGACCGGTATCGGTTGATGGTATCCTCCTCGAAGTTGTTCAGGATTATATCTACCTAGGCCATACCATCCAACTGGGCCGAAACAACTTCGAGAAGGAAGCCGAGAGGAGGATTCAGTTGGGCTGGGCGGCATTTGGCGGGCTTCGTCGGGTCTTCACTTCGAAGATTCCGCAAAGCTTGAAGACGAAAGTCTTCGAGCAATGCGTCCTACCTGTGTTGACATACGGTGCTGAAACGTGGACACTGACGAAGGGACTGGTCCACCGATTTAAAGTCGCTCAACGTGCCATGGAACGGGCTATGCTCGGCGTTTCTCTCAAAGATAGGATCAGAAATGAGACTATCCGCGAGAGAACCAAAGTGACCGACGTAGCCCAGAGGATTAGCACGCTGAAGTGGCAGTGGGCTGGTCACCTGTGTCGTAGGACCGATGGCCGTTGGAGCAGACGTGTCCTGGAGTGGAGACCACGTATTGGCAAACGCAGTGTGGGACGCCCTCCGACCCGCTGGACCGACGATCTTCGCAGGATTGCCGGTGTTGGCTGGATGAGGATTGCGGAAAGCCGGGATGTCTGGCGCGAGCTTGGGGAGGCCTACGTCCAGCAGTGGACTGCTATAGGCTGATGAGATGAGATGAGAGAACTTTTCATTAATTTACTTAAGACCTTAATAAATTTACCTTTGTTGGATGAGCTTGTATAGACAGAGCTTTTCGCACTGATAATATTTTTAGTAGAAATGGCAATGTCACTCCAAATTTTCTCTTCACATCAGGTCCTATTGCATCATGATTGTCCTTTAAATACTCAGACAGAAGTACATCTCTGTCTATGATAAGAGATGGTCCATTTAAATGTGTTCCCATCCACAATTCCGCATATGGCTTTTCAGGATCTATCTTGACATCTGGATTGCCATTAGATACAAATTTAGCCACTGTACTTTCTAATCCTAACTTGCCCCATTCATAATTCTGCACTTTGCACTGCAATTCCATTGTTTTGAACTAAAAGGTACACGATAATTAAATTGTTGGAACTAATGTATATTTAGTAAGCGATAACAGAATGTACACACATTACCAATCAAGGCAGTCAATGATATAAAAAAAAAATAATGTCAAGGAATTTATAGTAGCAATTATAAAATGTATTTGTAATATATTAAAACAAACTTTAAAAAAAACCGGCCAAGTGCGAGTCGGACTCGTGCACGAAGGGTTTCGTACGATTTATGACATTAAAAAAAACTACTTACTAGATCTCGTTCAAACCAATTTTCGGTGGAAGTTTGAATGGTAATGTACATCGAATATTTTTTTTTAGTTTTATAATTCTCTTATTTTAGAAGTTACACACACATTTTACCATTTTAGAAGTGTCTCTCACGCAAACTATTCAGATTAGAAAAAAATGATATTAGAAACTTAAATATCATTTTTGAAGACCTATTCATAGATTCAGAGAAGATGAGAGAGAAGAGATAAAGAGAAGAATTCAGAGAAGAAGAGATTCACACATATTATGGGTTTGATGAAAAAAAAATTCAGTTTCAGTCCTAAGTATGGGGAACACCCAAAATTTATTGTTTTCTTTCTATTTTTGTGTGAAAATCTTAATGCAGTTCACAGAATACATCTACTTACCAAGTTTCAACAGTACCTATAGTTCATATAGTTTCGAAAAAAAGTGGCTGTGACATACGGACAGACAGACAGACACACAGACATGACAAATCCATAAGGGTTCCGTTTTTGCCATTTGGCTACGGAACCCTAAAAAATTTTATAGGTTCTTATTAAATGATCTAGATCTAGAATAAGTAATGGAAACGTTTATGTAACTTTAAATATATCAATTAATTTACATAAAGGGACATTTATGTATAGATGGTATTAAGCGTTAATTAATACAAAAAAAAATTAGTAAACAAGTTTAGTACCTCTGGAACAGTAACTAACTAGCAATTACTACTGTATTACAATACTTGATCTATGCTAATAATCAGTACCTAATCAATTAAGTCAAAAACAATTTCAGTAGCCTCGGAATCATGATTCATGACTGTCAACTGTCAAGTGTCAGTCGCCACTAGATTAGAAATAGATTTAGGGAGTGCACGATATATATCGACTTTTCGTAATTACTCGATATATTATATATGCGATATATCATATAAATTCGATAGTATCGAGTCATCTAGTATTGATATTAGTATCGATACATTGCATTTGATATATATCGATATTTTTTCATCCGATATATATATCGAGTAGTATCAATATACAGGATGACTGGTTAGATACTATCAGTACTTAAGGAGAATAATCGGTACATGATTCTCATTCAAATTATGTAAAAATATAACATAAATATTAATAAGCTTCTAAGTAAAGTTGACCAACAGTTATCTAATTATTTACGCGTCGTCTGGACACCCTAGTTTCCACGCGATAGTTTACTTACGTCCAAACACCGCCAAGTGTTAACAGGGTTAGCGGATAGTTCCCTACCATAAGTAACGATCGTTATCTTGTCTATGATAACAACAGGGATCGACGGCTGTACATGCTCTCCGAGGCACGGTAGGGAGACCCACAAGAACATACACCCAGACCGGAAAAAAAATATTTGTACAAATACAAATATCGGTCCCGAGCGGGAATCGAACCCGTGACCACCAGCGCGTGGCGTTGCAGTTGAGGCAACTACTCGCACCACTACACCAGAACGTCGCGCGTCGTGTTTTCATTTAATAATAATTAATTAATTTAAATAGTTTTTAAATGTAATTTTTAATAGTGTTTTGTGTAAAAGTTTCCTAAAATTTTTTAGGAAAGATCAATTTTTTTCTTTTTCAAATCGCAAGATCATAGAATAAGATCAGATTTTATAGAAGATTTTTTTATACGTTGAAAAATGATAGTTACTTTTGAAAATATTTAAACAAAAAAAAAAAAAAAACAACAAAATACAATAAAAATAAACTTTGTCATTTGTTGAACAGCTAACTGTTGTTTATTAAATAAAAGCAAGCAATAATAGAATCAAGCCATCTAGCGACCAGTAGCCAAAACAATTAATTGATTATAATATTGGCAGACGTAATAGTTCTGCTATATTTCACTTGGTGTCGCAATAAGAGGGCTGTACTCAGAATTTTTTGTTAATCATAGGTGTGATTTGAAGTTGGATGGCACACACGGCTACATAATATTATCATGAATTACTATTCTTATTATAGCAAGAAAGAAGATATTTTTTACTACATCACATTACATAATTTAAATATTGAACGTCAAAACCAACTACTACCGGTTCGAACCTTAGCCCAGAATATTAAATTACATAATTAGAATTTTCACTACAATAATTCGACTGTAATTGCCTCGGAAGAACACCTTATTCGCTGAGTGAGTGAGCTATCTTCAATAATAAACTTCCAATAAACTCGTAGTCAGTGTCCGACTTAAAAAAAAAATTCTAAGTACGACTCTGGGAGACCAGTAGTTTTGCTACTTGCCGATAGAGGCATGGTAATCACCGAACTTTCTAGACAAAATAAATAATTTACTTTAAATATTACTTACGAGTGGAAAGATATGTTTATTCCATTTGATTTTGATGTGATGAGCAACAAATTCGTTGACTAGGTAAATAATGTAAACTTTGAACAAAAATAAATATGAACTGTTTACCTATCTTGGTATTTCCGGCGTATTTAAAATGGAATCATACTTATTTACAACGATTGTCAATCATTAAACTACCTATTTACCTACATAACTACACTAACACACACACAGTCACTTTTAACAGTTTCGAAAGCAATGGTGATTCTGCATTTGTGTATTGATAAGCCATACCTAATTACTAATGACAGATTACACTCACACACGACAGATTAGGTATACGCGTATGATCGATCACTAGACGCGCAGGAGCCGGGACGACACGCGCGTGCGCGCCATGCCAAGGCTTATGCCTTACTGACCTAGTGACCTACTAGCGGAATTCGTCGAGCGAATTACTGGGAATTAGGCCGGCTTCAAACATCCGAATGTCTCTCTGAATTCATATTATTAATTCAGAAAGCCCGGAATTCCATACAATATCAGTATTCTCCACATACATTATGATTTTTATTAATATTATGAAAAGATTACCGCTTATTATTTATTAATTATTATTATTTATTAGTATATTATTTATTATTTTTACATAATATTTATTCCACGTGAATTACATTATTTTAAATTAATAAATTAGTATTTTTAAGAAACTTTTAAAAACGATAGCCAAAAAGTAAGTACATGAAATTTTTGAACGCAATATTAGACGCCTGCGGGTGGCCTTAGCCGCGGGGTGGGAGTGCGGGTGCTAGCGGCACAGTGAAACACCACATCGCACGCGCCGCCGGCATGACTGGAAATATACCTACGTCGCCTCATTTGTTTTGAATTGAAATATATGAGAATTTGGTCAAAAATTAAGTGCCTATTTTTTTCACATGATTCGAATGAGGATCATGTGCCGGTTATTCTCCTTGAATATTGATGGTAATTCACCAGTCACCCTGTATATCATCCGATAAATATCGATATGTAGATGCGATTACCTTGTTTCTTTAGGACTACACAGAGGTCTGTATTTCGATACGGGGACGTGATGAGCTTTTTTTCAGCGTGCATATTAGAAGAATAGTTCAATGTAAAAATTACTTCCGATATAACAAAAAGTATCGATATATTTATACGATACATCGCAAATTATCGATATAATTATCCGATATAATGAAGTATTGATGTATTTATCCGATATATTGCAAGTATCGATATATTTATCCGATGTACCGGATAGTATCGATATATTTATCCAATATATCGGTATCGATGTATTTATCTGATGTATCGGAAAGTTTCGATATATCTTGACGATCTTGTGGTCTGTGGAATGCATAGATAAAAAAGTATGAAGTACGCATGCGCTCCTATAAAAGTGATGAATTATCAATTAGAAGAGGACGCGCGAACGTACCCATTGACAATGAAGGAGGCCGCGACAAAAAAATGTTGAAACAGTCGTTTAACCTGAAATGTTTATTTTATAAAACACGAGTAATTTTTTTTTTACTAATTGTAAGATTAGCCAACAAAATATTAGTGCGCTAAGTATGAGAGTATTGGGCTTTAGTAACATTATTTGAATTTATATATGAAGTACTGGTAATTATTCGGAAGTGGGGCTCCTCTTTCAATCGGGTTGAATTTTTTAAACGTTTTTTATGAATAATAAACATGAGAGAAAGCAATAATAAGGTGGCTTAGTATGAGTAGGTCTCGGCAAGAACCTCCGCCACGAGCTCCCACGGGGGGTCGCCGGCTAGAGCAGTAGCTGCAGCCCACGATACCGTACGGTACCCCCGAATCACCCTCACCGCGATTGTTCGCTGCGCAGTGCGCAGCGCCGCCTTATTTTTCGCGGTGAGGCGATCCGCCCAAACCGGGGCACCGTACGTCGCCATACTCCGGCAGACTCCGGAATACAGCTGCCTGCAGGCGGCGCTGGGTCCTCCGAGGTTCGGGAGAAGTCTACCCAGTGACCTCTGCCAGCCGCGCCGCCTCCTTGTAGTTTCTTCCCCGGGAATAAACGAGGGTGTCATCTGCGTAGCAGATAACACCCATCCCAGGCAGAAGACGGCCTCGCAGGACCCAGTCGTACCCGATGTCCCACAGGATCGGACCCAGAACTGATCCCTGCGGGACACCGCAGCCGACTCGCCACCACTTCACGGACCCCGACCGGTTCTCGAGGCCTACCCTCCGATCGGAGAGGTACGCCTCCAACAGCCTCCCTAGATACGGGGGCACTCCGAAGTATTTTAGTGCCTCCCGTATCACCACGTGCGGAAGACTGTTGAAAGCGTTCGCGATGTCTAACGACACCGCGACCACCACCTCCCTCCCATTTTCCGCCTCAGCCGTCACCGCCCGTAGACGTTTGAGGGCGTCGACGGTCGACCGGCGTGTTTGGAACCCGAACTGGAATTCTGACAGTCCAGGTCCCGAGCCCTCCTCCAGGTGCTGAACGAGCCGGGAGGCCACTATCTTCTCCAAAACCTTAAACACGTAACAACAGTAACAACGTATCCTGTCTATTTATAAATTTATTTTTCTTAGTTGTTCTTATAGATTACATAGTAATGTAGATATACCTACTGTTAAAATTGTAAGTCATGTTTTGGAGCCCAGTTAGGGAGAGCGGGGCGGGGCAGCTGTGCCGGGAGTAAATTGTGCCGACGCGAATACCTCGAAAACATAAAGAGATAGATATACGATCGTATTGTGTCACATAATGCCTAACAGTCGGGCACACGCGGCTGCCATTTTAGTTGCATCAGCGACGTGGACAGAGTGTCAGTGCATGTGAGGGTCCTCCACGCCACGTAAGTAAACATTTTCATTTTTAATTTGAGAATTTTAGTGAAATGTTCGTTATTTATCCTAGTTTGTTATACAGTGTAATTTTAAAGCTTTGAACAGAGTGATTTTTGTATGCGAGACAAAATATCACACTCTGATAAGCGGGGTAAAATGTGCTGTTCATATGGGGCTGCTTGTGCCGCTGCACAACCAACCCCTAAGCAAACTTTATTGTTTTAATATTTTTAACGCGAACACTTATGAAAGAAAGAAATTACTTTTTGACATGATACTTTATACCTACTGCATTTATTGTCTTTGACAGAATGAGGACATACAAGCGAAAAACTCAAAGGCCAGGTACATCTCAGGATCTTTCACAAAGGGCTGCTGATGCAGTCATCAAGGATGGACTCAAATTAAAAACTGTTGCACGTGAATTAGAAATTTGTCACACAAAACTACAACGCTATGTCAAGAAAATAAAAAGTGGACTTACTCCTGCGGCTGGATACAAAATAAATATAGTCTTGACTTGACTTGACTTGACAAATACTAGTCTTGACTAGTATTAAAGGAACAAGAGGTACTACTGTCGAAATATATCTTAAAAAGCGCTTCTATTTACTTCGGTCTTATACCGGAAGAAGTACTTGCGTACCAGTTTGCCGTGAAGTTTAACGTACAAAGCATCTCACCATCTTGGCATACAAAATATGGTGAAGATGGCAAGGATTGGTTGACAAACTTTTTGAAGAGGAACTCTATACTTTCTTTAAGAACACCTGAAACTACCAGTGCAGGACGCGCGAGCTCATTCAACCGACATAACGTGAATCAATTTTTCGAAAAACTTGGCGACTTTATTACAAAGCATAATTTTACTCCTTCACGTATCTGTAATTTGGACGAGACTGGTGTCCAAACTGTGCTGAAACTGTTGATCAATAGTAAAAAGTATAATTAATAAATATATTATTATAAAATTGATGTCTTTTAAATTTTAAATTAATTTTCATTTATGTAAAACACCTAGCATTATCAACGGCACAACCGACCTTAGCTATGGCACAACTTGCCCCAAAGTGGGGGCGGTAGTGCCTTGCCGCCGCTGTATAAAAAAATCACTTCTTTTTAAAAACCATTAAAATGTGAAAATCTGTAGGTGAATTCGTATTATAAACTTGAAAAAAAAAAATAAATTTGGCTTAGGATGAACCACTTTTTTCAGACATAGTACTGTTTTTATCCGAATCATATAAGGATTTGTCAAAATCGGTACTTTCAGCCCCGCTCTCCCTACGTTTTAAAGGTTGTAACAGATGGATGAACGAACGAAATGGTAGAGAGCAAAGTAAGGTCCAAGATTGTTCCCCATGTCTTAAATAGATCTAAAGATAGCTATCATCGATAAATGGGTACCTAATTATTAAGTTTCTTTCTATCTTTGTCGATAGCTTCAATAACGAAAACTTGCATAAACGTTTCACTTGATATTTCTATAAGTATTCGCAGCTATACCTACCGACACTAAGTACAAACAGAACATACTCATATGTCCTCATGTATAGGTACCCATTGGCATGGGCGTAGCGAGGTACGGGTAGGAGGTGGGCAGCTGCCTTCCTCTAGAAGAGCTAGAAGAGCGATCGGTCAGTGAAGAAAAATATTTTTCCATGTTTTCTTAATCTAAGCGATGTCACTTATAACGATAAGTGAAACGAATAAAAGAACACCTCTACTATAAATGTGATCTCACAATTTTATGATCACACTCATATATGTAATATGTTAAAAAACACGATTAAAACAATACAGTCTAGAATTTTCTTTATCTGGCCTCCTCTATAGAGAATCCTGGCTACGCAATTGCCTATGGGTTCAAAGATAGGATTCGTAACTAGTCGATAGGGTTTGGAGCTTAATAATATGACTATAAACAATAGATTTAGATATCTATATCTTTTAAATTAATATTAAGTATAGATAATTAGGAAATTGGAAGCAGATGATCATATAAGTACTGGAATGTAGGTATACTTATCTTTGTTAGATGTAGTACCTATAGTCTATATGCTAAATATAAAGTCATATAGAGGTGTATATTTAAAACAACAGTTTTAAGTCCTAAGTAGGTAATATTATTAAATATGTATTCAATTTCCAGAAGAGGATTAAAGCATATGAACATTTTTTTTATCAAAATAATCATTAATGTCTTTTGTCAAACTGCGCAAGACATTTGAATTGGGTGATTTTTTTGATAAAGCAAATCCGGGGATATCAGCTTGTTTTATAGCGCTTTTGGATTCTAGCATCCCATGCTTTGTCAAGTGTGGTGGAATGACAAAGCCAGAGAGGCCTCTGTTTGTTATTTCTACATTTATTTTGTCTTCTCCGAGGTCACTAAAGCTAGCTTCATGTTGCGTTTCACGGTCCAAATACAAACGATCACTATTTCTTTCCTTTTTTGAATCGATAGGAAAATACTTCATGTCTAATTCATGAATATCCAAATAAGGATATTTTTTCATAATAACTAATTGTTCGTATTGTCTAATATCATCTTCGTTTATATTACTTTTATTAGTGAGACTTTTGAAACCTAAATTCAAATGATCATAAATGTTTTTTCCGAATTCATGCGAAGTATCTTTAATTTTTCGTAGTGTATTCCCGAAAGATATAGCCGTTTTTTTCGTTCGGTCTAAAAATTGTTCCTTTTGGTTTTCTGAAAAATTCATGAATATTATCTAAAAATCTTGTATAAAATGTGTTTACATTACGTACATTACATTACATTACCTGTAGGTACCTACTAAATGTTGTTATAAAATTAGATTAAAATTTTATAACTACCTATTTAAGATTATCTACTAATTTCTTATTTTTATAAATATGTATTATTTGCGTAAATTCATTAATTTATATTGATTACCTTCAATAGATACAGCATGTACCTATGCATAGGTACCTACGAGTACGCAGATATAACAAAATACATAAGAATAACATATTATTGCACTAAAGATAAAAGGAATAAAACCGTACAATATAATACAATTGACATCTATGACGTGAACAATTTATTTTTATTACAATTCGCAAATTGGTAGGTAGATAAACTTACGATTTACGGTGTTACAGCCATTGGATGTGTCTCTCTGTAGTGAAAATGTAGAGTTGAAGATAAAACAAAACAAAGTGTATATAATAATAAATCTTTGGATTCGTTTTGACATAACGATTGAATAATATGAATACATTTTAATTATAATGTGACGTGCATTAACTTTTTTATATAATGCGCAAAAATCCACAGATGAATAATACTACATTACAACGATCCTTACAATAATAACGCGTGCGTGTGAAAAGAACATTATTTATATAAGCTTGACTTTTTAAAGTCAAAATAGACAGTAAATGAACTAAATTCTCATTACATTAAGGAATGTTTATTTATAATATTAAGAATTATTATTAAATAAAGTATTAAAGATCTACTTAGGTACTTTAATACATACCTATATACGAAAATGGTATCTATATATAATTTCATAAATAAATTACCAAATTTAAAAAAAAAGGTCAAACGAAAACAAATTTATACCTAGATACTTGATATAAATAAAAATACTCTGTATCCATTTTATTTCAAGGAATAGCCTTTTTTATTTTTAGATTACAGCATGATCAATATATTTATTTATTTACGCGATTTCATCACCTGCATTTATTTTATTGTCCTTTTTACATTGAAAAACAATAGCGATGCAAGCAATAGCTCAGCCTCAGTTGAACAGCAATGATTGCGTAAGGCAGCACTTACCTCGCTGATCAAGTAGATATACTTAGGTAATATTAGTAGGTATCTACCAGTAGGTAGTTTTGGCGCTAGTTTCAATGCAAGATATTGTACCTACCTATGTAAGTATTTGACAAGTAGCAAGCGCATAGCAATTAGTAAGCTACACAAACTTAGTGTAGCTCAATTAGTATCTTACCTAATACTCTTATAATTTATATATAAAAAAACTAGTTTATTATAGAAGGCTGCTTATTTTTATCGAATTATGGTATGCAGATTTAAATGTTTTTATGGATTCTACAGGATTGTCCTACAGCGGGCCGTTGAGTGTAAAGCGTATAAGTACCTATTTAACGTATGCAATACCTACTTTACACTCATACCTCAACGGTGCCTACAATACTTTGTTTTTTGATCTGATGAAAAAATAAACCGAAATGAAGAATTGAGTTTAGTTCTGGAACAAATTCAACAGCTGATACCTAACAGTAACATTTTTGTGATCAATGCTAGTTGTATTCTGTAAAATACAAAATTCAAGAGGATTGGAGAGTTTTTAGTGAGTTTGTGAGTTTTTAGTTTTTTGTGAGTTTCTTTTTAGAGTAGTTTAGTAAGTTTTTGGGTATCATATATTCTAAAAAATATATATTTATTTAATATTTTAAAAAATCCTTAAATGTTAGTATTTAATTCATATTAGACTTTACAGGTAATGTAACATTTTATCTTGTACCTACGTAATACCTGCAGGTAGGTACCGACCACATAATTCCTTTCATATAAGTAGAGAAAGACTACGATAAATAGGTAGGTATTAGATATTTCTAAACTAACGATTATTTTAAATGCCTACCTACTTACCTATTCGAAAAAGAAATCACCTCCTCGTAAATTAATAAAAAGTTGAATATCATAAACGTGCTATCAAGATTTTGATAACCGATATTTCTACGTAGGTAGGTATACATATAGGTATAACATTATCTGAAAGCTCGAAAAAAATAAGTTGGTAAAACTTTTTCTTTGAAATATTAGGTAAGTGAACAAGCGTTTTTATATTAAATAACATTTATAAAACAAATTACAGTACAATGGAAAGAATTAACAAAGTTTTTTAAACGGGAAAAGTTAAAAAGTGTTTGTATCTTTTTAAAGTTTACAATGTCTCTCGTGAGAATCAATTGCTCGAGAGTTCCCGCCTAGTGGGTAGGATTTAATATGAAAAAGGGCTCCCATTGGCCGCTATCCACCATTTCCCCGATCTCGCAAGGGATGAGGGACAAGGGGGCGGACCCCCCGTATTCATACAAACACCTGACGCTTTCAATCCACGTGTTAAGTGGAACAGGATTGCACGTGTGATGTGGTTCGCAGTAATATAATGGAAACGTGATTTAATTCGAAAGATTTTATAACATTTGAAATAACTCACAAAATATAGGTACATTTTTGTTTTATCTCAAATTTTATTCATTATTATGATGAATAAAGAAGTTTTTTCTGAAAAATCTACGAATACATCCATTCAAACGCCGCGTCCGTCTTCACCGCGTAAATTTTTCGCTCGAATTTACGGTCATCTAGATCAGCCTGAAAATAAGGAAGAAGAGAAAACGCAGGGATCGGAGAGTGACTCGTGTTCTGATGTGGAAATTGGAGATAACGAAGGTAGAGAGAGTTTACCAGTGTCTTCGTTATGGCAGCCACCACCACCACTGCCACTATGTCCTCGTCCCATCCTGTTACCTCACCAGCAATTAGCTTTCGGCGCTGGTCTTGCTGCATTTTGTAAGTTTTATTTTCTATAAAATGTTTTTGCTTAAAATTTTTGTTTATAAATTGTAGATTTTCTAAATAATAAGAATTTAAAAAAAAATGAAAAGCCTTGCTAAATAGGTAGTGCAAGTGTAAATTTTAATTTTGATGCTATTTTTATTAGGTGTTTTTTTATGTACCTACTATTATTATAAAAAAGGTATCAACATTTTGGATAGGTATTTACAATTTTTGCTCACTTTTATTTGACGATTAATAAAAACCTATTTGAGATCATTTTAATTTTACTACATGAATAAAATAACATATTTAAAAAAATGCATTATATATAGGCATCTAAAATTTCACTAAGTTAACACAAAAAAAATTGGATCTAATAAAAAAATTAAAGCTGTGATTTTATTTTACCAGATCGTAAAAAGTTAGGAAATCATAGAAAAATCATAGAACTTTTAATAAAACTATTGTCAATTAGGTAGGTATACATTTTTCTATAAAAACTATTTATAAAGAAAATTTTAAGAACTGTCAATATTGATAAAATATCATTTCTACAATAGCTGGACAGAAAATATAGGTACGTTAAATCATTTTAATGGATTATTGCACCTATTGGGTATATACCTACCTAAAGGAATTTATTTTACATGTGGACCTACTACAGAAAAACATAAAAGGTTTTTTCTATAATGTATATTTTTTAAATTGCTTCATAAATGTTATTAAACATATATAAGTTTATTATATAACTGCACAACCTACCCGGTTTCGTTGTTAAACTCACCCTTTTCATTTAGGTTGTCTGGAAAAAATGACTAGTCATAAGACCGCCTGTTATAGGTACTAGGTACACAATTTTAACTAATTTGTAACTGTACTTTGTAATATATTTGTGGTGTGCAATATAGTATAAATAAATAAATAAACAGTTTCAAAGAGGTGGTTACAAGCAGTGAGCAACCAAGAACCATGAAGTACTTATTTCAGATGCTTATTTTACCTATTACATACTCAAATAAAATATTATATTTGATTACAACAGGTACACTTACTTTGAAGTTGCGAACAGTACCTAACTGAAATTATTATGGGTCGAAATCAATAGCACAGACCATAATGGCGTAGGTTTATCGGTCTGGGTTTTTTCGATTTTTTTCTAATTTAAACGGTATTTGGGGTCCATCTAAGGCAGTGGTTCCTAACTTTTTCAATGTTGTTACCCCTGTGACCTATGAGGAAAACTGATTTTACCCCGCCCTTTAAAATGTAATGAAGAGTTTGTTTTCATAACATTTATATAGGTACAAGTAAATATAAACATCTTTATTAATCATAAATTGCACACAGCCTTACAATCAGGGCCGGCTTAAGGCGAAAATTGCAAGTATGCAAGACTCATATTTTATGCCCCTACCGGGGAGTCTGGGGGTTTCTGGGGTATGGAATATGGAATACCCCCAGGTAAAAGGTGGAACGGAGGCCCTCCACCGATTTTTTTTTTTTGAAATTTAAGAATTAAAACACAGTTTTTGTGCACTTTTGCGCCTTTTAGAACATTACATTTAACCTATCTTAATCTAACAGAAGACCAACTTCATAAGCTTGAGCGACTTAAAAACCTCGCTATACGATTCATATTCTGCCTTCGCAAATATGACCATGTTTCCGAATTTCATTCTAAACTCAAGTGTCTTCCAACAAGTTCTCGCCGAAACCTGCATATTTTGTCTCTTCTGTACCTACTGTGTGTTATTTGATCCAAAGTCACCGTCATATTTAAAGGAAAAATTTGAATTTATTAGAGACCATTCTTCTTTAAGATCTTCAAGGCGACTAATGCTAAAATTGCCTGTTCATAATGCTAGATTTTTTAGTCAATCTTTACTGTTCAAGAAATAAAGCTATGGAATGATTTACCCTTAAATATATAAACGAAGCTAAATCATTCACAATTTTTAAAAAATTCCGTAAGAGACATTACCTTAGTAATAGGGATGATTGAAATTAATTATGTTTTTTTTTTCTTTTTTCTTTTGGTGTTCTTTATTATAAATTCTATGACATACTTTTGGTATACTTATTGATACGAGTATTGCGCTTTGCTCGTATAGGTATATGTACAGTGTTTAAGTATTTTTGTGTAGATATTTATATGTAAGTTTATTATAATATTATAACTGCACCACCTACTCGTTCTCGACTCTTATTAATTTACTCCAACTTATTTCGGGTTGTCTGAAAGAAATGGCTAACTAGCCAAAGACCGCCCCTTGTACTTCATATTTTGTAATTATCAATCTGTCTTGTTTGTGTATTTGTGGTGTACAAAAAAGTGTAAATAAATAAAGTAAACAAATAAATAAATTTATGTTTCTCAATTTGATTTATTATTGATCGACTTGATAGGCTCAATACTCTTTCTTGTACCTTAAACCACTATTACCTACATATGTTAAATAAACTAATGAAAGCTTCTGGGTCACGTTACAATAATGTTTACACTTATATTGCAAGTACTCTCAGAATTCCCACATGATCACCCGCTGATGTGGGAATCACCGACGGTGATTCCAAGGCTTGGACTTTGGCCAAGGGCATCAAACTATTGTATTTCAGAACTCCTTGGGGTTAGATCTTCGATTTTACCATGAAATTCAATTGTGATAATTTTGAGACAAAGTTCCTTCTAGTTTAAATATTTCTGTCCAACATTCAAATCAATTTAAAAAAAAATTGGTTTTTTTTTAACAAAAATTGGCCAATTTTATTCCCCTCCAAAAGGCTCGAGTGTGCGGCTGCATACGCCGCACACCCTTCAGGCTGGCCCTGCTTACAATTTAAACATATTTATACATAGAAACAATGGATCAATAATATCCCGTTACATTGACTAGTAGTGAAACTAATCCTAATATAAAAAATAAAAAAAAACTAGTGAATCTTGGTTCAGTGTGAAGGTTGGTATTGTTTTGCATTCACAAGTTTTTGAATCTTATTGTTAGATTTAGATTATATTCTTTGTTACCCACGTAAAATAGCTGATTTATCCCCGCGGGGGTAATTACCACGAGGTTAGGAACCCAGGGTCTAAAGGCTCTCAAAGCCCCTAATTGTTGGGTGAAATTGAGATTCTTGGTATCAGCTTTACTCATGGCTCATGGCATGGCGAGGAAAATTCATTGAAAAGTAAAAAGTAAATAAGTAAATGATTACTACATGTAATTTGTTTACAACATCATAAAATTATGATGAAAACACGATTTTCATTAATCGGTTATACTTTTATGTACCTACCTACCTACTATGATAATTAATTTGTAATAAGTATTTATTTTTTTATAAAATTTTCTTGACACATTGAAAAATTAAGGAACTTATTTAACGTTATGCATTCATTATAATTATGTACCCATATACACAAACACTGTCAAATATTTAGGTAGGTATACGAGTAGGTAGTTCCTTAAAATATTTTTATATTATGCTATCAATATATAATTATGTATAATATAATTACTATGAATAAGTATATATTTTTAAATAATTAGAGATGAAAGATTTTTTTTATTAATGAAATCGCTAAAATCTTAAGCTACTGAACCGATTTTAATAATTATTTTACCATTACCATAAGTGACCATAAATGTCAACAATTATCTGTAGGTATAACATTACGATTGATTTATACTTTTAATGTGCCTTTAATAGAAATAGGTACGATAGATTTGTTTGAAAACCAGCTGTATCCGCGACTACTCTTTTATTCTGATTATGAGATAAAGTACGTCCCTACGTCAGATTAAGATGAGCTGTAACTTAAAAATTTCTGTACATTGCGGGTTATATTTAAGATTGGTCCTAATACTGTCTAATACCCTAATACTGTCTACTGTCCTAATACCCTAATACTGAGGGTAATTATGTCTGTAATTTCTGAACTGATAAATCAAAGACCTTGAAATATTTACGGGAGATATTTAAAATATCTCCTTTCTAACAAAAAAATAATGAATTCAATCGGACTGCGCGTTAATGAATTATAGCTAAGCACACATTTTGATTTTCATCAAATTTCAGTTTAAATAGTACCCAGTGTCCTCTCTCATACATACATACATACATACATACATACATATAATCACGCCTCTTTCCCGTAGGGGTAGGCAGAGACCACTTCTTTCCACTTGCTACGATCCTTACATACTTGTTTCGCTTCGTCCACTTTCATTATTCCCTTCATACATGCTCTTCGGTTTAGGGCAATCTTGACCTGGCCTTTTTTCAAGACTACCCAACTTTCACTTCCGTACATGAGTGTCGGCAACACCCCCTCATGAACAGCCAAACGAGCCTTGTTAGACACCTTCCGACTCCTTATAAAGGAATGCAAAGCTCCATTCACCATGTTTCCTGCATTCACTCTTCTTTCAATATCACTCTCACACTTTCCATCTCTTGTAAACTTTGAACCCAGATACACAATGTGTCCTATCTCATAGTATGAAATTAAATCGTGTCCAGTTTTATTTAAATTAATTTAATAGTTTAAGCGTGCGCAAAAATGCTACAGAAGATTTAAGGAAAAAAATACATTTTAGTCTCAGCGTCGATTATAATATACAATGCCCTCCAAAAAAAGTACAGAATTGAACCTGTTACAGTTTTATTATAATAATTTAATTTAATATTTCTTATAGTTTTTAAATTTAACGACGCGTGACGATAAAGCTTAAAATTATCCAAATCACCAACTTTTTCCTATCGAAAATTCTGAAAAGATACAGGTAAATAAACAATGTCATAAATTCTCTCTAAAATTATTTTATCAAATTTATTCTGTAACAGTTTCATCCATAATAATAACGAATTCACTTCCCTAACACCTAATATTTATCTCTATCATTAGTAAAATCTCTGTTTATACTCCTGACGCCATTTTTGACTTTTATCTCATCGTTTTTTCAAAATCTTTACAAACACCTATTTTTTAATATTTTCTTATAATAAAGATGACTGTAACAGGTCTAATTCTCTACATTGAAGATATTTTGAAAAATTTTTTGAAGGGTACAGGTACTCTCGAATATCATAATATGTAGATAATCAATATTAAAGCCAATAATGTAATGTACGTGTGCTTTTTTTTAATTTTTCGTCTGTTTGTCTATCTGTATCTTGATCACGAATCACGTCAAAATTGTTGTTGTTGATGGTTTGAATCGTGCCCAGTTTGGGCTATACTTTATTGATTCAGCCTGCTGATGTAGAATGATAATGATGGTATAACCTTTGAGGGTAGAATGAAAAATCCGCCAACCACATCAGCTGTTGGATGTCCACTGCTGAATGTAGGCCTCCCCCATCATTTCTGGGGGGGTTTGCTAATACTCGCTACACTTGGCAGGCCCGTCATTGAGCGCAGTGTGTTGCGGCAGGATATAGTGACGCTGCTGCCCATCACTATCTCGTATGGTGCACAGTCGTTCGCACCACTATCGCCTTAGTCGCCTTTTAAGACATCTCGGCAAAAAGAGGGACTATTCTTCACTGCCGGTTACAGCACAGGCGTTTTGGCGGGGTTTGAACTATGCTAGTAAATTACTTTGAACCCGGAATGTACAGAAACCTTCGAACAGACCACCTTAAACTGACGTACATACATTTTTTTATAGTGTTATGGAAAGGAAAAAACGCGAACGAAGTCGCGGCCACAGGTAGTATTAAATATGTTAAATACGTGTATGGATAATTTTCGAATTTCGAGTGATTATGCGAGTTTAACTCGCAGTTGGCAATTTTTACTTTATGTTTTAATCTTATTTCTGCGTGTACTTTTGAACAAAAGCTTCAGAAGACATCATAAATATCTCCTTCCTGAATCCTTCACCAAAGGTATATAGATCAAAGAGTTTTATAGATAGATATCTATCATGGTCCTGCAAATAAAATATCACTAGAAAAATACTTTGAATAAGTATAATAGCAAGACGGCATAGATAAGCTGTGTGGCGCGGGTACTTAATCTCAGCTCTCTTTGCCGGACGTTTCTTTATAAATATTCAAAGAAAATGTTTTATTTTTTTTTAATATTATTTCGCTGTAAGTATCTTCAAGGACTTAATATTTAGGTATTTGTGTTTAATTCATATAAATATTATAATAATATCTTCTCTTTTCCTAATAAATTAACGGCAAGATTTAACAGCTAAATTATCGAAACAGTATTTCTTTTAAAAAACAATATAGAACGTAATGTTCTCCTTTAAATGAGTAAAATTCGCGTAAATATAAGAGAACAGTATCTAATGTTCTCCTGCTAATTTACAGATATACAAGTCTGGGTTACCGTTCTGGTGTAATGGCACGTGTAACCGCCTCAACGCCGGCGGTTGCGAGTTCGATTCCCACTCAGGGCAGATATTTGTATTGTACAAATCTTTGTTTATGGTCTAGATGTATGTCCTTGTGGGTCACCTCAGCGTGCCTCGAATAGCACGTTTATAGCGAAAAATTGCGATCGTTACTCTTGGTAGGAAAATTATCTACCTATCCGCAGTGGAGCAGTGTGGTGGATTAAGTTCCAGCACTTCTCCTATATGAAGAAAAGTTCTTTGCCCATCAACAATGACAAATGGGTATAAGTATACAGACGCGTTTATTAAAATTTTAATATGCTTCGACATATTGTCTCAAAATACTGTTCAATGAAACATACATCTAATATAAGTATTTTATATTTAAGCTTAAGTAGACATGTAATTTAATCGTTACGGCCAACATACTTTAAACTTATTAGAATGAGTATTGTCGCTCTGAAAATAGAATCATAATGGTTTTTCGCGTCGTTAAAAAACGTCTGAGTTTCCAGTTTGTGGACGCGGAAGGCGAAGCGACAGCCAGCATCAACGTCGTTCTGATGCGATTACTACACCACGTTTCGATGCCTCACTATAGAAGCAAGCCGCGTTCCATTCAAAACCACCCTCGTATGAAAATTGCCAGCACTGTTCTCCTACACAGATATAAAATTCATTGTTCAACTCTTATAACTATTACGAAATAACGGTCCGTGAAACTGAAACGAAAATTAGTGGCTCAGCGACAGCGATGAATTTCCATGGAAATTTTTGATGGAAATTTTGTTGTCTTAAGATATTTTATTTTAATTAAAATAACTAAACTCACGTTCCATTGACTTTCATGACTTGATAAGCATATGTAAAAAAAACAGAAAAATAAAAATTATACGTGATGAATGTAAAGAAATAAACTGTTTGTTAAGGCTTTAAAATCAAATTCTACTAATATTTTAAATAAAAAAGTAAATAATGGATGGAAGTATGAATGTATAGATAGATGGTTGAGTAGGTATCTGTTACACACACACACACACACACACACACACACACACACACACACACACACACACACACACACACACACACACACACACACACACACAAACACACACAATACATGACACAAAGACACACAATACATGACACAAACACACACAAACAAACACACACACACACACACACACACACACAATACATGACACATAACTTACTGTTATCGCAAAATTCTCATGGGATCTGAAGTTACGCGAATAGATCCGCGATGCATTTTCATTTTTCTACGGTCTACTATTTGAATTGCGATAATTTTTTTTATATCTAAATGTCGAAACATGAAAAGATATTACACACAAATTTTGCTCATAACATTTTAAAATGATACACTAATTTTTGCAGGACAATGTCCTCGAACCGAAATCAATGGTGCTCTGTTAGTAAAGCTTAATCTCATTAAACGTACAAACTTAACTAATATGAAAATAACCCAAATATTATTTAAATTATAGTTATCAGATAAAAAAAAACATAATTTTATTGTACTAAAAATAAATTACACTATAAAAATCGCTTTAAATTCATGACTCTGGACGGTGTCGGCGTGGGAGCGGACACGTGGTCCGCGCTCGCTCCGCTGGAAACATAACATTGTGATTTACATTAGCCGCAATTTGTATCGTCCTCGTTTTACATCGTATTTGAGCGGATTCGGATTTAGGAAACGTGTCTATCCAACCAATTTTAAGTCATTTTTTATTTACTTTTATAATGTTAATATAATTTTAGTTTAGATTTCAGTAAATAAAACAATATTTATCTAGGTACTTAAAACTGTTCTTATGTTTAATAAAAATGTTTAATCTTTTATATTTCTATCATAATTGTGAAAGTTCTCTTGTGGTTAAGAAATTGTGTTTTTATTGGAGACTTTAAAATATAAAAAATAAGCGCTACTTTCACTACAGTTTCTTTTCTTGTTCATACAAAAGTATTTCTATCAGACGCTCTATCGTTCAATTGAAACTTACTGAAGCAAATATTCTCTGCAATATCAATATCAGGAAGAATTGAAAACAAAAAAATCACAATTCAGGTGTACTTCTCTCAGCTCGATGAAAAATGCCCGAACGAATCCGTAATTAGGGGATAGCTAATGAATATTAAGGGTAGCAACCCTACGCTCTATTATTCTATTGTTAGCATTGTTGATTAATCACAATCACATTTTTTTAATCGCAAATAACAAATACGCATTTAGGGAGCAAAGTGGATGGATATTTTTTTCATCAATTGATGACTCTGTGGTTAGTATACTAATCAGTAAATAGTGTATAAAAGTTATGTAAGTGTTCAAACTACTAAATAAAATACTATACTACTGTAAAATAGTAGAGTTTTTTAAATGTCAGTAACCAAAATTGTTAAATTCGCCAACAACAGGTTTCGATCGATTGGTCGATACCAATGACGAGAAAATTTGCATCCTGTCGAAAATTACCCTCAATCTGCTACAATTTATTGAGTAAGTAAATACTTTTTTACTGCAGTAAGGATTCCTCACAAGTTTAGTATTAGTATAACGTAACAAAAATGTCGCAAATTAATAAAAACATCCTAGTTTTCAAGAATTGAAAGTGAACAAATTCATTTTAGGGTCAACGAGTCAACGGTCATCAATTATCATAAAGTATGTACCTATTAGTCATTCATGTTTGTACGATATGGTAATTATATAAATATGGAATATTTTGGTGAAAAAACATAGTTTGTGTACATATGTGTTAATCAATTTGTTGATATATATATTTTTATTTTCCCAATTTTTATCATTATTTTGTTTGATATTATGTGACAATACCTAATATTTTATTTAGATGCGTGTCTTTTAAGTTTAACGTTTTCTAAAACATGAGAATTTTTTAATATTTTTTATTTAAATTAAAATATATTTAATTCAAAGAATTGCTATAATCCATTTGAAAAATTTTGCACAATTAATTACTAGGCATTTTCTATAGAAATAAAATACTTTAATCTAATTTTGGTCCATAAGTTACCTCGATTTTCTATATTGCGGTGATTCGGAAGCTCTATAAAAACTGACATTGTGTATTAATAATAATCATTTCAAAGTTTTTAACGAAATCACCTTTAAACGTTTTTTTTTTCACTTGTTATAGCTACAGTAGGTAGTCGAAAGTGTGATGTACCTATTCTAAATACCTATCGCAATTATCTAAAATAAATGTACATTTGTTAATAATTATATAATTGTTCGTAATACTTATTATAATACCACTGACTATTAAAAAAAATAGTTAATTTAATTACATTTGTCAATAAAGTTAAGAGTATGAACGTACCTATATTCATTGTTCACTTTCAGCTCGATTGGATACGTAGTCTCTATATACGATTAGGTATCTCTACATGCAATAAATCGTAGGGAGGTAGCGCAATTTTTTTCACAGTAATAACTGTTAAATTTTGTTTTTAAGCAACTTTGGCAATAATTTTTTTTTGTTTTTTTCTATTTTTATGAAACCGTATCTCAAAAAATACAGAACCGATTTTTAGAAATCTTAGCATAATTATAGCTCATATGTACAATGTACATTTTGTTTTTTTTTATTAATTTTCCTCTACGAGCTTACAGACGCCTGTACCCTTTTTTACTGATTTTATATATTATTACACAGGCATTTTTACATCAGCAGACAGTATATTATCATTATTTAAATACCTATGAACTATACTTAGGATCTCTAGTTCTGTGTACAATGTACATTCTGTTAAAATTAAGGCATTACTAACTACTATAAGAGGAGTAATAACCGTTAACATTAAAGTGGGTAAAACCACGTGGGTCGGCTAGTGATTTAATATGACAATACTCAGTTAACGTCCAATTACGTATGCGATGACAGCTGACGGTTCCCACGACACCCTTCTTATTTCTATATAAATTAGATTTAAATCATACTCGCAAATCTTTTAATAGACTGTTCAGCGATTAATAATAATAATTGATAACGACATATGTTTTTTTTTTGTTTCGCTTATCGATCAATAATTATAAAGTTCAATTTATTGAACATTTTTACGAGTATTCTTCATAGTTTCATGAAGCATGTTATTACTAATTTCGTTAAAAACACATGTTTTATTAATTACTAAATATTTTTATCTTAGTATTATGTTCAATTGTAAATGAAGAGCTGGATTATTAAGAATGGTATATTGTCCTAAAACTGAGCGAGCTTATGTTAATGTTTTCAAACGGTTTTTATGGAAAAATGGAAATTTATACTTATATTGTCGACAGTTCTGGTGTACGACGACCGTTCTGGTGTAGTAGTGCGAGTAGTTGCTTCAAAGCCAAAAAAAAAGCGCTGGCGGTCGCGGGTTCGATTCCCGCTCGGGACAGATATTTGTATTTGTACAAATATTTGTTTCCGGTCTAAGTGTATGTTCTTGTGGGACTACCAACCGTGCCTCGGAGAACACGTAAAACCGTCGGTCCCGGTTGTTATCATAGACATCTGATAACGATCGGTACTTCACATCCCATCAGCCTATCGCAGTCCACTGCTGGACATAGGCCTACCCAAGGTCGCGCCAAATATCCCGGTTTTCCGCAATTCTCATCCAGCCTCCGCCGGCGACCTTGCGTAAGTCGTCGGTCCAGCGGCCATCGGTCCTACGACATACGTGACCAGCCCACTGCCACTTCAACTTGCTGATTCTACGAGCTATGTCGGTTACTTTGGTTCTCTCGCGGATAATCTCATTTCTGATTTTATCCTTGAGAGAGACTCTAAGCACAGCCCATTACTTTTGTTAGGGAAATTATCTGCCAACCCGCAGTGGAGGTAGCGTGTTGTATTAAGCTCCAACCCTTCTTCTGTATGGAGAAGAGGCCTTCGCTCAGTAGTGGGTAGTTTACAGGATGATACAGTACAGTACAGTAATACTTATATTAACTAGAGTGTTGTTTAAGCAGTACCTAAGTGTCTATTACATGGTATTGTTTAGAAAGAAAAGAGAATATGGCCTTTTTAGCTGTACCTTAACACCTGAATGTTTTAATGCAGGGCAAAGCCCTTTTATTTTGTACTAAAACACAGTTTATATATCATTTTCAAAAGAGTAACTGCGGAGTTTCTTGCCGATTCTTCTCTGCAGAATCTACATTCCGAATCGGTGGTAGCTTACCATTACAAAATAATAATCAAATTTAAATTTTTAATTTGTAAAATGACGATTCAAACGTGCTCTTAGGGCCTATTTGAATAAAGTTAATTTTGATTTTGATTTTTTTTTATTAAGGCGAACAATTGGAACTTAGTCTGCCACGTTATAGTCCAAGATCCCAGGGCCGCCAGACGTCACGTATTTTCTGACGGATGAAATGTGGACGATGGAGTAGTGTTAGTATGTACTATGATCGTATGCCTACCTGCTAGCTTGGTCAAACGGCCAATTTCCAGGTATCAGGTAATCAAGGTACATAAAAACATTACTTACTTCACGTAAATTCTCATGGCTGATTTTCATATATGTTTCCGAGTGTATAGTTAAAAATAAATTGTCAATATTCCCAGACACTTTCCGTCGGCCATATTGCTTGCCAGACGCTTTAAGGGTCTCAAAATATAATAATTAGTTAACTTCACGTAAATTCTGACGCTCCACTTTTATATATGTTCATCCGACAACTATTTTAAAACCTTTGACAAGAAAACAGACCGATCCAAGGGGCCAATCATCCCCTAAACTAAATTTTAATATCTCTGTGATTGGGAGCGCGAGAGCATTATCTACGCGCATGAGACTGAGTGAGACCGAATGAGTGAATTTAAAAAAATTATTAAAAAAAAATTTCATTTGTCAAAAATTTGAAAAACTATGTGTTATTTTTAAAAAATATTTTTTATTTCTAATTAATAAATTGAAAAAAAAAATAAAATTAAAAATGTCGGCTAACTTTAGTATTATTTATTATATGTCAATTTTTTTTCTTATTTTTGTTGCCATAATTTACTTGTCAACAAAAGTTCTAAAAATTATAAAATATCTGTTCAAGTAATTTTCATAGTCTTAACAGCGCAGTCGGTCTCACTCAGACTCATGCGCGTAAATAATGCTCTCGCGCTCCCACTCACAGTGATATTAAAATTTAGTTTAGGGGATGATTGGCCCCTTGGATCGGTCTGTTTTCTTGTCAAAGGTTTTAAAATAGTTGTCGGATGAACATATATAAAAATGGAGCGTCAGAATTTACGTGAAGTTAACTAATTATTATATTTTGAGACCCTTAAAGCGTCTGCCAAGCAATATGGCCGACGGAAAGTGTCTGGGAGTATTGACAATTTATTTTTAACTATACACTCGGAAACATATATGAAAATCAGCCATGAGAATTTACGTGAAGTAAGTAATGTTTTTATGTACCGTGATTACCTGATACCTGGAAATTGGCCGTTTGACCAAGCTAGCAGGTAGGCATACAATCATAGTATATACTAACACTACTCAATCGTCCACATTTCATCCGTCAGAAAATACGTGACGTCTGGCGGCCCTGGGATCTTGCTCTATTATTCTACAAAGGATTTTCAGAATTAGGTACATACCTCATTCGCATGAAATGTGTAGGTATGTTTTCTAAATTATTTTTAACCAAAAGTACTGATATATTTAGAACTTTTGGTGAAGATCTTGGTGTTGTGGTTCATCATGAATTAACTTACAGTTACAACCCAGAATATGCATATCACTTTAAGGTACACTTGCAGAAAAAGAGTATGATAATTTAACAATACTAGATTCCGCTTCCGCGTGGTGTACCTATTTATAAAAAGTAACCTATAGCCTTCCCCAGACTTCAGACTATCCGTAACAAATTTCATCACAAACGGCTTAGCAGATTAGCCCTGTAACATACATTTACACAGATAAACAAACAGACAGTTAGAAGTTAAGAGGATTACTTAATATAACGGTTTCACTTGTCGTACGGCAGAGTTTGGCAGAGTTGTCATAAAGTTACCTCGTTGATGAATATTTTTCATTTGTAAGGATTCATATGCCTGGCTAATAATAATGCAATAAAATCAACTTTTAATTTTTTTGTGATGATTTTTTCGTTGCGGAGTTATTTTAAAATTATAATATCTTCTAAGATATTCATTGAAATCAAATTATGTCAAGGACAATTTTATTCAAAAAGAAATAGGTTCCTACTTGTGATGAATAATGTATTTTTTTGAATAAAGATTTATATCAATTCTATGAAACCACCGTCGCAAATAATGCATTATTTTAGAACAAACTTGATTAACATAAAAAAAGGTTATAATGGGTCAACCTTAAAATATAGATATATGCTGTCGCAGACTTTTTGCGTAAATTCAACCGTTTACGCAGCGCACGCAACGGCAGCTCTCAAAAAAGAATATTTTTTTTCAAGTTTTTGTAACAATTCTTATTAATGCTCAGCTCTTATTAGTCGTATTAGCTTATAACCTTCCTCGGTAAATAGACTATCCAACACGAAAATATTTTTTCAATTCGAACCAGTAGTTCCTGAGATTAGCGCGTTCAAAAAAACAAACTCTTCAGCTTTATAATATTAGTATAGATGCCCGAAATGAGTATGTCTATTACATCTCAGTTAGTCTTTATAAGTTAACCACTTCAAAAGTAGGTATAGGTACACTAAAGTATACACACATACATACTCACATATAAACATACATGTATTTATTTATTTACTATATAAAATTAGGGTATATTTTATATGCTTGCGCGTATCAATTATCAATAAGCATTAATATATATTTTTTGTAGTTTAAGGTAAACCTGTTATTGGCCATATTAGTTTTGTCTTCTATTAGTTAGTAAGTTTTATTGTAATACGCTGTTGGTTTACTTAATAAATAAATAAATAAATAAATAAATAAATAAATAAATAAATAAATAAATAAAATAAAAGAAACTAAGGATCTAAATCTTAAATCATGTTTAATGTAAGATTTAAAGTTATGATGATTAAATACAAAATGAGCTACGAAGTTTGCTTCGTATTAGTTCAATTTGGTAGATTATAATGGACATCGTTAGGCGAACGGCTCATACTTGTGCAATAAACACATTAGGACAAACTCACGCACTGTTTTGGCTAATGACGCAGACCATGCGAACTATTGAATTTATCTTTTGTATATTTTCTTTATTCGCTTAGAAAGCGTGCGTTTTATCATTGAGTTTGTTGCCAACATTAATGAGGATAGTTTCAAATATCATTAGATGATCATCTTCATAATTATCATTAATTTAACCAGTTGTATATTCTATACAAATATACGGAGAAAAGTCTGTTTATAAGAGGTAAACTTTAAATAATTAAATTGATTTTCATAAATATTTTATCATTACAAAGCTACTTTATCCAATAATAACATAAATATGTAAAATGTCGCACTACTGTTAACACGCTAGAAGCTCCGAGGGACAATTAGTTTTGTATAAAAACCTGTGTAGGTCTCTATGATTCTTTATTAAGTTTAATTCGTTGGTTAGGTTTGTTTTTGTCTGTGACTTTTAAAGATATGATACGTTTAGACAATTATAATACATAAGTATTCAATTTCTACGACGATTAATACGACGAACAAAATAACTACCACCTAATCCATGAGTATCAAAGGATTTTAAAAGTTTCATTTCTAAATGGGAGTTCATTCCATCTTGAATGAAATAATGTTGTTCGACCTTAAATATCCCGTAGGAAATTGCATCGGTCACGTGGCTATTTTTAATTCTAGATTTCACAGGGTTATAATTACATACGGATAAATTAAAAAAAAAAAATATATTGAAATCTGAAGTTATGTTTTTGTTATATAGGCTTCGTATATTCTTGCATATCACATCATTTCGCTTCTCACCAGGACGTTACCTATAAGCGCCTTGCCGTGGAGATTTTTCAGGAGTCTTGATAAAAGATGGTATACCGGTGGGAGGGATGCGCTGTGCCGCGATCCCGGCTGCATGGGTACCACCATCTTGCTTATTTCTTCCGTGAAACAGCTTTGCTGTGTTTCAGAAAGAAGGGCAAGACAGGCAGTGTAATTACTGGCACCGAGACTTAACATCATATGTCTCAGGATAGGCAACACATAAATGAGTTGGCTGGGCTAGTTCCAGGTAAACTAGTTTATGTTCATGGGCGACGTCGACCACTTACCATCAGGTGGCACGTCTGCCAGTTTGCCTATCCAACTAACATAAAAAAAAAAAAAAAGTCAGTGAGGGTTGGGTTTATAAACTAGCATTGATAGCGGCGACTGCAAATCAATATGCAATAGTTTGTGGGAGTGTCAGCAGTGTGATGGACAAATTGAATTAAAAAAGAAAAACGTTAAATTTAATAAAGGTTATCGTAGGTACCGTATCGTTATTGTATACCAAATTCAAAATGAAACCATAAAAACAGTAGGTAATCGTAAATAAAATATAAATAATCCAGTTAGTATTTTTTTAGATATTTATTTCTTATACCTAAGTACAAATATGAACTTCATTTCGATTTAATTATTATTATTGAGGATAGGGGATAACGAGCTGTCAGTTTTTATATGGTATCGGCGAGATTCATTGAAACGTAAGTAAATCTTAAATTGACCGGACAGTATATTATTATCGGCAAGTTGTAAAAACGGACCGGCACCAGTTGGTGGATATTTCCGTGATTCGGAATATTAAAAGAAAACGTTTGATTAATAATCTAGATTGCTATATTAAGCATTTGACGAATATGAAAGATATTTGATGACAAATCAAACTGTCTTTAGGCTCCTACAAATATTATAAAGTTAAAAAAAAATAGGCACCTATTTGTAATTTATAAACTCTGAAACTGCTGAACCGTTACAAAATAATAAAGGATTGAAAATATCACGCTACGAATCATATGAACGAAGAAGTAACAGTAATAGCGTTAAACAATCTGAAAAGTATAAAAATAGCGACAGTCGACAGATTATCTACTTACAAGTTATTACCTAATGTAAAAAAAAAACAACCTAAGTTTAGGCTCATCTTGTAGAATAATTAAAGGTATCAGATTCAGCATCAATACTAGTAACTATAACTATTAAAAAATATAGAAATTATTTCTAATCTCATGAAAGTATATTACCTACGAAATAAAAATTATATTAATTGCTTCAAGATAAATCCTTCCAAATCGCCACATTTATGCAAACTTTGAATTCTTTTAGAGAGCGTAAAATCAGGAAACCTTATCCGACGATATTCATAACATAATAATAGCGTCACCGTGCCTTCGTATTATATTACAAACTGATTATTAAAATAATCGTGATTCACCCTTGTCCAGCGCAAGGTTTCACTTCCGTACAATATGGCACGGAATCGGAGCTCTTACAAGCTATTTTCTCATGTCTAAATCACTTCCCCGTGTCTACAGGAACTGCAGGGAAACCTTAGGTTTGGTAATTAACATGTTTTGTTACGAAATGTTCGTTATCTATAGTTATATTGTTATATAACTTTTTATTACATTAGCGTTTAAACAAACAAACAAACTTTTCCCATTTAAAATATTAGTACAGAGTTATAAACGACTTATTAGGTGTTAGTTGGTTTTGAGAACAGGTTGGCGCAGTGATCCCAGCATTCGGCTGTTAAGCTAATGGACGCATGTTTGATCCCGCTTTAAAAATAAATTGTACCTACTTATAGGCCATACAAACATTGTCGCGGTCTGGGCATTTCCTTGTATTGTTTTTCCATACCTATTACGCAGAATTTGATTCTACTATTATTTATTTACTGTTTGTTATACACACAAAAAAAAAGAATCAAATTGTTTAAGTATTATAAAAGACCTACGTAAAGCAGGCGGTCTTATAGCTAAGCAACGATCTGTTTCAGACAACCAACGTGAAGGAGTTAGTTAGTGTTTATATATTACTTATTTAGAGAGATAATTTTAACATTTCTACAAATAACAGTACATATTTTAATTTCAGATACATAGAAATATGTATATTTTCATACCTAACAAGCAATAATTTTTTCAACAATTTAGTTCAAGTTTTCTAACATGATTGGGTACCTACTACTTAATTAATTAACAACACCTTGTTAAAATAATTATTGGAGTGTTATTTTTTGTATCTTTTTTAAACGACGGTATGTAAATCCGAAGGCTTTTGTATAGTTAGATACTAATTGATTTCGTAGTTATTAATTGTCGAAAGGATGAAATCATCATTCATTAACATTTAATATCTGTTTTTTTAATTTCTCTGTATTAAGGAAATGCGTAATTATTTTTCAGTGGCACGCAGAAGACGCAAAGAAAGTCGACCTCGAAGGCAACGCACAACTTTTTCTGCTCACCAAACCTTACGACTTGAACTTGAATACGCAAGAGGTGAATACGTTGCCCGCGCACGAAGGTTAGGAGAATTTTTATTGCGCCTACGTAATATTGTATTATATAATTAAATGGAACAAATAATTATAAAATTAAACATACGGTGTGATTAATTTCCACTGTAATTAATGTAAATGAAGATTTCATATCAAGATAATTATCATTCAATGAAATGAAAATTAGATTAAGTCGAGATTGAAAATCTGCTATTACAAACTTGTCACAATGGTAAATCAGCGACCGATCATAACGATGTTCCATAATGATACCATAACTGCACTAATTAATGTAAAGAAAGTGCAAAAACCAACCATTATAATATCAATGACCACTTAATTATCAAACGGATAAACAAAACAGACTCTTAGCTCGGCTGTAATCCTAAATATGTAACGCTCAATATACAATAAAATGTGTAAAAAGTATTCCAATAACTTAACGTTTCAGGTGTGAACTTGCTTCTGCTTTATCACTGAGCGAAACTCAAGTAAAGATATGGTTTCAAAATAGAAGAGCCAAAGACAAAAGAATTGAAAAAGCTCATTTGGATCAACAGTACAGGTTAGTCAAATTATTAAAACGAAAAAAAAAAATCTCAACAAAAGAAATTGCCCACGCTGAAAAATTGCATTAGTAAATTTTTTTGCTTAATTATGGTACCTAATTGTTACGTAGTGGTTGAAGGTCAAATTATAAAGTTTTATTAACAATAATTACAGACAATTAGCCGCTGCTTCCGGATTCTTTCAACCCTTATTTAACTCTCCGTATGGTGCTCACCCGTGTCCCTGCCTCCCAGTACATCCGCCGCCTAATCTCGACAAATAACCTAAATTAATTACTTTAGTAAATAAACAATTAATAAAAATAAAAATAAAATGTTCAAATTGCAAATGTATTGCAAATGTTATTTCTTACGTTTATTCCATTATAACTTATTGAAGTAGATTATATTTGATGCATATGTTTATATAGTATCTACCTATAGACTTATCATAAAAACTTCGTTCCCGTAAAAATACTTAAATAAAAATACTTCTATTTATAAAAAGAGCGTGTGCGAAACAGAAAGTAACTGCAGATTGGGACCGTGTTCCGATATACACTGGAGCACTGCAAGGTGTGACGTCATTTCAGTATACTGCGAACTGCGAAGCCGTTCATTTTTACTTTGCTATACTGTGATATACTGGTTACTAAACTGGTTAATAAAGGAACGCAGTCCAGTATACTGTCAACCTCGTTTTTCGACTTTTTTTTTTTTTTTTTTTTTTTTTTATTGACATTGCAAAATACATCAAAGAATTGTACAAAAGGCGGGCTTAATGCTAAAAGCATTCTCTACCAGCCAACCTTAGGACGTACAAGAGCGGACGTTTGTAGGTGTGCAAAATTGAGTATTAACAAAATTCACTTTAACAGAAAAAAGAAAAGATGGAAAAAATAAGATTTCGTTAATGACAATCGTTATATTATATACACAATACATACATAAATTCATAAATAGATACAAACATACATACATACACATATGCATACATACATAAATAGATAAAAACATACATACATACAAACAAACATACATATATATAAACATACATACCTATAAACATACATACATACATACATACAAACATACAAAATATTTAATACATAATAATAAGCTGACAATTATAATCAAAACACAATTTTTTCAAATGAAAATATTTATTATGTACACGCTTTCTATTCAACAAGAAAAATTATGATTTGAATATTATTGACATTTTTGAGTAAAATATTAATTAATAATAATAACAATCATTTGCGCTATCATATTTTTAATCACGTGATCATAGTACTGAGAGCACCTTACCTCGAAAGCGCCATGCCAGTGCTCTCAATACATAAATGGTGACGATTTATGACGTCATATATTTTTCTATGGTACTGCGGTAGTGTACTGGTAAGTCTATAACGGAACGAATTTTTCAGTACTCACAGCACTGAGCAGTGCTCGCGGTATATATCGGAACACGGCCTGGGTCTGCATCTCTCATTTCTCCCACATACCGTGATTTTAGACTTGCATAATTACATAGAGATATATTTATAATACCTCTATGTAGACGGGTCGATTAGATGACAGTATAAAAAGTTCTTTAGACTATGGTATAGGTATACTTTTTATAGTCAACTTTTAAATAGTTTTTTTTTTTTTTTACAAAAAATATTACATAGTTGTAATAAATTAAAATATTTGTTTATTTTAAAGTATAGATACTTATCAGACATCATGATATTGCTATAATTATAAATGTATATTATTAGAGTTAAATTTAAGTAAGAATTAAATTTTCTTCATTTCTAATGTAAGAATATATATACTGTATATCGGCGATAGGTAATTATAGGTCATTAAAATTAACAATAAAAAATTGTAATAAGTGTAAAATGTAAATAACCTGATCAGTACCTAATGTCACATTTATTTTAATAAAATAAGGTATTTAGTTGGGGTATGATAAAATAAAAGATGTTATTACTATTTTATTTTTTATTATACTTAACTTACCATGGCCTTTTCCACGAACGGAGGCTTGTCCAAGTGTAGAAGAGTCCATGGAAAACAGTCTCAATTTAATTATAAATCACAGAAACGAAAAAAAAAAAGTAGATATTTCTACATCATCCTTATTATACGAAGTATTTTATAAACAAACAACAATATTAAAATAGATATTAATAAAAATATCATATGTCATTTCACATCAAGGAACTTCATCATTCTTTTTTCAAATACTACCTAAGTTTTAAAATGTCATCAATGAGATCATAATAATACTCACCATCATTATAATAAAATAGTAAAACAATTATTATAAATAAAATATTGCACTTCATATCGCTTTAAAATTAATTCGAATGTCAAAGCTTTACTCCTCTAGAAAAAAGTATTTCAATATTCATTAAACATTAAACAAATTCCATCACTTACATGCTAAAATAACCCTATAAATAGCACAGCTTTAACAATTCAAACTAATTTTGCCATTTACTTTAAATTATGATTATTAGAGAAAACATCTGTGCGAAGTGTACAAATATATTATGTAAAAACTTTTATAGTGCTCGACGAAAAAAGTTCTAGTGCCTGACAGTATCTTATTAATCTTACCTATTATATATTAATAATATTATTATGAAAACTGACTATAATGTTTCATGTCCGTTTTCCTCACTAGCTAGTAGTCGCCAACCTACCTGGTCTATCTATCTGCCTGCCTAGCTTGAACTAAGCGCAACTTGATACCTAAGCATTCAAAAATGTTTAATTTTTATACAGACATTATAAATTTGGGATTTTGTTGTTTTGAGAAAAATATAGGGGATAATTGATGTATTGATGTACTAACAAATATCCAACATTTTAAAATTTTATGTGATATCTTTTTTGATTTTATTGATAGTTAAATAAATTAATTATATCATAAAATTATAAATTTTAAATATTATAAAGTAATTAAAAATATTCAACATTTTAAGTCTCTATGTAAAATACTTTAAGATTATAAATGATAAGTTGAAAATAAGAAAAATGCACTTACAAGAGATAGCTAGTCTTTAATAGCGACGTGGGTTTCCTCCGGTTGAAGTGTTTTCCATGTTATTGAAATTTTGCCCCCCTCCACTGTTATATCCACCTGATATTAAATGAAGTTGTTTATTAATATACATCAGAAGCCAAAGTACTTTTAATGATTTAAGTTTAAAAAAAAATTTTTAACAAGGTACTTAGTAATTTTACTACTTCGAGAATTAAATATGAACAAAGCATACTGATATACTAAATAATTTTCAATTATCTAAACCAAATTATTAATCTTGTTAAAAAAATCTGTGTACTTTTAAACAAAAGTTTGTGTAAAAGTTCACAGATTTTTTTATTCTCTATTTAACCTCATTTTTTGTGATACTACAAAAATCGAAAAAAAAAAAAAAAAAATCGAATAAAAACTTCAAACTTCTTGACCATTAGTTTTATATGTGCATTTTTATTACCAAACAGTCAAAAAATAGATTGTTGTGTATATACATACATATTAAGTCAATTAAACAGCTTAACAAATTTTAATGTTTGGTTTTTGATTTATTAGATTACTACATTCATTGTAATAGTGCAAGTGATAAAGTTTGTAAGACATTGTTTTTTGTTATATATATACATTTTAACATATTTATGACTTTTTTGAATTGTATTAAGTTGATACCTGTATTATAGGGTTGCTGTCGAGGGTTATTAAAGTTTTGACGCATAGGACCACCACTATAGTTTTGTTGGTATCCACTACCAAAGTTATCACCCCCTTGATTCCAGCCTCTTTGATCCCCATATCCCTGGTTTCCCCAACTACTGGAATTATCCCATGGATTATGATTTCCCCAACCACTCCCATAACCTAAACAAAAAAACAATTTTTTTTAAGTTTAAATTTTAAGATCTCAAGATTATAATTATTTAAATTTCTGTTCAATTTAAAATTAATTCAACTTGTGTAATGTTTTTTGTTTATGTTTAATGTTACCAGAATCTCCCCATTCCTGACGGTTGCCCCAACCACGTCCACCACGTTTCCCACTGCTACCTCCAGTTGACATAGATGACTTAGAAAGTGCCTTTTTTACATCTAGACGATGTCCTTTAATTTTGTGAGTTTGTTCTACTGAAATATCATAATTATGTTAATACATTCCCAGGATATTATTTACTAGATTCTCCATGGTTTCAATCATATTGTTCTGCTCATTTGAATCTTGTTATCTTTCACAATCTATAGTATTTACTTTACTTAATGAATAAGGTATGGGTCAATATTTGCTAATTTGCTAAACGAGTTTTTACATATTTTATCGGAATAAAATGCTAATATCTTTTGTAACTATTATTATTTAATACTTTAATATCATACCTGTGTATCATTTAACTTTCAGGAAAGTAATCTAAAAAGTGAATTCCAAAAAAAAAAATGTGCCATACCGTCATACTTCCTGTCGTCATTAGTCTGTCATTTCTACGACAGGATAGTGACAACTGTGTGTTATAGACACTTTGATTTTGCTTATTTTTACCAGATTGCGATTAGAAGAGAGTAATATTTTTTTGGTGTAATAGTTTTTTGGCCGTGTGGTTGCCGGCTTAGAATAGCGCCACTCCGAGTCGACCCGTGGAGATCGTAAGAGGCGATCGAAGGGATAAATATACCAGGAGATGGGCAGCAGCGTCTTCCTGAGGACTATTAAACCTACTGCGGTCACCAACACGCACTTGCCAAGCGTGGTGACTATGGCAGAAACCCCCATAACCATGAACATCACAAATAAACCACGGCCCCCAGTCCCCGGCAGCTCCGTTATTCCTGGCTCTGGCAGCGGTCACGGTAACGGCGGAGCAGGGGGTGCTAAGAATCTCCGGCAGAGATCGCGCTGCCATAAACGACGACTCTTGCACCTGGCAACATACAATACCAGGACACTGAGGACCGACGACAAGATCCGTGAGCTGGAAGACGAGATAGACAAGTTAAACTGGAGTGTCGTAGGATTATCCGAAGTCCGAAGACAGGGGGAGGACACGATAATCCTAAACTCCGGTAACTTGTTCTATCACCGGGAGGGCGAACATCTGTCCCAAGGTGGTGTCGGGTTCCTCGTCCACAGGTCCCTCGTCAACAACGTGACGGAAGTCGGGAGCGTGTCAGCAAGGGTAGCGTACCTTATACTCAGAATATCCAAGCGGTATTCGCTGAAGGTCATACAGGTTTACGCACCGACCTCGGCACACCCCGACGATGAGGTTGAAGTTATGTATGAGGACGTAAGTAGGGCCATGCGTAACTCCAAGACTCATTTCACGGTGGTGATGGGGGACTTCAACGCAAGACTGGGTGCGCGAGACGGCGACGAGCTGAAGGTGGGGCCCTTTGGTATCGGGCAACGGAACCACCGTGGCCACTTGCTGGCTAACTTCTTGGAGAAGGAGGACTTCTATATGATGAACTCCTTCTTCAAGAAGAAGCCACAGCGCAGGTGGACTTGGATCAGTCCCAATGGTTCCGTAAAAAGTGAGATAGACTTCATTTTGGCAGACAAACCGCACATATTCAATGATGTCTCTGTGATCAGCAGGTTTAAAACCGGAAGCGATCACCGGATGGTCAGAGGCACATTGAATATCAATGTCAAGCTGGAACGGTCACGCCTGATGAAGTCTACGCTCCGACCCACACCTGCCCAGATCCAGGACTCCGAGGCCTTTCAGCTGGAACTCCGCAATCGTTTCGCGTGCCTAGAAACATGCAGTTCAGTGGACGAGTATAACACCAGTATGGTAGACACTGTCCACGAGGTTGGGTCTAAGTATTTCAAGGCCCCCTCCAGTGGTAAACCTCAAGTTCTCTCAGAACATACTCTCGGTCTTATGAGGGAAAGGCGGGAACTATGTGTGCAGTCTCCAACCTCAATGTCGAAGTACCGACTGCTCAACAAACAGATCTCTCAGAGTAGGCGACGCGATTTGCGTGTTTATAACACCAATCGTGTAAAAAACACGATCGAGCGGAACAAAGGCTCGAAAGTGTTCGCAAGAGATCTGGAGGTTGGGCAAAGTCAGTTGACGAGGTTGAAGACCGACTCTGGCACCATAGTTACGTCTAAGCCCGAAGTTCTGAGAGAAATTGAGAGGTACTACGGACAGTTGTATACCTCCTCAAGAGCTCCCGTTCCCAAGGCGGCGAACGACAAGCGAGCCAAATTAACCCGGCACTATACCGAAGATATCCCGGACGTCAGTCTGTACGAAATTAGGGGGGCACTCAAACAGCTCAAGAACAACAAAGCTCCGGGGGATGACGGAATCACAACCGAGCTGCTGAAAGCGGGCGGCAAACCCGTCCTAGTAGCGCTCCAGCAATTGTTTGATTCCGTCATCAACACTGGAAGTACCCCGGAGGCGTGGAGCAGAAGCGTGGTGGTACTGTTCTTCAAGAAGGGGGATAAAACCCAGCTGAAGAACTACAGGCCCATCGCGCTTCTGAGCCACGTTTATAAGCTGTTCTCGAGGGTCCTTACTAATCGTTTAGCGCGCAGACTAGACGACTTCCAGCCTCCCGAACAAGCCGGTTTCCGAAAAGGCTATAGTACCATAGACCATATACATACGCTTCGGCAGGTTATACAAAAGACCGAGGAGTATAACCTGCCGCTTTGCGTAGCGTATGTGGACTATGAGAAGGCCTTCGATTCTATCGAGACCTGGGCGGTGCTCGAGTCTCTTCAGCGGTGCCAGATCGACTATCGGTACATCGAGGCGTTGAAGTGTGTATACAATGCCGCCACCATGAAAGTCCGAGTACACGACAGCAGTACGAACCCCATCCATGTGCAGCGCGGCGTACGGCAGGGGGATGTCATCTCCCCAAAACTCTTTACCGCTGCACTGGAAGACGTGTTCAAGCTGATGGAGTGGAAAGGGCGTGGTATTAACATCAACGGCGAACACCTCTCACACCTCCGATTTGCCGATGACATAGTGATCCTGGCGGAGTCGCTGGAGGAACTCGGCATTATGCTCAGCGACCTCAATAGTGCCTCACAACGGGTGGGTCTTAAGATGAACATGGACAAGACGAAAATCATGTCTAACGTCCATGTCACACCCGTACCAGTGGTTGTCGACGGCACTGCTCTCGAAGTTGTAGACGAGTACGTTTACCTGGGACAAACGATCCGAATGGGTAAGTCCAACTTCGAGAGGGAGGTCACTCGAAGAATCCAACTCGGCTGGGCAGCGTTCGGGAGACTACGACACGTCTTGACGTCTGATATACCTCAGTGCCTGAAGTCGAAAGTTTTCGAGCAATGTGTGTTGCCAGCGATGACCTATGGTGCCGAGACGTGGTCTTTTACTGTGGGCCTAATCCACAAGCTCAGAGTCGCTCAGAGGGCAATGGAGAGAGCTATGCTCGGTATTTCTCTACGCGACAAAGTCAGAAATGATGAAATCCGTAGAAGAACGAAGGTAACCGACATAGCGCTCAAAGTTTGCAAATTGAAGTGGCAATGGGCTGGCCACATCGTTCGCAGGACTGACAACCGATGGGGAAAGAAGGTCCTTGAATGGCGACCACGTCTAGGTAAAAGGAGCACAGGCCGCCCTCCTACCAGGTGGACTGACGACCTGAAGAAGACAGCGGGAAACCGTTGGATTCAGAGGGCCCAGGACCGGGTGGAGTGGCGTCGATTAGGGGAGGCCCATGTCCAGCAGTGGACTACCAAGGGCTGAAAAGAAGAAGAAGAAGAAGAATATTTTTTTCTGGATGGATGTATATTATATCTATGTATGTATGTATATATTATATTTCAGCATAATAGCGACCCTAATACCGACAAACATACCGCCGAAGAAAAAGACACGAGAGGAAGTATTGAAGCGAAATCTTTCCCTGCACAACACACCCTTCACTGAACACACATTTATTGAATATAATACGCTATATTACAACTTTATTACATACAATAAATCTAAAAATATCAACAAAAATTTTCAAAAAAAAAAAAAAAATCTTGTTTAGGATAATTAGCAAATATTGACCTATATAAGTATTAATGAAATAAGAGTGTTTGAAATCAAAATTGTCAGTACAAAGTTTAACTACCTTAACCTGAGGATGACTTTGTCAAAACCGGCTGTGTAACTTATAATTATTGAGACAAAAAAAAAATAGAAAGTGTAAAAAAGATTGTAGTGTTATAAGTAAACTTTAACTACACTAACAAACAAACAAACACAAAATACTCTTCAGCTTTAATATATTAATATCATTCTTTATTATATAAGAATTTAGATGTTTCAAATAATAGATAATATTTTTATAATAAATAAGTCTTACATGCTTATTCATAACATTAATTTCTGTGTAGCAAAGTGTAATAAGTTATAAAATTTTAATTATAGTAATACTAACAGCATATTCTATCAACTGGGTCATAGTCATCAAATTCAACAAATCCGAAACCTCTTTTCTTGCCTGTATCTTTTTCAGTGACTAAACTAATGGACACTATGTTGCCGTAAGAACTAAAGTAGTCCCTCAAATCTTCCTCTTCAATGTCTTGTTTGAGACCACCTACGAACAATTTCTTTACTGTGGCGCTTGCATCTGGTCTTTTAATTTCATCACGAGGAACAGCTCTTTTTGGTTCAACTACTCTGGAATTAGATAAAAAACATATATAGATTGTTACATCAGTGATTATTTCAATAGATGACATATTACTTAAATTTTAAGGTTTAATAAATTTTCAAACAATAAGTTATCTCTAATGTAACAACAAAACTGTCATAAAAAAATTAGAAAAATAATATGAGAGTATATTTAAAAACTAAACTAGCATTTTGCTTAAACTGGTTAAAGGTATGAAACGTATGTGATATTTTATTTATTAATTAGAAAATTAAATTTTATTACTTTATTTTTACATTTTTGTTTGATAAACAATTGACATTACCTTCCATCAATTTTATGTGGTCTATTTCTTTGTGCATCATCAACCATATGAGAGTGGGAATAAGTTATAAAACCAAATCCTCGAGATCTCTTTGTTTGAGGATCTTTCATAACAACTACATCCACTATCTCCCCCCATTGTTCATAAAAAATTTTTAAAGATGCGTCTGTTGTTCGGTAATCGAGACCGCCTATAAAAATTTTTCTTGTTTGTTCCGGTTCTTCCTAAAAGTTAATTTTTGATTACTGATAATTAATATAAAATTGATGATATACTTATTTGTAAGTTTCTATGTGTTTTATTTTTACAAGTATAGTTAATTCTGAGTAATTTAAAAAAAAAAGTATGTCTTGTTCTTACATATTCATCGTCGTCAGGTTTTAAATTAATAGGTGATCTTAACATCTCGATTGACTCAAGTTCTTCTATTTAATAAATTGTATTCCTATCTAGTTTAGTATTCCAACATCAACAATCTACTATAAATTTAGTATACAATATTCGGTTTTCAAAATCAATATCATTAATCACACCGGAGAGTCGCTATAATTGAAATAGATTTAAAACAAATTCGTATTTATTTATTTTTTTACTATTTTAAAAACAACAAAGTATTTACTATTTACATAATAATGTATAACAAGGAAGTATTATATTATTTTGATACATACTATTATTAATTAATTTGATTGATTGGGTTAGTGGCTTTCAGTTGTGCCAGTATTAATTAATTTATTAAATACCTAATTAAAACTTGTCATTTCACAATGAAAAAAAAAAGCCTTATGCATTTAAAGACGCTGTTCACACGTAGTCACAAGTCAGTCGCAAAAAAATGTTTCACTGTTTTTTAAATATGTAAAATTATCTTCTTATTTGCATTTCAAGCAGTTAATAATTACAATATTAAATTACAGTTAATAATTCAAGTTTATGATTTCCGTTCTTTACTAATAATATAATAATTGACGACCGGTCTGGTGCGACGGGGGTCGCGACTCGCGGGTTCGATTCCAGCTCGGTAAAGACAGACTGTATTAGTACAAATGTTTGTTTCCGGTCTGGGTGTATGTTCTTGTGGGTCCCCTCGCCGTGCCTCGGAAGGCACGTAAAGCCGTCGGTCCCGGTTGTTATCATAGTACTAATAATATATAAGCTATTTTAGACCTGTATTATAATTTTATCTTCTTCCTTCATGGAAGCAGACTACCGGAAAAGATTTAGCGTAAATATTTAGCGTGCTCCAGATGTATCATTAATAGTTAATTAATAATTAATTTTTTGAAGTGAAACTTCTTTAGAATCCTTGTGATTTGAAACTCGATGTAACGAAAAATGCGTCAGGATAAAGAAAGAAACACATAAATGTATAGGAGAGAATGAAATAGTAAATATAGATTTGATATTCTCGATGATGTCGCGTAACCTAGCAACACGTAATTAAGCAATAGAATATTTATTTATATACTTAAGGGGCTTAGATGAGCGAATGACCTTGAGCGTTTGAGTTCCGCATCTCCTCCCAACACCTTACCTGCCCCTCGCTGCCCGAACGCACAGGTTCAACGAACCTTTTTAACTAACGCCATCTCTTCGCTAAATAAGGAATTTTAGGTTCCGAGCCCTCTATATAATATCTATAAAACTTTTTCGTTTTTTGCTCCTAATGCGAACCCATTACATACACAATCTAAATGTAAAGTTTCTTTTTATGAAAAATGACTTTTAATAATAAAACTATAAAAAACAAACAAAAATTAAAAGTGACATTAGACAATATAATAATAATAAAAATCTTTTGAAAATAATTTATGTAATATCCACTAAACATTTATTTTGTAATAAAATCATCTGTAAACTTACGACCGTTGATCATAAAGCAGGTAACAAAATATGTATCAACAAAATATCAATATTTTCTTCAGTTCTAAAAAATAATGTTTATGGAAGTATGTTGTACGTAAGTATATGGGAGGGCTGGTATTACTTACAAATTTTTATTACCTAGATTGCAATATGGATGTCTACGACCAGAACTTTAGCAGGTACGACAGGGCTCTCGGTAATTTTTTTACAATATCATATTCAAGCGCATATTTATATATATTTTGTCAATTCTTTTTTTTTGTAACTTAATTTAAGTATTTGTAATTTTATATGTTATTGTATGTATTAAATGTATTTGTAATTTTGTATGTTTGTTGCTTTAATTGTATACACAAATACTTCTTTTGTTTATTTTTTTAAAATTGAACTACGTATATTTTATTCTTTTTTTTGTATAAATATTATTATATATTTATTATATATTATTATTTATTATATATTTTTTACCTTTTTTTTAAGTATTTCTTTTATTGTGTATTAAATTATTTAATTTTTATGTGTAACAGTGTATAAATATCTCTCAATAAAATTCTATTCTATTTGTTAGGGTCCTATGACTAAAAGAGAAATAAATAAGACTAGTGGACTGTATGTAGGCTGGTATATTGACCGTACAAAAATAATATTATAAGATAGGTTAAACGTGCGTCGCCGGTGGTGTCCCGATGCAAGTCTCGTACTGCGTGGAGCTATTGGCCGTGCTACGGCCCCCGCCTGCTACCCGCTGTATCCCCGTCGCAGCGCGCGGGCAATATCGCTCGAACAAGCTCCCGGGTTGAAGGGTAAACTTCAAAGAGGTAGTGGGCAAATGTTGTTGAAGACGCGCCGTATCGTGCCCTTCTTTGTCTTGATATCCGCCACTCTCGTCGCTCCGTCACCTCCTGGATACACTTGCACAATACGTCAAAGACACCACAATAGAGGAGGCAGGGCCTTTTCTTTTATGAGTACAAGAGATCCTACTTTAATGTCACTGGAAGATGTAGACCGCTTGGTCTTCTGTTGCAGTAGATGTATGTACTCCGTATGGTACCTGTTCCAAAAATGTTGTTTAAGCTGCTCCACCCTTTGGAAGCGTCCTAGTCGGCCGATACTGATTTCTGTTAACTGTGGATAAGGTACAGATGTTAGTGGTCGTCTAATCAAAAAGTGGGCAGGTGTTAAGGCAGAGAAGTCAAGAGGATCGGAGGACAGAGGAGTTAGAGGTCGGGAGTTTAAAATTGATTCAATTTGTGTAAGACACGTATACAGCTCTTCGTACGTGAAGTGATGCTGGTGCAGCAGTCGAATTAAATGATGCTTGATCGACCGCACGGCGGCCTCTGCAACGCCATTGAAATGGGGAGAATAAGGTGGCGTGAAACTAAACTCGATGCCTTCCTGTGCAACACACGAGTCAAGATTAAACGTCTGCAAAAAAAGTATTTAGTTCATTACAGGTGCCTACAAAATTAGTTCCACTATCGGATAAAATCGTGCGTGGTTTACCACGACGGGCTATAAACTCTGAACAGTCCCGACGACGCCGTGTCTAGTAGGACCGGGTTCCCATCACAGCCCAATACGGACACAGGGGCGTTACTGGAGGCGCATTAAGTAGCGCCTCCTACGCACCCCCATTCGTCGCCCGCGGATGGAGGCCACGTCGGCGGCTTCCTCTCTCACCCACTCGTCGGCCTCCTTCTGGGACATTACTGTCTCGCAGAAGAAGACTATCGCCTTCCAGGACTCGTCGTCACCGAGCATCGCGGTGATGACGCTCGGGAGCGACAAGTCCCCACCGAGGACCGACGTCAGACCTTGACGCAGCGCCGCCCATCTCGGGCACACCTCGAGGGTGTGCTGGGCAGAGTCCACCGCCGCGCCACAATCATAACATTCAGTCGTCAGCTCCCTCTGGGCCGTCCGGCACAGGTAGTCACCAAAGCAACCGTGCCCGGTGAGAACCTACGTCCGACGGAAGTTGAGGGGCTTACGTTTTCGACGCATCCACCGCTCAAGGACTGGGCGAATGGCAGTCGTTACGCATGTACCGTACGGCTGCCCCGCCAGGTCCTTCCCCCACCTCCGCATAAGCGCTTCCTGCCCTATCCGACGCACCCGTAGGATCCCGTCCAACGTAGGGTTCTCACCAAGAGCCCTCCTACCCGAGATATATGAGTAGGTCTCGGCAAGAACTTCCGCCACGAGCTCCCACGGGGGGTCGCCGGCTAGAACAGTAGCTGCAGCCCACGATACCGTACAGTACCCCCGAATCACCCTCACCGCGATTGCCCTCAGCGCAGCGCGCAGCGCTGCTTTATTTCTCGCGGTGAGGCGAACCGCCCAAAATCGGGGCACCGTACGTCGCCATACTCCGGCAGACTCCAGAATACAGCTGCCTGCAGGCGGCGCTGGGTCCTCCGAGGTTCGGGAGGAGTCTGCCTAGCGCACTCGCCGCCTTCATGAACCTCGGTCCTACCATAGCTAAATGTGGGCCGAAGGTCCACCCTCCGTCAAGGATGAGCCCCAGACATTTCACTTGGGGGCTCATCCTGACCCTTCCCTCTCCAATCTGCAGGGTAGCCCCCGGTAGAGGTCCCTTGCGGCCGGTCCCGCGGAATAGTAGGGCTTCGGTCTTGTCAATCCTGACACGGAGCCCTAAACCCTCTAACCCTACCCTCCGATCGGAGAGGTCGGGAGGTATTATCTTCTCCAAGGCCTTCCTAGCTTCGTTCAGCAAAACCACCGGTCGCACCACCGAAGCCGAGTCCGGGGTCCGACCTGCCTAAGGAAATAGGCAGAGCCGACCGTCTTTCCAGACCCCCGGGAACTGGCCAGACCGCAGGCAGCGGTCAAATAGCTCCCGGAGGCTGTCGCCGAGGTGCCCGAGAGCGGTCGCAAGGACTCTCCCGTGCACCCCGTCTGAACCCGGCGCCCTCTTCTTATTTTGGAGGCGGGTAATCACCGCCTCCATTGCAGCCTCTGTGACGGGTGGCGGAACACCCTCCTCCTCGTCCGGCATCTGCCGAGCCATTCTGAGGGAACAAAGCGCTCGGGTCCCTCCCCAGTCGGTCCGGCTGGAGCGTTTCGCTGATGGGGGCCGACTGGGTGCGGAGCTTGTTCCGCGCCCAATTATACGTTCGGCCCCGGGGGTCTCTCTCCAGACCCCCAACTAACTCCAGCCAAGATTCCTCCTTGGCCGTTGCAGGCGGCCCGGAGGCCAGCTATCTCAGCCGACCACCTGTAGAGTGCCCGCCATGGGGATGGACGCTTCGTGGGCGGCATGGCCGCTCTGCAGACAGCAGTGAATGCGTCGCAGAGCCGGCTAGCCGCCTCATCCACCCCAAGCTCCGAAAGCGGCGGGAGACTCCAGCGGCCGACGATTGCGACTTCCTCTGCCAGTTCCCCGTCGAGCTTATCCATAGTGATATTAGCTCATATTGCACTGGTGGTTTATATTTAGCGAGTGACCCACCGTACGCGAGCAATAATATTCGGTTTACATCGAATTGTACATACATGCGAGTGGTGGTAGCGGTTGTTCCAGTGTCTATTGCATCATCTTCAGAAATACACCGTCGTTTTCTGGAAATTTTAATTATACAGGGTTAATTCTAAAACACCAGCAACCTCGCAGGACAAGATAGCTAACATTATGTACAACAACATTTGTTCTACGACTTTTGACATAACTCAATACATTAATTAAAAATGATTTTTTAAGCTTTTATTGTACTGCTCTGAAATTTAGAGTCTATGTTTCATTCATTATCGAAAGGATGACGCGACGCTCGAGCGCGCTTGCATAATAATAGTAATAACACTTTCTCTGCCCGATAATTCTAGTTAATAAAATTAATATAAATTGCTTGGTGGGTTTGTGGGCAGTATCATAGTATGTATGTATATCGCAGTGACTTAAGTGAATAATCAAATTTCTGTTTTGTCATGTCCCTGCAATACGTAAACTGAGTCCACAATCCCTTCATACTTTACCAGGCTTAGAACTGGCTATATTAAACGATAAAAAACAAATAAATCGTATGTATAGGAGGGCAACACATCTGCATAACCTCCAGAGGTTACAGCACAACCAGTTGGGCGGTAGACATCCGGTACCTAGTCATCAAAAGGCTTCGACTGTCCGTATGCCCGCCAATACTATAAAAATGTAGGTATGTAGATTAGGTATCTGAATTCTGAACATAAAAAAATATGTGAAAATTATTAACGTAGGTAATTATTCTTTAACGTTTACTAAAGTCTAATTAAACCAATTTAATATCAAATATTGGTAGCTAGGTATTATTCACTTTTTATTGTTAAATACAGGCGGGCATAAGTATTTCAAAAGTGAAATCAGCGTATTTACAATAATTAAAAAATTAAAAATAATTGACAATAAAATAATATTTACAAACGAAATATTACCTCTAAGGTTAAAGTAACGCGCATGTCGGTGCGTATCGCGCATGTCGGTGCGTATCGCGCAGATAGCGTTCAAAATAGTCACCATCACAACCAACACACAGACAACACCTAAAAATCAGCTGTTCACTAACACGTGCTAACACTTCCGAATTAGTTTTAATTTGATTGAACGCACAAATTATTTTAGTTAACCGAACCAGTTACAAAAATTTACTCGTGCTAGTTTGTCAGATTCGGTGAGTTGACATTGTCTCACGGCTCGGTGTAGGTAAGTTCGAATATCTAGCTGCATATTGCCGACAGGCTTCCGACACATTGTCATCACACCTAGCCAGTATCCTCACCATTTCCGTGTATTCGACATTAGAATAGCGGCGGTACCATGGTTATAAAATAACTTTAGTACAGGTACAATACATCGATCGATACGAATAAAATAAATACGAGTAGCACACAAAATCATATGACGCGCGCGCATCAAAGTCGCCCGCCGGGCGCCGACTGCCCGCTGCCGTGGCTGGCTAAATAGGTCAAGTTCAAAGGCGCTAGCGCCGCCCCGTTCCTACCTTTCCCCTCACATTAGTACGTGGTCGTTATTTACCTAATCTTTGGGACGCGCGTAGAGTTTATTGCATTCACGCGTAAAATTAAATTAATATTTATTTTTGTATGAAAATAAAATCTAACAAATTAACAAAAGTGGTAGAACAAATGTTGTTGTACATAATGTTAGCTATCTTGTCCTGCGAGGTTGCTGGTGTTTTAGAATTAACCCTGTATATCAAAGTATGATCTTTATTTCACAAGTATGCTTAATTAAAAAAAAATCAAAAAAACCCGACTGCGTAAAATACTCTTATTATAAACTAAAAAGAATAAAACAATTTACTAACTTTCATTTGATACCCATATTGCTACAGTAAGAAAAAAAATTCAACTCCCCCCCCCCTCATTCCGCCATTTGCGGGCGCCGCGAAATGGACATACATACATACATAAATACATACATACATACATATATACATACATACATACATACATACATACACATACACACACACACACACACACACACACACACACACGCACACGCACACGCACACGCACACGCACACGCACACGCACACACATACACACATACATACGTATACTATACTCGAAAAACATAACTCTCCTTCTGTCGCAGTCGGGTAAAAAAAAATTGATTAAAAAAAATAAGTAAGATATATAAGTATTTTTCCTACACACACAAGTAACTGCATAAAAAAAATAGTAAACAAAAACATAATTCTACCAAAACTAAAATTTTTTTGAGGATCGAACCTAACGTCTCAAAAACTTGATTCTGTCGCCAGACCACAAAGCAACGCTGTCAATGCAGATATTAGTGAAATAAAGGTACACTAACAGCAATTGATTAACTAGTTAATTAATAAATTATAATAATTTATTACTTACCTTTGCACTTTTACCATATGTAAACCTTTATTTTTTCGGGCCCTTCTGGTTCCTCTTCTTTTTTTTTAGCTCTTTATTGCCCATTTTACTAGTATTTGTTCTGTATTTTCGTGAATATACGAAGCGCGTTTGGAGACTAAAGCGACACACGTCTATTTAGCATCACGTTTAGACTGTCACTGTCGAACGCAGCGAGTAAGTGAAGGAGAACCGATTTGAAATCGCTCGGAATGGATGGCGTAACCGACAAATTATAATATTGATAAATCATGAATGAAAAGTACAAAAATATCGAAAACCCAACATCAAATAATTCAATTTTAACATGTTTAATATTCTGAGAAAACTTTTAGGTGGTTGCTCGTTTGCTTTCTTTATTTAAACCGTTTCAAACCATTTCAAAGACCTTACTTTGTGATTATTTTCTATCGAATGAAGTTATTTCTATCGTGTTTTCGTAATTTCACCGAAACAGTAAATATCTTGAAGATTTCTATGCATATTTTTTAAATACGAGAAATCGCAGTACTTTTGCTGAATATGAATTTCTTTAACTGCAATAAATCCCGACCACCCCCTTAAGCCAAATTCGATGCGGCATTTTTGTAAACAAACCAATAGTCATCGTTTATAGGGTTGTCACACTTTAATCATGAAAAATTGTAATTTATCACCAACTAGCTTTCCGCCCGCGGCTTCGCCCGCGTGGAATTCGGTTATATCGCGCGACATGGTAAGCGCGCCGCCGCCGCCGCTCCGCACCCCGCTTGCCGCCCGATATGCCCCTCCCCCCTTTTCCCGTGCACGTTTTTTTTGTCTTTGTCTTAAACAATTGAACAATCTTACATGATTTTATTTTTGACAATGGGTACGTTCGCGGGCCCTCTTCTAATTGATAATTCATCACTTTTATAGGAGCGCATGCGTACTTCATACTCTTTTATCTATGCATATATATATATATATATATATATATATATATATATATATATATATATATATATATATATATATATATATATATATATATATATATATATTATACTAGCTTCTGCCCGTGACTCCGCCCACGTGGATGTCTGACCGTGTGTATCGTTTATGTGTTATCGTGATCAAAAAAAATATCCTATGTTAATTCTAATACCTCCAAGAATATATGTACAAGGTTTCATGATGATAGGTTAAGTACTTTTTCGCTTGAAAGCGTAACAAACAACCTTACTTTCGCATTTATAATATTTATTTTATTTATTAGTATGATGATATATTATACGTGAGTCTATATAATAATATAAAATAAAATAAGATGATTCCTTTTGCGGGTATTCTGGAAGAAATCTCATATAATATATAAGCAAACCCTTTATACGTTTATTTCAAGAACTTGTATCTTTTTTTGTAATTTTCTGTACGTATAATAAAGAGTTAAATAAATAAATAAACAAATACAGGATGACTGGTAAATTAGTATCCATATTTAAGGAGACTACTCGGTACATGATTCTCATTCGAATTATGTAAAAAAAAATAGGTACTTAATTTTTGACCAAATTTTCATAAATTTCAATTCAAGTAAATGAAGCGTTGACACTCTACAGTCATGCCGGCGGCACGTACACAGGTGTTGTACTGTGCCGTTTGTTAACATCTAAAAATTGTAAGCAAATAGCTGAGCCAACTTTCATTGTTTAATACATACTTACGTTATATATCTTTAGTTATAAAATGGTTATAAATAAATTAAATTGTTTAATTTTTTACACAGATATCAAATAATTAATTTTTTGTTAATAATTATTCAAAAAATATTTTGGATTTTACGTAGGTAGGTAATTATATATTATATAATCAGTGAAACTAACTAGAAACTTAAAATAAGTGATTCCTCTGTGTATAATATAGCTTTAATTTTAGCCATAGACAATAATGTTAATGTTTCCGTATCCGCTTTCACAATGACGCCAAGAGATCGATCGTCATTTGACAAAGCGTTCCCATCTTTCTTTTAGGCGTGGCGTTGATCAGTAGCAGACGTTGTTCGAAATAGTCCCTTAATAATCGTTCAACTTTGTCAAAACGTGGAGTCTAAAACGCAGTGTTTCTTCTTAGTTATCTAGTGTATTTGAATTTAACGTGGTGAAAATGAGGCCGCAGCAGAATGGAGACGATGGTTTTGTAAGTTTTTTTTGCTTAGTATAGTTATTAACTTGCACTTGTTATTTTTTCTGTTTTCACATGTAATTATTTAATTTTAGTTTAAATTGTTAAAATTATTATTATTATTTTTTTTAATAGCCACTAAATTTGAGGTATTTGGTATTTAGCATAATTATTAATTAATGTTTGTATGCAAGCCTTTTTCATCCGCCATTTTGTTTAACTCGTGTCGTACTTTTAGGACGAGCCGGAGGTACACCGTAAAATTTTCATCGGTGGTTTGAATTATCGTACATCCGATGAGTCTTTGAAGGCACATTTTGAAAAATGGGGTGAAATTGTTGACGTCGTTGTGATGAAAGATCCTAAAACAAAGAGATCACGGGGTTTCGGATTCATTACTTACTCAAAGGCCCACATGGTTGATGACGCGCAGAATAATAGGCCGCATCGTATCGATGGACGGTTAGTTATTTTTTAAGTTTACATACTGCAGCCCAGCTTTGTGAAAATAAATTTTTATTTTTGCATCGTTTATGCTGCGAAAATCGAATGTCACCACTTGGTGAATGTCTAGTGATAACAAACACGTGGCATTTTCCGTGGTGTCGACAACCATTATATTATTACAAAAAAAAATTTACTTATTTTATCATTCAAAAATGATATTTTAATTAAGCTTTTTAATTACACAGTATTGTTGAAACCAAAAGAGCTGTAGCCAGACAAGATATCAAAAACCCCGAAGCTGGAGCCACAGTTAAGAAATTGTTTATTGGTGGCATTAAAGATGACCATGACGAAGAGCAGTTGAGAGAATATTTCTCAAACTATGGCAATGTACAAAACGTTAGCATAGTCACTGATAAAGGAACGGGAAAGAAGAGAGGCTTTGGATTTGTGGAATTTGATGATTATGACCCTGTTGACAAAATTTGCTGTGAGTATATAAATAATTTTAAAATATTCCACAGTTTTGCCCCAGATTGGAAGATGTGTGTCTAATTCTGGCTTCCTCTGACTGTGGATATTAAATTATTGATTTAAGCTATACCTGACTACCGTTCACTGGTGAGATCTGGTACGCAAGTCAATAAACATTTAATTTTTAGTATTTTATTCATTTTATTGTGTAAAATATTGATTTGAATGAAATAATTTTATCTATTCTGGAGTATTGCTTAAACTATATATATACTTCATGCATTTACAGTAAATGCTCCACACAAAATTAATGGCAAACAATTAGATGTTAAGAAAGCTTTGCCTAAAGATGGGTCTGATCAAAGAGGAGGAAGACAAGGCCCAGGAAGGAATGATAACTGGGGCAGTGGAGGTATGTATTTAAACAGGACTTCAAAATTTGTTTTTATTAGTTATAAATTTAAAATCCATAATGATTTGATTCCAGGAGGCTATGGAAACAATCAAGGTGGATGGAATAACTCTAATCCCTGGGATAACAACCAGGGAGGAGGTTGGGGGGGTAGTCAAGGGGGTGGTTATGGTGGTGGAAACCAAAGAGGAGGAGGGGGTGGTTGGGGAGGCAACCAAGACTTTGGCAGTTACAATCAACAGGGATACAGTGGTGGTCCCACGCGTAACCAGCAATATAGTAACAATCGATCAACTCCTTATAATGTAAGCCAAGGAGGTGGCGGTGGCGGCTACGGTGGTAACTATGGAGGTGGCCAAGGCAGAGGAGGCAGATTCTAAACCACGTGTGTATATCTTATTTACTCTAAGCCATTCACACCACAATCTAATGCCAAAGTTTACTCATCATTACTCGTCAGAGTACATTTAACTTGTCAGAACTGGTTCTATTATTAGACAGAACATCCCAGATAGGTAATCAATGCAACAAATTAACTATCATTTACCATCTTCATCACACCACAACAAACTCTTTTAGGAATGTTCCATTATTAGACAGAGTTATCTCAGTCTTTTAGGTAACCCATGTACTACATAGCATTAATATGAATAGGAAATTCGTTGTTATGCAGAAATACCTTTCAAGATGGGTTAATGCTATGAAGTTAGCCAAATTGTTAGTGTATTTACTATACGTGTCTTATTAAAGGTTTTTTCAATCTCTAGGTTTCGTGCTAAGTACACTAGTAGTGCAGATAGATCGTGCTAGTGTAGGCAGTACGCTCCGGAGCACTAGTTACTCGACTCTGGTCTACATGCGAGACCACCTAGGAGAAGCCATCAGGATACACATAGATATAGTTGGACTTCTTCTCTTAATGATATCTCTTAGAAAGTATAAATAGAATATTTTTTAATATGTACTGATATGTAAGTTGATCTATTTATTGTAGTACTTTAGGTACTTACGTGACATACTTGTAAGGATAATTAATAATATAGTTTGTGGACATGAAAGTAGTTACTTTTATACAGATATGTAAGTACAATATAGGATAATCTTGTAAAAGTACCTTCAGCTAGAATGCTAGGTAATTCAGAATTAAGGTGACAATAGATTTCAAATAGATCATGACTTTATTTTGCTGACTTTAATCAGTATTAAGTGCTGATATAGTTGTGAAAGCAGTAGGTTATTAGTGGATGTATAGGCTAATTATTGTAATAAAATTCTAATACAAAACCAGTAGGGGTGTTTATTTAGAAATAATCTGTACATATTCCTCGATTTTAGGGCCCTATTCATTTAATATCTTGTAATTTCTTTTTTGGATTTATACTGATCAATATGATATAGATATGTTGTTTAGGGATAATTAAAAATCAAACATTTTTGTTAGTTTATTTCTAACCCAATTATTTTTTTCAATAGAAGTGCTATGTGCACTGATTTTTTAAAAAAAATCTTGCTGTTCATTTACGTGTATTTACTATTTGCAAAAAAAAAAAAAAAAAATGATAAATAAAAAAAGCTAGTTTTTAATAATTTCTAGCACTTTCAAATCTGAACATTTTTATTTTAATTATATTTTTCTGAAAAGTTCCCTTGTATAGAAAAAGGTGGTCCACAATGAAGATCAGCAGCTTTATTTAATTATGGTAGGTAAAACTTCAGCTATTAGGATTGATAAACATGATATAAGATATGGAAAGGGTTATTCATGTGTAACTACAATATAGTCATGTCTTTTATTGCCGGTTTCTATATTCTATCTATCTGTGATTTTGCTTACTAGAGGTAAAATTTTGACATGAACTCCATACGAATTGTGTCAGAAATCTATCGTTAGTAGACAAAATCACAGATAGATAGAATATAGAAACCGGCAGTTAGTTGTGAACAAGTTAGATCCTCTGAGATAATTTAATTTATAAATTCTTTTCGCCATTCAAATAAACTACTAAATCGTGTTTCTTAAATCTTTTCACCGCCAACACAGAACTAGATGAGTCGTTCAGCACTATAGTAAACCATAGAGATAATGTATTGTCATATCGATTAATACAGCGGAATCTCTATAACTCGAATGTGAAGGGAAATGCTTAAAAATTCCAGTTAAGTTTCCGACTTAACAAGAACTTTGAACAAATGCTCGATTTCTAAGTACCTATATTTTTCGATTTTTAGAGATAAATTTGAATAACAATTCAACTTCAGTTTTATAGTATTTATTTTTTAAATATTAAAACGAATCACATTAGTGAAGTAAACTACACTTTAAAAAATCCGTTTTTTTTTTTTTTATTTAAACAATATGCAGATTTTTTATCAATTTAATGAATAGATATTCATTCATTGTATATGAACCCGAACATTCATTTGGGATTTTATTGCTATTATTTCGGGGAATTCCAAGTAAGATATTGTATTTTACTAACTATGGCTTACGGAGTCTATGAAATTCGAGTATAAATATGTATTATCAATACTTTGTAGGGAAATAATATTTTCGAGTTACAAAGTCTAAATTAAGTAATTCGAGATACCGCGTATTTACGTGTTCAGCGGAAGATTGGAGATAGGAGCTGAGATTTTCGACTTAACGAGGTTCGAATTATAGAGATTCCACTTGTCGTTTATTTACGAATATAAATCGGTGTTAATATTTTGCCAAAGTACGTTTGATATCTGTACGTCACTTAACAGATCATCTATAGAAGCCGTTAACCGTCGGTTGATGAAAAGTAGCATTCTTATAAAAATTTGCAGAGTTCTAAGACGTTCAATACGCCCCGTTTCCATTAAAAAACAAAGGATTTTGAATATTAGACTTGATAAGTTTTAAAACTAAAATACATACAAATATGTCGAAAAGAGTTCATGATTAGGTCTTGTTGTAAAATTACTCTTGTTTCTTTTTTCTTTACCAGATTATTATTTATAAAAGATACTGTGCATTATACAACAGTTCCAGATTACGAAGACGTTATATCTTGGGGGGTAAAAAGGTTAACAACACGCGAACTGCCACTGAGATGCATATCGTGTTCAGACCAATCTCACTATGCCGGCAATACGCTCGGCGTGTTATGAGAATTTTTGTTATATTTCTAAAACTAGGAAAAAATTTTCATTTAAACTAACAAGCTACACAATCTAGCTGGTTTCTATTGATGGCATAATGTTGTTTTATTAAACTTTTTTTTATATCTACGAAAAAGCTTGTTATAAAAAAAAAACGAACCTATACCCTGTACAAGATAGCTTGATCTTTTTGACAGATGTAAATTTTCTGATAGACATAACTTTGAAATGACGAACATATTATTTTCTTAATTTAAATGATTTTAAAAATTGTAAAAATATTAAAAAAATACATATAACACAAAAGTCCCTAAAGATTCAAGCGTTGTCCCAAAATTTTAAGACTTTTTATTGCTTCAAAGTAAAATTTAAATAGGAACACTAAAATAATAGACACTTGTACAATGTTACATCGGTGGGTCGGAATTTTGTTTCGACCGTTGTAACATTGTACAAGCGTCTATTATTTACAGTGTTCCTGTTTAAATTTTACTTTGAAGCAATGAAAAGTCTTAAAACTTTCGGACGACGCTTAAATCTTTAGGGACTTTTGTGTTATATATATATTTTAAATATTTTTACAATTTTTAAAATCATTTAAATTAAGAAAATAATATGTTCGTCATTGCAAAGTTATGTCGATCAGAAAATTTTACATCTGTCAAAAAGATCATGCTAACTTGTACAGGGTATAGTAAGAGAATTTAAAGTGTCGATAGACAAAACAAATTCGCTAAAAATTAAGATTTTTGCTTTCGTGTAAGAAATATTTTTCATATCAAACATGTTCTATATGAAGTAGTAAATGTTTTATAAGATAATCTTTATTATGTAGCCGGAACATTGTATTATAGCCGGAACCTGGCTATAGTAAACAAATTGTAGCATTACAGAATATGTGCCATGAGTTACGCGAGAGAGCATTTTTTAGTAGCAATGAGATAAAGCTACTGTTTTGTTAGTTTAATATCCAAATACACCTATTCAAAATATACTCAATTTGAATACTAGAAAAAGCACATTTGATTGAGGTTACTGGACAATAGCCACGTGAACTCTCCCGTCTAGAACAAATGTCCCGTGCTCCCGCCGAATAAAAATAAAAAATAAAAATAGTTCTCCAAATTGCTAATATTTATACAGGTCATTAGTATTGTGAAAATGAGTTGGTTTATTGGTTCGAAAAATATAATATTACTCAAATCTATTTCAATAATTTTCACCTTTAAAAAGATACAGTTCCCCGAATATACATACAGTACAACCTTGATATAACGAGCCTCAATATAACGAATTAATCGATTTAACGAATTTTTTGAAATCCCCTAGAACTGCCCGTAAGAGCTAATACAAAATATACCTCTACATTACGAATAACATTTATCAAAAACCTCTTTATAACGAATTTTTAATCGTTGCAGAATATAGGTAGAAGGTATTTACCTCTATTTAACAAATTTTTTCAACTTAGAACCTTGATATAATGTATCCTTTTAATTATTTCCACTTCATTCCACTTTCTTACCTTGTTAAAACGAATCGTAGTCCAATCTAACCTCTCTATAACAAACCTCATTATGACGAATTACTTGATATAACGAATATTTTCTAATTCCCTTCAGTTCCGTTATATCGAGGTTGCACTGTATTATGATTAAATAGAGGAAATAAAAATATATTAATAAATAGAGGTTATAAAATGACCCTCGATTTTTCAAAGCGAAGCAGTAACCATAGGAATTAATCTGAAGGGAATAGGACTCAAAATGAGCGAAAACGCGATTATTAATGTGGTTTTGTACATAGTAAAAAAAAAATGCAGCAAACGACCATCACATTTTGCTTGTGGAGGATAGAGCTAGGCAATTGTGCGGTGTCCGCCTTAGAATCATCGGATTACCTTCGTAAAACACCAAACGTCGAAGAATTAGGGCCTATTTCACCGGTTTCTGGTAAAGCTATCTACTTTTATCTATCAGATAATTTCTATTTGAAACCTGTGAAGCCAAAAGTTGTAGTTACGATACATATTCGATGAAGCCGATTTTCTCAGATTGGCACTTGGTATATCTTAATTGATTGGGAAGTTAAACTCCACGCAATTTTTAGGCCTTTACCTTAATATTTAAAAGTTAAATTTACAACTATATATTTTTAAATACGGGTAGAACCTATCGAAAAAAACTCTGGACAAATTTTAATGTATTACCTAACTCTTAAAATTAAATGAGTGATTCCGGGAACACCTTGCGGTTTTGCTTATGTAAAACTGTGATGCATTTCTAATTTTAGTTTGGCGGTTGCCGTATTTAATTCGTTACATGACCTCCCCTCTTGGAAATTTGTTTGGTATGTCTTATTATTATCTGCGGTGAAATCTGAGGAGGAACATGCGCTGCGGTAAACCTAAGAATGTTCCTACGGGGTATCTAGCATTGGCCGTACGTAGCCTGATGACTTGTATTTTAAATTATAACCTTTCGAGATATTGCTTAGTTCGTTTAAAAAAATGATTTAAATATATAAATCTTAAGCTTTATTCCAAGAATTATTAACATCATCGAATGTATATTACACTTGATTACACAGGGGACCACATATTCTGCGGTATGGGATTTATTAATCTACCAAGTGACCGGTTTCTTGCAGTTAGTAGAGAATCTTATGCCTACATGTCTTTTTCTGTCTTAGTTAATATAGAGGATATCTCGGATATCTAGGTCGGTGAGATTAGTGCGGCGCTTGGGCAGCTTAAAAACGGGAGGTCCCCGATGATGACGTTACTACAAATGAACTCTAAGGTCACGGGATGACCTATCCTAAAAGGCGATAAATCTCTTGAGGAATTACAGACCAATCTCACTTCTGAGTCGAGTCTATCAGCTGTTTTAGAGGGTTGTTACGAATCGTCTTGCTACAAGACACGACAAATACCAACTACCGGAGCTGGGTTTCAAAATAGCCATAACACCGTAGATGACATTCGTACTGTTCGGTAGATTATTTATAGTTGAAGCGTATCATCAGCCGTTATGCATATGACATTTGCTGATTTCAAGAAAGCTTTTGACTATTGAGACCTGGGCTGTCCTGAATTCTTTGCAGAAATATCATATCGATGTGATATATCAAGGTATTGAGGTGTGTATGTATGACGTGACGACGATGACAGTCCAAATCCAGGACCAACGAACAAGACCCATTTCGAGACGGGGGGGATGAAATGTCCCCGAAACTGTTTACCAACGCGATGGAGGAGGATATCTTTAAGACTTTGGACTCGAGTGGACGAAGAGTCAATGTCGAATGTGTCACATTTTCGGTTCGCCGACGATATTGTCTTTCCGGAGACATTGGAAGAGCTAGGCCGGATGCTGGGCGACCTGAATGATTCCTCCCGACTGGTCGGTTTCAGTATGAATTTGGCCAAGACGAAACTTATGTTCAATAAACAAGAAATGCCGAGACCGATATCTGTCAATGTTACCCTTCTTGAAGTTGTACAGGATTATGTTTAGTTAGGTCATTTAATGCGCCATAAATTCGCTAGGCCGAAACAACTTCGAAAACGAAGGCGATATGAAGATTCGGGCGGCATTTGGTAGGCTTCGTCGATTTTTCGATTCGAAGATTCCGCAATGATTCAAAGCAAAAGTCTGAGCAGGTCGCTCTATCTGTGTTGACATATGGCGCCGAGACGTGGCCACTGCTGGATAAATTTAGTCACGCAACGTGCTATGGAACGGGCTATGCTTGGAGTCTCTCTGAAGGATAAAATCAGAAATGAGATTATTTGCGAGAGAACCAAAGTAACCGACATGGTCCGTAGAATCAGCAAGTTGAGAAGTGTCAGTGGAGCGATACTCGCTGGAGTAGACGTGTTTTGAAGTGAAGACCGCGTATCGGCAAAGGTAGTGTGGGGTTTCCTCGGACCCCTGGACCGACGATCTACGTATGGTCGCCGGTGGACGCTAGATGAGGGGATCCGTAAGACAATCGGGATATTTGGCGCGAACTTAGTGGAGGCTGCGATAGGCTGAAGTGAAGTGAAGCGAAGACATAAAGCAAAAATAGGTGTGACAGCGAGGGCAACGGCGCGGGGTAGTCGTTTCAAGCTAGTCCCGTCATCGGTGCTTAAAACTGCGATTAGGTATATTTATTTTCGCGCGTTTTTATTTTGCGTTAGCTATTAAGATATTCGTTTAAATTATATGGTGGTATTCGTTTAAGTTATAAGGATTATCATAATGTGCATGAAATGCTCAAGTTAACTTAAAAGTATTTAAGTTTATAAGGATATAAATGTACCCCGTCTAAAAAGCTCTCCAGTTACTTCATTGTACGTAACTATTCTGTTAGAATGTATTTAAAGAAAAGTACTATCCTTAAGAGATGAATAATTCCAACATGGATTGTTGATTAGACAGCGATGTCGATGAAAGGTGTCTTGACAGGCGAGTAGCGGCTTGACTTATTCCGACATTTTCAACAATTATCGTCATATTTCAACCACTTTACGCTAAACCTTACAGATTATAAACCTTAAGGTTTTTAGTTTATCGCGAACAAACGAGCAAGTTATTTTATAATATGGAGTGATTTTAGGTAATTTTGGTTTAATGAATACGAAAATAATGTTTTTATAGAATTGACTACTATTTGCGATAAAGGCAATATATTTAAATTTGAAATGAATTGAAAAAAGGATCTAAATTCTTGTTAGAACATTTGTTTTAATATTATCAAATGATTTCAAACAGTGCTAAGAATAACAGATTTAATCAAAAAATTACAGAAAAAACTAACGGTTTGTATGAAACTTTCTACGGTGCTATTGATCTAGAGTCTTGGCAAGTAAAATTGCCGCCACGATGAACCACAAAACCTTGATATTTTTCCTTTGTATTCACTTTTTGTTGCTTTTACTCGGGCCATTTAATATGACAACATTTAGCACAGCTACGTCTAATATATAGTTGCAGTGTTGGTGGCTTAACGTTATTGGACGTTTGGCTAAATCCAAGAGAGCTTTTGTATCGGGTCATACCTTTTACATTCACAGCATGAAAGTAGCAATCATCATCCTTAACACAGTCCATATCATCGGTGTTTTCAATGCTTTTCGTTCTTTTTTACCTCAATATCGAAGTGACTCGACACACGTTTACAAACTTTGTTGTCCTTTTAACATCATGGAAAAACAAAAAATGAATGTTCCAAATTATACTCGACAACTCTGTCTTACAAAATCATTAATTATATTCCTTTATTGCTCTTATTGACTTCTCGGGTTATTAGCACAACTCTTGCGTAAATAAGACGCTATATTATAATACTTAGACTCAGTACATTAGATAATTAAGATTTTATGATATCTGAAAAATTTTGAACGAGGCGTTATTTGTCAAAATATCGGAGATAAGTATTTTTTGCGTTATATTTTTGAAAAAAAAAAGGTTAGTGGAAAGTAGTCAAGTAAAAAATATGTCTATCTCGACTTAACACATTTTTAATACAGGTTATCTTCCTTTTTTTCTTATGAAGAACAGTTGTATTCACGTAATACTCACAAAATCCAAACACTATTTGCATTATACTATGCACATAATGCTTTTAGTTTTTAACTTTTTAATTTTATTTTCATGATGACATCTCGAGTCTGCGGGTCTTCCATCTTCAACCAATTTCTTTCCGATTACGGTAAGTCTTATTTTTGTGACGTGCAATTTATTGATTTTTTAAATAAAGTATTTTCGAACTAATAAACGATTATTTATTTATTCCTAATATACCCAGATCCAGTTTTGTTAATAAAACTATATAGTCATTCGTGGGGTTTTATCGGTATTTGTTTACTGTTCCTCTTTCATGAGTCCGCATAATGTTTCTTTTTACTATAACGATAGAAAGTATTTTTCTAATACCGATCCGACGTTACTGTGGTTAATTAGTCCAGGAAAATTAGGTTTTAAATCAAAATTGGACATCCAACCCTGCATTTTTGATATAATTTAGTTTTAATAATACAAAAACGCACGCTTTTTATCTAACATTTACCGTTTTCGCAATTACTCGAAAACGGTAAATGTTAGATAAAAAAGTAAATTAAAATTTATATAACTTAAAATTATAGATAAAAAAGGTTCTATGACTTTTTTGTCTCCGATCAAAATTAACCGAGATAAAGTTTAAGGGATGAACGTAAATTTTTAAAAATCGTAGTTAATAGAAAAATAAGCGAATTTAATTTGTTTTTTTATATTTGCATAAATAAACCTATTTCTTTAATTTAAGGAATAAAGATTTGTTTTTAATTGTTTCAGAAAATATATCAATTTTTTAACATTTCAAATTGAAATTTGAATACTTAAAACTTAATATTTTATGTTTTTTTTAACATGTTTAAAACTTTAGATTCCTCGTAAAATTGCTGAATATCATACATTGAAAAAAAAAAAAAAAATTATACCTGGTATATTTCGGCAGGTGTGAATTTATATAGAAAAATGTAGAATTTGTCCTACAGTGTGGTATTGAGCCCCCGCCTTAAAAAGAGAGTACACTTGCTTACTCGCTTACTCGTATGGATAATAAAATGCGCGCGCTTTTAAGTCTTAAATGCGTTTTTGTAGACTCGGTGAGACACAAAACAAACCCGTATGTTTAAAAACCTCGTTCGTCAGAAGTTAAATTACAATTACAAATATATGACCTGACGACCGTTCTTGTGTAGTGGTGCGAGTAGTCACCTCAACCGCGCCGACGGTCGCGGGTTCGATTCCCGCTCGGGACTGAAATTTTTATTTCCACAAATATTTGTTTCCGGTCTGGGTGTATGTCCTTGTGGGTCTCGCCACCATGCCTCGGAAAGCACTTAAGGTCGTCGGTCCCGGTTGTTATCATAGACACCTGATAAAGATCGTTACTCATCGTAGTGAAATTATCAGCCAACCCGCAGTGGAGCAGCGTGGTGGATTAAGCTCCAACTCTTCTGTATGGAGAAGAGGCCTTCGCTCAGCCGTGGGTGGTTTACAGGCTGGTACAGTACAGTAAAGAGCAGATACATATTAAAGCAACCACTTTAACTTTGAGCAGATACATATTTAAGCAACCACTTCTGTACTGGCTACTCCACTAGGATAAATAGATGAAAAATTCTAAGTGCGTATATTAACAAAAATATTTCTTACAGACTAGGTTAGTTGTATTTTTACATATTTTTTTTTCACGAATCACCGCTGCACCATTCCGTTTGCAACGGCACAGCAACGATTCATGTATATACTATAATCTAGTCTATTGGATATCATGCTCAAAATTCTGTTGGCACTACCACGTACCCTACGCACCAGAGATCCACATCTTTTTCTCATGAGGGCGTAAAAACAGTCAACACGCGCTTCAGCGAACATCCCTGAGGCGCTGCAGCATCGAGGCAGCACCAACAGCTCCCTGAACGCGTTATTATATTGAACGCGAAGAGCACTATAAGATTTTTGAGTATATCCTGCCCATAGGCTGCACGTGTAAAAAGATGTAAGTACAATAATGATATTTTAACTTTGGGTGAACTACGTGCAAACCTTTGAGCAAGCATATTCGCTTTCACCGACTGCTCTCCGCTCCCGTTCAATATCGGTATCGTCTCTTAAATCAGAAGTCAGATAGAGTCCGAGCTATTTAAAATTATCCGCCCTGTCCAGATTAGCATATGTACCGACATTGTAAAGTTAGATTGATATTATTTTGTGAAGACTGAAAGACTGCTATATACCTAATTAGTTTTGTTGTTAAATATGGGTACTTACTATAACAAAATTAAGACAAACCAAAAACAAATGAGTAATAACTTTAATGTGAAAAGTTTAAATTATATATTATGTAAACTATAAAAACCCCTACAAGATGTAAAAAAAGTAATTTGTAACAAATCATACACTCAGTTTCTTCCTGCTAACTCGAGTTCAATTCGAGTTAGCTGAATTTTAACTCGAGTTAACTCTAGTCGTGTTTTTTCCGAGTTGGCACATCTCTAAGACTGACGCCTCCCTTGCCGCGGATATTTGTCCGTTGAGTGTGACATCTTTCTATACGCGAGTGCTACTTAAATTAAGTTAGAATCTCTTTGGTTAGAATGCTAATTTAAGTATTGTCCGGTACTACCTTCTGTCCGGCATTAGGGGGATTCTCCCTAAGAATATATCGTCGTTGTGCCTGCCAAATTCCATATGTGCATTTTTTTATATTTTGTTTTTTGTATTAAACTTAATCTCCGCTTCATTCTCTGTGTTAATAAAGTTTTTTTTTTTTTTGTGATATTCGAACTAGAAAAAAACTTAACAAATTTCATATGTATTTTAATCGTTAATAAATAATTAAAAAAATTTAATGACATATTTTATGTTTCCCAAAACCTTACAAAAACCACATATGGAACTTTTCACGCGCAGCGACGACATTGCATAAATTTTTATCATTGTAGTAAAATATAATAATAGGCGGAGAAATAATACAAAAAAGTTATTGTTGTCATATCGTGCAGGATGCTGGGACCGGAGTGAACAGGTTGATATTCTATAAACTAAATTTCTAAATTGTTAAATTTTGTCCCTATTTATTTATTCCGAATAAAGGGCTTATTTTTATTATTATTTTGATGAAATAATAAAAACTGAGAAATAAAATGCAATACCAATAATTATATATATACCTACTAGTCTTCTTTTATTAGTAGGTAAAAGCTTCTTTAATAAATTTTATTAAATATACATTACTGATATTAAAGATTAAATACATATTTGTTCGCCTTTGCACTACTATTAAAGTAATTTAAAACAAAAAAATAGAAGAAGAATAAAATGATTATCGCTGAATTATCATTATTTTGTACAATACAAAGAGGATTTAATTGAAAATTACAATTTTTTCAATTAATTGACATTTATTTGCACTCTTTAATTCAAATATTTCTTCTCTTCTACTCGGACGCATCTGTCGATGGAGTCGAGAGAGAAGGGAGATGGATTAGTCACAAGCCGAACGCTTAGGCCGATCGTGCCTCTATCGCTTGTTCCGCGCTCTGGCTCGCGGAACGTGACAATGAGTCATGCTTTTTTGTGCGTGCAGGGGTTCTTCGATTTACAAGACGTTATCACGTCAAAAATTAATAAAATTGTAATGTAATCGACTCGAGTGAAATCGCAATCGACTAGAGTTTATAAAAAAACTTATAGTGGCATCCAACAACTAGCAGTCTACAATAATACAACGTCCTATTATTATTTTTTAAAACCTGATATAATTTTTGACAGTTATTTGAAACCTTTAAATAGTTGTCTACTATACAACCAAGGAACTTATACTTATTATAAATTCCTTGTATACAACTTGTTGGGTCATTCTACTTTTGAGGAGCAAATAAATAAAAAATAATAATTTCAATTTTATTCAGGTTTTTTTTATTTATTATATTTATTTAAGGAAAATATCAACATAAGTATACAAAACATAGCTTTTTTCTTGTTAAAATCTAAGAAAATGGCAAAAAAATAAAAAAGTGCGCTAACAGAAATGACGCTTAAATTACAGAAATGACAATATTTTAAATTAATGATACGTCAGAAATGTACTCGAGATTTTTTTCACATTAAATAATAGGCAAATATGGAATAGTAATAAAAACCAAGGAAAAGTATTTCCCAAAAATAATAACAAATTCTAAAAAAAATAAAAACGATTTGATGATAGAAATGACGCCACCGAAAGTCATTTCTTACATAATTATTCAGAGTATTATAGAATATGCATAAAATATAACAAAATGTAAAAAACACATACAGGAATAATTAGATTATAAATTAAGATCGGTCTAGAAATAAATTAGATTATAAATTAAGATCGGTTTTTATGTCGTTAAAAACAAAGAATTAAAATATATTTTTAGCGGAAGATGACGATTGTAAACGCACATGTTTTTTTTTTCGAGAATTGTGTTTGCTTCATAAATTTAGCACAATTAATGGTTGAATCTATAAATCTTTTCTTTTTAATACCTTTTTCGAAGCTGTCATCTAAAGAATACGGTCGATAATAAAAGTTTCGATTACGTTTCAATAAAACTGAAACGGTAACTGGTTTAGTTTTTTTTTAATTAATGCATTAAGATCAGTCGCATTGTGAACATCAGAATCGTTAGCGGGCATATCTAATTATGAATTTCTTTGCGTAGAAACATTTTCAATAAGGCTTGGGTCATCATTTTCAGAATCAACAGTACTGTCAATTTTTTCCTGTAGGAAAAAACAACGTCCATTTTGTGTATGAAAGGGAATTTGAGTAGAACTATCTTCCAGAGAAGAGATGGTCTCGATAGTGACTGTGTCAGAATATTTACTGTGCGGCTTTCATTTTCTCTTATTAATTTGATCTTTTTTATTTATTAACACATTTTCTTTGGCTACAGCTGTGCTGTTTTACAAAGTTTTTATTTCAGTAACCTGTTCTCTAATTTCAAACGTCTTCTATTCTTCATCCCTATATTCCTGCCACACTCTGCTCTGGATCTAGAGCTTGATGGTATGAGACTTTTTGGTGGAGTTTCATTATCAATAAAATTTTCAGTCTGTTGACGAATTCGTTCTACGGATTTTTTCTTATCACGGTATCTTTTAGATCTTTCTTTCCACAGCTTTCTCAAGGACCTTCTCAAGGGCCCAAAGGACAGTAGTCCTTTGGGCCCGATGAGTCAACTCCGAAATATTTTTTTAACCCCTGTTTCTTTTTTCGGTTATATCTTTCTCGATCTTTTCTTCTTCGTTCTTCAAGCTGTTCTTCAGACATCTTACTTTGATGTCTTCTCATGGCAAGCTTGACTTGTTCTTTACGTTTTTCGCGTTTATTTACTACACCCTTCTCCATAACTTTTCTTTTCTCGAGTATGATGAGCTATACTACAGCTATAACAAAACAAAAAACATACATATCTAGATTATTACCCGACTGCGACAGAAGGAGGGTTATTTTTTCGAGTGTATGTATGCATGTATGTCCATTTCTTTGGTACGCCCTACAGCCCAAACGGCTGGACGGTTTTTGACATACGAGGTGTCGTTGGATTTGTCTAAATTGTAGTAGTGACATAGGCTATATAAATTTCCAAAATAGCGCCCGCAAATGGTGGAATGAGGGGGGGGGGGGAGTTGAATTTTTTTTCTTATAGTAGCAATATGGGTATCAAATGAAAGCTAGTAAATTGTTTTATTCTTTTTAGTTTATAATAAGAGTATTTTACGCAGTCGGGTTTTTTGATTTTTTTATTTTTACCATTATCTTTTATATTATATTCCATAATGTTTAACTAATAGGTTATATTTTTTCGCACCAAACAATTATTTTAATACAACAATCTAATAATTTACAGAAAGTATATATAATTTAGAAATTATTTACATTAGATTCGCACCGTTAGGTCGAAGTCAAGTTTAAACTCGTGTACTCGTATTGCATCGAAATCTTTATCCTTTAAAAAATCGTTATCCTTTAAAAATTATGAAAACTAAATATTTAAATTTTTGTTTTTGAATACTTACCTTTGTACAGTCTTAACAGGTATGATGAGCGAACTTTTACATAGTAATATTAAAAAAAAAAAATTGTTCCAAAATGAAAAACTATACAAAGTACTTTTTAGTTGCAAGGCAAATGACATATCAAAATGTTCCTTTTTAAAAAATATTAAACCAAGTTAATAATATTACCTGTTATTTTTATATAAAAATACCATTTACCACAGTAATGACGAAAAATTTGTAACACAAGTAGAATCATGTGGAACTAATTGTTAGACTGCACCAAAAATACATGCTTGAAACATGACAAAGTAGACTATTTTCACAGTGTGTTGGAAATATTATTAAACATCCACACACACATTTTGTATTTTATTTGACCATCGATATGTGCTAACCTAGAAAATACACAGATAACAGGATGTGACTCTCGCCCTTAAATCATAGTGTTATATATTTTTTTAAGTATAGTGGTGTTTTTAATTCTAAGCTATTATGATAGTACATATCAATTTACGATATAAAAATAAAATCACGATTGAAAATAACTACACTTATATAGCTATATCTTAAATCCACAGTTTTTTTGCTGTAGAATAGAATGACACTGTTACGTTAATAGATAAAGCATAAATACTAAATGAATTTTCTATACGAACTAGGGTTGGCGATTCTTTTCAAAAAAGATCGATTTTTAAATCGATTCGAATCGCAACATGATGAAACGATTCTTTAAAAAATCAAGGTCTAAAAGATCGATTTCTCAAAAATCGATTTTTCGATTTTTTTTAGTTGTTGTCAAAGTTGTAGGTACTATAAATATATTAAAGACAAGAAATTAACCATGATCTGGCCAACAAGTTCTTAGATTAATTAAATAGAAATTTGTCTGTGGAGAATGCTTTTAGCATCAAGCTCGCCTTTTGTATACATACATGTGTACGTTCAACTGACAATTTTTTTTGTTTCATTTTTCTTAAGCTTACTGATGAAAATCGATCTACTTGGCTCGAAAAATCGATTCTTCGATTAATCGATCTCGGATCACCATCCCTAATACGAACCCATAAAGAAATGCGAATTCTAATTGATATTATTCAAATTATACCTTGTCCAAGCGTTTATTATCTTTTTGACAGTTCGACATTAGTTACACCCTCACACGTTACTGATTCGATTTCAAATAATAATCGATTTTATTTAAGAAGAACTTACAATCGATTTAATGAAATATTTTTAGTTTAAATATTAATTATTCGTTTCTTAGTTTTATTTTAACGCGTGCATAGTTAGCAGCTGTCAAAAAATAAATAAACGAATTAACAGATTCATTGTTCTTTACTCTTGATTTGAACTTAACTTCCAAGATTTCAACTTAATTCCTTGGAAATAATCAATCTTGGAGTTATAGATACTATTTTTATTTCCTTTTTTTAAATTAATTTTACAGAAACAATACTTATATGAAGTCAAATTATTTTTATCATATGATCGATTTATCGATCGATATATTCATATATTTCAAGAACTGTTTTATAGTCTGTGGTTGTTTGTTATGCACAGGGTACTTCACTACCCGTCTATAAAGTACGACATAACTCTATGACATTATTCCGAAAAAAAAAACGCTAATTTATAGACGTAAACTGTCAAAAAGATAATAAACGGTTGGACAAGGTATAATGGTATTTTTTTTTAAAGTTTTTAGAATGACTTTAGATTCTGTTTTCATAGAGATAATAAACTTTCCTTTAGTAAGACCACAGACATTCAAAACATAACGCTATGATTACAAAATAACTTATGTTTTAGGCAATGTCTTAGGTATACATTGACGCCAATTTACAGTTTTCTAATTCTACAGTACTAGCTGTGCCCGTGATTTTAATTTTCATTCTCTCTCCCAAGGAAATATTACCAAATTTCAGGATAAAATGTATCCAGTATCCAAGCTCCTAGTACAACCGTTCTGGTGTAGTGGTGCGAGTAGCGGTCGCGGTTCGATTCCCGCTCGGGACAGATATTTTGTATTTGTACAAATATTATTTATGTTTTTGTGGGACTCCACAACGTGCTTCGGAGAGCACATAAAGCCGTCGGTCCCGGTTGTCATCATAGACGCCTGATAGTAATCGTTACCTCATGGTAGGGTAATTATCCGCCAACCCGCAGTGGAGCAGTGTGGATTAGGCTCCAACCCTTCTTTTATATGGAGAAGAGGCCTTCGCTCAGCAGTGGGTGGTTGTAAACCACTGGCTGATACAGAAGCTCCTAGTAAGGACTCGGAATAATACAGGTTTCATTCTGTTCCATTCAGTCGTTTCGGCGTGATGCGAGACCAAGCTACAGACAGACAAAAAGAAAATACATTTATGGTTTCAGTGTAGAACTACAGAATAAAATTTTTGGTGCTGCTTTGTTTTTTTCTGGGGTCGATAAGGGGATTATCGGTTCCATACTGTATATTAATAATTTTAATCAATCAGCCCTAGTTGTGACCTACTACCTTAATTTATAATTTTTCGCGGCCTTATTCCTAGTCTGTCTAATACAGTAAGAAAAGTGAAAATTATCTTTCTGTTTCATTATGGATTCAGATGATATGTTAACGATCCTGATAAGTTTTTCGTTAACACATCCAAAGATTATGTAAAGTCGACTAAAAACACGGTTTTTTGCTTGTATTTTGTTTAGTCTTGAACTGGTTTATTTTTCAATAAATTTTACTTTAAATGTAAAATTTTAATTTGAACCCACAAAGGCTGACTTTAGTTATAATTATGTATTAGAAATAATAAACAGTGCGAGGGACGCACGGTATGTGTCGGTTCGACCAGACAAAAACAAAAACACGTGATTACATACGAGTGTATTTTATTTAAACTACGCTTATCCGAAATTATTCGAAACTTTTAAATCGGTTTCGGTTACGGTTACAGATAAATTTTGGTTTCGGATATCCGATAGTTACATTTACGGAACTCCATAACAATCCTAGTAGGTTACCTAATACTTGTACCTAGATCCGAAATTAAAACATTTAACTAAGTTTAGTAAAAATTATATGGAATTAGCTTTTTAATATTTAAAGTTTATTTTAAATATTATTATTGCTACTTTATACTGTTTCATACTTTTTACTTTATACTTTTTTTTTACCGTACATCCACAGGCTTTATTTGCCCATACCTTTTTTTACGAACATTTTTAGATTATTATTATTATTATCGTTAGTGCGTACTTATTTAGACAACGAGACTTAAACTAAGCTTAGGATCTCTATATCGCGAGTCCTTGCACTGACCACAAATTTACTTATTTAATATATAAATATTAAACTTAACTTAAATAATAAACTTACCTTAATAATTTTTTTTAAGGCTTAAATCTATTTATTTACATACTTTTTTAGATTGTATTATGTAGGTATATAGGTACCTTATTTTCTATTTACATGCATTCCTTAACATATTTCTTACATGCTTTAAGTCTACGTTCCAGCCATCACATCTTCACCACCAGTCTTGTTTTGCGATACTTGTTTTAATTATTTTTTCTCTTTTTTTTTAATTTTATTTATCCAACTCCGTACCAGCCCTCCCCGAGGGACTTCTCAGCTGTCCGAGCACATCCTCAATGACGGTGGTGTCTCTTTTTTGTATCGCCACCTTAAGGGTGTGCTCGAGTATTTCCTTTGATGTAGCCTCCACCACCCTTTGGACAAAACGACCGATAGCATCACCACCGTCGTGGGTGTAGTAGACACAGGTCTTTGTGTGTCTAGTCACCGCTACCACAGCGTGCGGAACACTCATGAATCCGTAGCCTCCTAGTGTTGGTCTGGATGATAATGACTCCCTCGCGTGTCTGTCCCTGCGCCTCGTGGATAGTCATGACGCTCGACCCCCGCCCGGTACCATATCGCTGGCTCAACAGCGTCTTCTTCTCCTCTTGTGTGAAAACCAGGTATAGGGTCCCGTCCTCTCTTTCAGGGATTCGAGTGCCAGTGAAGCTATCCATTCTCAGAGAGCGGACAATGGGGTTTGAGGAATAGATGTTTTTATAGACCTCGTTGATGGCGAGTGCAACATACTTGGGGTTCCGATGCGTGCAAGACAACTCACATGTAATGTGTATGGTCATGTTGGGTCTACAGTACCGCATTACAAACAGGTTGTCCCTGTCGATATATGGCAACAGATTGATATCTCCGACGAGGATCACTTCCTTAGCCTCCGACAGTCGGGTGGCCATCACTATGGCCCCGAAGTGGTTCATGAGGGCTTCGTCTCATGAAAACCATTTACTAAGATAGGGGCCATAGTGCGCACCTTTGATTTGGATTTTTTGCCATAGCGGTGCGCTAGCTTTGCTTTCAGGTCTTTGGCCGCTTCAGTGTGGTGGTTTTTGCCTTCTCAATTATCCGGTCGCCTAGCATCACTCTCGTGCACCTGGCCACTACCACCACTGGGTCCCCTTTAGGCGTGTTAAATGTCTGAGGTCCTTCTTTTAGTCCCTCAGCCTCGACTGCGCCCACGAAGTCGGCTGTGGTGTTATAAGCGGCCATATACAATCCCGACATGTTGCCCTTAATTACTTGGCAGGTGTCGTTATTGTATAAGGCTGCCTCGGCTTCATCGAGTTCCACCTCCAGCAGGCCTTCATGTCCGTACTGGTAGGTCTGCATGATTTTTTCGCAGATAGCCAGCCTTACCTGTCGGTTCGCTTTTGTGATGGCTAGGAACTCAAGGTATGCATTTTCTGCATGTTGTTGTGGTGTAGACGCTGGTCGAAGCTTTGATGGCGTGACTTGCCCCTTGTCAGCTCTCGTTCGATTGGCTGGTGGCACTTGAGGGAGCTTCGGACATTTGTCTCTCATAAATCATATTCATTTAATTTCATTCATTCATAATCATAATCAATTTCATCTCTCAGTACCCCTTATTGCCTTTCATCAGGAGATGCCGATTTTGAGGCAAAGTGGGACAGTCGGGTGCCCCTCTTTGGGGATATCGTTGCCTGGATCACTATTGCAATCGCCGTCAGACGGGACTTGGAGCTGCTATTACCATCCCTGGAGGTACGCGACTCGAGCTTCGCTCTTTGGGCCTCCACCTTCGCCTGTAATCGCTCCAAACATACAGCAGCAAACACTGAGCATAGTCTCTTCAAGAGCCGGCCTTTTAGGGTGTGAGTGTGTTCGAATCTGAGCCTTTAGATATCCCAGATCCTCCCCCCTATCCTCGTAGACTATGACCTCGTGTATTTTCGAGGCCATTAGGCAACCGTATCTATCAGCTACGTCGCCTTTATCATAACCGACTCTCATAGAATCCACGCTTATTCTTCCGGGGGTTGTCCCGGGGGGTTCGCTCTGCCGCAGCCACGAGCTCGCCTGTGCAAAAGCGGACTCCTCTCCCCACTTGAATAGAGCGATTGCCTTGTTATGCAACCGCACCAGACGGTAGCTTGACTCAATTTATTAATACTTAATACTTTGGCTCTTATCTCCGCTTAATTAGAGCCTTGAGTTTTTTTTAAATAAACTAGACTATGGCCCAGTAAACCGAAACCTAAACCTAAATTCTGATTTAGATACGGTAAATTTTTCTTTTAAGTATTGAAAATTTTAAGTTTTCTAACATTTAAATGCAGCTATTAAAAGGAGATAAGTAGTCATAATAATATAAGAAGTAGAATGTACGTAAATAAATGTGTTTACTTATTTAGACCGTACTTTTAATGTAAAAATATTCATCATAACAAACTATGAAATAAAAAATTATAGTTTACATTATATATAAATTTAATTAATTAATTTTAATTTCATATGGGAAAAAATACTTTTTGTATGTAGTAGGAATTCACTTTAACTTTTTTTTTAATATTAATTGTTCATTTCATTTCATTCACTTTAATGGGGAGATGGGGATTATTGATAGTTTTTGGATTAGACTTACCAAACTTTTTATTTATAAAATGGTAAATACTTAAGCAGGTTTTATTAAAAATATTTGCGGTATTAAAAACACTGCACATTCCTAAGGACGATCGCCAATCGATGAAAGAATTCTTTAAAAATTTATGTATATATTTACGTATTCTCAGCGGCGTGCACAGGATTATGACACTGGGTATGCGGCGGAGTACTCGGTCACAAAAACTTATTCTTTTATAGATTTTTAGCATAGCCACAGCCACGCGACGGATCTCTGTTGGATCAGATGTTTTTCTGTATGATCATGCTTCTTTGCCGCGGAATAGAAATTTAAATCTGAATATCCCGAATCAGTCCACACTGTACTAGAATTACTAAACAATTTGCAAGGAAAACAATATAATTTAATCGTGTGTACACAACCACACAGCTAGTTGTACGTTTCATAACTTTTATTTTATTAACATTTTTATTAATATTATATTATAGTTATATAACATGAAACTTTCGAGTTACATTCCTTTTTTTGCTGGTTTAATTGTTGTACCTACCTTTAGACACAATTTGAATCTTTTCACTGAATGAAAATTTGTGAGAACCTGTTATTTTTAATTTTTAATAAACACACATTTTCAACACAAACCTTACAATCAAATAACATTTAAAAACAAACAAAAAACGCACTAGTAAAAGCAAATCACTACAATTATTATAGAAACTCAGTAATAAACTGTTAAATGTACACACTTTCAAATGTTAAAATGAAAAATCTTCTAAGAAAACTATAAATATAGGTACTGGCGCAAATAAAATAGTAAACAATGCTTATCACATAAAAAAAGCAAAATGGTCCCCACGAAACACAATTAAACATTACATTGGTTACTCGGATTATAGGTAACTAACATTTCCGAATACTCCCGACAGCGGCCGAACTTTCGTAGTAGTCTAAGATCCGAACCTAATATTTGTGTTTTAATTTGGCAATATCAAGAAAATATTTTTTTTTTAACAATAGACTTGAAGTATGAAAAATACTTCAAATTTACATACATGATTTTTTTATAATTATTTATATAATATATAAATATTAATAATATAATATATAAATATTAATAATATAATATATAAATATTAATAAAAATATTACATAAATGATTTTTTAATAATTATTTAAAAATATCCTGTCCAGGATTATTCCAGTAAACCCATTTTTAATACATTTTTTAATAGACTAAATTTATTATAAAATAGGTCTCAATCTATTATCACACCGGTGAAGGTCGACTTAGGTTCGGATCTTAGACTATAGCCTGCCGCAGGAGTCGCGGCTGGTCCGGCATTCGATATTCATAGGTGTGTGCGTTTGCGAACTGTGTACGGACACCAAAATTTCTACACACATGCGAACAAATCTCCTGCGGGACGCGACGGCATGACTTGGTTGATTAAGTACAATATTTTGCAGCGCCGCTTGCCTGTCGCCAAACGCATGGCAAAGATAATGTTTGTGTGCTTGCAAATAGGTGCTATTTATAAAATATTAGGCGTTTTTAAGTTATTATATTTTGTTTATTCAGTTATTTACTATCAATTAAAGTCATCTAAAATGTACGAACGTTTTATTAAAATATCTGTGAATGGCAAGTAAAGCACTGCATTTCTGCCTACAAGGAGCGCACGCCCCTGCGTATTCTTTAGTCAGATTATCATAACATTTCCTTAAAATGTGTCGATTTTAAAACTACTTAGACAACGAACTGAGTACTGCTTAATTTTTTTCACTTATAATTTCGTTAATTATGCCACATCATGAAATACTCGAGAATTTCATGAAGTGGTCGCATTTCATGATATAGGCAACTAAATTTGATTGAACAGATCATTAAATCGTAAACATTTCAGATTTTGTCATCCACGATTGTCCATATCATGACAATAGGGTCTGCATAAAATATATAATAAAATTCCAGAATACGTTAGGTTAGGTTAGTGTTAATTTTAAATTCAATAAATTTAAAATTAAGAATAGTGTGATTAACAAAAAGATTTATTTTATAATAAAAAATAAAAAAAAACTTGGCGCTTTTTTAGATATTTCGATAATGACTACTTTTACCAATATCTGTCAATAAAATATAATAATTGACGATCAAGCACCCCCATTTTGACTACCTAAACCAAATAGATACCAAAGCCGTTGCATTAATATCTACCTACTTAATTAAAACATATTGTATTTAGCTAGACAAAGTTAAAATTCATGTTTGCCTATTTTTTAAAACAATTTTTAGATGGTTAATAGATGATGTTCAGGTTTGTAGCTTCTTTATTTCAGCGGGTAAGGGTCCTATATTTCAGAAAATGATATGTGACTTAAATTAATTTTAATTAAAATCACATATCACTTTCTTTAAGATTAAGGATTCATCGCAGAAATGTTTAAAATCCAGACAAAGAGGCAGCGTTTTACGGTATCTATTTATATATATATTTTCTTTTGACAATCCCTTAAAACTCAAATCTCAATACCTATCCGGAAACGAAACCGATATAATATTCATATATCCGTATCATATTCAGGTCCGAAATTTAATGTCCTTTCCTGGTTTAAACGCTAGAACGAACTTGTATTTCATTTAATTAATTCATTAGATTTTATGACTTTCAATAGTGTTAAAATATCACAGATAGAGGTAACTAAAAATTACTCATGTTTTTCGCCTATTTTGTGCCAGCAGTATCGATTTATTCATGGGTCAAGGTGCTGAAATGGCACGTGGCATCTTCTTGGCCTTAGCGTCTTCTTGGCCTTACGGTCAACACAGTATTGTATATTGCTAGCAGTCTGTACGACTCTAGAGTTGTACTTAGAACCCGGCAACCGGGGCACGAGGCAGAGGGCAGACCGTGGAGCAAGCGTGTGTGCAAAACGGAGGATAACACCAGCAAAATGTTTATGTAACTCGGGCGTACCTCCTATCTATCTATGACGTTGACAGAATGCATAATTTTAAAACTTCAATGAATATACTAATATGTGATTCGATGACCTCTGTGTCATGATTTTAATGTGGTCAGACTAAATCTTAAAATGTTGAAAAAATTAAGAAAAACTTGTACCTAACTCTTTATTGTAACTTAGAACAAAAAGTACTATTCTGTCAACGATGGCGGGTTCGATTTCTGCTAGTGGTAGATATTTGTATTAGTACAAATATTTGTTTCTGGTCTGGGTCCTTGTAGGTCTCCCCAACGTGCCTCGGAGTTCACGTAGAGCCGTTGGTCTCGGTTGTTATCATAGACATGTGATAACAATCGTTACTCATGACGATGATGATGGTGGATTAGGCTCTGACCCCTCCCCTATATGGAGAAGAGGTCCTTGCCCAGTTGTAGGACGTATATAGGCTGATTCAGTTCAGCTTTTTTACTATTTTGTATTATTATATTTATAATAGGTTATATAAACGACACTTGGTTTGATGCAAATACATATAAGTTGTCTTAGTAAATCTAGATATAAAATGTGATAAAATAAATTTGCCCGAAATAAAATGTGATAAAATAAATGTGATAAAATAAAAGATGAAAACATTTGTAACATTTACTAGATGCGTGTTTTAAGCATCGTTTTGTTGAACATGTTGCGGAAATGCCGTCAAACGGCGCTATGATTTCACTTTCATTTATCAGTATGGAAAATCCAACGGCCGCGAGTTATAATGTCGTGAGAGATTATGATTGAGATATTTTATAGGGTTATGTTTGATATATTCTATAATATTATTTTATACGTTATTTCTTATCATATAAAAAAAAAAATCTAAAAGTTGATCTTAGAGTCAGAAAAAGTAGGTAAAATGGAAATATCGACTTTGAATAATTCATACCTTACGAAACCAAAAAAAAAAAAAATTAAATGTAAATTTTATAGGTACTGCATTACGTCTTTACATAAATACTAATAGGTACCCTTGTTTTAAAATTTTCTTTAATTGATTTAATTGATCTCTACAATCTTATAGCAAGATAACAATATCATGAAACAGCTGTGTTGCCGCAGTAACGGCGGTGGGGCTTATTATTTTGGTTCGAAGAGAAAGTATGCGAAGTGGTGGCCGAAGAACCCAGCGCGCAGAGGATTCCGCGCGGCCGCGGCCGACAGCGCCAGTCGGCCAGCGATTTGTTTACGAAATATCCAAATAATGCCATTGAATCTTTGTCGTCGAATTCGACAGTAACCACGCGCGCGGAGATGCCGCACAAATAAATAGCGCCGACACAAAATATCTCGACACCCGACCAACGACAATGTGCCCATGGAGATCAGTAGCTATATTTTATGTGCTTCTTATGTCAGCCCTTTTAGAGGGTAGGGAAATAAATCCTCAAGACATCGTAAACGATAACCATGTAAGTAATTTAAAAAGAAATTATCATTTTATCGGTCACATTACGCACGATAGTGCAATGACTTTGAATGCACTTTTACTTTCAGTGGATTGCACTCATTTGATACTTACGTTAATTGCCTACTAATAGTAATAGGTAATAACGTTAATCAATCTTGAGAATTACTTAAGGGTAAATAATATCGAATTAACTAACTTATACTAATTGGTTCGGAATAATTTCATTTCAATTTAAACTTTTTATGGTAGAGTCACAATATTAGTATACTGAGTAAGTACAATATACCTAAATAGAGTGTTTGACTTTTATATATTTGATTGTTAGTTATATAGTTGATTTATTATTAAAAATTTTCAACATTGAAATTAACTTTCGCTTTTTTTCATGTTCTATTTTCATTCATTATTTTAGATGAATGAAGATATGGCTTTTAATACTGCCAAAATAATACGGAATATTTCGCCACTGTCACGAGAGAAATTAGTGACCTATATTCCTTTTAAAATTATTCTATAACGTAAATACAAATTTCAATATATGTCTTTACTCTTTATCATCGATTTGATCGATTGATATATCATTGATTTGACATCGATACTAAAATCATCATTGGTGCTAATTATAAAATGTCCTAAAACTCCTTAATAAAACTACACCAAACATCTTTTTTTTTAAATTCTGAAATTTAGTAATTTTGTTTAACCAAATATAAATAAGTTATTTATAACAGTTTGTTATAACATAGCAACACAATAGATTTGAGAAATACTAAACGAGATTTTTTTTATTTAGTAATGTTTGTAGGCAGTGCCGAATTAAGATAACTTGATTCCCTAAGCAATCTTACCCTGTGGGCCCCCCTATCCTTAAGTGAGCTACAAAGAATTAATTGAAAAAAAAAATGTGAATACGTATCGTAGGTAGAATATGTATATGTTGTTCCTTTTGCCCTTATACCATGCTAGATGGGCTCGACACAACATGATTTCACATGTTGTCCTAAAATTAGGCTATATTTCTAGACCGGCCGCCGACTTGACGTCAACTCACCTCAGGAACATTTTACACTGCCAACATATGTTTTCGTCGCATTTGACCGTTTTCCGACATTTCACCCAATGATGGAAATCGAACACACGACCCCCGGCAGGGTCACTACAAACTACGCCAACGAATCCACTGCTGAACGTAGGCCTCACCTTCGCTGTCACTTCCAGCGACTTTCCTCAAGTCGTCTGTCCATCTCGCGGACAGCCGTCCGACGCTGCGTTTGCCTGTACGTGGTCTCCACTTGAGAACCTTTCTGCTCCATCGGCCGTCAGTTCTACGAGTTATGTGCCCTGCCCACTGCCACTTCAGCTTGCAAATCCGTTGGTCTATGTCGGCAACCTTCGCTCGGCTGCGGATCTCATCAGTTCTGGTTTAATCTCGCAGAGAAATACCAAGCATAGCCCTCTCCATTGCACGCTGTACAACTTGGAGCTTGTTTAAAATGCCCAAAGTCAGTGACCACATCTCAGATCTGTATGTCATCACTGGTAACACATATTGGTCGAAGACTTTAGACTTCAGGCACTGAGGTATGACGGATAAAAAGACGTTTTTTGACTAGCCTTCCGAAGTCATCAAACTTGCCCGTCAGACGATTCGTAATCGACAATATTAAAACATGATTTTGAGTACCTAAAAGACTATAAAAAAATAAAGTTTTTTTTAAAATGGGAATCCATAAAGATTAATTTAAAACACTTTCTGAAAATTTGGCCGATCCCCTATTAATTAATTATTAGAAACGTGTTAGAAATAAAAATATTTTTATTGATTTATTAAATGCGAATTGCGATTTTTTCGGACATTAAATTGGTGGTTAAAAATTTTTAGTCTAACGTTTTAAGCATATTGGATTCGATATATGTATAATAAAGACAATGCATCTAATCTTTTTTGACCCATGGTCGTTCTTTTTTCATTTTTTATAATTTTTAGTTTTGAAAAAGATCTTTTTGAGAATTTTCAAATTGCTTTATCTTTTTTTAGTGTGCTCGTTTTTTTTTCTCGGTCGTCTCTGGTGCGCCCCAAGACGGAATGCCATAAGCAATTGCTTAAATAGCTTATAGGCTAATCCGGCACTGTTTGTAGGTGTATCAGAATTAAAATATTGAAGTTAATTATGCTTAATTGACCCGTAATAGATGAAATGGACATGCACTACTTTCGCCGTTACGAAATCTTACATAATATTGTCGCTTATACATATGCAGGTTATTTATTATGGCCATCCCAAATTTTCTATTTATGGTATATTTATTTTGTAATATTAGATATTTTTGTTTAATTTTATGTCGACATCCTTTAAATCTTCTTTCGTTAATCAATAGTCACGTTCATAAATAGGGCTTATGAACTTGTAACTGTCTTGTTACAGGTGGATAAGCCGTATCAATTAAAATGTAAAATATCAAGCTAAGAAAAGTGGATAACAGTTAAATAAAAAAAATCAACTTAGTTGAAACTTTCAATTTTCAAAAAATCATTGAAATATAAGTTAATAAATAAAGTATGTTTTATTTTTTCTATTAATACAGATATTTCAGCTTTATGATTTATAAATATTTATCGAATAAAAAGAAAACACACCAAATTCCGTAAATATATTAATTTATCCCATGTTAGAAGTTAAAACAACAGTTTCAATTAATTGCCGTAGCATACCTCCATTATCGTAGTTCATTAGAAGCCCAGACTGCTTTGTTATTAGATAAATGGACAGCAGTCGTCGATTTCCTGTTCTCGTGTACTTAGTTCTGGTCAGACCTTGTTTTGAGGATAGCCGTGGGCTGTGTTACAGTTATACAGTTTCGTCTGATTATTGTTTTACTTTACGAACATAAAAGTTACAGGTAATGTATTTCGTTTTATGTACTTAATATAACATAATAATATTATTAACATTTCTTGATTTAAGAGTTTCAAGTTACGATGGTAGTTTTAAATTGAATAGGTTTATATTCAGCAAATTGATGGTTAATGAAATATGGTTAAATTTACAGGTAACGAAAAAAAAAAAAAAAAATTGCTTAAACGCAATTTTTATGTTTAAGCCTGAATATTAAAAATTAAATAGGAAAATATATGTTATGTAAACAATGTTAAGGATGACAACATTCACAGATATTTCGTACTTCTTTAACTTCTTTTACTTTAATATGTTATATAAATAAGCTTACACTTTAGTTAAATTTGCATGAAAGAAAACATGCTTACATAAGTATTCGGTATTTAAACATTACTTAAACTTATGTTTTTCAGCCTCAATGACCAAAATACATTTAATTAAGGTTTCATTTTGATTTCCGTATTTACATAACATCATATCCGGTCATTTATTCTCCTTGTAGCAATAAAATAAAATGTACTATTATATTTACTTTATTGTGTTACTATATTTGAGTATCCTTTTTAAATTTAGTTTTATACCTATTGTATTAAAAAATTGTCTATTAATTCGACTAGCAAACGAATTTTTTTTTTCTATATAATCAAACAAAGTCACGAATAGATTATTGATCATCGGACCGGCATACTCAACTGCCATAACACTATATTATACAGTACTTTACATAGTATTGTTATAAATTTATCCACGAAGTTCACCTGTAGTTTGATATTTGACAGTATCAAAGTATTTTACTAAATATTTGACTTTTTTTTGTTTTGAAAAATATTTTAATCGTCGATACTGTGGCGATGTTGCAGCTAATTGTTACACTTACAGTTGCGGCTTTGATCCTGTCTCATGATAAATGTGTCTGATAATGAGTATATATTAACAATGTCAATAATCATACTCGTATATATTAATTGAAATCATTTATCGTTAACGATTATGTGTCATCCGAGTTTCTTTCATTATCTGAGCTTTCAATCAAATTAAAAAAAATTTTTGTTCATACCCTCTTATCCAGAAGTTGCTCTAAATATGTTAAGGTCGTATTTTGCTAAAGGTTTATATGAAAATATTAATCAAAAAATATTGTTCAGTAACGTGTCTATTATAGATTTATAGTTGTACTTGTATTGGAAATAAAAACTTTAATGTAGCTATTATTCTAAGATCGAATATTATTACTGAATTCTTACTAATAATATCTAATAATGTAAACTATATCAATCAAAGTACAAAGAGCTCCAACACTGCCTCCGTTTCCTTATTAGCACGAGCGTCAATACTTTCTTGTATTTGATAAACGACGCCGGATAACAAAAACGAGAGTACAATAACAATTACCTCGTGAAAGGCCGGCGATTACTTTGGAAAGTAGTTTACTGTTTGACCTTACGAATTTATATAATAAGTAAAAAGCAACAGCATTAAAAATTGTATGAGACTATAATTTTAATTTCATTCTAGCCGACTCTTAAAAAAAAATAAATAAATAAAATAAATAAAAGGTAAAAAAAATTGAAGACAATACATTAAGAAAATTATTTATTGAGTTCTATGGGTGGATTATGATTTTTTAACATGTGTGTGTTTGCATGTATGTATCCGAGTTTGACACGCTCTGCAGCTTAAACGTTAGACAAATTTTAACATAAGGATTGGACTATTGTCATTATTGTGCGAGTATTAGTATTTTCAGAATTAGACACGTACTTACTATGTGAGATAAATACAACATTATGTTTCATCATCATTATCATCATCACATAAGCTATTGGATGTCCACTGCTGAATGGTTCGAAGCAGACTCTATCCAAAGGCTTCTGGCGACTCCCTTCAAGTCGTCTGAAAAATATTTGTAGTAGGTACATACGTAATAATGAATGGACCCTTTGTATTTAAAGACAAATTGCTAATAGGACAAACAAGCCAAAATTGCAAAACATTTAAACAATAATAAAACCTAAATTTACTGTTAATTTAGTTTGGAATATTGCTAAAACTAATAATTATAACAATTACGCATTTAATTTTTTTCTATACATATTATAATATATTAAGCTCAGTTCTTTTGTTCATCGTTCATTGTCACCAATACTATTATCGCTTTGATATTGAACTTCAAATGTATTGAGATATTGATTAGAATCAAGATCAATTGCGACATTGTAATCAAACGGGTCATGGCGCAGTTTAGATCTGTGCGAATTATATGAAACTTAGCATCTCTTTGTTATTTTTTGTTAATCTGACCTCGATATTTAATTAATATTTTAACAGTTTGACTGAAAGTTTAATAGCTCAAGGGTTGTAGGGTCACGGTTCGACAAAAGAAACGATTTGAAGAACAAAGATGTATGAGCTTAGCACTTAGCAACGCCGGCTTTCATGCAAATAATTAAAAACAATTTTAAATGATGTTATTGACAATTTTTAAAAGATTATTCATCGAGTTTTTTATCGTTTCTTCTCAACAAAATTGAAAAGGTGTTTCATAATAATAATAAATAAACATCTCACACTCAACGGCCCCCAGTAGAATGTGAATCCTGTGTCGAGGGTCTGGAAACAAACACAAAACACAAACACAAACGTCCAGACCACGACAAACATCTGTAGGGCCTATACAAATATTTGTAATGTGCGGGGATCGAACCCACGACCGCCAGCGCATCATGACGCGTCGTCAAATTCAATTACATATTTGAATAAAGCAAATTATTGGTTTTGATTTGGTTCTTAAATTATTGCACAATAAATACATCAGAATAATTTCTTTCCTTTTTTTATTTTTACAAAAAAATACAATTTTCTAAACATCTTATATTCCTTACACTTTTACGATGCAATTATTTCATTTGACACCTATAATATGTAAACAAAAAAAAAAGATCATTCATAAAAAAAGTAAGAGTTAAGCTTTTGATTCTTTATATGCAAAAATATGAGCATAATGGAATTATTATATTTTTTCTTTTAAAAAACGTATTCAAAAAAGGATTTTTTACTTTTTGTTTTAAACAAAAAATATTATGTTCTTTTGTATGTTTAGTGCTATCTAGGCCACAATAAAATTGTTTACATACAACCTTAGCCTTGTTAGTTATTTATGTCACAAGTTATCTAATATTGATGATACGTCCGTTTGTTTCGTCACTGTTACGTGGTGATGCGAGGGAAAGTGTTAGAAATATATTCAACTTCGACTAGCGGAATGCAACGGATCGCATTATTTGTATTTTATATTGAGTTAAGCAACGTATTTTGTTAGTAACATTAGTTTACTTGTTATATATATATATATATATATATATATATATATATATATATATATATATATATATATATATATATATATATAAATTCATAAATGCATACACACATAGACGCGGTACATGCAAAACTATTGTAATTTTTGCTTAAAAAAGATTCAATTACATGAACATATAATATATCGATTAAAAAAAATTGCACATAACACATTAAGATGTTTTATGTAAAGTTGGGAACATCTTATTGTATCTTATCTGTAATGTAACTATCTTAAGCTTTCTATGAACTCTGTAAACTTTAATTTAATTCTTTGTCTTGTCTAATGGCTATCAGTTGCTCTAATTGCCTACAGATTATTATTAGTGCACGAACATAAGATGAAGGTACGAGTACCTATTTTCGTTTGGTACTAGGAAATTTTGTTAGTCTTATTCTTTTTACGGCTTTAGGTTCGATGACATTCAAAATAGCTAATTTAAATTTATTTAAATATATTTAAGAAATCAAACAAGAATAAAATATAATTGTATTAATAGTCGACTAAATACGGCAATTTATTAGGCATTTATTTATATATAAGATAACATACTTATTTTTTAAAGTTGGAGAAATTCCGATAAACGAATTCCGAAATCTTTAATATTATGAAATAATTATACTTTCCTAAAACAAACTAACACTTTTAAGAAATATTGATGTCTTTAAAAAATATTTTAAAATATAATTATTAGTGTGAATTAATATTTATTTTAACAGTATAAATATTAAGCAAGAATCCAAAAGTAACGATAATAAATATAAAAAAAACAAACAAATTTTAATATATTTCTCCTCAACGTAACTTCCCAATCTGTTATTAATCCTTTTTTCGTGAACCTTATTTATTCATACAAAATCATGTAAATTATGTAATTACTGTTAAACAACCTATGTAATTACTCTACCACGCTACGATCCACTTTAAATTTTCTTACCCCCTGGAGAAGTTTTTCAATCGAATGTAATTCACAGAAATAAAGACTTGTTGATATTTTCACGATGAAGCAAAGTTGTAGAGTCTGATTAATTATTGAGATTTTAGCAGTTTTACAAATACCCGATTATTACTGTTTCTGAATAGCGTATCCACTATCTATAACGTTCTTAAGCTAATATTTTGTAGTCTATGCTAATTATGGATAATTTGTGTTGCTACGGGGAAAATAATTATCACGATCGGTTCAGTTGTTTTAGTTTGTCGGTTACAAACAAATGAAATGCTTAAATCAAACTTTTATTTTATTAATATTTTTAAAAAATAGTATCTAGTAGTTATCAAAAATAAAAAGAAAGATATCCCAGCAAATTACAAAATAATTTGTTTTGGCTAATGTTGCACAACATTTAATACCAGCGCACGCAAAACTTCTCCCTTTCTCTTTTACCATCAGTATGTAGGTATAGCTGACGAATTCACAAGAAAGTATATAAAAAAACAAGGGAATAAGACAAAAAAAAATAAAAAAATACATCACAATTCACAGTCTACCGGAACGAAATTGTTAAGATTGTGAAAGTAACATTGACATTAGCGCGCAATTATATTATGTAACGCTGTCAGTACATCCGCGCTTAACGGGAAAGTGAATCGCCTCACGCAGTGCACATCGAAATTATGTAAGTTATCAAAATAAAATAAAAAAAGGAAGAAAACACATTTTTAAATTTAGTTCATAAGCGATTTTGTACAAAAATTTAGAGGTAGCCTAAAGGAATGAAAGACTATGTTTTTGTTTTTAACTAGCGAGTCTGCGGTGTTGCGTCGCATAGGTAATACTGTGATAAGCGACGGAAGGTACATGTACAACTATAAATTGGCACAATTCCGCAGTTAAGATATTAATACGCAATAAGCAACAACGGACGCATTACATAATTTGGTACACTTGAGCAAATACAAAGTATTCGGTACTTTTTTTACTTCAATGCATTCAATTTAGCATCTTGACATTGAAATTTGGAAAATTAACATCACATGTCATGCGCTATCTATTGATATTAGTTCTTTTAGTTATCTGGTAAAAGAACGTTATTTATTATGAGAGCTGTTCTTTTGTATTATGTTAAACTGTTTTTATGTGAGAATCAGTGTTAAATATATTTATTTCGTTTACTATGTTCTAATTAATACTATTAATTAATTATTATAATTACGCTTTCAAAGACAAATTAAAGAATAATTTTCTCTCAGAAGTAACAATTTGAGACGTCGAATGTACATTTGTATGTATGTTTATGTATCTACGTATGTATTTATGTATGTATGTATATATATGTATGTACCTATATAATATACGTAGGGTATGTATCTTAATACGTACCTATATGTTGAGTGTATGCTTTATACTACATTTTACTGTCTTGTTTTATTCTCTTGCACTGTACCCGTACAGACGACCGTTCTGGTGTAGTCAGGTGTATTGGTGCGAGTAGTCGCCTAAACGCCGCGCATGCGGCGGTCGCGGGTTCGATTCCCGCTCAGGACAGATATTTGTATTTGTGCAAGTATTTATTTCCGGTCTGGGTGTATGTCCTTGTAGGTCTCCTCACTGTGCCTCGGAGAACACGTAAAGCTGTCGGTCCAGGTTGTTATCATAGACACCTGATAACGATCGTTACTCATGGTAGGGAAATTATCCGCCAACCCGCAGTGGAGCAGCGTGGTGGATTAAGTTCCAACCCTTCTTCTGTATGGAGAAGAGGCCTTGGCTCAGCAGTGGGTTGTTTACAGGCTGATACAGTATAGTACAGTACTACAGTACCCTGCGGTAACATCATCTCCTACCATCATGGTTTGACTGGTAGAGATCTCTTCTCCAGATAAATTCACCCTTGTCGAATTTCAATGTGCAATAAGAAATATTATATTACTATATTAAAATAATTACTGTTGCATGTATTACATGTATTATATGCTATAAAACATTGTTGAAAACTATGTTCCTATATTTATTGGAAAAAATATAAATCAAAATCAAAAACAACTTTATTCATCGTCATTTTACAAAATTAATATTTTAGTGATTAATATTTTTTATTTTTTTGTAAAAGTAAAGCTATCACCGATTCGGAATGTAGATTCTGCAGAGAAGAATCGGCAAGAAACTCCGCAGTTACTCTTTTGAAAATAATATATAAACTGTGTTTTAGTACAAAATTAGTAATTTCTTGCATGAAATACAGCGACACTAAGTCCACACATCTTTATCAGCTAAATAATCCTGCACCGAATAATCGAATAATACGATTTATCCATTAATTTTTTTTAGTGATGTCTTTAAATTTATGTTGAGACAATTCAAAAATTGTTTGTGGGATTTTATTATACATGCGAATAAGTACGATAACCCAGAAAGGAGGCGTTTACTTTGCGCAGTCGGAAGCTTGGAGTTACAATTTTGTTATTCCTTCTAGTGTTTACACTGCGATTAATACTATTTATTTCAAAACAATGAATATTCTGGTGAATATATATAATATTGTTATAAATACATTGCGACGCAATTGTTAATATGTCTATCTTTGGAAAAACATCCCGTAAGGAGACTCTAGCTCCAAGATCGTAAATGCCACGAATAGCCCTTTTTTGCAAAATAAATATAGTCTCAATATCTGTATCTGTACTATGGAAATAGCTCAAATATATTAAACGCGTAGTAGCAACGTCGGTCAGTTGTCGCACTTTTCTAACTGCGAATGCTGCGGAGCTGAGTCTACTATTCAAGGATGACAAATGGGAATTCCACTGAAGTTTTGAGTCCAAATTTATCCCTAAGAATACTATAGTATCATTAACAATAAGCCTCTCGTTGTTTATTTCTAAATTATAATTTGGATGTTTAACATTAGGCAACGAAAATACAACGCACTTGGTTTTTTGGCGTTCAAAACGAGGTTGTTTATTTTAAACCAATCCTGAATTCGAGACAAAGAACTGTTCACGTCATCATAATTTACTTTTTTCCTTCGTCATCTGCAAATAGCACTATATCACAAATATCCTTAACATAAAATGGCAGAGAAAAGAAAAGGACTTAGAATCGATCCTTGTGGAACGTCTATTTTTAGCACAGATCCAGAAGACTTCGTTCCGTTTATTGATATGTGTTGAATTCTATTAGATATATATAAAACAATGAGATCAAGAGCTTTACGAGAGCTACTTTTAGAGCGACCTCTAGTGAAACCATATTGTTCACTGTAAAAAAAATCCATTAACATTAAAATGGAAAAGAAGTTGATTTAGTATAATTTTTTCAATAATTTTACTTAAGGACGGTAAGATTGAAATGAGTCTATTATTACAGGGATCACTACGATCTCCCTTTTTAAAAATTGGTAAAAATTGACTATATTTTTGCAAATCTAAATACAATATTTTACCATCATAATCTCTTCTCTTCTCTCTCAGTTAACTCAGGCCCTCAAATTACAACGAATTTAGATAGATTAAAGATATTAAAGAAATAATCACTACATGTGATTTAAAGACATGCTTTATAATTTTCTTGTTATTTTTATATATTTTATATATTGGTGGGGGTAACTCCTGATGTCTTGAAGACACTGTCTTTCCCTTTCAAATGAGCCCCAACAGTAGGGGTAGGGTGGCTGGTTTTGGAGTTACGCCGGGATTATTTTAGGGGTAGAAAAGTGGTATATAAATAAATTAAAAGTATTTATGAAATTTAGTATTATAGAAAATAGAAACTAATGTAAAACAACGTCGCTTGAGGCCGGCGTCGTCGGTCGCGAGCACGAGCACCGCCTCTGCACCGCCCGCACGCGCACTTCCGTTATATTTTTTTCTTATGGTTTTAGTCTCACATTTTTTCAGTTCGGTCGCGCAGCAAAATCCCTATCTCCGCCAAGCCTGCCGAAAAAAAAAGGATACAATTCACTTTAAACATTTGAGAAAACGAGATTAATATACTTAAATATTTTATAGGTGACACACGGAGGGATTTTGTTATATTGTATACATATTTATTCATTTTATTTAGCTATTAATATTTTACATAAATCTGAAAAATAATCTGTTTATCTAATTGTATCATATATTAATGTTATCAGTTTGAAATAATTTAATATTTTTACATTTTTAGGGTACTTAATAATTTTTATAACAAACTAGATATTTGTAGTTTTATTTTAATAAACTATATTATGTTAAGTGTTTATATCGATAGTATTTTATTTTAATTACATGTGTATAATTTTATTGCAAGATTATATTTAGATGTATTGATGATGATCAAATATTATGATGAAATGAGTTTTTAAAAAAATCTAAATATTTGTAGTTTAGTTTTAGCTTAATTATATTTATATGATATTATTTCAGATTTTATATAGATACAATTTTTTTAAACAGTTTAAATATTAATATTCAATGCTCGTGTTCAATGTTTAATTTTTTTAAACCCAATTTATTATTATTATTTATCTTATTTATTTAACACAAGTTGAAATTATTTAAAGAAAAATATATCAACTTTCAGGTATCCGTGACCAACAGAACTTCACGATTTTTATTCGACTCCTTCTTTGGTTTGGAGGTGCCACTCATGGAGGAACAGAGCGTTGAAGAAGATGAAGAAGACACCCAGGTCAAGAACTGTTCCTGCGGTATGTAATTCTATTAACGAAAGAACAAACAATTGACTAAAAAGTATAAGTTAATTAGATAATTAAATTTTTATTCTTCATATTGATTAGGACATGAAACGAAAAATGTATGTGTAGTAATATTTTCGTGTTATTTTAGAAAATCACATATACCTATATTTAAAATTTTAATTTTTAGGCTTATTTTAAGTTGTAATCTATCTGACCTGATCGTTTTGTACACTACAAAATCTTCTGCACGAGTAGGTACTTATGAACTGTTGATTCTACCTTCACATGTAGAATTCTAAGCAAATCTAATTATTTTCATTCACATTTTAGAGTGCGGCAAAGCGAACCCACTTACCAAAAAGATTGGTGAGTTACACATTAAGGAATATGAAGCACCTGTAGTATAAATGCACTTAGTTGTAGTACCTCTATGTAGTACCCTCATTCCTGCTCAACATTTTCTTTGAAAATCTTTCCTTGTCTTGTCTTATACTTCCTTTAGTTTGCTGTGGATTAACTTTCGTTGTATAAATAATATAATTTTTCTTTTGTTCTCTTTTTATGCACTTGGGAAAATTCTTCTGAGTATCATATTGCATAATAAATTTTAGCTGATTTGACAAGAAATATAATTTGAGAATTATATGTGTTAATAGATGTAGTAAGAAAAAAATAGTTTCTAGTAAATATTTTGAATCTGCATGAATATCTGCTATATATGTATTTTGTAATGTATGTATATGGAATAACCTGTACCTACTGCTATATGGTATAGGTATATGATTATGTTAACGACAAATTTTTCATAAAAAGCGTAATATCTAAAAACACTTTTAATTACCTAATACAAGCAAGAAAATTCAATTAAGGCGATGTGAATATTACATTACGTTAGTCAATTAACCAGTAATGCAGGTTCCAGCTTCCTATGACAGTTCGTTAACCGTCACTTTCTCTGTAGATTGCAGTGGGCCGAACCAGGAAAATCGTATAGTAGGTGGTGTAGCGGCTGGCCTTAACCGGTACCCATGGATGGCGCGGCTGGTCTATGATGGCCAGTTCCACTGTGGGGCGTCGTTACTGACAAAGGAATATGTTTTGACAGCGGCACATTGTGTTAGAAAGTATGTAAACACTTTATTTGTAGTTGAAAAAAATTTCGTTAGATATTTTTTTTTTTTGTTTTACCCTACAATATGGGGGTCGGAGACTATACTAGCTAAACTCAAACATACCAGTTCTCGCTAGCTTACCACTGTTACTTTCATTCTGAATATTTGTTCTTTCTTTCTTTCATCTCTTTCACGCTCTGGCTGATGTTCCCATAATTACATCTTTATATTAGGGACCATACATTAATTACGAGCGAAGGGGTCAAGCGAAATCTCACGTGGGGAAGAGGGTGGTCTCGGAAAATATCACGTAATATTTTTTCCGTCATTAAAAATCTTAAATACTAGCTTTAATTAGTCTTAAATTAAATATAATCTTACGAAATCTCACCAAAGAGGGCTTGAAAAATTGCCAAAATTATCTAACGTAATTAATGGATAACCCCTTATCTTTTAAAATTTATAGTTTTTAAAAACAATTTAATTTACAGATTGAAACGATCTAAAATTCGAGTGATATTGGGCGACCATGATCAAACGATTACAACAGAGAGCGCCGCCATCATGCGGGCAGTCACCGCCATCGTCAGACATCGAAACTTCGACGCCGAGTCCTACAATAATGACATTGCTTTACTGAAGTTACGGAAACCTGTCACATTTTCCAAAATCATCAAACCCGTCTGTCTGCCTCCAGCAAGTATGTGACTTTATTAGCCCATTAATGTAATATACGAGTTACTAAATTCAGATCGCTTTGTAAATTTTATGTTTACCATTAATCCATATTTAATTACTTATTAATCGTATCATTATTTTAAACAATAATTAATCAAGAACGAAGATCCAAAATGGTTCAGTCAGGATAGAAAATATGATCTTGAAGGTTCTGGATTAAATTCTGTCCTAGTTACGCGTTGTGATTACAAGTACTAAGGTTTAAAAAAAACATTCTTTACTCGGTGCTGAAGATAAACATCACTCTGGATATATGGATGTCGCAAAATCTGTGACATTCACACATAAACGCAAATCTGCACTGTAGTAGCGTTGCGTCTTATATTAAGATTGGACAATAATCACTTAGGCCATTGCTAAGGAGACATACATTTAATGGATGTTACAGTTCATTATAGATAGTATAACAACTTTAAATCGATGATTTAAAGAGACTGACCTAAATGCAACTTGAAATTCACTGCATTATTAAAACAATTATTGATAATTTAATTTAACTTAATTTGATTTGTATTCGTAAGACTAGGCCAAAGCTTTGTTGAATTATTAAAGGGTAACGAAAGGAAACAGTTTGAATTATTGATTTCTGAATTTCGCATGTGCAAAAAAATAATAATAATACGTGTTATGGCTATAATTAGGTATATAATATTGTGTGTTGGATAGCTGTACTCTAAATCATTTTTCAAAATGTTTTTTCAGATGTAGAACCATCGGGCAAGCAAGGCATCGTTGTTGGCTGGGGCCGTACGTCAGAGGGTGGTCAGTTGCCTGCAATAGTTCAAGAAGTGCGAGTTCCCATTTTGTCTCTTACGCAGTGTCGTGGCATGAAGTATCGAGCCTCACGAATCACTAATAACATGGTTTGTGGTTTAATATATTACACAAAAAGTTGGTTTACGGACGATCATTTTACGTGATGACGTCATAAGAAAACGTTGATGAAAAATTATATACTTTTACGAATTGAATTGATTTATTATCACTGAATTATCATTATTTTGTATAATACAAAGAAAGAGTTAATTGAAAATTACAATTTTGACGATAAATTAACTTTTATTTGCACTCGTTAATTCAAATATATTTTCACTTCTAATCGGACGCATCTGCCGATGGAGCGGAAGAGAGATAGATGCGTCACAAGCCGTTTAGGCCGATCATGCCTCTCTATCGCTTGTTTCGCGCTTTCGCTCACGGAACGTAACAATGAGTCATGCTTTTTCGTACGTGCAGCCGGCGTTCATCGATTTATAATACGTTATCACGTCAATATTTTTTTAAATACCTAAAAATTTTAGGTGTTTCTTGTTTTGATATAGGCAGGAGAGAGAGAGAGCCTACATCTTAGAATAACATCCACGGGATTATATTTGCCCGTGCTTTTTTTACTAAATGTATGAGATTATTTTTTTTTTCATGCGTACTATTTTAGCATTAACTAGACTTAGGATCTCTATGATGTGACTTAGGATGTCCATATACTGACCATAATATATTTTTAATATACATATCTATTTACATGCTTTTATTCTACTTAATAAATATCAGTCACCACATCTTCATGGCAAGTCTTGATTTACATTTGAGATCCTTATTTTCAGTCTTATTCATTGGAGACTCTGCCACAGCCATCTCCGAAGGAAGTCTCAACTGTTCGAGCACATCCTCAATGACGGTGGTGTCTCTTTTTATGTATAGCCATCTTGAGGGTGTGCTCGAGTATTTCCTTTGTTATGGCCACCATCGCCCTTTTGGCAAAACAATCGATTGCATAACCACAGTCGTCGGTGTAGTAGACACAGGTCTTGGTGTGTCTCGTCACCATGGCCACAGCTTGCAGAACACTGTTATGAATCCGCAATAGTCTTGGTCTGGACGATGATGACTGTCTCTCGTGTCTGTCCCTGTGTCTCGTGGATAGTCATGACACTCGATCCCTCTCCGATACCGTATCCCTGGTTTATCAACGTCTTCTTTTCCTCTTGTGTGAAGATCTTGTATGTTATTACTGTTACTTAAATAATTAGTTCGTAAGATATGTTTGTGATTGATAAACTCATTCTTATAAATTATAGATTTGCGCGGGTCGAGCATCAACAGACTCATGTCAAGGTGACAGCGGCGGTCCTTTGTTGATACAGCAAGGTGACAGATTTCAAATAGTGGGTAAGAATAAAAAAAAAAAAAAAAAAAAAATATAAAATAATTAAGAAAATAAAGCCAGAATCACAGAATTATATGATTTTGTAACTTTTTAACAAAAAGTTAAGTGGTGGCTTGGTATAAATAATAGTAGATATTGACTAAAGTTTAAGTAAATTACCAACAGAATTCGTACTCGTGTCTCGATATTATCTGTGTTGGTCTCTAAATCATACTCTAAAGTCCATACTAGTCCTAAGCATAGTTGAGTCAATGGTTAAGTAGATGAGCGGAAACAGACCACTGGATAAACATAATCTATATTAGACGCTTACTGACTTGAATCTGGGCTGGCACCGTAGGCATTTTGAGTGTTACATTTGTTTTTAAAATTTGTCAGAGACGGAGAAAGAGAGAAAGAGATTGAGAGAGATATGATAGAAGACATGTTTTTTTTAATAATCTGCGATAAATAGAGAGTAGCGATAATTTTAAATATTTGAATCAACATTTTTTTTAATACATAGAAACATAAAAATCTATAAAAGTTTTAACGTTCCTCATGTACAAAATTACTATACATCCATTTATATCACTTATATTTTGGTAATTTTGGTTCTTTTAGAATTTTATTGTAGCGGCATATTTTTTCAATAGAAAGTATACAATGTTTGCGCTTAAATCCAACTGTAACTCATTACCTGAAATTGTCTGTTTGTGTGTCTTTTTATTTTTTAACTAAATTCCCTCATGTTACACATTTTACGTGACGACCGTTCTGGTGTAGTGGTGCGAGAAGTCGCCTCAAGGCGCGCCGGCGGTCGCGGGTTCGATTCCCGCTCAGGACAGATATTTGTATTTGAACAAATATTTGTTTCCGGTCTGGGTGTATGTCCTTGTAAGTCCCCCCATCGTGCATCGGAGAGCACGTAAGGCCGTCGGTCCCGGTTGTCATCATAGAAGCCTGATAGCAATCGTTACCCCATGATAGGGAAATTATCCGCCAACCCGCAGTGGAGCAGCGTGGTGGATTAAGCTCCAACCCTTCTTCTATAAGGAGAAGAGGCCTTCGCTCAGCAGTGGGTTGTTTACAGGCTGATAGAGTACAGTACAGATATTTTATAATACAAAATCCACATATAAACATATATCAATGAATACGTTGTAAATTTTAGCACATTTTAATAATTAAACAAATTCGACTTTTTTTATAAATTAGTATAATTTACATGTTATAATATTACAGGTATAGTATCATGGGGCGTTGGGTGTGGAAGACCGGGTTATCCCGGTGTATACACTCGGATAACGCGCTACTTACCCTGGTTAAGAGCGAACTTGCGAGATACTTGTCTTTGTGGAAACTAACTTATTTTTATATAATCTGTTTTAATTTATTTATTAACTAATTTATTAAGAAAATACTAATTTTTGTTATTGACTTTAATGCTCATTTTCAGGCATGTTATTACTAACTTAGCCTAATGTTTTATCAATAATGTATTATTTAATTGTTTGATATATTAATAAGAAAATAAAGAAGAAAAATATCATGACACAAATTAAACTCTCAATAATTGAGTCTTGATATTGTTTAATTATAAAATACTCATTTTAAAAGTCATCGCTTTATATAACTTAAGTATTTATAGAGCTATTTTTTAAGATTAACGTTTTGTAAGTTGTTGTTAATTGTTCTTATAATATCTGTTTAATCAAATTTAAGTATGACAGTAAAATATGTTTTATTAATTCTTGAAAATCCCTAATACTGTATAAGTAATTACTGTATAATATGTAATATATACAAATGTATAGCTAATTACTGTATAAGTAACAGTTTAGGTACTCTTAAATTTTTTATTGTTTTGAATATTTTAAGCAAGTGTCCATAAAATAAATATAGACGATTAAATATGTAATCATATTACATTAAATGAAACAATAATATTAAATACATTATCCATACTATTCTTGTTTATCAAAGTTACATGTATAATAATGGCAAACATAAATATTATAGATTTTTCATTACCAGTATATATGGTTTTGAATAACTTATCGTACTTTAAATAATTTGTTATATTTTATTTGTTAGCTATTTAATATTTATATATTTTAGTAAAATCATATTTTAACTAATATTAGTTATTAAGTATTTTGTAATGTACGTATGTAACGAACAGGCCGGTGGTGCAGATTACCAATAGATAATAAGCGACTGTAGACAGCTACCTACGTGTTCAATTTGTTATTTGTATATAAAGTTTAAGATAAATAAATTATTTATAATTTTTTAAATATCATTGTAGTATTGAAAAAAGTACTAACGCCATTAGTTTTGTATTGATTATCATCATTATTATTATCATTATCATCACCTTCGCCATTGTCATTAATATCAACATCATCATGGTTACATCATCACCATTTCCATAATCATCATCTTTCTCATTTCCATAAGTGTCATAATATCTATGTATCCTTATCACCACATTTTCATTACCAGTCATTACCATACAATCATTACCATTTTATTGAAACGAATTTTTCAAAAAATAATCTATTCTAGAAGCTAATGTCGTTTTTAATTGATGATAATTTTAACAAACATCACAATATGTTGTAAGTTTTATCCAGATAAATATTTAGAATTTTTTTTTTAAATACTAGTTACGATATTGTTTCACACATTTTAATTACCATTGTTATTATTATTATCGTCTAATATACCTTTAACATTAATTTACTTTGTTATTTTTTATTAATAAGAAAAATCGCTCTTTAGGCTATAACTGTGATCTTTGTCACCATTAAATTAATGTAATTATAATTTATAACACTTAGCCATAAAAAAAAATGCTTACTTTTTTTTTGTATGGAAATAATATTTACTGTGTTTTTATTATTAACTGTGTATACATGAAATTATTTATAATAATATACATTTTTTAACTTTAATAAAAAAAATAACTTTAATAAAAAATGATTTTTTATTTGTACATTAATGTCCATTAACTATTTCTTATTGTTAGCAGAGCTATTATAAGGTTGTGTTAACATACATATAAGTCTTTGATTAGTTAATTTAAAGTTAGTTTAGAGTTATTGACGGCAGGCTGGTCGAGTGGTCAGGCAACATGGATCATGGATGTGTATTTATGTATTTATATAAATTTATTAAATTTATTTCCGTTCCTAGTACCTGTAACACAAGTTCTTACCAACTTAGCACAGGGTTAGGTTAACGTGGTGTGATTGTTGGTTAATATTTATTTATTTATATTTATTATATTTTGTGTAAATCGTATCAAAATTTTGTATTTAATTAGATAATTCAGATTAAGCATGCCAATAGTGTGTCATTTCTAACAGAAGCCTGACAGTCCTAACAAGGTTTTTTAAACAAAACACTACTATGATAAATGAGTATAATATGCACATATAAGAGACAAAAATGATTTCTGTGAATATAAGAGAGAATATACATATGATTGATAGCTTGCAGCAAAAAAAAAAAACAATTAAAAAAAAAGCCGATTAACGTCTCCTTCGGATCTAAATTTTAGATTACTATTTTTCTTTTCTTTTGTACGTATCTGAAGAAAAGATATTTTTTTCTATAATTTATCTGATAACTTACAAAATACCTAACCGAATTTTTTTTGTACATTTCGTTTTATTCGTTATTTCGAAATGTCTAAAATAATTGGCCCCATTAACATCGGTCGGTCAATACGTGCATAGAATGTCTATGTCTAGTCGGTATATTTCCTCTACCTACGAGTACGTAATGTACGCCTCTAGTACAAGAGGATTCGGATATCGTCAAGCTCGCCCAAAGTACTTCGAGATTGATTCTATACTGAAGTCTTTATGTTGATCAATATAACACGCGTAAGCCGCTAGTAGATAATATCGTATATCACATATAGTATACCCAATACCAACGCTCTTTTGCGGACATTATTAATATGGGATTTGAACGTCAATTTACTGTATTGTATGCAGGGCTGGATTTGGACCTTAATTCCGCCCCTGGACACTGAAGAAAATGCCGCCCTACCACCGTAATTTTATATCAAATTATAGTATAATTTGAAAATGATTCCAACACACTTATACTTTTTAAACCCATTTCGATAGTGCTAAGATTTTTGTTTTCATGCGTCGAATTTCGCCGCCCCAGAAATTTTTCTGCTCTGGATATTAGCCCGATTGTCCCTAGTGTAAATCCAGCGCTGCTAATATGATTTCTATCTTCATGATGTCTTCACGTCAACTGAGTCGTCTAAAGTGCATTGCAACAATCTTTTCTTAATTTTTACTTATATCGTAAATTTTGTGAATCAAGCGCCTAGTACGTCAGATCCAAACTACAGGCTATTATGGATCATCTTTACAGAGCTAGAAGCTGTGAATAAAGCAGTGTTATCTTCGAATAGTGATAATTATTTTGTACGCGATAGACGGATATTTTATACCGCCGTTGTTCTACCCATTACTGTGGGTAGTAGCATTTTTTTAATTTACTCCGCAAAAGTATTTGTTTTGTTATTGTTAACAAGCTGTACCTGCGACTTTATTCGCGATTACGCGTTTTGACATTCATCCCATTTGCCAAATAACCGGTGTGAATTTTGTGATAAAAAGTACATTTTTTTCCCTCAAATCATACTAAGTTTCATTCGAATTTATTCAGTAGTTTTGTGGTAATGCACGACCAAGATATAGACAGACAAAAATGAAAAAAATTACAATGTATAGTTTATTATTTAATTTCTATTTAAACTACTATAACGTATATACGACAATTTATCGTATCCGTCTTTATAAGAGTGTTTTGTTTTATAGTATAGGGCACTATAGGGTCAAACGAGGAGTCGGAGCCTTTTGGTGACTACCGACGCCCATGAACATCCACACAAGAGGATGCAAATGTGTTGCCCTCTTTTTCTCCATACCCCCCTCCCCCTCTGTAGGCCACCGAATACTGGGAGTATAAAACCGCCGAATATATAACCGCACGAACGCGACAGCATAGTTGTCACTTTACGCCAGTATCATGTGCAGTGCCGGATTAGCCTATAAGCTATTTAAGCAATTGCTTAGGGCATCCCGTCTTGGGGGGCACCAGAGACGACCGAGAAAAAAAAACGAGCACACTAAAGATAAAGCAATTTCAAAATTCTCAGAAAGATCTTTTTCAAAACTAAAAATTATAAAAAATGAAAAAAGAACGACCATGGGTCAAAAAAGATTAGATGCATTGTCTTTATTATACATATTATATCGAATTCAATATGCTTAAAAGGTTAGACTGAAAAAATATTTACCTACCACGAATTTAATGTCCGAAAAAATCGCAATTCGCATTTAATAAATCAATAAAAATGTTTTTGTTTTTAATAACAATTAATTAATTACTCTATAGCATATAAGCGGATTAACAGACAGATTTGGAAATCTCTGAGGCATGATATGCGTGTGTTTTAATATAAAACATATTAAGATGATAAGAGCGGAATCGGGTCTCCAAAGTGTTCTCAAGGGATTCACCTGTTGGTCAAAGCTGGTTGTCGAGGCTTCCGCGCTCCCGGCTGCATGGGTACCACCATCTTGCTTGTTTCTCCTGTGAAACAGCTTTGTTGTGTTTTGGTGAGAAGGGCAAGCCAGCCAGTGTAATTACTGCCACTGAGACTTTAACACCTTATGTCTCTGGATAGGCAACACGTAGATTGGTTGCGTGGACTAGTTCCAGGTAAACTAGTTTATGTTCATGGGCGACGTCAACCACTTACCATCAGGTGGAACGTCTGCCAGTTTGCCTATCCAACTAATATAAAAAAAGAGGCTGAAAACTGAGGATGGAGGTGCAGCGTTGACCAGAGCTGAGATATTGAGGGAGTTCGAGAAGTTTTTCGGACAGTTGTATACCTCGGTCAACCAACCTGTTTGCAGTTCGGCTGAAGATCCAAGAGCAGACATTGCCCGACATTATTCCGAAGATGTCCCGGACATCAGCATGCGTGAGATTAGTATGGCTCCGGGACAGCTTAAAAACAATAAGGCACCGGGTGAGGACGGTATTACGTTTGAGCTTCTGAAAGCGGGTGGAACACCGGTACTTAAAGTTTTAGAGGCTCTTTAATGCCATCTTGCTCGAAGGCGTAACCCCGCAGGCCTGGAACGGAAGCGTGGTAATGCTCTTCTTCAAGAAGGGTGATAACACCTTGTTGAAGAATTACAGGTCCATTTCGATTCTGAGCCACGTTTATAAGCTGTTCTCTAGGGTGATTACGAATCGTCTGACGGGCAAGTTTGATGACTTCGGAAGGCTGGACCTTCCGAACAAGCCGGTTTCCGAAAAAGCTATAGTACCATAGACTACATCCATACGCTGTGGCAGATTATAGAGAAAACCGATGAGTATAATCGGCCATTGTGCTTGGCGTTTGTGGATCACTCACCTTCGATTTGCTGACGATAACGTGCTTATGGTGGAGTCCCTGGGAGACCTCGACATTATACTCAGTGATCCCGACGGGTGGGCCTTAAAATGAATATGGACATCTTGTCCAATTCACAAAAATCATGTTGAATGTCCATGTCGTGCCCACTCTGATATCGGTTGGAGATTGTACTCTCGAAGTTGTTGACAAGTACATCTACCTAGGACAAAATGTCCAACTTCGAGAGAGAGGTCAATCGTCAAAGCCAGCTAGGATGGGCAGCATTCGGGAAGTTAAAAAACGTCTTTTTATCCGTCATACCTCAGTGCCTGAAGTCTAAAGTCTTCGCCCAATGTGTGTTACCAGTGATGACATAAAGATCTGAGACGTGGTCACTGACTTTGGGCATTTTAAACAAGCTCCAAGTCGCACAGCGTGCAATGGAGAGGGCTAGGCTTGGTATTTCTCCGCGCGATTGAACCAGAACTGATGAGATCCGCAGCCGAACGAAGGTTGCCGACATAGACCAACGGATTTGCAAGCTGAAGTAGCAGTGCAGGGCACATAGCTCGTAGAACTGACGGCCGATGGAGCAGAAAAGTTCTCAAATGGAGACCACGTACAGGTAAACGCAGCGTCGGACGGCCGTCTGCGAGATGGACAGGCGACTTGAGGAAAGTCGCTGGAAGTGACAGCGAAGGTGAGGCCTACGTTCAGCAGTGGACATCTAATGGCCGATATTGATGATGATGATGATGATGATGAATTACTCTATTCCTACTCTACCTACATATCTTTTTCGTCATTCATATATATACTATTATATACATATTATGGGGAGCCCGTTGGCGTAGTTTGTAGTGACTCTGCCGGGGGTCGTGTGTTCGATTTCCATCATTCGGTGAAATGTCGGAAAACGGTCAAATGTGACTAAAACATATGTTGGCTGTGTAAAATGTTCCTGAGGTGAGTTGACGTCAAGTCGGCGGCCGATCTAGAAATATAGCCAAATTTTAGGACAACATGTGAAATCATGTTGTGTCGACCCCACCTAGCATGGGATAAGGGCAAAAGGAACAACACATACATATTCTACTTACGATACGTATTCACATTTTTTTTAAATTAATTCTTTGTAGTTCACTTAAGGATAGAGGGGCCCACAGGGGAAGATTGCTTAGGGCATCAAGTTACCTTAATCCGGCACTGAACATGTGATGACAGTAATGAGAATAATAATAATATTATTTCTATATGTTAATTAATATGCCAAAGTGACTAAAATATATTGCACGCCTCATAAACGAAGCGATGAAGTGGGTTCTACTCTCACTTTACGTAAAACGAATGATTTTTCGAACTTAAAATGTCTCTATTTATCGTATTTTGCACTAGTACAATAATGTATAGGTACACACACATTAAGAAAAAAAAAATAGTAATTTTTAATACTCATTATACTTTTAATGCCTTTTTTGTTATTTAAACTAATTAAAAAACTGTTTAAAAAATTTCTGTTTTGGACGTCCGTGTGTATGTGTGGATCCTGTATGTGGTCACGATAATGACCGAAAGACTTCACTAATCGAGTTCTTTTTTTTCTTACGCTTCAATATAGTTAGGAATAGAACCCTAATTTAATTTCACAGTCTTATTCTATTGTTTTTAACAATTTTATTGTGAAAAATGTCATTATGAGGCGTGCACTTTGGATTTTCCAAACTATATTTTATATATTAATAAAATAAAATTAATAACATATTCAAATGCTTTGGCAGCTCACGGTTAAATAGCGTCTGTGCTTTGCGGATTTGTATACACAATGATGACACCGATTGTTGTTATACACAATTATACGACTGATGTCGTTCTTTGGAGGTATTCTTTGTTACGTTTTTCAGATGTAATTACTAAAAAATATATTTCTTCAGACCTTTTAAGCTACCTGACAAACACTAAAATTCCATACAATGATATTATTATCTTATATCTTTAAACGAGCAATTCTTGTATATATACAGGATGGTCAAAAAGTCGTGGATCAAACGAAACAGGGAGATAGAGGAGGTAATTTCCAACAAAAAATCTTTCTACAGCATGGCCATAACTTCATTGCACGAAAAGTTATGAATATTTTTGCTTTTTCAATGAAACTACCGACTTTTTTAACAATTTCATCAATAAAAAATTAAATTGATTAAAAACAATAAAACAAAAAGTGCTTTACTATGACTCGATAATGTATCAATACTACAAAAATTGTATTGCAGCTCTTGGTACCAAATTTAACGAGCAATGAATTTTTTTCCGTAAAATTGGAAGCGATACAAAAAATTACTTCTCACTTTAAGAGCATCCTGTGAAAAAAAAATGTACTACCGAAAAGTGACGCTGTATTAAAATTTTTTGCTCATTGAATGCTGATTCAAATGAGGTACAACACTTTACTGTTTGATCTTTAGTTTTGGTTTTATGGTCGTTTTTTCATATCAAAGTGCAAATTTCATTAAATTTGCCTTATTCAAAATAATTTATTAGTTTATCATAAACGGCCAGTTTTTTGTACGTTGGAATGCTATAACTGTTCTGTTCTTGTCACATTTAGGATTTATGAAATGGACACACTCTTTCGCTACGGATTGGCTAGATAAGTGGAAGATGGCTGCTGCGAGGAGAGCATACACCCAACGGGAGTATGTAGAAATGCATTATCTCTATGGCTATTGTGAAGGCAATACTCGAGCTACTACGGTGCACCTTATTATTAAAATAAATAAATATCAAGTTTACTACGTGCAAAGAGTGCAAGTTTTGCTGCCCGCTGACTGTGGACCTTGGGTGAGATTTTGCAGCAAGACGTTTAGACGAAACAGAGAGGATCCGAAGTTTTTCACCAAAGTGTTATGGACTGATGAGTCAAATTTTAGAAGAACGGGAATTTTTAACATCCACAATTTAAACTTCTACTCCAGAGTGAACCCACATTTCATCAGAAATGATCGATTCCAGCATCTGTTTGGTATAAACATGTGGGCTAGAACAATTGACCAGCAGTTTGTGCTACATGAAATGCCACCAAGGCTGAATGATGCTCTGTATTTGAATTTTTCATAAAATAATTTGAATCAAATACTCAACGAAGTTAAGATTTTTCAGAAATGTGGGTGCAACAAGACGGCGCCCGGCCTCATTTTTTCAGTTCAAGGACATTTGAACGAGCGGTTCCCTAATTGTGACAAGAACAGAACAGTTCTTGCATGCATAAATTATTTTGAATAAGGCAAATTTAATGAAATTTGCACTTTGATATGAAAAAACGACCATAAAACCAAAACTAAAGATCAAACAGTAAAGTGTTGTACCTCATTTGAATCAGCATTCAATGAGCAAAAAATTTTAATACAGCGTCACTTTTCGGTAGTACATTTTTTTTTCACAGGATGCTCTTAAAGTGAGAAGTAATTTTTTGTATCGCTTCCAATTTTACGGAAAAAAATTCATTGCTCGTTAAATTTGGTACCAAGAGCTGCAATACAATTTTTGTAGTATTGATACATTATCGAGTCATAGTAAAGCACTTTTTGTTTTATTGTTTTTAATCAATTTAATTTTTTATTGATGAAATTGTTAAAAAAGTCGGTAGTTTCATTGAAAAAGCAAAAATATTCATAACTTTTCGTGCAATGAAGTTATGGCCATGCTGTAGAAAGATTTTTTGTTGGAAATTACCTCCTCTATCTCCCTGTTTCGTTTGATCCACGACTTTTTGACCATCCTGTATAATCTGAATCTCGGAAACGGCTCCAACGATTTTCATAAAATTTAGTATGCAGGGGGTTTCGGGGGCGATAAATCGATCTAGCTAGGATTTATTTTTAGAAAATGTTCGTTTATCCCTTTTTTTACGCAATTAAAAAATATCATTAGAATACGAAGGCAAATTTCGCTGTCATTGACAAGCTTATGAGAATCGGCCGGATTCGAAATCAGAAAACCCGGGTTCAAATCCAGGTGTCAACAGTCCATTTCTTGTTCCTTTTTTTTTTCAAGTTTCTTCTTTTGTGAGAAAAACTATTATTGAGAGATCTTTTTATTTTTTATTTAAATAACCAGTTCCTATTATTTTACTATTATGTCGGTAAAATCGAAAATATTATGTATTTATGTTTCATCAGTATGTAATGCATCTAAACATAATTTAACCGAGCAAAGCTCGGTCATCCAGGTACTAAACATTAAGTAGGTATTGTGGAATATTAGTTTTTATAATAATACAACATATCTGGCTGTATTCAAATTTAGCTTTAGTCTTTAGTTTAGGGGAAACCCAAGTTCAGCAGTGGACATCCAATGTTTAATATGATGATGATAAATAGATGTAAATACTTCAGTTACCAAATATATCATCTTATATCAGCAGTTCGGTACAATATGCACACAGTTTATAGTACAAGATATATAAATATTACTATTTATATCTCATATAAAACTTTGAAAAAAATATCTTTACATGCAATGACGTCCGTTTGTTCACTTCAACAATCAATAAATTCTCAATCCCATATCAAAATTAATTTTTCATTATTATTGCCATTAATTTTTTTTACCATAACTAATTAGAATACTAATTAGGTAGTTGATCCTGTTTTTTTTTAATTCTTCAAGCGCTTTACACTCAAAGACCGTTAGTACGATGAAAATTCTAAATTCGGGATGTCTAGAAGAAATGGCTTACTAGCCATAAGACTGTTCCCTTGTACAAGACAAGTTGTAATTATCCTAAATGTCTGGTGTACAATAAAGCGTAAATAAATAAATAAACGAACAAAATTCTGGGTCAGGAGTACGGAAACACATACCTACTACAGTGCAAACACAAACACCCCGACTACGACAAAAATATGGCACATACAAATATTTGTCACTAACTGGAATCGAACCAGCTGATTGCAGCCGCCAGTGTTGTGACCACTGTTCTAACTTGTCGTCGGATTGCTAGATTTATTCATATTGAAAATGCCAAAAAAAAAGATTTGTGCAAATTGTTTTACGAACTACATTTAGTAAACAGACTAAAGAGTTAATTATAGTTTAAAAACACAAAAAAAAAAATTAATTAGAGTCATAGGTTACTTATCTAGGTAGATATATAGATAATATAGTTGTCACATTTTTTAAACTTTCCAATATATTAAAATATCTAATTATTTTATTAAATATTATATAAAAATTTATTATCATGTATAATCGATTACAAGATATTAAACATTTAAATTTAAATAATAAATACGCGGTTAGATATATTTTTAATCAGTATGTATGTAAAGACATGAGTAATTTGTACAGTATCTTAAGATGAATATAAAGCGGCATTAACCGTTACCTTAGTGGAAAGCGACACTTTCGCTTGATCAACTAATGCTAAAAGGATGTAAAAATATTTTTAAATATAAAAAGATAACAAGTTCTTAATTATTTTAACAAAGTAAGTATTAAAAGTATATTAAAATAATAAAATGTACAATAATTATCTCTAGTTAGGAATAGAAACCTATTTAATTTCACGGTTTAATTCGATGTGGTTTAATTGTTTTTAATAATTTAATTGTGAAAAATAAGATCATGAGGCGTGCACTTTTGAATTTTACAAACTATATTTTATATATTAATGAAATAAAATTAATAACATATTCAAATGCTTTGACAGTACACTATAATTAATTTTTAATAAATAAGTAAATATCGAATATTTACATACATACATATATGTATGTGAATATCGAACGTGGATATATGAGCGGCTGCGGAAGATCGGCCAAATTCACATAAATATAATTTTTTCAACCTTATTTGTATATAATTACTTGCTTATTCCATTTTATTGATAACATATTTTTATGACCAATCAATCGACTGATTAGTGGGGTGTCCATCGAAATAGTGTATGTCCGTCAACACGGGCGAGCGTCGATCTCAGTGTGTGTTAGTTTGTGCGCGGGTGCGACGAGTCCAAAGACGAGCAATGCGAAGGTTTTAGTGAATTCTGAAATCGAAGTTTGATTTATTTTTATTTATTTTTTGTTTTAAACCAGCTGCAGGATGTGGAAGTGCTTTCCTTTCTTTGTGTTAGCAGCCTTAACTTTCACTTACGCACAGGTTTGTATCGTTTTATTTAATTTTGGTGGTTTTAGATTTTATAATTTTTGTTTATACATGCGTCTTTTGTTTCATGCGTAATTTTTATACATGAATAAAATACTAAAATACATAATTAATATGATAATAGATCTTGTCTTGTGGTATATAGGATGAATCTTTTCGTGAAAAACGTGGAGTTTTCACGAAAACTTTCGAAAAACGTGGAGTTTTTACGAAAAATTTCTTCGGTGGTGTTTGGGGTAACCGACCACCTCTGCTAGAAGCTAATCAGCCCAGAACAACATGCACTTGCAGTTAGTATTATTATTTTATTTTAGTATCTATACATATACCTAATAAAATGGTAGGAAAGTCGAAACTGTACATTGAATATTTTTTTTAAATAATACTTGGAGTGTGATCTACAATCGATACCGAAATCAAAAATATAGTTTTTAGAATGTTTGTCCGTATGTATGTCCTGGATAAACTCAAAAAGTACTGCATGGATTTACTTCTTTGGCACGAATATTATTAAGAAGTCGGGTCAACATATAGGCTACATATTATAACGCTATCACCTACGGGGAACGAGCAGTGAACCTTTATTTCTTCAACGCATTCTGTAACAACATGTAATTTAATAGCGTTCACGCAGACGACGTCGCTGGCAGCAGCTAGTATACTATATAATTCATTATTATTTATATACTTAATAAAAAGAGGCAAAGTATAAAAAAAGGCAAAGCTAATTAATTTAGTCTTCAGAACATAATCAAATATAATAATAATAATATAATTATAATAAAATTATAATATAATTATAATATAATTATATTATTCAAAAATATGCCCAGAGTAATATAATTCTGCTGTTATAAATGCTGTGTGTTCTGCTATATATAGACATATGTACGTTAATGTCTAATTTTTAATTAATAAGTAAATATCGAATATTTACATACATACATATCGCTGCTTGAATACAAAAGGGACACAAATCAAACAGACACTATTTTACAGGAGAGCCATTCAAAGTTTAGAAAATTTATATTTGTCTGTAACTTATTATTCTTTCATTAATTACATGCATGTTATATACCGCTAAAAGCGTATTTCAAAGCTGCATTTAATGGTACGTAGTATTGTAGTACAAGTGTTGCCTTGAAAGATATATTAGCACATAAGTCCCTTTTGTTTAAAAAAAAATCCCTCGTTTTATGGTAAAAAATAGAATAATTAGACACAATTCAAAAAAATTGATGTTTTAATCAAAATATTTTTCCACTGACTTAGGTAATCTAGAAAAATTATGACATAAAAATTAAAATGGCAATGCTAGTTTATAAAAATAAATGAAATAACTTCTTTAAGTGAAAATAAAAAAATCTGCTTCAAAAAAACTAGAATTAAAATCTTCCTCTTAATAAAGAATTGAAAAAAAATATTCAAAAATCATTAAAAGCTTAAAAGCAATTATTTTTATAAAAAATTTAATTGATTGGCTCATTACTACTAGCATTTTACATCAATAATAAGGTTTTGTTAATTTATTAATTACAAAATTGAACTATCCATCATAAAAAAATATACCAAACTAGACTTATAGCTTAATATCAGTCTCGAAATGGATATAATATGAATTCTACTAACTAAACAAAAATTAAGTAGGATATTCTAATGTAAAAATGTAATTGTACAACATAAACGTCATTAGAAACAGTAAGAAATCACAACCATTCTTGAGCTAACAACACTATAGAAATTATATTTTCAAACCTAAATTTTGAATGTGAATATATCAATAACAACTAGTCTGCATATTTCTATTTAAATAACAGGTTTATAAGCTAGAAAAAAACTCCTCGTAATAAAAATATGTAATCTTTCTTCAGTTGTAATTTTTTTACAGCATTGAATCTCGCATTTTTTAGAACAAACTGGCCCTATTTTTTTTTCTTCTATATTTTTCTTAGTTTTTGACAAAGATGTGTATGCCTTACCACTGTTCTTTAATAATTTTGTAAGGTTCCTTTTCTATAAATTAGGATTTGCTTTCCTATTGCAACCTTTTCTTTCATAGCTTTCATTTTCATCACACGGAGATGCCGTATCAACACTCGACGTAACTACACTGGTCACCTGAGTCAGTGTTAGCATTATTTGCTGACAGTATTATGTATTTTCGGCCGTAAAATTATCGTTTTTCGTTCCAATGTATCGTACAAATACAAAATTTTTACACAGATACTTTTCGACAGTAATAATACATATATCCTGTCTCTGAAGTGGAGACGAAATAAAAAAAGTCATCACCTGTACATATCCACTACATCGAATCTAAAAAGCTACAGTTAAGTAGTTTAAAATTTCCATTTCGATGACATTTGAACGGAATAAAAATGTTCGCAAAATTATGTTATGCTCGTTGGATTATCGTACAATTTCGACACCTCTATGTTCGATCGTACCAAGTGCTAAATTATGTGATTTGTACGATAATTATGTGACGAATACTAACGCTAACCTGAGTGTTAACACTGTCACAAACTGAGTGTTAACACTGTCACTGTCTGAAAAATCGAGAAAATTAATCTTTTCAGACTGGATTTCAACAGGAGACAGTACCTAATGCTATCAATTTGTTATTTTGTTCTTTAAACTCTTTATTATTTTTATTGAAACCTGAAGGTTCAGGATCAGAAGGTAACAGCTGACTGTTAGTGAAAAAATTCAATTTATATAATTATCTTCATCGGAATCTGTGTTCGTCATCTCTAGGTCATTTTTAGTTATAAAGTTTAGATCTGCAACGTTGTCGTGTGAAGAAAAAACTGAGTTAGAATTTGTCAAACATGTAGACACAGAAGTGTCACTATCATAATCAGTTTCCTGAACAATCACGTTTAGTCTGGTCTTTGATCTTTGTAGTTCAAACCATGATTCTTTATTATCTAACAGGGATAAACTCAGATTGTGTTGACTATCAGGTATGGAATTACTGTTGGAGGAGTTATCTAACAGAGCAGCTGGTTCATTCCATGTTGGGTTTTCAATTTGTGCCTCAAATCGGAGATTAACTGTCATCGGTAAAGGTATAATTTATAGCACTCATCTTTCTGCCTCATTTGGTGTGTGGTGTTCAATTTCCTAATCCTTATTCGTGTTTTTGTTGGATTTTAGCATTTCAAATATTCTTTGTACTCTACTATTCATTCTATTATCAAATAACAATATACATTAAAAAATAATAATAATTTACTAAAATATTTAATTTTATTTTAAGTTTTATATTAAATTTATAATTATAATGAATTTACTCCCATCTAAAGAAATACAAAAGTAGCGCATTCCAAAATATGGCACTAACGTTTATCAAATAATATTACAACCTCTAAAATATTATAAGCAAAGCGGACGCTATGCTTAGTAAGGCCCTTTTCATTTAAAAGTGATTTTATACTTTTCTAAATTTGTAATACAAAATGGGCAATTTTGAAATATGGCACTTTTGTTAAAGAAAGAGGAATAAACTTACGTGATTTCTTAAGATCGAAACGGACATATTTCACTATATGGCGCTTTTGTTTATAAAATTACTAACGCAAGTTAAGGATTTTTTGAAATATGGCACTTTATCATAAAAGAAAAATGCGTTCGCTTCGATTATAGGGTCGCAACTGAGAAAATGGCAGTTTTGCTCATATTTGGTCCCCGAAACTCGAAAATACTAAAAAGGCGCTAGTATTGTTTTCATATATTATAATGAGAAATCAATGGGAGTCTCTTTTAAATACAAAAATATGACCTATTAACATCGCATTTTTTAAATAAAAACGATTTCACTTTTTTTCCATTTATGTCCCTTTTGTATTCAAGCAGCGATATATGTATGATTGTATGTATGTGAATATCGAACACGTGGATATATGAGCGGCTGCAGAAGGTTTGCCAAATTCACAAAAATATATTTTTTTTTACCTGCGGTAAAATTATCAAAGCACCTATTTTTTGCAATGTCTTAGAAACCTAGAAACTTGCATTAGTCAAAATGAATTTTATTATGTGGCATTTATATTATATGATGTATGTAGATATGTCCATATCATATCTGCGATCTCTCTTAAGGAAATACATTTCAATAACTATTTCTTACTAGCTTTCGTTTTATTTTTATATTAGTGTTGAAAATTAAGATTGCAATTATGGGCTATTTATGAAAATAAATATTAATTGATATGACATATAAATATAATTATTTTATAAATAATTTATATTAAAACTCTATAAACTGTATTTCAGAATGCGGCGAAAGGAACGAAGAATCGCGTATAGTTGGAGGTAGGGAAGCCGGAATAAATGAATTCCCCTGGATGGCTAAATTGTCTTATTTTAAAAGATTTTACTGCGGAGGAATGATCATTAATGACAGATATGTGTTAACAGCCGCGCATTGTGTTAAAGGGTATAAAACATTTTTTACTTTAGTCTTAAAGAAATAGTTGCACATAATTCGACCATTATATGGCAGAGGCCATGGCAGAAGAGGCATTTGCTTAGTATTGGTACGTTTACAGGTTGATTCAGTTCATATAAATATTTGAAAATGATTTTCAGAAGACTTATTTTTTAATAAATTATGTATTAAGAAATGATTTACTAGACAGGGACGAGCGCGCCATTTCGATGGAAATCAAATTTCTGTAGAAGTAAAATTAGAGTCAATAACTTTTAAATAAATAAAAAACGCAGAGTTATTTAGACCGAAAGGCGAAATAAAAATTGAATTCTAGATTAATATCTGAAATCTGAAGTCTGTTTCTAATAGTAGGTGAAAATACAGAATTGAATTCTCATTTATTCATATAAATTGTCAAAATGTTCGAATGTAGTAATAATAAAAAAGTATAAATTCTAAAACGTTCTCGCTGGTTGAGTGAGGTACTTTAATTTATTTATTTTTGTTTGCTACCTTGTAAATAATACCGCACCAGGCGAGATAAATCCAAATGTTGGGTTAGGCTTTAAAAGCTTTATATCACAATTTATATTATTAATTTTATTATTATTATAAAAATTCAAGACTTACTAAAATACATTATTCGTCACTTCTTTGCTAACAATTTTATTACATACCTTAGCTGTATCATTAAATTAGAAATCATAATAACCTGACCATTTTTAACCAAGACATACCTAAACGTCTTGAATTTTGTATTAAATGTGTAATTGTATTGACTTTTTTATTACTTCATAAAAGCAAAACATAAAATAAAAGATTGAAAATTGAGTTAATCAGGTTAATTTACTTTAAAGTTTATGAAAAAATTGCATGTCTCAAAATGAATGTAATTTTATGATTTAGAAACTACATCTGTTTTATAAGCTAAATCGTATACAAGTGAATTTTAGTATGTTTGAGTTGTAACAACAACTTTGCGTGTTTAAATGTTCCGAGAAACATTGAACGTTTTAGCAAGTGGCTTTTAAGTATTTACATAAAACTTGAGAGGATATTGACTCGCAAACAACAACCTCGTAACAAAAATCCTATTGGCGTAATATTGCTTATTTGAACACAAAGCATTTAAAAGTAATAGAAGTAGTAGTTTCTAATCCAAAGTAATGATTAAAATTAACGATTCACTCGTTAAATTAAGGTTAATTTGAAATTGATATTTTTGTTTCCATTAACATTGTAATGCATTATTGACAATATGGGTTAAGCACAAATAAACGATGCATTCACTTAAAAACAAAGTCCTTACATTATTTAGCATGTTAAGCCAACATCAAGAACCAGATAATTTGCAAAAATACCTTTTATTTAAATTTAAGGAGAAGTAGAGGGCATTTGACGAATTAAATTTTTCCTTTATTTTGATAAAAATGTAAATGAATCTCCAAATTGCAGATGAGATCGTATATCATTGATATACGAGTCCGATAACCTGGGAATGGCAAAACAGGCCCAGAATAAGTTCTTGGTCCGAATTTTTGAATGCCAATCAGTATCGGTACGTTCACCTTTAAACCGGCCGAGAGGCAGGCTCTAAACTTAGAGTTCAATATCCTCACTAAATTAAACATTGGATGCGATTACACTTTTATTTTATTTTATAATATTTGATATCTATAAGAAATCATCAAAAGGTAAAGGAAAGGAAACGTGCGTGTGTTGTATGTAATAGGTCTTGAAGATTACAGTTAAATAGGTGCAACGAAGACCTTTGTCGTGCCGTAGCTACAGTTAGTGAAAGCGTAAATGAGACATTAATGGTATTCAAGTCCAAAAATATTTTGTGTCACTTTCGCTCAATGCCAACACAAACATAGATTTATCATTTCTTATTTATTTAATCTTATGAATAACCACAAAATAAGTAAATAAAAAAAACAAAAAATTTTTTTATATACTTGTATATACCTAATAGTTTTAAAAAAAATTCTGAGGAGAGGAATTTATCTAGCAGTAGTTTGTTTACAGAATGTTACAGAAGAGTACAGTTAATTTTTCCTTATCTGACTATTTTTTCAAATAAAATATTCTTATTTATTTTCAGCTTTATGTGGTTTATGATAAAAGTCACATTCGGCGAGCACGATCGTTGCAACGCGACTCAGAGGCCGGAGACTCGCTTCGTTATCAGAGCAATTGCCAATAAGTTCACTCTAACCAATTTCGACAACGATATCGCTTTGCTACGTCTCAATGAGAGGATTCCCATGTCAGGTTCTATCAAGCCGATATGCTTACCTACCGATAGCTGTAAGTATTTAATAACTTAATCTATACCTATTAATATAACGAACGAGACTCGTAATTCTGAAACATTTTCAAATGGTTGTATTTATGAGTTTTTCATTTAAAGTTAAGATCTTATATCTTATGTAAAATATGACATTCATTTATAGTAATTTTTCGGCGTGTAAGCTAAAAATATTCGAATTTTATTGTGTATTAAATTTATACGATATTTCTACCTTTCGCCAGTCTTACAATTTTCCCTGAACCTACATAATATACTGTTAACGATACCTCATAAAGTTTATATATAGATTTTATTGTCTCTTGTAATGTAGGCATAAATATTAAATTAAAAAGTATGGCGATTTGAAAGTTCTTTTCCTAATAACAAGTAGGTACGAAATGTAATTCTGTGAAAATAAGAAATATATTAGTGATCCTTTGATCACAAATCGCAATTAAAACAGCTGTAAAAATGGAAAATGATTAACTTATACCTACGCTTTTAAAAAAAATTACCAACATTACCTAATCATTTGTAGAGTGCAAATTTTAAAAAGACACAAAAGCGAGCGACAGAGAAAATGATTAATTTTATTGAAACATATTTAACATCAATATGCTATATATTTGCTGCGGATAAGTAGCATGTTCAGATGTAAATAAATATTCCAAGGTAGAACTACAACAGCACTTATTATTTTTTTCTACAATTCTTTTGAATTTTTCGTCTAATTTCTGTCCCACTTACCGTGATTAATGTCTGTATATTATTTTACTTTTTATTTCATGTGTTTATTTATATAATCTACATAAACGAGTACTGTGACGCGGATAAACTAGGCGTAACAGTGTTTTTGGCAATTAAACAAAACGCAGCACTGAACTCGTGCTTACACGCTCTTTTAACTGTACCATTATTAGTTTAATCCCTAATGTGTTACACCAGTGATTCTCAACCACTGTGCCGCGGCACTTTTGTGTGCCGCCAAATTTCAAAAGTGTGCCGCCAAATTTTGCTAATATATAATAATATTTCCTTAATAAACGTTTAGTTATTATTGTAGTATATATTAGTTTATTTCGTATATTTAAAATTTTTGTCATAAACTATTTATGCAGTGTGTTGTAGTAAGTAAATAATTTTTATCTTTTTCTTTGTGTGCCGCCAAATTTTGAAATCGTTAAATATGTGCCGCAACAAAAAAAATAAAAAGGTTTAGAATCACTGTGTTACACTATTATTTGTTAAAATATGTGTACGTATGTCAATTATTTTAGGTTTAGCAGTGGCATTTATTATATTTTATTATTGTTTTCTACTTTATTCGGTGCCTGTAGGGTAGATAACTTTTCTTTAGAAAAATCTGTATTTCAATGTAATATTAACGTTGTTATAGTAGTTATAGAGTATAATAGAACCTATGGAAGATATGAAATATTAATTCCACGTGCCCATGTACCATAAATTTTTTAAAAGTATATTTAGTTATATCGGGTAAAATCGGGTAATATTATTATGATATATTTAGTTATATATTATTATATATATTTAGTTATATATAAGCTAACATTTATTTAAAAAAAAATACGCATTAAACGGTGGCTTGAAAGATTCAATTCTGCAAAATCGTTTTTTTTTTTAAATAAGTAACTTGAAAAACGTACCTACCTAATATTTTTGCAAAAGAATTACTTTTAACACGTTGTATGATTCAAATACTATGTCCTTTACAATAGTTGAATTGTACGTGGGAGTTAAGGCCGTTGCGGCAGGTTGGGGAACTCTGACGGAAGAAGGCAAGGTATCCTGCAAACTACAAGAGGTAGAAGTACCAGTTCTAAGCAACCAGGAGTGCAAAAACACGAAGTATACATCTAGTATGATTACAAATAATATGTTGTGCGCTGGTTACCCTCAAACAGGACAGAAGGATTCTTGCCAGGTAAAAGTTGTTACAAAAAAAAACTAAAACCCTACTTATTATGTAGTACAAAACCTCACAACTAAAACAATTTCGTTACATAAGTTTTTTAATTGACGTTAAATTTTAACTATAAGTTGTTTTGCGTTTCATTTATGTATATTGTGATAGTGATTCAAATATTTAAATGTAATACTGCAGCTGTATTGTCATTTTCCCGTTTAAAAAAAAAACTTTTAAGCTATAGCTGCTGTGAATGAGGAATTGGCACGTATTAGCAAGTGGCAAGTTTTCCTAGTCAATCCTAACATATCTCAGAGTTTAATAGTAGGTAGAAAATATACTGGGTGACTTTGCTACCTTACTCCCTGTGAGTTATGAGGGATACCTATTCGCTTTTACTAATACTGCCAAGAATCTAGGTATTATTATTGATAAGCATCTTTCGTGAAGCTCACACGGTGCGGACGTCTATCGCAGTTTCCACTGTACCTTGCATTCTTAAAACTTCTCCAGAAGCTTTTACCATTAAGAAAAAAAAAAAAATTATCTTCTTCAAACTTTTACTTCATCCTTTTACTTGATTACGCTGATAAATGTTATCGAAATGCCACAGCACTAGCACACAGCTTCTAAATAAGCTTGAGCACTTGGTTTTTATTTTTAAATTAATAGAAATTACCGGTCTCAAGAGATTTGACCTTGTATCTCAGTTTCGCAAGGATCTCAAATGGCTCCCTTTTATACTTCGCCGGAACACTTGTGTTGTGCTCCCTATACAACAACTTCTACAATCCTTTGACTTCCTCGTATTTACGCGAACGTTTTGTCCGTTTCTCGTCCTCCTGGCTTACCATCTAGATCAACAATCAGAACGCTTCTTAGGTATCACCCTCATAAGTTAGCTGTTTATTGTAATTCCTTTTCCGTTCATACCATCAAATTATGGACACACTTCAGGGATTCAGAAAGTATCCAATCATTTTTAAGGACCACTTTTATTGTCCTACTAGGGAGTTGTTCGTATGAAGGTTTACATTTTATTATATATTATAAAGCAATCATAGCTCTCAATTTTTCATAGGTAAATTCTAAATCAGTTTTCATAAATTAAATTAAATTTTATTTATTTTACATTACCTCTATTTATATATTTTTTTACATTCTAAACACAAATAAATATATTTAACATACTTCAATTTTCTTCAAAAAATCCCAGACGATGGCTTACTCGAACTAGTTACAATAATAGACGTCGAATGACGACGAATATGCGAACTAATATGAATAGCGAAAATGTTTGACGTGATGTACGTGTTATTCGACTCATACTTGTACTGCAGTTTCACAAGTTTTTGTATAATTTTAAAGTTAAATATTTTAATTCGATAAGTAAGAATTGAATAGAATATGTAATTCCAAGTAAGGGTATTGAGCTATACATCTCTTTCCAGGGAGATAGCGGCGGGCCGCTCATAGCCGAGAGAAAGCACGACCATCGGTACGAGTTAATAGGTAGGTAATGAATATTGATGCTTACTTTGCGAATCCTACTGCGTCCGTGGCTCCCTCTAAAAAACAAGAGACACCGCCTTTCACTTGTCAATGCACACAAGTGCGTTTGAGCGTATCCGATACATTTACTTAAGGTACAGATACACATGCTACTTACTAGCATGCTTATAGTCTAGTCAATAAAATGTTTAAAAGCTAAACATTTGTTTCAAAAATCATCTAGATGCCATTCCGAATCGAATGACATCCAAATCATATTTTTTGGAGACTGCTGAAAAAAGTTGCCCAAAATGGCACTTGTTGACTAGACATGCACGTAAGCATGCTAGTAAGTAGCATGTCTACCCGTACCCTTTATTTTAATGATTTTATTGTTCATGGGAATTGTCTTTTTAAAATATATTTTAATAGGATTTTGAATTTTACTCTTTGACAAATCGTACGCAACTCGTGACTGCGAATGTTGAGCTTAAGCAAGCCATGAGTTGTAGTTGATTGTCGAAAGCTCAATCACAACTGTGTGAGTTACTTAATTTAAATTAAAAGCACATTTGTATATTTGTTTCAGGAGTTGTCTCATGGGGTAATGGATGTGCTAGAGTGGGCTATCCTGGGGTATACACGAGGGTAACGAATTATCTGGACTGGATTCATGAGAATACACAAGACGGCTGCTATTGTAATTAATAATTTTAATATGGATAATTAACTATGAATTTATAAACTATGCACATTTATTCGTAAAAATGGGAAAGACCAACGTTGTTATCAACATATATTTATTTACATATGACAATACAGTTATTAGTATCACTGTCCCATTACGAAAATAGTTTATTTATTTACGAATAATATTTTTGTCGTTATAGAATATTCGCAGTAATAATGCTTGCCGAATTTAATTAGACTTTGCTGTTAGATTTTGATATATTTTTTAAACTTTTAGAAATGTGTAAGTTTCAACCCACTTTAGAATTTTTCTAACAGAGATCTGCGCAGTTGTCGTGTAATTAAGTTTACAACTGTCGCTTCTTCTATAATAGGAGAAGAGCCCTTTGTCCAGCAGTAGATTTTAATTTAAGTTTTAACCTGTAAATGTGCTGAGTTTATTTAAACTGTGTATAAACACTTATCTGCGATATAAAATATATGATAAAATAATTTATAAAATCTTTGTAATATTTTTTAATTAAAACTATAAAAATAAGGAATACTTAAAAAAATGTTAATAATTCAATAATTTGTGACATGATTTTCAAGGAATCGTTAGTGAGTCATTGAACTCGTGTAAATATATTAAAACGTGTAAAATTGATTTACTGATTATTTTAGTTGATGACTAATCTGAATGAGCTTAGGTAGTCAAATAAATTATTAACACGCTCCTAAAACCTATTAAAAATAAAGTATAAATTGTTATTCTTTTTGTCAATTTTTTTACATATATTATATGCGTTTATTTCAAATTGTACCAAATATTTTTGAATAGGTTTGCAAAAATATCTAATCTATTGGACTGTTAATATTTGTTAGTTTCAAAATATACGTAAAATTGCCTCATAAGTTAAGCATAGTATTAAGTACGACTGTGGATTTACAATGTATTATTATATTAATTAAATACCTCAATATGATTGTTTTATTTTTATTTCCTTGTAAGGTGTTATTGCTTAAAATTATCTTGCACTGAACTGAATCAGCCTGTAAACAACCCACTGCGGGGTAAAGGCCTGTTTTCTTTTCTCATTCATTCATCACACTGCTCCACTGCGGGTTGGTCGGTAATTTCCCAAGCATGAGTCACAGTCGCTATCAGATGTGTATGATAACAACCGGGACCGGACAGGTAAAGCCGCATGCTTTACCTGTTCTTCGAGGGACGGTGGGGAGAACCACAAGGACCCAGACCAGAAACAAATTTACATAGACCAAAAACTCAAGTGGCTTCTAATACGCTCTCGCCGAAACCTTCATATTTTGACTCTTCTGTACCGTGTATTATTTAATCTTTGGGGGTGTGAAGAACAGGGAGTTTGGTGGATCACGTTGGGGTCACCAGTTTTGGAGTGTGAGGTGAAGGGAGTAAAGTTTCTCATCCACCATTGAAAAGGAAGGATCCTCCCACCAGACGGGTGTTGTGTCTGGTGGGCTACTGCCCCGACGGTTGTTGTCGAGTTCTTGTATATATGTTCAATCGCTCGGATAACTTTGATAGCGCGATGTAGGATACGTCAGTTCTTATGTAGAGAGATAGATGTCGCTACAAATCCAAAGGCACAATCATATTTAAAAGAAAATTTGAATTTCTTAGAGACCAATCTTCTTTAAGATTTACCTAGAGACCTACTAGATTTTTAGTCAGTCTTTCAATGTTCAGGCAATAAAGCTATGGAATGAGTTACCATTAAATATAAAAGAAGCTAAATCACTCACAATATTAAAAAACTCCGTTAAGAGGCATTACCTTAATAATGGGGACGATTCAATTTAAGTTTTTTCTTCTGGTTTTATAGACCACAATTTCTATGCGATACTTATGGCATATTGATAAATGTATTATGTACATCGTATATATGTATAGTGTTTAAGTATTAATGTGTAAATATTTGTATGTAAGTTTATTTTAATGTAACTGCACCACCTACTCATTCTCTCTTAGATAATTAATCCAACTTATTTCGGGTTGTCTGGAAAAAATGGCTAACTAGCCATAAGACCGCCCCTTGTTCTGTCTTGTAGTTGTATATTTGTAGTGTACAAACAAGCGTAAATAAATAAATAAACATTTGTACAAATACAAATATTTGCCCCCAGCGGGAATCGAACCCGCGACCGCTGGCGTTAAGGCGACTCCATACACCGGAACGGTTGTAGAAAATTATTTTGAACCTTTGAAATGTTTTTTTTTAAATATATATATATACGCAACTAATAAACTATAATTCTGTATATTAAAACCCTGTAAATTATTTGTACTAATCGAATAAAGTAGAAGAGTTAGATTGTTTAAACGTGGTTGATAATCTCAATATTTGCAGAATCTATTTTAACATTTTCTTTGCTTTAATTTTTATTTATTTATTAAAGTACATTTTAGGAGAAGAACAGTGGCTATAATGGTTGACGCGGCACTGAACGGGTCGTCAAGTAATAAAATTTTTATACATAAATATATGAACCTGCATGAAGTGTATTTATTGTGCTACATACTTAAACATTTTTATATAAATTATATTGATAAAAAAAAAGTAACATGTATATAATGCAGCTAGTCAGGAGGGTGGCGGAGGCCACTACAAAAGAAATCCTCGAGCACACCCTCAAGATGGCAATTCATCATAGAGACACAGCAGTCACTGAGGATGTGCTCGCACAGCTGGGGGCTGGTGCTGATTAAGATAAACCGAAATTATAGAGTACCAAAATAGGAGAATTATAAATAATGTAATATTTATAAATATATATAAATGGAATAATATAATAAATGCATGTAGTTATAGTATTGTAAAAAAAAGAAAAAAAAATAGGTATAGGTATAGTATTGTAAAAAAAAAATGTACATATATGTATTAGGATAAAAGTGGTCAGTTTGGACTCTCGTCTCAGGGACTAGAGATATTAAGTCTAGTTTTAAGTACTTATTTACTTTTGCTGAGTAAAAACGTCTGTATGTTACAATAAAATATATGAAAAGAAAAGGGTATAGGCGCATGTAAGCCTGTAGATGTGAAAAAAAAAATGCAGCTAGTCATATGTCATATAAAAATTAAGAGTAAAATTAATAGTAAAAATGTTTAAAAAGTTTGTTTCTTTAACAGGTATAGTAAAAATATAATTTTACAAATGTTTGTTAATTTTTTTTCGGGTTACGCAAAAACTGCTACAAAATTGGATGCAGTATTTGCGGTTTTGTTCCTGGAGGTCTAGCTTAATCTATGGAGTTTGTTTCCTTTCGTTAGACCGTCTAAAACTGAACACTACATTTATACACAGTGTATAATTATATGGACTAGATTGATAAATATAAATCCCTCATCCAGACAATATATATTTTTTAAATAAATAATACCTATTATTACACATACATGTCAAGAATATAATAACATGAATAGTCGAATTTCTATAACGTCTATGATAAATAAATAATAGTAATAAACATTTTTGTGACAATAAGATTCATATTAGTGATTAATTCATATAGATATATATGAGGTCAATGATCCGAGAGGTCATTGCCAAATAACACGTTTGAAGACATAGCCAACGTTTGACGACTAAAATGCTCCTTAAAAGCTTGATTAGAACTTACAGAAAAGCATCTACGGGCTTAATTTTTCGATCAGAGACAAACTTAAATATTAAAAAATAAGTTGTTATTGGTTATAGTTGTAATATATATATATATATTTTTTTCATTTTTAATAATGACGAGCTACATTTTAGGATGCTCGATATTCATAAGTGCGGCGAGATCGAAGAAATGAGTTAGTATATCTTTAACTTTGTGACTTAAATACAACGGATACAGTGGAAGTGTTAACATCGCTTACTTTGTGATTTTCCTGTCACTTGTTTTTTTAAAATTTCATCACAATACAAGGAAAACAGTATGTTTTTGTATTTGTTTTTTTTTATTTGGTGCGTATCTATCGGTGCCGGGGATACGTTGAGTAAGGTAAGGTTCTGTTTTATGTTTTAATCAATATCGATCTATATTTCAAAATTGATTTTCTGCGAAACAATTTTAAACGAACATATACATAATTCAATCTTAATGTTGATAGTTTATTTTTTAATCATAAATAATGGCTTAGTTAAAAACTTATTATCATAAATTATTAATTTTTGGTGGTCTTGTGAGACATTGAACTTTTATTTTGTATAAAAGTCAATATAAGTTTAAGTCATATTATGATTCACTAAGTTATTACTTTACTGTTAGTTATTTAAATAAATGTTATGATATTAAATTAATATTTTATATTATAGGGCCTGCTTAGAGTGAGTGACGATTATAACGCTTATGGACAACATTCACAAATTAAATTGCCGACCTGTAGGGATTGCAGTGAGTATAATAAATACATTGAAAAAGGTGTAATGAATTTAATTCTTTTCTTATAGAAAAAAATAATAATATGCTAATTTCTTCTTTTTTATGTATTAGCTTTCATAAACATAATATTCATATTATATTGTATATATATATATATATATATATATATATATATATATATATATATATATATATATATATATATATATCTATATATATATAGGAGACTTTCTATAGATATAGTCACTCATCACGATATCGCTGGAACTATGAGACCTAAAAACTTGAAATTTGGTAGGAATATTCCTTTTGCCAAGTAGAGGTCAGCTAAGAACGGATTTTACGAAATTCTACCTCTAAGGGTATGAAAAAGGGAGCAAAGTTTGTATGAGACAACGTGATTCCTTGGTCCAATCTACTTCAAATTTTGCATAAATATTCTTTAACAGAATTGATTGGAGACGTGTTTCGTATTTTATCGAAATTCATCCCCTAACGGGGTTAAAAGGGGGAACAAAATTATTTTGATATAAATACTCCTTAGCGGTATTGATTTAAATTGCATTTTATTTTGACACAGTCATGTTTGACAACTCAATGCGTCTGTTATAATTATAAAATATTTTCCAGTATTGACGCAGGTGTAGGTGATATCTTTTTTGGGTGCTCCTGATGGAACAGGGAAGACTTTATATTAAACGATAAAATAAAGTGACTGCTTTATTGTAAAATAGTGTCTTATATAATATTTTTTACTTCAATGTTGGTGTTGTGTTAAGTCAAGGGTTTTTTAAACTAAATGACTCATCAGCAAGGCATCTGTAGTTCACAATGATACAGATATAGAAGACACCGAAGTGAACTTGGAAACATTTTTGAATTATACGGCATTAACACCCCAATTAGTACAGGTTGACACCACGGACTAATGTTGGAACAAGGTCAGAAAACATTATAAATCATGTACCCATTTAACTTTATCTTACACTAAAACTAAGAAGGAGGAGATAAAAGCTGTCTTGGACTATTATTAAATATAAATATATGTTTGACATACACACACGATCGTCTGTCCCTAAGGTAGGCAACTTAATGCCTGTGTTTTCGGTAACAGCCGACTGATATACATTTTTTATAAATATACATATAGAAATAAATACATATTACACCCAGAATTGAGGCGGGAATCGAACCCACGATCCTGGAGCAGAAAGCAAGGTGGTCACTACCAACTGTGCCGAGTCAATTAAAATTTAAAAAATAATTACTTGCGGGTTTATTCAAATCTAAGAGACAAAATTGTATTGACTTGTGGTGTAGTTATACCTACGATACAAGGAACGAAGCACTGATGACCGTTCTGATGTAGTGGTGCAAGTAGCCGCCTCAACGCCTCGCCTCAATGGCGGTGGTCGTGGGTTCGATTCCCGCTCGGGGCAGATATTTGAATTTGTGCCAATATTTGTTTCAGGTCTGGGTGTATATCTGGGTGTATAGTGGGTTTCCCCACCATGTCCCGGAGAGTACGTAAAGCCGTCGGGGGTATACTTCCGAAAAGCAGATACCGAATTTTCTCATGAAATTTGGCACGGACATTCCATTTGACTATCTAAGCATCCCCTTAAAAGGATTTTTGGCGGATCGTAATATTTTTCGAAATATTGAATTTTTTGAGTACGCTGTTTAGTACGCTCTATAATATAAGAAAGCGAAAAGTAGATACCGAATTTTCTCATAAAACTTGGCACAGACATTACATTTGACTATCTAAGAGTCCCCTTAAAAGGGTTTTTGGCGACTCGCAATATTTTTCGAAATATTGTATTTTTTGAGTATGCTGCTTAGCACGCTTATAATATATCTATATATTTATCGCCACGTTACACACACACACTACAGGTGTTATTTATACACATATATATAATCAATCCATTTTTTTTATTTTCCCGGATACACACTTTATATTTTGTAATAATTCATTGAACGTATTTTTGTTCAATTTTTAACGCGACGACGCCATAAAAACTCGCATAGATGATCGGCCATTGTTTCACTACGTATTCCGCACCTTTTTTTTTTTTTTTGAAGGCTGAGAAATTCATTCCGCAGTTAGGGTTTTTTTTAAGGTTAGGTTAGATTAAGATTTTTTTTAAATCGTTAGGGTTTTTTTAAAGGTTAAGTTAGCTTAAGATTTTTTTTAAATCGTCAGGTTAGGTTAGGTTGTTAGGTCTTTTTTTTTTTGAAGGCTGAGAAATTTATTACGCAGTTAGGTTTTTTTTTAAAGGTTAGGTTAGATTAAGATTTTTTTTTAAATCGTTAGGTAAGGTTAGGTTGTTAGGTCTTTTTTTTTTTTAATCGCTGTGAAATGCATTTACGCATTCTAAGATAGGTTAGGTAATTTTTTTTCCCTTCCTCTTTTGATCGATTCGTTTTCTTATATAGAGTGTGCTAAGCAGCGTACTTAAAAAATTCAATATTTCGAAAAATATTGCGTGCCGCCAAAAATCCTTTTAAGGGGACTCATAAGTAGTCAAATGGAATGTCCATGCCAAATTTCATGACGAAATTCGGTATCCGCTTTTCGGAAGTTTATCCGCCGTCGGTCCCGTTTTTTATCATGGATGCATTATTATAATTTTTACTTATGGTAGGGATATTATCCGCTAAACCGCAGTGGAGCAGCGTGGTGGATTAAGCTCCAACGCTTCTTCTATATGGAAAAAAGGCCTTCGCTCAGAAGTGGGTTATTTACGGGCTGATACAATACACTACAGTACAGGAGCATTTGTGGCCTGCAGTGACGAAACTGAGCCTTACCATAAATATGAGAGTCTATCTTAGGGGAGATGTTAATGCCGGATAGTTCTCAGACCTGTTGCTTAAAATAGGAAATGGTGATTTCCGGGAACCATATAATAATATAATGTATGAGTGTATATGAGTATGTATTTACCATAAACAAATCTTAAGGTCAAACTCTTACTGTAGCGGGAGTATACTTAAGCGAAAACTGCTTCTCTCACAGTTAGTTGTAAGTGGCATATTCCAGAATAACCTGGTAATTCTAGCACTCCGAACGAAAAACAAAAAATATTGTTTATAAAGAAATACTACGCAAGGTGTAGTATTTCGATTTCGTTGTAAAAAGTTAATACCAGAGCTTCTTGATCAAATAATATAACAATTTTTATTTTAATGTTTAATTAACTTTAAATTCCTACTCAATAATAAAGATTGTTATATTTTATAAGTATTCAAATATTTTAACATAATAATTTATATGTTATAACAAAATTAATAACGTAAAAAAAAAAAAAAAATCCTATTATAACCATTTTCGACTTCAACGCGGACGAAGTCGCGGGCTAAAATATTATTTATTACAACTCAATCCGTCTATTATGAAATATTTTCCAGTATCGACGCAGGTGGAGGTGATAAAAAATATATTTAATTTTTTTGAAATTTTAGTTAAATACCCGTGCGAAGCCGGGGCGGGCCGCTAGTATATATATAAAGAGATTTATGCGAACGTAATTATGATTAAAAATTCGAAATGGGAATAAGACCAATTAAAGGTGACAGCAATTATATTTGTATTCTTATTCAAAAAAAATTGTATTTCAATAATTAGACAATTATGAACTTATATAAATTCAAATAAGCAATTTGATAATTAATTTGTACAGAATATAAAAATAATATTACTATTACTATAACTACTATGAGTCAAGGTATGTAAGTACATCATAAGGTAATAAAAATTTAAATAATTTTTAATTTCTTTTATCCTCCTGTAAGGCATTGTCCTTCAGTTCTCTAATTTATTTATAAAAAAAAATACATTACAAGATTTAATTAATGATATACAGAATTATATATAGTAATAATACATTTAAAAATAAGTATTTGGAATATCGAGTTATAATTAAATTTTGCTAAGTTTTGTAATAAATTATAAGATTTAAATTTAATGGTAATAACTAAAATAAGGTATTTTTTAGAAAATAGTCGACGCTTTTGATGATAATTTCGTTATTTATTGGAAAAAAAAAGTTTGGTGTGTTGAATACTGGTAACTCGTATTATATTCACATTTTTTTTTAAATTATTAATCTATCTTATCAAGATAATAATTAAATATTACTTTTAGTAGGCCTGTACTGATGATTATTTAGATAAACAATTATAGGATTATGCAGCTTTTAAATGTTGCTTAGTATTAGCGATGTTCCTTTTGTGTGCTGATTATTTTATTTTTTGTTTTTTTAACACGTGGGTGCATCGTGGGTGTCCATAGTGGGAAAATAAAAACATAAATTGCGCATTAATTTTATATAAATTACTTTACTTTGTCTCTTTGTACGTTTGATAATGTACTTTCTGTTATTCGATATGTCTTTTTAATTTAAATATTATACATTTAGTTACTTTAGTAAATGTGATATATCAAGTGTGTTTTTTTTTCTAATTTGGAGAGTATTGGAAAACTCAAAACTGTAAGAGAACGGAAAAGTTATTCTAGGAAACGTTTTGCTTTTTTGTTTGTTTACATAGGTCTCCTCTTTAGTTTTCAAGGATCGTAGTCTAGCGCTTCTTGAAATCAGCGATTCGGCTGACTGATCGAGTGGTCAGGCAACTGGACACTTTACGCAGCGGTCGCGGGTTCGAATCCCGCCAGATGCAGATAATTCGTATGACACGGGTCATGGATGTGTATTTATGTATATATGTATTTATATAAATTTCTTAAATTTATTTCCGTTCCTAGTACCTGTAACACAAGTTCTTACGAACTTAGCACGGAGCTAGGTTAACGTGGTGTGATTGTTGGTTAATATTTATTATTTATTTATTTATTTATTTAGACTATTTTTAGGTCGACTCTCCAATTGTTAGGAAATCCGTCCACGCTGCACTTTCCGGTTTGGGATCACTATTCTAGCAATTTTCTACGCCGGTTACTAATGTTCTTCTATTGATTTTCTCATTTCTGCATCTTTCATTTTCAGCTCTAATGAACTACCTTAGAGATACGCTCGACGAGGCATCGCACTTTCCGTCAACTGATGAGTAATTCTGAGCTTTTTTTTTGTTAGGCCTCAATTAAAGACCACGTTTCGAAACCACAAGTAAACATTAACAATGCAAACATGCACACCCACACATATGTTTCAGGCACTGAGGGATCAAATCTAAAAAAAAAGACAGCGAAGTAAGATTTGGAGGTTTTCTTTTCTTTTTCTTTCTTGAAATTGAGACCTACCTAGTAGATTTTTTTTGTGTAGACTAATATATCCATTGGACGTAATTTTTGTTATGCTTATGTTCATTTTTAATGTTGTGAAAGTCTGTAGTCGCTGAGTCTGTTCTAATCCAGAAGATATCCTTCATCACAGCAGTAAACAGCTTTGAGCAGGTTGTATGACTAAGTACGTGGCACTCCTCGCTCGTCGTAGTGGCGCTATCGTAGAATCACTTTACTTCTTACATGTACCTTGTATACCTAACGCTAATCTTGTGTGTTTAGCCAATTTTGTATTTCCATAGCACTTATAATAACACCAAATGTTCTTCGAATTCAAGACTTTTTTAAAGCCTAATTCTTTTTTCTAATAAATAGAATATACTCGTAGTTCCAAAGATATATACATGATACATACAATTGACTATCTTCGAAAAATATTTATTTTCTTTAGTTTACACAAAAAATACTTACTCTTTTATGTATATTTCTAGGCTGTGGCGAGCGTAATGAAGAGGCTCGTGTGGTTGGCGGTTCTACGGCAGACTTAAATGCTTTCCCGTGGATTGCTCGTCTTATTTACCACAATTCCTTCGGATGTGGCGCGTCGCTCATTAACGACAAATACGTGATTACAGCAGCGCATTGCGTTAAAGGGTAAATATAAATCGGAATACTATGTAATTACGTATAGTGTATTACATATTACTGTAGTACTTAGCCAGCTGCCAATCTACAGAAGGACAGTGTTCCAAATTAAGCTACGTGATCCTTCTTCTTAAAAGAAAAGACTTTTGCTCAGATGTGGAAGACTACATGTTACATATATTTTAATGTTATTTCACTTATTTGATTGTAACTATCTCGGCTCTGACAGATTTAAAATATATTATTTTGCGATTATGAAACCGATTAATCTTCTTTGTGACTGCTCCATTCTACGTTACATTGGCGAATTATCGTTAACACCCAAATATATCTTTATAACTTAATTTATTTTTATTTAAATATAAAACTCGTAAAACAAGGCTTAATTTATTTAAAGCAAACAAGAAAGTCGCTTTAGTAAGCCAATTGGGCAGACACTTTAGCCACTTTATTTAATCTTCTTTTATATATTCAAAAGAGCGGCAAAAATCTTAAATTATTAAAATATCGAATTTTTATATATCAAATATATTTGCTATATATTTGATATTATTTTTCTTATTCAGTAATATAATTATATTCGAAGGTAGCTTATTATGTAAGGCATTTTATAAGTTGTAAAAATGACTTTTGATGTTGTAGGCACTGGCTAACATTCTCGAAATAATATAAATAAAATTGTCTCCTTTTATATCACTTAATTAAAAGAAACGGTATTTAAATTTCTTAATGTTTAAGAAGTCAAATGTAGTTTCCTAAATTGCAAATATAAATTAAGAATTTAAGTATTATGTGGAATATGCCTTAAGTGACTCTTTATTAGCTTGACCAAGCGGTAATATTAAAATGCATTTTGATATTTTACTACTTTTAAATAAATAAAAAAAGAATAGCATGTATAGGAATTAGATCGTGTTGGATAGATAAGTTATTAAGCCTAGTGACTTGAATTCTAATGCATTGCTGTAAAAAAATATCGGTAATTAAATTAAAGTTTGTTTTTTCTATTCAATTTTGCGACTGGAAGGGATCTATCTACATCTGGGGGTTCGACATCCTAAAAAAAGGACTGTCACGCCCAAAGTGTAACTATGGTCACATTAGATAAGATATACCAGGACTGGTACTAATAATATAAATTCACAATATTAATACTTAAATACTCAATTCTCTTAATTTTTAAGGTTTATGTGGTTCATGTTTAAAGTGAAATTCGGTGAACACGATCGATGTGATACTACAAGCCGTCCAGAACTTCGCCATGTAGTGAAGATGTACGTCCACAACTTTACACTGACAGAATTGACGAATGACATTTCACTGTTACGTCTAAGTAGACCCGTGGAGTATTCCTTTGCCATTAGGCCGGTGTGCCTGCCGAAAGATGGTTAGTATTCTTTTTAAATTTTTTTATTATTAGCACTATATTTTATATTAAATTGCGAAATATTACTAACGGTTTCGACCACGTTGACATTTATTGCTACTGTGTCATTATTTCTAGATAATGTACAGGCTATCGAATGACGAATTACTAAAATCGGTTCAAAAGTGCTACTAAAAGTTAGATCTACCAAGTTTCACAAACTTGGTAGATTAATTGGCCGTTTGACCAAGCTAGCAGGTAGGCATACGATCATAGTACATACTAACACTACTCAATCGTCCACATTTCATCCGTCAGAAAATACGTGACGTCTGGCAGCCCTGGGATCTTGGACTATAACCACGATTCAGAAAGCGCAATCTTATTATAATAGTGTCCTACTTCAAATTTTTGTACTTTGCGTAAAAATAAATTCCAATCTGACATACTGTTCTCTTATATTTACGCGAATATTACTCATTTAATTGAAAGTCTATATCGGATTTTATCGCGTTTATTTGTTAAAAACTTTACAGTTTAACGATTTTATTAATTAATTAAATTATTTCCCGACGTTTCGGACCCTTTACAGCGTCCATGATCTCGGGGGACTGAGGTGGTGGGTGTCCGAATAATGAATCAATTGTTATATACCCCGCTTTTTATACAATTATAAATTATTACTTTTAACCGTTCCTATTCATGCAGAATGAGCTTATTGTGTCTGGAAGTCGTGCTGTGTTCTTATTTTTCTTGGGTTCAATTAATTTTAGTACTGGCTCCCAAGCTGGTGGTACGTTCCAACCATCCTCTCTATTGAAATTAGGATGTTTTTTGATTTCAATAGCCTCGCGAATCATCCTTGGTAGGAATCGGTGTTCTTTAGCGAGAATTTGTGGCTTATCAAATCTGATATAGTGGTTGGTACCTTGTTGAGTATGTTGATACACAGCAGACTTTGTCGACCGTTGGTGTTTCATGTCAGCTATGTGTTCCTTGACGCGTGTCTCTATACTCCGCTTAGTTTGCCCTATATAAGAGAGACCACATTCACAGTCTAATTTGTAGACCCCTGCATCTTGTAAAGGTATTTGACACTTGACAGATGGTAATAATTGACTTATCTTCGTTGGCGGCTTGTAGTAAGTTTTTATTGAAGCTCGCTTCAAGATGTAGCCAATCTTGTCAGTGACTCCTTTGACATATGGTAGTATGGCAGGCTGGCGCTCAACTGTGGCTGTCTTCTTTCTCCGGGATCTGTGACGCTGACGCGGTGCTCGGAGGTTGTTGTCTCGCAGTACCTGCTTGACGTGCTGTAGCTCTGCGTCCAGGTGTTTCTCGTCACAGATCCCGCGAGCTCTCTGAAACAGAGACAAACCAACGGCAGAGAGTTGTCTAGGATGATGGTGAGAAGCACCGTTTAAATACCTGTTTGTGTGGGTGGATTTTCTATACACAGAATGGCTTAAACTATGATCAGGATTCCTGATTATTCTGTGTATAGAAAATCCACCCACACAAACAGGTATTTAAACGGTGCTTCTCACCATCATCCTAGACAACTCTCTGCCGTTGGTTTGTCTCTGTTTCAGAGAGCTCGCGGGATCTGTGACGAGAAACACCTGGACGCAGAGCTACAGCACGTCAAGCAGGTACTGCGAGACAACAACCTCCGAGCACCGCGTCAGCGTCACAGATCCCGGAGAAAGAAGACAGCCACAGTTGAGCGCCAGCCTGCCATACTACCATATGTCAAAGGAGTCACTGACAAGATTGGCTACATCTTGAAGCGAGCTTCAATAAAAACTTACTACAAGCCGCCAACGAAGATAAGTCAATTATTACCATCTGTCAAGTGTCAAATACCTTTACAAGATGCAGGGGTCTACAAATTAGACTGTGAATGTGGTCTCTCTTATATAGGGCAAACTAAGCGGAGTATAGAGACACGCGTCAAGGAACACATAGCTGACATGAAACACCAACGGTCGACAAAGTCTGCTGTGTATCAACATACTCAACAAGGTACCAACCACTATATCAGATTTGATAAGCCACAAATTCTCGCTAAAGAACACCGATTCCTACCAAGGATGATTCGCGAGGCTATTGAAATCAAAAAACATCCTAATTTCAATAGAGAGGATGGTTGGAACGTACCACCAGCTTGGGAGCCAGTACTAAAATTAATTGAACCCAAGAAAAATAAGAACACAGCACGACTTCCAGACACAATAAGCTCATTCTGCATGAATAGGAACGGTTAAAAGTAATAATTTATAATTGTATAAAAAGCGGGGTATATAACAATTGATTCATTATTCGGACACCCACCACCTCAGTCCCCCGAGATCATGGACGCTGTAAAGGGTCCGAAACGTCGGGAAATAATTTAATTAATTAATAAAATCGTTAAACTGTAAAGTTTTTAACAAATAAACGCGATAAAATCCGATATAGACTTTCAATTAAATGTCCAATCTGACATGTTAATTTTTTTTCGTTATGTGACTTTTGTATATAATTATGAATTATGAATTATTATTAATTAAATGCTATGAAACATTATTTTTCACAATTTTATTTTATTAATGTATTACATTTAAATGTAGGTATTAACTTACACTTCTGTAACGCCGTCATTCAAAAAACAAAATTCAAATTATAATGAGTTTTGAAAAAGTTAAGTGATTTTGTTTATTTTTTTTTTATTTAACACTTTATTATACGTACAGTATTATAGAAAGATATATGTCATTGAAACACGAGTATAAAGGCTGTGGTTATCTCTAGAAGAGATTCTTCCAGCACTCCCGAAAAGGAACTATTACAGATAGAAAACAGAAGATAATAGACATACAATTTACAAAATAAAATATTTTTTTTTTAATAATAGCAATAACAAATAAAACAATAATTTAATACAAATTAACTTAGACTAAATGTTACCTCAGGATATGCTTTATGATTTTCATGCTGATTTTTTAACCTTTTAACTAAGGGAAATTACTATGTGATGAGTGTTCAAAACAGACAGGCAGACAGACATCCTACAAAAGTTTCATCAAAAAATTCTGAAAAACGGATACACGAAATTTACAATTTTAAAATATGAAAATATAGATACATACCTATATATTATTATATTATACTTCTTTTTTTTATTTATTTTTTTTTTTAGAAATCAATATTTATTACAGATTTATTATTTATTATATTATACTATATATAAAATTTCAAATATTGCGAAATTTTTCGCCAAAAACGATTTTATTCTGATTTGTTCTTAAATAAAATTAAGGATTTTATTACAAATCGTAACATAATTAAGTTATCGTGGTACCTTTTGATTTCCGAAAGAATTAAACTAACTTTATGTATTTTTATTATACCGCAAATATCGTATAATGGAATTTTTATTATTAGTGCGAGAAAAAAATCATATAAAAGGGACAGGTATAAAAAATTTAATTGTCTCTTTTTAGTACGAAAAGCATAAAATTTTAATATAAAATAATATACCTTTTTTGTACATTTATAAGACAATTAAACATTAAACTTTTTTTTTCTTGTTATACTTTATAAATATAAATAATCTTCTAAATAAAAAACTCTTCTCCCATAGAGAATTATTATTGAACCTGGTGAAAGTCAGGGATTTATGTACGTACAAAATAACTCCACCACCCTTTTTATTATACCGTAACTCGGAGTATAAGTAATAATCAGGTAGTTCAAATAATTGGGTCAACTGAGTTTTAATATTCGCTTCGGCGAGAACAATTAAATGTATTATCGAATTAGAATTGTTTATCGCATATTCTACTTGATCAAAATTTTTAATCATAGACCTAATATATACATGAAATATTAATAAAGGGTTTTGGTGCATGGGCACATTACGAACGAAATCGTTCCATGTATCATAGTTACATTCAATTTTGGTAGGATTTAAGTCATTCATAATTAAAACTGATTTTTATGTATACCTACTTAATTTTGTTATAGTTATGAAGCGTAACGAACATATGAAAAATCAAAAACAGCCAATATAAATGTTGAGAAGTTAAACTATAAAAGGAAAATAATAAAAAAGGATATTAATGGATACCTGAGTACAGCTGGTTTTTTATTTTTTCTATGTCCCGTTTATTTTTAACCATTTTAGCTGTATCATTTTTACGCAACAGAATAGAATCGTTTTTACACTAAATATATTTAAAGGAATCCCTTAGCTCGATATATTATAAGAACGTGGTTGAGGTGGTTAGTGGTTCACGTAAATAAATTTTTCTACTCCCTGCCATTCCGATGTCTGCAGTAGTTACATATATTTGTTTTTCTTGCGGCTTCTATCCACAAATTTCGGGTTCCCTCCTTCAGAATGACGGTAATTATTGGTGTATCTCTCTTTCTTATGCCTTTATTGTCAGTATTACATGTCTTCTTTATATATGCTTGTATGACATCATCTGGGTTCCGATTTATATTGGTTGCGAGTAATTGTATTATATTTTTTACATTTTCATCATCTTTTTTACATTCCACCATTTTTCAGTTATTTTCTGTCCGTCAAAATGATTTAATGAAAAAGTTACAATGAAACTCGATACATTCTGAAGATTTATTACAAAAAGGGTAAATGCCACTTAAGGCATGGCAAGGCACCCAAACAAAAATGTGACGATTATGGACCTAATACAGTGTCGATAAGAGTAGCACAAACTTGGTTCATGCGTTTTCAGTCTAGGAATTTGGATGTCAAAGATGCAGCCCGCTCTGGTTGTCCTCATACGGATAAAGTTAATGGCATTTTTGAAAAGTGGAGCAAGATCGACATTAGTAATTACAACATAGCCAAGAAACGGAGGATTGACCACAAAACAATTTTGACCCATTTGAAAAAGTAAATATGCAAAAAAGCTCGATATTTGTGTGCCACACGAGCTCACTGAAAGAAACCTAATGAATCGAATACTTATTTGCGATTCTCTGTTAAAACGTAGTAAAAGTAAACCAATTTTTTTTATTGATAATTGGTGATGAAAAATGAATCGTCTGTGAGAAGAGCGTGTGAAAAAGATTACGGTCAAAGGGTAGTCAAGCTCCATAAACTATAACGAAACCTGGATTATACGCAATAAGGTGATGCTGTGTGTATGGTGGGATTGGAAGGGCATCGTTCATTATGAGCTTTTACTGCCAGGCAAAATCATCGACTCGGATCTTATCTGACAACAACTAATGAGGTTTAAGCTAAATTGAGAAAAAACAAACTGGAATTGATCAACAGAAAAGGAGTGGTCTTTCATCATGATAACGCCAGACCACACACATCTTTCACCACAAATCAAAAATTGAGGGTGTTTGGTTTTTTTTAAATTTATATATAAGTGTATGTCCACGGGCTCATTTTGCCCATGCCTTTATTATTCCAGTTAGTTTTTTTTTTTTAAATTTAGGTACCTAGTACAATGGTAGCTGCTTACATTAGTAGTGACTTAATTAAAAACTTAATGTCTCTAATGTTTAACATGAGTCCACCGACCAAAATAGAGAAGAGCGAGAGCACCGAGGGTGCTTGCTCCTGACCTTGCACCCTCAGATTTTCACCTTTTTCAGTGTCTTCAGTGTTAGGTTATTATCAATAGAGGACTGTCAAAACTTAAGAACTAAGAATTAACAAAATTAGCAATTTAATATTCATAAAATATTCAAAAATGTGTTTGTTTCAGCTCAAAACCTATACGCAGGTTCACAAGCCACTGTCTCTGGTTGGGGAGCTACGGCGGAGACGGGAAAATGGTCTTGTACACTCCAGGAAGCACAACTACCAGTTCTTAGTAATGAGGAATGTCAAAATACGAAATATAATAAGACGAAGATTAAGGATGTAATGATGTGCGCTGGGTACCCAGAAACTGCTCATAAGGATGCTTGCACGGTTAGTTTAAATCTGAAGTAGGTCCAAAATATTATCTAATTACTTATTTCACGCCGCTCTAGTTCTCATCCGTTATGTTCTGAGTTCGTGAGAATTCATAATTCGTAAGAAACAAATATCGGGACATTTATTCTCGTCTCGTATTAATATTAATACATCTGGTTTCACTAAAATAATATAATCTAATCTAATCGCATGATCGTCAGCTTCGTTCCAAAGACTCTCTTCATCTTTCTTTCCCTTCTCCCCGTTCTGACTTTGTCTCATATTCTTTCTCTGTAGAAGTTGTTAGACTATAGATTAAGATCCCAGACAATATTAGAAGGGAAAAGACTATTACTTTAAAAAACATTTCCGAAAAAATTTGCAAAAACGAAATACAAAAAAGAAATGTAAGAAAGGAGGCGATACTAATCGTGATTTTCTTTACATCTCCCGTCTGGGGAATAACAATTTCCAATAATAGTGCACGTAATTGTTCGTCGTAATTTACGAAATGTAATCGGATAGCTTGGCAATGTGGTAGAAATTTGATTCTGTTTTCCTGAGTCCGGATATTGGAATTTTTTTCCTTTTGTCTATTTTTACTTTAAAATCCCCCATAACAACATTATATATATGGCCCTACTTATGTTCTCATATATAACCTTTGCTTCTTCATCTCGGTTCTCAGGTCATTCTCAGGTCGGTATGAACCTGTATGACCTTCACCGAGTATCTCTAAGACACTGAGAGTATAAGGTACGTAACCCTGTTCGACACACGTCCGATGGTTATGATTTTGCCAATCGAGGACCTACGAACCATAAACCCGACACCTCCTTAGACTGTTGGTAGTAGAACAGGTTACCAAGATTTCAGAGTTATCGTGTCCTCCCCCTCGTTCGAAGAGTTCGAAGAGAACTTTTCTTTTATCGTTAAAAGGATCGGTTTTCAAGCCAGAATAGAATAATTTACAATGTTACTTATTTTGGGAGAAAATATAAACTTAACTGCAGGGCCGGCTTTGCCTTATTAAAAGAAAATTAAAATTGTAAAGAAAAATTAAAATAAAATTACTTTTCATACCTCATTGTAATGTTTTATTTTAGGGAGACAGTGGAGGACCTCTTATTAAAGAAAATGATGACCATGCATATGATTTGATCGGTATGTATTATATTTTAAACTTCTATTAGAAATAAAAATTAATTGCGATAGAACCATTTCAATAACATCACAGACATTAATTATTACAAAAGGTTAGAGCATTTTTTCGATTTTTATCGGCAATTGAAAAATTTATCTTCTCGAATAAGCCAAAATAAGAGAGTAAATGTCAATTTTTACGTTTATATGTATTTAAAAATTTAATTAATTTAAATAATCTTATTAACAGGTGTAGTATCTTGGGGCTATGGGTGTGCAAGGATTGGTTTTCCAGGAGTGTATACTAGAGTGACTAAATATTTGGACTGGATTCGAGACAACACTGAAGACGCTTGTTACTGCGACTACTAAAAAATATCTATTTACCCCGCTTGTACATCAATTATTATTATTAATGATATGAATAAAAATTTTAAATACAATGCCTTTTCATTTAAATTTAAATTACTAACAATAAGTATATGATGTAGATATATATGAATAAATATATGATAATAATAAATCCTATAGTGAATAAAGCTGTAAAGGACAGTATTAAAATGATATAGGTACCATTTTTTGTATTGATTTGTTTTTAGATCAAATGATATTTTATATAAGAGTTTCCTATATGCAAATATGACTGTTATTTAATTAATCTAATAGTATTTTTGTTCATTATTTTATTTTTTAAATTTGTTTTTCATGTAATAACTTCATTAAAGTGACTATAATATCTAGTTTAATAATTTCTTTATAATGTAAGGAAATAAACGACATCAGATCTCCGAGCTTGTTTTCGCACTAATAATAGAAGAAGTCTAAACCGCATAGTGATGTCGCGGGAGCAACGTACCCATTCCCGTTGCAACCTCCTCGGATTTACTCGCATATCGACTTTGCAAGCCTTTGTCATACTTACGTTTGTGAAATTTATTAATAAAAAAATATTGGCAAGTTAAAATTCTTTTCTCTTTCGTTCGTTAAGTATGTGGATCGGTGCAGTGCTTATCTTATTTGTGTGCTACGGGGCTATTGTAAGTCAAGGAATTGTTTTTTGTAGTAATTTATATTATCTACTATAAAGGTATAAATATTATAAGCAATTAAAAAAATTAAATGACATAAACTATTAATAGCTTAAAAATTTGCTTTAACTGTAAGGCGTTATTATGTGTTCCCTTTCTTCTATATGAAGTAGAGGCTTTTGCCCAAAAGTGGAAGGCTTGTAGGCCGATTCAGTTTAGTTCACTTGACAGCTGTAAATTTTGAGGAAGAATTATTAAAACCATAAAAGATACAGTTTTGTAATATTGAAGATATTACAAAACTGTATATCCAATACCCAATAGCTTAGCTACCTTAGTTAAAATTAATTTTTTTCCCAAGGTTTTCATTCCAAATGAAGATAGGCTTTTTAGTTATCATAATATTGAATTAAACCAGTCAAGTGGGATGTGGACACGAAGTTTTCCCCATCCCCGTATAGTTTATTAAGAAAGAGTTTAAAACTAAAACATATTTTACAAAAATAAAATAAATTTAATAATTTTCAGTCCATATAGTTTACAACTTTATATTTATTCTTTATTGGTCCTTATTATTGCTTTATATTTATATTCTGTGTAAATTGTAAACTTACTAAGGTTCCTAAGATAGAGAGAGCTCTGTGACAGACGGCGGGAGGGACAGCGGAGTCATAGTACTATTACTACGTACCTATGGTAATTAATTTTAGGTACTTAGTAGGTACCCAAGTAGGTATGGCAATTACGTAAAATTGTTTTAACACAACAATAAAATTAAAAATTATGGATTTGGTCAGTTTCGTCATTTTACCTTTTATTTTATACTATATTAGAGTATAAAGGTTCGTGATGATAAAAAATAATGAAAATAAATTACAAAGGTTCGAGGCGAAGAAAATATCGACGATATAAAAGAAAATGTGACTCTGGCTGCGATTCCTGATGTATTTGTCGAAGACGATTATAATGTGAGCGATAGATGTAGCTGTCGTAAGTAACTTGTTTTTGTTTTTGTTTCCGTAAAAAAAAAAGTCTCACACTCAACGGCCCCCAGTAGGTTGTTTATCCTGTGTCGGAGGTCCGGAAACACACACAACACACAAGCACAAACGCCCAGACCACGACAAATATCCGTATGGCCTATACAGATATTTGTCATGTGCGGGGATCGAACCTGCGACCGCTAGCGCATAAGCCAGTTGTTGTGACCACTGCGCTAACGCGTCGTAAATGTCAATACATTTATTTAATATATAATTTTTATACGAATGTATATTGGTCGGCTGTTATCCAAATCACAAAAAACACAGGCACTAAGTTGCCCACCTTAGAAACAGACGACCGTGTCTACAAATGCATGACGTAATAAACCGTCAGAAAAGGCTAGTGTTTGATGTATACTTACCAATAAACAGTAAAAAAAAAACTGACTATAGTTAAGATCTATGAATTTTTTTTAAAATATTATATAATTAATTGAACAGGTTGCGGCGAACGTAACGAAGCCTCCCGCATCCTTGGCGGCGTGGAAACGGCCGTAAATGAGTTCCCTTGGGTGACCAGACTGACTTACTTTAACAAGTTCTACTGTGGCGGCATGCTCGTCAACGATCGATATGTCTTGACTGCAGCTCACTGTGTTAAAGGGTAATTAAGATAATGTTAATGAAACACAAATCTGTAATTTAAATAAATTAAATAAAATTAAGTCGTTTAATTCGTCAAAGGAGCTGAGCTATATTTAATTTTTTTCTGGAGAGTTTTTAGTAAATATTAACTTAACTTTACTAAATCATTATTTATAATTTGACTTTATTGAAAAAATTATCTCAGCAACAAAATTTAAGATTATTTTTTATCACAGCCAAGCATTAAATAATTTAAGTCCCAATATTCGTTTTAAAATCAGTAAAGAAAAGTGGAATATTTATTTAAAAATTGTAAAACATTTTCTTAGAGAAGCGGTGAAAAAAAAAATCTGAAAGAATTGACTCCCTGTCTTATAGCCTCTACTGGTGACAGGAGGGCTGGTGCATTTTTTGGCTAGAGAATCGGAAATGGGATTCAACGGGGAAATGCTGCTCGTATTCTTGGCACCATTCCACGCGGATATGATTTATACCAAAACTGTTTGTTTTAAAATCATACTATATATATATATATATATATATATATATAACTATAATTTACCAGTGAAGTTTTCAAAGTTTTTGTAATATTAAGTATAATTACAAAAATAAATCGCTAGGAAAACAATTATTTATTAAAAATAAATCTTTTTTCCTAGATTAATGTGGTTTATGATAAAAGTAACGCTGGGTGAACACAACCGCTGTAACAAGACTCATAGACCTGAAACTCGTTATGTCGTGAACGTGGTAGCTCACAACTTTACATACTTAACTTTTAGAGACGATATAGCATTACTGAAATTGAATGAAGAAGTTCAAATATCGGACACAATAAAACCTGTCTGTCTTCCATGGAATGATGGTAAATACTAAAAAGTATATTGTTTATGGAGTCCTTGACTTTATTTTAAGAACAACTAATAGTGACAAAGTTTTTGGAAGAAGTTATGTGGTGCCCATGATTAGAAAAAAATAATGTGACTTATATTACAAACAGTATAATAAAATCGCACAAAAAAATTTGGAATTGTCTCAACATAAATTTAAAGATTTTATTTAAAAACTTTTTATAGATAAAGCGTATTATTCGGTGCAGGATTACTTAGTTGAAAAAGATGTGTGGACTTAGTGGCGTTGTATATCATGCAAGATATTACTAATTTTGTACTAAAACACAGTTTATATATTATTTTCAAAAGAGTAACTGCGGAGTTTCTTGCTAATTCTTCTCTGCAGAATCTATAATACATTCCGAACCGGTGGTAGCTTTACTTTCACAAAATTAATAATCACTTTAAAGTTTTAATTTGTAAAGTGAAGAATCGATTGTGCCCGTGGGGCCTATTTGAATAAAGTTGTTTTTGATTTTGAGTATATATTTTATGAAATTTCTTAGATATAAAATATTTAACAGATAGAAGCTTAAATACTTAAACAAATTACATAAGCTCATATTTATAAATTAAGGATGTAGATAAGAATGTAAAAAATAATTTACATTTTAATATATTTCAGACAGTACTTATGTGGGTGTCAAAGCTATTGCAGCTGGTTGGGGTTCTGTTGGAGAACAGAAAAATCATTCCTGCAATTTATTAGAAGTTGAATTACCAGTTCTCAGTAATGAGGAATGTAGAAATACTAAGTACGAACCTACCATGATAGCTGATGGTATGCTCTGCGCTGGATATCCTAATGAAGGAAAAAGGGATACTTGTCAGGTAGGATCTATATATGTATATGATTACTAGAAAATTTTATATTCTTAACTTTCACACGAATATTTTGATGAATTATTGATTTAAACTTAATTGCGTAGTATTGTACGATTTAATTTTAACAAATTCGTCATTTTAGTTAATAAGTTATAAAATAATAATAACATATTAAAATTCTATATATTTTTAGGGTGATAGTGGTGGACCATTAACTGTAGAAAGAAAAGACAAGCGCTATGAACTATTAGGTATGATAAATAAGGTTAAGACAAGAATCAAAGGTACATAAATGTGTATACTTTTTAACTATTTCTAATTTTACAGGCGTTGTCTCCTGGGGTATTGGATGTGGCAGAAAAGGCTATCCTGGTGTTTATACAAGAGTCACAAAGTACTTGGATTGGATTAAGACTAACTCGCGACATGGCTGTTTCTGCTCTGACTAAATTGATTTTACGCCTTTATTATTTCGTATAAAATGCCCGTATAATCCTCACACAATTGTGTAATATTTCTATAACTTCATTAACATTTAAGTTATCTAGGTTCTAAATTAAAGAGCCCGTATATTTGATTTCTTTTTTTTTCTGCAACTGAAAGTAGGTATATAAATATCCACATACAAAACATAGACTTTAGTAAGGAAAAGTCTTAAATATGACATAGTACTTATGTATGTAGTAAGTTACTTATAATGTTAATGTTGAATGTTTTCACGTTGTGCTACTTTACTTACATGGTAAGTATTATAAAAGTAAAATAATATAATAAAAGACTTATTTGTAAATATCAATGTTTTGCAGGTTTCAGCCCATGATGCTATATCGAATTTGCTAAATTTTTACACCAGTTTTCGAAGACTTTGCTTATGTCGTAAGTATTCAGTAGAAAATAATAATAAAATAACATTAAATTAAAATGGTTTTAGGTTAATTTTGTATATCACTTTCAGGATGTGGCGTTTCAAATAGTTATGAAAATAATTTAAGTTATGGTCGATCTTTGGATGATGAGATTGAAAATTCTTACGAAATGCCGTGGTTAGCGACGATTCACACTGGATCTACAACAATAAGAGGGACTGTAATATCTGATAGACATGTCATTACCGCGGCCAATCCACTTCACCGGTAATGTAATCGGTGATCTTTATATTGGCTACATTCTTATTCCTATATATTTTTATTATCTGTTTGCAGAAAACCAGCATCAGATATAATAGTTACATTAGGTTCTCATTTATGTAAGGAAAGCCATCATGCACTGAATACTAGTGTAGAGGCTGTTTTAATACATCCGGGTTATTCTACCACTGTGAGAAATAATGATGTAGCTCTTTTAAGATTAAGAAATCCAATAAAGTTTAGCCAGTTTATTTCACCAATTTGTATGCCGCTGTATGGTAAGAGTTTTCGAATTTAAGTTATAAGAAAAAAGTTTTTTTTTGTTTGATTATAAATTACAATAAAATTTAGCTATATATGTTTAAGTCTTAAAATGAAAATATAAATATTTGATGTTTTAATATCTTACTACACAACGTAACAGACTGTTAAACGCTATACTTGCGGTTGACTATAAGAATTCGCTTTCGGTGATAAGGCCATCATTGCACATTTCTTATAAATCTTTTACAATTTTACTCGTATAATTTAACAATGTGTGTAACAAGGTATTAAATAAAATAAATAACAGACTTTTTACTTTTTCAGAGCCTGGTGAAATTGATCAATTAACATGGACTGCTTCATCACCAAAGAATAAATCTTCATCATGTTTAACTCGTTTAGCTACCTTACCAGTATTACCTATTCGAATTTGTCATAAAAATGCTTATATCGATTCTTCAATGGTTACACTGTCAGATAAAAGTTGTCTGGGACCTTTGGGTATCAAGAACATTCTATGTGAAGTAAGTGATAAAAAATCTAATAGGTATTAGATGTACAAAAAAAAAAAAAAGAATGACACAATAATATTAATGTCTTAATTCTCATTTATATAAATATATTTTTATGCACATAGAATATAATAATTATCCTTTTTTATCTATAATTTATTTTATTTTAAGAATGACGTAGGAGGTCCTGTAATGACTCGTTGGCTGCCAGGCTCTCCATTCAGGATAGCTGGTATTATTACAAATGCGTCGTGTGAAGATGAAATGTATCCACTATTTATAAGAACCGTAGATAATATGCAGTGGATTCATGGGTATATTCGTAACGATTGTCAATGTTTTTGAAATTTTCTACTTGATACATAAAATAATTAATTGTATGTGGAATTAATAAATCGTTTTGGTTTGATAAAATATTTTATTTTAACGTTATTCTTTATTTCAACCTATGTACAACAAATGAAATAAAATAAAATAAACATTTAACGTAACTGAGATTTTAGAAAGGTACAAGTAGTATTATACAATTTCATAGTATATTTAAGTATATACATTATCCACTAGCAATGTCTCTTTTAAGCAGGTTGGCGTCGATAACGTCTTGTTCGTGAAACAAGGGTAATCCTTTATCTTCTAACATAGAGTCGGGTGCTTCATATACAACATTATACGATGGATTAAGAGGATGCAATATACCGAAGGCTGTGACTGATTTTTTGTCTTTTTCATTACCGAGTAGATAATGTGTTCCATCTCCAGATTTCCTGATACGTCTCATAACCTTAAATTAAACAACAAGTTTTTCATGCATATACTTTTTATCTTTATGAATAAAATTAAATACTTTTCGCTTTAAACTATGTAACTTGAAAATAACTGATCCGATTTGACTTATTCTTTTTTTTTTTATGTAACAGCTCGAATAAGGTATTTAGATATATTTATATAAAATACTTATTTACTATATTTACCATTTCAGGTGATGCACTTTTTAGGTCATAAGCCAGTCCTAGTGTCTCAAACATTCTGATAAAACTTGCTGTTGGATTAAAGTGCATTGATAATTCAGCGGCTTTGTAGTCCCAAGGGAAGGTATGGTGGTAGTTGTGCCAACCCTCACCAAAAGTTATTAAAGAGACGAACCAAGATTCAACTGGTTGCATTTTTCTGTAAAATATATTCAAAGTCATTTTATTTTATTCGAAATAATAAAGTATTATTTAGGTAATCCAAAAAATATATAAAAAATCTGCCTAAAGGATCATTGTTTGGTATAGAATTATTGTTTTTAATACATTCGTAAAACAAAATAAATTAATTTTACATTAATAATCAAATATTATTAACTTACTTGTCGTATGGTCTTGTTCCATAGAGATGAGCCGCGCTATTAACTAGCCAAGTTCCATTTAGTTGGATTACATAACGAAACATATAGCAAACTAAAAAAGCGTTTTTGAACGATTCTCCAAAATAATAATACGGTACAGCAACAGGAATAAAAACAGCAAACAAAAAGTACAAGTAGTAGTAGTATCTGAAACAGAGCAAAGAATAATCTTTTAGTGGTATGATTAGTTTTTCTGATAAAAAACAAACCGTAACATTAATAATATTTCGAAAATTACATTTTTGGGTAACAATATAGATCAATGGTAACAGCCTATTGAATATAGCTTTTAGTAGTAGGGTTAGAGATATCGTCCCTCCCTAAATGCTTAAGCGTTTGAATTTGCAATTACAACTTTAAATTATCTATTAAATTTTATGTATCAAAATATATTCATAACATTTTGTATAAAGTAATATATTATAAACATTTATAAAATTTTATACTAAGTATTGATTCTAATATGACATAATATAGGAGATCCATACGCGATCGACTAGTAATATGTTCAGCAATGGACGACCATTGATGATTTAAGACAATAACAACATATTATTAGTGCTTGCTTTAGTCTAGTACTAAAATCAAGTAGTAATTAAATGAACGTACTTTTTTTGGAACATAACCATCCAATCTTCTTGTAAGTCACTCATATCGATTCTGCGTCCTAAATCCATAACATATGGATGCTTTTTGTACATCAACCAGCCCATGTGGCAAAAGAAAAATCCTCTTCTTGAGTTGTGAGGATCACCATCAGTGTCAGAATAACGGTGATGCAAGCGATGATCCCTGCACCAAGTAAATATGGAATTCTGGAAAACACAATGGTTGAAAGTAAATATAGATTAAAAGAACACGAAATAACTGTACAATATCCTGTATCTACCATAATAATGTAACAATAAAAATAAATAAATATAACATATAATAATATCATACATTAGTTTTATTTTAAATTTTTGTCACACATACCTGTCCAGCAAGGGTTTGACAAATTATTAGAGAGGCTTTTAACAATGGCCTCGCCTTAAAAGATTTATGAGCAAATAGTCTATGAGCTCCCATTGTTACTCCCTCCGAGCTGAAAAACAGCACGAGTAAAGCTGGAAGTAAAAAATATAATGGTAGAAAAAGCTTGTTAATATTTTCTTTATATTTTGTGTTAGATAATATTTTAGTGTATACTAAAAGTAGTTCAATAGTAAACTTACTCCATAAATACGTTTTTAGTTTGATGCCTCGTGTGATACAGATCCATAGACCCCATAATGCCAAGAGATGTAAGAATAGAAATCCAATAGCATTTTTCCATACTATTTTGTGTCTATAGGAATAATCAGTTCCTATTCTCTTGGTAACTATGTATTTTTTGAGTCCATCAACCGTTTCTGTATTTGGGTTATCATCGTTTTTTGTGTACTCATTAGTTTTAAGACTCATTTTGATATATCGGATACGATTGTTCAGATGATACTATGCTTATATATTTTTTCATGTTCTTTTATATGTTTCTAGTTTTGCTCAGTGGATACTAATATGTCTTAATTGCATTGTTCTATTGGAATATCAAATAGCATAAACTTGAACCCGTATTTATTGTATGCAAATTAGGACAGTTTCGATACATTATTTTGGCTATGCCAATACTGTAAATAATAATAGAACATAGATTACTCATCTTGATTAAATATGTGTATCATATTATTACAACTGATGCTACTATGTCCTTTATAAAGAAATATAATGAAATAAGTTTTTGGTACCTGATGTTTAATTTTCAACAAAAAATGTTTATATTTTATAATTGATGTTATTTATATATACATGTATATATATATATATATATATATATATATATATATATATATATATATATATATATACTTAATACTAAAAGTTATATGCCTATTAACAATTTAAGTATATTTTAATTTTGTTATAAATTATTCAATTTTCCTGTAATAATGTAAGTATACTCTTCAAAAGGCTGATTTAAGTAATTTATTATATTTATATAAAATTTATAAGTATAATTTAGTCATATCATAACTATTCAATATAAAGGCATATATTTTTAAATTTTGATACCAATCCAATGTTGCATTTATTGCACTACAACGAGCATAAATTTACAAGATTAATTCCAATGTACGGGTAAATATTCGATATCCACTTCAGTTTTAATTAAAAATTCTCAAATATTTCTTTTATTGCTCACAAAATCGATCCGACGTCGTTGATCGCCATGTTTTCCTCTTACGTAGGAACGTGATAATACAGACACCTATAAAATGAGACGAATAAGTATTTTACTTTGTTTGACGATTGAAATCGTAAGTCAAAAACCTCAATTCCAAAAAATATGCGTTACTACTACTACTTACTATTAATACGATAATAAGAATTATTATTTATTTTTTAATGAATTCTTGAGGTTTATGCAAGCAAATTTAATCATTCTTGCGATAAGATAATTTATTTTTGTAATAGTATTCATTTTTCGAAAAAATATGTGATTTTATAATTATAGTAGCTCATTTTATTACCCGACTGCGACAGAAGGAGGGTTATGTTTTTCGAGTGTATGTATGTATGTATGTATGTATGTATGTATGTATGTATGTATGTATGTATGTATGTATGTATGTATGTATGTATGTATGTATGTATGTATGTATGTATGTATGTATGTATGTCCATTTCTTTGGCACGCTCTACAGCCCAAACGCCTGGACGGTTTTTGACATATGAGGTGTCGTTGGATTTGTCTAAATTGGAGTAGTGACATAGGCTATACCTATAAATTTTCAAAATGGCGCCCGCAAATGGCGGAATGAAGGGGGGGGGGATTTGATTTTTTTTTCTAACTGTAGCAATATGGGTATCAAATGAAAGCTAGTAAATTGTTTTATTCTTTTTAGTTTATAATAAGAGTATTTTACGCAGTCGGGTTTTTGATTTTTTTTAATTAAGCATACTTGTTTGTCAATCTTAATTGTAAAAATAATTGAAATAATTATTCGGTTTACTCTTCTGCATTATGTAGAGTGTTATGTTTAATTTTCCTAATTTTTTTACTTTAGAATGTGGGATTTCTGGAAAGAATTTACGTATTTTGGGTGGGTGGAAAGACTGTTCAGCCCCATCAGTATCCGTGGCTTGTGTCTGTGAGGGAGTGAATGGTATGATGGAGGAGTCCAGGGAAGTATGTCACACTGACCCACCAGAGGACCTTAAGGAGGTCAACACTGCTACCTTTGATAAGGCAGCATTAGATACAAGCCAAAGTGAACTTGTTGATTTTAATATAAATAATCATATAGACAATGGTACTGAACCCACAGGGAGTTCGAATAATTTGCCCCTTTGGAGTTATTTCCAAAAGGGGTTAAAGTATATACTTATATTCTATTTGGTATATACCGTTAACCACGCTTAAGGAACAATTTAAAACAAGATGCTTAACTTAAATATTTTAAGCCAAATGTATATTATATTCACATATTATATGACAGATTCGCAACGAACCTTATCGTTTCATATGTAAAACATAAATTTTATTATATTTTTCACCTTTTTGCTGAACTTACTATAATATTTAATGAAAATTGTTGAAAATTTGTTTATGTAGGGTAAAATAAAAAATGGTTAGGAAACCCACAATGACATACACTCAGACCAGAAGCCAATATTTATGTATGTTATGTTTATCTAAATCTTCAAGTACTAAAAGTTTATTTTGCCATGTTACAATGTTCATGATAATTAAAATAACTTTGTTTATGCTTAGGGTCCACTATCGAGATCTGTCAGTGCACATCGGGATGCACGATCGCCTTGGTTCCTCACATCCGGTATTGTATGTGTCGAATGGCGTTAAACATCCCAGATTTATATCCAATGCCGTTCGAGATGTTAACGACACGCTGTGCTGACTCTACAAAAGAAAATCAAGTTTTCTAATAAAGTTCGACCCATTTGCTTACCAAGTGAAGGTGATGTATTCCGAACAAAACCTTTAAAAAACTCTCTTTTCCGACTACTCTAGTGTATATTTATTATTATACATTACATTTACAATATTACTGTGAAATGTGATTACTCGAAGTTCGGTGTATATAAAATAGAAAATCTTACGATCATCAATTTTCATGGTGTTTGTCTAAAAATGTTTAATATATCTTTTAGATAATTAAATATAAATCTTAAAGTTTTGACTAAATGTAAGAAGCAGTCACATATTCAGTTATCCAATATCACCTTTTTATTTAATAAAAGTTGTAAAAATTGTTTGTTTCCATAAAAAAATGTATAAAGAGAAACGTAAACGTAAACAAAAAACACCTTACAAAAACGTTAATTACATATCCTTAATATTTACATATAACTACCGACCTAACAACGATAGATTTCGACATAATATCATCGATCTTCACAACGTGGACCAGATTTTCGACATGTCATCGAAGATCCAATTGCGCCACAAGAGTCGTGTCAATTGTAACGTTTGCACATCGTCCACCGGATGGCCCGAGTCTTTTGTTTGCCGAAATTAGGACTGATCAATCACTCTGTTCTAACATCGAACTTAGGCAACATCTCTTAGTTTTAGTTTAGTTTGTATTTATTTTATAATTAAATTAATTTTAGAAGTAAATGTCATTCATTTTCGATCTTCCGGTTGTAGTCCACGTTATTGTCGTAGTCAGTAGAATATTCGAGTCGGTGCGCGTCGCGAAAAAGGGCATCCAAAAATCGATAGACCCCGTAGTCCCTGGTTGAGCTACCAAGTCTTCATCGAGTATCCAGAACCTACGAGTGCTGCAGCCAGGAGGAGTGTCCAGCTATCGAGACGCCCCACGAAAAATAATGTACATGTAAGTTGCACAGAATCATTCTTGTATTGGAATGCATAATTATTTCCATTTAATAAATTATTTTCATAGAATTCGCGGAAAATATTTTACTTTAATATCAATTTAAAAATAAAGTATTCGTTTATATATATTTATTCTTCGGTTTATTTTTCTGTCTTTTATTAGTAAAAGCTTATTTAAAATATATGAAATATATGTACATTACTGATATTAAGAAATGAAATACTTACATATTTGTTCGCCTTTGCACCACTATTAAAGTAATTTAAAACGTAACGAAACATTGTTCACTACACTCCTGTAACAAAGTAAAAAAATTCAAGTCTATCATTTAAATAAATAAAAAAATTATATTTTAAGTAAATATAAATCTGCAATTTATAAAAATGAATTAAATTAGACTCGTATAATGCTGCGCAGTGAAGTAAGTTAGCGCAATTGCGCGGCGCTTACTAGCTAACTTATAAAAATGAATTCAATTAGACTCGTATAATGCCGTACAGTGAAGTGAGTTAGAGCCGAAACACATAATCGTGTTGCGTCGACGCAACGCTAAAATCGGCAGTTTGCGTTGCGGCGTTGCGGCGTCGCGAAAAAGAGCGTTTTTGTAGGGTAACCAGTTCTTCGTGATTTTTGATTGTGGATATTAATTTAATTATTTTAAATATTATAATTCACGTAAAATTTGTTAATATTTGAAGTTGATATTTAAGTAGAATGCATAAAAAGTAATCCTTTGTACCGGAAATAATTTTGTGAATCAATTTTTTTATGCTGGTAGGATTTTAAACAACTTTTGTCTCATAAAGCCTAAACAAAATTTAAACAAAGTGATACATAAATTAATATCTTATATTTATATTAGTTTTATAGATTAAATATAAATAAATAGCTTTCGTCCGCGGCTCCGCTCGCATCGTACAGGCACCAACGGTAGTCGGTACGTAAAGTAGGTACTCTATGTCCTTTTCTGTATCCCAGAAAACTGGTATGCAGAATTTCATGATGATCGGGATTCAGGTTAATAGTTAAGGCGTGAAAGCGTAACAAACAAAGAAACTCACTTTAGCGTTTATCATATGCATGAAATTTGCATTCCCCTATAATTGTGTAAGATAGAAAAAATATCACTATAATAACTTTTCGAAATGCTGCTTTATTACATATTTATAATTTAGGTACATCATACATGTCATTTGTTTGAACCGAGTCATAAATTAGCTGTAAATCTAATAGTTAAAAGTGGTTAAAAGTAACAATATAACAACAATTGAGCTGAACTGTGAGCCAGTTCACAGCTCCGGTTCAAGCATATGGCTCATGAGCTTATCTGCGGTTCATACAAATTCATTGAGTTACCCATGTCTAATAGACATAAAAAAATAAAAATATAAAAATAGACTCAAAATATCAATAAATCATTGTCAACAAGTATGACGTCATAACGCTGGAACTTGCGGTGCCGCGCCGCTAAAATCAGCGGCGACGCCACCGCCGATTTTAGCGTTGCGGCGTCGCAACGCGGTTATGTGTTTCGGCCCTTAGCGCAATTGCTCGACGGCTACTAGCTAACTTCATGGTGTCGTTTTTTTTGTAAAAATTTACTCTCACAATTTTTCCTTAACGCGCTAAAAAAAAAAATAACTTCAACAAGCTGTACCCGTAATTTCCTTTGCTTTTTCATTTTGACAGATTCAGACAGACAAACAGCTCTATGCATAGTTTTAAAAAGTGCAGGCCTTATGACATTATAAAAGCACACTATGATCCGAGAGACCCTACTGAGATTGACTTAACTGAACACTTACCATTGCTTCCTTCCAGGGCTCGGGAAAATGCCGAAGAGAACTAATGAGAGATCGGGGTCATACTCTATTGCGTGCAAACATACATCGGCGGTAAAACCGTCCACACCTGGAGCCTTCTTCGAATTGACCCATCTCGATGATATCTCTATGATCGGTCTCACCACTCTAACCCATATTAAATTAGGTCCGACTTAGCACCCAAAAATAGCACAAATTTCCGTTTTTTCACTTTCATTCCACCGAGTCCTGATTCCACCTTTTCCTTTGATAGCAACTAATAGAAATGAGTATTATTCCAGTCATTTTAGGTTTTATCTATGGAAAAATTCCCAGTGAGCTGAATTTTTGTATATAAGTTATATCTTATATCTTTAAACGAGCAATTCTTGTATATATATATATATATATATATATATAATCTGAATCTCGGAAACGGCTCCAACGATTTTCATGAAATTCAGTATGCAGGGGGTTTTCGGGGCGATAAATCGATCTAGCTAAGATTTGTTTTTTCAGGCAATTAAAAAATGTCATTAGAATACGACGGTAAATTTCGCCGTCATCGATAAGTTTGTAATAGCTCGGATGGGAACGGGCGGATTCGAAATCAGAAGATCCGGGTTCGAGTCTAGGTGTGAAAAAAATTGGAATGGATACCAATTTTTTTCTTTTTTCTTTTTTAAGTTTATTTTTTTGTGAAAAATATTTTATTACATATTATATGTCATATTACGGCGTTGTAATGAAGATGTAAAAAATCGACATTGACATCGTGCCGGTTAAAAGCATTATAAAGGTCACGAAAATCAGTTTTTCTACAAAAAATACTTCTTGCATTTTTCTGTAAGATTAACCGTTTTTAGAGCAGAGGGCTGAGAAAACCCCTCATCAACATACTTATTGGAAACCAAAGTGAAATTGGTACCTAGCGATGTTTGAACGAGATCCACTATTTACAGAAATAATCTCGACTCTGATTTAATGATGTGCGCTGAACATCAACTTTATAAATTAAACCTTTATTACATCATAACCATGCTTCGCGAATTATTATAAAATTCAAGTTTTGCTAGTGTAACCAACTCAAAGTAGAAATAATCGTATTGTCTTTTTAATACTACAATATTAGTTCAATATTGCTCTAAATGTTGTTCCGGTTGAACTATAGAGAGATAAACAACATTCAGTTACATTCGTACTTACATTGATATTAAGGGTTGACTATTAGCTTTATCAGAACTTCTTCATAAGATTCAATAGCGTGACATATCAACGATGGCCCAGTCTCATCTGTATTTTCCAAATCCCGAAACAAAAACTCTGTTTTCTTTATTTTTCATTTTTTTTTAATTTCCAGTAAAAATTTTCGAAGACGTAAAACTGACTTCTTTTTTATTTTAAAATAATCATGATAAAATCTTTTTAGTACCGACCAAAACCTAGCATTCGAACATCCTGATGACGTGTAAGTCCTCATGCATTGTTAGACTCTAATCTAACTAACTTGTTTTGGAGTTTTGGAAGCTCAGGCTGTCATCCTAAGCTGTTTTGCTCATAGCGAACCCTTCCTTCTCCGAACCGATTACAAGGATTACTTATCCGAAGTGTTCTCTTTAGAAGGTTGGCCACGGCTTCTTAGAAGGTTCTGCACGCGTTGGCAAGCCCTTAAGTTCAGGGCCAGGGAACAGGAACCTCCAGTTGTTACTATCAATCTGGCTTATGCTTTTAGGGAGTAATGGGATGAGTACTAGTAATTGGGTCTCAGAGGAATCTTGCTGCCGGCCTCCGCTTAACTTCAGCCACGTGGTACAGCCCAGATTAAATAGCACCGGTCGTAACAGGTAACGCCAAAGACCCTAATTAATTTATTATGTGTGGCCTGCACCGTGGCGGAATGCAAAAAGCAAGACCCTCGCTTACGCGGTCGGTCACTAGCAGTCTTCCTCACACATACCCCTCACCTCGCGACCACATTCTAGAACTTTCGAGTAGACAACGGATACCTCGAAGATAACCGAAGTTAAACGAGCCGTGATATTCTTAATTATACGTAAGCGTCTGACCGTTTCAAATAGCAATTAGCACACCAATATCCAAATAATATTAGATTCCACACACAAATCGACAGAACAACAACTAACAACTAAGACGTTTTAAATGCTGAGCTTTACTATAAGGAACACTAGATATTAAAAAAAAAAAAGAAAAATAAAAGCTGCAGACTAAGATTGTTCTGTATTCGGCCTCGGTTAGATCTGGTCTGGAATACTGTGCTGAAATCTGGTCACCACACTACGAATTAAATATTAAGCGTGTTGAGAGGGCCCAGAAGTGTTTTATATTGCACCTTTCTTATCAGTATAATAAAGGAAAACTGTTTCCGACATATCATAGTCGTTTACAACATTTTAAACTTAATACTTTGTTCGATCGGAGACAGTTGTTGGATCAAATTTTGCTATATAAATTCTATTCTACGTTCAAAAACAAAATTAGTTCAGAACGTTACTATGAAAAGATTATTTGAATAATATAACAGAATAACAAAAAACAACGAAATTGATGTAAATATCTGTTCAGACAGCCTTCCAAAATTTAAAAGCAAAGTTGCAGCATGCATTGTAGCAGTATTGCAGTTGTAGCATTGCAAGCATTATTTCTCCTCTCATTATTTCTCCTCTATCTTGACACTAAATTTATCACCATGTCCCTTAATATCTATCAATGAGTTTTTATTGTTTATGTATGTCTTGAACAAGGAATTTATATACAAACTGGAATGCTCACGTGCACTCAAAAAACATTCCTTAACCCGGGATTGCGTCTCTTTCTACCATAGATACAAGGCAAAACTCGTAAGAAACACCAGTTGTCAACGAAATGCTCGGAACAATTTTTCACTTTACATGTTTTTTAAGAAATGTCAACCTTAACACGTTTATTTCAAGGTGCATATCTATATATATAAAAATCAATTGCTGTTCGTTAGTCTCGCTAAAACTCGAGAACAGCTGAACAGATGTATCTAATCTTGGTCTTTAAATATTCGTGGAGGTCTAGGGAAGGTTTAAAAGGTGAGAAAAATTCGAATAATTGCCGGGAAAACCTTAAAAACAGCCCTTTTCTTTTTCCCATATAAACGTTTTCTAAATAAAATGTAGAGTCTTGAAATTTGGTAGGAATATTCCTTTCGCCGACTAGAGATCAGCTAAGAACGGATTTTATAAAATTCTACCTCTAAGGGGGTGAAAAAGGGGGGCAAAGTTTGTATGGGACAACGTGATTCCTTGATCCAATCTACTTCAAATTTTGCATAACTATTCTTTAACAGAATCGATTGAAGACGTGTTTCGTATTTTATCAAAATTCATCTCCTAACGGGGTTAAAAGGGGATAAAATCTTATTTGCTTTGTAGTTGATATCAATACTGCTTAGTGTTTTTGATTTAAATTATATTTTATTTTGACACATATTTGACAACTCAATCCGTTTATTATAAAATGAGTCACATAGTATCAAAGATGGCAGACTCCATATTTTCCTCAAAAAAAGTTATTATGCCAAAAGTACGACTCAGGTGTTGGTTATAAAAAATATCTTCTTCTTCTATCTAGCTATATATATAAAAATCAATTGCTGTTCGTTAGTCTCGCTAAAACTCGAGAACGGCTGAACAGATTTATCTTATCTTGGTCTTTAAATATTCGTGGAGGTCTAGGGAAGGTTTAAAAGGTGAGAAAAATTCGAATCATTGCCGGGAAAACCCTAAAAACAGCTCTTTTCTTTTTCCCATATAAACGTTTTCTAAATAAAATGTAGAGTCTTGAAATTTGGTAAAAATTGACAAAATTGATTTTGTACTGTACTGTATCAGCCTGTAAACAACCCATTGCTGAGTAATGGCCTCTTTTCCATATAGAAGAAGGGTTAGAGCTTAATCTACCACGCTGTTCCACTGGGAGTTGGCGGATACTTTCCCTACCATGAGTAACGATCGTTATCAGGTGTCTATGATAACAATCGGACCGATGGCTTTACGTGCTCTCCGAGGCACAGTGGGGAGACCAACAAGGACATACACCCAGACCGGAAACAAATATTTGTATAAATTCAAATATTTGTCCCGAGTGGGAATCGAACTTGCGACCGCCGGTGCGCGATTTGAGGTGACTACTCGCACCGTTACATCAGAACGGTCGTCAATTGATTTTACGCCTTTGTTATTTCGTATAAAATTCCCGTATCCCCACACAATGGTGTAATCTATTTTTTTTGGTCAAATAGTGGGAAATTGTCCGATTTGGTTCTTTTTTTTAATCCTTGTTTTTTGAATTTGATTGTTTTTTTCTAACTTCAAACAGCGATTTTTTGATTGTTTGTATCCTTCAAATTTTTTCTAAAAATTTTCAAAAATATTACTTCTCAAAACACGTTTTTAGCCGTCTCGTAATGGGATAATGATGGGTTATTATTTATTTTTATTTTGAAATTAATTTCTTTTTGTTTTTTTTAAACTTCAAAAAAGGCGGAGGTGGAGGTGACATTGAAAATTTACATTTTAAAACCGTAACTAGTTACAGAGCTGAAGTTTGGTAGGAATTTTATATTTGTGATGTAGAAATAAGTTAACAATATATTACCCCAAAATTCCAATCCAAAGATATTGTGGGGGTATTAATTGTAAAATATTTATATTTATTCTGCAAATACATTTTCTACAGACATGAAAAAAAGAAATATTATTATACTTTTTATGATGTAGATACCAGCTAAAAATAGATTTTTGAAACTTTAGCCACACTGCAGTATGCGGGGATGTCAATTATTATAAAAAATATTTTTTGCACATAGAATAATAATTATAATAATTATCATTTTCTTATCTATACTTCATTTTATTTTAAGAATGACGTAGGAAGTCTAGTAATGACTCGTTGTCTGCCAGGCTCTCCATTCAGGATAGCTGGTATTATTACAAATGCGTCGTGTGAAGATGAAATGTATCCACTATTTATAAGAACCGTAGATAATATGCAGTGGATTCACGGGCATATTCGTAACGATTGTCAATGTTTTTGAAATTTTCTATTTGATACATAAAATAATTAATTGTATGTGGAATTAATAAATCGTTTTGGTTTGATGAAATATTTTATTTAAACGCAATTCTTTATTTCAACCTATGTACAACAAATGAAATAACATAAAATAAATCTTTAATAAACATGTAACGTAACTGAGATTTTAGAAAGGTACAAGTAGTATTATACAATTTCATAGTATATTTAAGTATATACATTATCCACAAGCAATGTCTCTTTTCAGCAGATTGGCGTCGATAACGTCGTGTTCGTGAAACAAGGGTAATCCTTTATCTTCTAACATAGAGTTGGGTGCTTCATATACAACATTATACGATGGATTAAGAGGATGCAATATACCGAAGGCTGTGACTGATTTTTTGTCTTTTTCATTACCGAGTAGATAATGTGTTCCATCTCCAGATTTCCTGATACGTCTCATAACCTTAAATTAAAGAACAATTTTTTTATGCATATACTTTTTATCTTTATGAATAAAATTAAATACTTTTCGCTTTAAACTATGTAACTTGAAAATAACTGATCTAATTTGACTAATTCTTTTTTTTAATGTAACAGCTCGAATAAAGTAATAAGATAGATTTATATAAAATACTTATATTTACCATTTCAGGTGATGCACTTTTTAGGTCATAAGCCAATCCTAGTGTCTCAAACATTCTGATAAAACTTGCTGTTTGATTAAAGTGCATTGATAATTCGGCGGCTTTGTAGTCCCAAGGGAAGGTATGGTGGTAGTTGTGCCAACCTTCGCCGAGACTTAGGAAAGAGACGAACCATGATTCAACTGGTTGCATATTTCTGTAAAATATATTTAAATAATATTATCGTATATAAATATATTAATTTATTTTATCTTAAACAGACTATCAAAGTAAATTATTATTAAGTAACCCAAAAAATAGATAAAAATCTGCTTTTGTAATCATTTTTGGTATAGAACTATTGTTTTTTAATACATTCGTAAAACAAAATAAATAAATTATAAATTAATAATCAAATATTATTAACTTACTTGTCGTATGGTCTTGTTCCATAGAGATGAGCCGCGCTATTAACTAGCCAAGTTCCATTTAGTTGGATTACATAACGGAACATATAGCAAACTAAGAAAGCGTTCTTGAACGATTCTCCAAAATAATAATATGGTACAGCAACAGGAATAAAAACCGCAAACAAAAAGTACAAGTAGTAGTAATACCTGAAACAGATCAAAGAATAATCTTTAGTATTTTGATTATTTAATAATATCTCAAAAATTACATTTTTGGCTAACAACCTATTGAATATAGCTTTAGTAGAGTTGGAGACATCTTCCCTCCCGAAATGCCTCAGCGTTTGAATTTACAATTAAAACTTTAAATTACCTATTAAATTTTATCTACCAAAGTATATTCATAAAATTTTGTATTCATAAAGTATAATATATTGTAAACATTATATTTATAAAATTTGAAACTAAGTATCGATTCTAATGCGACATAATTTTGGAGATCCATATGGGATCCATCAGCCCTTATCCAGTAGTGGACGACCATTGATGATTGAAAACAAAAACACCATGTTATGAGAGTTTCCTTCAGTCTAGTATTAAAATCAATTACTAAGTAGTAATTAAATGAACGTACTTTTTTTGGAACATAACCATCCAATCTTCTTGTAAGTCACTCATATCGATTCTGCGTCCTAAATCGATAACATATGGATGTTTTTTGTACATCAACCAGCCCATGTGGCAAAAGAAAAATCCTCTTTTTGAATTGTGAGGATCACCATCAGTGTCAGAATAACGGTGATGTAGGCGATGATCCCGGCACCAAATAAATACGGAATTCTGGAAAATACGAATGATTGAAGGTAAATGTAGTTTTAAGACGAAATAACGGTACAATATCCTGTATCTTCCATAGTAATTTAACAGTAAAAATAAGTAAATATAACATATAATCTATATAAATAACCTCTTAACCTCCTAAATAAACCTCCTAAATAAACCTCGTAAATAAATCTCGTAAATAAACCTCGTAAATAAACCTCGTAAATAAACCTCGTAAATAAACCTCGTAAATAAACCTCGTAAATAAACCTCGTAAATAAACCTCGTAAATAAACCTCGTAAATAACCCTCGTAAATAAACCTCGTAAATAAACCTCGTAAATAAACCTCGTAAATAAACCTCGTAAATAAACCTCGTAAATAAACCTCGTAAATAAACCTCGTAAATAAACCTCGTAAATAAACCTCGTAAATAAACCTCGTAAATAAACCTCGTAAATAAACCTCGTAAATAAACCTCGTAAATAAACCTCCGTTTTATTAATACACTATATATCATCAAGAATAAATTTTAATAGCGCGATTTAATTTCAATCAGCGCCATCTCTTATAATTTTTTGTTTGTGCACGTATCACGTAAAAAGTACAAAACCAATGTAAATAACTTTAATACATAAAAATTATACATAACTCATAGTAATATTTAGTTTCTGTTTCATTGTAATTAAATTTAAAAATAAATATTTAAGAAAATAGAAATACATCTACGCGACATAGACGCCATCTGGTCTAACGAATCTTAAAAACTCACAAAACTTATTTTTGAGTTATTATTTTGTTAAAAGTTTTTTAAATATGTCGGATAGGAATAGAAATCGTTTTAATATTTTAGATAAACATCATTTTCAATTAATATACTATTATGTTAAAATTTAAATTATGTTAAATGTCACTAAATAAAAAACGATATTCTACCATTATACGATAGATGGCGCAGAATATGTAATATAATTTTTTGAATCGCGCTGACCAAAACTTCGGCCAAAAGAATAACACTCGCCTGTATTTAAAAAAATGTTTTTCTTTTTTGCATTTAATACCTTAGGGTACTACGATCTTGATTGTTTGTTTGATGTTAAAATATTTGGTCGTTATGTGTATGTTGATTGTACAAAGTTGGATGGTTATAGCTATTTAAGTTGTAATCTATATATATCAAGAAATTCGTGTTAGTTACACCGTTTATAACTCGAGAACGAGCGGACCGATTTTTGTGACTTTTGTGTTTTTGGATTTGTCTTCGTCGGGAATAATACTTATTAAAATGTGATATTCATCAATGAAAAAATAATTAATAAAAAAATCAGTTCAAATATTTCATCCGTACTATCTATACATATAATAAATCTGTTAACGATTCCGTTTTATAATCTTAATCTTAATAATATTATATAAAAGCGAAAGGTCACTCATCACGATATATCTGGAACTATAAGACCTAGAGACTTGAAAGTTGGTAGGAATATTCCTTTTGCCGAGGAGAGGTCAGCTAAGAACGGATTTTACGAAATTCTACCCGTAAGGGGGCAAAAAAGGGGGGCAAAGTTTGTATGGGACAACGTAGTTCCTTGGTCCAATCTACTTCAAATTTTGCATAAAATATTCTTTAACAGAATTGATTGAAGACGTGTTTCGTATTTTATCAAAATACATCCCCTAACGGGGTTAAAAGGGGGTTGCTTTTGCTTCGAAGTTGATTTGACAACTCAATACGTCTATTATAAAATATTTTCCAGTATCGATGCAGGTATAGGTGTTAAAAAATATAAATTTATAATTATTAAAATTTTAGTTGAATACCCGTGCGAAGCCGAGGCGGGCCGCTAGTAATATCATAAATTGGTTTTATTTTAATTTTTTGTCACACTTACCTGTCCAGCAATGGTCTGACAAATTATTAGAAAGAATTTTAACATCGGCTTCGCCTTAAAAGATTTATGAGCAAATAGTCTATGAGCTCCCATTGTTACTCCCTCCGAGCTGTAAAATACCACCAGTAAAGCTGGAAGCAAAAAATAATAATTGCAGAGAAAGCTTGTTAACATTTTTTTTATATTTTGTGTTAGATAATACTTTAGTGTCCACTAAAATTAGTTCAATATTAAACTTACTCCATAAACACGTTTTTAATTTGATGCCTCCTGTGATAAAAATCCATAAACCCCATAATGCCATGAGATGTAAAAATAGAAATCCAATAGCATTTTTCCATACTATTTTGTGTTTATAGGAATAATCAGTTCCTATTCTCTTGGTAACTATGTATTTTTTGAGTCCATCAACCGTTTCTGTAGTTGGGTTATCACTGTTTTTGGTGTACTCATTAGTTTTGAGACTCATTTTGATATGTCGGATACGAATGTTCAGATGATACTATGGTTATATATTTTTTCATCTTCTTTTAAATGTTTCTAGTTTTGCTCAGTGGAGACATATATGTCTTAATAGCATTGTTTTATTGGAATATTGAATAACGTAAACTTGAACCCATAGTTATTGTATGCAAATTAGGACAGTTTCGATACATTATTTTATCTATGCTTATACTGCCTATAATGATAGAAGATAGATTACACATTTAGATTAAATATGTATATCATATTATTACAACTAAAGCTAGTGTGTGTCCAGTGTTTATAACAATATAATGAAATAGGTTTTCGGAAATCAGGTGATCGTTAATTAAAAAAAAAAAAAAAACTATGATATTAACGTTTAAAATATATTATAATCAACATATTAGTATATTTAAATAATAATTAAAAAAGGGATGTACTTCCGAAAAGTGAATATCGAATTTTCTTATGAAATTTGGCACGGACATTCCATTTGACTATCTAAGAGCCCCTTCTTAAAAGGATTTTGGCGGTTTGCAATATTTTTCGAAATATTGAATTTTTTGAGTACGCTGCTTAGCACGCTCTATATAAGAAAGCGAAAAGTGGATACCGAATTTTCTTATGAAATTTGGCACGGACATTCCATTTGACTATCTAAGAGTCCGGAGTTCCCTTAAAAGAATTTTTTTAGTTCGCATATTAGCACGCTCTATATAAGAAAGCGAGTCGATCAAAAGGAGGAGGTTGGAGTGTCTTCAAAGCAAGCTTCAAAGTGCATGTTTAGATTAGGTTGTTAGGTTTTTTTTTTCTTTTTTTTTTTGCATGTTTACGTTAGGTTTGGTTAGGTTAGGTTTTTATTTATTCTTTATTTTTGTCGCTGGGAAATGCATTTACGCATTCTAGGATAGGTAAGTTTTTTTAAGGTTTGGTTAGGGTTTTTTTTCGGCGTCCCCAAAAATCCCGTTAAGACAGACTCCTAGACAGTCAAATGGAATGTTCATGCCAAATTTCATGACGAAATTCGGTATTCACTTCTCGCTTTCTCATATAGAGAGTACTAAGCAGCGTACTCAAAAATATCAATATTTTGAAAAATATTGCGAGCCGCCAAAAATCCTTTTAAGAGGACTCTTAGATAGTCAAATGGAATGTTCGTGCCAAATTTCATGACGAAAGGTATCCACTTTTCGGAAGTTTATCCAAAAAAGCATTATATGCCTATAAATACTGTAAGTATACTACTTTTACTTTAGTTATAAATTACTCAATTTTCCTGTAATAATTTAAGCACTCTTAAAAAGCATAATTTAGTCATATTATAACTATTCAATATAAAAGTATTTATTTTTAAATTTTTATACCAATCCAATGTTGCATTTATTGCACTACAACGAGCATAAATTTACAAGATTAATTCCAATGTACGGGTAAATATTCGATATCCACTTCAGTTTTAATTAAAAATTCTCAAATATTTCTTTTATTGCTCACAAAATCGATCCGACGTCGTTGATCGCCATGTTTTCCTCTTACGTAGGAACGTGATAATACAGACACCTATAAAATGAAACGAATAAGTACTTTACTTTGTTTGACGATTGAAATGGTAAGTCAAAAATCTCATTTCCAAAAAATATGCGTTTATAATGCGATAATAAAGATTATTATCGATTTTTTTTTAATAAATTGTTTAGGTTTATGCAAGCAAACTTAATCATTCTTGCGGTAAGATAATGTATTTTTTTATATTATCAATTTAGTAGTAGATAATGTATTTTTGTTTAGTATTCTTTCTTGAAACAAATATATTATTTTATAATTAAATATAGTGGCTCGTTTTATTTATCAATCTTAATTGTAAAAATAATTGGAATAATTATTCGGTTTACTCTTCTGGATTATGTAGAGTGTTATGTTTCATTTTCTTTTTTTAATTTAGAATGTGGGATTGCTGGAAAGAATCGCCGTATTGTAGGTGGGACGACTGTTCAGCCCCATCAATATCCGTGGCTGGTGGCTCTCATGCTGGGATCGAAGCTACATTGTGGAGGAGCTATCATAACCGATCAGCATATATTAACAGCTGGACATTGCATAACTTTTGGGTAAATTAGGGATATTGTTGATGCGATGATCTGTTAAGCATATTAATTTTTGAAAAAAGGGGTCACTCTTTAAAAGGTCGTTTTAAGCTTGTGCTGTAGACATTGTTTATTTGGTTCAAACGTGATTAAAACAATAGCTAAGGGTACATTTTTGTATAAATTAATTATAAAAATATATTTAACTTTCTTAATTTCTTTTGTCGTATACCATTTAACTATTTCGAAGAAAATGTTCCAAAAAATCAAAAATGTGAATGGAATTGGAAACCCAAAAGTTATGCCAATCAGAGGACAGTGATAATACGAGTGAGTGACGAATTTAGCGGATAAGCAATATATTGTTTCCATTTTACTATCTTCGCTTGATATTTAAAGATCAATACAATAAGAAGTTGATATTCGAATAAATTTAAAATTTATTCTTCATATTATTATATTACATTCAAATATTATATGACAAATACGCAAGAAACTCTATCTTTTCATACATAAAATAGAAATTTTATATTTTAATAATTTTATATTTTTCTCCTTTTTGCTGAACCTATTATAATATTTTTAGGAAAATTGTTGAAAGATAAAAAAAAATAGTTCATTAGGATAATAGGATCACAAGGACATACACTCAGAACAGAATCCAATATTTGTGTATGTTATGTTTATCTAAAACTTCAAATAATAAAAGTTTAATTTACTATGCTACAAGATTAATGATTATTAAAAAAAAAAACTTTCTTTCTGCCTAGTGTCCACTATCGAGATCTGTCAGTGCACATCGGGATGCACGATCGCCTTGGTTCCTCACATCCGGTATTGTATGCGTCGAATGGCGTTAAACATCCCAGTTTTACCTCCAATGCCGTTCGAGATGTTAACGACATCGCTGTGTTAACTCTACAAAAGAAAATCAAGTTTTCTGATAAAGTTCGACCCATTTGCTTACCAAGTGAAGGTGATATATTAATTAATGAACTTGGTGATATATTATTAATTACTTAATTATATTAATGTGATTATCCAAAGCGTAGTGAATATGAAATTAAACAGTTATTGATCATCAATTTTTATAGCGTATGTCTAAAAATTTTTTAAAAATGTTTGAGATTTTAATATATATCGGAGAATCTTTACAGTATTGATTAAATATTAGAAAAGAAAAATATTCAGGTATAGTATATTTTTTACTTAGTGAGTGTTTTAATGATTGTTTATTTTCCAAATAAATATATAAACAAAACGGTAAACATAAACAGCTTGTACAAACAGTAAACATAATAATTAGCGCGTTCAAACAAACAAACAAACTCTTCAGCTTTATAATATTAGTATAGCTTAAAGAACAAATGTTTTGATGTTGTATAAATATGAAGATATATGTTTTTAGATATGAACTTCAGCGACTCACCACTAACAGTGGCAGGATGGGGTAAAACAAGACAAGGTGCTCTCACCTCATCAAGATACTTATTGGAAACCAAAGTGAAATTGGTACCTAGCGATGTTTGTACGAGATCCTCTATTTACAGAAACAATCTTGTCTCTGATTCAATGATGTGCGCTTACAGCCTTGGAAAGGATGCCTGTCAGGTAATCATAATTAAACTTAGTTATGATCCGAGCCGTCGACTTTAATTTTGAAATAAATTTATAAAATGTGTCTATATTACCATAAAAGACATAATTAGGCCACTTAGACATATTTTAGTGGGATTTTTTGGGAAAAAACTACTTATTATTCTTTAATGAAATTTTGCATGCTAAATTACCATTGCTCAAAAGTGGGGATCTAACCCGCTACCATAAACGCAAGAGCCAGTTGCTGCAAATATTACGACAACATGTCATCAATAGATATATAAGCAAATATTTTCATTGGATGATTTATACGAATAATTTCATAAATTCAAATTTATTACATCATAACCATGCTTGGCGAAATAAATAAATAATAAATAAATAAACGTCTCACACTCAACGGCCCCCAGTAGGTAGGATGTTTATTTTGTGTAGGGGGTCCGGAAACACACAACACATAAGCACAAACGCCCAGACCACGACCAACTTACGTATGACCTATACAGATATTTGTCATGTGCGGGCATCAGTCAGTGTCAGTTACTGTGACCCATGCGCAAACGCGTAGTCTAATTATTATAAAATTCAACTTTTGCTAGTTTAATTAAATAATACTAGCTGCTGCCCGCGACGTCGTCTGTGTGATCGCTATACAGCAACAAAAAAAACCTACGATTATACCTTTTAAAATAACATTTATTTACCCGTTTCTTCTTTGCATTTCATATCTACAGAAAGTGCAGTAACAGAGACTGTCTTATGCGTTGTAAGATTACACGTTGTTACAGAATGCGATGAAGAAATAAAGGTTCACTGCTCGTTCCCCGTAGGTGATAGCGTGATAATATGTAGCCTATATGTTGACCCGACTTCTTAATAATATTCGTGCCAAATTTGAAGTAAATCCTTCAGTACTTTTTGAGTTTATCTCGGACATACATACAGACAAACAGACAAAAAATCTAAAAACTAGGGGAGACCAGGGATGAAAGTAACTCGGGATGAACGTAACAAAAGATTTTTTGAAAAAGTTATGTTGGCTGCACTAATGGTTGTTTCACCCAAATGTGCCATTTTGAATCCTCCCTAACCTCAGTTAGCCTCACGGCGCTGTGCCGACGGTTGTTGACGTAACGAGTCGGTGCCACAAAAATACCTTCGAAGTAAGTTTTGCCCATTTTTTTCAACTGTGTTTGTTTTTATTGCAGTAGGTTAAAGCTTACGTGTCAAGAGTCAGTAAAATATAATGACTATTCATCTTTTTATAGTAGCATTCGAAACTGTATTTTTCTAACAATTTTTTAAGTTATAGTATAGTTTATCATCATATAGTTTATGATCATATTTATGATCATATAGTTTTATAGGCATGTGTGTGCCAAATTCGGTAATTTTTTTAGGTAGGGATGAAAGTAACAGCTTGTTATTTTCATCCCAAATAAGATCAACCAAATACCCTTGGTAGCTTGGTAGTTATTACTGCCAAGAACCCCTCCTAAATTAACTTTACCAGCAATAGTCTTGTCATCGAGAACGATTTCGACAGTAGATGTGGCTATCCCATCGACATCATTTGATAATTTACACACCCCATGTCTTCAGCTAGTGTTCAGGAAATCACAATATCGTATAGCCCCTATGATGTTAAGCCCCTACCAAAAGCAGGACAAAGAAAGAATAATAGAAAGGGAAGAAAAGGCAGAAAAACGGCAGTAATGACTGATACTCCAAACAAGGTTGAAAATGAAGAACGACAAAAAAGGAAGCTTAGAGCTAAAAACGTTAAGAAACTTATTTTTCAGACAGAAAAGAAAACAATAAAAAACCAAATTAAGAAAACAATAGAAGATAGTGATAATTCAGACAACGAAAATAGTTTCTGCTTAGTTTGTATGAAAAAACAGCAGGTCCAATGAAAAGTGGGTGCAGTGCCTAGAGTGTCAGTTATGGGCTCATGTAGACTGCACTAAAAACGGAATGAGTTGTGTGCCATAATTGTTTGTCTGATAGAGATCTCATTTGTAAATAGGTAATGTTATTGGATTATTTAAGAAGATTGTTATGTTATCTAGAAATTTTTAATTTTTTCTTGAAATTTCTGATATTTATGTAAAAGCTAAAAGGCTGATTATTTATAAATAAATATGTTGAATATGAAAGTAACTTCTTTTTACCCGACTGCGCCAGAAGAAGGGTTATGTTTTTCGAAAGTATGTATGTATGTATGTATAATTGTTTGTGTCGCTATGCAGCCTGAACGGATCGATGGATTTTAGCTTTAGAGGTGTCATTAGATTCGTATTTACAATGAGAGTGACACTGGGATATCAAAAAAAAAAAAATTAAAAAAATCATTTTCAAATTACACAGAAACGCAGTCGAGTTCTTTAGTTTTTTAAATTACTTTGACTTGTTATTTGTAACGTTACAACCATCCCCTTACACTGTTACAACCAACCCTTGGGGTAGGGATGGTTGTAACAAACTCCACTTTTCTTTATTTGGTTGTTTTTTTCAAAATCTATAATATCAGTTGCATATATGCTGGTGTTAAAAGATAGCTAAAAGACCAATCTATCATATGTACTTATAAGAACTTTTATATTCAAAAAGCTCATTGAGATATTACGAGAAACTTGAAAATTGTTACATTCATCCCTGGTCTCCCCTATATTTTTGGCTTCGGTACCGATTGTAGATCACACCCCAAGTATTCTTTAAAAAAAATATTCAATGTACAGTTTTGACTTTCCTACCATTTTATTATATGTATAGATTGATAATATTGTCTATTTGTTTGTTTACCTGTGTGTATATTATTTTAGGAATTTATTTTATTTTAGTATATTATTTAATTTAAAAAAAAAGAAAGAAAACGTAAATTTTACTAACAATAAAACTTACGTATGATGGAATGATAAAACGCCAAAAGACTTAATCAATTATATATATATATATATATAGCAATAACTCTACTAAAAACTGAATTACAAAATTTATTTATATACATGTGTGTGTGTGTAGTTATATAAATGTAACGTTAGTAAGTAAGAAATATTGGTTATGAACAAACTAAATGACGATTTCAATTATGTATCTATTTACGCACCTGTTTTTTTTAAGAAAAATTTATTTTCCTCTTAACAAACTCTACATAATCATATATTTAGGATTACTCGTTACGATAGTCATTTACTGTATATTTAATAATTATGTAAAAGAGCTGATTTGTATGATTCTTTATTTAGTAGCGTTAATATCAGATCAGATCCGGTTTGATTTGAAAAACTCTTTATGCGTTATTCTATGTACTAGCTATATCTCGCGGTTATATCCGCATCATTACCGATCTTGTATATAAATATGTTTAACATACACAAACGATCGTCTGTTCTCAAATTAATGGTAACAGCCGACTGATACAATTTTTTTTTTGTAACAAATATACATATAAATATTACATAAAAAATTAATATATGTATATTACACATAGACTTGGAGCAGGAATCGAAACCCACAACCCTGGAGCAGAAAGCAGGGTCATTGCTTATATTGTGTCGTTGCTAGCTTATGTGTTATCTTTATCTTCATTTGGAGCTTCTTCGTGTTTGATTTCGTCTTGCACAATAATAATCTGTTCCACCGGCCACCAGAACCAGAGCGGCCTAAACCACAATTTGTGATATATTAGTTGAACACGGTAATGCCACTTTTCAAACCCTTTAAATTGTTTTAAGAATCAAATTTTCTAACGTCATCTATGATTGTTTACTGATATTACCTTTGAACCACTCTGGCTATGAACTTAGGGGTAGGTAGGTAGTTCTGGTCGCCTCAATTATTCTGCACAAAATTTTGTATTTAATATAGTGGATATCAATTTCTGGAGTAAGGTTTTACGGGCTATAAACATAATGCTGTGATTCGAATTCGAAGTGTAATGATAAATATAAAGGACAACTGTAATTTGATTATTCGCAATACTGAATTAATTTTAATTTAATTTATTTTACCAGGGCGATAGTGGTGGACCATTATTTTCCACTCATCATAGAACTAATAACAAGAAATGGTACCAAGTTGGTATGTATATATTTTTTTCATCGCTATATCTTAAATAAACCCTAAATATAAGCATCAGACCTTGCTTCTTTTTTTTGTCGCGATAATTTCTGAAGATCATAGTAATAGGTACTGTTTATTGCATACTACGTTGAAACAGAAACAAAACTTGTTCCTAATAAAATGTGTACAAAGGTGGTTTTATTGATAGAAAAGCAATCTCGTCTAGACAATCTTTAAGTATAGAACTCAATCTAATTAAACCGGTTTGGAATTTAGGTATTATCCCGATTTAAATTTTTTGCGTTAAATAGGCTATTGCAACTATAAATGTCAACAAACTGACAACTATCGTAATTAAAAGACATTGTTAATGAATTTTCATTACTAACTTTCACACGGTTAATTTTATGCGTATCACGGAACTGTTTTATCTTAATGAATTTAATGCAGGCGTTTTTAAATTAAAAGTTAACACGTACAATTAAAAATATTATATAATTTGACGGCCGACTGGTCGAGTGGTCAGGCAACTGGACACTTTACGCAGCGGTCGCGGGTTCGAATCCCGCCAGGTGCAGATAATCTGTATGACGAATATAGATGTCTGCACCGGGTCATGGATGTGTATATATGTATTTATATCTTAAATTTATTTCCGTTCCTAGTACCTGTAACACAAGTTCATACGAACTTACCACGGGGCTAGGTTAACGTGGTGTGATTGTTGGTTAAAAAAAAAAAAAAAAAAAAAAAAAAAAAAAAATATTGATCATAAAATAATACTACCAATACTACTAGCTATGAATATTATTTACTTATTTTAATAAAAATAGGCTTTATAAATGCACAAAAAAGAACTACACAAAAAATTTAACAGGTGTATTATTTTAGAAATACAAGTATCACCTGGTTTTATCCATCTTTGGTTTTCAATAGATGTTACATTGCTTTGTTTGTCCTAAGTTATAGTATTATAGTATATTTTATATTCCATAGGTAACCTTTACAAACAGGCTGTTAGTTGCATAATTATATCTCAATATAAGCACGTACAAATGAGCAAACGAACTAAAACTCTTAATTATGTTAGTCTAAACTACAGATATTATTAGATATACTTAGTTCTCTGTTCTTACTTTATAGGGATTGTTTCATGGGGAATTGATTGCGCTAAGCCTGATTATCCAGGTATGATTTTTTATCGTATTTTAAATAATAAAGTTGATTAATATTTTAATCTACTTGATAAAATTAATTTTAAAATATTTATTTTTACAGGTGTATACACAATCGTTTCAAAATACATTTCTTGGATTAAACAACAAACAAAAGACGGAATGTTCTGCGCTTAATTATATCGGTTCGCTTTGATTGTTATCGCAATTGAATATATTGTTAAAGGATAATAAATTAGATTTTGCATAAGCAATAAATAATTTACTTCAATTTTAATTTATTTGTAATTTTATACGGCAAACTTTTTTTTTTTTTTTTTGATATTGCATCAGAAACCGCTTAAAACGACAGTCGATTTTGTTTTATATTATTCACTTTCTTGACGTTATATAAAACAAATTTTCAATATATATTTTTATTGACTTTACATCGTAACCATACAACGATAAGAGAATTGTTATGATAATACTGTGACGTAAATTAAATTGATTTCATACATAAAAATGTGAAATAGGTATTTAGCTACAATGCAAATAAAAAAATTTAAGCTACATAGTTATCGATTTCGATATCATCGAGAAGAAATATATATATAATAGCAATTATAAACATGACAGCTTTAGTAATTTTGATTTAAGAAACTTATAATGATTGAGAATATTAACGATAGAACATTTTTTATGTCCATTATAAGCCTTAAAACGTTTTACAAGTTACACTTATATTACTTTACATTAGCGTGAATAATTTCTATGATTTAAAGTGCAGAAAACAAATAAGTACGTAAGCGATATTATTCATATGCAGATGTCTTAACTCTTGTGGTAAAGCGTAACAATGTGGCATATTTTAATTTTTATCATGATTTGTATTGAGGTTTGTATTAATAAAATAAAATACTAATCAAGTAAATAAATCACAACATATTGAAAGGGACAGATTTTTACAGACGGCGATAGTTAGGAGTGATGAAGAATGTCGTAAGTTTCATTTTTTTATATATTTTAACTTTTAATAGAATAAATGATATAAACAATTAATGTTTTTAATAATCGATTAATAAAACTTAAATATTGATATGTATATTAAAAGAAAATTTGTTGCATTCAATTTGAATTTAACCGTAAAATTTTCTAATTACCTATAAGATTAGCATAACTGTCAGAGGATTATATTATTTTAAATATTATTTTTAATTTCAAAGTGGTTTTTCATTCTAGATGGTATCCATAGGTTCTTATTGTTTTGTTAGAACTCTTTTACAGCATCTACGTCGCCGAAAATAATTGTCGATTTATCTCATCAATGAGTTTTGTTACAAGGCTCCATCTAGTTAGCACCCCAAATAGTGAAAAAAAAATTTTTAAAAATTGTCCAAATTGGTCACGAAATGGTCATTATAGGTCAGTTATTTTTAGTAATTGGTCAATACTTTGACAATAGTTACAGAGGGGTAAAAATTTCAAGGACATCGAAAAATTTTTGGCACCCCAAATTAATCCTACAAATTGGTTCTAAAATTATTTCAATTCATCTCAAAATAGTCATAATTGGTCGATTGATTTTAATAATTGGTCAACGTTTTTTTATATAAAAATTAAAAAAATAATAAAAAATTAAATTAGCTTCATCTATTTAGCGGCCCAAATGATGAAATTTGACCTCTTAATAAGTAGTCCAAATTGGTCACGAAATGGTCACAATAGGTCAGTGATTTTTAGTGATTGGTCAATACTTTGAAAATAGTTACAGAGGGGTAAAAATTTCAAGGACATTGAAAAATTTTTGGCACCCCAAATTATTCCTACAATTTGGTTCTAAAATTATTTCAATACATCTCAAAATAGTCATAATTGGTCAATAAATTTTAATAATTGGTCAACGTTATTTAACTAATTATTAATAAATAATAAAAAATAATACAACTTTCATAAATCGCGGGGTGAATAGGAATAAAACTGGAAGTTTCACTATTTTATGTCTATTTTATCTATTATTTTTAGGTTTAACCGAAGGGCAATTAAAATCGACGTAAATGCAAATTTTTAAGCGTTTATTAGATTTTCAGAAACGTTTTGGTTAAAGAGATACGATTATTTAAAGTTGGAATGACATTAAAACTATTTATTTATTTATTGTGAGAAAAAGAGGGCAAACTCAAAATCTAGGTAGAATTAAAGGGCAGATTAATGTTTATAGTTAGGTATTTTTAATTAACAAATTATTAATAAATAATACAAAATAACAAAACTTGCATAAACAGCGGGGTGAATAGGAACTAAACTTAAAGAAACTACTAGCTTCATCTATTTAGCGGCCCAAATGATGAAATTTGACCACTTAATAAGTGGTCCAAATTGGTCACGAAATGGTCACAATTGGTCAGTGATTTTTAGTAATTGGTCAATACTTTGACAATAATTACAGAGGGGTAAAAATTTCAAGGACATTGAAAAATTTTTGGCACCCCAAATTAATCCTACAATTTGGTTCTAAAATTATTATAATACATCTCAAAATAGTCATAATTGGTCAATTAATTTTAATAATTGGTCAACGTTTTTTAACTAATTATTAATAAATAATAAAAAATAATGCAACTTTCATAAACCGCGGGGTGATTAGGAACAAAACTGGAAATTTCACTATTTTATGTCTATATTATCTCTTATTTTTAGGTTTAACCGAAGGGCAATTAAAATCGACGTAAATGCAAATTTTTAAGCGTTTATTAGATTTTCAGAAACGTTTTGGCTAAAGAGATACGGTTATTTAAAGTTGGAATGACATTTAAATTATTTATTTATTGTGAAAAAAAGAGGGCAAACTCAAAATCGTAGGTAGAATTAAAAAAAAATCAAAAAAAATCAAAATATTTTATTCGTTATTAGGTGATTGATTACACACTCACGAACGTCAAAAAGGGCAGATCAATGTCTATAGCTTAGTATTTTTAATTAACAAATTATTAATAAATAATATAAAATAACAAAAGTTTCATAAATAACGGGGTGAATAGGAACAAAACTGGAAGAAACTATTATCTTCATCTATTTAGCGGCCCAAATTACGGATCTTTCGATTTTTTTTTTACAAATTACAAATTATAATTTTATGAAATATAATAGGGTTTTTCTATATTTTACTTTATTGACAATTGTAATTCAGAAACAGCTCAGTAGGTATAATTTAACATTTAATTTAAAAAAAAACTAAAAGTATGTAATCATCGCAATGATATTTGTAAAATAAGTGCATACTTAGAAAAAATATAATTACATTATTGATAAATGTTCCTTCTATATAGTACTTAAATATTATTTATTTCTCAAGATATTAAAATTGATTTTTATTTTTATTTTATAAGGGAAATCCACAAATTAATGACTCTGCATCTATGATAATTAGATGTCGCGCACTTTGTATAACTCCGCGCGTTTCTTTTTGGTGCGCAATGGCAGAAACTTGTAATTCATTTAAAAAAGTATCGATATTTTTATCGATATAATATATCGTATATCGACACTTTGCGATATTATAATGTATGAAAATATATATCGATAATTTTTGCAATCCGATATATCGGATTAATGTATCGATAATTATCCAATAAATATATCGATACTTTTCGATAATTCAGATGAATATATTAATATTTTTGATGTCTCGGAAGTGAACAGGAAAAAAAGTCATCCCGACCCCGTATCGATATTTAGATCTCTCGGCTATGTGTATTCCTAAAAAAAAAGTCATCACCTCTACGTATCCAATTTATATCGATTCTAAATTCCGCGTACTTCTAAAAAAAAACAAGGTCGTCGCATCTACGTATATCGATATAAATCGGATATAATACTATACTACTCGATTTATATCGACTGAAATACTATACTACTCGATATATATCGATACGAATACTAGATAACTATCGGATGAATACTACTCGATGTTTATATCGAATGAATATGTATAACTGACCCACTGAAAATTTACAAATATATCGATATTTATATCGATAATTATCGAATGCATATATGAAGTATTTACGAATTTTCGATATATATCGCACGCACCTAACTATGAGTGACACGTGAGGGCAGACGTCCTTGATGATTGTGTTAGAGATCTTCATCGGATTTTTTTAGCCAAAATAATATTTATTATGAGTTACAAAATTTAAAAATTAAAATAAAGCAACTAAAAAACTACTAACCACTAAAAAGTAGTCCAAAAAAATAGAAATCCAGAAAAAAATAGTCCCATTAACAAAATATGAAAACTACTAAGTTGGTAACACTGCTATAATAATAAGGGGAGTCCCCTCCTCTTATTATTATAGCAGTGTTACCAGCCATGGCTGTGTCCCCCAGCCATGGCTGTGTCCCCCAGCCATGGCGCGTCATTACTGGGGTTGCCAAACATACTTTATAATAACGTATCCTACTTTATTTTTGGTAATTATACTTTATACTTTTGCAAACAAATAAAGTATGAGAAAATACTTTATTTCCAATCTTTACCGTGATGCATAAAACAAAACACTCATTATGGTTACTTAGTATTTAACTGTTCATCATCAAACACATCAATCACATGAATCAAAAATACGATTAAAAAAATTTGACAAATTATCACCCGAAATACTTAATACAGTTATGTTACCAGTAATTTTTCACTTTTTATTGGTATGAGCTTAAATTATATGACAAAATGGTTTGACTTTAGCGAAGATAACTTCTTCAAAATGGCACTTCGTTACATATCTTTGCAAAATTAGGTTAAATGTGAAGATTTTGAAATGGTAATTACTAAGGCCAAATTAAATATTAATATGGACGAAGAAATAAATTAAATAAATTAAGATTAAATAATAATTATTTAAAACAAGTATGCTTAATTAAAAAAAAAATCAAAAAATCCGACTGCGTAAAATACTCTTATTATAAACTAAAAAGAATAAAACAATTTACTAGCTTTCATTTGATACCTATATTGCTACTGTAAGAAAAAAAATTCAACTCCCCCCCTCATTCCGCCATTTGCGGGCGCCATTTTGAAAATTTATATAGCCTATATCACTGCTACAATTTAGACAAATCCAACGACACCTCATATGTCAAAAACCGTCCAGCCGTTTGGGCTGTAGGGCGTGCCAAAGAAATGGACATACATACATACATAAATACATACATACATACATACATACATACATACATACATACATACATACATACATACATACATACATACATACATACATACATTCATACATACATACACTCGAAAAACATAACCCTCCTTCTGTCGCAGTCGGGTAAAAAAAATAATTTTGATTATTAAAAAAGATTAAATTGTGATTGTTAAAAAAGCTTTGAAACATTTAAAAATAGCAAAAAATTATTAGCATGTGCTAAAAGCACACAATAATACGTTTTTATGGTAATAAAAACATAAAATTTGAAAAATACTTTTTTTTCTTCCAAATACTTCTTTTTTATTATTGAAACAATTTTGTACGTTTTTATTTTGTCAAAAAAGTTGGCAACCCTACAGTTGGACCGCCCCTCTACTACGCCTTGCTCGTCGCACTGACTAATAGTTAGGAATGTGCGATATACCAATATATCTTCATTTCATAATTATCGAGTAGTATCTATATATTTCATCCGATTATATATCGAGTAGTATCGATATAGTTCATTCGATATTTATCGAGTAGTATAGTATTCATTCCGATATGTATATCGATAAGTTGAAGCGATGACCATTTTCTTTCGTGTGTACTTCCGACACATCAAAACTATCGATATACTTCGGTTAAACGTAAAAATAATAAATAAAATAGACATAAAATAGTGAAACTTCCAGTTTTATTCCTATTCACCCCGCGATTTATGAAAGTTGTATTATTTTTTATTATTTATTAATAATTAGTTAAATAACGTTGACCAATTATTAAAATTTATTGACCAATTATGACTATTTTGAGATGTATTGAAATAATTTTAGAACCAAATTGTAGGAATAATTTGGGGTGCCAAAAATTTTTCAATGTCCTTGAAATTTTTACCCCTCTGTAACTATTTTCAAAGTATTGACCAATCACTAAAAATCACTGACCAATTGTGACCATTTCGTGACCAATTTGGACTACTTATTAAGAGGTCAAATTTCATCATTTGGGCCGCTAAATAGATGAAGCTAATTTAATTTTTTATTATTTTTTTAATTTTTATATAAAAAAAAGTTGACCAATTATTAAAATCAATCGACCAATTATGACTATTTTGAGATGAATTGAAATAATTTTAGAACCAATTTGTAGGATTAATTTGGGGTGCCAAAAATTTTTCGATGTCCTTGAAATTTTTACCCCTCTGTAACTATTGTGAAAGTATTGACCAATTACTAAAAATAACTGACCTATAATGACCATTTTGTGACCAATTTGGACAATTTTTAAGAGGTCAAATTTCACTATTTGGGGTGCTAACTAGATGGAGCCTTGTTACAAACCTTTTTTTATCGAGGCTTAAACAAAAAAAAAAAATCATTCATTTCATTCATTTGGCTACAGTCAGCAGTAATATAATTATAAAATGGCAATTCGTCAGAGCTATAGAATAAAAGAATTACCTACCGCGGAACGAAAACATCGTGACTTCCCGGAAAAAAATGATCGGGCTTGGTCATGTATGAAAAATTACTGGGCCTGAACAAGCCTAATCGGATATGAACAGGCATGATTATGTAAAATTTCAGGCCTGCTCATACAGGAGTAGGCATGACCATGTATGATCAGGCCTGAACGTATTTTTACTCTTTAGATATGATCATACATTAACAGATCTGATCAGACATGAAGAGACATGATATTGTCTAATTTCCTAAACAGGCCTGATCCCGGCCATTTTTCATGCATAACTAGGCCTGATCATTTTTTCTCGGGTTGCTGTGTCTTTTATATACGCGAACCCACGAAAGTTTTACGAAGATAATTAAACTATAGCTTTAGAAAAAGAAGAAGTGTTTGCCTAGAAGTAGAGTATTTACAGGCACGTCATGATACAATACAGGTTTGGTATTAGTTTAAATTAAAACAAAACACATTTAGCTTAATTGTAAACATTCTTAGAATGTGGCAGGCCCTCTGATGAGATAACATCAATGAGGATAGTCGGCGGTCGAAGAGCGGAGCCACACTCATTTCCCTGGACAATCTCCATTATTAAAGAAGGACGTCAACACTGTGGAGGCGCTTTGATCACCGATACACATATCCTTAGCGCTGGTCATTGCTTTAAATGGTAATTTTTTACTGGTACTTAGACGGTTTTTGTTTTATAACAAACTCGTTTCGCCCTGCGGTTTCACCCGTGGTAGATGTGTGTACAAAATGATTTCGTTACGAATTCCTTACAATTATTTATTGAGTAATAACTCAACTTCTAGACGGTGTATCGAGATAAAATCCACCACCAGATTTTAAGTTTGACCTCTAGGATATCTGTGAAAAGCGCATTCAATTTCGTGCAACAGATTTCAAGTGACGACACAGACAGACAACAATTCTTATAATATCTTTTATAAAGATCTTTTATAAAGATTTGTAACCATTCGAATAAACGGTTATTCGAATTGTTACAATTTTATTATATTAATAGATAGAAGATGTAGTAGTTGAATCATAATCAAGTGCTCCGTAAATATATTTTAGGGATGATAAGGATTTAATGAGAGTACTAATCGGTCTAGATAGTATGGACGATCTAAGTAATGTAGAAGAGAGAGCAATATCAAAGGTGATCATTCACGAAAATTTCAAGTCAACAGCCGTCCGAGACGAGAACGATATAGCAATCGCTACAATTAATAGGCCAGTAGCATTTAGCAAGACTATACGGCCTATTTGTTTACCAGAACGAGGTAAGTTATTATTACAAAATACGTTTGTTACATATCTTATTTATTACTCTCATACATTCTCATATATTTCTCTATAATTATATCTTAGTCAATTTAATCACAGAGGAATATATGACTTATAATTATGTGTAATGCCACTATAAATATGCTATGGGTAAAATTAAGGTCATTAATATTTTATTAACTGTAGTAAATATTAATGTAGATACCGTTTGAATTAATTACCTGCCGTCGCATTTCAAGTCAGGTTTTTGGTTACAATAATGTCACTCGGATCCAGTTGAAAACTTGTTCTTGCTCTCTGATCATTCACGCCTACGTCAGCGATTTGAATAGCTTTATTTACAGACAATAATAATGTTTATTATTTAGAGATAAACTTATTTAGGCCAAATGTTTATAATTCAATATTTGTTATAGTCTTGGTAAATATCTTTTATTCTTTGTAAAGAAAATTCTACATTGGAATCATCACAAATAATTTTGTTCAAAAATTGAGTTAATTCTCAATGAAAATCGAATTTAGCGATTAGTAAATAAACAAAATCAAGATTTTGTACAATTTTCAAGTTTCATATTCTAAAAATATACGTATTTATTTTGCTGTCGTTAAACTTGTCTTTTTACAATAGACCTAATACGAGTACGTGTAAAGGTAAATACATACTATATAAATACATTATATAGGTAAACATACACAAAATAATTCAAAAGTATATAAAAAAAATTATAGTGATAGAAGATATTTAAAACTAAAACACTTATAGAAAATTATAAGCCTCATCCATTTCACTGAATCGATTTAGCTAGCAAATACAATTAACATGAATATTTTAAATTCTAGAGCAAAATTTTGGCGGCAGAGTAGGAACGGTAGTTGGTTGGGGGCGTCTCGGTGTAGATGCATCCTCATCGAGTGTACTAATGAAAGCTAGTCTTCGTATACTAAGTGATGAGGAATGTATGAATTCAAAACTATCAATACATATTGAACCAACTATGATGTGTGCTTTCAGTAAAGGAAAGGATGGTTGCCAGGTACCGAGTACTACTATTTATTTTTATTTAAAATTTTACATGGCTTTTAATTGTTCAATTAAAGAAACAAAAATTAAAAAAAATTATGAAGTATGGTTCTAAGTATCATTATTTAATGCAAAGTCAGTATTTTAATAACTACATCTTATCTAGAAAAAAGAAATATTACAGTTAATTCAGATAAATATCTCAAGGAGCAGTAAAATTTATGCCTTTACATTTATGAACATTGCTATTTACTTTAAATTATTATTATTGTATAATTAAATATAATATACATTTTCTTTCATATTGAAAAAAATAGGGTGACAGTGGTGGACCTTTATTAGTGTTTGAAGGTGTTGGAAGATACGTGCAAGCAGGTAAATTATCAAATATCAAATATGTCAATTTGACGATTCTTTCAGACTATACGGCATTTCTTGCAACAAGAGTTCAGGTCGGTTTTCCCGCGACGGTTCCCGAGATGAATGCGACGGTGAATGAGACCATTAAAAGAGCTATTGTCACCATCGACGTTCCTGCTCTTATTGAGCCTACTGGAATTAGTCGCGATGATGGCAAGGGACCTGATGGTATAACACTGATTCCCTGGGAAAGGGGACGGGCTCTTTTGTGGGACGCAATCAGCGTCGATACATTAGCTCCGTCTCATGTCAGGGAGACAGCTTTAAGATCGGGAACCGCTGTGGAGAAAACTAAAATGACTAAACGGCACAAATATTCGTCACTTATCCCAAGTTATGTTTTTGTGCCGTTTGCAGTCGAAACACGTGGACCTTGAAGTAGCAGTGCAAAAAAAATTCTAAAAGAATTGACCCCACGTCTCATAGCCTGCACTGGACAGGAGGGCTGGTGCATTTTTTGCCCAGAGAATCGGAATTGCGATTCAACGGGAAAATGCTGCGAGTATTCTTGGCACCATTCCATGCAAACATGGTTTATATCAAAACTTTCTGTAAATATTTAGTTTAAGTTTTGCATTGTACATATTATGTATAATATTGTAAAATTTTAAAACATAACATTCTGTCAAAATTATTAAAGTCAATATTCATAGTGATCTTGGCGATATAAATAAGGTAAACTGAATCTTAAATACTGTTTCTTATGAACTTAAATACCAGCATGTTTTTTTTTCCGTTTCTTTAATGTAGCTGCTATCAAATTAATTGTTGGCGGTCCCTTTTTATCCAACAGTGGTTTTAAAATTGACAATTTGTTTCTACAACTTTTTTTCTAATTTTTTTTAATGTAAAAGAATGTGATGGTTTTTTTTTAATTTTTAGGTATTGTCTCTTGGGGAATAGGTTGTGCTGATCCAAGATATCCAGGTTAGTACAGCTTACATCTTCGTTTAATATTAAAATATATATATATATATATATATATATATATAAATATATATATATATATATATATATATATATATATATATATATAATTATGTAGAGCAGTTACTACTCATGACTTCCTCTACGTGGATTAAAAAAAAAGAGTTCTGAGGTATATTATAAATATGTATATCTATTCTATTATTTGCTGATTTTAATAACTGATTGACCATTAGAGAAATGTACTCGTATGTAAAATAAAATAAATAATTAACGTTTCACACTCAACGGCCCTCACAAGGATGTAAATCCCGTGTGGGGACACCGTCCGGTAGCACTCACGACACTATCACAAACACCCAGACCACTTACATCTGTATGGCTTATACCAATATTTGTCATGTGTGGGGATGGTGTCCATTGCGCCAACGCGTCGTAAGTCGAGAACAACTGAAAAATAATCTCCTATATAATAATTTCGAGATTTACTGTAACTTCTTGAAAACGGCTGTAACAATATAAAAATTTCTGTAAAAGGGTTAAGTTCAAATATAAATAATTTGTTAATTTATGAACATAGGTAGGTAGGTCTGATGAAAACAACAATGCTACTTCCACTTATTACATCTTTAATATTAAAATTAAGTAGGTTACTTTAGCAGAAATATTACTTATAAGTAGTAGCTATATTATTTTAATAAAAAAGTATAAAATTAAAATATTTGCATTTTGTATTATAATAAACGAATAATTCTATGTTTTCAGGAGTTTACACAAAAGTTAGCTTATACATCGATTGGATCAAAAAGCAAACAACCGGGGGAAAGACATGCGACTAGATGAAATTTAAATAATGATATACTTTTTTAATAAAGCAAAATAATTATAACAGTTGATATTTTATTAGAATGAAGCAAAAAATAAAAAAAAAAGATATTTTATATTAATTCCTACCATAAGTTTTTAACTTTAAATGGCCCTTTTCACCAACCTCGAGTAAAGTGTTAAAGTACCAAGTAAGAATTTTATGACATTCGAGAAGCATTAACTAATGGATCAAATGTTATTTATAATTGACGAGTTACCTATTATAGCTGATGCTTATGCGGTGAAACAATATAAAGAAATTAGTGAAACAAAAAATAAAATTTTTAGAGCACAGGATAGTGATGTTGATATAGATGTGCTTTATTTGTTTTTCGTACTTGAGTGACTTTTTGATAAATTTCGTTTGTTGAAGGACATGTGTCAAGTTTATAATTTAGAGAAAACTAATAGTAATTTTTGAAACAGAAAGTTATTATCGAGCTATTCAAATTTTCTTCAAGTTTCTCAATTTTGAATCAGTCGTATAGTAGTGCTTATCTTAAAATATCTTGGCGAACAATAAATATTATTTAAAGAACTATACGACCATACCTTGTAATTTTTGTTTATGAAAAAAGGGCTTCCTTTATGAAAAAAGAGCAGACAGCTCCACTTGATTAAGTTGTTAGGTATCGCTCCCTTAGATCTCTGTAACATTAGGGGAGTTGCGGGTGTGTTACTGGTCTTAAACGTGTATAAACAATCCCTTCATACTGAACGACCCACGAGTGAAGTTGAACGAGAATCATAAACACAGACATCTAGACCACGTCGAATATCAGATAGACTATATTATAAACATTTGTCATGAGCGCAGATCGAACCCGCGATCGCTAGCGCAACAGCCAGTAGCTGTAACCACTGCGCCAATCTATCGTCATTAATAATATATACCTATACGAGAAAGGAGTACTATTGTAAGATGTTTTGAATTGTATAAAAATGGGTTTCTATTATTATAAAAGTAACAAAAAAGTAAAAATATATTTATTTGGGACATCACAAATAAATAAATAAACAATACTGAAGTAGTTGGAGTATGATTTAAATAATAATGATTAAATATTAAGTTTCAAAATAAGTAAATAAAACTATAACAATTATAATATAATTATGTATAATGAAACAATTAGATAATAATTATATATATACACAAATATATATACACATTACACACATACACATACATATATATACTCACACATTAGGGTGGTGCGGAAAAATTCAAGTTTTGAATTCATAGTTCCTATAGTGCGGAAAAGTTGCGATATGTATAATATATAGAAGAAAAACAAAAAAAAAAAATTTTTTTTGAAACCGGACTTTATCTTCCGATCGCGCAATCAGCCGAAAGTTTCATAAAATTAGTGAAAATCGTAATTTTCCTTAATTTTTTTTTTTTTGTATTTTTTTAATTGTTATTTTAAGTTACTATAGCAAAATTCTCATTCTTCAAGCATTGAAAAACAGTAAAAAAAGTTTTTTTTTCACTAGGAGTATATATTCCGATCGCGCAAGTCTATAGAAATATAACGAAATCTACCATTTTTGGTCATATTGAATTTGTTTGGAAAAATAGCAATATGAGGGCAAAAAAGTGTTAAATTTTAGTTAAAGCCATTTGTGCAGCTCTTCGCTTGTTTGTATATTAATAATAATATAAAAACAACCCAGAACTCACCACGAGGTGGTGGCTGCACTTCGAGTTCCACCTACACCCTTCCCAACCATCCAACCAATATGAAGAGTGCGTGTTTGCTATTTATATTATTCACATTACTTACATTGCATGTTTGGTATTTACTTTGGTTTAGTCTTACTGCTTAGATTTATTTTATTATACCTTGTTTACTCTTTACTTGTGCTTGGTTTAGAAAAAACTCTGTACTGTGATTTGCTTTCAAAATTGGGCATAATTGATCTAGATTCTAGTGTAGCTCTGATGTAACCGTCTCTTGATTGGGCCCCACACACCTTTAGTGACGCTTCTGTTACCAGCTTAACGCACCTTTCGACGGCTTGCGTGTGACTGGGGAATCTTTTGATATCCCAATCTGGAATAACACAAGTCTGAATTAACAATAATATTTCGTCATCGGATACATTTCGAAGAAGAGGAGGAGAAAAATGCCAGCCATGTTCAAAGGGTAAAACCATTAGGAACTTTATCACTCCTACTTTGAACTTCGATGCTTCAGACTACACAGAGATGATCGATTGGAGTAACACAAGGATTTTTTCTCAATGTCAAATTCAATGTTAATAGCCAGACAGGCGATTTGGTTATGAAGTTAACCGAATACTTCAAACGCGAATCAGTTAATGGTAGATCTTTATTGCCACGTTATTATCGCGTTGTAGAAGCATTTGGAATCGCCAAAAAAACTATTCGAACTATCTTGAAGGTAAAGTAGGGGCCTTTCAGTAGGTACTGAAGAAAATATATAACGTACTCTTACAAAGAGGAAGAAAAGGAAGCCTGTAGCAGGTATTGAAACATTTGACGCAATGAATGAATAAAATGAATGAATGTTATTGTAACGAAAGATATTAAATTAAAAACAAATCGACTTTTCGTACCATTGTATCATTTAAAAATACCCACAATATTAAAGTTCAAGTAAAATTTTCTAATCAGAACTTTAATCCAATGCACTTTAGATTACATAATCAAATTGATCAAATACTTATACAAACTTGAATCAATAAAATCAATCAGTGCAATTCTAAAATAATTGACACGTCTCATACTCATAGCCTCCACTGGTGACAGGAGTACAGCTCCATGATGGTGGCACTAAAAATAAAATTTAATATTTCTAATTTTTTCTAGTTATTGCGCATGAAAAATGCATCAAAAATCTCAAGGGAAAGGTTTGCGCGAATATTGGTTTTTGAGAAAATTAAAATTTTCTACCGCGTGCTGCATGCTCTTTATTTTGTTGTTAAATATTTTGTTTAATTAATTTGATGTCTACGAAAGCGGAAATAGATAGATTTTTGTATGCGCAAACAGCACTCCCATAAGTTTTATGCCCAAACTTATTATTTATTGAATTAAAAAATAATCGAATCGATTTTTAGTGAGTATCGAATATCGAGAAGTATGGTTACATCGCTAGTTACGACGCGATGACAAATGTCAAAATGGCTTAAGCACATCAGACGAGGCTATATGGCTTAGTACCTTTGCCTATCCCTTAATGGGGATAAATTACACAAAAAAACAGGCCTATTAAATTTTGAAGACTATAAAAACCACCACCTCTCTCCTTTCCAATCTTAGTTTCCTACTATTCTCTCTCTTGTATGTTTAGTCAACGATTTTCGATCATCTCAGATAGTGCCAGTATTTATGGGAATTAAAACTCAATGTTTAACAATATTTTTCCCAAAGCTGTAAACACCTACTTATTTTTGTAAATGTACACATTATGCAGAATCTACATTCCGAATCGGTGGAAGCTTTACTTTTACAAAATAATAATCAGTTTAAAGTTTTAATTAATTTGTAAAATGACGCTTCGAAGGTGCTCGTGAGGCTTATTTGAATAGAGTTGATTTTGATTTTTGATTTTGATTGTTTCAAGTGTGTAAATATCTTGTGACGTACATGCAAGGAATTTATATACAAACTGGAATGCGCACGTGCACTCAAAAAACGTTCCTAAGAGACAGCCACTATATGGGATTGCATCTCTTTCTACTAGTATGACCATGATTCAAGGAATAGAGAAAAATTATATTTTAAATAAGTTAACGAAATTGTTATATATATATTAAATCAATATGTCTACCTAGATGTAAAATTAAAAAAAAAATGAAATAAATAGTATGTATTAGGTGTAGTGTTTTTAGAATTCATTTAAGTTATGAGTTTTCACTCAATTTTATGAGTTGTTATAATTCACGCAAAACTGTACGAGTTCAATAATTTACAGAGGCCCAAACTCTACTATTGTAAAATTCTCAATTTAACCAAGTATCTGTATCTATACATACTTGGTTCAAATAAGAATAATTTCACGTCAAGAATTTAAATTCTAGTAAAAAAACATCATTCATCGATTTCATAATATCACAAATTAGTGGATATTTACTATTTGTCATTCATGACTTTTATAGATAAATTAATAGTCATAATAACAGATTGTCAAAACTAAATTTTATTGTTTTTATTTACTTTAACTTACAAATAGATAATACAACCATATGTATATTTTATAGCCACCCTATAAAAGCTAAGACAAAATCCCATATAGTCAACGGTCCTGATCGGAACGATTTTTCTCCTTTACATGTTGGAAACAAATGTCAACTTTATGCTAGCTATTTCAAGGGTCATTTTTTAAATAAGTGTTCCAGTTATGATATAAATTCCTTACGTAAACGTAACTATGACTATTTTATTTAAGCATACGATATGAATATAATTTCATCCTACTTGTCAATATATTCCTTTTAAATGACTTCCCAAAACTTTTTTTTATGTAAAGGGTTTTTCATTAAGAGCGCTTGAACTTTGATATAATAAAAATAAATAAATAAAATAATAATAAAATTGTATATTTAAATATGCACCTTGAAATAACAGCCATAAGGTTGACATTTGTTTCCAACTTTACATAAGTGAAAAAATCGTTCCGAGCATTTCGTTGACTACTGGTATTTTGTCTCTTTCTTATGAGTGCACGTGCGAATTCCAGTTTGTATATAAATTCCTTGATTCTGATAGACCAATTATTTTGGATGACATTTTCGCATTAAAAAATTTAATAATTTAGAGAGCAGCATTCGATACTCGCTTCATCATCATCATCATTATATCAGCCGTTGGATGTCCACTGTTGAACGTAGGCCTCCCCATCGACTTCCAGAGCGACCGGTTTAAAGCAGCCTCCATCCAACGGCTTCCGGCGACTTTCCTCAAGTCGTCTGTCCATCTCGTGGACGGCCGTCCGACGCTGCGCTTGCCAATACGTCGTCTCCACTCGAGAACCTTTCTGCTCCATCGGCCATAAGTTCTTCGAGCTATGTGGCCTGCCCACTGCCACTTCAGTTTGCAACTCCGTTGGGTTATGTCGGCAAACTTCGTTCGTCTGCGGATCTCATCATTTCTGATTTGATCTCGCAGAGAAATACCAAGCATAGCCCTCTCCATTGCACGCTGTGCGACTTGGAGCTTGTTTAAAAGGCCCATAGTCAGAGACCACGTCTCAGAACCGTATGTCATCACTGGTAACACACATTGGTCGAAGACTTTCAACTTCAGGCACTGAGGTATGACAGATAAAAAGATGTTTTTTAACTTCCCGAACGCTGCCCAACCTAGCTGGATTCGACGATTGACCTCTTTCTCGAAGTTGGACCTACCATGATGGACATTTTGTCCAAGGTAGATGTACTCGTCAACAACTTCGAGAATAGAATCTCCAATCGATATTGGGGTAACACTCGCTTACAAGACAAAAATTCTGAGAAGTATGTTGAATTCATAGAAAAACACATTTTTAATATAATACAAAAATGCATGAATACATGCCAGTACATAATTAAATGACTAATATTAATAATTCTCTGTTTTGAAATTTTTTTTTTAAACAGTTTTTGCTGTATATGTAACTGTAATCATGTTTGTTAAATATTTGATTTTAATTAAAAAATAATAAATTTCGACTTAAAATGTGTTTAAAATCGTACTTTCTATTTTAAATATCTCTTATCTGTAATTCGTTCCACAGATAACGACAAATTTTACGTCCTTTTTTTACTTTGCTTTTCTAACTTGACTTTTGACGCGAACGCGTTCGTCATTCTAGTTGGTTGGCCTATTTATATACTCTTTGGTTGGCCTTTGGCCTACTTGTTATTTCTTTTATTGTTCTATTAGCTGTCTAAAGTTTTAAAATAAAGTAAATGTAGGACGTTTTATTTTTTCATTTGTTCCTTATGTAGTTATGTTAACTTATTTCGCTTGACATGATTAAATAGATTATAAAATGCCTAGCATCAGGAAATACCGACGTGACACAACCGAAGTCAGCTGTTGTTTAAAATATGTAATTTTTGGTGTAAATGTTTTATTTTGGGTGAGTAAAATGTTAACCTATTTTAAAGTAAATGACTACATTTATTTAAAATTAATTAAATGTTTTGACATATACTTTTAAGTTATCTCTTTGTAGAAAATCAAGGCTGCATTCACCAAAACTAATTGCAAGATATTTTTAATCGTGTACTAAATAGTTATAAAGACAACTTATTAAAATTTGATGTAGTATAATTTGTTTATTTAAAAATAATAAAGAAATATAAATATTGTAATATTGCATACATACGTACAAAGAAACGAAAAATTGCAATATCTCGTATTTATAAACATCAAAAGTAATTTCCTGCTATTTGCAGTTTCTGGGATTAATTGTGTTGGCAGTAGGTGTGTGGGCATGGACAGAAAAAGATACATTCAGTAATCTGTCTCGCTTGACTAATGTTGCTTTGGATCCAGCATTCATATTGATATGTGTTGGTAAGTAAACATTGTGAACTACTTCTTTAATACTACTAGAACAATCTTAGGTTTGGTTTGCCATATATTTAGAGCAATATTTTTTGTAAATTTATATTATTCATATAAGTTCTATAATTTAGATGTGATATTTAATTTTATTAATTTGATACATATATAAGAACATACACCCAGTACAAAAATAAATATTTGTACAAATACAAATAACTGCCTTGAGTGGGAATCGAACCCGTGACCACCAACATTGAGGTGATTATTTGCACCACTACATCAGAATCATCGTTGTAAGTGTATGTAAAATGCAATATAATTCTTTAATGATACTGTGTGTCATTCTATTAAAAATATATATAATACATAATAATATTTATATATAAGGGCTAGATTTAAGTCAGATTTGCTTTCAAAGGGAATACAATATATAACATATTTTTGAAAATTGAGCTAAAAGTAAAATAAGTAGCATCAAATTCTTGCTCGGTGTTAAAATTATCGACCAAAATTCATATAGTTGCTTGATTTTATTGCATTAATGTTAATTTTTTATATAAAGCTATATCTATCAACCCTTAATAATATTACAAGTACCTACATATGAAAGATACATGACTAAAATATAAAGTATGTATAACATAAAATATTCAAAACAGTAAAAGATGTTATTTTAAAATAAGTCCTTTGTGCTTAATTAAATTAATTACCCTTGAAATATTCTCTAACAATGGATGTTATTTGTTAATCTTATTTTAATTTTAAAACAAAGAACTATAAAAACAATGACATTATCAAACAATTTATGTCATTGTCAAAACTACACAGAAATTGGAATATAATTAAAAAATACTTCTGTTTCGTAATGTGGGCTGCCTTCTTTCATCTTAATTCATGACTAGTTTATTTTGCTTAGCTTGCATAATTAAGGTAATTTTTTGTTTTATTTATATGCTGACCACAATGTTTAAGTGAATTTATTGAAGTATGTGTACATAAGTGTACTAATTTGTTTATCCTGATGTCAAGTCCACTTTATTTAACGTTTTCGGAATAACTCTTATTTACCTTAGTTCGGCTTATGTAGCTTCTCTCTGACATTATTTAATACTACTAAAAGTCTTGCAATTTTCCATTGAGATTGAATAAAAAAAAAAATTACAGTATGACAATATAATAAATAAAAATTACAGTATGACATATCTATTAATACCCCAAAGTACACATTATTGCAAAATTCTGTGCAAAATATCACCTATGTTTGTTAGTCATTGATTTACCAGTTTTTTAAGGCCAGTTTTCTGAATCTCAGTTTTCGCCATTTAATTTTTTAATGATTACATACATACATTATCTATAATTATAATAAAGTTGTACATTTACTTTATTATTTTGTCTGTGCAAAAAGTGCTTCTCTGTATAATCTTGTTACCTTAGATTAATAGACATATAATTGATCTAAGCTTGTTACATCGTTTTGATTCATTATATATTTTTGTTTGACACGTCTTTGTAACTACTTATATTGATTATAAACTTCATTAAAACAAACAAACAAAAAAAAATATATATAATAAAAGAAAAATATCTTATAACTGTGTGTGTGACTCATGATTTCATAAATATCTTTAAGATATTAATTTATGCATGAGTGAAACGGTTCGAAATATGTATCGTGTTTTTAATCGCCTTTAACCTATTTAAGTTTATACAATCTTTGGATTTCTTTCTGTCTTTAGAGCCGAAACACATAACCGCGTTGCGTCGACGCAACGCTAAAATCGGCAGTTTGTGTTGTGGCGTTGCGGCGTCGCGAAAAAGAGCGTTTTTGTAGGGTAACCAGTAACCGTGATTTTTGATTGTGGATAATTCAATTTAATTATTTTAAATATTATAATTCACGTGAAATTTGTTATTATTTGAAGTTGTTATTTAAGTAGAATGCATAAAAAGTAATCCTTTGTACCGGAAATAATTTTGTCAATCAATTTTTTTATGCTGGTAGGATTTTAAACAACTTTTGTCTCAAAGACTAAACAAAATTTAAACAAAATGATACATAAATTAATATCTTACATTTATATTAGTTTTATAGATTAAATATAAATAAATCCAATAAAATAAAATAATCCGTCGGCGGCTCTTAGGCTTCCGGCGTAGTCGGTACGTAAAGTAGGTACTCTATGTCCTTTTCTGTACCCCAGACAACTGGTATGCAGAATTTCATGATGATCGGGATTCAGGTTAATAGTTAAGGCGTAAAAGCGTAACAAACAAAGAAACTCACTTTAGCATTTATCATATGCATGAAATTAGCATAAAATTAATTTACATATTTATAATTTAGGTACATCATACATGTCACTTGTTTGAACCGAGTCTTAAATTAGCTGTAAATCTAATAGTTAAAAGTAACAACATAACAACAATTGAGTTGAACTGTGAGCCGGTTCACAGCTCCGGTTCATGCATATGGTTCATGAGCTTATCTGCGGTTCATACAAATTCATTGAGTTACCCATGTCTAATAGACACAAAAAAAAAATATATATATACAGGGTGTCCCAGAACTCAACGTCAAGCCAAAACAGGGTGACAGGATCGATTGTAAGCATCATGAGAAAAATCAGAAAAAAAATCTATCCCATGCAGTTTGGAAATTATGGGCATTTAAGCAAAACTTAGAAATTTGGTCAAACTGTAACCATTTTTCGGTTATTGTGGTTAATTTTTATTATTTTTGTTCATTTAAACTTTGAAATCGTAACCATAAATAACATTTCTAGAACCACAATCAAAAATAATGACACAATTGCCCCAAGTTTTCTAGAATTAAGACTATTTGTTAAACTATGAATTTAAAATTTTCAAAATTTGTCGACTTTGAAAGGCTCTCCTTTAAAAAAAATGTACTAAGTGCCTTGGCAAGTACCATTAAAAGTTCGCGCATTTAATCAGGATTGTAAAATGGTACAATACTTGTTAGTTTCATACTAAAAAAAAACTAGTAAAAAAATAAAAACCTCAAGTAACCCGATTTTTGCTAACCCATTATACTCAGTTCAAATGTTTTTTATTCGCACAAGCTCTTGGTAGGTTTTTAATTTAACAGCAAAATGATGAGAGAGATGGATAGTGTACATGTTTGCCATGAGCGAGCGAGACAGATAGTGACGCCACGCCACTGTGAGCGAGACGTAACGTCTCACTAGACGGAGATGCGCCTGACACCGTTGACTGTTAGTACGTTTCGCTCATTCGTCTACTGCGCACCTCTCCGTATTCGCTTGTGTTGATTTAGTTCTGACAACTTTGGCTTCTCTCTTTTGGAATTGGATTTTTGTGTTGGCATCTTTATTATCTACCATGCCTACGCGCTACACTTTACATGAATATGCGAACATGCATCTCATTTATGGAGAATGCAGATGCAACGCAAGTGCCGCCGCTAGACTTTATCGTGAAAGATATCCAAATTTAGAGCGCTATCCCGATCACCGCGTGTTTGTTAATGTGCACCGTTCACTCACGGAGTGCGGCCATTTCCCGAATCAAATACGGGCTGGAGGTAGAGCTCACTTTCCTAACGAGGAGGAAGTGTTGCAAGAGGTAGCAGATGACCCAAGTATTTCAGTTTCAGTTCGTGGAATTGAAGAAAGAACGGGAATACCCAAAAGCACAGCACATCGTATTTTACAAAAAGCCGAAATGCATCCGTTTCACGCACAACGAGTTCAAAGTCTTCTTCCTCGAGATTATCCTGAAAGGATTTCATTTTGTAGAACAATGCTACAGAGGCATAATGAAAATCCCCAATTCATCCAAAAAGTTCTCTGGTCTGATGAAACTACATTTAAAAAAGATGGTTACATAAACTTACACAATTTTCACGAGTGGCATGTGTCGAATCCATATTTAATGCGAGAAGACAGATCCCAGTATCGCTTTAAGGTAAACCTGTGGACCGGAATTTTAAACGGCAAAGTTGTTGGGCCTTTTGAGCTGCCTGAGAACTTGAATGCCACGAATTACCTACATTTTTTACGAGAAAATTTACCATCTTTGTTAGAGGACGTACCTCTAACAGATCGTCGCCACATGTGGTATCAACAAGATGGCTGTCCAGCGCATTACGCAGTGCAAGTCAAAGATTTCCTTAACCAGGAATATCCGGGAAGGTGGATTGGACGTTCAGGCACTATCTCGTGGCCAGCCCGTTCCCCAGATTTAAATCCACTGGATTTTTTTTATTGGGGCGTTCTCAAAGAAAAAGTTTATACAAAGCCCATTGACAGCGTAGTCGAACTGCGTGAACGAATTTCTCAAGCTGCTGAGGACATCAACTCTCGAGGATATGCCCGGCTAATAAATAGATCTTTTTTAAGAAGATGTAGAGCGTGTATTGAGGCTGATGGCAAACAATTTGAACATTTATTGTAATAAAAAATGTTATTTCCTTTTATTCTAATAAACCTAAACTAAACTAAGTCGAGATTTTTCATTATTTTATTAATTTTACTTACTTTTGTTGACTTTGGTAAAAGCGGCGTCACTCTCTGTCTCGCTCGCTAATGACAAACATGTCCACTATCCATCTCTCTCATCATTTTGCCGTGAAATTAAGAACCTACCAAGAGCTTGTACGAATAAAAAAACATTTGAACTGAGTATAATGGGTTAGCAAAAATCGGGTTACTTGAGGTTTTTATTTTTTTACTAGTTTTTTTTTAGTATGAAACTAACAAGTATTGTACCATTTTACAATCCTGATTAAATGCACGAACTTTTAATGGTACTTGCCAAGGCACTTAGTACATTTTTTTTAAAGGAGGGCCTTTCAAAGTCGACAAATTTTGAAAATTTTAAATTCATAGTTTAACAAATAGTCTTAATTCTAGAAAACTTGGGGCAATTGTGTCATTATTTTTGATTGTGGTTCTAGAAATGTTATTTATGGTTACGATTTCAAAGTTTAAATGAACAAAAATAATAAAAATTAACCACAATAACCGAAAAATGGTTACAGTTTGACCAAATTTCTAAGTTTTGCTTAAATGCCCATAATTTCCAAACTGCATGGGATAGATTTTTTTTCTGATTTTTCTCATGATGCTTACAATCGATCCTGTCACCCTGTTTTGGCTTGACGTTGAGTTCTGGGACACCCTGTATATAAAAATAGACACAAAATGTTAATAAATCATTGTCAACAAGTATGACGTCATAACGCCTGAATTTGAGGTGCCGCGCCGCTAAAATCGGCGGTGACGCCACCGCCGATTTTAGCGTTGCGGCGTCGCAACGCGGTTATGTGTTTCGGCCCTTAATGTCAAATGCCCTAACATTTCTTGGATTTTCATGTTTTTGCCCTTTGTGATAAAATAACGGCACTGTCGTCGTGTTTCGTTCGGTTTGTGAGAGATCCGGTGGCCCATCCCTTCCCTTCCCTCCACAGATAAAGTGGAACATCCCTCCCATCACTAAATGCCGGCAACGCACCCGCTAAAACTCTGATGTAGCGGGTGTCTATTGATGTCGTTCTTGCTTACCATCAGGTGAATCGACTGTCCGTTTGCCCCCCTCTAGTATTAAAAAAAAAAAAAAAAAAAATATATATATATATATATATATATATATATATATATATATATATATATTCAAACAAAAAATAAACACCACAAGTACTATATTATTATTATTTATAAGCGGTTTGCTCAAACTAATAACATTTTGAGGTATTTTTAAAAGTAAGGCAATGTTTTGTCTCAACTTCCAAACATTACCTGACACATTTTGCATGCCTCACAACTCGCAAGTGAGTGGGAGCTTTAGGCCGAGACTTCACCAGAGCGGAGATGTGCGGAGATGTGTTTTAACAACCAATATAATTTCATTCAGTGTTATTCACTCAAGCGAAGGGGAGACGAGGTGTGTGAATAACGAAATCCTATTGGTTGCTTAAACACATCTCCGCACATCTCCGCTCTGGTGGAGTCTCGGCCTTACTCTCGACATGCCGCTACGTGATGATTTTACAATATATAATAATAATAATAATAATTATATACTTTATTGCACACCAAAACAAAGTACAAAATTAAAGATACAAGCTAACTTAGCTACTACTACTAACTAAGCTAGCAATATATAATTGTTAGTATGTCTTAATATACAAAATCAGTGAAAAAAAGGATGTTTTAACACTAGATATATTAAATTATAAATTCAGCGTACTTTTTTTAAAAGTAAATTCTTTAATTTTATTTACAAAAAATGTAGTGGTACGGTTGACAGCTAGTCTATGCTCTTTCTTGTTTGTCTTCACTTTTCAGAAAAATATACGCAATAAAATGAAATAAATCTTTCTCGATAAGTTTTTATTCACCCTTCGGACGATCTCAATAGTGAAGATGTGCGAATAGTGTAGATTTCGATATTGCTGTAGAATAATAAATTTTACACATCTTTTCCATTTCAAAATGATTGATTTTTTTTTCGTTGTCACTTTGTGGTCATTAAAAGTATTTCTAACTTCCCGCTCAATGATTTTCAAAAAATCGGGAAGTTATTAGCTTCACCTAGTTTTCAAAAATCGAGGTTTCTTTAAATCTCAACGTCTTGAGCTATTGTAAGATGACGTTTTTGCGATATTGGATAATTAAGAAAATTACCTCGAAATCCTACAAGTATATTTTTCTTTAGTGGTCTAAATAAATGTGTAACTATGCACAGAAATAAAATACGTAGATATACTCCGACTCGACTGTACGGCGAAGTAAACTGTTTCTCAGCGTTGTCTGCAGTTATATTCTTATTTTCTACGAAACTCACAGCAATGTTCAGTAAACTCTCATCGTAATCTCTGTATCTTCTTAGTTGTTTACTCACTGTGACTGAGTGAAAGTCCCTTAAAAAAATTAAATAAGTGTAAATATTCGATAACATTAAGTATGAGTAGTTGCATATAGATATGCATGATCCCGAAAAGAATACACAATATTGGTCTCATGATTTATACCTGAAAATAAAAAACTAAAATGTAACGTGTGTCAATCCTAGCTTAGGTAATAAGGCTTGGTATATATGTTCGAAAAATATGCCTAACTTGGCCCTTATCAGTGTTTTTCACTAAATATTGGTGAATGGGCTTCGTTTATAATAAAAAACGGTCGAACTATTAGTGTTTTATAGAATGAATGCAAAAAAAGTATAATTATTCATATTTAAATAACTTACACTAAATGTTTTTCACGAATCTGGTAACCGTCTTGATGCTCTTTAGTTTAATTCGCGAATGCCAAGAATTTGTACATTCTACAAATATAAAAATATTATACATATAAAATTTTTCATTATCATACTTAATAAATTGCGAAAGATTAAGATCTTTTATTTTTTGATTTTATTTTTTGTTTTTTTATCAATTTAGGCACACTTCAGACATGAGGAAAAATTAGAGAGTTTGACGGTACTTGATTCAAGTTTGTTGTCGAGAAAAAACTTAAGGGCCGATTTACATTATCTTAGTGTTTAGGAGAGTACTTTAGGATAGTACTTTAGTTGAAACATGTAAACGCTACTTGCTTTAGTACGGTTCTACTTGCTTTAGTACGGTTCTACTCGCTTTCAAGTTGAATCAAAATAGAATCGCTTTCTATTTTTGTTTCAAGTAATACCCCTCCCGCGCCCGCGCATACCTCGGCGCGTCACTCGGCTCTTCCCTCGTTGTGTGTAAACACGTAATTTAGCAAAATCTTTAGGAGAGTGTACAAGTGCCGTGAAACGCATGAAACGCGTGCGTGTTTTTCATTAATAAAGATGGCTAAATGGTCGGAAGACTATTACACAACACAACTTATTACAGACACAACTATTAAATTTGTGTCTGAATATGTTGTTCACGAATTTTTTTGGAACATTAAAAACAGAAGAACTTCCTCCAAGCATGGATCTGCGACTAATCCATTGATGCTCCCATATTCGTTTCGGTTTATTTATTTCGAATAAAATGTCGTCTTCTATTTGTTCTACAACTATAGTTAGTATCTTGCGTAGAATAGCGCGTATTTGGCGACTTCGTTGCGCGTTCATTGTGGCGTTGAAATGATACTCTACTGGAAGAAATGTAAACGTTCACTCGCAGCGCACTAAAGCACTAAAGCACTTGCCTTTCAAGTTGTACTAAAATACTCTCCTAAACACTAAGATAATGTAAATCGGCCCTAACGATCTAAATATGCATAGATTAACTAAAAATAGAGAGTTTAATGTCATAAGTTAGCTACTGGCTTTACTTGTTTGAAAGTATCTTAATTAGTTTTAATTGAAGATCTTTTTTTAATAATGCAATTTATATAATTATGTTGCATAATTAAATTTGTTATTTCTTAACATATCCAATAAGTTCTGTTTGTTGCATTAATATAAAATATTTCGTTTTATTGATTATTTACTAAGTACCTATGTTGCAGATTTAACCTTGATAAAATTAGTTTTATTGTATTTCTAATTGCATAAGTTCTCTTAACAAAATTTAAGATATAATTAAACATTATAAAACAAGTATGCTTAATTAAAAAAATCAAAAAACCCGACTGCGTAAAATACTCTTATTATAAACTAAAAAGAATAAAACAATTTACTAGCTTTCATTTGATACCCATATTGCTACAGTAAGAAAAAAAAAATTCAACTCCCCCCCTCATTCCGGCATTTGCGGGCGCCATTTTGAAAATTTATATAGCCTATGTCACTACTACAATTAAGACAAATCCAACGACACCTCATATGTCAAATACCGTCCAGCCGTTTGGGCTGTAGGGCGCGCCAAAGAAATGGACATACATACATACATACATACATACATACATACATACATATATACATACATACATACATACATACATACATACATACATACACTCGAAAAACATAACCCTCCTTCTGTCGCAGTCGGGTAATAATAGAAAAAAATAATATAAATAATAGAAATGTTAATTACCAACTATTTAATAAAATACATATTTTAACATTATTTTAATTTTAAATACTATAACATCGTTCACGAAAAAAAAATGTGATCGTGTATGTAATTTGTATTTACTTATATATAAATAACAATTAAGAAAAAAAAAATTACTAAAAAAAAAAGAAGGTCTAAATCTTCATTGTGTTTCAAAAGTATTACTTAATATCGTATGGACATTTTTATGCTACATTTTATTGTTGGTTAAACATTGTATATAATATGTTTATTTATGTTTCAGGTACAATGACATTTATAATAGGCTTTACGGGATGCGTCGGTGCCTTGCGTGAGAACACGTGCCTATTAGCTTGTGTTAGTACTCGTATTGTTTATTGACCTTAACATGCTAATACAATGCTAATGAATACGCGGCTAAAAATATATTCTTATTATGCACACGAAATTTTTAACCGTAATTCAAGTTATTTAAATATATATTAATAACGAACCGAAACGTTGAATGTATATTTTTTGAAGTGAAACTTCTTTATCGGGGTTGGAAAAAATTTACGCGTTACGCGTCACATTTTTTCGTTACGCGCCATCTTGTAAAACTGTATTTACTCGACTGCGACAGAAGAAGTGTTATGTTTTTCGAGTGTATGTATGTGCGTATGTGCGTTTGTGCGTATGTGCGTATGTGCGTATGTTCGTATGTTCGTATGTGCGTATGTGCGTATGTGCGTATGTGCGTATGTGCGTATGTGCGTATAATTACGATCGTATAAAAAGTAAACTGTTTTTATTATAAGTTTCACTTCTTACGAGTGTACGCTAGTACACGCACAATTTTTTTTTTTAATTTGATAATGAAACCGTCCTTTTATTCATACAATAATAATTATTGTTCCAGTATGCAGTATTCCTCGCTCTTCTTCTATTGGCGGAAATGACAGCTGGAATATTATTCTTCGTCTTCAAAGATTGGGTAAATATATCTTTATTAATTAGTTATAAATTATTATCTACATATATTTGTTGCGATTTTATCCGTGTACTTTGCCAATCCCGAATAGAGAGTAGCCTATGTTAACACATATTAACCGCTGGACCGTTTTAGCGTAAAATAGTAACGACATCCTTTCGTCCTATCCTTCCTTACAAGCTATCATGTCTATAGTATTTATACCGTTAATCCGTAGATAATAGATATTAATTTATACTATATTTTAATTATCCTTTTATTTATAACACTCATTATAATTAATATTTTTCAGATTAAACATCAAGCCACAACTGGATTCCAGGCATTTATCACACATTACAGAGAAGATCCCGATCAGCAGAATTTGATTGATTGGATCCAAGAAGATTGGGTATGAACGATTTTGAATATCTGAAAATGGTCTAGGCTCTAGTGCCACAAACGAGTATATTAAATATATCTACATCTACATATAATTCGCCATTTTAAATTTGTTTAAAAATATCGATAGATATGTAAATTAAAATAACAAAGTTAAATTTTTCTTACCCAATTAAAATTTTAATATCAGCTATAAACAATTGTGTACCGGTTATTCTACTTTATACGGCATTCCTTTAAATAAAGTAATGCTAATATTCAAATATTTTCAAATTTAAAATTTTATCATCAGATTTTTCTCATACAGTTTGTATCGAATCCATAGACGTTCTTGATTTAATTATAGTACAGTAATATGTATCATACTATGCAAAATGTAATATATGCGAAAAATAATAGTTAAAAAAAACTAAAAAACACGCTTTTATAATTAAACCAAACTAAAATGTAGAAAATATTTTTTTTAATAATTCAAATTAAGGATAGAGTGATAAATAAAAGAAATAATTTTAATGGTAAAAAACGTGGGGTGCCTGATATTAACATTCCATTGATAGGGTCGTATGAGGCAAGTGTGCGTAGGTAAGCTTAAGCAAATCCATGTACTTATTTCAGTCCAAAGTGAATGGGATTGCGCACACTTACCCACAGCGCATAAGGCTACCAAGTTTCAATGAAATCTAAACTTAGGAAGTGGGTCAAAATGAAGTCCAAAGGAGTCGTTTACAAACATACAAACATACAAACATACAGGTGAAGCTAATAAAAAGGGTGTAAAATAAATTAATTTGTGACACTTTCACGCGAAAACTACATAACGGATCAACATTTAACTTTGTACACATATTCTTGGAGGTATCAGAAGTAATATAGAATACTTTTTATTTTTATTTTTTGGTCGCGATAACCGATATCCACGCGGGCGAAGCTGCAGGAATAATCTAGTATAATATATATGTATAATATAATATGTATGTATTTTCAGCTCCAATGCTGTGGTGTGGAAGGTCCACGGGATTGGGATAGGAACGCATATTTCAATTGTTCAAGTGGTGCCGTTGGTTCTCGAGAAGCTTGCGGAGTGCCTTTTAGCTGCTGCCGGAACAAACCGCAGGATATCATAAGGAATAAACAGTGCGGATATGACGTCAGGAAACCCACTTATGTAAGTCCTCCTTAAATTTTATTTATAACTAGCAGTCCGCTCCGGTTGCGCCCGGGGTAATGTATATATACTTAAACCTTCCTCGTAAAAAAATTGTGTGTGTCAGCTCCGACGCACGACTGGAGTTTACTCCTTAAGTACGATTGTCTAAACATACTCAAAAAGAGTTTATCCAACTGAAAATAAGATTAATACCATATGAAAGGGTAAATTAACAAATTAATGAAAATAATATACATATATAAATATGTATTTATTCATTTTATATACATTTATTATAAACTAATCGGCGAAATATTTTACATTAAACTTTTCACAATAGTCAATTTCAGATGTGCACAAATATTTCATTAGGAATGTTGATAAATTATGTAATTATTATTATCTGACAATTATCATTTATTTTTTAAATATTATTTTTCAATATTAATTAGAGCAACATTACTTTCGCACCGCACCATAGGTGCACCCGCACCGAAAAAGTAACGAGGTCATTCATCAGTAGATTTTACCTCTCATATTTTTCTCATACCGGGCGCCTTATATATGAAAATCGATTCTTAAGGAGTAAACTCCAATAACTCTACTATTTGTGAAAACCGCATTAAAATCTGTGCAGTAGTTTTTGAGTTTATCGCGAACATACAGACAGACAGACAGATGCGGTGGAGGACTTTGTTTTATAATATGTAGTGATCATTTTAATATTTCGAATAATTCGACTGGCCCGTGGCGCAGTTGGCAGTGGTCCTGTTTTCTGCTCCAGGGTTGTGGGTTCGATTCCCGCCCCGATTCTGGGTGTAATATGTATTTATTTATTTATGTATTATTTATATATATATTTTTTAAATGTATATGTATATCAGTCGGCTGTTACCAAAAACAGGCATGAAGTTGCCTACCTTAGGAACACGCGATCGTGTGTGTGTGTGTGTGTGTGTGTGTGTGTGCGTGCGTGCGTGCGTGCGTGCGTGCGTGCGTGCGTGCGTGCGTGCGTGCGTGCGTGCGTGCGTGCGTGCGTGCGTGCGTGCGTGCGTGCGTGCGTGCGTGCGTGCGTGCGTGCGTGCGTGCGTGCGTACGTGCGTGCGTGCGTGCGTGTTTGTGTGTGTGTGTGTTTGTGTGTGTGTGTTTTAAACATATTTATACATATTTATTTATAATAAGTGACCTCAGGTGGTTTTATTTGTTTGGAACTTTGATACCTGTCAGTTTGGATGTAATTTAGGGTTACTGCTCCGTTATCTGTATATATCTGTCATCCACAATAAAGGGAAAGGATTTTAATTAACCTGATAAATCTCGAGATGATCTGAGATTAATAGATCTGAAGCTCGCTCAATGAATAGAACATGGTTCAAATATTTTTTTTTTACTTGTAATCAACGGTGAAGGGAATATATTGAGATAACCTGTAGGTATATCTCGGGTGAATTTTCAAAATATTTATATACATTTAGTCATAGCGTTACGATTCGAATTAAGCTCCAATCATCCTCATTGACCGTGCGGTGACCGGCCGAGAAGAATAGTCCCGACCTCTTTCTTGCCGAGGTGTCATAAAAGGCGACTAAGGCAATAGTGGTGCGAACTAACACCAACCAGGATGGTGATGAGCAGCAGCGTCATCATATCCTGCCACAACACACTGCGCTTGCCAACCCGCCTGCCAAACGTGGCGAGTATTGGCAATCACACGCCTACGTTCAGCAGTGGACATACAACGGCTGAAGTGGTGGTGGATTTTTCACTCTACCCTCAAAAGTTTAAAAACAAATATCAGCAGGCTAAATCAATCAATCAATCAATCAATCATCTACAATAGGAGTACCTACCTACCAATAGAGACCTATTTTCAGCACTGGAACATATTTGAGTTTTAAAAAAATAATCTGCGAATCATAACATGCAAAAGTTTATTTGGATGTTTGTTACTCTTTCACGTAAAAATTACTGAACGGATTTAAACTTTACAGTAATATAGATTATACATCAGAATAACACATAGGCTACAATTTATAAAGATTTTGTGTAATTTGGCCATTATCACGCGAAAACGCGTCAGTGACGACTATTCCACGGCGCTTACGACCTTCTTTTCGCGAGAATTCACTAAAGAGTCGACTCGGAGGAATGTTTTTTGTATTGTAAGAATTTGATACGGATAATCTGAAGCCTTGGGAAGGACATAGGCTAGTTTTTGTCAATGCAACCACGCGGGCGAAGCCGCGGGCGAAAGCTAGTTCTTCTATAAAATTGTCGTCCCTATAATCTTTAACTATAAATATATAGCAATCGAGTGAGCGTGTGATACACGAACGCGGATGTCTGGCCGCCGGTGAAGACTGGCTTCAGCGAAATTTCGCGTCTGTCGCAGCCGCAGTACTGGGACCGCTTACCCTAAAGGTTCCCATTGACCATTATGACGTTTTTGACCTTTGTTTTTCAGCATTTTAGATGTATATCTGTGGAGTTGCACAGCTTATTATTATTATTATTGAATTTATGAAACGTCCGCTGTGTTTGTAGTTTTGTATTTTTTTTTGTCACGTCACAATCGCTTCAGGTGAAGTAGTGATCAATTTGTTTTAAAATATTTTTGTGTGTTTGTTGGTTATGCACAACTTATAAATTTTATAAAATTATTTATGGAGAACAAAATAACAATGACGTACAATACAATCGAGAGACGTAAAACAAACAAAAGGGTTGTCAACTTAGGAGACTTTAATTTCCTAGTTTTTTTTTATTTTAATAAAAAAAAAATCTTACGTAATACGTTGTATTAGCTCTCTCCCGCCCTTGTAACGCATCGTAACATTTTACAAGACCCCTCCCCCCTAAATTGCGTTACGAAATACTTGAACGTCCCCTTATCACTTTAGTGCCTCGTTATTTACGTTTAGTTTTCTTTTGTTCTAGAGTTTTGACATAGCTAAGATAATATATGACAAGGGTTGCCTTGAGGCCGCTGAAGAGTGGTTCGATCATAATCTGTTGATTGTAGCCACGTCCGCTGTTTGTACTGCTTTTGCACAAGTAAGTTTTATTTTGTAGGTGCACTGTTTGTTATTTATTATTTTCGTTTAAGCTTGCTATAGAATAAATGTACAGTATGTGTATTAATATTAGACAGATAAATCTGCTTTAAGTGTATTGCCTTTTAGCATTTTCCTGGGACTTATCAGGTTTTGTTTGTTAGTCTAGTTTAGAACTTAGAAGGTTACAGATTTTTACATAGAACAATTGCTATCTCACCTCTCTTATCCATAATGACAAGCCTAACCTTTTAAGCCTATACTTAAGCCAAAGTCGATATGGAATTTTTGTAAACAAACCAAAAGGCATCTTGTATAGGGTTGTCACATATTTATTAATGAAAAATTGTAATTTATCACCAGTTTCCTAGTTATACATTAAAAAGTTTATTTTAACATTGTTCTACAACTCTCTTCTACAACTTAAATTAACCGCCACAAAAACATAATACGCAAGAAAATTAGCTTGTAACAAAAATTAATAATTTTTTAATTGTTAATATACATCTAACAACCCCAAATTTTAGCACTGATGAGAAAATTTCGCAGTTAAGTAACATTTGGATTTTTATTGACAGTCGTTTTATTGTTAAAGGTAAATTGTAATTAATGTTTATGCTCATTTTCAAATATTATAACTAGGCATGAGACCGATATATCAAAACGTAACTAATATCGGTTACGCGTCCTCATATCATATCATATCGATATACCAAAACACATAGCCGTTTTCACATAACCAACGAAAACTTGAGCGCGAACACGAAACCGAAACTGGTAGAACGGTGAGCGCGCAACGGCTAAGAGTGGCGCGACAGCTAAAACCATATTATCTGCATCTTTTTCTTATAACGGTAACTTCATACTGAATAAAAGAGATGAGGCGAATATGATTTTCGATTCGATTTAGCGGTTTTAATGCAACTGTGTACATCGCAAAATATAACTACAAGTTTAAGTAATAAAGTCGAGTCTTTACCCTTTTATGGTTATGATTATTTAGTTTCCGTAATAAAATAGTGTGAGTGTTTAAGAAAAAGTTTGTGAAACGAATCATTTTTAGTTTTATTGAAGTATGCCTTATAATAATTATTATAAACTCTTTTGCAAAAAAACGGGCACTTAAGCAAAGAACAATTTTATAGTTACTATTAGTTTGTTTGACAATTTTAGGTATTGTTATCCTCAGAATTTTATAAATTAATTAGGAAGGAATAGTTTTCATCAGTTTTATCATAACATTTTAATTAAATTATTAAGAAATAATGTTTAAGCTCAAAACACTATGATTGTACCTGCTCGCTAAATAAAAATGAAACGCGTTAATTTCTTTGTTTTTCTTGAATACATTAAAAGCAGATAAAAGTTTAGTATTGAGTGTGACCCCCTCTTGCTGAAATCACAGCTTGCATTCGTCTGGGCATGCTAGTGAGTATATCTTTTATGGTTTCTTGGGGAATACGTTCCCACTCCGCGGTAATCACATTCTTTAGCTCTCTGATGGTCTGCGGAGCCGGCTGCACTGATCTCACTCGTCGCTTCAGAACGTCCCAGACATGCTCTATGGGATTGAGGTCCGGACTTATAGCTGGCCAGTCCAAACGACGAATTCTGACTTCTAGCATATACGCATCCACACCGCCAGACCGGTGGGCGCGAGCGTTGTCGTCCATAAAAATTGAGTTTTCGCCAAGAGCGGTTAAAGCGGGTTGTGCATAAGGAATTAGAACTTCCATTATGTATCGGTGTCCAGTCAGTGTACCGTTTTCGATGAAGACTAACTCCGTACGATCCATAGAATTTATTCCTGCCCAAAACATAACAGAGCCCCCTCCATAAGGTGTGATTTCTTCAAAACATGCCTCTGCAAAGCGTTCTCCTCGTCTACGTAGCACTCGCCGACGTCGGTCTTCACCATGCAGAGATATCCTGGCTTCATCGGAGAACAATACCCTATCCCAGTCTTCATGAGTCCATGACACACAATTTCGAGCGAAGCTAAGCCTGGCAACTCGATGTCCACGGAGTAATTTAGGGCCGCGTGCCGGGCGATGACTGTGTATATTAGCAGCGAGAAGTCTCCTCTTGACCGTCCATAGACTAATTTGCACATTCCTTACTTCTTCGAGGGTGTTCTTGAGGTCCACATAAGAAGATTTGCGATTTCTCAACGCTTGACTAACTAGAAAACGATCATCCCGTGGTTCGGTACATGTCTTTCTGCCAGAATCAGGTCTTCTCTTGACGGAACCGGTCTCTTGATAGCGCTGCCAGGTCCTTTGAACTGTCGACCGACTCACATTTAGCCTCTGAGCCACGAAGCATTGACTGCAACCTTCTTCAAGCAGCGCAATAATTTTGCTCGCTTTTATCACTTTATCTACCATTTTCGAGATTGCTAAACAGCAATAACTATACTTTTAAATGTCAAGGACACCAGATAATTTAATAAAAATTGACAAAAAGTTAATTAGAGTCGATATTAACTATAGGGAATTCGCGCCACAAAATGTAGTTAAAAGTTATTTTCTTTGAAAACCAGGCTCAGTCAAAAATTTGAATTTGGAATGTACTCTTATAATTTATAACATTATGACAATTTTATAACTGGCCAGTAACATGTTCAAATGATTAAAACCTTTTTGGTATTTTATTTTTTTCAGCCAGGAAGAAAATCGAAACCGCCCGTTTTTTTGCAAATGAGTGTATTTATTAAAATGTTAAAAATTATAATAATACTATAATATTACTATAATATTTAATATTTTATAACCATAAGACGTAGTTTTTCAAAACATTTGATATAAACTTGTTATATTTTATATTTAAAATGTTTATGTTTTTTTATGTTTTAACCATTATGTTCAACAGTTTGCGTTTGTTTCGTTTTGTGTTTACGTTACGCAATTGATAGCAAAACAATCGATATATGAAAACGGTTTTCAATATCGATATGGAAACTTAATATCGGCTACGTAGCCGTTTGATCTAAAAACCGAAAACGCCCATATCTAATTATAACTATTATATTTATTCAACGTAAGTAAAGTAAAATAAATAATAAAAGAGAATGAGTGTTTGAACATAGATTTTTAATCATAATAAATCAAATTTAAAACAAATGTTTTTTATTTTGATTTTGAATGCTATTCAGAGATAGTGTAGTTATTTTTAATATAGGTATGTAGCGACATCTATTTCGCCATATACGAACTAGAAGAAACTAACGAATCCTACATCCCGCTATCGAAGTTTTCAAAGCGATTGAGTATATATACAAGAACTCGACAATAAGCGTCAAGTGGCGCGTAGCCCACCAGACACACATCCGTCTGGTCGAAGGATCCTTCATTTTCAATGGCAGCCTCCCTTCACTCCAAACTGGTGACCCCGAGCATATGAACATCAGCGCAGCCTTCGCAAATCTACGTCATCGTAACGTCATCATCACTTCCTCAAGCTTTCGAGCATCGAGTCATACAGCCAGCCAGCATCCACGGCTACTACGGGTATCCTGACCACTAGCATGCAGCGAACGCGCATTCCTGGTCATCGCCCACAGCCTTCGCAGCGACCTTGGCACAGCACACTGCACTTCGGCCGGTCAGCAAGCAGAGACGCACTTCTCTCCTAGTCGACGCAGCAGCCAGCCACTACGCAGCACTGCACCACCCCGACTCACTGGGGCATCACCGCAGACAGTTCCGACTCACCGTGAATTATGCGGCATCTGGTTCCGACTCACTGGAACATTCCACTGGCCCGGCAAGCATCACAAGATGCAGTATGGACGACTCAACCTGCTATCGACCTCCGGTCTCGGAGGGGGAGTGATGTAGCGACATCTATTTCGCCATATACGAACTAGAAGAAACTAACGAATCCTACATCCCGCTATCGAAGTTTTCAAAGCGATTGAGTATATATACAAGAACTCGACAATAAGCGTCAAGTGGCGCGTAGCCCACCAGACGCAACACCGTCTGGTCGAAGGTTCCTTCCTTTTCAAAGGCAGCCCCTCTACGCCAAAGGTATATACATATTTATGAAAATATTTGGAAATAATTCAGTAGGAAATTAGTTCTACCCACGTTAACAAGTAAATTTTACATATACAATATAAAAGATAATTATAGATAATATATAAATATAACTCCCTGACTTATTTATTTCAATTTTGACGTAGCTTGTTCTACTGTGTATAAATATTAAACAATATAATTATTATAATTATTTTCCAATAGATTGTTGAAATGTGCCTGTGGTTGGTTGCTGAGCAACGGTTTGTTGGTAAACATTCCATATCTTTGTCTTAAGTATAGAATAATTACAAAAACCTTTAATAACAGTTGCTGTCCGATGTTCTAGTTTCAACTGATACTGACAGCTCAGCTTATATATACAGAATGACAGATGAATTACTATCAATATTTAAGGAGAATACTCGGTACATGATTCTCATTCGAATTATGTAAAAATATAAGTATTAATAAACTTCTAAGTAAAGTTACCCAACAGTTATCTAATTATTTACGCATCATCTGGCTAGCTGCGCTGTCGACACAAAACAGGTATGTAAGTAGGTACATTTAGTAATCACGTGTTAACAGCACAAGCATGATCCTATCCCCCTTCATACTTTAATCCTGGCTTAGGACAGGCAAAAATAACAAGATATTTCACTCGTTTAAGCAATAGATTTGTTGATGATGTAAATGATGTGAACTTTGGCAATTTCTGAATGTGAACAAGCGCACAGTACAACACCTGTGCACGCGCCGCCGGCATGACTGGAAAAGTGTCCACGCTTCATTTATTTGAATTGAAATTTATGGAAATTTGGTACAGAAATCAGAGATACAGTACAGATCATGAGAATCATATACCGAGTATTCTCCTTAAATATTGATAGTAATTCACCATATATAATATTGTATTGTTCGTTATTAATAACATTTTAATTGATTGTTTAATGAATTATTTTAAAAAAATGTTGTTTTTTATTTTTCGTCAAAAGCAGGGACCATAAACTTTGAAATAATATATGAATTATTAATTTTGGTTAAGTATTTAAAAGATCTGGGCTCTCCATGAAAAAACACCTTTTAGAAATAATATATATTATGATTATAATACAAATATGCTTTGAGTGGGAAGTGAACCCATAACCTTAGCGTCGGTAATACCGGAACAGCAGAGCAGTCGTCATTTAAGTTTTTATTTTTTCACCAGGATACGCTAGTTTCATTATATGTATAGAACAATTTTAGTAAGGCTTTACTGAGAATTGCCATTCGTTTTATTTCTGTCCTTTGATTAAACCTAACCTCATCTTAATACCTTCCATTTATATTAATATTTCAAATAGCTACCAAAATTTTAAAATAACAACTAATGGCACTTTAGATCCTCGGCATTTGTTTCGCACAAAATCTCCGCGCGGACATATTCGCCCAGAAGGCGAAGTGGCACTGACAATCAGCGTCTCCTGCGGCGGTGTGATGCGATCGCACCCTCGACCCCCCTACTCCGCTCTGCTCCGCCCGCTGACGGTATGATTGATCAACCTTTCAATCAATTTCGTATCTGATCAACCTTTTAACCATAACACTTAATTTACAATGTATGTATTTGTTGCCGGGATTTTTGCTGTTGTTGGCTACATATGGCATGGTGAGCTCAAATATATAATTAGAATGTTGTCGATCCGTTTTAGTTTTGAAGTTAAAGATATCTACGAACAGAAAAAACACATTTTTTTTTTAAAGAAACAGCTCATTAAAAATTACACAATTAAACATTTAGTTCTAAAAACTTCGTTTTAAAGCTTTTCTCTTATGTGTAGACTTTATATATTTATCTAAACAAAGTGAAACACGCACGTTGTCAACGAACAAAAACACTTAAATGATGAAAATCAACAATAAAGTCATTTGAGCAGCACAAATATTTCTACGAGTATATTTGAAAATAACATGTCATAAGCAAACAACATCCACCATAAAATTCGCAGCAACAGACAAAAATTACAATTTTGTAAACTAGTGTCATCAATACTAGTCGACATTTTAATCACAATAATAATTGTAATTGATTTAAAACTCTACAATATAAACTTTTTTACTATTTATTACTTGGACTATTTGCATTGGTTTATAATTTTTTTATAAAGATGATACTCTTGAAACCTTGTGATATTTTCATTAAACTTTAGTGATGTACTTTTTCATATTATTTTATGAATTGATCAATATTAGCGGTTCTTATTAATTTAACATAAATTTAAAATCCATTTAAATAATATTAAAATAGATATGCGAGTCTTTTTTTAAACTTTTTTTTTCTTCTAACAACATGACACAATCCATAGATATCATGATTGATCAACCGTTCGACATATCCAGTTATTGAAAAGGTTTTTTTTAGTTTACTGGAATCTTTTAGTTTATCTTGTATCGAAATATTTAATAGTTTTAAGTAATCAATCAATTAATTTTATTGCACAATTGATCAATCATTCCTATTAGATAATAAAATGACAACTACAAAATATTTTATTAATAATATATTAGTATTTTATTTAAAATCATGTATCATTTTGTACTTAAATTCAAATAATTTAAAATATCATAATTGCCCTTCAATGAAACCTGCCAGTATTATCTATAATTTTATGTTGTCATTTTATTGTCCACCAACATGCACAGCAACTATTGTAATATTGATATTATGTATTATATTGAATATGTCTCCTAAATAATTTTTTTCATCTTACTATCCCTACGGCTTCCTTGTTAAATAAAAAATAAAAAAAAAAACTGTTTGATCTCTTTCCCTTGGAAATTCCTTAATTAAGCGTCTATACTTAATTGTTGTTAATACAATTGTTGTTAGAAATGTCCAGTTTTTTAAACTCTATATTGTCGACTTCAATATCACTTATGCTACAGACATAGATTTAGATAAAATTGTTTTAATTTTTTTATTGTTTCTGATACTTTCTTCAAAAGTAAATAAAGCACGTGTACAAAGATTGTTTAGTCCTAAATGCATTTATGTAATTATGAAATAATATGCATGTGATAGCTTCTTTTTAAAAAAATTCTAGTACACATTTTTGGAGTCGATTGATATCATTATACATATGTGTTCAATAAATGTCCATTAAGCCTTATCGGGAGCTGTGAGATGAATTAGCATTGAAATTAAAGTATTACAGAGTTATATGTATATGAAACACTGTTGAAGCTGTAGAGTTAGTTGTAAAACGAAACAATGTTGTCTACAAGTTGTCACGTAGTTAAAATATTGACTATTTACAATAGACGTGATTGGCCATTTTGAATCGTTTTTGTACGAAATTTAAAGGTTAAGTTTACGATTATAGACATCGCAACCAAAGCCAATATTAAGCTACGACAACTGGTTTTTTGTCTCGTAAATTTAAAGTTATTGTAAAAGTTAAAGACAAATCTGTTGTATGCATAGGTGACGATTAAATTTGCCTCCATACGCTTTAAAACTCATATTAGTTAAGATGGCGGAGATTAGAAGCATTTAGGGTCGTGAAATAAGCTGCAGGAGAATAATGGCTGACAATATTATTAAATAGACATAAAGTATGCTAAGTATTAACATAATAATTGTAATTAGTTAGTGATTAAGAAATACTCATTTCAATATGTAAAAAAATATTTTGTCATTTTTAAGATAACGAAATTAATAATGATAAATTCGGACGCATAATTTATTTACAAATGTCGCACAATTAGAAAGTATTATGTTATGATATTATTTACAATATGGTTGTTTTATATTGAGTGTTATATATCATATATATTTACTAATATAGTTTTAAATTTACCTTTTATTAAAATCGTTAGAAATGCTTTTTCATTTTATTGCGATAACGTAACGCAGACTCGTGTAATGATTAGATATATTAAAATATTTGGGATAATAACGAACTAAAACTAAGCTAATTTTATAAATAGGTTTTATGAGGTTTATTTTATTATTTATAATAGATATAGTAATTAAATTCTGAAATAGGTGGTAACGATGTTTAACATTTGCGTTGTTAAAATTTCTGCTAAGTTTGCACTTGTACAAACGTTGGTTTGTCTTTTAGAAAAATCATTGTGTTCTTATGATGATAAATTTGAAAATAGACCTCATAAAAAAGGGCGTGTGTGTGTACTATGTAGTATGTACACACGTTCGAAGTTATACTTCTTTGGCATAACAGAACAAAAATAGATAAAGATTACATCCCGTATGTCAAAACTCTTTGTAAAAGGAATGATGAATTAGTTAAAAGAAGTAAGATAATATAATAAAAGTAGAATAAACTATTTTTCAAATAATAATGCAATTATAATAATTTATAATGTAAACAAGTAAAAAGAATACATCCCGACAATTAACCTCAAATATATAAATGCACTGAATTTTTTTTTCAAAGATAAAAGTCTTATCTCAATTTTTTACAATGGCCTATCATTCACCACCATACAGAATTTAAAATAAAATAAAAACATATACACATTTATATTTATGAATAAGTATATTTTTTATCTCCACTGATATAAATGTTATGAGTTTTCACTGAAACTTGAGAGACAGTTATAAGCTAACTTCATCACGTCGCTTTTTGGCTGTTGGTGTGCGCGAGCATCGTAAAAATTTTACACTTATATTTTTTTCCAATTGCGCCAAAAGAAGTATAACTTCAAAAACTTGACAATCACCGTGTTTGCCTTAAATATTATTTCTTTGCATATTCCTCATATACCAGGACAATAATATTTCGATTACCTAAATTTGTAGCTAATGACCTCTTAAGGCCGATCAGTTAACTATTCCGTGGATAACACTGCCTTACAGTATTTATATATTGTAATCTCATTTTGTGCTTATAAATAAGGTGAACTATATTGCCTTTTTGTATTTCAATACTAGAGTTAAGATTAGAAATAGAAATTCATAATAATATTCATAACACCGTTTGTATTAATTACCTAGTTAAATAAGAATTTATTCTATTTTTGTTAATTTTTATTTACACGCAAATAAGTATTTGTAGTATTAAGTTGTGGAAAAAATTAATTTGTATCAAATACATTGTTCATATTTCTCGTTTCTCTGTAGTTTTTGATACTACTGATATTATTGAGGATCATAGATCTCTGAGCAGTCGCGCGTCTAGGAATTCACTAAGTACAATAAGAGTTTTTGCGCAGAAGTATTATAATGAGTTTTTTTATTTACTATAAGGTTTCTAAAGAAAATTATTTTGTACTTTTTTTTAAAGAACCGAGAAAGGTACGACGATATTTAAATTATTCTAGGTAATAGGATTTAATATAAATGGTTAATTTTCTAAAACTTTAGCTTGGATGAAAGTCTGCTTATACTCATTTGATTGTAAAACTGTATTAATAAAATATGTTCTTATTGCTGTGTCAGTGTTCTACGATAGTATTAGTTAACTTTATGATAATTTTTTTTAATACTTTTTGTAATGAATAGTGTGGATAGTTTTACATGAGATTGTTGTAGTGAAAATTCGCCATGTATTTATTTCATGTATTTCGGAATAGATTAAAGATTATATTATTACGCATAAAATTATTTAATAATTATGAAACAAAAAAAAAAATTAAAAAAATATTTTTTATCCAAATAAATTATAAAACGCCTATATAGTGGTTTTTTTTTGGTTCGTCTATCCTTTTTTTTAGAGTATAATTAGTTACAATATGTTTCATACAAAACAGTCAAATATATTGTTATATAGAGTATAGAATATTAGATGCTACAAGAGCATTTTTCACGTACGTATACAGTATAGCAAAGTTTCGAAAAATCAATTTTCTTGTTGAAAAAAACGCCTAATTACTTTGATCTGTTTCCTAAAAAAAAACAAGCCTTGCAACTTCAATCAGGGGGTACATATCTGAGATTCAAGTGCTTAATTTGTCTTTAATATTTACCTCAGACTTGGCTGAAAAAGAGGTTTCTAACGAGTTCCAGGCGAGGCTGGGCTTAGATGGGTCGAGAGTGAGTTGAGTCCTTCAAAATGATCCGACATAACGGCGAGGCGAGGAGAAATAGGCGATATTGCATTAGAGATATATCGCATACAATCGACATACATTTCGATGGGCTGATATCTAAATAACGCTGTTACGTTACTCATCAATTTGGTCAGTGGAATGGGAATACGAAATCTTGATGTTATATCAATAAAAAAAAAAAAAAAAAAAAAAAAAAAAAACGAGTTTGATAAGAAACAATAATTAACACACCGTATTCTATCTTTAGTTAATTTAGTTCTAGTCTATAAAAACCATAAATAAAAGTCTAACAGCTTACTTACGGCGAGTTGCACGAAACCGTCGCTAACTTTCCCTTAGTTAAGTTGCAATTAATCTTAAAATTAGTTGATCTTATGATTAATTTAAAGCTGTTGGAATTAATCATCCGTTAGATAGGTCTTTAATTAGACTAAATTTTTTTGTTAACTTAATCAGATGTAGGTTTCGTGCAACAGATAATCACGATTCTTGTGATTAAATTAGTTTAATAAACACTTAAATTTAAAATTTATTTCGTGCAACTCGGCGTTCATCTCTTACTTAAATAATAACTATATAATAGCTTTTTTTATTTATTTATTTAAGTAAACTACATTTGCATAAAATAATATACAGTATTTGCTAGTGGGACCCAAACTAAGCTACGCTTGTATCTTGGGCCACCATAATAGCTACAAGTTACCACGAAAGTAGACGCATGCAGGATACATTATCATAATTAAGTAGCTCAAACATCCAAAAAAGTACAACCAAGCGAAAGTAATATAAATACAAAAGTAACTAAAATAAAATAACATAGTTGTAATATCTATCCCAGCACTATGCTACAATCCTAGACGTTAAACATTCAGTCTCGATGTAATCCAGGCCTAATAGAAAATTAGTCACTTTAGTTTTAGCTGTGATCATGGTGCAGTCCCTGAGAGAGCATTTGAATGATACGTTATTGTATATGGATGGATGACTGTATGAAGGGAATCTTTTTGCGAATGAAGTTTTCATGTGTGGTAGAGGTATCTTATGGGAGCGTTTAGACTTACTATCACCATACAGTGGAGTGTTTCTAATCTTTTTGAGTGCGCCTAGACAGACACGGAGAATAAATAATTGCCTTACTCGCAGAACTCTTGCCTCTATGTACAGATCATTGGTGGAGTAACGATAGGGTTTCATTAATATCACTTTTAGTAGTGCTCGTTGAGCTCTTTCCAGTACGATCATTGATGTCCGGGCCGCTGCGCCCCACACTTCAATACAGTAGCTTATAATTGACTGGCATAAGGCAAAGTAAACTGTTCTTAAAGTCTTCCAACTGGCAGAGTTTCTCAGTAGTCGCATGATGCCAATCAGTTTTCTTACTCTAACTGCGGTGAGGTTTATGTGAGGACGAAATGTGAGGCGCTCATCCAAGATAACTCCGAGATATTTAACACTTTCAGTTCGATTAAGGACTACACAGTTACATGGTAAATTGTATGGTGTATGAGAGTGCAAATGGACGAGGACAGAGTTCCCAGGCCGAGAAGCAGCTGTTTTATAGAAGCAGATATAGTTGGTTTTGTCCGCATTTAGAGTGAGTAGGTTTCTTTCCAGCCAATTCCTTATTTGAATCATTCCTCTTTCAGCGTGACTTGTGACACTTTTCCAATTCTGGGCGTAAAATATGACAACGGTGTCGTCGGCATAACAAAGAAGTTCTGCTGATGGAATGCATAGGTGATGTATGTCGTTCATGTATATAAGGAAAAGAGTGGGCCCCAATATACTGCCCTGAGGTACTCCGAAATTTACTGGAAGCCCGTTACTCATGAGACCCTGTATTCGGACTACTTGTTGCCGTCCTGAGAGATAGCTTCTAAACCAATCCAAGGTCACACCGCGTATCCCTATATTTTCAAGCTTTCGCAGGAGGATCGGTATGGAAACAGTGTCGAACGCTTTTTCAAGGTCAAGAAAGACTGCTATACAGCTAAGTCCATTGTCAAGATGAGATGAGATGGAATCAGTGAGTAGTTCAATAGCATCTTTGGTACATTTTTTCCTCCTAAAACCAAATTGCCTGTCTGACAACAGATTGTTGGATTCCAGAAAGTTGACTAATCTCTTGTTAACAATTTTCTCAAGAATTTTGGAGAGCGTTGTCAGCAATGATATTGGACGGTAATTTTTGGGGTCGTCTGGATTGCCAGACTTATAGATCGGCGTGATGGCGGCAGTTTTCCAAATGGACGGGAAAACACCAGTGGGCAAGCTCAGGTTAAAAATATGTGTCAGAGGGGCGACGACGTGTGCTCTTATTTCTTTTAATAAACTGTTTGTTATCCCATCGAGGCCAGGTGCACTGTCCGTTTTTAGCTGCCTAATTATTGAGTCTATTTCAGTAATGTCAGTAGGTGCAAAAAATAACGAGTTTACTGGGGATTGGTTGGAAGTTGTTTGTGATGCTAGAATACTCTCTGTAGTTTTAGAATTAGCTAAGATTGTTTCAGCTAATTTAGATCCCACTGTAGAGAAGTATTCGTTGCAAAGGTTAATTGAGTCGGATGGGTCAGTCTTGATAGTTAAGAGATCCGAGTTATCCTTGTTAGACTTCTTAAGGTGACAAACAGATTTTATGGCTCGCCACAATCTCTTGTTGTTCTTAGCTTCTTCGAGTTTCTTAGTATCATACTCCATTTTGACTTTTTTAAGAATAGAATTGCAGAAATTTCTATACCTTTTATAGATAAATTGAGCCATCTCATCATTGGGGGATTTAAGGGCTTTTGAATGAAGTCTGTCGCGATTGCGGATACAACGTAGTAGACCTGTGGTGCACCAAGGAGATAATGTGTACTTGGATCTTGCTATACGTATTTGTTTTGTGTTCTCGTTGATGACAGATTGAATACGGTTGATAAACCCTTCGGTTGCGCTGACGCCCTGCTGTTCGAAGACTGACTTCCATTCCTCCTCTTCATGAGCTTTACGCACCCCGTGGAGATCAATTACTGTTTTATAACGGTTTGGTCTGGTACGTTTTTCGTTAAGAGGGTGTAGATTAAGAAGTGCCGGGTAGTGGTCGGTAATGTCTGTTTCACAGACAACACCTAGTGCTGTTAATGTGGACCGTACGAGAATATGATCTAAACAGGCATTTGATCTGGTGGGTTTGTCAATAGCGGGAATAAGGCCATGTTGGCTTAAGAGGTCGAGATATTCTGTAGGATCATGTTTGCTGTGATCTACTGAAAGAATGTCTATGTTAAGATCCCCTGCAATGATAAGTGATGCTTTAGTGGATAGATTTTTTAATATGTTGTCCAGGGAAAATATAAAGCCTGAGTTGTAGCTGAAGGAGGGGGATCTGTAAATACCAACTATTGAGAAGGATTTTGAGATATTGATTAATAGCCCACTAGCTTCAGTCATGTCTAGCTCGGAAACTGTTGCATTTAAGCTTTCTTTTATATAAACCACTACTCCACCATTTTGGTTGAAGTTTTTAGTAGTGAAATGTGACGTAAAACCGGGAATTTGTCCAATTACAGCTGCTTCAGTTAATCTGCATTCAGTCAGTATAATGACATCCATATCCATATCCAGCCGCTGCAATAAGATAGTAAAAGCGTTGAAGTTTTTGTTTATACTTCTTATATTAAGGGTGATTAGTTTAAATCCGCTACCAAAGGAGGATTTGCAGAGTTCAGGGGGACAAGATAGACACCTTATGTTTAATTCAGAGTCGATATTGTTTCCTAGGTCAATTGTATCCATAGTTATTTATAAGTATTGGCCATAAAGCATTTTTAGGTAAACAAATTCATAAAAATAATAAGTGAGGAGTCGTTGGATGCATGTAACGATAGTGAAAGGCTGTATCACCCCGAGGAACCCATCCAAGAGAATTTGGTGAGCCATAGTGACACTGTTTACTTCATGCTGTGATTCCCAGCAGTTCAAGAAGGACAACAGAAAACACGAAAATAAAGAACATACGGAGGCAGTAGTAACTTCAATACAAAATAAATAACATAATAATATAACAAGAAGTGCAGCACAGCGCGGGACAAATATTAAATAATAGTATGTAACAAATTTTAAACTCAATAATTTGGAATATGTGCGTAAAGATAAAATAACAACTAACTTATGCAAATTGCAACTAAGTGTTTTAAACTTATCTGACTTATCAAAAATATTTTTTATATGAATAGAGCTAATTATACAAGTTACTATATAAGTGGATACATTAATAACTGGCCGTGGAAGATTTAACATACGACACCAGTAGATTGTTCTGTTGCTGGCATTGCTGTTAGGAGCACTGCGGTGTGCCATAGCCTGTGGCCTGCCGATCTAGTTTGAGTTTGTTTAGGACTGCTTCTGAGTTGATACGGACAACAGAGCCAGATTCAGATCTCATGAAAATGTTTCCATTCGATGTCCAAACGTATTTAAACTTAAGTTCCTTTCCAGTAGCACGAGCTTTGCTGAACAAAATCCTGTTTTCCTTCGTAAGGTGTTCGTTTATGTAAACTTGTTTTGGGTTTCCTGGGATTTCTATTTTATCAGTTGTAATACCGCGGCGAACACGTGCGGCGCGCAGCAGCTGGTCTCGGACCGCGCGCCGTGCCAACGTTACCACCACGGGGCGCGGGGCCCGAGCAGAACACTCGGATGCATCTCCAGTGCCGCGGTTACCGACTCGTCTCACGTCGTCTATGTCGTGAGGTCCCAGCTCTACTCCAAGTTTCGATGATAGTACGGATATAGTATGTGTGAGGTTTTCTTGCTTATGTTCGGTAACGCCTGAAATTTCAACGTCTCTCAAGTATTGACGCTGCTGCTGTGCTGCGAGTTCTAGTCGCAACTCGGTGACTTCCAGTCGGAGATCACTGGCCTCTTTTTTGAAGCGCTTCAGGTCCTTCACTTGGTTTTTGAGGTCATTAATCTCTTTTCGAAAATCATGAATGTCTTCGGATGTAGAATTTAGGGAGCGGGTAAACTCTGACATTTCGTTTTTCATTGCCGTGAAAGCCGCCTGCATTTCCCTCAAAATTTCACTGCAAGACGTGAATGCTGCGACATCAGAGTGACCGCCAGTAAAACTATTCGAGGTTTGAACTGCTTCTTCCGTAGAGGGAGTCGTACTACGGATCGGTGTCGAGTCTGTGATATGACGGCGTTTGGTTGTCATACAAGAAGGACAGACCCGAATGTTTCCCGAGCTGCGGGCATGACGAAGCTCTTCTCTGGAAAGGTTGAGGCATTTTATATGGTACATCGTTGTACAGTTCACACAGGAGGCGATTGCGTCCTTTGAGTCGGCTTTGGGTTTGTTACACACTCCGCACAACATCTTATGAATTTTTATTTATTTTTTATTTACCCTTTTTGATGACAGATGGCGCTATAAAAATATATCTGCAATGTCGAGGTGTATTTCTGCTATTGGCTTCTAGATGGCGCCAGTGTATTGTTAACTATTGACGCATATGAGAGCTTCTGCTTACTAGGTGGCGCCAATACACTAGGCGATTCGTCAGCGGCGTTCTTTTTTTCCAGATATTTATAGTAAGGAACGATTATATTATAGGAAGGAAGAGCTAGTGAAGTCTTCGAAGAACACTATATACCCGTTGGTTCAAAAGTAACACTTCACTTAGTTCAATTCACAAAACAATCTGTCACTTGTGGGTAAATGGCGATTTAACCGTCACTGAAGAGATGCTGTACTTTAAGTGATATTTTTGAGTATTTAAGGCGTAAAACGGTCAGATAACGTTTAAGTTGGTGAATTGCACTATAACACAAATAATTTATTACTTTTAGACTAACAGTTCTTACGTTAGGTAATTTTAATATCTTAAGAAACACGGGATATAAAATTATGAACTGTTCCTGCGTGCGCCCTCTAGCGACTCCTAAAACATATATTTATTAGAATGTTTCAATCTGACATTATTACAGCTTGTAAATGATTAAACTGTTATCGATTATTGATACGCAGGTCACAAAACAAAACTGCTAAAATCGTAACGTTGGTAAAAAAGTGGTGGCTGGTTTTTTTTTCTCGCAGCGGGCATGTGTCAACAACAATGTGTGAAAATCATAGATCTGTTAACTCGGAATGGCATACAACAGTAGCATTGCCGAAAGGTTTCAAAGCTCTGTGATAGAGGAGACCATAGGCTGGGCTTTAGCGAATCATGCTGCATCACGACAACACTTTGTCACATACGTCCCTCAAAACAAGCTTAACTTATTGGTAAAATTTAACTTTTTCGTCAAACATTCCCTAATAAATATTCCCATTCTCAACGGGGTGACCTTAAAATGAACATGGACAAGACAAAAATTATGCCGAATGTCCATGTCGTGTCCTTCCCGACATCGGTTGGAAATGCTTTTCTCGAAGTCTTGACATCTACCATCAGCCTGACCCGTTGGCGCAGTTTGCAGTGACCCTGTTTTCTGCTCAAAGGGTTGTGGGTTCGATTCCCACCCCGAGATAAAAAAAAGGTATATCAGTCGGATGTTACCTAAAACACAGGCATTAAGTTGCCTACCTTAGGAACAGACGACTGTGTGTGTGTTTAACATATTTATTTATTTATATCTACAAAAGATCCAACTTGGTAAATCCTGCTCTATATATCTATTGTTTATGAATTACTCCATTTAGATCCATTTAGATCTCATCCTTATTATCTGCGCTCAAACGGCGTCTTTCGGGTCTGTGGACATAGAGGGAGAAGCGCCCTCTCTGGTTCCGGCTCGCGTCTTGACATCCACGCTTATCGAGTGTCTCCTTATAAATATTCAAATTTAATAGTAAATAGTACAAATCCAACTTCGAGACAGATGCCAATCGTCGAATCCAGCTAGGAAGCGTTCGGGATGTCCTAAACCTTACAAATACTCTGACTTATTAAACCACATAAAACGTTTCTTTGACTCAGTAATAATTTTTCAGAGATTCTAAGAGATAATAAAAATTTCGGAATTATTATTCATACTTAGTAGAAATTTTACATAGGTTTTTTTCAGAGATTATTTTCCACTAGGGGTTGGATGAAGGCTGCTTCAAAACGGTCGCTTTGGAGGTCGATGGGGGTGGCCTACGTTCAGCAGTTGACATCCAATGGCTGATATAATGCTGATGATGATTCCCAAAATAACAAAAAGTCAAATAAATTTAACGAACCTCTTATATTTAGGTGTTTTTCATGTTATTTCGTCGTATAATGTTATTGTATCTGAGATTTTATTTTGTAAAACGAGGTACCTTACGCTTATTTTTTTTTCCATAATTCTAGTACAAATATGTCAACTAGATTATTGTTGACCAGCCTGATGACGATGATCTTTTTCGGTCGAAACTACACGATATTCTGTGATTTTGATCTAATGTGATCTACATGCCCAGTCTTTCAATTACATACATCGTTAAAACTTTATGAGAGTGTCTGTGAGTTCTTTTCTTTTATAACTTAAACTTGACTTCTCTGTTTGCTTTCTTAGTCTTCAAAGTATAATTCATTTCCTGGCTTAAACGAAGGAATGGAGGAAGGATTATTTATATTAGTTTTTAAATATGTTTTTTGTAGGTACCAAATTACTTCGTACTTTGACAATGATTTTAGTTTTAATTAGTAGTGTAGTAATTGATAGTGATTTAGGCCATATAGAATGCAATCTTACCTTCCCAATACTCACATTTTAATAATTATTATGATGTACCTAATGTAGAACTTAATCGTGCTTTCTCGACCAAATACTAAAAACCACCTATCATTGACCTGAAAATCAAAATTTTATTCATTTTTTTATGGTTTATGCTTACGTATTTCTGTGCATTGTCTTTCATTTATTAATGTTTAGTTTATCATTCTTTTAATATTATAGACCGTTCAGTTATCTGTGTAAATATCTATAAAAATGGTATACTTATATATTATTTTAAATTCTGTTTTTAACAAATAAAAGATCGTGGCCAATCCGCGATCTTTACTGAGCTTTTTGAGCCTATCAGCATAATGATGCAGGCCAAGTATGTAAAGCATGACCAAATTTCTGTTAAAGCTTTGCTTCTTAATTTTAACATCTTATTTACATCTCGTAATTTGCTTTTAGTGTTGAAATAAGACGATTTTTCGAACAATGGCATGAGTGCAGTTTTCGTTTTATGATGAATTTTTAGTGTCAGTAGCTCTTCTGAATCTTAAAGATCTTGATGAATTTTTAAAACGTTTTTCTGCTATAGTATGCTTCAAAGTAATCGACAAAATTTTGTATTGTTGTGTGTGATGGATCGAATTTATGTCCTGTGAAGTTATGATTGATTATTATTTGCTGTTATTGTCCACATATATTGATGATTACCTCTGTGTCCGTTGTATTGTTGTTTAATGGTACGAAAACTTGTAATCGGAGTTTTACCTATTACATGTGTTGTTTGTTTTTATTGTACCATTTGATTCCAAACATTTTTGTATAAATTCACTTATTTTTATTTCGACAAAAAGGACAATATATTGAGTCTGCTTTGAGTTAATTAAAATATTATAAAGTAAAGGACTTGAAAAGATATATATGTATATGGGGGGCTAGTTGTAACAATTTTTTGTTTTTTGGCTATGGAAGCTTACTTGTTAGATTTTTAAGAAATGCAGCACTACTTTTCGAATGAGCTACTATTTAACTATCGATTTCAAATAATTTTGTTATTAAACCTGTGAAAAATTCTTGTAAAAATGGCTTTAAAAAAAGTGACGAGTGTTACAACTTACCCCGTGTTTGGGGCTAGTTGTAACAGGCTTGGGGCAACTTGTAACAGTATGAATTGAAAATCAGTTTTCTACTTTTCAAAGGTTTATTTAGCATATTTAGCATTAGAAACTTTATACACGCTAAAACAAATTGAGATCTTTTCGTTTTATTCTTAATGTAATAGAAAAATACTCAAAAAGTAACAAAAACATGTTATTTCTTTTTTTAGACTATAAAGGAGCTTTAGGCTTATAGCCGTTTATAATCTTAACTACGCAAGTAATCAGATTTTAGATTCATTTAATTAAAAGTCTAAATCGGATTTTATCGCGTTTATTTGTTTTAAAACTTTACAGTTTAACGATTTTTAATTAAATTAAATTATTTCCCGACGTTTCGGACCCTTTACAGCGTCCATGATCTCGGGGGACTGAGGTGGTGGGTGTCCGAATAATTTAATTAAAAATCGTTAAACTGTAAAGTTTTAAAACAAATAAACGCGATAAAATCCGATTTAGACTTTTAATTAAATGAGTAAAATTCGCATAGATTTTAGATTCATTTAGCGTATTTAGCATTAAAAACTTTAGGCACGTTATACAGACATAGACTTTTAAAGTTTTTTTATTCTTAATCTAATAGAAAAACATTCAAACATGAAAAAAAAAAAACATGTTCTTTGATTTTTAAACTATAAAGGAATTTTAGGTTCACAGCCATTTATAATAACAAAATTTCAACGTCTTAATTATTCAGCCTTTTGATTAAAGTAGGTAAAATATGAAATCGGTCTTCATCGGAATTATAATTGAGATATAAAAATAAGATCTTATCTCATGTTGCACATTTTACATGTGGCCACATCATGCAGATTATACATTAAACATAAGTATATTTTAAATAATATTTCTATAATACATTATATCCACTCCTCGTTTGAATTTTCATAAGCTTCCCCACAAGCTTAACAAACCTATTCTTCGGGTTCAGATTCTGAATCAGATTATGAAACTTTCTTTTTTACTTTTTCTATAATTTTCTTTTAACTATTTTTATCTTATCTCTCAGATATTTGAGCTTCTTCTTCCTCTTTAAAAACTAATCTGGGTTTGACATAGCCGATAGAGATTTGTTATGCTTCTTTTTTTTCACACATCTAAATAGCGACACATGACATAAATTAAAACATTATGCAGCTTTTCGTACACTGGTTTTATTTTCCAAGACTTCAACAGAAGCCAATTCGTACACATCTTAGCTTTGGGAAGGACGTTCAGTTTTTCTTTTATATTGTCTCATTCTGAAATAAATCAATTAAGCTCAACGAAAAATAATAAATCAATAGGGGGCAAATTGTAACTTATTACAACTGGAGATATATGTATATGTACTTTTACATCATACTAATAAAAAATTCAATCAAAATAAACAAAAGTATTAAATCTTCAAATGTCACGATATTATATGCCTTTTCTTAGGCGCTGTTCGTTTCTCTTAATATTTTCTGGGTATTTTCAATATTTTCCACAACCCACGTTCGACGTGTCACGTGCCTCGCGTAAAGAGTGATAAAACGGACAGAAATGGTGCATTACTTTCAGTTAGAATATCACAAAAAGACCAGACCAACTCTAAGCTAATTGTAAAATATACACTACGAGGTGTAATTGAAACAAAATAGTTTTATTTGTTCAAAAAATGTTTTCTTTTTGTTAGATGCAATAGTACCTAACTGTACTTTACTGTATCAGCCTGTAAGCAACCCACTGCTGAGCGAAGGCGTCTTTTCCATAAAGAAGAAGGGTTGGAGCTTAATCCACCACGCTACTCCACGCCTGGTTGACGGATAATTTCTCTACCGTGAGTAACGATCTTTATCAGGCGTCTATGATAACAATTGGAACCGACGGCTTTACGTGCTCTCCGAGGCACGGTGAGGAGACCTACAAGGATATACACCCACCGGAAACAAATATTTATACAAACACAAATATCTGTCCCGAGCGGGAATCGAACCCGCGACTGAGTGACGTTGAGGCGACTACTCGCACTACTACACCAGAACGATCGTCGAATACTACCTAAGATTAATGTTTACTTGTGTATATTGTATAATTAAACTGACAGTATAGATATTACAAACGAGCTAAAAATATTAAGCCGTGTAAGATAAAATTTGGTAAATTAATAGCTGACAACCGGGATTATCTCTAGCAAATTATAAGCTTTTCATCACTAAATTCTAATGGAAAGAAAAAAAAAAGTGTGTGTATGTATTAATACACACGTATGAAGTGAAACCTTTTCATGATATTTTAGTTAAATTTACGTTATTTTTATTTTAGTTTTATACATATATTTAACATTAATTAAATAATGGTCAAGTGAGGTTTAAGGATAAAATAAATCATTTCGTATCAAATTATAGCTATTTTAATATTAAACAGATGAATGAAATTAGTATCATCAATTAAGTTTTTTTACTGTTTTTACAAAAAAATTATTGTATTCCATTAATACGGTCAAATTATTATTATTATTTCATTTTATAAACTTGTTTTCTGTCTATATTTAAAAAAAAAATTATATTTTTTTTTCCATTATCTTAAAAAGTAATTAATGTCTGCTAAACTGACAGTCATATTATTAAAATATGGTTAATTTCAATAAATTATTATACATTTACTAATATGTACTTACAATCAAAGTGAGGTTAATATAAAATAATATCGAAATCACAATCATGTGATGATTTTTCAAAACAATAAAATATAATCTCTCACTTTCACTATTTATTTAAATTAATTTCAATAAGTCCATTTATTATATCACTTGTTATCATTAAAATATTCTTTCACAAGTCACTCCTCAATTTAAGTAAACACCAAAGAGTATATAATACGCATGGCGCCTTGACGGTCCAAAGTGACAGAAAATGTGACGATTTTTTCCAAGATGGCGTCGGAAAGTGTGACGATTTTTTTTTGAATTGCTATAAGATTTCTCCCATACGCCGATAAAAATGTTTCACTTCGATAACAAAAATAATATTTTCTCCTACCTACGAATTATACATTATTGAAAAGTATTTTGATTTATTTTGTCTATTAAAGCGGTCTGCGAAAGTAATATTTTAAATATTGTATTTGGAGTCTTTACTTAGCAATATTTATCTCGATCTTTTAAAATTATATTTTTTTTTCATTTGATTGGTAGATATTTTTATTCAGTCATGTAATTTCGAAGTTACTTATTAATAAAATAGACAATAGAACGTAGCAAAAACGTACGACAGCATGCTTATGTCATCATTTCTGTTATTCGAATTATGTACGAATTTATTACTTACAATTTTATACATATATAAGTCTATTTTGGAATTAATCTATACTAATCTATACTAGTAATATTATAAAGCTGAAGACTTTGTTTGTTTGTTGGTTTGTTTGTTTGTTTGTTTGTTTGTTTGTTTGTTTGTTTGTTTGTTTGTTTGTTTGTTTGTTTGTTTGTTTGTTTGTTTGAACGCGCTAATCTCAGGAACTACTGGTTCGAATTGAAAAATTTACCGAGGAAGGCTATAAGCTATATAACATCACGCTACAACCAAAAGGGGCTGAGCAATAATAAGAAATATTACAAAAACGGGAAAAAATAATCTTATTTCTCTTCTCGAGACATTTTTTAACTATAGTTCCACTTTTAAAGTAAATATGATATCACTCTTTTACTGAGAATTTTCGAAAAAAAAAAAAAACTCAATAATATGTTGAACGACCCAGGAATCAAACCTGAGACCCCTTGCTCGGCAGTTACGCTTGCGACTTCTCGACCAACGAGGCGGGAATCTTAAAGTAATTGTTTAAAAATATTTAAGTACGTTTTTCCTTCAAATAAACGCGAGTGAAACCGCGGGGCACAGCTATCATTAATATTTTGTTAAAATTTAAATATTTCTTGTATAAATAAACGTAATTAAATATTTGGTAACTAAAATTCCTAATGCAGGCTTAGATATTAAATATTAAACTCAATATTAAAGACTTAGCACTTTATCAATTTGAAACTGTTATGAAACTACGGATGATTTTCAAGATTCTAACAAGTTTGTATTGTAATAGAAACAAGGTTGTTATAGAGGTTAGAATCATGTGGTTACGGTTGAGATTCGAATCGTTTAGATTAACAATTCGCCCGATATTCATGTGTGTAGCTTAACTTTATTACGCTATTGCTACAAAAAAGGACAATCTTTTTTGGATTTTTAGCGTTCCCTTGAATTTCTTTACGGCATCATAACTTTTGACCTCCCTAATCGATTTACATACGTTTTGTAGAGGTAAGAATCTTTACATTACCCCGGAAATACAGACTAGGTGAAGTTTCTACTAGAAAGTCTACGAAGAGTTGAAAGTTGTTAGTAGTCGCCGGTTTCTGGTGGTGCGAAACCACATGTGTGAGAGAATTATGCGGGTGGCCTATGTCCATTACTGGATGACCATTGACTGTTGAAGAGATACTTATGTATTTCTCTATCTGTTATTTTTAATATAATGATTGTAGAGAATTTCAAGTATTAAAACCTGTATCTCGATATCTATAACTTATTTAGGTATATATCGCATGCGTTCGATGTCATACGTCTTATGAAAAGTATATAACAACATAAGAATTCTATGATTAATGTCGTAAATGGTGTGATTCGATACCAGACAGTCTTTCAACTTCGGGCTGACTTCACTTACTTTTCAACTTTACTTACTTCGTAACCCTCCGGACTAGGTATGATCGATATTAGAAAAACATCGATGTTTAAAGAAAAGAGAAGAATGAGAAAATGAGGAAAGTATGGATGTACAATATAAATCGATTGAAAAACATAGATGTATCTAAACCATCGATGTTTTTGGTAACAAATAAAACTATCTAAATTTTTTATTAAATGTAATAACATATTTTATATAAGAAACAAAAGTAAGCATCGATGTTTTTGGTCACAAACAAATGAAACTGTATTTTTTTATGAAATGTGTTTTTATTAGACATAATTATAATGAAAATATTTGAAACGAAAAATAAATTAGCAGTCCCAGTGTCGTTTAGGTACACTCGGTAAAATAAACAATGCACGCTAGATGGCGCTCTAAAGAATAATGACTTTTCAATGTTTAATTATTTTTATATCGATGTGTCGATGTTATCGAAGTCAAAACATCGTTTTTTAGCTAAACATCGATGAATATCGATCATCCCTACTCCAGACTCGAATTACCAATAAAACGATCAAACTTGTCTGCTTTTAGGCCTTATTTTAGTATCTTTCTGACAAATTTTCATACTAATGGAAAAAAATATATCCGGGTATTAGCATTTATGTACCGTGATAACCAACCGTGCGAACCAAGATTCAACAACAAGCTACCGTTCCGTTAATAGTCCTCTATCTTCTATTTCTTAATCATAATGAATTTTTTTTAGGGTTAAATAAACCTGGTTCGTAGATCTTATACCAAATGATAAATTAATATTTTGACCTCTCGTTCTTACTGAAAATATTATTAGAAAAAAAATTTTTTTTTGGTTTTAAGTTAATAACCTGTGCAAGATTTTATATTAATTTATGAGAGACATCCGTTTGCGTACACATACTGACTTGATTTTTATGCGAGCTCCCTGCTCCATCTAGGTATGTTCACAAAATGTATTTCCATAAAGTTTTTCAGATCAACTCGATTCCCAAATCATCAATCGGGACTATTCGAATGTCATGTTTTTTCGTAAGTCGCTGCATCATATAATTTCACTAGCGTTAACTAAAGTAGAGAATTTAAGTACTTATTTAAAGGTAATTTCCTAAAAAAACGTAGGTATCATATGCTATTTTTATTATATATAGATACTCTTGATTGCCAATCGAATCAGTGTGTTTTCACAAGAGACAACGTTTGAACGATCGTTTGAGAACTATCTTTAAAGGACTTTGATCGTAATTCACGATTGTCTTTGTTAAGGCCGTAAGGGTGCAAATTACCTAATAAATAAAAACGAGTTTTTTCTATAATATATGAGAGTATCTACAAAATATATTTAGCAACTTTTTCACTAAAATGTAAATAAGTTGGTAAACATAGAAATTCTAAATATTTGTAAGTTGTTATATTTTAAATGTATTTACAATATGTGCTACTACGAGTTTTCTCATACGTGTTTCGAAACTCTATTTTTTTATTTTTTATATAATAATTTTCATGTTGTCAAATTACAACGAAAGTATTCCAAAAAGGATTCCGTCGAGTACACCTTACAAAATAATATAAAAAGTATGATGCGTTAACCCTTTACAAATTATTCAGCGGTAGATGATATAATATTCTCATCATGCTAGAATTATTATTTTTCGGGAAATCTCTGCCCTTATATATACTCTAAGGCTTTTTAATTCTCTAATCAATATAAAAATAATTACAATGTCCATATTTCGATTTTGTGGGTAAGATCAAAAGCAATATTTTTATTAAGATTAATTCTAGGTACTTTTATCTTTAGCCATTGACAAAGTGAATAATTGACTTAGTTTTCTAATAACTATTGCCACATTACTTTCACACAGTCAATTGTATTTTTACATGAGTGTTACGTGCAAGAAATGTTAAGACAATTTAAGTTAAAGAGGAATTTATTACTGGTTGAGACAATAATTAAATATTCACAGAATTTAAGTCAATAAATTGTAAAGTAAATAAATTGATGGCATGGAATTGGATACTAGTCAACTTTGCAACTCCACAGATACTATAAGACTGCCTTAATTCTATTAGATCCATTTATTTTTGTATTTCATAAAGATAAGGCAGAGTGAGGGATGAATATTTCACTTTCTTGTATATTTTTTTTAAGTTAAGTATTCGGAAGCAAAACAATTCAAGCATTATTTAGGTTATCGGGTGTGATAAAATAGGAGCCCGTACTAAAATATACAAAATGAAGAGTAGTAGACTAAAATAAACTCAAGATTTTGTTGTTTGAACGCGCTTGTCTCACGAGATATTACTACGACATTAGTTTTAATTACGAAAGAAAATCAATTTTTGCATAAAATTTTAATTTTTAATTTTTTTAATTCAATTTTTTAATTTTTTTTTAATTTTAATCTATATCATGATAAGGACATAGGATCATAGTAAGGACACGACTGGTTACTATAAATGTAAACTAATCTGATAATAGTATCGAAGTTCAAAGTTTACGAAACGGCGAAGGATTTTAAGTTTTATATATTTTGATGTGAATATTTATTATAAAGCTTTTGTTACTTATTGTTATTAATAATTTATTAAAAAGAATTGTGATTTTTGACGGTAAAACGGTTCCTGTAAAGTTGATGTTCTCAACTTGCATCTTTGGAGCATTAGATGTGCGCTATGACCTTTAAAAGAAAGTTTTGTATCGGCCTGTAAACTTGTATAACTTGAAAATAATTTAAGAAACCGGACTGAAAAATCCTAAGATAATGTATTTAAACAATAAACAAACTATTCAACTTCATTGTAATGATGAAAATAAAATATTTTGTACATTACATATTTATATTAGGTACTATATATTTTCGACACGTATTTCTGTCAATCTAAGATAAATAATTCTCCTACAAAATGGATAATACCGGGAAATAAATGAGAGATCTATCAGTTCCGATACGATTACGAGTATTGGATTTATGGTGTCACGTCGGATACGCTAGGTGTCATTTGTCACTTCGTACGACGCGTCCTACATTCATCATGGCTTTAAGATCTGGACTATATCTGTAAGGGTGCCTGTCCATTGATGCGGAGCGAAGCTGCGGAGAAGAGAAACAGAGAAATATTAACCAATAGCCCTTGTCCACAGGAGCGGAGGGGAGATTTTTTGCAATACTATTGGTTAATATTTCTCCGTTTCTCCGCTCTGCAGCTTCGCTCCGCTTCAATGGACAGGCACCTTAAGACTCGTGTTTGTCGAGGTATACTACGATCGCACATTGCTTTATACGTCGAATGTACATTTTGTAACAAGCAGGTTTTTTTTTTTAAATGAACTGTTGATTGTATTAAAAAAAATTGTACCCTTTTAGAAAAGATGTTGCGAAGTTCTGATGTAAAATGCACGTGATTAAGCATATATAAATAACATGATGTAGGTATATCAAAAAAGCATGGGCCACTAAGATCCTGTGGTATTGTATTAATATTTGAATAAATAAATAAACAAATAAAAGGATCTAGTTGTGAGCTGTGTATTGTTTCTATTTTCATATAAAATCGTTTTGTGGGATTTTTTTTTCTAAAAATATATAGTTACACACAGTGTTGTAGATTTTTTTGTCAATTTTGTATGTATTACCAATTTATCCTGTAATAATAAATTGTCAAAGTTTTAGAGACGCAATATTGCCCTAGTTTAAACAATGCTTCTACTCGTATGCATTTATTAGAACAATTTCTATTCAGAAACATAACACAAAATCTTGACGAAATTCACTGCCTAAATAAAAGTCATAAGCACAGAAAGAGCCTCATCATTGGCGCTCATCGCACACCGATTATACTAAACGACTGCCTAGAAGCCTGCCGACTGAAGAGATTGTTTCGTGTAAACTATTATTCACAAAAGCATATATAGAAAAGAACAATTTTTGAAAATATTTAAAAAATTACAGGAACAATAGCTAAAAATTGTTGTTTTTGTTTCTGAAATCACCTAGTTTTATCCGAGGTCGTCGTAAGGTCGGGGTTAAGAGTTCTTTGTTTAAGCGGACTGTAAATGCCGCAGCGCTCATTTACTGAAAGCCTCCAAGTCAAGTGTCGACAGAAAGCCGTCCATTTGTGTTGCATACACTCTGCGCTAAAAGCGACAGCTTTAAAAAGTCTTTCAAATCCAACACTTTTGTTGTCTCCCTCCTCGTCCCTAAATTTAGTTCAGTCAGCGTCTTATCTAGGCCCCTGGAATATTGGCATGGGATATTTAAGTTAACAAATCTTTTAAGAGAAATTTCTTAATTTGCATAACAATATTAGGGGAGAGTTGGATAATACCGCGCGTTTGATAATTCCACGCCCTAGCATATTTCAAAAACTAAACGCTAATTGCGCTATCCAGTCCTTAAAGATCACAGTCCGAGTCCTCTACCCCTCCCCGTGCACGACGCTAATTTACTCGGAGCAGCGATTAAGACACATCGTGTCTTACAAGTTTTTACTCTCGTTCCTTATAATTTCGCGGGCATTTTTGACAAGAGGTAAGCTATTCTATATTTGTATTGTAACACATTGATTACTTTTATTTTAATCCTAACACTATTTACTGCATTTTTTAATATATATATCGAACCTTCTCCGAATTATAGGTCCAAGTTCTTAGAGGCTCGGTAATATCCAACTTTCCCCTATACAAATACATTAACGTTTCAAACTTCAATAAACGTCTCACACTTCAACGGCACCCACTAGGATGTGAATCCTGTATCGGGGGTCGGGAAACACACACAATAGGCACACAAGCACAAACGCCCAGACCACGACAAACATCTGTATGGCCTAGTCAAATATTTGTCATGTGCGCGAATCGAACCCGCGACCGCGAAAGCGTCAGTCAGTTGCTGTGACCACTGCGCCAACGCTTCGATTCATTTCCAGAACATTCTCCTCCTTCTGTTCATTCTGACAATTTTGAACAAATTGCTTTTAATGACAAAATAGTATTAAATCTAATAGATGTAAAATAAACATTCAGGTTAGTACATAAACATCTAAAAATACGTATTTAACGCAATCGTAGTTATGATCTGCAATTGTCTCAAATTCTTCGGAAAGTCATATTTTGTTCTAGTTTGTATATTTATTTAAACAAATTACAGCCTAAAAATAAACTAAGTAAATAAAATTTAATAATTAAAATTCAAAGGAATAAGCTTGTTTTAGGTGTAGACTTTCACCTGTTGTAAAAAAATGATTTCAACTAAATTTTTTTTGTGATATATTTACAGCATAACAGTTAACCCGTATAATAATTTGACGACGCGTTGGCGCAGTGGTCCAGCAACTGACTGATGCGCTAGCGGTCACGGGTTCGGTCTCCTCAGATGACAAATATTTGTATAGGCCATACAGACGTTTGTTGTGGTCTGGGCGTTTGTGCTTGTGTATTGTTTGTGTTTCCGGACACCCGACACAGGATTCACATCCTACTGGGGGCCGTAGAGTGTGAGACGTTTATTTATTGAAATAAGTATTATATACTATTTTAGAAGAAGGGAAAAAAACTCTTCTTCTATATGGAGAAGGGGCCTTCGCTCAGCAGTGGGTTGTTTAAAGGCTAAAGTACAGTACATTTACTATTTCATGGCTATAATTTTAAAATAGCTTTCTAGAAACCCGCAATCGCTGTATCATGAAACTGTTATTACAATATCAAATACGCTTGCTTTAGTATGCATAGCGGGCGCCTAGCGTTGCATTCCAAAAAACTGTACGCTTTAAACAGAAAAAGGATATCCAGCAATATGGTGGAAGATACAGAAGGCACATTATTAATTTATACTATATAACTTTGTTTTTTTTAAAGCGCTTATTTTAGCGGATTAAGTAGCACGATTTGAGAAATTATATTTACATGATTTTTTTTAAATAATAGTTGTATAGATCAATCGCGAACAAATAAAGAAACAAATACATTTTATTAATAGTATTAGAAGAAAACTACATATCTAATAATCTAGTAATCAAAGTGAATGTCGGAAAGTGATTAGACATTAATACGTTCATTCGTGCGACAATGTAAAAGTATGTATTGTATGTTTAAATGTGCTGGTTATATTGAACTTATTCAAATATCATAAAAAATAAAAATAAAATAATGGGATCGAGTAGATGTTAACCTTGGTATAAATAAAGAAAATCGTAAAAAAGTATGTAATAATGATTTACAAGCTGTAAATTACAGCTCTTTTACGGCTAGTGCGACGGAATATACCAAACTTTTACAAAACATTAGCATGATGTAATTACATTATCTCCGTTCAACATTATCTACTTTTCTACATAGGTCTATGCTCCTCTCTCCTCGGCTGAGATAGCCGGTCTCCGGGCCGCCTGCAACGGGGCCAGGAGGGAATATACCCGGAGCAGGCGGAGACGCCCGCAGGACGTTGACAGGGACGATAGGCTGCGCAGGATCTACGTGGAGAAGACGAAGATCCTGCAGCAGGCCATATGCCGAGCCAAGGAGGAGGCCTGGCTGGAGCTAATGGGGGGCCTAGAAAGGGACCCCTGGGGCCGACCGTATATGTGGGCGCGGAACAAGCTTCGCGCCCAGTCGGCCCCAATCAGCGATACGCTCCAGCCGGACCAACTAGGGAGGATCGTCGGGGAACTCTTCCCCGACGAACCTGAGGACTTCGTTCCCCCCAGAATGGCTCGGCAGACGCCGGACACGGAGGAGGGTGTTCCGTCACCCGTCACGGAGGCTGAAATGGAGGCGGTTATTACCCGCCTCCAAAGTAAGAAGAGGGCGCCGGGTCCAGACGGGGTGCACGGGAGAGTTCTTGCAATCGCTCTCGGGCACCTCGGCGACAGCCTCCGGGAGCTGTTTGACCGCTGCCTGCGGTCTGGCCAGTTCCCGGAGGCCTGGAAGGAAGGTCGGCTCTGCCTACTACCTAAGGCAGGGCGGACCCCGGACTCGGTTTCGGCGGTGCGACCGGTGGTGCTGCTGAACGAAGCCGGGAAAGCCTTGGAGAAGATAGTGGCCTCCCGGCTCGTTCAGCACCTGGAGGAGGGCTCGGGACCCGGACTTTCAGAATCCCAGTTCGGGTTCCGAGCACGTCGGTCGACCGTCGACGCCCTCAAACGCCTGCGGGCGGTGACGGGTGAGGCGGAACACGGAAGGGAAGTGGTGGTCGCGGTGTCGTTGGACATCGCGAACGCCTTCAACAGTCTGCCGCACGCGGTGATACGGGAGGCACTAAAATACTTCGGAGTGCCCCCGTATCTAAGGAGGCTGTTGGAGGCGTACCTCTCCGATCGAAGGGTAGGCCTCGAGAACCGGTCGGGGTCCGTGGAGTGGTGGCGAGTCGGCTGCGGTGTCCCGCAGGGATCCGTTCTGGGTCCGATCCTGTGGGACATCGGGTACGACTGGGTCCTGCGAGGCCGCCTCCTCCCCGGGATGGGTGTCATCTGCTACGCGGATGACACCCTCGTTTATTCCCGAGGACGGAACTACAAGGAGGCGGCGCGGCTGGCCGAGGTCGGACTCGACCTTGTGATCAGCCGCATAGAGAGTTTAGGGCTTCGTGTCAGGATTGACAAGACCGAAGCCCTGCTCTTCCGCGGGACCGGCCGCAAGGGACCTCCACCGGGGGCTACCCTTCAGGTCGGAGAGGGGAGAGTCAGGATGAGCCCGCAAATGAAGTATCTCGGGCTCATCCTGGACGGAGGGTGGACCTTCGGCCCACATTTCGCGATGGTGGGACCGAAGGTCGTGAAGGCGGCGAGTGCGCTGGGCAGACTCCTCCCGAACCTCGGAGGACCCAGCGCCGCCTGCAGGCAGCTGTACTCCGGAGTCTGCCGGAGTATGGCGACGTACGGTGCCCCGGTTTGGGCGGATCGCCTCACCGCGAAAAATAAGGCGGCGCTGCGCGCTGCGCAGCGAACAATCGCGGTGAGGGTGATTCGGGGGTACCGTACGGTATCGTGGGCTGCAGCTACTGCTCTAGCCGGCGACCCCCCGTGGGAGCTCGTGGCGGAGGTTCTTGCCGAGACCTACTCATACGTCTCGGGTAGGAGGGCTCTTGGTGAGAACCCCACGTTGGACGGGATCCTACGTGTGCGTCGGATAGGGCAGGAAGCGCTAATGCGGAGGTGGGGGGAGGACCTGGCGGTGCAGCCATATGGCACACGCGTAACGGCTGCCATTCGCCCGGTCCTTGAGCGGTGGATGCGTCGAAAACGCAAGCCCCTCACCTTCCGTTTGACACAGATTCTCACCGGGCACGGTTGCTTTGGTGACTACCTGTGTCGGACGGCCCAAAGGGAGCCGACAACTGAGTGTCACGATTGTGGCGCAGCGGTGGACTCTGCCCAGCACACCCTCGAGGTGTGCCCGAGATGGGCGGTGCTGCGTCAAGGTCTGACGTCGGTTGTCGGAGGGGACTTGTCGCTCCCGAGCGTCATCACCGCGATGCTCGGCGACGACGAGTCCTGGAAGGCGATGGTCTCCTTCTGCGAGACAGTAATGTCCCAGAAGGAGGCCGACGAGCGGAGGAGAGAGGAGGCCGCCGACGTGGCCTCCATCCGCGGGCGACGAATGGGGGTGCGTAGGAGGCGCTACTTAATGCGCCTCCTGTAACGCCCTTGTGCCCGTGTCGGGCCGGGATGGGAACCCGGTCCTGCTAGACACGGCGTCGTCGGGACTGTTCAGAGGTTAGCCGGACAGTCCCCATGGAGGAGAAGTCTGGCCTTTTCGCCGAGGCCAGCCTGTCGCTGGAGGGATCCTGTTGCCTGCAGATCCGGGACCCTCCAATTAAAGCGGCTGAAGGCTCCCGCAGGGGCTTAGTACGGTATTGCACTCCCAAAGTGCCGAGTCCGACATAGGTCTAGGACTGCCGACCCGGGCGTCCTGGATATCATCCGTAAATGGATTCCCCTGCGTAAAAAAAAAAAAAAAAAAAAAAAAAAAATGCTCCTCTCTCCAACTTTTTCACCTTCCTAAGTCAGCAATATAATTGTGGCTCCTATAGTGCTGCGATTTTTCATGAGCGTCGATTATTAAATAATTTTAACAAAATATAAATTTTTAGCTTTTACCATAAAAATAGAAATTATTCCATATTATTTTATAAAGATACATTTATATAATACAATAAAAAACCTTCAGCCCACTTCATACGATGACAAGGCTCTTTGGGGGCGTATTAAAATGCGTTATTATTAAGATTTCAATGTCTCCCGCTGTGCCGCCAACTGCAGTGTTGTGTAGGTGTCTCGTACCTTTCAGTTACAGTTTTATCATTTTATAATCTTAAATATTAGTAGCTGTATTATTTTTTTATTATTTATATTATTTTTCATGTGTAAAACTATAGACGACCTTTTGGTTAAAAACCACTTTTTAAGAAACAATTAATGTCATGCTATTTTAAATGAAATCAGAACATTTTTCTTCATAGACGCAGATGAACTATTAAATCGATTATTAAAAAAAAATTGCAACATATTTTATTGTAATTATAATAAATTACTATACATTTCGTAATTTGAACTTACTAATTACTCAAATTAATTTTTGTTTTAAACATTTTGAAAAAGAATCAAACTCCGTACAACCTGTCTTACTTATCACTTGACCTATAAATTCATTCTAACCTACATCTCGGTAATATAAAAACCGAACCCGCTCTCAACCCTTCAGTGTTGCCGTGTTCTGATACGGGGCTGCTAACTCATTATTCTTCATAAACTTAATATGCGGGAATCATTTGTATTAATTATCTCGCTATTCGCGATCTCTATACGATGTTCGAATTTAGACCGAGATGGTTTTAATATATATAAAGGTATAATGTGTCATTATATTATTAAATTAATTTATTTTTTTACCCGACTGCGACAGAAGGAGGGTTATGTTTTTCGAGTGTATGTATGTATGTATGTATGTATGTATGTATGTATGTATGTATGTATGTATGTATGTATGTATGTCCATTTCTTTGGCACGGCCTACAGCCCAAACGGCTGGATGGTTTTTGACATATTATGAGGTGTCGTTGGATTTGTCTAAATTGTAGTAGTGACATAGGCTATATAAATTTTCGAAATGGCGCCCGCAAATGGCGGAATGAGGGGGGGAGTTGAATTTTTTTTTCTAACCGTAGCAATATGGGTATCAAATAAAAGCTAGTAAATTGTTTTATTCTTTTTAGTTTATATTAAGAGTATTTTACGCAGTCGGGTTTTTTGATTTTTTTAATTAAGCATACTTGTTCATTCTGTTTGTATATTGTGAAATATTTTAAGCAAAGAAAAGTCTTATGGCGCGGGTCTGTAATAACAATGTTCATGCCACAATCATAATGTTGCTTTTGGCGGTTATACGTAGTAATCTTTGAAACATTCGATAATGTCATCATGGCATTATTATGGTAACATCGTATAAGTATTGTTGGTAATGCTGTAGATTTCCAAAACTATTAAGACCAACAACGACGAAGCCAGTGACCGACCACTCCCGACCATTACGTTAAAAAAAATATATTAGTCCCGCTGAGTTTCTTTCGCCAGTTCTTCTCAGGTCAGAGGCTTCTTCTTTCCGAACTGGTGGTAGACTCATGACGTTCAGTAAATAATTGTAATAATTTTATGCTGAATAAAATATTTTGACTTTGACTTTGATTGATTTACTGTTATGACACGATTGTAGTAAAGAACTCGCGTCCCTGGTCAAACAATGTGCATTAATGGCACTTCACAGACGTCAAAGTGTACCCTTGGCACGTACTGACACTGCAGTGAAAGTGTAGCATTTTAATGTTTTAAGTTGCATACTAAGTACCCAGTTATAATTTAATTTTTTTTTCGTGTAGCTATTGATTAATAGTTATTTGTTTTTATTTTTAGTACATTTAGTAAACTACTTAAGATTAACGAAAAATATAAAACTTATGTTTTTTACAGCTGATCACTTACGAGCTCGTCCAGACATTGAGCCTGTAAATGCTGCCTCCGAGATTGGAGATCGAATATTGTGTTAGTATGAATATAATTAATTAGCATCTATACCTAATAATAACATAATGCTTACTCATTAACTGTATTTCAATAGATTTTTATCGAGCGCCGCTACAAGTGTACTTGAGTCATCTGCCTGTGGATCCTCAGGAATACCGGAAAGGCGAAGCAAATATATTTAAAAGTATGTCAATAATTTAATATAATCGTATTTAACCGAGTTGATTGATGATTAGGTATATTTGATTGGCTTTGTATAACCGTGATTTTCTCAAAGGCTAGCTATTGTTTCGTTTAACATTATCAGGAACAAGAACTATATACTTAAACATATAGGTTAGTGAAATATTTATTAGTCTTTTATATTTATATATAGTTAGTATATGGTACATGGTCACGACGAGATTATACTGGACCATGTTACTGGTCCCAAACGTCAACAAGGTCATCAAAAAACTAAATCGTGGTATGAATCCATTTTTATTTTTAAAAATAAAGTGTGTTTGAAAACAACGAGTATCCAAAACTAAATTAGTTGATATAAAATATTGTCTATTTATAAAATAAAATAAAAAATAGATCTAACTAAGAAGTATAATATTCCGTCGAATAATTTTGTTATTAAAGAAATATATTGTTATCACGCCACTGTTTATTATATTACCAATTAACGACATACTCCTGTAGAAAATTCATGGTAGGTACTACTCCGGTCCTGTGAGTTGTTACATAATGTTTTTATAGCTTGTTACATTATTCAATGAACACTTTCTTATCAAAAAACATTTTTTTACATTAGATCGGTATATCGAGATCGGTTGAATAAATAAATAAACCATTTTTGAGTTACATATGTTTTTAGACTCATAATCTAAACTTGCAGGTCATATGCTGAATAAGGAGCTAAATCCGCTGGAAAAACGTACATCTAAAGCAGCTTTGTCGTTAATGTTGCAGAGCAAGCACGATGCTGAACATACGTATGTTGAAATTTATTTACTAGTATTGCATATCTATACATACTTAATACTTATATTACAAAAAGGAAAGATTTGTTACTTATTTTTAGATTTATTATTATTTATTCTAATTGACTCACTTTGGAACTAGATACTGAATCTACTTTGTCGAGATGAATATGTATGTATGTATGGATTTAGTTTGTTAGTTTGCCAAAGCTGTGTGTTTGTACTGTGTACAAAATTATATAAATGACAAAAAGGTATAAGTATAGTAGCGCTGTCTTTCACGGAGGACATATGACTGAATTTATAATGATTGCATATTATATTAAAGCTTTTTTTTAAACAGATACTGTTGAGTTTCTGTGACGATATTTTTTTTTCAGCAGAATGTACATTCAGAATCGGTGGTAATTTCACATCAACTATAATTAATTAATTAAAAAATATAGTACTACTTTGTAAAATGACGATTAAAAAGTGGCTTTGAAGCCTACTTCAATATAAGAAGACTGAGCCCGTGACGTCGACCGCACATAAGTTTCACTTTCATAATTATGTTGTTGATTGTAAATTATTGAAGTTACTCCTACATACTTTAAACATTGTAATTAATTAAATATTATGTTTTTTAAGTTATTACCTTTTTTCGGATCACATTTTGACGCATACATACTCGTAACATACTGACTCTTCTGTCGTCGTAGTCTAGTGTGTAGGTAGTTACCTCACGCCATCATTAAAATTACAATAACTTTCGATAAGATGAATCGATTTTAATAAAATATATAGGATTGCCATCCGTCCGGATTTCCCCGAATTTGTTCTAGTTTAGAAGGCGTTCAGGGAGTGTCCGGGCGGGGTTGTATTTTTAGTCCGATCTTTGATCAAAGATAAAATACTTTTGGTAATAGCAATATAGGAATCGACCGATATTAAACAGTCGTATTAGATGATTACACTACCAAGAACACATAAGACAGCCGGCTGGTCGAGTGGTCAGGCAACTGGACACTTTACGCAGCGGTCGCGGGTTCGAATCCCGCCAGGTGCAGATAATTTGTATGACGAATATAGATGTCTGCACCGGGTCATGGATGTGTATTTATGTATATATGTATTTATATCTTAAATTTATTTCCGTTCCTAGTACCTGTAACACAAGTTCTTACGAACTTACCACGGGGCTAGGTTAACGTGGTGTGATTGTTGGTTAATATTTATATTTATTTGGTTAATATTTATAAATAAACCCGGATTATTGAAAATAACTCTGACTGACTCATACTGTTGTAGGTACTAACTGTGAAAGTAAATCGCAATCCGACTTTTTGACTTTTCTTATGTCATCTTTTTTCGTTTATATTATGTGTTTTGAATACGAATATTAATGTTTAATTATTAATAATTAATTGTTACATTTTTTAAAACTCAGTCAGTAATTCAAGTCAGTTAATTATTTTACATAACGTTATTACAATTTTTGAATCATATTTTAATGTTATCTTCTTTCTTTCACGCAGTCATTTAAATACAAAATTAAATTGTTTAATAACTTTTGATAGTGTCGCGACAAACAGACAGACACACATTTCTTAAAATAAGAGATGTTTATATAATTAGTATTTTTAGACTCTTACATAAATTTTTATTAAAACATTCTAATAAAAAAACAGGCACGTAAAATTTACAACCGGGTATATTATATGTACAGATATACATCCATAACTAGCTCTCTTATTATTACAGAAATGAAGAGCATTACTGTCTTCATGGAAAATAACTTCAATATTTGTCGGTAAGTGTCAGATTTTTTTTAAAACTTAAAATAAGTAGTTAATCAATACAAGAAATAACAAAGAAATAATAATATATATATATATATAATTCTCAAACTTTTCCATTTCGTCGTCGATATACAAAGATATTATTTACTTTTATTATACTCATTATTATTTATTTGAACGAAGTATAGGCCCACTACAACATGAGACAGTACAGAACGCTTGTTAGTTTGATTACTATAATCTAAAGATTATTTAATACTAATATTTATTTGACCTTGTTTATAGTGAATTCTGAGAAATCATCCATGAAAACATGATTCTTAGGAAAACCCAAGATAACAAATAATTTCTTGCTTTAAGTATTTTCGGTATAGCCCACAGTGGAATATTTTGGCGGAAAATGGTTCGAGCATGTCTCCTTTGTTGTTTGATTGTAAACATTTGAATAATATTTTGCAATGGATATCGTCAGCGTTTTATACTTACGCGTTGTATTAGCTATATCGGTTAGCACTGTTGGCTTAACATATATAGATAAAAAATAAAATAAAATGATGCTAAAAGATTTATACTCTAATAAACGATTAGCCAATAACTTTGTTTAATTTTAGCGTCTAAAATTCATATTTTAACTGTAGGTTTAGGCATTAGCTTGTACCGGGCGGAGTACAAATTCTCATGCAAAAACTCTGTATTATTTTATAAGATGCGGTGACGTTTTATAACAATAATACATTTACAATTCAAAGACATGAAAATGTGGTCTAATATTTGTAATCTATGGAGAAGTAAAATTTGTGTATTTTTTGCAATTTTTGGAGTTTTTTTTTTTGTGGTGTAAACATAACGTTTGAGAAAGAATACTTAGCTGTATATCGCTTCAATGTTAATTGGCAAATATATGAATTTCTCCAGCAATATGGAGACTTTTTCACAATAATTTCTTTTACCGGTAGGCACGTAATTTATAAAGAAATTGAGCACTTTAACGTTCAACTGTGCACGAATTCGAATCCATCCATCTTACCAAGATCCATCCAACATACTATTAAGATCTACATGTTCTATGTTTACCTACTTGGCGATTACGTTAAGGTCGCTTAACGTAATGTCTTATAAACCGATCAAATTTTTTTTTGTTTCAGGGACGATTCCTCATTGGAACATACTGATTATATATTTAAAAAAAAAAGTTTTAAAATTTAAATAATTTTGTTATTAAAATTAACGCTATGTATTTTTGTGAATTAATAAAATGTTAAGTAATAAATAAATAACATCTTTCTAAGAAAACGTGGCACATCCCTCAAAAAATATTTCAGATATAATATAAGCGATTGTGTAGTATTAATAAGGACGTAGTTAACATTTTCAAAAAACCATTTCATTATTAAAGATTATTTATTATTATAGAAAATTGTTTACAAGAAAGATGTATATTGCTTCCTGCCAAAGCTTTGTATTGTAGTGTCATTAAACAAAAAAGAAAGACATACATATATTTTACGTTAGTAATTATAAGTTAATAAGTGTATTACAATTCCACTACGTACTACGTCTCTATATTTTCCACACCGACGTATCTCTAAAAGCCTAAGCACACGGCGTATTTTAAACGCGCAGTTGACGCGCGTATACGCACTTCAAACGAAATACGAAAGCAACCTTGTAACCTACGCACACGGGGCGAGCATGAAACGCGCCTCTACTGCGCGTATACGCGTAGTTACAGCCATACAGACGTGTTGTAGTCGCTCGTACCTTCCGTGTGATTGGCAAGTGAGTGCCTCTCCTCTACCCCTTCTCCGCCCCTTTGTACGCACGTTTTCTTAAATCTATGGTTTGAAGCAATGCAAACGCAACAATCAGCATCTACGGCGCCGAAAATGCGCGTACCTTAAACACGCGTCGTTTGTGCGTTTCAAATATGCCGTGTGCTTCCGCTGCAATTTTTTGCCATTACGCCTCTGATATTATTGCTTTTTTATAAAATAAAAAAAATAATTATACTTACATCTTATTCTAAACAGTCTAATTGTAAGTTCTAAAATGAAATATATATTCGTAAACTTAGCATAATTTTTATCATTTTTATACATAATATGTTTTATTTCGCAGTTGCTTATCATTTTGAAACTCGATGTGTAGTAATTAAGGTAAAAGCTCCCATTACGGTGGCATTTCGCAACATTTGAAAGTAAGAAAGAAAAATAAGCATTTGTAAATATCTTATCAAGTGTAAAAAATTATTTTCGGCAAGAATAGAGATTAAATTTCATATTGCTTCTGACATTTATTTATTTATTTATTTATTTATTATTAAGGTTTGCTAGCAGTTGTTACATTTATGATACATTACAATATTAATTTTATTATAGACAACATTTCTAAATGTACAACCATATTAAAGCAAACACGACATGCAAAGTTATCCTGTTAATGTAAAAATAGAAACAAACTTGATCAAACAGTAGCAAAAAAAACAGATGAAAATAAACCAGTAAATTTAAAGATGATTTGACGATTTGGTTTTTAGTGCCAAACAGTAACATTACATTGTGAGAGAAACAATATCAAGATTAGTGCGCAGAAATTTGATAAAGCTAGTGTAAAATTTACAGGTACATTCATCAGTGGAACTTAATTCATAAAATGAACTCAAATTACTTTAAGCCTAGACAAGATACATAGATTTGAATTAATCAGTGAAATTAAAAATTATCAATTAAATCAAACAATATTAACTTATTTAAGTGAAATCAAATTAAGTTAGCCCGAATCAAGTTGTCATGAATTAAAACATTAAATTAATCAAAATTCAGTTAATAGATAAACAAAATTCAATTTACATACATTCAGCATTTCAAAAGTAATTACAAAAAAAATTATAATTAAGATATATAACCATCTAGTCACAATAATTATCGAAATTACATTATTATTAATTAAGATACATAATTACAAAATCAATATATATATATATATATATATATATATATATATATATATATATATATATATATATATATATATATATAAATGAAATGAAATTAAATTAAGTAAGCCCGAGTCAAGTTGTCATGAATTAAAACATTAAATTAATCAAAATTTAATCAATAGATAAATAAAATTCTATTGACATACATTCAGCATTTCAAAAGTAATTATTAAAAAAAAAAAAAATATAATTAAGATATGTAATCATCTAGTCACAATAATTATTGAAATTACATTATTATTAATTAAAATACATAATTACAAAATCAATATATATATATAAGTGAAATTAAATTAAATTAAGTAAGCCCGAGTCAAGTTGTCATGAATTAAAACATTAAATTAGTCAAAATTTAGTCAATAGACAAATAAAATTCAATTTTCATACATTAAGCACATCAAAAGTAATTTAAAAATATATATATATATATATATATATATATACCATTATAATTAAGATGTATAACCATCTAGTCACAATAATTATCGAAATTACATTGTTATTAATTAAGATACATAATTACAAAATCAATAGATATATATAAGTGAAATTAAATTAAATTAAGTAAGCCCGAGTCAATTTGTCATGAATTAAAACATTAAATTAGTCAAAATTTAGTCAATAGACAAATAAAATTCAATTTTCATACATTAAGCACATCAAAAGTAATTATAAAAAAAAAAAAAATTATATATACCATTATAATTAAGATGTATAACCATCTAGTCACAATAATTATCGAAATTACATTACACACAATAAAATTAGGCACCTTTAATTTTTTCTATAACTAGCCGCCGAAACGCCGCGCAGGCTACCGCATTTATGTCTATTGTGTCACAGTACTTATTAAATAGATTCGACATTCTAGGAACTGCAGATTGGCTACCAAAAAGTGTCTTCCGCTGTGGTTGAGACAGAGGTTTTATTACACTACGTGGGTATCTAGATGGTGCTCTAAAGTTAAATTTGCAAAGTAAGCTGGAACAGTCAATTTTATTATGAAGAAGTTTATATAAAAACATCAAGTCCAGTAAATTTCTTCTGTTTTCCAGAGTCATCATGTTAAAATATTCAATTCTACTAGCATAAGAAACCAGTCTTTTGGCGATACCCTCTGTGTATGATAGGTGCCATACAAAACGCTTTTGTATACGCTCTAGTCTCAAGTAGTGAGTAGCATAGTGCGGCCGCCAGACCATACTGCAGTATTCCAGATTGCTACGTACCAAGTAATTGTAAAGGAGGATCTTCGTTTTTGCTTGTTTAAAAGTCCTGCGGTTTCTTATAACAAAACCCAGCATTCTAGTAGCCTTTGTCATTACATTTTCAATGTGCTGTCCAAAAGTTAATTTTTGATCCAAAACAATTCCCAGATCCCTAACTTGAGCAACTTCTAACAGGTTCTTATGACGAAGGTTATACTGTGTCGGAAAAACGTTATGTTTGCGAGTGAATTTTATATGTAAGCATTTCTCTCTGTTTAATTTCATGCCATTTATCTCACACCAACTGATTAATCGGTCCAGATCACTCTGCAGCAGAAGAGAGTCACTGAGCGACCTAATAGATCTAGCAAACTTAAGGTCGTCTGCATACAAGTACGGTATTGAGTGGCTAAAACACTTCACTACGTCATTAATGTAAATGTTGAATAATATCGGTCCCAGGTGGGAACCTTGGGGAACACCAGCTGATATCGGGTATCTTTTCGACGTGTATCCATTAATGACAACATGAAAACTCCGGTAACTCAAGTATGACTCAAGCCACCGCAGCGAGGGGCCCATGAATCCGTAAATTTCCAATTTCTGGATTAGAACACTGTGAGGTACTCTGTCAAAGGCCTTCTGGAAATCCGTATATATGGCATCAACCTGTTGATGTGAGTCGATAGACTGTCTTAACAACTCTGTGAAAGAGACGAGGTTAGTGCTACATGATCTACCCGTAATAAATCCATGTTGATGCTCGGATATAAATCGTTTTAAATATGCTACAATATGTTGACACACTAATGATTCGAAGATCTTAGCGAACGTGGACAATATGGATATTGGTCTATAATTCTGGACCAGAGACTCCCCCCCATCTTTGTGTATCGGTACTATTCTAGCGTGTTTCCATTCATCAGGAAATTTCCCAGTTCGAATTGAGAAATTGTAAATGATGTGCAAAGGAGTCACCAGGCCAGAAGCGCAGTTCCTAATTAAGATCGGTGGTATATTATCAGGACCAACGCCTTTAGATATGTCCAAGGTTACGAGTTTTTTAATAATAGTTGCTGCATCAATTTCCGAAAAGTTAAAGCTGTCGCTGTAACCTGTTATTGGGAGAAGGTATTTTGAGACATACTCCGGATTCAGTTTTGGGACACCCATCGACGCTTCATAAAGAGTGCTAAAATATTTTGCAAATAAGTCACAAATTTCCCCTCCAACTACAGCTGTATTTGAGCCATCACTCATAGACCCAGGAATCGTGCCTTTATTGTTTCGTTTGCTTTTTATATAAGACCAGAACTTTTTAGGATTATTTTGGATCTCGACTTCCAAATTAGTATTATAGGTGTTATATGCGTCATGGATAAGTTTTTTACATCGTTTGTTAAGTAATACGAGAGACAATTTATCCATGGGGTTTTTATATTTTTTTACGCGTTTCAGTAATTTGTGTTTTTCTTTCAGCCTTTTTTTAAGGTCACGATTAATCCACTGGGGGTAAGGATCTTTTTTTACCCTTTGAAGAGGAACATATTTAGTTATCAGATTTCGCAGAATATTATACAGAGTGCTTACCATTTCGTTGACGTCTGTACAAGGTCTTAGTATTTTGTTCCAGTCTAGTTCCTCTAAACATTCAGCAATGGAGTCAAAATCAGCTTTATAAAAACATGGTTTTTGATTTGAGTCAACTTTAAGTCTATCTAATTCAATGTAAGAGATAAATACATGTAACGGTGGGTGCTGGGGGTCAATATTACAAACAGAAACACTACATAGCTCGACGCGACACTTCGGCGGACTAGCGAGAACCAGATCTAGAATTTTATTTCTGTTATTAAAAACTGAATTTAATTGCTGCAAGCTACATTCAGAAATAAAATCCAACAATAGTTGTGCAGCAGGTGGGTAAGATTTAACACAATTATTCAGATTTACATTCCAATCTATACAGCTTAAATTAAAATCACCTATTATGCATGTATACATATTATGGAGCTCTGATACACGATTACAATTGCTAAGGAAATTATCAAGAGTCAGCTTTTTAACGGGTGGTGGAAGATACACTGCACATAAAGCAATCGAACGAATCTCTTTCAGGTTTGGAGTGTTTATAGTTATCCAAATATCCTCATTTTCACTTTCCCATTCATATTTTCTATTAGCTATTAAATTCTTTTTTACAGCAATTAGAACTCCTCCACCATCCGTCTTATTGCTAAGCCTACAAGTATTTCTATCTCTTCTATAAACATTATATCTACTGTCAAATAACTCACTGCTAAATATTGAACAATTCAACCACGTTTCAGTAAGAATGACAATATCAAAATTGTTAGCACTTACATTACGGTACACATCATGGGTTTTAGTTCTCAGGCCACGAACATTTTGGTAAAATATATTTAGAGAAGAAAATTTTTACGCAAAAATAACCTATAATCATGAATGACTTCGGATAATATCACGGTTACTTCAAAGAACTGAGGAACTCCATGTCCTTAATTATTTTAATGTCAGAGTTGTCATCTTTTCGGACAAAAATGCGACCATTTCTTACCCATACGTATTTGTAGCCCTTTTCTTTTGCCTTGATTCTTGTAGCGGCATGAAGAGCTTTGTTTGCTGGAGATAAATGTTCCATCACGTAAATAGATTTTTTGGTGCCTCCGATCCCTATATGCGTAGTATTCAGTTTATCATTAGAGTGACTTTTATTATATTTGATTACTGAGGCCAAGAAACTATCACGCGCATACGGGGAGCTGAACTGGACAACGATAGATCGGGGTCGATGGCTTTGGCGATTAACTTTAGCTACTCTTGTACAACTATTTAGTATGAAATGTCCAGTTTCGGAGTTTAGCAATTGAACATATTCTATATTGCACCTAATTAAATTACATATATATGTATATTATATAAAATTAACTTTAACAGACTATTAACATTATTATTATAATAAATAACTAAAAATATTAAAACAAAAAAAAAAGCCTTAAAAATATAATATACCTAAAGACTAAAATATATTATTAAAAGGAGTCCCTTTAGGCAAGGTTCCGAAGATACTGGCAGCGTTCCCCCTTTGAATAGCTAGACTAATTCTTTGTCCGAGGTAGCTGCCAGCTCTTCGGTCTCCTGTAATGTCGACTAACCTTTTTGCTATTTCCTTAAAAAGCATTATAGCACTAGGACCCCACGGACCAAGGGTCTCGACACCGAATGGGACAAAAACGTATTCGGAGCCTAGACCCCTGTATTTGCAAATTTTAGCTTTTTCAGCCGCTTCACAAGCCGCACCAGCTCTGTTGCTGGTTTCATGTAGATGGGAAGGTGCCAATGTGTCTGAACATGTTGCATCCCATACCAGCACCCTGCCCATCTTCCATGGAATCAAACTCATACCGTCCGGTCTCTTGCCATCGTCTCTTGCAATACCAATCGGCTCGAGTAGGCTTGGCACGTTGACGGTGGCAAGGGATCGGCGAATGATATCGTTAAGTGCGGCATGTCTCGAGAAGCGGCCTGCACTTTTTTGGCATGATAGTCCGTGATGCCCTAGTTTGTCGACATCACTGCCACAGGGACATTTATGAGGAGTGCAGACCGGAACCCCAAGCCGTAGACAGGTTACGATTCGGAGCGTGTCAGGCTCGAGAAATGTTCCTGTATTTGAAGAAGGGTACGCGTGAAGCCAGTAGCCGGCCTCATGTGTACCCACGGCCAAAAGCCTAGCACGTGCCGAACCTGTACTAAGGCTCAAAAGATTGTTATAAGTCAATTTAGAGTTTATGTCGTCCCAGCTCCTCTGTGAATTTGGATCAAATGGAAAATTTTGACCTGGGCATGCAATTAAGAAAGCGTTTCTAGCTTCTTCCAAGCCAGCAATCTCAAAGTTTGAAGGGGATGCCCTTAAAATTTTACTTATGAGATTTGCTGAACTATGGACAGAAGATAGGAAGGCTGGCAAAGCGACACTGGAAATTTTGGAATTTTTTTTTTGGAAATTTTGGAAATTTTGTACAACTTAAAATTTTATCATCTTGTAGCTCTGAGCCAACGACACTACCCAATTGTTTCATAATCGTTAATAGGTTCTCATTATTATGTTCTGGGACGCATTGGATCTCCAAGTTCTTTTCTCTGGCACGCTGTTCGAGATCATTTAGCGAGCGAGCTTTCAATTCCTTAATGTCCGTTTTAGCCTTGACATTTTCCTCTTTCACTTCCTTGATAATATTAATGTTATCCTTGTGTTCCTTAATAAAGTCATCATACTGGCTATTAATGAAGTTAATCGATGTTTTCATTTCGCTTAACTCGTCCCTAATAAGTTTTAGTTCATCGTTTATAGCAGACTTAATGATAACTTTAAAGCTATCGAGCATTACATTAATCTCATCCTTAACAATTTCTCTAAGCATGTCACGGTATTCAATATGCGATATTGCGCCGCTAGAGGTCAGAGTAGGCGGCGAGGAAAGTGCCATCCTTTTTTTTGTAGATCGCTTATTGAGTTTTGCGCCCGAATTGACCGGCTCGGTATTTACGGGTATATTCTCATTGTTTCCCTTTGACCGCTTCGGTGTGCAAGTGGGACAGTACCACACTTTTGAGAAATCGATGTTATCGGGTACTTGAGAATATCCAGTCGCCAACAGACAATTAGTGTGATATGCCATTTTACAATTTGCACAAGACAAATATAATTCACCGTCATTTTTATTTTCACAGCAGTTCCAATTTAATTTAGACATCCTACCGCTGGTTAATTGAAAAATAATAATGAAAACGCTAAACCAAATCGCTCTCCGAATAGCGAGGGGTTTGAACCTAGAAACGTTAATACGACGCGATGTGCGTTCCAAGCACTGGCCGTTACACCAAACAGTCACTACGATTGTTGGTGAAAAAGTCCAACAGTATAGTCGCTTAGGATCGCATAGGTACAAACGTGCATAACCGTGGTATGATGGTGGGTGGGTTTGCAAACTCGAACACTCATACGATGATATTTAACACAATATCACTCTTCAATAATGATATACTTTTACTAACACTGATACAAAACGCCTGGGCCTCAGTATTTTTATTAACTGTTGTATTTTAATTAGTTTGGTATATTACTCAAGATTTTTCTTTTTTAAACAAAATTGCAAGCACAGAATAGAAAGTTAACATCAACGCACAAAGTCAGTCATCAATAACGATATCACTGTCACTAAATATGCCTGGGGCTTAGGATTCAATATTTTATAAGATGTTGGTGTAGTTTGTTCCGTATATTATATTATTATTTATAAATAAATAAGCAAACACAGGATACACGTCCGATCACACACGCGTACGTGAGGGGAGGGCATTTTATTTGACATTTTATTTCTTTGTAAAGGATTTATTATATAAAACAAATGTTTAAGTAATCAAGTCAATTTTCCCTAATACGGAGGTATGAGAGCCAATTACGGCCATAGTCGGCTCCTAATACGGTGGGTAAGAAGTTTGTTTACGAACATAGTTTGTTGATTCCGTACAGTAAATTTTATCCTTCCTAACATATGTTATAAATGCGAAAGTGACTATGTTTATTTGTTTATTTAGCTTACAGGCTTTTAATGATTGGTTGATTTTAGTGAGATTCAGTATAGAAACAGCTTATGACCCGTGTGTGAACATAGACTAAAACTTACACGGGATGGGGAAATACGCGAGTGGAACGGCGGGGTTCCAATTTTATAGGATAAAAACACATTTATAGGTAACTTTAGTAACTATCAATTTATTTTTTTTTATTAACTAATTATTAAAAAACAATTTTATGTAGCAATTGCTTCAAATTCATTCTGCGCTCGAATTTCGTTCAGAGTGGACGTGTCGTTGACTTTTGTTCTATATTAGTCACTCAAAAATAATTCGTATTCCGTGTGCATTGTGGTGTATTTTTATAAAGTAACTGATTCACGACGTATATCAAGGATTAAACAGAGTACAGAGGTGGTAAAGGTTTTGAAATGCTTCGCTCACCGAACAAACAATACAGCTCTAACCCTGACATCAGTGGCTTATCCGAACCAACTAATATAACAGTTCGAAAGCGTAAACATGACGAAGACTATTCGGAGGCTCTAATGCATCTTACATCTAATATAGCAAATAAATTGGATATTTGGAAAGCTGAAATCCAGAATAATATTTCCCAAGTGAAAAAGGACCTAGAATCGGTACTAAAGACTGATTTTGATAAGCTCAGCATATCTTTCTCTGAAATAAAATCGGAGATAAGTTGTGTACGTCTAGAATACCAGGAGATTAAAAAGTCTGTGCAATCACTTAAGTTGAAACAAGAAGAAATGATTGAAAAGGTTGTAGATCTGGAAAAATCGGTACAGTTTCATAGTGACCAATACGATGACCTAAATAAAAAAGTGGAGATACTAGAAAATAATAAAATTAATATGGAATCCCTTGAATCCCGAATCAAATTTTTGGAGAATGATCACAAACTATTAAAAATGGAGCTGAATTCCAACTACCAAAGAGATCGTCTTCTGAATTTGGAGGTCTTCGGCGTCGTTGAGACAGGAAACGAGAATTTACTAGACTTAATCCTCTCAATTGCAAAACATGCCTGCGTGAAAGTCGACTCTGAAGACATTCTAGAAGTAAACCGTATAACTCCCAAAATCAAAGTTCAGGGACGCCCCAGAAGTATTATAGTTAAGATGAAATCTCGTCTCCTGAAAGAAAATATAATTTCTGGTATTCGTAAAAAACATATAACGAATCAGGATCTTGGTATAATTGGTAATACCAGCAGGGTTTACGTTAATGAGCACCTTACTCAGTTTAATAAGTTATTGTTTAAGAAATGCAGAGAAGCAGCGAACCTCAAGAGGTATCAGTACGTTTGGACAAAAAATGGAAGAATATTTGTGAGACGAAACGACACCTCGCCTGTTGTACAAATAAAGCAAGAAGAAGATATTGCAAGAATTGTGTAATGTTTAGTAAGACTACTCATCGTGTTAACCTTTTATATATCCAATTTTTTGTACTACTACATAAAAATTTCTTAATTGTTAAATTTTTTTATCACAATCAGTTACTGCAAATTTGCTCCTCTATTAATGTATATTCTTTGATATTTTGTGAACATAATTCTTTCACAGCAATGACTTGCATTTTGTTTGTATTGGAGATGCGCTTAATACAGGTGCGACGTGTTGCTCGCAATGTTCAGGATCGCAACTTTGACTATGAATGCATAACTAAACTGTTTGACTTATATTTGGTATTTACTATGGGCTTATTTGAAACATATTTTATCTCTAAAATATTAATTAAACGTAATATAATAATCATATATACTTACTTAATGAATATACCTTATCGAAAAACTTTATTTAAATATGTCGAAACTATATTTATATACATCAAAACCATAACTTATTATTTTTATTTTATTTTACACCTACATTACATTTTAGACACAACAATACAATTGCTTACTTATAACGCATCCTTTTTTGCTGAACGTATCATGATAGTTCTATTTATAATAATTTTTGCACACTACCCTTTACATTTTTGTATCGAGTTTCTGGGTTTTGTTCGCCGTCGTCGACGAAGTACTTCGTTGTTACATATCTCTTATATGCGTTTGAATGCCCCTGTGATAGTTACGAAATCCGTCATCTTAAAATGCTCGGTCAATATTATCCGTTTTTTTTTTCTTTTTTGTTATAAATGGCTACTAAAAATTTAAATATCTATTACCAGAATGTTCGTGGTCTTAGAACTAAGTGTAATGAATTACGACTAAGTATTCTGAATAATAATTACGACGTAATAATATTGACGGAATCGTGGCTCCACAGCGGCATTTTTGACGCCGAATTATGTGATGATAGATATGATGTTTTTAGGAAGGATCGAGACCTCAATGCCAGTGGCAAATGTACCGGCGGTGGTGTAGCAATATTAATACAGCGTTCACTCTGTGCTATAACTTATAACCTCGACGTGTCGCTTGCAAATACAGAGATACTATGGGTTAAGGTACCGTCACGTGCTTGCTCCTCTAATTCCGATCTGCATTTTTGCGTTATTTATATTCCCCCTGACTCGCGTGAAATACCGTCACATTTAAAAATATTTTTAAATATGCTTAGAACATCAGTTGAGCGTTGTCCTCATGATAATTATATACTAGCAGGTGACTTTAATTTGCCTTGCCTATCGTGGAATGCAAATAGTTATTCTTTATTAAAAAAGGGTGCTACTGAAGTTCAGGAGGCGGGCTTAGAACTAGTGGAAGACTTAAGTTATTATGGATTTAAACAATATAATTTTCTTAAAAACCATGCTGGTAATACCTTAGATCTAGTTTTTTCAAATCTACCCGTAATTGTAAAATCAGATTCGATGCCACTCCTTAAAGAGGACTGTGCACACCCTTCGTTTAGTTTTTCCGTTTTAGATTTAAATGTTATTCCTTTACGAGAAGCTCCTACATTAAAACGTAACTTTAAAAAGGCGTATTATGAAGATATTAATAAATACTTCCTACAACATGACTGGCGCACTCTCTTGAATGCAGGTACTATTGATGAAGCGACTGAAGTCATGTACAAAATTATTGATAGGTCTGTGGATTTGTATGTACCTTATAGTCATAGCTCTGGTAATCGTTTCTATCCCAAATGGTACTCTCCTGCATTAATACGGATAATTAAAGACAAAACAAAAGCCCATTCACGGTGGAAAAAATATGGAAATAGATTGGACTACGATGAATTTTCTTTATTAAGATCAAGAGAACGACGCGTACAAAAAGATTGCTTTAAGAACTTTACATCGAATTGCGAGAGTAACATTAAATATAATCCTAAAAAGTTTTGGACTTTTGTAAAAGCTATGAGAGGTGGTTCAGCTTACCCTGGGAAGTTTAACTTGGACGGTGTAGAATATACGGACAGTCAGGACATATGTAATGCATTTGGTAGGTTTTTTCAGAATGTATTTGGTAAGCCTTCTACAACATATCCACCCCCATCTGCAAATCCCTTAAATACTAATAACATTGTCTCTTGTATTCAAACATCATTAATTACCACTGAAAAAATGCTAAAATCCTGCCTGCCTAGCAGCCTAAGCCTGCAATATTTTGGTCACGATGTGCTGAATCACTTGCTCTTCCATTAACTATACTTTATAATCGTTCTCTTCGCGAGGGTATTTTTCCAAACATATGGAAGTCCGCTCATATAGTACCTGTACATAAGAAAGGATCGCGTATGGATATTAAAAATTATAGAGGCATTTCGATTCTTAATACTGCTGCAAAATTACTCGAAAAAATCGTATATAATTCTATCTATGGTACACTATCTCAATTTATTCCCATGCAGCAACATGGTTTTATGATTGGACGTTCCACTACTACTAATTTAGCATGTTTTTCAAGTTTTGTTTTAGAAAAAATGGACAGGGGGGGACAGGTTGACGTGATCTACACTGATTTTGAGAAGGCTTTTGATCGTGTGGATCACGTGATCCTGTTACACAAATAACAAACTCTGGGTATACACGGGGATTTATTTCGGTGGGTAAAGTCGTATTTGACTAATCGTTCTCAGGCGGTAGTCATGGCTGGATATCGCTCAAATTATATTAAAGTTCCCACAGGTGTTCCACAAGGCTCGCATTTAGGACCTCTCTTCTACAATGCGTACCTGTATGATATTGGTTCAAGTTTAAAGCACAGTCACTATCTTATGTACGCTGATGACAAGAAGATTTTTTGTGTAATTAATACCATGCAGGATTGTTTGTCGTTGCAATGTGATCTTAATAGTTTATTTAACTTTTATACTAAAAACAATATAACTGTCAACGCGGGCAAGTGTGAATGCATTTCATTTACGCGGAGAACGAAGCCTATTCTATATAGCTACCATTTCAATGGCGAACAAATTATCAGAAAACAAAGTTTGAGAGATTTGGGTGTCCACTTTGATAGAAAAATGATACTATCAGATCATATAGAAAATACAGTAATGAAGGCATATAAAAACCTGGGATTTGTTCTTCGCGTGTGTAAGCCATTTACAGATCTATCAGTTATCAAGAGGGTTTATTGTGCTTATGTACGGAGCATTTTAGAGTATGCTAGCCCTATATGGTCACCTCAATATCGCATTTATCAGAACCGCCTTGAGAGTATACAAAAAAAATTCATTAAACATTTAAACTTTCGCTGTCGTAAATTGTGTGAGAATTATGAGGATGGTTGTGCGGAACATAAAATGCTTTCGTTAGAGCAGAGACGTATTCTTTTGGATATGGGTCTGCTCTACGATATAATAAATAGTAAGATTGATTGCCCACACCTAGTATCTAAAATATGTTTTCGAACTCCTAAATATCGTACCCGTAATACATCTATGTTAGACGTTCCTCAACATTATTCGAATTATTTGAAAAACTCGGTGCTACTGAGACTTCCTCATACGTATAATACATTATTTAAAAATGTCGACATCTTCACAATGTCTAAAAAAAAATTCAAAACCCTTATTATAAAAATACTATCTGAACAACCGTAACAACGTATAAACTATAAGCATATTATATGTATATATTTGAATAAGTATGATGTGTATTTTTATATATATGATGTGTAGTTTTACATACCTCTTTTGCATATGTCAGTTACGTATGTGTGTTGTTATAAGTGTTAGTTAACAGTGTCTCAACACCAAAATTCTATTATAAGCATTTTTTTGTGTATCGGAATGTACTGATTGTGATTGTGACTGTTGTTTTCTTTGTTTTCTTTTTTTTTATCAACGATATCTCCATAATACCAATTTGTTAACTTTAGGGAAACCTGTTATTGGCTAAACTATTTGTTGTATGCTATATGATAAAAATTGTATATATAAGCTGTTGGTTTTCTAAATAAATAAATAAATAAATAAATCTGAACCTTTCAAAAATCAACAGTTCGTAGAAAATAATTATCAAAAACTTAGAAAGTACAGTACAGTGTTCAGTACAGCTTTCAACTAATTTAGCGACAGTGTGTAGCAACTGTTCTTTAGTCACTGGAAATCCACATTTACCAAGGTAATGGATCCAATCAATGACATGTTGCTCTTCGTTTAGGTTAAGTACTGTCTGCTTACCACACTTTTCATTGTCAGAAAGCTCATCACGTTTGCTCCGTAAAGTAGTCTCGGGCGCATTGTATTGTTTTGAGGTTTTGTAAATTCTCATGCCTTGTCGAATTGGGAAAGTACTTGTGCCACCTGATCATTAGTATAACACTTTCGTTTCTTTCTGTCCATATTATCTGCAAAAACAGAAATAAAATCTATATTTATTTAAAATCTAAAATGTACCTATGTATATTCTATGAAGTTCTTTTTACAGAGATATGTCCACCGTATTAGGAGGTCATAGAGCCTATCACGGTGGTACTTGAAAATTCCTACCTCAGTAATAAGAGAACTTCTCGTATTTTTATAATCCTAATTCTGACCCATCAAAATTTAGATACATAAAAAATTTAAGTAACTTAGTCGAAATACAATAAATTTTTAGTTACGATACGTAAGACTCAAGTTAACAGCTATACAAAATTACTACTTTTTGATAAATTAAAATACACCTTCTTTTTTTAACCTTTCTATGAAAACGACATTTTGCATTCAATAGTTTTCATATTTAAATAGGATTTCTAGCAGATAAAACATAACGCAGAAAAAGGTTTTTAGTTTCTGAAATTAAAAATATTTAAACTAAACTTGGAAATCATTAAATAAGTTATTATATTTAAAGTTATAAGCAAGTAAATATAAATCAGTAATGCCCCTAATACGGATGATACCGCCGTATAAGGATTAACCAACGAATTTCCTGTCCTATTACCGTGCTATTTTGTTTTTTGTTTTTTAGGTCTATAATCAGTTAGAAATAGTAAAAGACCTGAATAAATAGTAAGTATAATAATAGAAAAAAGTTATAAATGCCATATTCACCACCTTGAACTGTACGTTCGTATAAGAAACTTAGTTAAAAATATGAGTACACTTTCCCAAATCGTCCCGCGTTTATATGGGAAATCCTGCCGCATCGCCGCCGTGGCACAAACTGATTGATTTTCATAAGTTGCCTTTGTGTTACAGTTGCAAACGTCAGATATATAATAAAGTAATAGATTATGAATGAATAAATTCCATTTTAGTGATTTTAAATATACTCAAACAAAAATAAAACACGAAAATAAAAATACCGCCGTAATTAGAGTCGATTTTACCGCCGTAATAGGAGCTTCTACCTTATATCCAGGAACAAACAATCAAACAATTATTTTTGCAGGGGTATGCCATGTCATCGTCTTCATCAAGAATATACTAGAACAAATATATGATGTCGTATAGTATAATTTATCTTTTACTCTTCTGTTGTTTATTATAATCATAATTATTATATGCTTAAGGAAAAATATAAGATGACTACTAAAATTTGTTTTACTTATTTGAAAATTTTCTTTGTTCCTCATCATCAAATCAAATTAATTTAACAATAGCCTATTTTATACGGTTTTTACTCCATGAGATGACGGCCAGGGGTCTTCAAACTACGGTCCACGGGCCAAATCGTCTGGTGTCATCAATCTGGCTCGCGACAGCCAATCGTTGTTCCTGTTGCTATGATAAGTTGAATAAGAAAACACATTATGACAATTACTCGGTTTTATTTATTTGCAAGGTAAAACTTAACGACAGAAATGATAACGCAGAAAACTTAACTTAAGTATGAATCCCACTAATCACAGTAAAACAAAAAACACTATAAGTTTTATGTAATTTTGATTTTCCACCGACAATAGTTTGTAGTTGTAGATCAATTTTACTTGTACCAATTATTAAAAAAGATTTAAGATTATCAGTAGTAGCAGTACCAAAAACAGAAAACAATCCAAGAGGATATTTATGCAAACTATCAAATTGTACCAGTGGAAGTGACGACCGTTCTGGTGTAGTGGTGCGAGTAGTTGCCTCAACGTCACGCGCCGGCGGTGGCAGGTTCGACTCTCGCTCGGGACAAATATATGCATTTGTATAAATATTTGTTTCTGGTCTGAGTATATGTCCTTGTGGGTCTCACCATCGTGCCTCGGAGAGCACATAAAGCCGTCGGTCCCGGTTGTTATCATAGACACGTGATAACGTTTGTATTCATAATATAGCGACTTATTACTTTGACTTTACTTCTGGACTCAATCATAAAATACTGAAAGTTACATTTATATTTGAACATTCTGCATTAACTGTCTATTTTTCTCTTGTTTTCAATAGGAATAAATCACACAAAAAAATAATAAGTCAAATCAAAATACTGTTATGTACAGATGTTACTTTATTTCAAATAGACAGTTTCGCTTCCTTTGCCTTTCCTACGCAAATTGACTCGCGGTTGCGTCGTTAGCGTTTTTATATGCAATTACTGACATCTCAAAGTGATCGGAATACACTAGCTAGAACCAGAACTTTCTCGAATCAACGCGGTAATTCCCAAATATTTAATTACAACTAACGTGTTAGCGGGTAGCTGAAATAGATAATATATAGTACAATACATAGTACCACTACTCGCCACTAGATGTCGTTAAGTGTCACAATGCACAATAGTAATTGAAATAATAAAAAGCGTATGATTGCTTATGTCGCACACTTTGCGACTAGTCTAGCTAGAAATATAGTTAAGGGCAGAACAATTTAAACTGTTTTGGCCTTTGAAACATACTGAAAAAATTATTATGGCCCTAACGCTTCAAAGTTTGGAGACCCCTGCAATAAACAATTTTAGTGAAAGTATATAAGTAGAGCAATAACCATTGGAGTCAACGCAGATAAAACATCACAACTCGGCTATTATAAGTCAAATAAGATATTGTAAAAAAAAAATACAAAAAAAAAACTACGAATATATTCAATAATTTATCGGTTTCCATTAAATTACTTAAAAATATAAAATTATAAGAAAAAAAGAATGACTACACAAAACATACTCGTATTAAGCGATTATGTCCAAGACGCAAATGTAAACTCGAGTGCTAGATGTTTGCAGTCATATCGACGACCAAAAAGCTTCTACATAGTCGTGATTTGACTTGTTCTCTATGCGTCTTTGGTAGTGACGGAATATAAAATACCAAAGGGTTGGAGAGCTATTTGACTAACCAACGATATAAAAATAAGCGTGCTGATGAAGTGGTGTGATAATGTCGTGATATGATGTAGTGAATGGTCTTAGGTTCTACAAACATCGACGGTCGCGGTTTTGATTTCTGCTCAAAACTGATTTTTGTATTTATTTAGTTTTTTTTTTCTGGCAAGGATGTTTGTCCATGTATCAAAAACAAATACTATATAAAAAAGTGCAAATAAATGCATTCCATTAAAAATATTAAAATAACATTAATAATAAACAATTTTGTTCAATTATTAAGAAAAACATAAGTTTTAAGATCAAACATGAAAAGGATATCTTTCTTGTATAAGGCTATCTTTAATTTTTGTTTTATTTTTTTATTATTTGAGGCTATAAGGGCCAGAGAAATATATGCTCTGGAGATTTTAACTGTCTTGCTATTACAATTCTAAAGGTACAGTCGACAACTGATGACTATCGGACGGAAGAACGCTCGTACTGGAATCAAGTAAAAGGGTATTGTAGAAAAGGATGAAAAAACCGACTTTTTCCATATTTATTTTTAAGTTGCAATAATAGCAAAATCTTTTGTTTAAGCTACTCTTTCTTTGCATTACTTCCATGAACTATCGTCAAACTTAAAACTCAATCGTTACACAAACACATGGAAACGAGAAATTATGTGAAGTGAATATTTTAGTTCGTTATTATTGCAAATTCATTGGAGCAAGTTTCCTTGTAGATAAATGTATAGTAAGGTTGCGGAAAATTTTCAATTCCACTCAAATCAAACAGTGCATTTATTCAGTTTAACTTTAAGAAAGTGCTTTGTAAGGCTTAAAACATTGTCTAAAGTCGGAATGCATAAGAGAACAGCGCTGACTCTTTGTCGAGCTACATAAATTTTATTTAATGTAAGAGTTTGAATATTTTCGAAGACGACGTATGTTGGGAATAGCAAATTTCCTCGAGATCCTTAATCAAACAAATTCAGATATGCTAAAGTGCATAATTTTATTATTTGATTTGTAAGTTACGTAATTTTTTGTCAATTACGTATTTATTTTATATTTATTTAAATTTGTTTGTCATTTCATTGTATATCATGATCATCATATCAGCCGTTGGATGTCCACTGTTGAACGTAGGCCTCCCCCATCGACCTCCAGACCGACCGGTTCAAAGCAGCCTCCATCCAACGACTTCCGACGACTTTCCTCGAGTCGTCTGTCCATCTGGTAGACGACCGTCCAACGCTGCGCTTGTCAGTACGTTGTCTCCACTCGAGAACCTTTCTGCTCCATCGGCCGTCAGTTCTTTGAGCTATGTGCCCTGCCCACTGCCACTTGTTGTTATTTGTACTTGAGATATATTTAGGTAGAATGAATAAAATTTAAGTTTTCACACTCTATTATATTACATACGGGCATATGAAAAAAAATTAGATATAATTTCTCTGTTACATTTGTCCTGCATCACGCGAAAAGTATTGCATGAAATTGGATGCAGTTTTCAGTAGAGATGTTACTTAGAATCTTCGGAGTGAAGTAATTAAAGTAAACATCTCGTCATGCGAATTAACCATTTCTAATTTTACTTGTGAGAGTTATATGAAGTCCAGTCTTTAATAATTGACAATAATTGTAACAGCGATAAAATTTTGTGATTTCAACTTTTTTTGTGGTATAGAAAAAAAAGTATATATATAATAAAACCTAAACCTATATTGTGTGGCGCATTAATTCAGTTTATTTGAATTAGCATTTGTTTTTTCTGCTTAGATTTAGTCTTGAATAACAGATTAATCTGTAGGTTTATACAGGAACATTTGAAACGGAAAAATAACAAATCTCTGTGCCTAAAATGCTTTGAGTTTATGTTAACGATTAGCAGTGACTTTTCTGTCCTTAATAAAATATCCCTGAATCCGGAACAATCGAAGGAGATAAGAAATGGGGTGGCTCTGCGTGAAATTTCAAAGTAAATTTTAATAATGATAGAAACTCCTGTATTTGTATTCCTTTACTATGGATTATAATAAATTTGTAGTAAAGAAATAAAATAAAATAGTAATTATTAAATTATAATATATATTTCATTAGCTCCAATGTATTTATTAATAAGCATTATAATTCTGTGTTTATATAACCTACTTACAAGTCTATTGTTGATTTTTGTTCAAATTTTTGTACAAAAATTAATAGATTTTTTGCCGTATTTTAAAGACTTTATTTGAGGTAAGTTTAATGTGTCGAATAACCGTATATGTATAATGTATATTTAATACTACAAAAATACAGTCGTTTAGGAGTCACAGCAGACCATGTCACACAATTTGAATAGACGACCCTACTATACTTGACAGATTAATTGTCCATTTAATATCTATTTATTCGTGGTTACAGTCATATTATGTTCATTAAAAACTCAGAATATTATTTGATATATAGGCTATGTAACACAATAAGATTTTTTTCTAATCCGCTTAGCGCGTTGAAATAAGTTATTTATTTTTATTTTATTTATTTTTATTTTATCAGCATAGATATACATAATTAATATTTGTTAAAGCGAAGCACCATTAACTTTATTTTCTCGTATACGCATTAATTTAACTTAACATTATGCACGGTGTTTCGGTACGAAACGGCGAGGAAGGTCTTAGTCAGCGAAATGTTGTCACTAGATTTATTACTTAACAAATAACAAACAAGAGTCATATTGCTGCTAAATTCTACTGAGTCAAATGTAATATCTTATTTGTATATTACAGTCTGATATTACCATTACTCTTAATAACATCAGAAATTAATAAGTCAGTTGTTTACTGCGAGTATATTTAGATACAAGTCGTTTGCAGTCTGTTTGAAATATTTATCGCCTTTTGAGTCGACTCATTTAGCAGATTTTTAACAGTAAACTTTTGAAATATCGACATAACTTTTTTTTTTATCTATATCGACATAACTAACGAAATATTATTTATCACATTTATACATACTGTCTTTTTTTAATATACTATTCACGCTTAAACGCTACTGCCAGTTGCTGCGATCACTGCGCCAAAGCGACATCAATTAAAATATACGCTTATTTTTGTTGCTATTTAAATGAGCAATTAATATGATTTATATTCGAAACTTCCTCCAAAAACAAACAGACAGTTTTGTGTTATATTCTACAATGTTTTAATAAAACTTCAAACCGACATCATTTCTTGAAGCTAAGGATATATAAACAGTATGATTGCATATTAGCAAAATCTCCCCCACCGACAAACTTCGTTAGCGTGCACGCTATTTCGTTAATAGTGCAAAACAGAGTACAGTTTCAGATAATTGCTACCAACGTAGGTATAATCGTGGTTGTTATTAAAATATACATATCTCTATGTACACTGCATATATTAGACAGCATATTGCTTATGATTTAAATGTTTAGGTTGTTTAGCAGCTTACAACTTTATATATTACTCGACTTATAAGAAGCGATATTTTCAAAGATTATCTATAATTTTGTTATAATGTACTTCTGAAAGTCTGTCGTCGACGGAGAAATTTAATGAAAATATACATAAAAGTTGCTGTTTAAATTAAATCAATATCTTTTGTTTGTTTCAGTTTCAATTTTAGTGTAATATAGAAAATTTTCTTGGACATGCATATTCGTTTTAGTCGAGCCAAGACCCCAAATGGCCCAGTGAATAGTACACGTTGACTTTATACATAGAAATCGTGGGTTTAATGCTAGGCCAGCTCCGTTAAATTTTCAAGTGGTTAATTTGTTCAAAAAAAAAAAATTTTTTTTTTCAAAACTATTCTTAGATATTAATTATGACATTAAGCTGGCGATACATAGCAATTCTAATGTAGCATATTAAACACCAAACGTACTCCTATAAAAAGACCTTTTTCTGGCAGTAGAAAACTTCAGACTATTACGGGATAACCATTGCATTTGGTCTATTTTTTTCGCTTTAAGTGTCTTTTTTACCCACCTTTTTCCACCCAGTACCAGCCTACGCTTCTCCGCTCTGTAGCCGAATCGTGCCCGAATTGCATGCTAATCGTTACTAGACATGTTTATCCATTTTGCGATAGTTATCACTAGTTACAAAAAAAAAAAAGCGAATAAAATTGACAAATAAAACAGGAAATCTAACTCGTAAGACAACTTACGACAATTTACTGTTGTAAGAAAAAAACAAAAAACTTACCGAAAGTAATAGTTTCGTCATAAGTCAGGGAAAGAAATCTGTGCTTGGAACAAAGTGATGAATTAAAGTAGTGCGCTTCGGTGTGCCACTCGGGAAACAAAAGGGAGGATTGCTCAACTTATTGCGAACACTTATTCGTTAGGAAGGCGACATTTTATCGACGTTTTACTGTGGAAGTTTTTATCTGCATGGAGCATCTTTCTGTAATAACTTTTTGATGACATTAAATATTATATTTTATCTTCTACGAGAAATTATTGTTTATCGAAAATTTCTTGTACTAAGCACAATTTAGCAGACTAGAGATCTGAAGAAGTGTGGTAACAATAACTTCATTTATCCAATTCTGATTTAAAAATTTTTAATGATATTTTTTTTATTTATAATTATATAGATTGAATATATATTTAATATACAAAGCTTCTTTTATATCCAACTTTCAAAATACTCTTTACCATTAAATTCTTGGAAAAGTTTATTTTACAAATATCTTGTTGTGTTGCTTTTGTTGGTTTGAAGTAATTCCCTAGAGGCAGCCTCGAGAGAAACTTTCATGTTGTACAATATTAATATTATTTTGAAGGACAATAGCCTCGCTGACTGGAAAATTAGGAGTTTAAACCATAGCCTTAATATTTAACTTATTGCGTACCTTGCATTGACAAATGTGAAATTGTGTTATACTACTACTACTATATTTAAATAAATAATACAAATAATGCAATGCCTTATAAGAAAATAATATTAAACTTAGTTTATTTGTTATTAAAAATAAACAAATAAAAGATACAAATATTATGTTTGCATGTTAAACAATATGTATGTTGGAAAAGAAATAGTCGTTCCGCATCATTTATCATTTATTATTCCACGATGAGGGTATAGCGGGCGAGGACAATTAATCTATTTTATTCAGTGAAACTCACTTTAATATGTGTGATAGAGCACAGTTTTATTATTAACCGAATTATTTGTGGACAAGGCGTTCCGCTTAGTACCCTGTGAACGATCGACGAGAACTGCCACCCTTGGTCTGCGCTCGCGCATCTCTACCGGTACCCCTGCCGGACTATATCTAAAACTTTTGGTAAATGCCGATTAGCTATACTGATAACGCTACACCGACCAATCAACAAACAGCACATGCTACCAGCGTAACAATTTAGCAATCTTATAATACCTACAATAACGGAGACCAAGCGTCATGTATTTTTATATTAAAATTTACATCAAAAATATTACACACATTTATTTTACATAATAGTTACAGGTATTATATATATTAACTAAAACTTAAATAAATAATTATTTCCAGATAATTGTGGTATAAATCAGTTCCGCATAGAATGGTAGTAAGAATGCGGGTAAAATGTTTTCATTGATTCCCGATTCCAATTCTCATAGTAAAAAATTAACCTAGAGAACAAAAGAGATAAAAATAAAATAAAATAATAATAATAAATACCGTTTGTTCTGAAATTGTAATTACAGTTTCAACTAACTAGCAAGCAGGAAGTGGATTCAAAGTAAACAAAGCTAAATCCTCGAGATGTTTGATCGTGATCCGACGGAATTCTCTCCTTTATGTGATACCAATTGTATACATACAAGTAAATCGTTAGAAACACGCTTTGAGAACTTTGTTGTAATCATTAAATACGTAGTTTAAAATAATATTTTAGATATATTATGTTGCTATATCTTGAAAGAGATTTAATGAATTTTTTTAAAGTACCTAAAGTTTTATGATTACTAGACGACCCGTGTTAACATTTTTATTATTGAAGTTACAGCATCTAATATTTATTTATATGACTACTATAAATCTGGTTTAGCCATTTTTTATTTATTTAACAATTTACATTAAAAGAGACAAGGAAAACATACAAAGACTCGAAAAACTGTGTATAAATCATCACAATCATCTTGTAACGGCACGAATAGATGTCATATTTTGTACATCGATTTGATTGAGGTTAGTATGACTCTGAGACAGCTTAAAACCAATAAGCTTCTGAAAGCGGGTAGAACACTGGTATTTAAAGTTCTTCAGAGGCTCATGCCATCTTGCTCGAGAGCGTAACGACGGAAGCCTGGAACAGAAGCGTGGTGGTGCTCTTCTTTAAAAAGGGGAATAACACCTTGTTGAAGAATTACAAGCTCATCTAGCTTCTTAGCCACGTTTATAGGCTGTTCTCTAGGGTCATTACGAATCGTCTGACGGGCAAGTTCGATGACTTCCGGCCTTCCGAATAAGCCAGTTTCCGAATAGGCTATAGTACTATAGACCAGATACATACGCTGCAGCAGATTATACAAAAGACCAAGGAATATAATCGGCCGTTACCGTTGCTTGGCGTTTGTGGACAATGAGAAATCCTTCTATTCGATTGAAACTTGGGCGTTGCTGCAGTCTCGCCAGCGGTGCCATATTGACTACCGGTATATCAAAGTGTTGCAGTGCTTGTACAATAACTCTAGTATGTCGATTTGAGTACAGGAGCATAGCACGAGAGCTATTTCAATGCAGCGAGGTGTGAGACAGGGCGATGTAATTTCTCCAAATCTGTTTACCGCAGCATTGAAAAATGCTTTCAAGCTTCTGGAATGGAAGGGATTCGGCATCAACATAAACAGCGAGTACATCACTCACTTTTACACACGACGATATCGTTTTTATGGCGGAATCCCTGGAAGACCTCAGCATTATGCTCAGTGACCTCAATGGAGTTTCCTGACAGGTGGGCCTTAAAATGAATATGGACCAGACAAAAATCATGTCGAATGTCCATGTCGTGCCCACCCTGATATCGGTTGGAAATTCCATTCTCTAAGTTGTTGACGAATACATCAATATACAATAACTAGAACAAAATGCCAACTTAGTAGGTCCAACTTCGAAAGAGAGAGAGGTCATTCATCGTATCCAACTAGGATAGGCAGCGTTCGGGAAGTTAAAAAACGTCTTTTCATCCGTCATACTTCAGTGCCTGAAGTCGAAAGTCTTCGACCAATGTGTGTTGCCAGTGATGACATACGGATCTGAGACGTGGTCTCTAACTATGGGCCTTTTAAATAAGCTCAAAATCGCACAGTGTGCAATGGAGAGGGATATGCTTGGTATTTCTCTGCGAGATCGAATCAGATATGATGAGATCCGCAGACGAACGAAGGTTGCCGTCATAGACCAACGGATTTGTAAGCTGAAGTGGCAGTGGGCAGGGCACATAGCTCGTAGAACTGACGGTCGATGGAGCAGAAATGTTCTCAAGTGGAGACCACGTACCAGCAAGCGAAGCGTCGGACGGCCGTCCACGAGATGGACAGGCGACTTGAACAGAGTCGCCGTAAGCCGTTGGATGAAGTCTACTTTGAACCAGTTGATCTGGAGGTCGATGGGGGAGGCCTACGTTTAACAGTGGACTTCCATTGGCTGATATGATGATGGTGATGATGAAGTAAAAACATACAGACGATTTTCTACTTCTGTTTTCGTTTGTCTTAAAAAGCATCGAATTTTTTTGTTATTCAACAAAAATTTTGTATGATTTTTAATTAAATTAATAAAGAACGTCTTATTCTATATTTTGATGTTGACAATTCAGAGCAATTTTTTCGTAACCTGTTAAATGCTAAGTTAAATTTAAGAAATACACGTTAAAATTTGTGGCCATATAACAAATTCTATCTTGTGTACTGCATGAAAATTACGTACTATGCATGAATAAAACAGATCAAAATAAACAGTACGAACATGTTCTGTTATTACTTCCTCCAAGTTTCACGAAACATATTGGATATCGAAACAACTAGCAGATCTACATATTGCTTATGTTTTCCTTACCCACATGGGGATATTGGCTTTTACATGCAATTTGACCCTCTGCAATATTTTAATTTATGGTCAGATTCAAAAATTGAATTGTATTGTGTTTTAAACTATATCAATGGATACAATAAATTGAAATAAACAATAAGTTTAAACAAAATGATGGATTTTGGGACACAATGCAGAAAATAAACATATGATTCATATGTATATGCAAATGGATCATGTCTGCTTATAACTTTAGGCATTTAAATTCGTTTAAGGTTTTAGTTAGTAACGTTAATTAAATAAATTTAAATATAACTTATTTCTCTTCTATATTCTTATTTCTTTTTCGAAGGGTCGATCGCAAAGACCCCGACTGCTCCCCAAAGTCCAACGCGAACGGAGAAGACTGTGGCTATATCTACATGACCTGCCGCAGTTTCCTCCGGGCGCCGGTCCCTGGCGCAGCGGAAATACTCGTAGAGTGTTCACGGTGCCCGCAAGCGCTCCTTATGCGAATGTCGGGGCGTCACGGTTGCATGTGCGAGCGATCTCGTGGCGTCCCACTATGACGATGAGGGCACCGCTGGGTTTTAGTGGATATTCTGACTTCGCAGTTAGGGAGTCCCACATACCCGTCGCCATTGGGCGGCGCGATGTCTAAACGCATTTCCCAGCGATAAAAAAAGGTACACGCCTCGTTGGTCGAGTGGTCGAGTAACGCTCGGTTACTGCCGAGCAAGGGGTCTCGGGTTTTTATTCCTGGGTTGTTCAACGTATTATTGAGTTTTTAATTTTCGAAAATTCTCCACCAGGAGTTCCTGAGATTAGCGAGTTCAAACAAACAAACAAACTCTTCTGCTTTATAATATTAGTATAGATATATATATATAATATTCTTAGACAAATAGTGCAAAAACGTCTTTGTTTTAAAACAATGGGGGTTAGTTTAAAATCGGGGCATTTGGCGTGTTACTAGACCCCTAAAGTCGAGACGTCCCGCATAAATCAGTTCATCTAGCAACAGTAGCTGCAACAATAAAATGTATTTTACTTTAAGTAGCCTGAGAATTTTATAGCCTTTTACAAAGAGAAATATTGCAATGTTTTTAATGTGTTTTATAAGTCCATTCAGTCAATTACTTATATCTTTACAGGATAAAAAATTACTTTCGTATATTAAAAATTGTTTTACACAATCAATGTTTCAATCTCGTTAGTATAAAATGAATCACGTGTTGTTATTATTATGTTCCTGCAATTTTCATTGTTGTCAACTATTAGTATTTACGAAAATATAGCACACACTATTATATTTAAGTATATGTCTAGCGATGCAGCTCGTTTATTAATTAAATGACTCGAGTGAAAGGTCAAACTCCTTAGCGAAGCTCGAGCGAAAACAAATTTGACTCAAGTTCGATTACATTCTATAGGTACATGAGTCAAATTCGATGTGGAATTTTTGTAAACAAACCAAAAGTTATCGTGTATAGGGTTGTCACACTTTTATTACTGAAAAATTGTAACTTGTCACCAATTTCCTAGTTATACATTAAAAATTTTACTTTAACACTGTTTCCCAGAACTTAACAGCCAAATACGGAATATGCAAGAAAATTAGCTCATAACTAAAATTAACAAATTTTTGATTAATAATATACATCAACAACCCTAAATTTTTAGCACTGATAGGAAAATTTCGCAGATAAGCAACATTTGGTCTTTTTTTGATCAGTCGTTATATTGTTTAAGGTAAATTGTAATCGATTTTTAAACACAACTTTAAATATTATAATTATTATGTTTATTCAACGTAAGTAATGTAAAAAAAAAGTGCACGAGTGTCTGAACATAGCTTTTTAATCATAATAAACCTATTTTAAAACAAATGTTGTTTCATTTTGAATGCTATTCAGGGATAGTGTTGCTATTTTTAATATAGACATATACCTACATATTTATGAAAATATTTAGAAATCATTCAGTGGGAAATTAGTTATACCCATGTTAACAAGTAAATTTTACCTCTATAACCATCGACATAATTATGTTGATGTCTATAACACATAATTATAGATAATATATAAATATATCTAACTTCCTGACTTATTTATTGCAAATTTTATGTAGCTTGTACTACGGTGTATAAATATAAAAAAAAAAATATAATTATTATAATTACTTTCCAATAGATTTTTAACATCTGCATGTGGTTGGTTGCTAAGCAACGGTTTGTTGGTAAACATTCCATATCGAATTTGGCTTAAGTATAGTTACAGACTTAACTTGGCATACTCAATGGTTAATTTGGTGGTAGTCCTACTTATATGGAGAAAGCACCTTTGCCCAGTTGTGGGACAGGCTGTTTCAGTTTAGTTCAGTTCATTAAAGTACATGCTTAATCTAAATATATAAGAAGAACCTTGTTTTTGTTTATAAAGGCAATGATAAAAAAAAAGTAATCGAATGGCTAATTCGAGTAATAAAATCTTACTTGAGTTATAAAGAGTGTAGAAGAAGTAAACTTGAATGACTCGCAAACTCGTGTATATACAATTCGAGTAAAGTATTAAAAGTATCGTACTCTATTAGCATTACTATATATTCATCACTATTCATCACTTACAGGCACTACGGTAATAAGATCACTGTTATTTTTTGTTAATTTTAGAAAAGAAAAAAAAAACGCATTATTTACAAATATTAGTCTCCAAGTAAAATGTGGGTGCGTATAAATAAATGACGTAAAAACATAATTAAACCAAATATTGACTTTTCTTAGTTTTGTTTTTCTGCTACTATGCAAGAAAATATACTTCTTTTACTACAAAGATAGGTACTTTATTAATTATTAGCACTTGAATAAAATTTAATTTAGAACTTGCTTGAGAACTTCAGTAAATTTCGATACAAATTAGGTGGGCATTCCCTTAAGGCGTCTGTTGTTTAACAAAGATATTGGATTATAAAATTTGCTCCAAGATTTCATTTATTCTGTTTCTGTATACATAATATCTACATTGAAAGAAACAGATTTTCATTGAAATATTCGAACAAAGCTAACCCAACCCCTGAGGACTTATTTACTTGTACATTGTTTCAGTGATCGTAATTGCGTATTACGCCTGAATGCTGTAAGCTGGAGTACATTTCAAACGATTTAATGATAATACGATTCAATAAAATACCCTGGACCGCAAAGAAAAATGGTCGATTAGAAAATCTTAAGTACCTGACCTAGCTTTATAAAATAAAGATTAAATTAAAGAATATTTAATAACACATAAAATGATATATAAAAACCTTTTATTTATTTTTGATAATTGTCTAAAAAACTGAAATAATTTGTCTAAAATAATGGCCGTTTTTGAATTTAAGACCAAAAAATTAAAATCATTTGTTTTGCGTTTGTTTTAGTTTTGCAATAAAAAAGTTATAAATATGGTGTCTCTGCTTTAGAAACTTTATAATTCTGAAGTTATCATGCTGCTAATCTCTGAAGAATGTACTAAGATTCTGACAATGCTTGAAGATGGGCACATTCAGCGAAATACAGTGTGAACTGTTGGTGTGACTCTTTCTACAGTTCAGCGCGTACTCCAGCGTTTCCATGAAACTAGATTCAATCTTCGAAGACCAGGAACAGGCCAAACACGACGGCGTGGAAGGATCGCTATATGGTATCAACAATTTTGAGAAATCGCTTTCTTTCTTCACTGCTGAGCGAAGGCCTCTTTTTCATATAGAAGAAGTGTTGGAGTTTAATCCACCACGCTGCTCCACTGCGGGCTGGCGGATATTTTCCCTACCATGAGTAACGATCGCTATCAGGAGTCTATGATAACAACCAGGACCAACGGCTTTACGTGCTCTCCGAGGCACGGTGGGGAAAAGGACTAATACATGCAGACCGGAAACAAATATTTGAAAAAATACAATTATCTGTCCCGCGAGGAAATCGAATTCGCGACCGTCGCGCCGGCGCACGGCGTTCAGGCGACTACTCGCACCACTACATCTGAACGCTCGTCGTCAATAACAACTGTCCCTACGTAATTAATTTTATTTTAACGTACTGCAATGATCTCTGTTATTCACTGTTATTGCTAATGAATTCGTAACCAAATGTGATTCGAGTCAAAGGGAATCCAATTTCATTAATTTGAACTACATATGTACATAGTTTGTTGACGATAGCGTCTCGCTGTTGGGAGAAAAATCTGCAATCAATTTAAAAGTGTATCGTTTTTTTAATACAATCCACAAACCAGTAATTTAGTTAAGTGAATAGAACTCACTTTTATATTTTTCAATTTACTGATTATTCTAATATTTCCATATTGCTAGTGTTTGCTATTTAGTTCGGCGTTCCTGGGACACTCACTTGAATAGAAAGCGCGTGTGGCTGTGATATTATATTTCAACTTTAAAATAAATCTAGCCAAACAGTCAGGGGTTTAAATTATAATTTGTAAATAGAATAGCGTAACGTAATCGTTAATAATTCTTGGCTAGGTAAAGGCCTCTTCTGCTATTTCTTTCTTATTACATTCTCCACTTCGAATATTTTAAGATTAGTGGACATATGTATATATGTCCCCGACTGTCTCCCGACACATGCAAATACATAGATTCACTGTTTTTTCTTTACAATGAATATTTATTCTTGGTTTTTGTAAATTATTTTAGATAATTTGTTATTATTTTTTTTTCGATTAAATCTGTTAAAATAAATCAAGATGTAGACGTGTTTCTGTTTATGTCCCCAAAAGAGTTCATTAGTGTCCCAACTCCGCGATTGTTAAAGATCTACCCGAAAACACCATTAGAAGCTGGCGACAACATGTCTATGAACTTTAAAACGAATTATTATTGCATTTAAATTAGTCTTTTGTAATAAGCGTTCCAGAAAAAACTGAAATTAAAAAACCTTTCATTTCCAACAAATTACAAAAATATCAGATGTTTCGCTTTCATAAAACTCAAAGTCAAAAAATAAGCTTTGAATTTGATTTTTCACTATAAAACCGTTCCCGTAATTATATTTTCAAACCTTTGTACTGTAATGATAGAACGTGTAACGTCGTTTTCGAAAAAATTCTATAAATGAGCGCCTAGAAACACAAAAAGCTAACGTTGGTACGTATATGCGAAACGTGCTGGATTTTTTCATTTAAAATACTGTGTTCTTTTTTTTCGAGCGGAAACCTACTGCTTTTATAATAAAATTTTTGTATGAGCATTCCATTGGGTACCATGAAAACAAATATCAATGATTCCGATTCACAGTTCTATTAAAAATTAAAAACTTGTCGATGTCGTATCTTTTATATCTAAAAATAAATACATAATTATGTTAGAAACAATAACATGTTGTAGTGTTTTTATTTAAATTAATATGTAATTAAAGAAAAAAAAAATTTAAAATCCAATTAAGATGTCATTAGCTCTTCCCAAACTGTACATATTTGTTTTTGTTATAGGTATATTATTTTTATCGGATCAAACCGAAAACAATGCATACGGAGGAGGTGAAAAATTATGTCTTTTGTATTAACTAGAAGAATAAGTAGATGATGTAATGTATAATAAGTATGATAATGGTAAGAAACATAGATAGGTTTGTCACACTTTTACTCAAACCATGTCATTTTCCTTCATCCTTTTTTACTATTAATATAAGTACTAATTCAAGATAGATATATTATGACAGCTGTATAGTCATGGGTGGTATTTTGTAATATACTCTAATACCTTCCTCTAGAAAAAAAAAATTGACAAATTCAGAAATTTATGTTTTCATCATTCCTTCTCGTGTTATTAATATGATGTTTGTTACAAATTTTACTAAAATAATATATTTTTCAGAGATACATCATGATATTATTAATTTATTATAAATATACTATGATTCAATTGAGGGTATCTTTCAAAAAATTTCCCAATGATTCAAAGTTAAAGATCAGACGAGTATAGACCGCAAATAACTCTTTTTTTGATAAATACATGTTCAATACCTACTCGTATATCTTCAGCATCATCACCGTATATCGTATCATGTTAATCTAAGGAAGATTAATCTACAATTAAATTTATCTACAAATAATCTTCATTTTTATGAATAAAATGGCTTTTTAATCAATCACAATGCGTTTGCATATTTAATGCATGTAGGCTTTATTATACAGAAATTTAATTTGTATATCATTTGTATGCGAGGTGTGACACGAATAGAATTGTTAACCCAGTCGTGTAACAGAAATTAGGAAAATTTCGTTAGCACGCTGCAGATTTGATTAGTCTAAAGTCCTCGCGTATTTAGCTGTAAATTTGATAAATGAAAACATAATATTATAAAAATGAAATAGAATATAAGTTCTTAACTATAAAGAGAAGCATCGAGGCTTAATTCGTCACGCTGATACACTGTGAGTTAACGAATATAACTGGTTCAGAGATAGCTGACGTATGTTAGTTCATCTTTTTTAGCTCGAATTTGGACTTGAGACCATCTGGTATCGATTCAAGTGTTCTATTCACTGTTCTAGTCTAAGTCAAAAGGTTAATATTATAATAAAGTTCTTAAGCTACGAAAACTGTAATACCTAATAATAACAAGCTTAAGTAGTTCTAAAACATGATCGTTCAGGCATTATTATAAATATGGACTATTGTAATCAAGTTATATATTACATATATTTTTTCGAGTATATAAACAGCGTGTAATAAAGAGGGCTATGCTTGGTATTTCTCTGCGAGATCGAATCAGAAATGATGAGATCCGCCGACGAACGAAGATTACTGACATAGCCTAACAGATTTCCAAGCTGAAGTGGCAGTGAGTATAATAATAATAATACTAACGGCCTTATATTGACGGCCGATGGAGCAGAAAGTTTCTCGAGTGGAGACCACGTGCTTTGTTCTATCCCCAAAAAGCCCTGAAAATTTAACTAGGGTATCTAGTTTGAATTTGAGGTATAAATTTTTTAATATTGTAAAAATTGCCTAGTCGAAAACAATTTTTGCTGAAAATTTCTTACATGTGTATCAAATTATTTAGGTACATGTTGACAAATAACAATATTAATATTATGTTTTGTATAGAGATGTAGCTACCGTTAGTACTTATTTAAATAGCGTTTCCAGTAGATATTTCCCGCTCAAAAAAGCTACGGTCGATTTTATATTGTTTGAATTTGTTTTGAATGTCGCGTCTGAACGATTCTGTTACTTAATTTATCCGCTTGGTGGCGTGACTGAGGTATTAACGTTAACCTAAAGGTTACTAGAATTCTAGTAACCTATTCTAGTAACCTTGGTTAATCGATGATCATTAAACAATCTAAAAACTTACTAGCTTTCTACAGTATTTAGCTTAATTAATTCAGTAGTATTAGCGCGACCAAGATAGAGACACACAAAGAGACCGACAAATAGATAACAATAAAAAAAAACCGTATTGACTACAGTATTAATATAGTATTTTGTGATTTTTTTTACAAAATATCGTAAACTATAATATAATTTTATGAAAAGTATAGATATATCAAATATTATATAAGGGAGACACTAAAAGCTTATGACAGAGACATGTGGCGGCAATTGGAGGAGGCCTTTGCCTAAAATAGGCAAACAGACAAGTTTGTCAAGGCAAAACAAAAAAATGAATGAAAATTGTCTTTATAAATTTATTACAGAAATTTTACTATATTATACATATTTACAATTCAAAACTTAAAATAATTATTTACAAACAGTTTTGGTATAAATCATGTCCGCGTGGAATGGTGCCAAGAATACTAGCAGCATTTCCCCGTTGAATCGCAATTCCGATTCTTTGGGCAAAAAATGCACCAGCCCTCTTGTCACCAGTGGATGCTATGAGTCGTGGGGTTAATTCTTTTAGAAAATTTTTACCACTGCTACTCCAAGGTCCAAGTGTTTCGACTGCAAACGGCACAAAAATATAACTTTGGATAAGTGACGAGATAATGTAAAATGTGTAATGAAAATTGAAACTTTTTAAACAAATCGGTGTATTATATTATATTTTAAGGTTATAAGTTTAGTTAAAATACTGCTTGGAATGTGGGGAAAATTTAAAGTTTAAACGAAGAGTTAGTGTGTAAATCAAGTCTGAATAAAGGCACTTTTAATTTTTATTTTCATTTTTATAAGGAATAAAAATAGAACCCATTTTTTTTTTTTAAATTAAACACCTATTTCAGCTTTTATCAAAATTAAGTCCCAAACATTTTATAAATGTTAACGTACAAGTGAAACCACGGCTGGTCGACTATTTCCATCTAAAGTAAGTTAATAATTTATTATCAGTGTGTAAAATAAAACATACGTCAATCTAACCCTTATTTACTAATTGCACCTATTAACTATATTTGACGTTTGTAAACCTATAAACCTTATCCACCTCATAATTTAATATAGGCATGCATTATAAAGATTACGTCAGGTCAAAATTCAGCATCAGGTTGGACTTTTAGCTTCAATAAGTTATAAAGTCCGTTTTAATTAGCAAGTTATAAATTAGACGATCAAAGACCTCTTCTCTGGATGTCAAGCTCATTACTGAGATGAATTTTTTTATTAAATATCTCGATTATTTCCAGTTTGTAGTACTTTCTGGATTTGTATGATTTACTTTTATAAAATTTGTCCTTATAGAAATAAAAATATACTTTGTTGCGTTTCAAATACTGCTTTGCGTCACATAAAAAAAAACTAATGTATAAAATGCAGTATGATTACTAAAAGAGCGATCTCTTTCTAGCGACCTTTAGCTAAAGGACACAAGACAGTATAGTGGCACGGAGGCGTAGGTAGGTGTAGGTGGCACAAATATTAAGGCACAAATAAAATATAAATCTATGTTTTTAAGATTTGAACTTAATTTTAATAAATATTTTTATTTATTTTTATTTTATGTGTGGTGTACAATAAAGAATATATAATAATAATAATAATAATAAAATATATATAAATACTGCCTATATTAAACTGAAAATTAACATTTAAACTGAACAATCTATCGATGAATTAATTACTTTAAAAGAAAAAGTTCAATTAAAACACGTAAAATAAGAAGAAATTTTAAAAAAAGTAGATTGTCTTTAGAATAAATAGTGGTCAATACCTAAAATAACAATTAATATTTAAAAATAGCAAGTTGTATTGGGATTAAGCAGTGTACAATAGAGAAAGGAAGGTCAAATGACATGTATTATGCTGCTATATAGGTACATAAAATATAAAATAATTTTTTTTTTATTTCTTGTATCAATTTTGAAAATACTTTCAGATACGGAACTGAATGACTGACCCGCAAACGTTCTAATACTGGACAAAAGCCTCCTATACGAGAAAGGTTGGAGGGTAATCCGCCGCGCTGTTACACTGCGGGCTAGTGGCTAATTTTACTACCATGAGAAACGATCGCTATTAAGTGTCTAACGGCGAGTTGCACGAAACCGTCGCTAATTTTCCGTTAGTTAAGTTGAAATTAATCTTAAAATTAGTTGATCTCATGATTAATTTAAAGCTGTTGGAATTAATCATCCGGTAGACAGGTCTTTAATTAAACTAAATTTTTTTGTTAACTTAATCAGATGTAGGTTTCGTGCAACAGATAATCACGATTCTTGGGATTAAATTAGTTTAATTAACACTTAAATTTTTAAATTTGTTTCGTGCAACTTAGCGTAAGACTCTAAGATATTCGTTAGAAGTCGAGATTTACTTTTTACGTGCTCTCTGAGGCACGGCAGGGAGACCAACATGAACATACGATCAGACCAGAAACAAATATTTGTATAAATGCAAATATCTGCTCTGAGCTGGAATTGAACCCGTGACCGCCGTCTTTAAGGACTCTCAGCACTATACCAGAACGGTTGTCTAAATGTGTACTACTAAATTATAAACACTTCCACTTACCTCTCACAGAATTATCGAACTTTTTTTTTTGTTTTAACCTAGGGGTGTGCGATAATTATCGATAATTCGTAAGTACCTACTCGATAATTTTTCATTCGATAATTATTGATAAGTGTTATTCGATAATTTTGATTGGATAATTATCGATAATTTGTCATTCGATAATTATCGATAACTATCGATAAGTTTTCATTCGATAATTATCGATAAAATTGTGCGATCCGATAATTATCGATAATTTTGTGCGATCCGATAATTATCGATAATTTTGTGTAATCCGATAATTTTCGATAATTGGTTTTGGATTCGAAGTATTGATAATTGTGATTCGATAATTATGGTACGCCGGATGAATTATTTTTTTTTTCGTCGTCCGAGAAATGTTATCCAATAATTATCGATAACTGTTGTCAACTATCAATAATTTTTTTCCGATAATTATCGATAATTGTCGCTATGTATCGATAACTTTTCATCCGATAATTATGGATAACTGTTCATTCGATAATTATCGATAACTATCGATAACACGATACGATAATTATCGATAATTTTTTCCGATGAACATCCCTATTTTAACCTAATACGGACAAAATAAAAAGCATTACGGCTTCAAAACCGTATATCATATATACAAGGAATTTCTATCATAACTAAAAGCTCACTTAATAAAATTGTATATTCAAATATGCACCTTGAACAATTTGACATAAGGTTGACATCGACTTATAACCTGTAAAGTGAAAAATCGTTTCGAGCATTTAGTTGACAACCGGTATTTTGTCTCTTTCTTACGAGAGTTGCCTTGAATCCATGGTAGAAAGAGATGCAATCCCGAGGAACGTATCCGTAGGAACGGTTTTGGAGAGCATGTGAGCATTCCAGTTTGTATATAAATTCCTTGCATATAAATTAACACAAACAAACTTAAAAAAATGAGTGTGTGTAACCTTTACACGTGGTCGAATTAAAGCTTCTTTGACATTGTGACAGATGACGATTAAATTAAAAATAGATAAGTCATTTTAGAATTCAAAAAAAAGTATATATATTGATAATATAACAACAGTAATATTTTTATACACTTATTTATATCTAGCATTATACATCTATACATATAATAAATCTGTTAAAATCTCCATTTTATTAATACACTATATATCATCAAGAATAAATTTTAATAGCGCGATTTAATTTCAATCAGCGCCATCGCTTATAATTTTTTGTTTGTGCGCATATCACGTAAAAAGTACAAAACCAATGTCTCAACTCAACATAACATTTAGTTTTTGTTTCATTGTAATTAAATTTAAAAATAAATATTTAAGAAAATAGAAATAGGTACCTAATATGACGCCATCTATTAACAGCTGGTCTAACAAATCGTAACAAGATAGATGGCGCAGTATACAAAATATAATTTTATGAATCGCGCTTTCCAAAACTTCGGCCGAAAGAATGAGCCTTGCCTTGCCCATATTTAAAGAAACACGTTTTTTTTTGCATTTAATGCCTCAGTGTACTAAGGTCTTGGTTGTTTGTTTGTTGTTAAAATATTTGGTCGTTATTTGTTAATTTATTGTACAAAGTTGGATGGTTATAGATATTTAAGTTGTAATCTTAATATATAAAAGCGAAAGGTCACTCACTCACTCACTCATCACGATATCTCTAGAATTTTATGACCTAGAGACTTAAAATTTGATATAAATATTCCTTTTGCCGAGTAGAGATCAGCTAAGAACGAATTTTACGAAATTCTACCCCTAAGACGGTGAAAAAGGAGGGCAAAGTTTGTATGGGATAACGTGATTCCTTGGTCCAATCTACTTCAAATTTTGCATAAATATTCTTTAACAGAATTGATTGAAGACGTGTTTCGTATTTTATCAAAATTCATCCCCTAACGGTGTTAAAAGGGGCTGAAAGTTATTTGCTTCGTAGTTGATATCAATACTCAGTGCTTTTTGCAGTTTGAGAACTCAATCAAACTATTATAAAATATTTTCCAGTATCGACGCAGGTGTAGGTGATAAAAAATATAAATTTATAATTTTTGAAATTTTAGTTAAATACCCGTGCGAAGCCAGGGCGGGCCGCTAATAATAAATATATTAATTTAATTATCATTATACTTTAAATATACTATAATATTATTGTTCTTTAAATATTTAAAAATCGGATGCTATATAAACGCGTCATTCGCCGTAACGTCTTTTCGTTGCATTCTCGTCGTCCAAAAACATAAAGTTACCCCTTAGTAGCACCTAAGAAGTTTTACTTCAATAAAACAAAATTTTAACAAAAAAAAAAAACAACTTCAAAACAAAAAAATTGTATACCAAAAATGCACTAAAAAGTAAAAAAATAAATAATTACGTATTCTTTTGTCTATAATCAAATTATTATGATAATATAATGTACAATTATTGTTATTTTCGGAGTCGGTGTCAGCCAACGTAGTTTAACATTACAATAGGTGTACACAATTACGCACAAAGAGGCAACAGGGCGGGGCGCGTGCGGTTCGACAGGCACGGGTGGTTTACATTTTAGTGCATTTTTTTTGTTATATATTTTTTGTTTTGAAGTCTTTTTTAATTTTTTTTTTATTTCTTGATCTGTGAATGAGTGAATCTGTAGTGCGATAACTAATTTTATTTATACTAATCTGGGCGGTGACAGTCACTATTATTATTACTAGGTATATTATCGTATTTTCTTGGCTACAATTAATTATAGATATAGATTAGGTATTAATCATTTCATAGACAAACCGGCAAGCTCAATAGCTTCCACTAGGTAAAATATCTTTCGTCAGTTTCTCGGAAACACATCACACAAATATTTATCATGAGCGGGAAATGAACCTGCGTTGGTTAGCACACAGAAAATTCTAGTGACTATTACGCTAATTCACTGTCAAATGTAATCCTCTCACTCATCATAATCGTCTTGAAACAATACACTTCCATACCCAAAGAGTAACAGTAGCATATATTTTAATATAACGGTGATCACGAAAAAGGCCACTTACCATTCAAACATATACATTATTGATTTGAAAGACTTTCTTTTGGACCACGGTCTAAAAGCCAAGCTCACGCTATTATTTAGATTTTGTTAAATCCCTTCGGAACAGGGGCAAAGCTTATTTGTCCTCCAATCTTGATTAAGGCAAATCGTGTCGAACTATGTAAATAAGGAAGTTGAAAAAACCGAATTTTACGCAGCATTGCTATCAGGCAATCTTCCTTACTTGTTTTTATATTATTTTATTTGTAATGAATTGTTATTGTTTAAGAGTATTTCAATTTGTTGCTCGAATCTGTAAAACTATGAATAACCTAAACAATAAAATGAAGGTTGTGCATGTAAATCATTATTTTACATTAATAATTAACAAATTACAGCTTATAGATTTTGTAAATACTAAGTTTCCTAAACTTTTTCTTTTTCCTTCTATCTTTCAAACTCAATGATAGGCTGAGATTTTATAGTATGAAAAATATAATACCAATTTTATAACAAAAAACAAAAAAAGTTCTCAACTAATTTTACCTACAAAATCATTTAATTTAATCCATGTTTCGGTTAGGTAAAATCCTTGTCAAGGGGAGAATTTCTGCATGAATAATAACAGCGTTCTGTAATTACAATTAATCTTAATCGCATTAAAGCAGGAGAGAATGGTATGTATATTTTAACCATAATGGTTGAATGTACATACACCTCGAACAGAACTAGTTTATGCCTATTCTGTTATAGTCTAGTTTACAATACTTGATTCAGAGCTTTTACTCACTGTGACAATTAACTGAACTGGATTATCGAAAAACTTAGTAAGTCTTCTTATTAAAAAATAATTAGGGCCTTGTTAATTATGCCCATTTATTAATTATTCAAATGTATTGTACAGAAGTAGCGCGTAGTAATGTTTTTTTTACCGAAATAGCTTTTAGCTGTAGCTGAATGGGCCGGCGCGCCCGGGGAAGTACTTCGCTCTCACTTAACATCGACGTGAAATGACGGCACTGTCGTCGTGTTTAGTTCGGTTTGTGAGAGATCCGGTGGCCCATTCCTTCCCTTACCTGGTTCATCCCTTCCCTTTCCACCACAGATCCGATGGAACATCCCTCCCCTTCCTAAAGGCCGGCAACGCACCCGCTAATCCTCTGATGTAGCGGGTGTCTATGGATGTCGACTTTACCACCAGGTGAATCGACTGTCCGTTTGCCTCCTCTAACATAAAAAAAAGAAAAATGTATACATGTTCATATTCTAAGTAAAGAAAACTTTTAATGGTAGGACGAATTAAATTAACCTAGATAAAAAGCTTACGAGAAGTTAGTTAACGAAGCACAAAACATTTTCTTTAATAGCAAACATAATGATATCTTATATCTTTAAACGAGCAATTCTTGTATATATATATATATATATATATATATATATATATATATATATATATATATATATATATATAATCTGAATCTCGAAAACGGCTCCAACGATTTTCATGAAATTCAGTATACAGGGGGTTTCGGGGGCGATAAATCGATCTAGCTAGGATTTATTTTTAGAAAATGTCGTTTTATCCCTTTTTTTCAGGCAATTAAAAAATATCGTTAGAATACGAAGGTAAATTTCGCTGTCATTGATAAGTTTGTAATAGCTCCGATGTGAACCGGGTGGATTCGAAATAAGAAAACCCCAGGTTCGAATCCAGTCTCCAGGACTATTTTTTTTTTTTTTGAAGTTACTTCTTTTGTGAGAAAAACTATTATTTGGAGCCCTTTACTAACTGGATGACCGAGCTTTGCTCGGTATTTTATTTTTTATTTTTTGTTATTCGTGTTTTGTGGAAACTATATACTTCTCTTACCTAAATAATAATATAGTATTTTGTGTCACAAGGGGATGTAAGTACTATTTTTTTGACCCTCATATGAAATTACCACCCAAGCCGAAGGCGAGGGTAGCAAACATACGGGAATGGATGTAGTACTTTCGTCCCATGTTGCACATACTTTTTTTTTCCTACCTAGGACTAAAAGTTCAGGTTTTGTTCCTGTGAAGCGGGGACAGAAAGTATCACTTTTGTCCCGCTTCACAGGGACGAAAATCGAACTTTCGGCAGAGGTAGGAAAAAAAGGTATAAACTTGTTATTTAAATAAAAATCACGATAGCAATTAAAAACTGCTAGAATATCATTAGAATAAGAAAGTAAATTTCGCCACCATCTGTAAATTTATAATAGCTCAGGTGGGAAATCTGGTGGTGGGCGGTCTCGAAAACGGAAGATTTTTCCTTTTTTTCAAGTTCCTTTTTTGGTGAGAAAAAATATTATTAGGATCTCTTTTTATTTTTTTATTTATGTAACCAGTGACTATTGTTTTATTATTATATCGGTAAGATTAAAAATATTATTCATATATTATCACTATGTAATTTGTGTCTAAATATAGTTTAACCGAGCAAAGCTCGGTCATCCAGGTACTTACTACTTATGTAAAAATCGTTTGATACGGCAGTGTACCATAAAATTTAATTTTCACTTCTTAGCAACAAATGCTGTCATTTACAAGTTTTTAAGTTTTATTTTCAATTCGTCTGTGGTAACTTAGTTTCTTTCAGAAAAAGTATATACATATTTGACAATCATTTTATAACAACCGTAAAATTTTCAGGAGAACGACTTCTTTAAAATGCTGAACCATTTTTCGATTACACTTCACCGATTAATAAAATTAGCACTGGCTTACGCCAGTTATATGTTTAAATCAGAAAAACTTATTTAGAAAACAAAATAACGAAAATTATATCAGTACTTTTTGTAAAAACCGTCATCGACGGCCGTTAAAAAGATTTTATTGACATGAAACAAAATCATTTCATTAATTTCTCATTTCATCGATCAATAAATTGATTACCAAATTTACTTTAAGATCTACTCTCTAATTTTTTGCAGTAATTAAATGGTTTCTTATGATGGTTTTAGTGCTATCAAAGGGTTTTTTTATGATCTGCCTTAATTGTTTTAGACAAATCATTTCTAAGTACAATGGAACAAAAGAAAAATTGTGTAATCAATTTTACGAAATTCAGTCTTAGTTACGGAGATTGTTTGATTTAATTATCTTAAAAAGTTTCTATGTATATAAGCTTATTAATGTGTCTTTTCGCTAGCGGTAATCTTTAGGTCAGATTTAAAGAATTATTTTTGCGTTAGAAAGTCTGTTTGCTGAAAAACGTTATAACAAGGTCACAATACATTATATTAGAATTAATAATGATAGGCTACATAAACATAAATGAAAATTAAAGTGCACGAATCGTTTAACTGATCAGCCTGAGGGTAAAAAATCTAACTGGTTGATTGACTGTTCAGTGGTAAATATGTCCTTTTACCATTACTGTGTTATTTTTGTTTTAAATTATAATTGTTATTACCATAGTGTAACTAAATTTAATAGTAGTCAACTCGGCAATTTGAAGGAGCATTTATGAGATGTGGTCTCAGTACCCACGACGCTTGCGGTAATCCAGAGATAGGGATGTCTCGGACACGAAATATTTAAGTTACATATAAATTTAAGCAAAATTTAAATTAAAAAAATCTATGTTATTTGCTTAAAAATATATAATAATAGTTGTTTTGTCTACAGCTACCGGATATTGCGCTAGCAGTCGTAGATGAAATCCCCACTCGGCCTCGAGCATTTTGTATTTGTACAAATATTTTGCCGGTCTGGATGTATGTCCTTGTGGGTCTCTCCATCGTACCTTGGAGAGCACATAAAGCCGTCAGTCCTGGTTGTTATCATAGAGACCTGATAACGATCGTTACTCATGGTACGAAAACACCAACCCGCAGTGAAGCAGCGTGTGGTTATATATCCTATTTCAACAACAGCAACAAATTATTACAACAACATTTACGATCTAGAATTGTTGGGACTTTTTACTCTTATTAACAACTAGCGGCCCGCCCCGGCTTCGCACGGGTATTTAACTAAAATTTTAAAAATTATAAATTTATATTTTTTATCACCTACATGCGCCATCTATCGTATAATAGTAGAATATCGTTTTTATATTATTTTAGTGACATTTAACATAATAGTACCTTTCCTTAGACCAGATGGCGTTGGCGGCGTGTGCGGCGGCAATCGTTAAAAAGTTAAAAATTATTAAATTCGCGATTCAATAATGTATAAAAGTTCAAAAGAAACGGTTTATAATGATTTATTAGACTTTAATAGGTACAAACATTTTCTTTTTTTTAAACTTTAAGAATTTTTTTCTCGGCAATGGCTAAGTAGTGCGCTCTAGGGTTTGAGTATATGAATACACTCACTGAGTGCTAACTACACGCAGAACCTCCATTTGATTTGAGGACCCCACACCCTTGCCGTCTCCTTGTAAGCTTAAATTTTAGAGAGTCGTCAAATTCAATGAACCTTTGTCAAAAGATGACGATTCTTGACATGACAGCTGTACATTTCTCATCGTTGAAAATTAACTGTAAAGAGATATTAATGTTTCTGTTAACAACTCTTCGTATAATAAAATAAAGTAAGTAATATTGATAAATATAGGCCATTTTCTTCACCTTAGTCTAGAGGATTTTAATTAAAAGACGTCGGCTTAAAACTGGAAGTAGTAACACTAAATTTTCAAAGGCTTCGTTTTTTAATAAATTTCTTACGTGCTCCGCTATGAAGGGAAACATAAATATCCACCAATCAACGAGGCGGTTTAAGATCCAATCTTATCATAAATACGAGAAAAACTGTATTGTAATATTTCAATGTAAGTATGTTACGTTGTTATATTAAATTTATAAGAAGAGAAATCTAAAATTACTCCAATAACTGTGTTCATTTATATCGTTAAGCTGTAGCATCTTTAGAACTATTCAATTCCCAAAATGTGCTGCCATTTGCCAATTATTAGATCTAAGTTATTGTGTTACTTGCACATGTAATTATGTTACATTAGTTCAAACAGCGTTCATATTTCATATGCCCGCAAGATGCGTTCGTGTTAGATATGAAACTATGAATATGTACATGTAAGGTTTATTCGTTGTTATTGAGACCCCTAGATTAGATAATTTATATGTATGATCTATTGAAACCATATAATATTAAGACTTCAGGTTGAAGGGAAAATTTGCACTGACAGTGTTATTTAAATACTGAAATAATGAAATGATGTAGGTACGTTTATTAATGATATAGTAAAAATTGTTATCTTTAGGTACAATTATCTAATTTTAATTACCTACTTAACCACTTTAATCGTATCATATTACTTGGTATTAAACTACTTTTTGCTTCTTAACTTTGTACATCCCAGAAAAAAATTTAGCAATTTTATTTCAAAAAATATATCTAAAATATGGTTTTCGGTTCCATTATTGAGGGCGCTCAGGGAGAAGGCAAAATATCACTGCAAGAGTAAGAAATTTAATAATTCAATGGACAAATATTCTTATGAGATACTGCGTGAACGATGCGCGGTAATGATAAAAGATTGCTATAAAAAATTTAAAAAGCGTGTTTCTGAATGTATTTATAATGACCCTTCCTATTTTTGGACCTTTTTTAAGCAACAACGCAACAACCGCGCCAATTTAATTCCAAATGAAATGTTTCTCAAAGATTTCGTAGCCAAAGGTGGTAAGAGTATATGCAATGCTTTTGCTAAACATTTTGAATCAATCTATACTTGCCCAAGAGACTGTCAATCGGAAGACTATCCCACCCCTCCCCCTGTGCACGAAATTTCCAATATACCATTCAGTGTATGTAGGTTGTCAGAGGAAGAAGTTTTTAATCACCTTTCTAATTTGGATCCATGCAAAGGAGCCGGGCCAGATCTCCTTGCTCCATTATTTCTTAAAAAATGCGCTCGTCAATTAGCTAGGCCACTTACCCTTATATATAATCATTCGTTGTACTCAGGTGTTTTTCCCACCAGGTGGAAAGTTGCTTATGTTACACCGGTCTACAAATCAGGGAACTCTAAGGATATTACTAATTATCGTCCAATATCCATTTTGTCGGTTATTGGTAAGGTTTTGGAAAGTATAGTTCAAAAACGAATTTACTTTCACATAGCTCCATTCTTAGATTTCAACCAACATGGTTTTCGCCCTTGCAAATCTACGACCTCTAACTTAGTTAGCTATATTTCCGATATCGCAGAAATAGTGGATTCAGCTGGTGAGGTGCATGAAATCTATACTGATTTCCGCAAAGCATTTGACTTGGTCAATCATAAACTTCTCATGTTGAAAATTGAGTACATGGGAATTCACGGTTCTTTACTTCGTTGGTGCGAGTCCTATTTAGAGAATCGGTCTCAACTTGTTGCTGTAAATGGATTTATGTCTTATGAAATACAGGTACCATCCGGTGTACCACAGGGTTCACATCTTGGTCCCACATTTTTCTTGATTTTTATTAACGACTTAACACTTTGTTTACATTCTAAAATGAAACTGTTTGCTGATGATTTAAAGATTTACAGAGTCATAAACTGCCAGCATGATACACGTGCACTACAGAATGACATAGATGCCGTTAATTCCTGGTGCATCAGAAATGGCATGTAGTTAAACATTGACAAATGTTACCATATAAAGTTCACAAGGAAGAGAAACAGGTTTAACTGCGTGTACAAAATAAACAATATAAACCTTACTGAAGTTGACTGTATAAGGGATCTTGGCGTCATAATAGATTCAACTTTAAGTTTTCGCAACCATATTGAGTACGTAACGACGAAAGCTTCTAAGTTGTCGGGGCTAGTTTATAGACAGATGAAAATGTTTAATAACCCCAATTTATCGATACTAGTTTTTAACTGTATTGTACGTAGCCTTCTTGAATATTGTAGTGTTGTGTGGAGCCCGGGCTATCGAGTTCATTCCGACAGAATTGAAAGAATCCAAAAGCGATTTCTCTTCCATCTAGCTTACGGAGACTTCAAGTGTAAGGAATTATTCACATATGAAGCTCGTCTTTCTTACTATAACATACTAATGCTAAAGGACCGTAGGCGGATCGCGGATATCATTTTCCTGGCTAAACTTCTAAAAGGGTTAATCGATGCACCTGAATTGGTTGAACGCCTTAAATTTCTTGTTCCTCGTGAGGGTAGCCGATCACATAACCGTAAAACATTTAGTTTGCCCAAAATAAAAAGTAACCTTGGTAGACATAGTCCGATTTATAGAATGCAGCATTTCGCAAATGGAAAGAGAGACGTTATAGATATCTTCTGTGATAGTATACCTACAATTAAAAATAAGCTGTATAATGAGCTGCGTGTTTAGATTGTATTTAGATTTACCAAATTGTTTACAGTAACCATTGTAATTAATTTTGCCATTTTTGTATTGAAATGTTTACCTTTTATGCGTTTTAAATTTTGTGCGTTTTAGTTTTGTTATATTCCTTACTTGTGATTTTGCACTGTAGTTAAGTTGCCTGTTTTGTTTCGGTTTCTTTTTTTTAAATGCATGCTATGTCCACATCTAGTAGACTCAATTGTACATACATGTTTTATATTTTGTACTTTATATGTCTATATTTTTATTAAACGATTGTAGTCAGTTTTGTGGACTAATAAAAAAAAAAAAAAATAAATAAATAAAATAAATAAAAAATGACGAACATATATTAAGAACGAAATCTGTCATAAATGGCAAGTAGTACAATAACTAGTAGGTGTAACTAGTGCGCCAATTATTTCAAAAAAGTAAATAAACAAAAAAATCAGTTTAACATAAAAACGGATATAATATATAAACATATAACAATAATTACCTTATTGAACGTGTTCTTGACAACGTATCGACAGTTTAATCTATTTAATAACCTTGATCGTAACTGACCCACTTGCATTAAAGGCATGAAGACATGGCGATAATAGCCCCACGACTCATGATAAAATCTAATATTTTAAGCACTTATAAAAACGGTCAATAAATTTTACCAAAATCTAATTAAAGTGAAATCTGCGTAAATACTCAAGTAAAATAAATTATAAATATTTTTCATTTTCTTACTGGAATAATACGGTACATTGCTATTTCTTTTTTATATACTTTTTATCTGTCGGATATATAAAAAGTAAAAGAGGTCAGCAAGTAACGGATGAAAGTATTATGAAAAATCTTGTAAGTTTTTGCGGATCGCACTAAGATGAATAAGATATATATATCTTCTTTGAGAATTAAAAAGTGTTTGTTGTACTCGTTTAATATTTAACTCAACATTTTTTAAATGATCATAAAATTTTAGATACCTACTTAAAATATTTCATTCGCGTTGTGTGTCGATTCGTGATGAAGTTTTTTGTTATTCCTCCCAAGAATCGTACAAGATGTTTCTTAGTCTATATCTCTTCTCTTCTTTTACTATCTATCTTCTGGTATTTTTTTCTATATATTGATATACACAGACATTAATACAAAAATAAAATTACCCATAAAATCCTACTCTCTAAACATGAATCGGTGAAATTTTCATTAATTACGTTAATGGAGCTATATTCACTACATTTCAGTGAATTTCAATAACAAGTTAGTGAATATTCACTAATACACATACATATATACGTGTCTTGTATGAGGCCTGGGTAAAAAGTCATTTGGAGTATAATTCAGTTATATGGGCTCCAAGTGAAATTAAATATAAAAAAATGGTAGAACTAATTCACAACAAATTTATCCGGTTTTTGTACTTCAAATTATATGGTGTCTATCCAGGCTATCCTTTGCTCTATCCAACTTTGTTTGTATTGGGTATGGTGGGATACAGCAAAATGGAAACAAGGCGTGAAATATCCCTCGCTAAATATATCTTTAAGGTAAAAATTGATAACCCTTATATACTTCGTGAACTGAAGTTGAGAGTGCCGGATAACGCGATTGAACGGAGGCGACGCCCGCCCCTCCTGGCATTACCTTATGCGCGCACTAACTTGCTGCGCAACATGCCGCTTACACGAGCTCTGCGCGCGCTCAACTCTGTAGCAAACCAAATAGATTTGTTCAGCTGCACGTTGAACGAGTTCACAAAGGTCGTTTCTACAATTGTCTCCTACGATCCAGATTGGGTCTAGGCTAGGTTATAATTTATTTTAACATTAATGGGTTTTATTTATTAAGTTATCTATTTATAAAGTATTTTATAATTTTATTTTTAATTTATAACTATTGCGACGTCTGTCCTTAATTTGAATATTTCGTTTAATTTCTTATTTATTTCTATGCATGACTAAATAATATTAATAATGTCTAATAATATTGGATTCATTATTTTTTTCTTTCGATGTATGTATATATATTTTATGACTCATTATAAATCGTAATGGTTTATTTATATATTTAGAAAATGTAATTTATTTTAGTATCTACTCTAACGCATTGGCCTTACTGTAATGTTAGTAGTAAGATTAATAATAATAAATAAATAAATAAATAAATAAATAAATAAATAAATAAATAAATAAATAAATAAATATATTCAATGAATCAAATCAATGAACTGTGATATTCACATATTCGTACATTGAATAGTCACTAATTCTGCGTGATACGATTCTCACATTGATAAAAACTGAATAATCACTTAAAATTAGTTAAATTCCATTGATTCATGTTTAGATAGTGAGATTATCGCGTTCAAACAAACAAAATTTAAACTGTGGAAGAGAAGAGAAGATCGAGATAAGAATATTGAAAATATTTTCTATATTTTAAGAAGAGGAAATGGAAGAACACGATGAAGACATTTGGATTATCTTAACTCTATTAACCCCAGCATTAAATTCACATACGAATTATAGTCGGTAAAATCCTTATCATATCTTGTTACTAAAGATTCTGATTCAGTTTGATGGCTCACTCGCATAAAGATTATACCGGAAATCGATATAATTCGGATACTTACCGTAGATACCTACGGTAAGGTGCGTTACTAAGTAGCGTACTTTGAATCACCATACTTTCATGATATAGAAATAAATTCTGCAACGAGTCGGATTTTATATATGTGACCCTGGCCATCTTAAGTTCGAGTTGATACATTCGGAAGGTATATAACTATATAGGCATAATAGCTGTAGAGTTTGCAGCCATGCCAGGAAACGCGTGTCACCTTAATATATAAAAAATAATGTGAAATTAAAACACTAAAGATAATGTTAGTCCTTTCCAATCACAAAGTTCACGTGACATTAAACAATAAAATCAACTGTGGCTGTGGCAGTGGTATGCAGCAGTACTTCCTAAACTGAACTGAACTGAAACAGCCTGTAACTGTCCCACTGCTGGACAAACACTTTTCTCCATTCAGAAGCGTTAGTGTTTAATTCGTTATGCTGTTCCACTTTAGGTTAATATCGAGTAGCGATCGCTATCAGGTGCTTATAACAACTGACGACTGACGGATATACGTGCTCTCCTAGGCATGAAAGATGTGACGGTTCTCAGTACTTATTTTTTATTGCCTTAAAAATATTTATAATACCAGGCAACTACATAAAACTATTGCAAGTCAAGGCTTGTACGGATTTGGCAACGCCCCCAGTTAATTTATGCTCAAGATTTATAACAGCCTGAAATAGCTTAATACATGGTTAGTGTACGACACAAACTATTATATAAGTTGATAAAATTATTAAGTTGTTTCATATTTTAACACTAATTTTTGAAAAAAAAAGTTAGAAATTTTTATGAATCTGTAGGTCCTAATTCACAATACAGATGACAATCGCACTCTGTATAAAACAAAAATAGTATAATATAAGCAGCTTCAGACTAAAAAAGGAAAAAGAGAAAGTGAGTGAAAGATAATAGCTATTTGAATTTGTTTTACTAAATAAATAAATTCCAAGGTAAAACGAACTTGTAACATTATGCGTGCCATTCTTGAAAGTTGGGAAATTCATTAGCAATACGTTCGAAGTCTTTTATAAGCTCTCCAAACTTTTCTATACACGAAAAGGGTTGAATTCTATACGGAAAGTACATCACGTGACTTCAGTTATTAGTATAAAACAAGCATATACTCGTATATATACAAGCATGCAATGATATGTAACTGACGATTCGAATAATTAAAAGAGCTCTTTGACAAGTTCGTTAACGGAATTGAATGTTGAAATTCGAAAATTCTAAATTTAAAGCTCAGCTGTCGTTTGAAATAAGGAAGTTCTATAACATTATTAGGTTTGATCATAATTATATCAATCATACTAGCTGCTGCCCGCGACGTCGTCTGCGTGAACGCTATACAGCACCAAAAATACCTATGATTATAGCTTTTAAAATAACATTCATTTACCCGTTTCTTCTTTACATTTCATATCTACAGAAAGTGCAGTAACAGAGGGAGACTGTCTTTTGTTAAATTGACCTTCAAAAAGTGCTTATTTTTAGCCTGCTTTGAATAAATGACTTTATGGTGATTCTGCTGAATTAAGTCATAAGTTGTGACTGAAGCAGATGGAGAAAATGAATAAGGAATACAGAATAGGGTAAAAATACATATTTATAGGACTTCTCGATAAACAACATTAGTAGTTTGGCTCTCCGCAGCCAAAATGTAAAGAGAGTCAGGACTGGTGACGCGAAAGCAAGCGACGTACAGCTGCCCCTGTGAGAAGCAGCTCGTCCTGAGGTCGACACCAGCTACCCTCAGTGTCTGCTCCTGCGACTTATTGATGGTCATCGCGAAGCAAACACTCACGGGGAACTGTACGCGCTTGAACTGGAACGGCAAGTTATGAGGTATGAGGGGAATGCGTGGTATAAAAACTGCCTCGCCGACACCACAACCCGTAAGAATTTCCGCCTCAATGGTGTGTCTGTGGAGCGAGATGACTTTAAGGCGGGTCCCGTTACACAATTTCGGAGGAAATAGGTTTCGAAGAAGCATAAGCATTTCTTATCTTTATGATATACTAGCGGCCTGCCCCGGCTTCGCACGGGTATTTAACTAAAATTTTAAAAATTACATATAAATTTATATTTTTTATCACCTACACTTGCGTCGATACTGGAAAATATTTTATAATAGACGGAATGACAGATTTATTATATCTATATATATAGATAGTACGGATGAAACATTTGAACTGTTTTTTTTTTATTAATTATTTTCTCATTGATGAATACCATATTTTAATAAGTATTATTCCCGACAAAGACATATCCAAAAACACAAAAATCATAAAAATCGTTCCACTCGTTCTCGAGTTATAAACGGTGTAACTAACACGACTTTATATATATAGATTACAACTTAAATAGATATAACCATCCAACTTTGTACAATCAAAAAACAAATAACGACCAAATATTTTAAATTTTAACAACAAAGAAACAATCAAGACCGTAGTACCCTAAAGTATTTAATTAAATGCAAAAAAGAAAAACAGTTTTCTAAATACGGGCGAGTGTCATTCTTTTGGCCGAAGTTTTGGTCAGCGCGATTCAGAAAATTATCTGCGCCATCTATCGTATAATGGTAGAATATCGTTTTTATATTTAGTGACATTTAACATAATTAATATTTAACATAATAGTATATTAATTGAAAATGATGTTAATCTAAAATATTAAAACGATTTCTATTCCTATCCGACATATTTAGTAAACTTTTAAGTTTAACAAAATAATAACTCAAAAATAAGTTTTGTGAGTTTTTAAGATTCGTTAGACCAGATGGCGTCTATGTCGCGTCTAGGCGTATTTCTATTTTCTTAAATTTCGTATTTATATTCAGTCTCAGTTTGACAGTCGTCGCGCAACGTCGTCGTTTGTGAAAGCGAGATGTCTAGCACAGTGAAATGTACGAAGTGTAATATTGTTATAAACGAAGTACTTGCTTTTGTGTGTAACAAAATAGATGTTATGGACGAGGAAAGTATTTGTAGAATATGTGTGAGTGCTTTTACACCCAGTGAAATTACGACAGCGAAAGATTTGTTGTATGATTCGGTTCCTAAATCAAAAAAGAAAATCCGTAAGAAAGAAGGTAAAACGCAAAGGGAGATTGAGGACATCATATGCTTGTTGAAGGACACAGACCCAGAGTGTATTCCTATCTTCATGGCCAGGGACTTGCAAAAGCTACCCCCGGTTTCGTTCGATCATGTAGATGTTACAAGTCTATTGAAAGATATCGTAAAAATTAAATCTGATATCACACGGATTAAGGAATGTTATGCATCAAATGAAGAAATAACGTTGCTTAAATCGGAAATAGATGCTCTAAAAAATGCGCCAATAGTGAATGATGATCACAAAAATGTTACTATGAAACGTGGAGCCTGCTTAATGAATAGCTACATTTATGATAGCGGTCCGATGGGATTACCTCCCATGCCACTAAATATATTGCCACAAGACGTTTCCACAGACTCTTGCCAGGGCGAGAGCTCATCGCCAAGAATCTCCTCGCAGCCACTTATTAATAATAACGTTGCGGGTATGTCAGGTGCGAGTAAGCTAAAAGCTACCCGCACATTAGAAGCGGCGAGCAACGGTCGTTTACCCGAACCAGTGAGTCACCCGCCTACCGAGGTGCAAGCGAGCGGACACACGGCACTAGCGGCCGGTCGTAAATCAATGGCCGATATTGTCCGTAACGGTGAATGGAAGGAGTGTTCTCCTAGTGAAGAATGGAAAGTGGTTCAAAAAAGAAAGTTGCGAAATCGATTTATAGGGAAAACTGGAAAAGCTGAAACAGAAATTAATGAAAAATTCAAAGCGGCAGAAATTAGTGTATCAATTTATATCTATAATGTTTCAAAGGAGGTGGCCGTGTGTCACATCAAAGAGTATATTGAAAAGAAATCGAATGTTTCTGTTACTATAGAAAAAATGAATATGAAAACGAGAAAGGAATATGATTCATATAAAATTTTTGTACCTAAACACAAATTAGATTTGTTTATGAGTGATGAATTTTGGCCGAATGGAGTATCATATCGGCAATTCATCAACTTCGGGCATAAAAAACGGGTAATAAACAAACCAAATAATGATGGAAAACAACCGAAGGACATTACAAAGCAAACCGGTACATAAACTAATTAGTTTTAATTGCAAATGTTTTAAGAGGTCTATTGAAGGCATAAGATTGCTTTGCAAGGCAAGTGACATTATAGCCCTGCAAGAGACGTGGTTGTTGCCGCATGACCTGCCTTTACTCAATACGGTGGACGTGAACTTCGGGTGCACCGGTACGTCGGCGGTGGATGTTTCGGCCGGTCTGCTTAGCGGCCGTCCTCACGGCGGTGTGGCGATCTTGTGGCGTAAAAGTGCGTTTGAAAAGGTGTCGGTAATAGATTGTAATAACGTTAGGATTACCGCCGTTAAATTAACTGTAAGTACTAGATCTATAGTGGTTTTTAGTGTATATATGCCAACCTGTTCTCAGGAAAATTTACCGATATTTACGGAGTGCTTAAGTGCTATAAGAGCTATAATGGAAACAGAGGAGAACTCGGGTGTTGAATCCTTTTATATTTTAGGAGACTTTAATGCTCACCCCAACGAATTATTTTTTAATGATATGATTAATTTTTGTGATGAGCAAAAGTGGTTATGTGCGGATGTTAAAAATCTAGGAATAGACTCTAATTCTTATACCTTTATAAGCGATGTGCACGGTAGTGTAAGGTGGTTGGACCATTGTATAGTCACAGAGTCAGCTAGTAAGACAATAAATAATATATATATTAAATATGACGTCTACTGGTCGGACCACTTTCCACTTGTGATTGACTGTGATTTATTTAATGTAAAGCCTAAAATAATATTACCTAATTGTTGGCATAATGACGACCGGGCTAGAGTAATCTGGGGGGAAAGGAATATTTCTCAAATACAAAAGTATAGTGAGATTTGTAATTCGAAACTTAGAGAAATTAACTTTCCGGAAGAAATGATTAATTGTTGTGATAGGTATTGTAACAATTCCGAGCACAGGGCTAGTATTGACAAAATATATGATACTGTAATCAGTATTCTATCTGATGCTGCCGCAGCGACGTATGGCGGCAGGTGCCCCAGAAAGAACGGTTATATAGCGGGGTGGAATAGGTATGTCGCAGACTCGCACAGAGCGGCACGACTTCGATTTAGAATTTGGGTGGAAAATGGAAAACCGCGAGTGGGAAAAATTTATGAAGAAATGGTAGAAAGTAGGAAATATTTTAAAAACAAATTAAAGTGGTGTCAAGACAGACAAGAACAAATAAAAATGGATGTCTTAGCATCAGATTTATCGGGAAAGAACTTTGGAAAATTTTGGAAAAATACAAATAAAATCAATATTAGGCCCAGTATCCCCATATGCGTAGGGGATAAAAATAATTTAAAAGATATCGCGAATGTTTTTAAAGAACATTTCACAGTGATATCACCCTTAGACTCTGCATCGGGTAGCAATAGTGACACTGTGTCTGGGAGATCTGTTCAAATTTTAGCAAAAGATGTGTCAGAAATTATTGCTAAAATGACGAAGGGAAGGTCTCCTGGACACGATAGCCTAAGTATAGAACATTTTAAGTATGCCGGCGAGTATATGCCTCGTATACTTGCGATGCTTTTTAATTATAGTCTGGGACATACCTATTTACCAGAAGCATTAATGCGTACGGTTGTAGTGCCTGTTGTTAAAAATAAGACGGGTGATACATCTGACAAGAGCAACTACCGGCCTATATCGCTTGCAACTACAGCTGCAAAAATACTTGACAGCTTGCTTAACGGCTACCTCGGTAAGTATGTGGAACTTCACGATGCTCAATTCGGGTTCAGGCCGGGTGTTTCTACAGAAAGCGCTATTTTTAGTCTTAACCATACTGTCAAGTATTACACTAAGAGGAAAACTCCGGTGTACGCGTGCTTTTTGGACTTATCCAAGGCTTTCGATTTGGTAAATTTTGAGCTCCTGTGGGAGAAGCTGAGAGGCACGGGTATACCGACGGAATGTACCGAACTGTTCAAATTTTGGTATAAGCACCAAAAAAATCAGGTTAGGTGGGCGGGTGCCTTGTCGGATGAGTATACCCTTACGTGCGGTGTGAGGCAGGGTGGACTTAGTTCCCCCACCCTTTTTAACCTCTACATCAATCAGCTGATGGAGAGGCTCAGCAGCGTTCATGTGGGATGTTACATTGATGGACAATGTGTAAATAACTTGAGTTACGCTGACGACATGGTGCTGCTGAGCCCCTCGATCGGAGGGTTAAGAAAATTATTAGAGATCTGTGAGTCGTATGCGATGGCCCATGGCTTGATATACAATGCCAAGAAAAGTGAGATTCTCGTTTTTAAGGCTGGTAAGCGGTTGCCAGGTCGTGTGCCGACAATTACTTTAAACGGGTCAGCATTAAATCGAGTTAACAAATTTAAATATTTAGGCCATATAATCACTGATGATTTGAATGATGATGATGACATTGAGAGGGAGCGTAGGGCACTGGCGGTAAGAAGTAATATGCTCGCACGCAGGTTCGCTCGTAGTACTGTGAATGTCAAAATTACTCTATTTCGGGCTTTTTGTCAGTCCTTTTACTCGGGTGGTCTGTGGGTGAGCTATACGCGTCGAGCCTACAGTGCACTACGCGTGCAGTATAACAATGCCTTTAGAATGTTGTTGCGGCTACCGCGGTTTTGCAGCGCCTCAGGAATGTTCGCGGACGCACGGGTTGATGGATTTCATGCGATTATGCGTAAAAAGGCATCGTCTCTGCTGCGACGCATGAGGGTCAGCAACAACGGCATTCTGAAGACAATCACGGCTCGCCCTGATTGTTCTATTCAAAAACACTGGATAGAAACAATGACGGGCCAAATAAAATAATTCCCTATTTTATTTAAATATAATAAAATTATACTAACAATAACTAACATAGTCTATAAGTAAACAGTGTTACTAACACACTAATGCAATATGGATGTTTTAATCTGAAATAAATTATTTTTATTTATTTTATTTTTAAATATTTATTTTTAAATTTAATTACAATGAAACAAAAACTAAATTATACTGTGAGGTATGTTTAATTTTTATGTATTAAAGTTATTTACATTGGTTTTGTACTTTTTACGTGATACGTGCACAGAGAAAAACACGATAAGCGATGGCGCTGATCGAAATAAAAGCGCGCTATTAAAATTTATTCTTGATGATACATAGTGTATTAATGAAACGGAGATTTTAACAGATTTATTATTAGTATAGATATGGCATGCTTAATTTTTCTCTTTCTTCGTTATTTAGCTCAAATTGCTTACAGCAATAGCATGCCGTTTTCGAGTTTAAATTTTGTTATACATCTAAGTATGCAGTTCTTTTTGAGTTCTGTTTGTTATTACATATAGAAAAACTCGATGATTTTATAAGACATAGATGAAGCAGCTTAAAACTTATATAAACACATTTTTTTAAATTGTCTTGCTCATCTTTGAAAAGAATTAACGATACAATTTTTATTAAAATGCACAACTCCATCTATGACTTTTAAAAACAACTATTAACCTCGCCAACATGATCAAATTTAAATTATTTATGTCAAAAAAGGGTTTACACATGTAATTCGACTTGATGTTTTTGAAATCTCATAGATGGCGCTGCTCTAAAATTGTCTTGATACTACTTATATTAATTTCTTATATTACATTCATTCTTACATTCATTATGTTTATCAGCCTGAGTTACTTATATTTCGTGATTTTTATAGTGTGAAGATAGCTTATAGCATGGTTATTAACATAATAACAACATTCAAATATGCGTCGTTAGATTACACGTTGTTGCAGAATGCTTTGAAGAAATAAAGGTTCACTGCTCGTTCCCCGTAGGTGATAGCGTGATAATATGTAGCCTATATCATGACCCGACTTCTTAATAATATTCGTGCCAAATTTGAAGTAAATCCATGCAGTACTTTTTGAGTTTATCCCGGACATACATACAGACAAACAGACAAACAGACAAAAATTCTAAAAACTATATTTATATTGGCTTCGGTATCGATTGTAGATCACACCCCAAGTATTCTTTTAAAAAAATATTCAATGTACAGTTTTGACTTTCCTACCAATTATATTATATGTATAGATTATATATATATATATATATATATATATATATATATATATATATATATATATATATATATATATATATTATTGATATATTTGGTACAAACAAGAACATGTTTAAGAGAGATCTTATTAGAATACTAAATTAATAAATATTATCTCCTTTTCAATACGTATCTAACAATGTAACCTTACTAGCTTTATAATATTATTCTTTTTTTTTGTGTGTGTGTATTAATTCAGGGAACTATAGATTTAAAATTATTGTCATATATGTATTTTTTGTTATATTGTATAAAACTGTTTGTTCCTAAATAAACGAAAAAAAAAAAAAAAAAATTTTAATAGCTTAAACTTTAGTTGTATTTTTAGAAAAATAAAAATTATAGACGCCATCTCTAGATTTTTATGACTGTTTTTCGGTTATGACACGTAATAGCGTGATTTTTATAGACTATTTTATTCCAGATAGCGAAGCTTTCTATTGATGAATGAATTATTACAAGCAATATTTTTCAATTTACCGATTACAAAGAAATGTCTTATCTTTAATCGTAGGATAACTTCCAATATTTATTATAGAAATTTTACAATATTATACATATTTACAATTCAAAACTTAAAATAATTATTTACAAACAGTTTTGGTACAAATCATGTCCGCGTGGAATGGTGCCAAAAATACTAGCAGCATTTCCCATTTTTTTTTTTTTCATTTGTATATAATTGTAACGCTCGATGCATGATGTGTAATTATGTACAAAAAACAAAATAACAAAATTTGTTTTCTCATTAGAACTGAATTGAACTAAACAAACGTCTGAGCAAAGCCCTCTTTCTTCCTGAAGCTCAACGGAAAAGACTTGAAGCTTAATCCTCTACGCTGTTCCACTGCGTGTTATTAGTTGGTACGAGTATATGTAAGATATTACTAAAAAGAATAATTCATATTTGGATTTTCATGGAATTAGAGTATAATCAATATTAGTGAGAAAATATAGTCATTTTATTGGGAGAGGCGTATCTTGAGAACGGAAATTTCAAGTCGAAATATGCGAGATGCTTTTCAAAATCATAATTTTTTAATTTTTAAATTTAATGCTGTAATTTTGTCTTAATTTATATTTATATTAAGTATACAATAAAAAAAAATTAAAATTAAAAATATCAAAAAAGGTGCTCAAAGGCTGTACCTAAAGCACATGAGTAAATAATACGGTTTATTTACTCATGTGCCTGAAGCCTATTTAATGTGAATCCTGTCAAAAACTCGTAACATTTAATAATTAATATAATGAAAAAAGTGATAATGCTATTGTCTTTCTTAAAATTTTAATAAAGGCCGTTTAAATTAAATACGAGCTTAATAATTAAAGAGCAAATTAATTACAATCAAATATATTAGTACAAGTACATAATCGTTTTTTTGATGTCTTGTAATTCTTATTATTAACTACCGAAATCGGTTTCCCAGGGACCGACATAAGCGAAAACTGATTTTTGGGGTCGACGAGGTCTAAAAATCTAACTATAATTAACACAAGTTCTTATTTGAAACATTTAAGACACTTGTGTTACGTGAACTAACTTGTTATAAGAATGACTTATATTTTTGTAGGAAGTATCATTGTTGTAGGTATTTTAAAAAACTTCAGTATTGTTACAAACATTATGACAAAACAATGAAACGGTTTGTAACGAACACGGATATTATTGATTTGATGGAATTTTAATTATTTTTATAAATATTATAATATAATTTGATTATTTATTGTAAACTATTGTACTTTTATTGGATTTTCTGAACTTTATTCAAGTCGCACGAGCACCTTCGAATCGTCATTTTACAAATTAAAAATTTTACAGTGATTATTATTTTTGTAAAAGTAAAGCTACCACCAATTCGGAATGTAGATTCTGCAGAGAAGAATCGGCAAGAAACTCCGCAGTTACTCTTTTGAAAATAATATATAAACTGTGTTTTAGTACAAAATTAGTAATATCTTGCATAAAATACAGCGCTACTAAGTCCACACATCTTTATCGACTAAGTAATCCTGCACCGAATAACACGCTTTATCAATTAAAAAAAAATGTTAATTATGTTCTGGTGAATATATACAATATTGTTATAAATATATTGCGACGCAATTGTTAATATCTACCTACCTTTTTTATCCTATCTGTTTACCTTTGGAAAAACATCCCGTAGGGAGACTCGAGCTCCAAGATTGTAAATTCCGCGAATAGCCCTTTTTTGCAAAATAAATATAGTCTCAATATCTGCAGCATTACCCCACAGTAACAGACCGTAAGACATAATACTATGGAAATAGCTAAAATATATTAAAAGCGCAGTAGCAACGTCGGTCAGTTGTCGCACTTTTCTAACTGCAAATGCTGCGGAGCTGAGTCTACCATTCAAGGATGACAAATCTATACAAATAATAAATCTGTTAAAACCTCCGTTTTATTAATACACTATATATCATCAAGAAAATTTTTTAATAGCGCGTTTATTTTTGTATCAGCGCCATCTCTTATCATTTTTTTGTGTGCACGTATCGCGTAAAAAGTACAAAACCAATATAAATAACTTTAATACATAAAAATTTAACATAATTCACAGTATAATTTAGTTTTTGTTTCATTGTAATTAAATTTAAAAATAAATATTTAAGAAAATAGAAATAGGTACCTACGCCGCCAACGCCATCTGGTCTAAGGAAAGGTACTATTATGTTAAATGTCACTAAATATAAAAACGATATTCTACTCTTATACGATAGATGGCGCATGTAGGTGATAAAAAATATAAATTTATAATTTATAAAATTTTAGTTAAATACCCGTGCGAAGCCGGGGCGGGCCGCTAGTTTATTAATAAATTATATTATTCTAACAAACATATAAAGGTATACTTCCGAAAAGCAGATACCGAATTTTCTCATGAAATTTGGCACGGACATTCCATTTGACTATCTAAGCATCCCCTTAAAAGGATTTTTGGCGGATCGCAATATTTTTCGAAATATTGAATTTTTTGAGTACGCTGCTTAGTACGCTCTATATAAGAAAGCGAAAAGTAGATACCGAATTTTCTCCTAAAACTTGGCACAGACATTACATTTGACTATCTAAGAGTCCCCTTAAAAGGGTTTTTGGCGATTCGCAATATTTTTCGAAATATTGAATTTTTTGAGTATGCTGCTTAGCACGCTTATAATATATCTATATATTTATCGCCACGTTACACAAACACACACTACAGGCGTTATTTATACACATATATATAATCAATCCACTTTTTTATTTTCCCGGATACACACTTTATATTTTGTAATAATTCATTGAACGGATTTTTGTTCAATTTTTTAACGCGACGACGCCATAAAAACTCGCATACATGATCGGCCATTGTTTCACTACGTATTCCGCCACTTTTTTTTTTTTTTTTAAGGCTGAGAAATTCATTCCGAAGTTAGGTTTTGTTTAAAGGTTAGGTTAGATTAAGATTTTTTTTTAATCGTTAGATTAGGTTAGGTTGTTAGGTATTTTTTTTTAATAGTTAGGGTTTTTTTAAGGGTTAAGTTAGGTTAAGATTTTTTTTAAATCGTCAGGTTAGGTTAGGTTGTTAGGTCTTTTTTTTTTTTTGAAGGCTGAGAAATTTATTACGCAGTTAGGTTTTTTTTAAAGGTTAGGTTAGATTATGATTTTTTTTTAAATCGTTAGGTAAGGTTAGGTTGTTAGGTCTTTTTTTTTTTTTAATCGCTGTGAAATGCATTTACGCATTCTAAGATAGGTTAGGTAATTTTTTTTCCCTTCCTCTTTTGATCGATTAGTTTTCTTATATAGAGTGTGCTAAGCAGCGTACTTAAAAAATTCAATATTTCGAAAAATATTGCGTGCCGCCAAAAATCCTTTTAAGGGGACTCATAAGTAGTCAAATGGAATGTCCATGCCAAATTTCATGACGAAATTCGGTATCCGCTTTTCGGAAGTTTATCCCATATAAATTTATATTATTCTAACAAAACCGAATTTTTACTAATAATAATGTAATTTGTTTTGTTTAATGACTCAGTGGAATTGAATGTAATGTCAATTATTGTACTTTTATTTTTGATATGGCATATATCTAACTATCCAGTAATGTTAGATGTAATATTATGGAATAAATAAATAAACTTTATTTCTATTTATTTAGTTAAATTTTGATGAGAAAATAATGTCAAGTTTATTCAGTTACCCTACCGCAAAGTTTTTAAATTGGTAAGTATTTTGTATTAACGGAAAAAAAAGAACTAGAGACAGAGTTTTTAAAGTAATTTGTTCATTTTGGAAAAGGGGTATGATCTAGATCTACAGAGAGTCAATATTTTTTTTAAGTAAATTGTAATATAAGTACCTACATCGTCTCGGTTTGTCTTTGTGGTAGGTAAGTTAGAAATGTTTCAGTATGACACGTACTCTAGTATTACATAAAACTATTCATAGTTTGTGTTATAAATCCGAATGATGATTTCTGTGGTGAATAATAATTAAATTTAAAAGAATCATTGCATTAATAAGTGGTTTTGTCATTATGAGCTTTATTGTGAAATATTATAACAATATTTATCTTTTTGTAAAACTAAAATTAATTATTTTTATTTATTTCACAGTTTATTATACGGACAGTATTATAGAAAGATACATGTCATTGAAACACAAGTATAAAGGCTATGTAATTATGATTATAAATTATAAATATAAAATTAATAAACACAAAACAATTGTATTCGAATAATATTAATAAGCTTGTTAAGCAATTCAGTATTATTAATTACCTAATGAATTGAATAGGTTAAGTTTCTACCCTGAGTTAAGGATATATTTATTTCGAAATTGTACAATATTATTACATAAAAAGTAACTAAACAGTTTATTCAATTTTAAAAAGCACATATGTTGAGATTTGAAAGTTGTAACTAAATAGGAGACGAAGAAACTATTACTTAATAGTTTTAGCTCCTGATTCATCTAGTTAGTAATACTTTTAAGACGTTGTTTGTTTGTAATTCATGTTGCTTAAGAGCGCTGGAGATAACAAGACTAAGTGGCTGTAGTGGGTTCTTTACTTAATTTATTCCACTGTTTCTTTCTTTTACTATACAAAAATTAACCACTGCATTCCCTATAAGATAACTATATTATTTTTAATACCTTGAGTCTAAATAAAATTGTAATATTAGTTACAGACCAGACGACCGTTCTGGTGTAGTGGTGCGAGTAGTTGCCTTAAAACGTGCGTCCGCACGGGACAAGGATTTCTACAAATATGTGTTTCCGGTCTGGGTGTAACTCCTTGTGCTTTCCCTACCGTGCCTCGGAGAGCACGTAAAGCCGTCGGTCCCTGTTGTTATCATAGACACCTGATAACGATTGCTAATCATGATATGAAAATTATCCCCCAACCCGCAGTGGAGCAGTGTGGTGGATTAAGCTCCAACCCTTCTTTTGTATGGAAAAGAGGCCTTCGCTCAGCAGTGGGTTGTTTACAGGCTGATACAGTTCCGGATTTTAAAAGCAATACTTCCAATGAACGACACTTATTAAACCTGCAGTCCTCTGGTGACATCAAAACATATACGCGTATTAAAAGATGGTTATGGCAATCTCTGAGACACAATATACGTATCTTTAATATAAAACGTATTAAAGATGCAATAGAGCGGAATCAGCGCTCCAGTGTTTTCAAGGGATTCATCTGTTGGTCGAAGCTACTTGTCGAAGCATGGAGGTACAGCGTTGATCAGAGCCGAGATATTGATGGAGGTCGAGAAGTTTTACGAACAGTTGTATACCTTGGTTAATGTTGTTACTAAATAGGTTGTATACCATGTAACGTCGCCCATGAACATAAACTAGTTTACCTGGAACTAGCCCTTCCGTATTACCTGGAACTAGCCCAGACAACTCATTTATGTGTTGCCTATCCCGAGACATAAGGTCTTAAAGTCTCGGTGCCAGCAATTACACTGCCTGTCTTGCCCTTCTCTCCGAAACACAGCAAAGCTGTTTCACGGGAGAAACAAGCAAGATGGTGGTACCCATGCAGCCTAGAGCGCGGCACAGCGAATCCCTCCCACCGGTGAAAAAAATTATGCGTATAATCAACATGAACAAGACAAAACTCATGTCAAATATTCATGTCGTGCTCACCCCAATATTAATTGGAAATTCTACTCTCGAAGTTGTTGACGAGTACATCTGCCTTACACAAAAGGTCTAACGTGTCAGAAGTGCCAAAAGTGTCAGTGGACTGGTCACGTATGTCGCAGGACCATTGGCCGCTGGAGCAGACATGTCCTGGAGTGGAGACCGCGTATCGGCAAACGCAATGAGGGGCTTCCTGGAGCCCGCTGGACCGACGACTTACGCAAGGTCGCCGGTGGAGGCTGGATGAGGAGTGCGGAAAACCGGGATATTTGGCGCGAACTTAGGGAGGCCTGTGTCAAGTTTTTTTTTTTTTTTTTTTTTAACTTAACCTCTCACGATACAGGGGAGATTGTATTTAAATTTGGGTGTTTAGTGTGGGGGGAATTCAGGTAAATGCTTTGATTATTTTAACAATGTTTTCTTAAAAACTAAACTTATTTTATCTAATTATTAACACTTTTTCTTTACTTATGATCTATTATATATATAAGAGGCAGGAATACAAATAACAGAGTAATAACTAAACTAAATCTTTATAACAATTTTTGTTTATATACTAACTTAATACTATGTTCTTCTAACTAAATCTAATACACAATTTTATATGTTAGCCTAAATATAATACATTATAATATTATCTAATATATTTTTGCTTAACTTCTACTTCTATTGTTAACGACTATACATAGTTTCTTACAATATCGAAGGAACATATCTCTGTCTCTGCTATATACAATCCCCGAAAGCGAGTTCAAATCCAATTTCACATCTAAAAGGCTTTCGACCTCTTACCTCTCGCGACAATGGGTCGGGCAGTCCAGAAGGACGTGGAAAACAGACTCAGAACACCCAAGATAGCAGACTCACTATGGACTTTCCTTACACTTGAAACGATGCAAGTACTTGGACAATTCACCGTGCCCTGTCAAAACCTGAGTGACAAATCTGTCCACCTTTATTTTACCGATGATCCGGTATGCGGCTATCGCGTCAGGGAAGAAGACCCTGGTGACACCAGCCGTTTCACCGGCTTGGTATCGCTGGTTCCATTCATCAAGCGATCGCATACGAATGCTTCGCTTGATAAATGAAACCGGGTAGCTATCGTAGTGAAAAGCGCGTTTAGACTTTAGCGCAGCTTCCTTGGCCAGATGGTCAGCTCGTTCCCCTCTAGTCCCGCGTGGGCTTTGATCCAGAACAAACTTACATGTATGTCCTGTATCAAAGCCTGTATCAAGTATTGAACTGCGATAGGCTGAAACGAGTGAGCGAGTGAGCGTATTTACTGCTCCACTATAATTATTCATTGCGAAATGAATCATGACCTTCCTTAATCAATAGATAAAAAATAAAAATAAATGTTTAGATCGTTTCGTTAGTGTTATTAGTGCATACGAAAAAAGAAAACATCAACATTCTTAAGATTTACCATATATAGTATAAATAACAAAATAGAATTCTCAATGCACAATTAGTGTGAAGTGTGCAACTGTTATAAATGCTACTAATGAGGCGTCTTGGAACAGCCGAGAATTGGCACTGGACTATTTAGTGCTATCACAAACTGAACAAGCTCGTTTTTCAATTATACGAGAACGACCTAGATTTTCCTATCTTATTTCATTTATAAAAGTGGTCTTGACAACCGACAATTTATAAAAATAAAAAAAAAATGTTACGTTAATTTTTTCGTATTTTCCTTAAAAAAAATTAATAATTCCTTTTCTTTCATTTCCTTTTATAATACAATATTTTAAAACCGTGAAAGACTACGATAGAATGTTTTCAAAGACCGTTAAAAGAAGGATTATTTAATTATCGTTTTCATGCCCAAAGATGGGAAGTACTTATACTGTAAGTACATAATTATGTTGTCTTAGCTTACCTTAAGAATAATTTCTGTGTAAATAAATAAGAATTAATTCAATAATAAAAATCCGACATCAAAGTTTGTACTTTGTTAAGTGAAATATATTTTTTAATATTTGAAAAATTAATATAAATGTATTAAAATCTCTTACAAGATAAATATCTCTTATTTCGTGTATTTTTTCAACAAAGTAATCTACATAACAAAAGCCTTGTATTATCTTCCAAAGTCAAAACGAACCTTTTTTCAATAAAACTACATACATTTATATAAATACAAAGGTATTATTCTTTACATAGTATAAAAGAGAACTCTACATAGTAATTAGGTACCTTACGTTGAGAGTCCTTGTTTTGAAATGACAATTTCGAGAACGTATTCTTCCAAATATTCCAAAGGGATAGGTAAAACATATTGAAATTCCGGGTCTTCTGGGCACTGGTTTCATATTGCTTTGAAGACAGCTGCGGCCATCCGCAAACCTAATTTTATGCTCCACGAAATATGGACGAAATAAATGGAATAGAATTCAGTTGACTGATCACAATATAAGAGTCTCAACAATATATTATATTAAACTAGTTCTTCTAGGTTCATTAACTGCGGTAAATAAAGTTATTATAAGATTTTGAGACTCACATGAAAAGATATTTATTTACTAAATATAGCCAATGTTCAAATAAATAAATTACTGAAACTTATTAAAAATGTTGCGACTTAAAAATCATAAATGATAAATTATTAATATTAACATCAGTTGTATTTATTAGCCGCGCGGTTTAACCCGCGTTGACGTTGATGGTTGATGTTTCACTTATATGAACCATAGACATACCATAATGAGCATCATGCATCACGAGCACGTTTTATAGCTGAAATTATGACTAGGTATATAGGCCATAATTATGCTAAAAATCGAACGATATTAAACCGATTTTCGGTTTAATATTTTTTGAAGTGTGCAGATTTCTAATACAAAAACAATTTCTATATATTTTTTTCTTTGCCTACATTTATATTTACACACGATGCATAATAGTTATATTTTTAATATAACTGTTAATAATATAACTGTTTTTTAATATAGGTAACTGTTGTTATATTTTTGAAAACGTCGTAAGAAAACATTGATGAAAAATTGCATACTTTTATGAATCTTCTACTCGGAAGAGAGATAGATGCCGAACGCTTAGGCCGATCGTGCTTCTCTATCGCTTGTTCCGCGCTTTCGCTTGCACGCTCGGCTCAGGAGGAACGTGACAATGAGTTATGATTTTTCGTGTGTGTAGCCGGCGTTCATCAATTTATAAGACGTTATGATGTTAAAATAACACATTCTGAACTCTGATACAAATCACAGTTTATAATATATAAGCCAACCATTCTCTTTTTTTTATAAAAATTTGTGAATGTACGAAACTAACTACCTAATCTTCTTCCAAATGATCTCAATTCGGAAGGTATTAGAATAACTGCCACCATTTGCCTACGAGAAGCCAATTTCTCGAATCCCTTTTTAACAGATTGCTGAAAGGTCACGTAACGTTCAATTATTGTAAAATTGGCGCTTTAGGTGATAAAAGATGATTACGAAGATTTAAAAATTATTTAGTACCGAAATTTCTAAGAAAATAAAGAATTAAATAATTTAAAAAATTATTTTATAAATAATAAATACTCTAATGCGCAAACGTCGTTGTAAAATTGTAATAATTTAATTGATGTTATTATAACAAAACCATTATCTCTCAGTGTAAATTCACTTTATAGTTAGCTAAAATATCATAAAAGGATACAGTTAAATTGAGCATTTCCTCTTTGAAACGGTTTTATTAAAGTTAAAATATAAAATAAAACAATATCTTCTTCAAAGTCCAAACGATATCCCGCAATTAATTTTTAAGATTAATTAAACAGTCGGCTGTCTTATAACCGTCATAAGAATGGCACAGCTGCGGAAAGACTGGTCGTTTCCATAATTATATTACATATATATATATAAATTAATTAGATGATAAATTTTACAACAGCTTGAAATATAAAAGCCAGCCGTCACGATGCCATGAGAACAGCAAACCTTTATTATTTCTTTATTACATATTTTACAACAACTGTTCTAAAACTTTATTAAAGTTATACCAAAGTAGCTTTTTCCGCGACTTTGCACTTGTAGAATTTGAAATTACGTAAATAACTATATTATTTATTCGTTCAATCGTTTTAATGGCTTTCCATAGTACAATAACAACTCTAACAATTCTACTCCTAGACGATCTGGTATTGAGATCTATTTCTAGATATTATTGCTTCTTTAACTGTATTATGTATGTTATAACTTAAACAAAATAAAAAAAAAAATTTAAAAGGACTTATTTTAGAATCTGCGTTGGGGTTTTCATGTATTTACGTTCAAAGAGACAGTAATATTATTTATTTAATTTAATTTTTTTCTCTATTGATATTAAAAAAACGTAAAAAGTAATAAATTAATAACTATAAATGTTTAGACTAAACGACGAGATATCGCCAAAAACAAATAAAAGTTCCAAGTTTAACGTGATCAAACGAACAAACTCCTTAGATTTTTTATATAAGTAATAAATTCTGGTTTTGATATCTCTAAATATATTTTGTATTTATAATATATGTATTGTCTAAGTAATTTGACTAAAATGTCCCTTCCAGTTAATGCTGAGCGTTTACTCTATAATATGTATCGAGTTTCTACGTCCCCAGATAGTTTATGCTGCAATATTGCCATCACAAAAGGTAGCAAATTGAACACAAGGCATCTGATATATCTCGCAATATAAAATCGAAGAACCCGATCTCTGTGATCTCCAGTGTACAAGAAGCTCGGTAAAAATTGAAAACAGTATAGTATCTTTGAAAGATATGAAGTGAGATGATCTCGGATCGGAAATGTTTGTTACTTTCCAATTCTCTACGGATTTTACATTGTTATGTTATAATCATACAAATATTATAAATGCGAAAGTATGTTTGTTTGTTACGCTTTCACACGAAAACAACTTACATCATGAAACTTTGTACACATATTCTTGAAAATATTAGAAGTAACATAGGATACTTTTTTTTTGGTCACGACATCCACGCGGACGAAGCCGCGGGTAGAAGCTAGTATATCTTATATGTCATTTAAGTAATAACATAATGAGTAACCTTATAATATTATCACTGAATAATATTTTAACAATTCACTCACGAAAACAAAAATTATGATAATAATTAATACTAAATAATAATTAGTTATACGAATGTAAATTTAATTTAAAAGTCTTGACGAATAATGTCAATAAAAATATATATAAACATTGTCGTACATCGACGAATCACTTTATTGCCATTCTGACTTAATCTCTAATTTGGATGTATTAAATGTTATCACTCCACTTGGAATGAGTCGGCGGAATTCAATGATCACAAATGTCTTTTGATAAAAGTCACGAAAAGGGTCTAGTCAGGATGGATAATTAGGGTCCAACGATACTGGAAAGTGTAAATCGACGATATCATGAAATGAGACGTCAGGAAAAAATAGGGCTTAAGTTTTAAGATGACAAGTGAAACAAAATATATTTTTACTATTTTTTTTTAAGGAAAATACCGAAAAGAATAAGAATACGTTATGAAAAAAAAAGTGCTTAAAAATGTTTTAATAAATCAAAAAAATAATTGAATAATCACGAAATCTGGAAGTCATTTATCGGTTTATGTTTAATTCATTACAATATAATAATATTATGCTTTTATAATTTATTTTCCTAGCCTTGATTATAAATTGGGGTTTTATTAAATATTCATAAATAAATAGCAAAATTTAGTCTTGGTAACTAACATTGTACTGTATTGTATGGGCCTGTAAACAACCTACTGCTTAGCGAAGGCCTCTTCTCCATATAGAAGAAGGGTTAGAGCTTAATCCACCACGCTGTTCCATTGCGGGTTGGCGAATAATTTCGCTACCATGAGTAACGATCGTTATCAGGTTTCTATAATAACAACCGGGACCGACGGCTTATCGTACTCTCCGAGGCACGGCGGAGAGACCCACAAGGATATACACCTAGACCGGAAACAAATATTTGTACAAATACAAATATCTGTCCCGAACGGGAATCGAACCCGTGACCGTCAGTGCGCGGCGTTGTGGCGTCTACTCACACCACTACACCAGAATGGTCGTCGGTAACATTAATCAACATTAATTTCGAGCAAAATCGTTTCCATACTAAAATGGTAAATATTTTTATTCCGTCGGTAAAAGAACCGCCTCTAATAATAAAAGCAATATCGACAGCTCCGTTAGCAAACAAGTATATTGTATAGTATGCGGTTTCGTTGGCAGATGGTAGAATAAAATGCTCCATGTTTTCTTGCTATTACACTTTTTTTTTGTTTCGGTTGTTTTTATTGATTCACTATCAATTAAATAGTCCGTGTAACTAGTGGCCTTTGTTTACACATTTTATTATATATTGCAGTTTTTATTCGATACCTAATAGTATTTATTTCAAAGTTTCTATTTAAAATAAAGTTCATGTTCGCTGATAACCATTCTGGCTCAATAGTGATGAAAGTTTAATTAACGCCACGTTCACGGTTTCAATTTCTGCTAATTTTTCTGCTCCTACCCGTACGGATATTTTTGTTTGTGCAAATTTTTTTTTTAGGTTAGGTCGTTGGGGCGATTGCCCTATCAATCGCCCCAAAGTACCTCAGAGAGCACGTAAAGCCGCTGGTCCCGGTTGTTATCATAACCATTGGCACTGGTTAGATATTGATACACTCGTTAGGAAAATTACCTACCAAACTTTCTTGTATACAGGATAAGAGGTTTTGACCTTTGTGGAATATTTAAGCTTAGTTCAATTCGATAGTGAAAGAAAATATCTCGAGGAAAACTTCATTTAACCACCAATGCACTGTGGAATATCATGTCTTAATAATAAAAAAAAAAAGAAACAAAATGTATGCATAGCGGAAAAAAATATTTAAAAAGTGTTCATAATTTAACAAAGTAATTCAAAATTAGAATTCCAGTAACAAACACTCGTCTGAAGAAAACCAACAAATAATATTTTGTTTTAAAACAAAATCTCAGTATCCAGATTGAAAGATTTCCGCGCATCAAAAGCTCACAGCGTAAATTGGTTGCGGGATAGGGGTGTCAGCGCTGCACGTTTGAACTTTAATGTATCGAGTGTTACCTGAAAGTGTGGTAACTTCTTAGTGTACAACTAACTTTCCCATCTAAACTAATGTAATAAGAATTAACACATAATCCGATTTCTCGTTAAGTTTTTTTTTTTTCTGTATGACGATGGCTTGGATGGATTTAGTCTATGATAGTAATTATTAATATTATACAAATGTCACATATTAACTTCTATATATATATTAATTAATTATTATTTTTCTATCGAGATATATGACTCTATTTTTTTTACGTCTGAGTAATAATAGTCTTAACACGTGACACACAAAAGACACTTGGTTTCATACAAAACACACGCAATAAGTGTCATATTTCAAATATCTAATAAATGTCTAATATATTTGATACGAGGCTTTTATAAGCAGGGAGATTATCAATTTTTTTACGTCTTACATTTTGACAAAATCGTGTTTCATGATCAACGTTATAACAAATAACATAATCGTGTACACGTGTTTTTCCCACGTATATATTCGTGGTTGTGTTACCATGTTTTATTTATATAAGAATACAGACAATAATTAGTTTAAGTTTTTCATTGTAAATATGAATAATATTGTATAATTTTAATAAAATACAACATACGGCTTGATCTAGTACAATCATTTTGATAAATGAATTTTATTCAGTGTCATAGAATAAGCTTTCCATTATATATATATATATATATATATATATATATATATATATATATATATATATATATATATATATATATATATATATATATATATACATAATAGCATATTTATAAATTGAATGAAAAAAAAATGGGATATTTATTTATTTGATAAGGTATGATTAGGTATGTATTGTGTTAAGATGATTAATAACTGTAACAATTTGAAAGATAATTTATAAGACCAACAACATAATAAAATTATTGATTTTATTTGAAAGAAGAATGATTGATATCATACCCTGTAGGGAGGCGTAAAAATACTAAGAATACAAAAGAACGCCATTGTGTTGTGAAATTTTGACGCTACGGGAAAAATAAACAAAAACACAAAGAAGTGGTTGGGACGTAACATTTATCAAATATATTATACATACACACACATATATATATATATATATATATATATATATATATATATTTTTTTTTTTACACTAAATATTGACAAAAATTCTAAAATCAATAAAATATATTTAGTTAACTCTATGTCAATAATTTATTTTTATTACGAATAATAAATTATTTTAATTAATTAAAACATACATTTGAATAAAGTTCAAAAATTGAAAAATTAAATTGAATAAAAAAAAACCAATAACTATAACATTACAATGTTATTATTGCATGTAGTTTGCATCTCAGAAATCGAAATATATTTATATAAATATTCTACCTGTACGTATCATGACTAATAATTATTCAACGCGTTAGTGTGAAGAATGTCTGACACACAGATATTTGAAATAATATTTCTATGGACTGACACAACGTAATTACAGAATATTACAAAACATACATCTCCTTAGTTAAAAAACAGTCGAGTGATGTGCATGTTTAAGGCAAATTTAGAAAAAAAATGCAAAAAGCCAGTAACAAAAATTAAACTATACATTACAATAAAATAAACATTAAAAGATACAAGCAGTCCTTGTACTTATGGCATGTTAGGTTCTCAAAATACGCGACGTAAATAAAACGACGTAAGTCGAGACACATTTTTTCTTATGTGAAATCGAAACAATTGACGTATGCTTGAGGAATAGTGTCGAAACATTGTTCGACGTAATTTGAAACGACGTAAATCGAAACGACGTAAGTCGAGGACTGCCTGTAAAATAAAAAATAGTGTTGTAGCAAACTTCACGTATATTCACATATGAAAGAATTTATGAATAATGCTTTTTTGTATCCAAAAATTATGAAAATTACAAAATTAGAAACTAACACAAAAGTGCAAAATCGATAGCCTCATCGCTCAGATAGCAATTTTCTAGCTTACTGATTTCACAGAGGTAAAGACTTTTAAAAAGAACAATATACTGGGCAAGGATGTACCGTGGTATGATAAAAAAGAGTTTCATATTTTATAATAGAACAGAAAAAGTAAGCAATCGGTAGTATTTATTACAATTTATTATATTTGTTAACATATCAAAATAAGTAGTTAAACTGCAAATATATACGCAAAAAAAAAATAATGTAAACGAGTAAAATAATCCAAGTGATAGGTAAATACTGCAAAGATTTGTGTGATGAGCCAAGGCCTCAGATCTTTGGTTCAAGTAAAATGGGCGATTGGAATTGAATTGAATACAATAAAGAAAAGATAAAATACAAGCATTACTGCCTAAGAAAATTGGAATCCATCAGAGATATTCAAGTATTTCTGAAACAAGATATTGATAGATATTTGCGAATACCAAATACTGACCGAATGCAAAAGCCTAGTATGTGTTTCTGTTTATTTAGATACTCTTATTCAAATCAAGAAATTTATAGGTTGCGTTACTAAATATTGCCTAATAGTAGTAATATCAATGAACATGATCGAATAAATTAAGTATTTTTGTTAATATCATCATCAGTATCAGTAAGGACGATAGCGATAAAAACAAGACTCTCTTGACTTTTCTCTCGCTCTTCTTTTTTTTTGAATTAACCTTCTTTTCGGACATCTCTGCTCAAAGCATAGTGGAGCTCGCACTACCTGATCGTGTACCGTGACCTACAAATACATAAATTTTTGTTACCAAAAAATGTTTCTAGATTTTTGACAATATTGCGTGTTACTATTAAACCAACTTACATTGTAAAATCTTGCACTAACTTGTTAACTAATTGTTAGTCCCAAAGTTTTAAGTAACTTTCTTGGGCATACTGTAATCAGGAAAACTCACCATTCAGTTTACAATTGCCTCTATATCATATACAATTTGTGTTGAATTTTATTTTAACATAATTTTTAGTAATTTGACTAATAACAAAAGTTGTAGATTATGGAGTAGGTGACGAAGATGAGAGGTGTTATTGAGTGAATAAATATAGTGCATTTTACTTTGGATTATGTATACCAAACTTGGTTGCAAACAACACAGCCCACACCTAAGCGACAAAACGTTTTAATTATGGAACTGATAAAATTTAATAGAGCTGAATGTTTGCTAACGAGATCTCTTAAGCACGCCTCCTTCAACTTCGCTTTAGGTACGCCGTAGAAAAGGAACAATTCACGTCTTCATCTCATCTCTTTCTCAAAGTAGTTGATCAAGCATGTCGTTCACATAAGCAAATTAATTAACAAAATAACAAATTATAATAATCGATATATAAAGATTAGATTTTACATAAAACGATGTTACCTTTTAAGTACTTTCCCACTTAAATCATTTACATAAAGGCCTCTTTCTGCGGCACTTAATTTTACTGAAAATACCCAAGCCCATAACTGGTGATTACGTACACGTCGGATGCGTTTGTAGTAGGTAGTTATGTAGACGTCTCACGCACTCAAAAAACCATTTGGCGTCACGGTGCGGGCACACAATCTGACGACGAATGAATGATTTTTTAAGTGTATATATAAATAAATAAAAATCGTTAAACTATATTAGTCGCGCCCGCAGCATGAGCACCATATCTGCACTTTGTCTTTTCGAATGAAAGTATGATTAAAGGAAAAGACAAATTCAAAGTAAATATATAGGTATATACGTATACGTAAACGATATGCATATTCAACGCATTAAGATTTTTATTACATCGGTAAATGTACTTTAGTCTACTTAATACTTTTACATTATTTATTTTAATGTACCGTACACCCGTCGATCAATCCAGGTCATTTCGTTAACAGAAAGGTTATAAACGATGGACATGGCGCCGATAAAGGGGATGAAGAGAATGACGGGCCTAGACATAAATCATTGCTGTTTCATGACACCGACGAAACATTAAAAAGGACTAAACTTTTTGTGTAGTGTAAAGATCACGTAATTTATATACGTATATAGTAAAATGTCTTTTTTTTATTTCACTATTTAAACTGTTTTTGGAAAATTTTATTCTTTAAGAAAAATATTTTAAAACAATAAATATAATTAATTTGTGATTTCTTTTAAAAGGAAGGTCGTATTACACAAAGTTCAGTTCATTGATTCAAATACAGCATAATACTTACATTATTTTCTTGGTAAACGTATTTATGAAATATTTTTCTGTTATAAATTTTTATTACTTCGAAATCTACCTAGCATTTTGTCGACTAAAATAACAAATTTTCCAATAATTATTGTGTTGAATACTTAATTATGATAAACAATCGTTAAATGAAAATATTATCTCTGTATAAGGTAATAAATTTTCACATTTTCAAGACACATGAGTAGAAAAAAAAAACCATTATGTATCTATTAACCCCTAGTCTTGATAATAATTTAAAGATTTCATATGATAAGAAACATCGAAAAATTATTTATTATTCATTTTCAAAATAAAGTGGTAAGGTCTATTACGTAGTTAAAAATAAAATTTACATTATCGATTGAAAAATATAAGTAATATGTAGGTAATTTTTTTTATTATCTTAATTCAAAGTCCATATATTATGCATCATGAGGTTAATGTCTTCCCAGACACATGAATTTCATCATCATCATCATATCAGTCTTTAGATGTCCATTGTAAGCTTCCCTCATCGACCTCTAGATCGACCGGTTCGAAGCAGCTTCCATCCAACAGTTTTCGGCGTCTCTACTTAAGTCGTCTGTCCGTTTATTGGACGGCCGTCTGACTCTACGCTTGCCAGTATATGGTCTTCACTCGAGAACTTTTCTGCTCTATCAACCGTCAGTTCTACGAGCCCTCTGCTAATTCAGCAAGAATTTACAGTCGCTTAAAAAATTTGCATTATTGTAAATAACTATAAAATTTTTAATTTGTTTTATATATTTTTATTTTATTTTATTTAGACGTATATTTCATGAAACATCGTATAGGTACGTTATTAGATTTTAAAATGGAAAATAATGCGAAGACTATAAATTTTAAAGGTAACTAACCCTTATGTATTATGTATTTTCATTATAAGAAGAAAATTACATTATAAACTCAACTGAGAAAGCAATCTGTATGGTAATGGATAAAGCAGATTTATAAAAGCACAGCTGTCTATTATAAACAAAGTGATATGGACCATTAGTATATTTCAATCTACGAATATATTAAATTGATTTTTTTTATTCGTTTAATTGATTGAATAATTAATTATATTTGCAATATATAAGCCCCCATTAAAAAAAACAAACAAAATTGAATGTAGAAAATAAAAATATATATGATAACGCTAATTTCATAGAAGCAGAGGAGTACCTAATCTCAAACAGACTATGTAAATTGAAGTACGCGAGCGAAAGCACCCATAGGCATCACGAGAGCATACAAAAATGGGTAAAGCCATGGGTAAAGCCATGGAATAAAAGCAACTATTTAGTTATATACTCATAAGTGCCTAACTTTTTAATAGTAAAAAATAATCACGCAAAATAATAAAGTAATTGTTTTTCATAATAGTTTTTTTTTTTTAGATATTTTAATAAAAATATCACATTAAACAGTCTGTAGACCAAGCTAAATTTGCTTTGAGTAATGGTACTTATTATATGACCTAATTCTAATGTCGATAGGTTTCTAACTCAAATGAAAATAATTAAAATCTGAAACAACAAACCCCTTAAAACGGGAGTTAAAAAATAGCAATGAACAATTATTTAGGAAAAATAATAACCTAGTTCATAATACTTAAATAAGGAATCTTTAATTATTTTATTCTACTAAATAGCAACTTTTAATATTTTGTTACAAATAATTATTTTTATACCTTCAGTTTTAGGAAAAAATGAAGTAAAAGAATAAAGTCGGGATGGTATAATAATATCATATATTTCATCACGTCATGATACTAATAATTACTTCGTTTATACAAGGAAGCTTTCAAAAGCACTTTCGAATAGTCTATGTGCATGTATATATTGTTGATACTAACTGACTATATTTATTGTGTAGCTACCACCGATTCGGAATGTAGATTCTGCCGAGAAGAATCGGCAAGAAACTCAACAGTTGCTCTTTTAAAATAATAAATACAATATTCCATCATTATAAGAATTTTATAACAATAACACAATATTATATAATATTCTTTATTGCACTTAAGAAGTATATAACAGTAACTAGCAAACCCGGCGAACTCCGTTTCGCCACCAACTCATTTTCGTGAGGGATACTCACACCACGTACTGCCGCCATGCAAAACCATATTGGTTTGTAGTACATGCTATGTATCAGTTTTTCTGCTTTTCTGTTGAAAATTTTCCTGAATTTAGTTTGCTATAAGGCTCACGGAGCCCGAGACCTTTACAACGAATGCAAAACCGTTGAAATCGGTTCGTGCGTTCTGAAATTATAGCGTCAGGAAGGAAAACCCGACTTATTTTTATATTATAGATAATAATATTACAAAATTTATAATTTTTAAATCATTTGATGAGAGTCAATGATGACCCTTCTTCTATATGGAGAGGAGGCCTTTGCCAAGCAATGTGTTGTTTAGAAGTTGATTCAATGCACTTCAGTTCATTATGAGAGTATAAGATTATATTATTATGATTTTCCCTGTTTTCCTGCTTTTCTGTTGAAAATTTTCCTGAATTTAGTTTGCTATAAAGCTCACGGAGCCCGAGAACTTTCCAACGAATGCAAAACCGTGGAAATCGGTTCGTGCGTTCTGGAATTATAGCGTCAGGAAGGAAAACCCGACTTATTTTTATATTATAGATAATAATATTACAAAATTTATAATTTTTAAATCATTTGATGAGAGTCAATGATGACCCTTCTTCTATATGGAGAAGAGGCCTTTGCCAAGCAATGTGTTGTTTAGAAGTTGATTCAATGCACTTCAGTTCATTATGAGAGTATAAGATTATATTATTATGATTTTCCCTGTTTTCCTGCTTTTCTGTTGAAAATTTTCCTGAATTTAGTTTGCTATAAAGCTCACGGAGCCCGAGAACTTTCCAACGAATGCAAAACCGTGGAAATCGGTTCGTGCGTTCTGGAATTATAGCGTCAGGAAGGAAAACCCGACTTATTTTTATATTATAGATAATAATATTACAAAATTTATAATTTTTAAATCATTTGATGAGAGTCAATGATGACCCTTCTTCTATATGGAGAAGAGGCCTTTGCCAAGCAATGTGTTGTTTAGAAGTTGATTCAATGCACTTCAGTTCATTATGAGAGTATAAGATTATATTATTATGATTTTCCCTGTTTTCCTGCTTTTCTGTTGAAAATTTTCCTGAATTTAGTTTGCTATAAAGCTCACGGAGCCCGAGAACTTTCCAACGAATGCAAAACCGTGGAAATCGGTTCGTGCGTTCTGGAATTATAGCGTCAGGAAGGAAAACCCGACTTATTTTTATATTATAGATTAGTATAAAAAGTTGTTTACAAAGGTGGACTTATCTCTAGAAGAGATCTCTTCCAGCCAACCTGTGGTAGTAAGAAATAATATAAGTGGGCAAAAGAAAAAACAAAAAAAAGTGCAGTGATATGAATAATACACATGCATAAAAGTAAGTAGCTAATTAAGTATAATAATTATATATAGGTTTACAATACATACTACAAACCATACACAATACTACATACATAAATACATATTATATATATATATATATATATATATATATATATATATATATATATATATATATATATATATATATATATATTTATTAATACATATATATAGCACATAATAATAGGTAATTGTAGGTAATAATTACGGATTCGATAGAGTGAGAAAATGTTGCTTCAACTTCTTTTTAAAGGTGTCAAAAGAGGGACTGAGTTGGATATCCCTAGGCAATTTGTTCCAGAGCGATGCGCCATACACCGAAAAAGATTGCAACCGAAACTTTGTGTTACTCTTCGGTATGTCGAGCATCGTAGTGACGCAAGGCCGCCTGGTACGTGAGGGAGTAGGGAGAATTTGGAAACGTGAACGGAGGTATGAAGGAGAATTTGGGTCATTGAGTATCTTGAAAAGGAACGAGAGGATGTGCATATCACGGCGAAGGCGGATTGGGAGCCATTTAAGTTGAGCGCGAAAATTTGATATGTGGTCATACTTACGCAAACCAAAAATAAAACGGATAGCGAGATTTTGAAGACGCTCTAATTTATTGAGTTGCTCCTATCACAATATGGAACAATATTATCACAATATGGAAAATAATCATTATAACAATAATATACAATAATAAGATAAGTAATCTTTGCCAGTGTTACATTCTCCGTGGGTGTGGCTATTCTAACCACAAAATATCGCAGCACAGCTGTTTTTATACACTTAGTCAGTTGATCGATGATCTTTATAAAATATTTCAAACGATACAATACTCTTATCAATTAACAATATTAAATTATTATGTATTAAACTCTTATATCATTATTACATTTGTTTCATAAGGTACGGTACTCAATAATATTTAATCTAGCAACTACCCACTACATAAAGCTTACATATTTTACACATGAATTATATCAACATATACCCTAATATGTCACATGCATACAAACAGTTTCTCAAGTCTTAATACTATATTACAATTCAACCTTTGTAATACACCAACTTTAAGAAATTATCTAAACTATATCTAATCTTAACTATTCAAGTCAAACCTACTTTTATTATTACTACTGATACTTATTCTTTATAATGTATATATATATATATATATATATATATATATATATATATATATATATATATATATATATATATATATATATATATATATATATATATATATAAATCATATGTATAAATTTTACTGTGCGAGCAGAAAAAGAAATGAATTTTATAGCTTAATTTTTTTTTATCCACCACAAGATTTTTAGTCCACAGTTCCCAAAGTCCCACACTTTAATAAAAAAAAAATTGCTTTTAAAATGAAGCACCCTAATATATTTATGTATATAATTTATTCTCGAAATTTGTGAAAAAGATATTTGAAAGTAAAATCTGAAAGTTGAGTATATAATATGAATTTATATCCATAGTATAGTATATGGTACAGAAACTCTGTTAAATATTGATGTACTTATACAATTATATATCACAGAACAGTCAAACTAACAGTTAAATATTGGACATTATTTCAGTGACCGATATCTCTCATTACTTAGAATAAATTATATGTACTTAAATAATAGTTATATACCTAGTAAAGAGGTAATAACATAGTGAAATAACATGTGACAGCTGCCAGAGTCGTTCGTACATACGAGTATCAATAATATGACTTGTTTTTGAGCGACAGATTTTTTTGTGTTTTCTTAATAATTTAAAGAGATTATTTATTTTATTTATTTATTTAAAATTTCTTATCATTATTACCAATGTCATTTTTAATTTTGAATATAAAAACCATTCAATGAATAATTCAAATGTCAACCTCTGATATTATATTAGAAGTACATTTTGGCAGAAAGGGTTCAAGCCTACGACGAAAAGATTAAATACGACCTCTAACCTCGCTAACCCCCTTTCTGATATCCATACAAATTGGTATTGTAGGAGGCATAAAATGATGAATTATAGGCTGAATCCTATAACATACATTTTAGTTAGAATTAAACAAATACCTCGCAAAGACTACTGAAGCATCGACGGGCCAAATAAATTCAAACATAATATTTATGAATATTACATAGATATTTTGTATCCCTTCTGTATTCACCTCTACATCTACTTTTCTTTTTGTTTACACTGTTTTTGTGGATTGTAGAAATTTAAGTTTTTTTTTTTAAATTTTGGGTTTGTTTATTGTAATCCTTAAAATACTTATTTTACTTTCACTTAATTATATTTAATGGTTCTGCAAGGTTATATGTGTTCTTGGTGTAATAAAAAAATTGTATTTTTCATATTGTATTTTTTTATTGTTTATAACAATGTACATATCTATAACAGTGTACAAGCTTGATTGAAGTAGTCAACGAAAAAAGAAAAAAAAATTTGGACTAATATATTTTGAGATTAGTGATTTTAAACATTTATTAATAATGGATAAAATATACAAATCTTTCCTCAGAGAGCAGTCATATAAGCCAGATAGGTTCTTGTACATTAGCAATCCCTGACATCTGTTCAACCCTCGTAACATCTGCTACATTGTGCAACGTTACCACTTGTATCTTGGCGAGTTACTCTACCGGAAGCAACACGATACGGCTCGCAATGAGATGAGCTAAATCCATTGGGATATTGCCAAATCGGACGATTTATTAATATTCGATATACAATGGAAATTAAAGTACAAATGTCAGAATATTAAGGAGCACTTTATGTTTAATATCTATGATAATATACTAACAGCATTTAAATGGCCTTAGGCTTAATGGAAAAGGATTGGTGCTTATTCCGCCACGTTTTTCGATTTATACAAAAACGTATGTTTCACTCATTACTCATTTACTCTACTTCCGTTCACCAGATGAGTATTAAAGAAATAATACGTTAAAAAATTCAACGGTGCTAATCGTGATTGAAATTTTAAGGTTCAAACCGTCAATGTTTTGTTTAAAATAATTGTCTTACATCCGTAGAGCCATCTAAACCCATATATAAATAGATTGGAAAATCCAAATGTGCACGCCTCATGATCTCATTTTTCACAATAAAATTGATTATTTGTAAAATTGTATATAAGTACGTAGATGCTCTCGTTCTCATATGCCAATTATTTAAAATCATTTAAACCACATCAAATTAGATCGTGAAATTAAATAGGGTTCTATGCCTAACTATACTGAAGTGTAAGAAAAAAAAAGCATTCTATTAGTGAAGTCTTTCGGTCATTATCGTGACCACTTACAGAAATCTCACATACAGACACATAGACATCTAAGGCAGAACTTATTTAAACAGTTATTTTTATCATGAGTGTTTTTTTCTTAATATGTGTGTGTATAAATTATTTAAAAAGTGCAATATACGATAATCAGAGACAAACATGTTAAGTTCGAAAAATCACTCGTTTTGCGCAAAATGAGAGTAGAACCCACCTCAACGCTTCGCTTATGAGGCGTGCAATATATTTAAAAATTAAAAAATATATTTAATCACTCATTTATTTAGGCGAATATTTTATTTATATACGCAACATTTACAAGCATACATAATTTGGTATGGTCGTTATACATATGTATGGTATTTACAAAATTGTTCTTAAATTAAAATAAAAAATAATAATGAACATGAAAACTAAAAACTACTTACATACCCATGTAATAAATAACCCAATGTTTTTTTTGTTTTTTTTTTTTTTTTTAAATTTTGTAAGTTGTAAGAAATTATTAAAGCTATTCTTGTAGAAAATATTATTTCGTCAAAGTTTGTTCTAAATTTGAAAATGAATCATAAAAAAATGTTATATACACGTGCGACTTTAGTTGTAGTTGTTATCCCCTTCATTACTATGAGATAAAGTAATATATGTAGGCCAGCTTAAGATGATTCGTACGTGCTAATGTTTCTGTAAATTCTGGGTTTCTAGTTTTTTAAATTAATAATAAGGTTATGATGCCTGTAATTTCTGAAGTAAAAAACTAAAGATCTTGAAGTATTTACTGGAAAAAAAATTCAATATCTCATTTCCAACAAAAACGAATGAATGAAATCGGACTACGCGTTTATTAATTACAACTAAGTACACATTTTTACTTTATTCCACTCTTCCAAGGCGTGCTAAGTTTTGAGATAAAAAGCATCCATTGACCTAGCTCGTAGAATGAATCCAAATCGTGCCCGGATTTATTAAAGCTATTTCACTTATTTAGACATGATGCGAGGTTAATAATATACAGATAGATAAAAATAAAAATAAAACATTTATCGCTTCAGTATCACCTGTACGAGTAGAATGTCTAACGAATCAATTTTTAAATGTATATTTAAGGTAAAGAAATGGACCTTATAGTTTAATTACTAGTTTATAGATATGGTATACGTTTCATCAAAGGCACTAATTAATAACTCAGTCTACTTTAAAATTAAATAAAAACCTTAACGAATTACGCCTTTGAAATTAAGACAAAGGAATAATTTAGTTATACTTTGATTTATGAAGTCGTTTCGTTTTTACATTGAAAAATTAATATAGCGTTGTTTTTTTTTTAAATCAAAATAGACTTAAGATATTAAAATAAAGAAATACGCTTAGGTTTTTCTTTTTACCATTCGACATAGAAATTGTACTTTTAATCCGCTACAACTTTAATAAAAATAAATTGTCTCGACTGAAACAATAAAACAGATTCTGTAAAATGATTCGTTTATCTACCTTTATTAAATTTACAAGAATACTTCAGTATTATAAATTAGAAACAAATAAAACTTTTTTAGGAAATAACAGAGGGTCTATGAGTGAAAGTAATTTATTTATTTATTTATTTAATCTTTTAAATTATTCACGGTAATTACATTAATTAATTAAATTGTCTATTATTTAATTATCTTATTATTAGTTAATTTAATTATCTCAAACACACACATCATTAATATACAAATTAATTAATAAATATTGTATTTAAAGGTTATCGCTTATATTGATTTCTTCCAGGCAACATTTATTAAAAGAAACTTAAGAATAATTGTTAGACATCATGTCATGTTGTATTCTTTCAGCCAAGGTTTTGACTTCAACAACAACTTCAACAACTCAGATACCATCTGCTCCCGCTTTCAGAAAAAAATGTGAGATTACGACGATAATACCATTTCATTGCAAATTTACTATGTTATGACTTTTTTTTAAATATTTAATGTGATGTATTTTTTGAAAATTATACAGGTATACTCGTTTAAGCAACAAATTTGTCGACTAGGTAAATGATGTGAACTTTGGCAATTTTTAGATGTGATCAAGCGGCACAGTACAACACCTGTGCACGTGCCGCCGGCATGACTGTAGAGTGTCAACGCTTCATTTACTTGAATTAAAATTTATGAAAATTTAGTCAAAAATTAAGTACCTATTTTTTTACATAATTCGAATGAGAATCATGTACCGAGTAGTCTCCTTAAATATTGATAGTAATTTACCAGTCACCCTGTATATGTGTGTGTGTGTGTGTCTCATATTATAGAAAAAAAAAAGTGATACTACGTAAAAATAATGACAAATAATTTTTCACTGCCGATGGAGAAGAAAGGTTCACGAGTAGAGATATATTGACATCGTATCACGTCTAAATATGTGAAATAGCTTAAATGAATCCGGTCACGATTTGGATTCATTCTAAGAGCTAGGTCAGTAGATGCTTTTTATCTCAAAACTTAGTACGGTTTCCTTGAAAGAGTGGATTAAGGTAAAAATAAAATTTACTATTATTTTAGTAATATTATATCAGTTCATCTTATAGACATACAAACAGAACAAGCTGTACAACAAATAAAATATTAGACGGCGGCGGCGGATGACGAACAAGTTCAGACAGACCAAGGAAAACAAAACAGCAATATTATTAACTTTTTACTAATGTTTGTATTATCTTCATACATTATTTTTTTTTCTTTTATTATTTTATAATAAAATAAAAAAATAAATTTATGTTCCTACCTACTTTGTACAATACCTACTCCCTACTTGATTTATTATTAATATTCAATTTGTTTTTGTACTATTGACTGAATTTATCTTTATACCATTATTTGTTATAGACACGTTGTAAAAATTGTACTTATAAATAAAGAAATAAAAATAAATTAAATTAATTTACTGGTTTATATTTTTTCTTTATTATAAAAGAGTCTAACGGCGAGTTGCACGAAACCGTCTCATACTTTCCGTTAGTTAAGTTGCAATTAATTTTAAAATTAGTTGATCTTATGATTAATTTAAAGCTGTTGGAATTAATTATCCGTTAGATAGGTCTTTAATTAATTAAACTAAATTTTTTTGTTAACTTAATCAGATGTAGGTTTCGTGCAACAGATAATCACGATTCTTGTGATTAAATTAGTTTAATAAACACTTAAATTTAAAATTTGTTTCGTGCAACTCGGCGTAAATCATTTAACGATGGCTTTCCAACTCCGATAATTAACATTTAATTTGACAGTTGATTTTCGTATTTTTTCTTTGTCACAATATGTAAAACCCAACTACATATTATAACTTTCCAAGATTAGTAAGAGATAAGTTTTATATTCATTTTACTTATATATTTTACACAAATATAAGAGACAATCGCTTTGCTTTTGTACTTTGTTTATATATGAAGTACAAATGTAATAAAACAGCGACTCAGGTTTATTTTTTAGTTTTGGTAATAGCAATAATTTATACTGTTTTTAAAATTAGGGTTCGGTATGGAATAAGTTAATGCTTATAATTTGTAGTACCTAAGTACATTATAATTGAATCAGTTATTGAGTAGACGAACCACGTGGTTTCACTTTTATATGTTAATGTTTCCAATTCTGTATTATATACAATTCGTCCTTTCTGTATGAACACACTTTCTTACACAAAAATATTTCTACTGTTTATTTAAGTGTATATTTTATATTATGACGCAGTGATAATATCGAAGACAGCGCCGTGACATCCACGTTGACATTTATGACTTCTGCTCGTCCAAGAGTCGCGGTGCGATATTATTATTTTAACTTTCAACCTTCCAAAATAAACAATATTTTAAATGCTACAAAAAGTTCTTACTTATAAAGCTACAAAGATTAACATGTTCGAACAAAAAACAAAACATCCAGAAAAACAATAACAAACAAATAAACATTCAACTCTGATTGTTTTAAAGATCTTATTTTTGTTCTGTTTTTTTTTTTTTACTAATATTTTAATATAGGTAAATATATAAGTATGTATTGCCATATTTTTAATTTATAAAATATAATTTTATTTAATAAATCAGTAAACAGTAAAAATATTTACGTAAAGAACGTGACAAGTCTGTTCGTGTCATTATTTATTCCAAATATTTTCAGATTTAACGTAACATTTTGTTCGCATCTTTAAATGAAAATTTAACACCAAGCTGTATAATATTAATTTGTTTTTTGGAAAGCTTATTACTTTAACGATATGAGTAATTGAAGATCTATACAAAAAATGTTTAAAATTATAAGCATAATTAAGTTAATGACTAAATTACTGTAAAATTGCATTTTCTGACATATTACTTTTTTTTCAGTAAGGACGAATATTATTTTTATTTAAACAAATGCTATTTTTAGTATTCAGTGTTTTAGATGAGATGATACGATACTACGAGTATATACAGGTATATATTCCATCTTAATGTATAATTAGAATATAAAGATGAAGGATTTGTTTATTTAAAATCTGAAACTATTGAAGCGATTTCAATCGTTTATTTACTTTTAGTAAATATCCAGCACCTACTAACATAGGCGTATAACGGCATACAGAGCATCCCGATATCTTATCTTACCAAAACAAGCCAACACAAGCAATGCATGAAAAACGTCACTTCAACTTTACTAATAAAGAAAATAGTCACATATTAAAAGTGTGAAATTAAAACCTAAACCATATGTTTTTGAGCTTAGCTGTTCTCAAAAGGATAAATACTATTGTTAGAGGATATAAAGGTAAAGTGGAAACTAGCTGACGCTATTACACTATAGTAACTTGTTACGTTTGGGCGACTGAGTAAATCCGTCGGTTTCGAATACAAAGCAGACCGCGCCGTTCAGCTAAGCTTATCAACGAACGCTGAACCGGCGTGATTGCTAATGTGGCTTTAGAATTATACGATTAAAGAGCTATACATATTTATTACTGCTTGGAAGGTCACTTGATTTGGATCAGTGGAGAAATTTTCATAAAACGAAATATAAGTATAAACGTAGCTACAATTGTTTCCTAGGAATTGCAATTTTCGTTCGAATCGTTTTTAGTAAAAATTTATACTTAAACGAAACTTTGTTTCGAATCAAATGGAACCAAATTTTATTTTAGAAATACCTGTTAAAATTTTAAAGGTCTCTGTTTGCCGCACTTACCAAAATCTTCAAATATTAAATTTTAAGAAATTTCAATATTAATATGAAGCTATATTTTTATGATTTTCATATTTTCTATATGTAGTCCGAGTAAGATATTTTTATTGATTCAAACATCTCAGTTCACTTTTATTACAAATAATTTAAATATTAGTTTTTTTTCTTTGTTAAATATTATAATATAAATATTGAAATAAGTCTTATCTAAAATATTATATGGAATATCTTATAAACTTTCCGTAACACATTTTATTAATACGATAGTTATTGCTTTAAAAAAACTAGCGCTTGCATGTAGATTCGCCTAGATATTAATATCGAATATATATAATCGAATATATCGAATATATATATATATATATATATATATATATATATATTTAATCTGAGTCTCGAACAATTTTCATGAAATTTAGTATGCAGGGGTTCCGGGTGCGATAAATCAATCTAGCTAAGATTCATTTTTAGAAAATGTCGTTTTATCCGTGTTTTCATGCAACGAAAAACTGCTACAATTAGAATATGAAGGTAAATTTCACCACCACCTATAAGGTTATAATAGCTCGGATGGGACGGTCCCGACTCGAGGTGACTCGGGCGACCTCAGTTCGACTCCAGATGTCTCCTGTCCATAAATTTTTCCCTTTTTTTTTCAAATTCCTTTATTTGTGAGAAAAACTTTTATTAGTATACATATTTAAAAAAATTGGCTTCATAAAACCTTTTTATGGATGTAAAGGCAAGTCAAAACTAATAAGATGATAAGAATTTTTTGTATATGTCAAAAAAATCTAAAACAAAAGCCAATCCAAACGGAATCCTCGCTGGATTCACGATGAAAAGAAACCTTTAAAAATTCATCTTTGTGAGAGTCCCTCGAGTATCGAGTTACTTTTCTTATTTTTTTTTTTTTCATCAAATTTATATCAAAGAAACATCCGTTCTCATTATGGATTACTTAGTTTACATTTTTTTTGTACATGTATTCAAAGAATGAATTATTTTCAATTTTAGTTACAAATTACTTGATATAGCGCATAATAGGATTTTGTCATAGTTTTGTCCGAATGCAATTCGTTATTTCACCGAAACATAGTTATGTATAAACAAAACATAATATATTATTACAACAGTAGTTTTGTATTGTACTTTAGTACCAGAGCATGCAAATGGGTTATTGCTATGCAAAGCCTTTTAAAGGGAAGAATTTGGTCTTAATCAGCTACAGTGCCCCAATGCTGTGGATACATATATTTCGGTATTTTCACTAAAATACGCAGATTACCTCACGATTTTTTATTTACAACAGAATACGAGACGAATTTAAAACAATTTATCATTTAAAAATCTCCTATCAATTCTTGTACTCTATTCGAGGGACCTTCACTATATTGTGATAAATGTGAAATATTTCTACGTGAACTAAGATCCCTAGTCTCTCGCTTAACTTTAGGTATTTATTTATTGCTTCTTGTTATTACTATTACTTATTATTATAAAATAGTTTATACTAGTTTGAATAGTTTTTTGTGTTAATATTAGGTGTATAATATTCCTAGTTCCTAACTTGGTTTTGATACAAATATTTCACAGTTATCAATTCGTAACACAAAGCGGTACATTCAGCTCGTCAGAACTTGAACTATGGTAGTTTGTAACTACTTTACTGAAATTGTTAGCTTCAGTTAGAATTCTAGAATTTAGCTTGAATTAGGGGCAAAGCTATTTAGTGTATCCTTATGCAAATTTACTAAATCTGTACTTCGACGAACATTTTAGTGTACTACACTACAATACTTTCCGGTTAATATAGCACGATCTTTGGTTTGACAACTTAGAAATCATAAACATCATATTAGTATTAGTTCCAAATAACTTAAATCATCTAATATTATACGTCTCGTAGTTGTTGATAGATTAGTTGATATTTATGTCACGAAATAATTTTTATGAAACTCGTCAGTGAACAAGCATTTAAACAAAACTATTGTTAATATCTGTAATTTGTAGTACAATTGAGACATGATATTCTTATACAACATTTAAATCTAAAAAGTAAAAATGTTATTTTTCGATAAATAAATAAACAGATTAGAGATAAAAATACTGAGATACGTTTTCCCATCGGAGTACTTGTTTCGATTTCCCTCTGTGGTAGAGCCTGATTAACGACCAAGTCCCCTTTAGCAATCATTTACTACTCGCACGTATTTAATTGAAAGTTTATCTAACACAATAAAATGTTCAAAGTATAGATAATAGAAGCTTAGAAATCGGAGAAACTATTTTACAGTAAAAAAGAAAGAAAAAAAAAAAACACGAGTTTTAACCAAACTGATAATTTTAAATTTTGTTTTGTTTTTATGACACTGATTATAAATCTAAATTATATTTATTGGTTTATAGTATTCAAATTATATGTTAATCTACATAATATACATGCGAATTCAACGGTGACGAAACGTCAACGTCAGCTAAAATAAAAGGCATGAACATATTTTATCACGATTACCTTGTATTACAAGACATCTACAAATAATTCTTAAGTCACAAAAAAATAGTTTATTTAGCTAAGAATCTATTAACCTAAGGAGCTAATTTTTATTTCGATTTCAACTATTTTACCTGACCTAAAAAATTAAATATATCCTTTGAAAAAAAAGTACATATCGACTGTCCCTACGTACAGTATCGAAACTGAAAATTTGCGATTTTTTTTATTGCACTAAGAAACTCCTTTTTATATATGTTTTCATAGAAAAAAGAGAATAAGCTAAAAAAATACATAATAAACCACATTTTTCATTAGTATAATATCGATACTTAACAAATAAATGACAATTTTGTACACAAAATTAACTTAAAAGTGCTCTCCTGTAATGTACCTTTTTTCAGTTTCGATAGTATACGTAGGGACAGTCGATATATACCTCAGCTTAACGGTTAAAATGGGCGTAGTATTACTATGAAGTGTCTACTACACCGACGACGGTGGTGATGCAATCGGTCGTTTTGTCCAAAGGGCAGTGGAGGCTACATCAAAGGAAATACTCGAGCACACCCTTAAGATGGCGATACAAAAAAGAGACACCGCCGTCATCGAGGATGTGCTCGGACAGCTGAGAAGTCCCTCTGGGAGGGCTGGGACGGAGTCGGAAAAATAAAAAAAATATAAAAAAAAAAAAAAAAAATTAAATTAAAACAAGAAACGCAAAATAAGACTGGTGGTGAAGATGTGATGGCTGGAACGTAGACTTAAAGCATGTCGGAATGCAATCGAACTGATCGGAATCATAGTGTATACAACACACTGATGGGCAAAGGTCTCTTCTCCACGTAACAAAAGGGTTGAAGCTTAATCCACCACGCTGCTCTACTGCGGGTTAGTGGATAATTTCCCTACCATGAATAATGATCATTATCAGGTGTCTATGATTATAACCGGGACCGATGAGTTTACGTTCTCCTTGAGGGAGGGAAGAGATCTCTCCACAGTGGAGAGATCTATAAGGACATATGTATACTTAAACCAGAAATAAATATTTATACAAATACAAATATCTGCCCCGAGCGGAAATCGAACCTGCGACCGCTGACGTTAAGGTGACTACTCACATCACCACACCAGAACGGAAGTTGCGGCTAGTATGCACTAAATTTCATACAAAATGTTTAGAAGACTATTTTTCTCATAAAACCAGCAAACTATCCGTTGATTTTAAATGCACTCTGCGGACTCTGCTTTTGATTACCTACTTAAGGAAGTATAGCTAATCCATATTGATTTTCTGTGACTGTGTAGTACTTCGCTTATTGACCCAACATAGCCGCAAACAGTTATTTGAATACACATTTTTAGACGTGAACTGGATGGTTCTATTCAGCAATCTATTGACATTGTTTGAAGATAAAGATAAAAGATAAGATAATTCACGCACCAAGACACTAAAACGCCTATCAGTATGTAATAATTTAATACCAGTTATGATTAAAATGAATAGTTTGCGTTTTTATTATACTTATTTATCAAAATTTCATAGAACCGTAAACCGTTTGTTTTTACCCGACTGCGACAGAACGAGGGTTATGTTTTTCGAGTGTATGTATGTATGTATGTCTATTTCTTTGGCACGCCCTACAGACCAAACGGCTGGACGGTTTTTGACATATGAGGAGTCGTTGGATTTGTCTAAATTGTAGTAGTGACATAGGCTATATAAATTTTCAAAATGGCGCCCGCAAATGGCGGAATGAAGGGGGAGTTGATTTTTTTTTCTTACTGTAGCAATATGGGTATCAAATGAAAGCTAGTCAATTGTTTTATTCTTTTTAGTTTATAATAAGAGTATTTTACGTAGTCGGGTTTTTTGATTTTTTTTAATTAAGCATACTTGTTGCTTCCTAACTTCTTTAATAATCTAACGCTTCCATCTACATATATTAACACCAAAATGCATGGTTTTAATTCTTCAAATGTACTTTTGTAATGGATTTACGAAAGTACTAACGGCAACTATATGAATTAAAAAACAATGAAGTTTAACCTTGAAAATGCTTAGGATAGTTAAATCATCGATCGTGTAAGCAAATCGCTAAATCGGGTCATAAAACTTTGTACCGGAATAAAGCAAAGCCCAAAATACTGCAGCGGCAGAAGTGTGCAACGAAATTCATAATTTACTGCAAAACCGTTTATCCGCTTGCAATATTTTGCAAACAAAGTGGCCGTGGTCCATACTGTTTACACAGATAAAATTTTACATATTAAGTCCACATTTAATGAAATCTGTTGTTTATTATTGTGACATACTTTAATATTTGCTTTTTACAATTTAGTAATGTCGTTGCAACAGATAATATAATGTAACTAGCAAAATATTTTATACATATATTCTCAGTTACATATTTATATTTTAATTATAAATCTGACTATCCAACAGATTCATTTTGAATTAGGACTGTTCAGACCCAGGCTTAGCCAATTGTATTAGTTATTACACAAAGTTTAATCTTGTCGCTGTTTACTGAATTTTTATTGTACTTAATAAGCTTTAAGCTACTCGTATTAACTTTATAATGACGATTTTAGACTTCTAGCAAACAGACTTTCAAAATATAGGTACAAATAAATATCTTAGTTCTGTCCGATTGTATTACGTGGTCGTATAATTTTAACTTTATTAAGCCTGGTTTATAAAGCGTGTAATGCTGTCGTGGGTGAATTGATAAAAAGTAACTTATGTCCTATCAAATTTCATCACTAATGGCGCAGCAAATTAACCACAAAACATAAATTTACATAAATACAAACTAAACTAAAAGTACAATCCTATAATCAAATTTAAAATAAAAATCATTTCTAATACGACTGGAATAAAAATAAAAAGTAATCTATATTTCTACATATAATATACTAACTAAAAATAATAATTTTGCCTGCTGTACTAACCGTAAGTTATTAAATCGCTCCGATAATCGAATTAGCTAGGTATGAGAAAAAAGTCAAAATGAACACAACTGTCTATGACGTCTGCACTCGCGTCTGCCCGCGTTCGGGTTGCGCGTGCACTCGGCGATGGCGTGTCCTTACTTGGACCACCCCTTTACCCCTTGCTCGGCGCGCTGACTCATAGTTAGGATTGTACGATAATACTTGATATATTAGATAATTATAGCATTCGATAATTAGCGAGTAGTATCGATACATTTCATGTGATAATTATCGAGTAATTTCGATATATTTCATTCGATATATATCGAGTAGTATAGTATTTTATCCGAAATAATATATCGATACATTGAAGCAAGACTATCGATATATTCATCCGATATACCGAAACATATTATCGATATATTTATCGATAAGTTTCGATATATTTATCCCATATATCGGAACGAAAAATAATTGATATAGTTTTTAAACCATATATTTTATCGATAAAAATGTCGATACTTTTTTACGTGAACATCCCTACTCATAGTATTCTTTTAATGGCGCCTCATTCTGGCCAATTCAATTCGCGTGAAAAGAAGATCGTAAGCGCCGTGGAATTGGTAGCGCTTACGCGTTTTAGCGTGATATTTTTTATTAAAATATGTTATATGATGGCCAAATAACACAAAATCTTTATAAATTGTAGCCTATGTGTTATTCTGATGTTTAATAGGATTCGAGTATTAAACGATCTCGTTTGGTTTTTAAGTATCTAATAAAGTTATAAGGATTCACAAGTACACGTATGTGGCCCTTAAACCTTTTATAGTTCCACTATAAAGCTACTTTAAGGTGAAGATTCTATGTATTTTGTATTACATGCCTTTGTATTTTTCGAATACTAGAAAATTGTATCGTAATTCGAATAAAATTTAAGGAGCAAGATCCGCGCATCTTATTTGGTTATATTCATTCCTGTTCTATACCAGCTGTGCCCGCGGCAGCAACAAAAAAAAAATAACAAAAAATAAATAAACTTTGTTAGAAACCTGTTTGTTGAAGAAGATTATAGGTAAGGTGTAAGACACATTAACGCACAGATTCACTGTAACTCTTACGGTCGAGTACGCTGGGAGCACTAGTATATATGTATGTAAGTAATAAAACCTCTTATTTAAATAAAATAAAAATTTTAGTCAAAGAAATTTGAATGGTAGAATAAAAAAAAAAAAAAAGAAATACGAAAGATTCGTCTAATAGATTTTAAATTACTATGCCACGAGGAAATGATGTCAGAATTCTTACCAACACTAAATATTTTAACACTTTAAACGAGTGGATTGTTTAATAGAGAAATATACTAAAATTATCGCTCTTAACGTATAATGTTCGAAACAAAAGTATTAACAAGCAATGCACTCTCGTTCCATTAAGGATCTTTATTACAAAAATAAAGATTCTTAATGGAACTGATCAGATCCTTAACTTAACTGAATTCTTACCTAAATAATTAATACAAATCGATTTTAAATCAAACGTTTATTAAAATTGGATCAAAATCAGCGAAAATATCACTTAAATTGTGAAACGATTTCGAATAAAAAAGTCGGAAATTATTCTATGTTTGATTAATCTATTTCTATACTAAACACACGTCAATATACATCACTAGATTTTTGTTTTCCTAGTCCTTCCTAGTTCCAAAAGATGTTTAAACAATGTTTTTTCACTGTTCCACATTGAACGTCCAGTATATTTCTTAACATAATTCCAAGGTAACATCAGTATTACGCTTAGCGTAAAACGAGACAATAAACAGGCAGGCAATTTCAGTCGAGAGAATTCTTTCCAAGGATTCTTTTCAGCGATTGCTAATAAATACTAGATAATGGGCGAACACTGTCTATTACATCGGCAAGGTTTATCTGTTCCGAATTTGTGGCAGAAAATTTTCTCCTTTATTTTTCTTATAGTCAATATATTTTATAGATCCTATCAGCCCGTTTGATTTATGACTGTAAAAAAACCGTCGGAGGTAAATGTTACAGCGTTAATTTAGGAAAGAAAAGATTGTTTATTTTTTTATTTTTCTTTTTTAAAGACCGCGCGTTACTAAATTTTTCAGTAAAAACATCGAATGTGATGGCGAGATTTCATGTTGATATAATACGTGTAAGCCAAATTATACAAGAGATACAATTAAGTCGTTTTTCACAATTACACAATAAACATTGTCAAAGGCCTTAAAACTACATGTCAATTAAAATAAATATAAAGTCACTTCTAGCAATAGTGTTTAGTGTTTAGTGGCTTTCTAGCATTGGATAACTATTATTGGCTCTGTATTGATTGTGTCATGTACTAAAAAGATTGTTAAATTAAGCTGTTGTTATCCTAAATAAATAAAATAAAAATAAAATAAATTAAAATGTCAGTAATCAAAAAATAAAAACAAAATCCTAAATCTCAGTTTTTATCGTACATACGATTACATCACGCGTCGATTGGGAAGCCTACGTATAGCAGTAGACATCCTGCTGAACGTAGTATGGCTGATATGATAATGATGATGATTATTATTATGAAACACAATTTAATATAATATTATATTTATATTTTTTTTTATTTTTATAAAACTTAAAAGGCTGTCAAATAACAAAATGAAAATGAAATGTAAGAATAGGTGTGAATAAGAGAAGAAATATTTAATTTAAATTAATTAATAATAATGTAATCGAAGTATACAAAAAAGAAAAAAATTGTTTGTTCAGCAATACGTTTCAGTTATCATTACCATAAATGAAAGTCCTATTAATAGAAATTGTAATGAGCGAAAACAATTTATATAATACGTTTTTCCATATATCCAAGCGTTAATAATACAATTTTTAAATAATCGGAACTAACTAGTTTTTTCAGAATCGATTGAAACAAAATAATGAACCGCTTTTAACAGTACTTTACATCATTAGAAGTCTAGATCATCCAGAAGTAACATAGCGGAATATAGTAGCAGTACAGTAGCCGTTAGGGTCAACGAGGGTGAAACTAGGAGATATCTTTAGTATTCAATAAAAGCCCCCGACTAACATGTCTCGAATAGCATGCCATGACTAATACATGAGGTAATTATTAATTTGAATTTAGGAAGATCGAAGAATATAGATAATATGATTATTAGAATTCAACACCCAACCTAGTTAATGCGAACTCGGTGACATTAACCGAAGATATTACGGCCGATTAGTTATGGGTCGGCAAACACGTCGCCTGAAGATTACATTCGTTAAAGTATTTAGTGAGAGCATAACTCTTGCATATAGAATTTTCACACAACAAAAGAGAGCATTCATTCAACTTAAATATTAGTGCCATTTATCGCTATTTAATTGGTGATGGTGCTATAGATACAAAAAGTGTACTTGACAATTAATTATCGATATCTTACCCAGAACGGTTATAATTGTCATATATGACTATTAAAATTCTTACTTAGTTCGTAAGTTTTTATTTTTTTTATTTACGAATAATATAAATGTAATATGTCAATACCTATACGTAATATTCATCACCACCATCATCATATCAGCCATTGGATGTGACGACATCCACACACGAGAACCTTTCTGCTCCATTGGCCGTCAGTTCTACGAGCTATGTGCCCTACCCACTGCCACTTCAGCTTGCAAATCCGTTGGGCTATGTCGGCAATTTTTGTTCGTCTACGGATCTCATCATTTCTGATTCGATCTCGCAGAGAAATACCAAGCATAGTCCTCTCCATTGCACGCTGTGTGACTTGGAGCTTGCTTAAAAGGCCCATAGTCAGAGACCACGTCTCCGTTCCGTCTGTCATTCATGAAGATCCGTACGTTATCACTGGTAACACTCATTGGTAACACATGGTTGGAAGACTTTCGACTTCAAGCACTGAGGTATAACGGATGAAAAGACGTTTTTTAAGCTTCCTGAACACTGTCCATCCTAGCTGGCTTTGACGATTGAGCTCTCTCTCGAAGTTGGACCTACCAAGTTGGACATTTTGTCCTAGGTAGATATACTCGTCAACAACTTCGAGAGTACTACAACAACAACAACAGTCAACTACAGGTTGATTAACGTATATTACATTATCACCGGTGGAAAATTACGTAAAAAAACGTGAGAGGCAGTTTTGTGCAGTTGGTAAACTAATAAAACAAAATTTTAACAAAAAATAAAACCTACTTCATAACAAAAAAAATGTAAGTATAACAAAAATGCAATAAAAAGTAAAAAAAAAAATTATTATGTATTCTTTGTCTATAAACAAATTATTACGATAATATAATGTACAATTAATGTTATTTTCGGAGTCGGTGTCAGCCAACGTAGTTTAACATTACAATATGTGTACACTATTACGCACTCAGACGCAACAGGGCGGAGCGCGGGTGGTTTGACAGGAAGGGCGGCTTACGTTTTGGCGCATTTTTTGTCTTATAATTTTTTGTTTTGAAGTCGTTCTATTTTTTTCTTAATTTTTTTTTTTATTTCTTGATCTGTGAATGAGTGAATCTGTATCTGTATCGTATCGTATTTCCTTGGCTGACACCGACTCCAAACATAACAATAATTGTACATTATAATATCGTAATAATTTGTTTATAGACAAAGAATACATAATCATTTTTTTTTTACTTTTTAGTGCATTTTTGTTATACTTACAATTTTTTTTTTGTTATGAAGTATTAAATTAATATCGTTATTACCTGCGTCCGAGTGGCATCCGGATAAGGGGTTATCGATACCAAATTTTAATAAACTTTATTTAGATAAAGTTGTAGTATTTACAATTCAAAACTTAAAATAATTATTTACAAACAGTTTTGGTATAAATCATGTCCGCGTGGAATGGTGCCAAGAATACTAGCAGCATTTCCCCGTTGAATCGCAATTCCGATTCTTTGGGCAAAAAATGCACCAGCCCTCTTGTCACCAGTGGAGGCTATGAGTCGTGGGGTTTATTCTTTTAGAAAATTTTTAGCACTGCTACTCCAAGGTCCAAGTGTTTCGACTGCAAACGGCACAAAAACATAACTTTGGATAAGTGACGAATATTTGTGCCGTTTAGTCATTTCAGCCTTCTCCGCAGCGGCTCCCATTCTTACAGCCGTTTCCCTGATATGAGACGGAGCCAATGTATCGACGCAGGTTGCGTCTCACAAAAGCGCCCGTCCCCTTTCCCAGGGAATCAGCGTTAAACCATCAGGCCTCTTGCCATCATCGCGACTAATTCCAGTAGGCTCAATAAGAGCAGGATCGTCGATGGTGGCAAGAGCCCTTTTAATGGTCTCATTCAGGGAACCGTGGCGGGAAAACCTACCTGAACTCTTGTTGCAAGAAAGGCCGTGTAGTCCGAAAGAATCAACCTCCTTTCCGCACGGACATCTGTGTTCAAAACACAGACGTGCTCCCAACCGGAGACCTATACAAATTCGAAAACTTTCATTATCTAAAAGTGTCCCAAGGTTTTTTGAAGGCATTGCGTGTAACCAGTGACCTGACTCTTTTTGACAAATTGGGCATTGTCACATTCCTTTGACGTAATGTTTGTAATGGCGAACTATAGAACAAACAAAAAACCCGAACAAAATCTGTTCAACATGCACATTGTGCGGCAGTGCGGTGCGCGCGGGGTGAGGCGGCCGAGTATGAGAGGCATAGAATGCGACATAATTTCGCCGTATATTGTTTATATTCTGCCTATTGAATTGAATTAAGCAAACGTAATGAGATCAGCAGCATAAGTCATAATGTGCCTTTCTTTCTGCCTTTCATTAGGTATTAGATATTATATATTATGTTATAAACATTTAATTTAAATTATTTATTTAATTTAAGTTGTTTATTTATTTCATTTCAATGCCACCCAAGATTCTAACTGTCATTACTTTCCTGAGATGACATCATAAAATATTCCTCTGCTAATTGACTAATACTTAGGTACACTTGTTGCACACACAATGTCACATTTAAGATTTTAGTCTATGACAAATGACGCAAAATGGTGTCTGTTAAATATTTTAACAAATTAAAAATTTTGAAACAATTATCTAGTTAATCACCGATGAAAAGCTATTCCTTTATACTTTGCCATATAGCTATTTTTGAGATATGATCTTTTAAATACAGGACGTGCTTTGAAACGCGCTATCTCATAGTTCGGCGCAACATAACTCTACACCAGAGTCGTAATCTGAGAAACAAAATATAATATTGTATAGTTTAACTTGTAGTAAACATAAAAAAATAACATGTGATAGTCTTACGAAACAAATTAAGTCACAAGGAACGATTGTGTGCAGCGCGACCCGCGTAGCGACGCGCGGTATCAGGAACAAAAATACGCATTATTAAGGATTACTCAAAAACTACTAGTCACATCTCGCTCAAATTTAAATGGGACCACATGACGAGCACTAGCTTTTGAATATAAAAAGAATCATTAAAATCGGTACACCCAGTAACAAGATATGAGGTAACACACATAAAAAAATAAAAAAATACAGTCGAATTGAGAACCTCCTCCTTTTTTTGAAGTCGGTTAAAACAAGGTCATTGCTCTGACACTCAATCGGTTATAATTGGCTGGCCCGTGGCGCAGTTGGCAGTGGCCCTGTTTTCTGCTCCAGGGTTGTGGGTTCGATTCCCACCCTTATTCTGGGTGTAATATGTATTTATTTATATCTGTATTATTTATATGTACATAGTATATTAAAAAAAATGTATATCAGTCAACTGTTACCTAAAACACAGGCATTAAGTTGCCTACCTTAGAAACAGACGACCGTGTGTATGCAAGCCAAAAATAAAATGTACGGAATTTTTTTGGATACGTACAAGTTTGTTAATTTGGTCTTCAGTTAAATTGAATTAGCTTGCGTCGGCATAGTCGAGAATAGATAGAATTAAAGATTGGGCTTACATAATTTTGGTGGAAATTGTTAAGAAATAACGAAGCCAATGAAGGAATTTTATTGATGCAGTTGTTTTTCGACTCAGCTCTCTTATATGACTGCTCCACGATTCGAACCTCATCGAGTTTGGGCTCATTTAAATCGTCTTGACGAGTGCTTTGTCTTTCAATAAACTGGTATTTCAGTGGTATCCATGGATAGTACCTATAGTTTAGCAGTAGCTAAATATACAGAAAGCCAATCGTTAGAACAATGTATTCTCAAGATAGATAACGTTAGAATACGTACACAAGACCGAAGAAAAAATGAACTGGCCAGAATCGAATGGAACAAAATTCTCAGGCAAGCAAGCAAGTCTTAAGTTACACCAGCATTCACATCACTCCAAGACGAAAGAGTCTCTTCAATACGAATGAGTTACCGGCGAATGTGTTACAGGGAGTAACATAACTTTGAAATCAGTCAAATACTGATAGAGATATATTCAGAGAGCAATAGTGTGTTAAAAATCCACATAATTAAATGCATTACTGAAATCTAATAAGGTTAGTACTGTTAGATGCTTGTTGTCCATACCCAATCGAATATCATCAGTAAACTAACTAAAGTTGCGACTGTGCTATGACCGGGACGGAATCTAGACTGTAAGGGTTTAAGGATATAAAATTTAGTAAAGAAGCGACGAAGCTGACGATGCACTAACTTCTCTAAAACTTTCGAAATAAACGGCAAGATGGAGATAGGCCGGAAATCAGTAATAACTTATCAGTAATAAACTTGGTTAAAGCCATCTTTACATTCTACTTCCTTTTCAATTCCAGGTTTTATATTAATACGGAATGATCGCACTGACAAGCGTGGAGGAGGAGTGGCTATATATCTGCGAAGCAATCTATCTTTTAAGATCATAGAACAATCTCCCTCTTCATATAGTTCATCCGCTGAGTATTTGTTTATTGAGCTCAATTTTGGTGTTAGAGTGGCAGTCGGTGTAATTTATTGTCCACCTAATATAGATTATTTTCATCAAATTGAGTCAAAATTAGAAAATATTATGTCTGACTACACTCATGTTATTATAATGGGTGACTTAAATACATGTATGATGAAAAATAACTATCGGTCTCAAAAATTGCGCTCTGTCGTTGAGTCGCTAAATCTAAACAATCTGCCTTTACAACCGACTCATCATACTAATACATCAGATACTTTACTCGACTTAATTATAGTGTCTCAAGTAAACATAATTTCTAGATATGGGCAATATCCCGCTCCAGCTTTCTCTCTCCATGACTTGTTATTTGCCTCCTGCGCGATCAAAGTACCGAAAGCTAAGCCTAAAACCTTAAAACCCAGAAACTACTCTGGAATCGATTTGGACAAGCTCCGATATGAAGCCTCAATTATTGACTGGACCGATTTATTAGACATGGAGACGGTAGATGGAAAGGTTGAGTGCTTGCGCAATAAAATTCTGGAGTTGTATGATCGGCATGCTCCATTACGTCAGATTAAAATAAAGCACAATCGATGTCCATTGTTCAACGATGATTATCGTAAAGCCAGGGCCAAACGGGATCGTGCTTTTCGTAGATATAAAAAAGATCGTACGGATACGAATTGGACGATTTATAAGGCTGCAAGGGATCGATGCAATAAGTTGTGTAGAAATTTAAAACGCCAATATATCTCTGACAAGTTATCTAAGCTTTCTTCTTCATCTCATACTTATAGCTTTCTAAAATCCCTTGGCATAGGCAAACCTACTCATACAGAAGCCAGCTGCAGTATTAATTTAAACACGCTAAATACTTACTTCGCTACAACGCCTAAACTTGACAATCAAACAAAATCTAAAACGCTGTGTGAGTTAAAGTGTTTTCCAAGAATCTCTTCAACTTTCAATTTATCTTCTGTAAGCGAATCTGAGGTTAAAAAATGTATATTGTCGTTCTCCTCTAACGCTATGGGTTGTAACGATATAAACTATATAATGATATCCCTTCTTTTAGATCCTCTCCTATACGTTATTACTCATATTGTTAATTTCTCTATAACAACTGGTACCTTTCCGGACATGTGGCGAAAGGCATTTGTTCTCCCACTCCCTAAAATATCAAATCTCTCTCTGCCTAAGCATTATCGGCCAATTTCTATTCTACCATTTCTTTCCAAGGTACTAGAATCCATTGTATATTGCCAAGTATCTAAATTTTTCCTTATAAACAACTTACTAAACCCATTCCAATCCGGTTTTAGAGCAGGACACAGTACTACTACAGCGCTGTTAAAGGTAACTGAGGATATAAGAGAAGCTATGGAAAACAAGAGAGTCACAATTCTTGTCCTCATTGACTTTAGCAACGCTTTCAATGCTGTGGACCACGACTTGCTTCTTGCTTGCCTGGCTCACGCAAACCTCTCAGATTCCGCTATGCAATGGTTCTCATCATATCTTCGAGGACGTCAGCAGGCTATCCGCGCAGATCAGAATCACTCTGATTGGTGTTGTCTGAATGCAGGCGTTCCTCAAGGCGGTATACTCTCTCCTCTATAATTCTCTCTGTTTATCAACTCCGTCACTTCTCTTCTTACTTCTAACTACCACCTTTATGCAGATGACTTGCAGCTTTATCAACACACTGCTACTGATGGTGTGGCTGATACTATTGCCGCTCTTAATCATGACCTGTCTCAGATATCTCAGTGGTCTGCTCACTATGGCATTGCAGTCAATCCGGCGAAGTGTCAGGCTATCATCATCGGTAGTCGTAAACAGCTTGCAAAAATTGATATATCCACACACAAACTTTTGTACGAGAATCATTAAATTTAATTCTCAGAATCCGTGAAAGATCTTGGAATTACGCTCGATAAACTGTTGAACCGGACTGATCATGTGAGGGACTTGTCTCGTAAATTTTATAGTACCCTGCATGGTATGATGCGCTTAAAACATTTTTTACCTACTCCAACCAAGATTCAGCTTGTGAATACATTACTATTATCTATAATAGATTACGGTGATGTATGTTACCTTGACGCGAGTGAGGATTTGGTGAATAAACTTGAGCGACTTCTTAATACGGCCATCCGCTTCATATTTAATCTACGAAAGTTTGATCATGTATCCTCATATCGCTCGCGTCTGAATTGGCTCACAATACGGGGTCGCAGATCGATGAGACTTCTCTGCTTACTGTATTCAATTCTGAACAATGCTAACTATCCCGATTATTTGTCTAGTAAATTTTTGTTCAGGGCAGACGCTCATGATAAGCCACTGCGCTCCACCGAAAACCTTTTGTTGACATTCCCTTCACATCGATCAGGATTCATGTCAAACTCTTTTGTTGTCACTGCCGTACGACTGTGGAATGGATTACCTGAAGATATTAGGAAAGCGCCCTCTAAGAACTCCTTTAAAAAATCCGTTAAAAAATATCTCCTTAGTCAGGAGAATAATGGCTCCAATGGCTGAGTTTGAGAAACGACATATTATCTTATCACTTTTAAACTTGATTACTTACACTATATTATAGTATATTATTTTGTATTATATTACGTTATATTTTGTTGTATTATATTGTTTTATTATATGTATCTATATTTTATTGTATTATTATTATTTTTATTATATTGTATTATAATGTATTATATTATGTTATGCTATAATGTGTTATATAATATTATATTATATTATATTAATTGTGTTCTTGTTTATTGTACACCTACACACTATTCTTTCTTGCACATACCAAGGTTGGCTGGTAGAAAATGCAGTAGCGTTAAGCCCGCCTTTTGTACACACTTGTTTTAGTGTATCTTTAGTACAATAAAGAATTTAAGTAAATAAATAAATAATAAATATAAATAAATATGTTTAACATACACATACTGTCTGTTCCTAAGGTAGGCAACTTAATGCGTGTGTTTTATTAGGTAACAGCCGACTTATATACTTTTTTTAAATATATACATAAATATAATCCATGCTCCATTTATTTGAATTGAAATGTATAGAAATTTGGTCAAAAATTAAGTACCTATTTTTTTTTACCTAATTCGAATGAGAATCATGTACCGAGTATTCTCCTTAAATATTGATAGTGACTCTCCATTCACTCTGTATATTACACCTAGATTCGGGTCGGAAATCGAAACCACAACCTTATAGCAGAAAACAAGGTCACTGCCAACTGCGCCAACGGGCCTGTCCTTTACGTAATATTGTAGGTATTGGCTTTTTTGGGATTGGGGTAATTTGTGCATTTAAGCACCAAGAAACTCACAATTTGAAGACAGTTGTAACTTAAGATTTTTTTTTTTAAATCTTTAAGACTTAATCAATTATTTTTAATAATGTTAGAAATTCATTTAAGAAATATTTTTCAAATCGAATAAAACCAGTCGCGGCTTCTAATTTATCAGGAAAGGAAAAAAACAACATGCGTCAGATATATTATAATAAATAATGCTACAATAGCTTACTGCTGTATTTTTATTATAGAAATATGTAGCTATGAACACAAGATGGCGTAAGATGTTTAAATGACGTACCTACTTGCTTTAATCACACACTTGAAATGAACTCTCAAAACGTTACAAGGGATCAAAAAACTGTACATAAATTTTCTCAAACGCGAAACATTTATTTCGTGTTTCAAAGGCTCTTTAAGCCCTGGGGTCTTTAAAATGTTTTATTTCTACTACAATTAATTGTCTAGACATTGCTTAGCAATTAATAATAAGAGCAATAATACAAATTTGAATTATCATCTATTCTTATTATAAAATTGTAACAGGTCAAATTATGTACATAAAATATAGAATTATAATAGATATAAATAGATATAATATAGAAAAAAATAGTTACTGAAACCAAAAGTGTAATGTTTTTCATTTTTGTCTGTATCTTGCCGTACAAAACGATAAACTACTGAATGAATTGTAATAAAACTGGGCACGATTTTATTTTGAGCACTGAATAATCAATACTCAAGACAAAACTTTTTTTAATGTTGTTTTTTTTTTGTCTGGTTGTTTCTTGGCTGCCCATCACGCCATATACTTCGTATGATTTGATAGCATACTACTAGGTAGGATACTGGGTACTTTTTATTCTAAAATTCAGAACGGTACCTACCCTTGGGAGAGGAGATGAAAGTCAGTCTGTGTAATTGAGAATGAAGTGACGGGTACAGCTAGTATGTAATATTTCAATCATTTAAATGAAAGTTTATTAAAATTTACTAACTTATCTCGTTATTTTGTGAATACTAGATACATAATACCTAGTACAATAATATACTAAATGGTAAAAGTAGATGTTGACTATAGTACTAGTTTATTACGATTTTCAACGCCGCGCAGTGCTAGCCAAACCGAAACTAATTTGACCGCGATGTGGTTAATATAAATAATATATTATCTATTCTGATTAAAATTTACTTATTTAGTATAGTGTTTTATTATAGATTAAATTTTTGACTTTACAACAACATAATATAAAAATACTATATTTCTTTCCTCTTAAGCAATATATTTTAATGATTAACTAATATTAAAAAAAAGTTAAAGTCAGTTCCTATTTGCTACTTAGGTCAACAAAGTTTTTTTTTCCGTATAATAATAAAATATTTTTTTTTAATTTAATTAATCAATTCGTAATTGAAAAAACCGTATTAACATCAAGTGTCATCCACTACAAGATAAAAAAAATGTATTTTAACTTGAGTGGAGAAATAAAAATATTTGATTAACGATTGAAAAATTATAATATATGGAAGGATACAATACATCCCGGAGAGTATGAACTAATAGTAGGAATCGAAAAAAATATTACATAATTATAATAGTTTAGGCTGTAAGTTGTTTCTGAATCATTCCGAATTCGTTATTGTTATGAAAATAATATCCAGAAGACGTGCAAGTGGTCATAGTATCCGACTGTTGTGCTTCCGGTCACAAATGAAATTAGTCGTGGTATGGTGTTTGTGTTGTATTGTTTTGTTTTCGGACCGGACGGACCGTGTTTATTTATTTACAATTTTTATTGAGATTTGTTTTAAACTAACACGATCACTATTCTTATGTGATTTTCATACGAAAATACTTTATTATCGACTTTTTAAACTGATTAAAAAAAAATCTTGTCCCGGATACAACTTAAGTAGAAATTAATAAAATTTATAGATCTGATCTCATATCTCTTAATAATAAGAAAAAGGTTACCCACAAAAATAGGAAATACACAGGAAAAATGTAAAACCTTTTGTCATTAATTAGCAATATGAGTTCATATAATATATACAACGCAATATTTTTCTGACGTCTTTTCTATTAACTGCCATATCCGAATTAATATTGAAACGTAAATAAATAACGTATTTGAGACAGACAAAATATTTAAAAATATTTATAATAACTTCATGTCTTACATGACGGCTATTAATCCAGTCATTTTAGTTTTTATCTGCGGAAACTGTAACTGTAACGAAGATGTGAAAAATCGACACTGATATCGTGCCGGCTAAAAGTTATAAAAGTCAAAATGTCATGAAAATCAGTTTTTCGCAAATATCTGGCGACCTATTGCTCGGAGGTCAATAGAGTTCATTATATAAATTATTTGTTATGAAAATATCTACAAAAATGCCTCTTGATTTTTCCTGTAAAGTTAACCGTTTTTGAAGTGGCCGCACCTCCTTCGCGAGGTCCATATTTGCTTGTTGTGAATGTTAAATACAATATTCCATTCTAGGCGCGTAGTCAGTACGAAATAGCGACTGATCTTAACGATAGTGGAACGAATATTGAGCATTAGCCCTGAGGGTTTTCAAACATGCACGTATTTTATGCTTAGTTGGTTTCCCACCTAACGCGTATGTAGAATCTTCATTAAATAGGTTAAGAATTTGTTCCTCGATGTCGAAGTCATTTGCTTTTGGCCTGTTTACAATAGCATGACATTAATCACGGCCGTGCATACTGCCAGTATTGTTAACCCCTACATAGAGACGTTGGATTTTATTTAACGACAGTAACGTTATATTTCTTGGAGTTGCAACGCGCTCCTTGTTATGCCATCGGAACTGTATAATTACAGTTACATTTTCAGAGATATATTAGCATATTAAAATATCCATAATTGGAGATTGACAAATAATAAAGTATTATTAACATATAATAAGTATCCTTCGTGTAAGTATCACTTAATTTTATCAATAAATTCGTATAAGTATCTACTTTTACTTTTTATATTGGTTCAATATTGGACAAATACGTATTTTAAATATACCAAACTCATTTTCTTTACTTTCGTTTTTATTAATTTATTGAAAAACAAAAATCAACGCTATTGTATACGATTTACGATTGGTGATACAAACTAATATAATAAATTTCATTCATTCCTGTTTTTATTGTCCACATTTTGACGGAAGCACGTTGTTTACCACTATCATTCACTGTAAATGTCATAATCAGGAACAGATTGTGTTTTCGCAAAGATACATAATGTGTATATTATTATATTGACGGTACGATGTAGGTATGGTATATTCTTAGGCTTTATATGTATAACATACATGTTGATAAGTAATGAGTATTCATATGTTAAATGCAAGGAGTATGAAAGGGAATCTTATATTATATCATCTTTTTATACAAACTCTGCATAGTAAAAGACGATATATATCCCAGTACTGAGCAAACGTTCAGACCGACCACGACCGTTCTGTTGTAGTGGTGCGAGTAGTTGCTTTATACCGCGCGCTGGCGGTCGTGGGTTTGATTCCCGCTTGGGATTGATACTTGTATTTGTACAAATATTTGTTTCCGGTCTGGTTGTATATCCTTATGGGTCTCCCCACAGTGCCTCGAAGAGCACGTAACGCCTTCGGTCCCGGTTGTTATCACACTCTATAACGATCTTTACTCATGGTAGGAAATTATCCGCCAACCCGTAGTGGAGCAGCGTGGTGGAATAAGCTCTAACCCTTCTTCTATATGGAGAAGAGGCCTTCGCTCAGCAGTGGGTGGTTTACAGGCTGATACATAACATAATAATAACATTACATTACTGAAGAAAGTGTCACACGACAAAACTTGCATGTCTTTCGAGATATATTTTTCTCAAGATTTATGCCTTCATCGAGTACGAGATGAATTTTAGCACATATTGAGTTGTAACAGCTGCTACGTTTCAACTATTTTCATATGTGCGAGTAATATTTTTTATAACCTGATTTTTTAAAATATATATCGGTACATCAAACTCACTCATAGCATTCAAGTGGTTTTAGCTCTCAATCATACTTTAAGAGTGAAAATGAGTGCTCTGTATAATCCCATTTATAGGCACCAATTCGTGCAATTTCTCGACACGAGCTTTAATTGTAATTTTACACCATTTCAACGTTTATTTAATTTCAACAAATAAAATAAACATTTCAACACATACAAATAAGGTTTTTTTTTTAATTATTTTAAGTGAGTAATGCATACAAAAAAAAAATCGATATTATCAGCTTTTATAAATTTGATAAACACATTCAATTTTAAAACTGAATTATAGAAACAAAAAACAAAAACAAAAAAAGAACAAAAAATAACATTTTTTTATTTACATTTGCTGTTTAAAAACATAAAGAATGAGAGAGTATTTCGAAAAAATGTAAAATAAATATCGTTAATATTTTGTATAGTTTTTTCTTGTCTCAAAACTTATGGAATTACATACGTATTTATCGTAAATTGAAGTTGTTCAAGTCACAATTTTGCATTATTGCGAGTTACAGGTTTATGACAGATATAGCGTAAATAAACTTTACGAAAATCAGGGCAAGGGAGTTCGACTAAAAAATGTCGTCAAAAAATAAACTTCTTGCAACTTTCACATCAAAATTATTACTTTGGTGAACTTTTCATTATGCTTCTCTTCAACATTATTGAAATTAAAATGTGCTGTATAAAAATTTGAAATGTAAGTCTACCAACTTAAGTTTGATATAATATTAAAAGTTTTATTACTCTTTTTTGTTTTGGAAAATAGTCTATATATGTATACATATATCGTTGTGTACATAATTACATAATTACTTGTTAATCTTAAAATATGAAATCTATGTTATTTAATCCTGTACTATTATTAACTGGTAATTTAATTATAATGCAGCTTATTTCCTGTTTATTCCCTGGCATTATTATATACATAGAGGTCGCTTCATAAGCTGAGAGCTCAAAAATAGTACATTTTGTTAAAAATTGTTTGTTTCTACAATTAGATTACTTACTATTAACTACTACTCAAATTTTTATTTCCAATATCATAAATATATATTAAATCATACTTGTACATGTATAATTATATATACCACGAGATGAAGATAGAAATATGCAAGCAAAATTCTTTTACAATATTTTAAAATATAGCTATACTATACTACAGTAGAATTTAAAAAAAAAAAAAAGAAACGTAACACTCAACAATTTTACTGTACCGACAAATAGTAGACCTTCCTCCTATTTCTTTGTTAACAGTGAGTGAAATGTAATCATAAGGAAGAAACAGTAAACGAAACTGACATGATATTTTTCTGTGCCTCTGGTCATCTAAAAAAGAATGTTTGAAACTTTTCATATATATATTATATAGTAAATGTCACAAGTTTTGTAATATTTACTAAACAATTCTAGTATTATAATTAAGAAAGCTTAAATCAGCAAATTTCAAACATTATGCTCTACTTATATTATAGCAAACTTTTTTTATTTCAATGAGATTAACCCTATTAAAATCAAAGCGAAGCTTCTGCTTCAGTAAGCTATATGTATATCGACTTTTAATGCAACCTCTCATTAACTCAGAATATAAATTTTAGCTTTTCTACTTCTTTCCTTATTTAAAATTTCTAATAGCCGGTTAAAAAGTAAGTTCTTAATAAATTCGTTCTATCAATACGAAAATAAAATTATAGATCAGGAATATTCTGTTTCCTTGACGCACTAGATGCGTGCAATGGGAAGGAGGTTTAGTTTAATTATCTGCCCCGAGCGGGCATCGAACCATCGACCGCCGGTCCTCGGCATTGAGGCGACTACTTTCACCACTACACTAGAACGGCCGTCTATTTATTTTTATTTTCATGTTATGTACCTATATGTTTCATGTTATATATGTCAGTTGTTTTTGTGTACAAACATTCAATGTAAGAGAAAACAACAACCGGAAAGAGGAAAAAAATAGAATTGAGTTTTACCGGACGTCCGTACCATCGGAAACCGCGATATAGATTCACTTTGGGGACTGACCGCTGTGAATATTGCTTTTATCATCAATTTAAGCTATTGGGCAAGAATATTGGAACAAAAAATGTTATATCGAATGAACATATTGTAATGATTTGTACTTATTTGACTTTCAATAATGTACCTTTTATTTTAGGGTTTTGGACTAAGAGTCCTTTCCCAATGTCGTACCCTAACAGTCCGCCCTACTGTCATTAAGAATACTCTCTTTTCATCCATCTCATCAACATTTGAAAAATTTCACAGAATATTATATAAAAAAGTAAATTTAAAATTATATAGCTGTTTTAAAAACATAATAATAAATTAACAAGTATGCTTAATTTAAAAAATCAAAAAACCCGACTGCGTAAAATACTCTTATTATAAACTAAAAAGAATAAAACAATTTACTAGCTTTCATTTGAAACCCATATTGCTACAGTAAGAAAAAAAAATGCAACTCCCCTCTCTCATTCCGCCATTTGCGGGCGCCATTTTGAAAATTTATATAGCCTATGTCACTACTACAATTTAGACAAATCCAACGACACCTCATATGTCAAAAACCGTCCAGCAGTTTGGGCTGTAGGGCGTGCCAAAGAAATGGACATACATACATACTTACATACATACATACATACATACATATATACATACATACATACATACATACACTCGAAAAACATAACCCTCCTTCTGTCGCAGTCGGGTAAAAATTAAGTTCTAAATTAAAGGAGATTAACATACAAAAAAAAATTTGTTGTTTTTTTATACAAAAATATATCTTTATAATATTCTTAAATATTGTGCGTTGGTATAGAACTATTATTGTACAAGGCCAAATCACACTTGGTAAAGTTAATTAAACAAAAAATATTACATCAGGTATTTTTTTAACGAATAAATTGTCTTTATTTTATTTTCCATATAATAAATTAGTTTGTTATATAAAGAAATGAGCTCTCTGCTTGATATACGAACAATTAAATTCATTTTTTAAAGATGCATATGTACCTACATAAATATATTAAGTGTCCTATACATTATATGGTTAAAACAAGTATTTTTAATATATATTATAATAAACATATAACAAATTATTGTTGTAAATGTGTTTTTAATTACCGCTTTATATTTCCAATATATTTTTTATTCATTTTATTTTCTAATGACTAAAAAATGATTTTATTTATACGGATTGTGCATTTCAAAAGTGTATAGCTTCCTTTCTCATTAAATAGAACGATTTCAACCAAACTAAAAATAACATATTTTTAAATAAAAATAGCATTTTTATTAGAAGCATTCATAGTGACTTAGCTTTATAATATTAGTCTTGATTTACTTTTCTGTCATTTTTATTTTATAAAAAAATTATAATGACGAAATTTTAGATTTTACGTTTGTAAATCTTTGAGTGGCTTTCAATATCAAAGTTATTCTCGATATTTGGCCGGGTAACTTAGTAGTCGACAGTATTTCGTAGCGAACAGATAATGCCCCTTAAAAGACGCAATCGATAGTCAATTCGTGGTAAGTAACGTGGCAGAGATCTGTTAAGATCAGTCAATTATATGATGAAGAATAGGTATGCAATAGTTGTATTTTTTTTTTTTGAGAGATTGAAGAAATCAATAAAAACGAATATGTCACGAGAAATAAATTATTGAGAAGAACACAGAGAATCTCATAAAATAAATATTATCTTATTTAACTCAAATATTTGAAACATCATAATTTAGTTTTTTTTTATAAATATGTGCTCCATAAATAATTTTAATAATAATATTACAAAAGATAATATTCATTCATATTTAATGACGTAAATATAATTGTAATTTAATAATAGTTAAAAAAAATCACAAGACTAAATTTCGTCTGGAAACTTTCGTCATTACATTTAAATAAATCTTTTGTATGTAATATTATTGCTTCATGAGCACGTTATGAAATTCCTCCAAAAGTCGTTTGGCGTTGTCAACGTCAGTTGCTATATGATAAAAAAAATTGTTTAACCTTCGAATATTTATAAGTTACCTACGCGAGGAAAAATTTTTAATTGAAATATTTCATACATCTGTTTCATATGTTTGATTTTTTTTTTTTGGAGCAACAAACAGCGTTCCTATATAATTACATACATGTTATTTTTTTGTTTTGTATGAATATTACACATACGTGTATGACGATAGTTAAAACAATTTTACTGACTCTGTATTAACATATGTTTTAATTTGTCTATATTGAGAGCATTATTAAATTATTTTTTCTGTATTTATCTAAAAGTATGATTGATGTGATAATTCCAAGGATAGTATTCTACAGACATTACTGTCTGTTACAAATAATATTTAAATAAAAGATAAAAAAGAATATATACGAGTATATTATTGCAAATTATTTTATGAGTTTTTACTAATTTATTTGTGTTTACATAGGTGTTGACAAATAAATATATTCGAATATATTAGAGACAACCGTTCTGGTGCAGTGGCGCAAGTAGTTGTCTTATCGCCGTCGGTCGCGGGTTCGATTCCCAGTCGGGGCAGATATTTGTTTCTGGTCTGGGTATATGTTCTTGTTGGTCTCATGGTGGGTGGATTAAGCTCCGACCCTTCTCTTATATAAAGAAGAGGACTTTGTCCAGTAGTGGGACGTTTACAGGTTGAGTAATATAAAATTGTAGTTTCTGTCTCTAAATTATATTTTAATAAATCATGTACAAAAGGCACCAATTAAGACAACAACAACATTATATTGAATAGTAAGCAATGGGTTACGTGATAATATTTTTAATTAATAGTTTTTGAATATCGCGATTTTTATTTTTATTTTGTAAATAAGCTATGATTTCGAATGTTCTGCTTATAATTAAATATATATTTTAATTTGTTTTAGTTTCTGATATGTGTAAAGTATTTTTATGTGTTTTAGATTTACGTCTTTAAATGTTTTTTCAGACATACCTATTCGAAAAACAATAACATAAAATTGTATATTTTATTCTAGGTTTATCTATCTAGGTTTATATATTTTATCGATGTTTCATAATCGATGTTTAGCTGAAAAACATCGATCTTTTTCTTTTCATCGACAAATCGATGTAAAAAGAATAAAGCATCGAAAAGTCAATAATTCTTTAGAGCGCCATCTAGCGTGCATAATTTTTTTACAGAGTGTGCCTAAATGACACTTGGACTGCTAGTTTTTTTTTCTTATTTTTTGTTTCAAATATTTTTATAAATAAAAACACATTTTATAAAAAAAATTAGGCTGTTTTATTTGTTTGTTACCAAAAACATAGATGTTTTCTTTTGTTTCTTATATAAAAATAAATAAAAAGACGTTTCATATAAAATTTATACTGTTTTATTTGTTTATTACAAAAAACATCGATGTTTTACATACATCGATGTTTTTCAATCGATATATATCGTACGTACATCCGATACTTTTGATTCGATGTTGACATCGATGTAAACATCGATGTTTTTCCAATGTCGATCATCCCTATTTTTTTCTTTAATAATTCACGCAGATGCTCATACACAAAAAGAACTACTTTTTCGATAAAATCAGTACGTCAAAATATTTTGAATAATACAGTGGTTTTATATATAAATGCATTTAAGTGCTGTAGTACTTACAAAATGCTTTAGTCCGAGCCATGTATTTTCTTTAACTACCATATTTATCACTGCAGCACTCTTCTTGCTAAGTCAGTTCATCTCCTAAACTAAGACGACTTAAAAATTATAAAAATAAAATATGTCGTTGTATTGAAACTTCACAATTATTAATAAATCAAGAAATTAAAATTTGATTGTAAAAAGCAAAATATATAAATAGTTAATATAATTAGGTGTTTCATCCACTACGCAATCTCGAATACAGATAAATAATTAAATATAATAAATTATATAAGTGATGTCGAAACAAATAAATTAAAATAAAGTGACAAGAAAACCAAATTATTTGTACCAAATATTTATTTGTAGCACAATATTGTTATAAAATAATGAAATATATCAAACAACAAAAACAAAATGAAATATATCAAACAACAAAAACAAAAATTCAAATATTTAAGTCAGTACGATATCATTGCGATGTTTTTTATTTTTGTGTGTATGTTTGAAACGTTCACCGTTTAGATTTTCGTTATCTTTTGTTTCACAACAATTTCTACAACATTGGATGCGGGTATCGCTCTTTCTGAAAAAAAAAAAAAATACATTCTATAATACTACTCGTAAAATATATATATTTTAAGAAGATACCTCGTCAAAACTGGCATAATAAAGTTGTAAAAAAATATGACACTAAAATATTTTCAACATTCGAAATAATTTAAATCGCAGATTTATTTTATGTAACACACCTTTTCATTGCAATTTTAAAACGAATAACTATGATTTAAACCAACAAATAGTAAATGTTTGAAATGGTAATCATTCATTACTTTTTTATCGACAGTATTTTTATTTTGGTCAATATTGCCATCAAAATATAATATCACTAGCGGCCCGCCTCGGCTTCGCACGGGTATTTAACTAAAATTTTAAAAATTATAAAAATAAATTTAATTTATACTTTAGCCTCAACAACACGTGGTAATTATGCTGTTAAAATGTAGCTTATATGACACGTTCGTAGATTTACCATAGCAGCGCCATCTATTGATTACTTACTCAACCCAGTCGAAAGGTATCGACATCTGTTAGAATCATTTGGAGTTAACAGATAATTGTGACTGTCAAATAATAACAGACAAATAATTAGCAATAAATTAAAATTGCGACTATAATTTGAGATTTAAACTATCCTATCTCTCAAGTTGGATCGAACTGCACATGGTGTGCGAATTTTATTATAATCGGTTAAGTGGTTTAGGAGTCCATTGAGGACAAACATTGTGACACGAGATTTATATATATTAGATAGATATGTCATCCTACTAATTTTACATCTACAAACTCGTGGTCGTAGCTTCGTCTTCGTAAAGTAATTATTTTGAATAACCGACGTTTAGAAACACTTTTTCTTCCTTAACAAAAAAAAAAATCGAATTTTAATAGGATCCAAATTTCACAATCTTCAAGTAGTTATATCATGAAAAAAGTGTCTTAATGCTTCTCCAAAATTTATTTTATCACTACACAAAAAAAAAAGCTGTAATCGGTATTGTCGAAGAACAAACAGGCAGGTTAATTACGTTGGTATAAAAGTGTTGGTATGGATATTATTGATTCTCTTTATTTATGCGAGGGGTAGAAGAATAAGAACGTGCAAAGGAAAATTTTAAAGGTTATAGTAATGCTTCACTTACGGTAGATTTTCAGCTATCCACGAACAAAAACATACTATATTCAAGCCAATTGCCACTCGTTCTCCATCAAAGTCCACTCCCCCAACAGTTACTGCAACAAGTCGTCCTAATCTCATGGCTGGTGCTCCTGAGTCTTCCTAAGGCACATTAATAAAAACTTCGGATTGTAAATAGCTTACAAAGAACAAATGACATAAAATTGTAAATTATAAAGGTGACAGGTGACAGACAAGTGACGTTACCGCAGGGTCACATTAACTTGCTAATGCACTAGTAGTCAAGTGGTCAAGGGTTCGAACCCGGCACTTTACCTTTACTTGTGTTTGTCGTGATTTGAGCACTTATGCATGCTTTTGTGTGAATTTCTCGACCCATAACACAACATTTTCCCATCTTCCTGGGAACCGTAGAGTGTCTCTCTCCACTTCTAAAAAATGATGTTTTGTAAATGTGTACTATGTTCAGAAAAATCAAAATTTCAATCTACATTAGTTTAACTATACTTGAGGCAAATTCGATGTGGAATTTTTGTAAGCAAACCAAAAGTCATCGGGTATAGGATTGTCGCACTTTTAGTAATTAAAAATTTAATTTATCACCAATTTCTTAGTTATACATTAATAATTTTACTTTAACATTGTTTCCTAGAACTGAACTTAACCGCCAAATACGTAATATACAAGAAAATTGGCTTATAACAAAAATTAACAAATTTTTAATTACTTATATACATCAAGAGACTGATATTGTTAAAGGTTGTAAATTTCTAAAATTGTAATAGATTTTTGTACACAACTTTAAATATTATAATTATTATGTTTATTCAACGTAAGTATAGTAAAATAAATAATAAAAGAGAGTGTCTGAACATAGATTTTTAATCATAATAAATCCATTTTAGAACAACTGTTGTTTTATTTTGAATGCTATTCAGGGAGAGTGTAGCTATTTTTGATATGGGTATATACATATTTATGAAAATATTTAGAAATCATTCAGTGGGAAATTAGTTATACCCACGTTAACAAGTAAATTTTACCTCTATAACACATAATTATAGATAATATATAAATATATCTAACTCCCCAACTTATTTATTTCAAGTTTTATGGGGTTTGTAATATTGTGTATAAATATTAAAAAATATAATTATTATAATTATTTTCCAGTAGGCTGTTAACATCTGCCTATGGTTGGTTGCTAAGCAACGGTTTGTTGGTAAACATTCCATATCGATTTTGGCTTAAGTATAATAATTATAATATTATTAAAACTTAACTATAAAGTTAAAAGACTAACAATATTGAGGAACAAATATTTCTGTAATCAAATTCAAAATATAAATTTGAAAGGAAAAATTTTACACTGGAAAAAGAAAACAAATCAGGGTTTTCGGTCAAACCTAACATGGTGTAGTGGTGAGGAAAGTTTCATTAACGCCGTCGGGCGAATTGGTCGGATTTTCGTTCGAAGCGGATATTTGTATGTGTATAAATATTTGGATCTAGTCTGGATATACACATGGTAAACAATCCGCATGGATCTCTAAAAGTATAATTATTAAGTTTTCGCTTTCGATTGTTGTTACAAACACCTAATAATGATCGCTACTCTTAAAAAATATCTTCCACCGTGCTGTAGAGTAGTATGGCGGAATGAGTTCCAACCCTTATTTTTATTTATTTATTTATTTGTGCTTTATTGTACACCACAACATACAATCATTATATAGTAATACAGACTACTTACAATAGTAATTATAAATTATGTAGTACAAGAGACGGTCTTATGGCTAGTTAGCCATTTATTCCAGATAACCCGAAATAGTAATGAGTATTTATTTGAGAGATCGAGTAGGTGATGCAGTTATAATAATGATGACTGATCCGTTGGCGCAGTTTGCAGTGACCCTGTTTTCTGTTCCAAGGGTTGTGGGTTCGATTCCCGCCCCGAGTCTGGGTGTAGTATATGTTTATTTATATATGTATTATTTATATGTATATTTATTTAAAAAAAATGTATATCAGTCGGCTGTTACCTATAACACAGGCATTAAGTTGCCTACCTTAGGAGCAGACGACCTTGTTTGTGTGTTAAACATATTTAAAAAAAAAAAAAAAAACTTACGTACACATATCTACACATTAATAATTACAAGCAATACACGTTATACACTAATATAATATAATTTAATCTCTTCCCATCCCTTCTATATTGAAGAAGATGTATTTGCTTAGCTGTGATAGATACTTTTACACACCAACACTACTGAATGAATTTAAATTAAACTAGACACAATACGAGTTCATATTATTAGCTATGATACTTTTTTTTTATCCCGAAATTCCCTTAGGAGAGTAAAATGAAGTTAAACCGTGTACATAGTTGTTATTTTATAAAAAGCAAAGTTTGGTTTTATTCGTCCTTCTTTTATTAGAACGAACAAATTTTAAAGATTGGACTGTAACTATTTTAAGATGTTTTTGTTTGTTAGTTCAGAAATTACATATTTTATTATAACCCATAGAATTAGGTCCAAAATAACTAGAAATCTAACCTTTAAACGTACTAGTTTTGAGATGGCCTATATGCTTTATCTTATAGGCTTAATGAAAAGAATAGCAATCGCAAAAGGATTAGTGGGTCCATCTGTTATTTAATAAAATAAATCATATATATAATATGTATGTATATTAGCGTATTCTGTGAAAGTTGTTAGGCCGTTCAAATCAGTACCTATATTATAGAGCTGATTTTTTATTTATTTAAACAGATAATGCTTATTGAAGAAATAATAGATTACTAGTCCGATTATGAAAATTATTTTTGCGTTCGACAGTCCGTTTACTGAGAACTATGAGATCCAAAACATTACTGTATAACTAAGTAACAAAGCAATGGTCAAAATGTGGGGTACTGTTATTATTTAAGAACAGCTAATATCTAGAAGTACTGTGATATAAAATCGTATTATTTATTATTATGTTTAAAACGGGTACATACCACGATATAACACTGTGATTTTGTCCGTCCTGTCGTGACCACGATCCATGCAACTGGGTCGAAATATTGACACAAAATCACAGTGTTGTATCGTGATATGTACCCGTTTTAAACATATATGTCTTCAAACCACGAAATAAGTCTTAAATCGTATTCTTTATTATTTAGTTTGTGTAATTTTGTGTAACTTTTTAAAATTTAATTAACTATCTAATATCTTCTTAATTCTACCTTTGTTACGTAGTTTTCTTCGCTCGTATAACAGAGAACTTCATTAGTATTTTCTGAAAAACATATTTTGGTATTAACACTTAACACTTCGAAATTTCTTAAATGGGATATAATAGAAAGACCCAAAATTATAAAAAAATACAGGAAAATGTGATTGAGAAAAGACAAAAAAAAACATGTTTCTCTTATATGCATACGCTCTAAAATTTTTAGAGTATGCAATTATTTATAGTCGTTATAAGGGCCATACTAATATTTAAAACAATTAGTAATTAATATAAGTAAATCTTCAACATTTAAAAAAGCAGTTATGATGTGTTAATACTTACTCATTTTATGAAAAGATGCCATCGCTTTTTCAATTAATTTCTTACATGTTTGAGTGTTAAGAAATGTAAATATTCCAACCGTCAGCTTATTTATCTAAAAAAAAAAATAGCGCTTATTTATTTATACAGATATAATCAAAACTATTAAGGCGATTTAATTGTTTCTTAAACCTTTACAAAATGCTACATTATCCAGAAATAATAAAGTTTGTATATTATAATGTTTAAAACTTTAAAACTCTTTATACTTCTCTCTTTTCTCTTCTTTAAACTTTGAGTGAAACGGCTCACTGAACGAGATGAGTAATTATTTACAATAATTAAGTACTTACTCGTAGTATTGATTTTAGACTTAGTTTTGAACAAGTTAGCTATCGCAAAAAAAAAAGAAACTGTAATTATCCTAAGGTTTCAAAAAGTAACATAGATAAAGCTTAAGTTACTATATATCTAACATTTTTGTTGTTTTTTTTTTTTGTATAATAAATGTTTTCTAGGAATACGTAGAATAATAAAAATCCTAATGGCTATAAATATATTAGACATTTAATGAGAAATAAAATTATTAGATGATTAATATTTTTTGTGATAGATTCTATTTTATACAGCGATTTCCGTTGTATGAAAATAATTGCAATTCACAACATATTTACATAAGTGAATATTAGAATTAGCAACACAAAATTGCTTTTGTTTATGATTTTTCCAATGTTAACTAAATGGTTCAAAAGATGACTCGAATATTTTGTAAGCCAAAAGTATAATACTAGTTACTGTATTGTAATTTTATTTACTAAAATATAATATTTATGTTATTTATCTTACTTGATCACCCCGGTTCCTACGCCAGTTATTTCTATAGTATGACATCATTTTAAAAGCTTGCCGACGTTGTTTCCTTTTATCGGCCACTACTGATTTCTTGTTAATATGTTGTAAATTTTTCTAAGAACAAAATAATTTCAATCTTAAAAAGTGTTCCATTGACACATGGACCTAAACCGAGAAGGGATTTTGATATTTTATATTTATTAACATAACATTTAAAAATAAAATATTCCAAAGAAACGAATATGTCTCGGAATAGACTGTGAGAGAAATGTTTTCAATGATCTGTAGAGGAACAGCGTGGCTTAACTTCAATCCTTTTCCTTAATAGAAGAAAAATTTTCTCAGCAGTAAGATATTATGCTGTTAGAGTCCGTAACGTTGTAATACTATAACTGTAATTTATAGTTATATTTCTTGTTTATGTAAGAAATATACAATGTTTATGCAGAATATTAAAATTTCATATCAGAGTATACATTTATAAAACTCACTGTGGTAGTGATATTTGTAACCGAGCAAATATAAGGTATATTTTAATCAATCGAAAATGAAATCAGTGATGTTTTGAAATAAATTTACGAGTAACTTTATCGGAATAAAGTTAAATTTATTATAATATTATACTAGCTTCTGCCCACGGCTTCTGCCATCTGTTATCGCGACCAAAAAAAAAAGTATCCTATGATACTTCTAATACCTCCAAAAATATGTGTACAAAGTTTCATGATGATCGGTTAAGTAGTTTTTGTGTAACAAACAAACTTACTTTCGCATTTATAATATTAGTATGATGTATAAAACTTATACGTAAAATTTATAATAATATTGTAAAACTGAAAAGTTTGTTTCAAATAATCTTTGTAATAGTCTGTTTATTCTATTTGATATCATTCTACGATTCATCAAAGGATCCGATCAATCAAGGCTGTAAACTTAAATGTCAACTATTCTGAGAAGTACTCCGCGAGAGTAGTAAGCACCTCGTCTCTTACGAAATAATTTAACAGCTATTAACCAAATAATTAGATTTGATTACTTCAGTATTTTGAAACTTAAGAGTTATTCTTACTTTTCTTTTCCTTATTTGCCTCGTCTTTTCCGATGTGACTCGATATTCTTGGCTATCCAGTTTTGATATTTCATACATTTTTTGATTATTTCGATACGGCTGAAACAGAACAGAACTAAATGCTTTCCTTGTTTTTTTTTTTTGTTTTTTTTTTTTTCTAATTTTTCTGTCTAAAAGGCTACGAGATTTTTTTAAACTAAACTCAAAAATTTCATGGTAGAACGACGCTTATTAAATCAGTAGTCTTATAATGACACTGAAGCATATAAGCGGATTAACAGACGTACCTATATAGAAATCTTTGAGATATTAATACATCCGGGTCATTAATACAAATAGTATTAAAGATACGATAGAGCGAAATCAAGGTTGTATACCTCAGTTGCCCAACCTGTTCGTAGCTTTGCTGATCCGAGAGTCGAGCTTCCCCGAAATTATTCCGAAGATATCCCGGAGATCAGCTTTTACGAGATAAGTATGGCGCTGGGACAGCGTGAAACAAAAAGGCACCAGCGAAGACGGTATTACGTCAGAGATTCTAAAATCAGGTGGAACACTGATACTTAAAATCTTACGTAAGCTCTATAATACCGTGAGAGGGTGTAACGCCGGAAGCCTGGAACAGGGGCATGGTGGTGGTCTTCTTCAGGAAGAGCTTTAGAATGTTGTTGAAGAATTACAGGCCTATTTTACTTTTGAGCAACGTTTAAGCTGTTCTCTAGGGTCATTGTAAATCGTCTGATAGACAAGTTTGATGACTTTCAGACTCCCGAAAAAGATTCCTGGAAATGGAAAAGATTCGGCTTCGCGTCGAGTACATCACTTACCGTCGACTTGCCGAATATAACGTGATCATGTTAGAATCTCAGGAAGACCTCAGAACTATTATCGGTGACTTTAATGGAGTATCCCAAAGGGTGGCCTTAAAATTAAAATGAAGAAGACCCTCTCTCTTGATATCAGTTGGGAATTCCACTCTCAAAATTGCTAACGAGTACATCTACCCAGTAAATAGCCCAACTTGGTAGGTTGAACTTTGAGAGAAAGGTCAATCATTAATTCCAGTTCGGGATGTTAAAAAACGTCTTTTCATCGGTCATATCTCAGTATCTTAAGTCCAATGTGTGTTTATCAATGACGAAATACGGATCTTAGACGAGGTCCTTGACTATGGGCCTTTTAAATAAGCTCCAAGATATATAGCGAGAGGGCTATGTTTGGTATTCATACAATTGATGGCCGATGGAACAGAAAGGTGCAAGAAAACTCGAATGGAGACTGCGTACTAGTGAATGAAGCATTCGACAGCCGTCCACAAGATGGACAGACTTCAACAGCCTTTGAATAAAAGCCGCTTGGAACTGGTCATTCTAGAGGCCGATGGTGGTATGAGGGATGATTTATTTATACATATATGTATATTTATTCTAAAAAATATATATATAAGTCGGCTTTTATCTAAAACACAGGTATTAGGTTGTATACTTTAGGAATAAAAGACAGTGTGTGTGTTTTAAAATAAATAAATTGGCGTTTATCTATTATGTTAGCATCAAATTTCTTACCTTGAGTTGAGTTACCTTGTCGTCATCAGAACAAGGCATTTCAGTTTCGGTCTGAGACAGCCCCAAACACTACACAAAATTGTTTAATGTACATTCAAAAATATTTTCAATGAGTATTAAATTTATATCTTACTAATATTTGTTGAGAAATTTACTAAGTCCACGTGTATTATAAAACAAATTTCGGCGTAAATAATTAATTACTGAACTACTCCTAGACTCCATTGTTACACTTTAAACTCCTAAACTATTAAGATTAATCTTGATTACTTAGGCAAGAATCATTTTCTCCGTAACGCGATTTACTATAAAATAGATAAACAGTAAAATTAACAAGAAGTAACGATTTAAGTAATGAAATATTTGTAGGTAAAACTTCTTGGAAAATGTATTGATGTCAACATTAGTATAAATACAATTGTAGTAGAAGCTTGATGGTCTATATTCAGATAATTTGTAACAATGTCATTAAATTAGAACTTACCTCTTCATTCTGACATTGACCCCAACTAAAAACATTGACTTCAAAATCTGTGCTAGTTTTCTCAGTAGCTAGACGTACAACCCGACCAGGTTTATCAGACATCATACCCGCAAACGTATAGACTAAGGCAAGATCTGATTCCCATCCTCTATAATTTGGATGGGTTATAATTCTCTCAATAGGTAAATACTGTTCATAGCCACTATCAAACATTTTCTTAGTGCCTATTACGACAAATGACGCTGTTAGCTCTGGTTGTATGCTATCTTCTTTGAAGCTGTATTAAAAAATAATAATATAACCAATTTTTATGTATGTACAAAAACTAAAAAAAAATATGTGTCATTACAAATCAGTGAGCTTGTGTGCATATGCCATACGTGTCTCTAAGAAACTAAATACCAATTATCGTTATGAATCTCTTCTGTATCATAAAAAAAAAGAAAAATTTGTTTTAAATATAATCTGTTGATACATGTTGTCATATTCCAACAAATTCAAAACCTTATTGGTACTATATATTGAACGATAAAGTCGTTTGTCAAATTTTAGGCGTTTGATTGATTAAATAATTGATAGTTTTTTAAACAGTCTACCGGATGATATGTTTGACGGCATCTTTGACGGTAAGTTTATTTATTTATGAATATAAAAGTTTTCATAATTACCTACGTAACATTTATAAGAATGATTTACAAAAATACAGTATTTTTAATTATGTCTTTAGCTATTAAACTTGTTATAGGTGTATGGCAATGTTTGTCAAATAAGGTCACAGCTGAAGTGCGTTGACGTCATATGACGGCAAAGAAAAAAAAAACTGTATGTCTATCAAATTTATTTGATATTTGATTTTATTGTGTTGAAACTATTCTTTGATGAAAACGTGAAGTTTAACTAGCAAGTTTGTCGAACAAATTTAATCCTTTACAGGGGCCCTTTAAGGCCATTTGCTGGAATTGCTTAGTTAATAGTTACTTAGTGTCAAACAAAATTATGTATACTGGAATATTTTAGGATCGTTCTCGTGCAATGGATGAAGGTTTCATTAACTCTAATAGTGTCGTTCGTCGTTCGGTCGTGGGATCTATTTCTGCTTGAAGGGAATATTTGTGTTTTAGCAAATACTTCACTTCGGCTTGAGTGTTTATCCTTGTGGATCGCTCACCACGACTGGTAGCGTACGTGAAGCCATTGGTCCCGCTTGGTATCATAAAAACCTAATAACGATCGTTACTTATAGTTAGGAAATTATCAGTCAGTAAAGCAGCGTAGCGTACTAGACTGCAATCCATATCCTATATAGAAAAAAATACCTTCCATCAGATTGACATCTACAGGCAATGTATACTTAGTCGTCGTCTTAGTATGCGTTTATGTGTGTGTGTGTGTGTATGTGTCAATAAAATTACCATTTTACGTTTAATGATACGATATTGTTATGTTATCTCAACGAATTAACAACATATTAAAATTTTATACATTATAGTTCTAATCTATTTAAGACATAGATTATTGAAAACCCGAAATATTTCAAATAAAAGTTAAAAAGGGGAAAAAATAGACTCAATTCCATTTATACCAATAAGATAACTTCGGTGATCAATCAATTACTGGCTTTTAAGTATTCCTATTAAACACATACCAATACCTGAAATAATAGTACTTCACCATTGCAAATACTTTAAAATTCTATGTGACAAATGTATAGGCTACGAAGAGTGACGAGATTTGAGAGTATAGTAAAAATGTCACGAAATACTAACAAGCAGTGTGCAGCCGTGATAACGACGTTATCGTGAATAATGGTTCCCGTGCATGTCCTCTTTGAGCCATCTGTGAATACAATGCTGAAATATGACCATACTAAATTATTTTTGTAACAATTATTTATTTAAAAATCTGTTTGTTACGCTTTTGAGATTGTTTCTGGTATGGGTGTATGTCCACATCCACAGATCCCACCACACCTCGGAGAGCACGTAAAGCCGTCGGTCCCAGTTGTTATCACAAATACCCGATAGAAATTGTTACTTATGGTAAGAAAATCATCCGCCAACCCGCAGCGAAGCAGCATTGTAGATTAAGTTCCAACGCTTCTCTTATAAGGAGAAGAGGCCTTTGCCCAGCAGTGGGACGTTTACAGGCCGATTAAGTTTCATTCATATACTTGATATGAGGTTGGCACAGTGGTCAAGGCAACTGACTGTTGCGATAGCCGTTGTGGGTTTGATCCCTGCTACAGACAAATTTTTGAATACGTCAAACAGATGTTTTACCGTGGCCAGGGTCTTTGGGTTTTCTGTTTCTGGACCCGAGGCGGTTGTGTAGGCGTTTATTTATCATACATTTGTTAAGGAATAATATAGGGTTTAAAATATGGCACTATAACTCATGCGGAGCAGTAACTATAAATGCATGCATATAAATTATTTTATCATAGGCATTGCTTTCAGGTTCGATACCTCTGGGATCTGATACTTGTATTAATAAATGTTCATTTTTATATCTGAGTGATTATCTGTATATCGACTTCCCCTTATAGTTAGCGGAGTTCACGTCACAAGTGCTTAATGTAAAAATTAGTAGAATAGTCTTATAGTATTATATAGTAATTACAAAAGTACCAGTAAAATTTTAGATGGAATAAAACAGAAATTAATTGTATGATTTGTAGAGAAGTTAATTCCTTTTAACCTTTTTATTCTTTTTAACAATTATTTAAAATTGATTTCTAATAAGCTTAATTATTTCCCTAAGCGTTTTATTAGTACTTACTCAATTAATGCCACAAACAAATAATTGTCATTGGGTGTTTCATCCTCCTTCTCTGAACCCACATCACCTTTAAAATTAGTCCAGGATTAATCGTTTATTAAAAAAAAAAAACATGATAGAAAAATAACTATTGTAAATTTTATTTATATGACAAGATAATTTTGGTTACATGTTTTTTTTCTGTTAAGGTTGACGGCCGGCTGGTCTAGTGGTCAGGCAACTGGACACTTTACGCAGCGGTCGCGGGTTCGAATCCCGCCAGGTGCAGATAATTTGTATGACGAATATAGATGTCTGCACCGGGTCATGGATGTGTATTTATGTATATATGTATTTATATCTTAAATTTATTTCCGTTCCTAGTACCTGTAACACAAGTTCTTACGAACTTAGCACGGGGCTAGGTTAACGTGGTGTGATTGTTGGTTAATATTTATTTATTTATTTATAAGGTTAAATGCTGCGTTGAATGTTGAATTAAATCTGCTGAATGTTGCTGAATTGTTGCGTTAAATCTCATAGGAGTGGAGCAAAGACCATAATTGCCAACCAATATCGATTCCAAGCATAATATAAACACACAACATAATAAGATGAAAGAGTGCTTAAATCGCCACTAGTACCACTTTCATGTAGGCATTTATTTTTGCGGTTAACAACACGATTTTGTAATATCGGCAGTTATTATTGATAAATTAACACCATTCACCATAGAACTGATCGATAGAATGAAGTATATGTGACTACTCACAACTCACACTATATTTTTCCTTTCTTTCTTTCTTTTTCTTTATTTAAAACGTCATGCTATGTCACGTCATTTGCTTTTATTATATTATGTAAAATTATTTTTTTCGTTAACAATAAATAAGTATTTATCTATTTTATTTTGATAAAAATTGTTTAAATTATATTATAACTACTTAAGATAACAAAAGTAGTAAAAAACTTAAAATACACAAAGTTCAAAATACGCTTTGCCTTTGAAGATCTGCTTTTTTTATAAAACGACTGTGAATTAGAGTAGTGTCGTTAAAATGAAAAAGCACAAAGACGATGTCGGTGACGCTCCAGTAAATCTAAGACAAGATACGGTTATAGTTATCGTTGAATGAAAAAATTCTCTTACGAAATTAAGTAATGTTGCTTAAACCTATTTTAAGTTTTTTTTTCTTAAACGAAAACAAATATATCAAACTATATTAACTATGAAAGTTAAAACAACTAACCTATTTCAATATTTTTTTCACCATACACTAAAAAAACGCCTATTGTTCCACAAAGTGTTACGAAAACGCTATCGAAAAAGTACATTATAAAACTAAAATAAACATAAACGATTACATAAAATTTTATGGCTACACGTTTGACGTTTTTCTTATAAGAAATATGTTACTAGAAAATTAAAATAAAATAAAAATATAACTTGTTTGATACAAACAATGATTTCAATTTTTAAAAATAAATAAGAATATAATCTGTTAATTTGTAAACGTCGAACATTTGAGATTTTCCAATGAGATAAAAGTTTTTATAGGTAAGAACAATACACTTTTTAAGGACTATACGAGTAATATACTTAGCGTCACAACATAACCATTAATCTATTAAGCTTAAAGTACTCATTAAAATCTTATGCCCCAGTACTTTTACTTTAATATTGTAGACTGGCTAAGTACAATGCCTGACCTGGATTAATTTTATATGAAGTATGTAAGGAAATTGCTTAGAAAATGTCACTAACATCTTATGTTATTAACATTAAAATAACTTTTAAATAAGCTTTATTTTAGTTTTTTTTTTAATGATAGATGACGTAAATTTATTATTTTTTAAATATTTTTAATACCTCTATATAAAAATAAATGTTATAGTTAGGGATTTTTTAAGAAAGCGGCCAAGAAACGTACATGTGACCCGATATTAAGTGGATACGCAACAGCAAGTTAATGTATATAATTAAACAACTAAAATCATAACATGATGAACAAAATAGTTAATATATTTATAAATAGATAGGGAGAGCGAAGCAAGATCCCAGGTCTAAAAAAATAAAAAATCTTTAGTATAAGGATTAAGACTGCCAATATTGTAACTTATTATTTTATTTACTATATATACACAGAAACGTGTTTATTAAATATAAAAATGGGCCCAGACTTCAAGTACCCGGTGGCCGGTGTAATATCGGCTATGACAGCGGCCTGGATAACTAGCTAACAGGTGGTGCGAAGAATCTTCGGGTGAGATTCCGATACCACCCACGACGACACCTGGCTCTGGTCACGTACAACATTCGCATTTCGAGGTCTGATGAAAAGATTTTTCAGCTGGAATAGGAAATGAACAAGCTACAACGGGATACATTTGGCTTACCTAAAGTACCAATTCACATAAATTTGATGAATTAATTTAAGAAAAAAATTACAGGAGACAGGAGGATACATCAAAGTTATAACAATAAAAACCACAAATTACAAAAAAAAAAAAGAAACATTAAACTGAAATAGGCCGTAGACAAGTTACACGAATGAAGAATGATTACCTAATTTAGTGTGACGGCCTCTTTGACTTGAAATGTAGATTATTAAGAATGATTTCTGCCATATTATCATCTCTACAAACTTTACCTATATAAGTTTTAATTTTGTAAGAATGCAAATAAAAAGCTTTTTAAGGCGTACTCGTATTATTTAAAATTTGTAATTTATTTTTTGTTCTTTGAATTTTTTTGGTATATGGTATGTACCGTATGTATTGATGTACTAGCTGTGCTCCACGGTTTTACTTTTGGTAGCTTGGCAACGCATAATGGTAATAATTTGGTAATCATCTAATTATAGCTTTATACTTGTAGTTTTGCTAAAGAACAGATCGTCATTATAATATAAAAATAATTATGTTTATGATAATAAACAAAAGAGATAGAAAAATTTATATATATATTTTTTTTATTTATATGTATAATAATAGGTCTTTACCTATGAAATTTACGTTTTTACCCGACTGCGACAGAAGGAGGGTTATGTTTTTCGAGTGTATGTATGTATGTATGTATGTATGTATGTATGTATGTATGTATGTATGTATGTATGTATGTATGTATGTATGTATGTATGTATGTATGTGTGTATGTATGTATGTATGTACATATGTATGTATGTATGTATGTATGTATGTATGTATGTATGTATGTATGTATGTATGTATGTCCATTTCTTTGGCACGCCCTAGAGCCCAAACGGCTGGACGGTTTTTGACATATGAGGTGTCATTGGATTTGTCTAAATTGTAGTAGTGACATAGGCTATATAAATTTTCAAAATGGCGCCCGCAAATGGCGGAATGAGGGGGGCGAGTTGAATTTTTTTTCTTACTGTAGCAATATGGGTATCAAATGAAAGCTAGTAATTTTTTTTATTCTTTTTAGTTTATAATAAGAGTGTTTTACGCAGTTGGGTTTTTTGATTTTTTTTAATTAAGCATATTTGTTATTATGAAATAAGTCAACGCACCTTTTTTACTATATTTTTTTATTTTCATTATTCAAAGTAATTACCCATGGAATCAATGCATTTTTGTCAACGTAGTGGTAACTTATTGATGCCTTTCTTGAAAAACTCTGCTGGACGGGAAGCAACAAACTTTTCAAAGGAATTTTGTACTGCCTCTCGGGTATTGAATTTTTTTCCCGCCAAAAAGTTATCTAAATTCTGGAAAAAGTTAAAGTATACAGGGGCAAGATCTGGTGAGTACGGTGGATGACGGAGAACTTCCAACCCCGGTTCTTGTAACTTGAAGAGCGTCTGCTCTGCAGTATGAGGTCGCGCATTGTCATGCAGGAGCAGCGGAGCCGAGCGATTGACCAAAGCTGGTTGGAGACGTGCAAGCTTCCCCATTATTGTGTTTTGTTCTTCACAGTACACATCTGCAGTAATGTTCATGCCGTTTGGTAAGAAGCTGTGATGAATTACAGTGACGCTAGATCACCAAACAGCTACCATCACTTTCTTAGGGGTCATTTTTCGTTTAGAGCATTGTTTAGGTACTGAACCAGGATCTAACAAACTAGCTGAGTGCTTGCGATTGTCGAATAGAATCCATTTTTTGTCACAAGTAACAATGCGATTCAATATGCTTTCGTTTGTGTGTCTGTTGAGCAGTGCAAGGCACGTCTCGACGCGTATTTCGCGCTGGCGTTCATTCAATTCGTGAGTCACCCATTTCTCGAGCTTCTTTGCCTTGCCAATTTGACGCAAATGGACCAATATTGTTTAAGTGCTAACTTCGAAAGCTGCTACTAATCAGCTGTAGTTTGAGAGTCATTAGCCTCCACAATCGCCTTTAATTCTTCATTGTCGACCAACATTTTCGGCCGACCACGTGGTTCATTTTTTAGGTCAAAATTTCCGGAACGAAAGCGAGCAACCCAATAACGGATGGTACAATCATTAGTAGTGTTCAAACCGTAAACGTCGTTGATGTTGCGTGCCGCTTCTGCCGCTTTTCTACCACGATGGAACTCATACCTACTCCATAATCACTCGAATTTTCAACATAAGCGTGATGATGAAAAACGTACAAATACGATGTAAACAGAACATTAACCATTAAACAAGTGAAAATTTTGATTATAAGTTATAAAAACTAAAATTTTGAAGCTATATACGGTGCGGGGTTAACGACCTCTTTGCATTGGCTTAACAAATTGAATATACTCACTCGTATTATTGCCCACGTGCCTACGTTTTGTTACGGCAGGCAGAGGTTATTCCTCCTCCATGACACGGATTTTATTAAAAACCACTCTAGGTATGACAGAAAAGTACGAGGTGATGTCAAATCTTGAGTATTTCTAGGTCGATAACGTAAACCTATGATATACAAACTAAAATCTGCTTAAATGTTGAATATTACGAAGATAGAAGATTATATCGGTCTTACTCGTATATATAGGAAAGCGGTAAATCTATATTATATATATTGACTGATATACGGGATTTTATAATAATACAATATACATACATATATGTGATCAAATATTTGATATCATTGTCGGATATTAAATATTATTCTTATACAAAACACTGAAATGTTGCTGAACGGTAAGTCTTTGAGAATTACTGCAATAATCATTTTTTAAGAAATGACTGCATGTAATAAATATAAACGAAACAGAATTTTAAAATTCAATTACATAGATAAATATGTGGGACTAAGGCACCAATACGTCTTGAGAAAACAATAAAAAAAAAACAATAATCGCATCAGTATAAAAAAAATAAAATAAAGAAGATCAGTAATCCTTGTTTAATAAAATCACGTACTTTGTAAAACCGACAGCAAAAATCCTTTGTGTTAATTAAACATTCTTCGTATACCGTAATCCACGTATATAATCGATATGTTTAGTCCGCTCGTTATCACTTAAGCTACACGTTTATATGTCGGCTTTGTGTCGGCACGAGTATTTATTACTCCCCTGCCGAATATTCAATACTAAGCGAGATTTGATTCGAGAAGATAATAGTCTAGTAAAAAACTTTAATTGAGGCATTTTTTAATTCAAAACATAATTTAAAAAATATGTTAGAATAAAACGGCTTAAAATAAAAAAGACTATTTTAGGGCATTTTCGTCTATGATTTTATTGCAAACTTCAATTTGTTTGTTGAAATAAACGAAACGAAGACGCCATCTTCATCTGTTATTCTTTTCAATTCCTCTATTTCTCAGCTTACAACAAGTATCAGGTGGCAAAGATAAAAAAAAACCTACAAGAAAAATAATTCTTGTTAAGTTTAACAAGTACATAATGTGGCAACGAATAGTTTTGCATATAATGGCGACATAGCCCACCGGATTTGCAAGCTGAAGTGGCAGTGGGTAGGGCTCATAGATCGTAGAACTGAAGGCCAATGGAGCAGAAAGATTCTCGAGTGGAGACCACGTACCGGCAAACGTCGGCCGGCCGTCTGCGAGATGGACAGACGAATTGAGGAAAGTCGCTAGAAGCCGTTGGATGGAGGCTGCTTTGAACCGGTCGCTCTGAAAGTCGATGGGGGAGGCCTGCATTCAGCAGTGGATATCCAATGGCTGAAATGATGTGAACTATGGTCACTAAGCAGTTATTAATATAATTATATTAATACTTTTTTTTTCTGAATTCAAAAAAACAGAGTAAAATTAATTTTCACTTTTTTTCTTATCGTGTATAAAAGTTTTTATAAAATGTATTTGAGGATGTCCTGGTACACCGTTTCATGAAGAGTGATGGTGCCAAATGAAATTATCATTTTTTGCTCATCTAAATCCAACAATAAAATAGAAATTGTCTTAAATTTATTTATCTAATGCCAATTTTACAAACCTAATTGCGTCATTAGCATAATGTTCCCATTTGCCTTATTTTGTATCTTCGGCATCTTCCTTTTCGACGGTCCTACAAATAATAGTTTAAATGCAAAAATAAAATTTGACAGGAGAGCGTTTTTCATGTTTTTTTTTTTTTTTTTAATATACATTTTTGTGTGTAAGTCAAGCAGTTTTAATTCGCGTGATTACACTTACGTTCAAATTTATCGCTTTTATTTTACGCTTTATAGCATGAAATTTTATAGTCAAAACAATATTTGACGTAAAATATACAATTTTTACAATTAGCTGAATAAAACTCCAGAATCGTGCGATTAAACTACCAATTATTATACAAAAACTTTTTTTGTACGTATATAAGGTTTTAGTATTTGTAGCAAAAAACTTCTTCTTTCAAGTATTAGTTATCTATATAATTTTTGTTATAAGCCGATATATAATGTAATAAATGGTTAAATGAAACAAACCAAAAAAGTTTTTTTTTTTTTAAATGATTTTTAAATTTAATAAGATGAACTCATATCATTAAAAAAAAATTAATCACCCGCGTTAGTATAAGTGACACGAAGACATGGAATAACATAATGCAGGAAGTAACATACAGTACGTACTTTAATTTTTGTTTCGCTTTATTTCCTTTTCCATTCGTTTTCATTTTTACCTTGATCGCACCTAAATCCTACTATTCCTATGATATCTGCTACTTATTTTTAGATTATTTGTTATCTACTTATATTTTATCCACAAACACACAAATGTGACAGATTCTGGCAGTTTTCGTGGCAATTTTTTTTTAAATTTTGGCGAAAATGTGATTTTTTGATGATGAAAATATCAAAAGTCATTGACAGGTGAAGAATAATTTCATAAAGAAGATAGTTATATCGATTGAAATTAAAATGATACTGGATAAAGGAGTGCTTCTTCAGAAACTTTTATTCATGTCATAAGAGGCGAAATGAGATAAGGAAGCATGAAAATGAAAGCTGCTTAATAAATTATTTTTATTTATATCGACATGATGGTAATAAATATAACCTAGGTGTGTTCCAAAAAGCAGCACACTACTTTATAAAGCAGCGATATTAATGTTCTTAATCTTATAACTTTAACATAACATAGATATTTGAAACATTTTACACCTTATACTATATCCTATATACAATTATTAAAAATTACCATCGAGATCATTGCTTAAATGAAATGCAGACAGGATAGAGATGACTCAATCGGCCAAGCTTAGTCTTAAGTTGTCAACCCTTTTGACCCTTTTATCTGGGTATGTCACAAAGTAGAGGATAAATGATTGCAAATATCAAACGGGCTTTTTGGGAGCTATCTCATCGATGCCTTCCTGGTAAAAAAAAAAAAAAATATATATATATATATATATATATATATATATATAAATATATATAAACTGACAGATTTTGGCGAAAATGTGATATTTTGATATATATATATATATATATATATATATATATATATATATATATATATATATATATATATTCGCTCGCACGATGAGTCACTTTTGCTTGCATCACTCGAAGTCATTATTCATGAGTCTGTACATCCCCAAAAAGTGTGGGGTTCGTATAAGCGTACAAAATGTGCAAAATTAGACTTACGACATATTTTGAAACGAAAAAGGATTATGGTAGGATTAATTTATAAAACTAATCAAATCAAGTTTTTTTTATTCAAGAAGGCATTCGTCATGTTACAAATTTTACTAATTTTCAATGAATTATAGTTAATGTGAAGCTACCGTCTATTTGAATCGTAAATCCTGCTCATAAGAATCGAATTCAGGGAACCGTGACAGTAAAAATATTAGTTTTATAAAAATTTCGAAATAAATTCGTCGGTGAAATAATCAAGAGTGAACATTTATCTTCTCACGGAACGAAACATCACGTTAAGACCCAAGGGAGCATACAAAAACGTGTAAAGTATCTCATTCCTATTATCTCATTAAAATTATAAGGAAAAAAAATCGAAATTAATCATTTTTAATACCAAATCCAGAAATAGCAAATTATTTAGAAAATTCAGCGCATAAATTTATTTTGCTTATTGCTTACGGATACAATTACCATGGCCAAGTTTCGGTACTAATTTGTGTATTCTGTGCGTATTCTAATTTCTTCTTTTTGTTTTTCTTTATACGAAATTTACTTTTTGTTTATCTTTTTTTAAGTTATAAATAACCTGATCGCTGTGTAACCTAGTGGTACCAATATGTTTAGCATATTTACACAAAGTCGATGATGCTGACATTTATTAAATTAAAAATGGAAACGAAATCAAAGAAAGCCATAAAAACAAAAAAAAAAAATGTAATACTATGTGTAAAATGTAAAAAAAATCTATTAAAAATAGAAATATTATAATAAAATACATAATATGTATCGGTGCGTCAGGTGCCCTGCGTTTTAAAAACGATTGATGTGGATGTGAATCTGTTCGAAGTAACTTACGTTTTAATTAAATTTGACTAGAAACGACATAAATGATTAATTTAGGCTTCCTCCTCGAATGATGCTATTGATTTTATGTAACGAATTGAGAAATGTTGAAAAGTAAATAAATTACCTTTTTCGAAATATGAAAATGGAAAATAGTATTAATGATTTTATGTCCTTAGTTTCATCACATATACTTCTAGATTAGCCAAAAAGCTCCCTTCCTCCAAACTCGGTTTTTGGTTTGACAAAAGTTGAGGAATAGTTAATAAAATAAAAATAGTTTAATAAAATGAAATACTCATGTTTTACTCATCAATTAAGGCAATTGAACTTTTTTTTTTCCTTTTTTGTTTACTGTCTGACTTGTATAATTTAAATGAGTTTAATAAAATGTGTTACCACTTTGTAATATTGTAATATTTTATTATTTATGACAAAAAGAAAACGGTATTAATAAATAATTGGAGTAAAAAGGTTGTAATGTTATAGAGTGCTTTTTATGTTGTTTGTAATAATTATACATACTGCCTTTTCTTATTTTATATGAGTATATTTTTATGATTAAATAATAATATACTCATATAAGATAAGAATAATGTAAATCGTAACATGATTTTATCTATAAAACAAACTTAAGATTTAACAATATTCAAAGCAGCTGAGTCTTTAGAAATCACACTTGCTTATATTAATTAGTATATTTAATATATGTTTACATAATAAATTTCTTCAATAAAATAAGTCAATAACGTACCAATCAAAGTTAATATTTCTTTCCACGAATAATTTAAGAGATTATCGCAATGTACATACATACATACACTCGAAAAACATAACCCTCCTTCTGTCGCAGTCGGGTAAAAAGGATTTAAATTCCTTAGTAATCGTTATTGTGTCAAATAGTGTTTCCTTAAATGTCAAACAATCAACAACTTAATAAAAATCAAACTATAACCTTGGTGATTTAAGATTAGTTCCATATATCATATTTCATTCGACATTGCATTCGCGTTGATAATTATGGCTTGTTCCTCTGCAATAAGTCATTAATGTTTCATAGCTTGCTACTTTTTGATAAAATTAGTTTAAAAACGTTAAAAATCAATTAGTTTAGTAGTTTTAGAGCTTGTAAAAAAAAGTTTCGGTAATTATTCGGTATTGCGCCACCACCGATTTTGTGGCTTATTTTTTTTTTAGAAGTGTGTTATGACTTCAAAACATCATAACTAGTGTTGTTATGATGGCGCATGACCTTTTATGCCGTAAAAAAAAAAAAAAAAAAAATAAAAAAAAAAATGATCAGGCAGTGCTGCTCAAGAAAGCATACCAGCTTTATTTTGTATGCAGCATGCCAGCATGTAATTTCCAGGAATATATGTAAAAATTAAGTCGTAACCTTGAATTTTTCAAAATCATGCGTTGCAAACGCGCTGGAATAAAACATTAAAGTTTTTTTTAAAAATGCTTTCTAGTTCTAGCTGTTAATGATCTGAGTCTACAACAACCCGTTATATTGTCCATACGTATTTTGATGAAACCGCTTACACTCAAAAACAATGGCTAACATTTCTTTTTCGATTTGTGCATACTTTTTTGAGCATCTTTAAGAGTACGAGAAGCATACTTTACCGGCTGAGCACTTTACAATAGAATTGCTCCTAAGGCGTCACGTGACGCATCGACTGGTATCACAACCGGTCGCGACGGATCACAAAATGCCAATACATTAGAATTCGTTACCGCCTTTTTAAAATTTTTGAATAAATTGGGCTCGCTGTAAAGCCAACGCCATGATTTTTTTTAAAACATTTATCAAAGAAACTGCTACTTTTGAATGATTAGGAATAAACATTGATAAAAATTTTACTGCACCTAAATTTTTTTCTAAGTCTAATCTATCCTTTGGAACCAGCGTTTCTTTAGTTTATTGAATTTTTTCACTATCTAGTGTCACAACCTTCACACTAAATAATTATGTTCTCTACGTATTTAACTTCTTCAACAAAAAGTCTACATTTATCTTTATTAAATCTTAAATTAATTTGCTTAGCTATTTTTAGTAGCGCCATAAGACGTTTATCGTGTATTTCTTTACTCCAAGGAAGGTGAAGAAATTGGTGCCAAATAAAAAGTATGCTAAAAGTACATAAATCTGCATTCTCGTAGTCTAACGCCACAATCCAAAAACCAGCAGTAGTATCGAGCACCGAGAAGAATCGAGCTCCGTGCAACAGAGATGCCAGTTCAGATATGTTTAAGGAAGTTGAAATTGTGAGCGTTGCACAGCCTTATTTAGTTCACGAAGATCTAAACATATACGGATACAATTATTCTTTTTTACGATGAAAACTAATGGGTGAACTAATTGTGTTGAATTTTTTATACTTAGCTTTTTACTCTTGATATTTAGCTCTTCAATTTTTTCCAATTTAACCTTCAAACGATCTCGTAAGCTGTGAGGTATTTTTCTGCGTGTGCATATAACAAGTGCAATGAAATTATTGATAATTATGCAATACTTAGCAGGTAAGCATCGTAATCCCTTTAAAATGTCGTCATAATTTGACGTTTCAATAGAATAAATTTGTTTTACTAATCCTTACATCTTACATAATTTATATCCTGAAATAGTTTTATAGACCATATGCTATTGCAAAAGGTTATAATTAATGTTTTTGTACGAATGCATGGAATAACACAAATGCTTTTAAGGGGTATAGTTTTATGAGTATAAAACTAATTATTATGTCTTAGTATATGTATGTATATGATATAATCAATTTTATCACAACTCCTTTTATTTATCACATAAAAAAATATATCAAAGTTTGTCTGAAAAGCAGTTCGTACAAATACTAATTTTAAGCTCTCCATAATTATATGCGATTTTCGCACTTTTCACCTAGTGAATTTAATATTCTTCTAATTTTTTAAGAACAATATGAACCAATAATATTTTCTGCTTTTTTTTTGTAATAGGCACATCATCTTCAGAAAATTACTCAGTTGCCCTCTTTGGTAGAATATTGTTTATTTCTTCTTTCTTATTTTAGGTAAAGTGGAAATTTTTTGCTCCGTCGATATCCAAAGAGCCATAAGACTGTTATTTGTTATGGAGTATCAAACATCTTTATTTGGCCTACTTAGACATCTAGGTACCTGTAACCCTTCTTCTATATGGAGAAGAGGCCTTCGCTTAGCATTGGGTTGTTTACAGGCTGATACATCAGTATAGTACAGATCTATAGGAAAGTGTACGATGTTTGAAGTCTCAATCCTAACATTGTCTCGCTTTAGAAGCTGCCCATGGCATATTAACTTATGACCTTATTCATGGATTTAAGTGTTATTTTTGTGGCCTATAAATAGGAATATTCATAGTTGAAAACGTTGGTCGCTTTGTTGAATTTCCTGTTTCTTCAGAACTGTTAATAAAAAGTAGGCTCGTGTCTCTATCTTTGGAATTCGTCTTTTTGCAAATTATTCTCAATTCGTTCGTCGTTTAATATATTTTTGACGTAATTATAATATCTAAGACAAAAAAAAAATAGTTAATAGACCCTATAAATACAATATAACGAAAATATTACCAGAAACAAACCCAAGAAGTAACGTAACAGATAACAATACGTCGCTTCGTCGTATGCTATGTTAATGTCTAAGAAAATACCGTATTTCCTGATGAAATGAATCTGTGTTTTCTACAAGATCTTAGGGCCTACTGAGTTGTTTGAAAATAGTTACCATGTCGCGAACAACAAACGAGTCAAATGGATTTAAAAAAAAATCACTAACTAATATACTTTCTATGGTTAAAAAGTCGATAAAAATAAACATACCATATTTGACCTTTCTGGGCTTAGAATATATAACAATTCGTTGTTGTTGTATATATTTTAAAACAGTTATACTGGTAAAAAAATTATGCTTAAGTTAATCAGTGAAACAATTCGAACAAGTTATTTTAAAACAGGAAATAATTACATCTTAAAAACTATTTAAGAAAAGTCTGTACAAAAAAGAGGCAACTGATATAATCATAATTATTAGTAAAAATTAATAATTTTGTTTACATTTATATACGTATTTAAGTCAGACCTCAATATATAAATACACGTAGTATGCATGTACTATATACCTATACGTTGGCATTTTTTTTAAAATAAATTTGTAAGTTATTTTGGGTCGGTTGTGGAATGATTAAAGGTAAAATTAAAAAAGGGAAAACATTTCACAAAGGTTTTGTTTACTGCCGTAACATAAAATCCAATAGCGTGACATTTTTTAACCAAGCGTAAATGGAATCATTCACCGTAAACAAAGTTTGGGACTCCTTTGTGACAATTTAAAATTTTGACCATTCCATGAACACTACCAGGACATGGCATATTTACTGCCTATTGTAGACAATTTTTTTGAGAATGACATTAAAGAAAAATAAAATAACATTTTTATTTCTAACTTAATTATTTTATAGTAAAATACTATAGATTACTTAATTATTTTATAATAAAATATTTAGTTCCGAAATCATATTAATTTGAATAAAGAAGTGGAAACATTAAAGACAAGATGAGGCTATTGACTAATTTTTTTTACATTTTTTGTTCAATAAGAGCTACCTTTTTATCTAATTGAACCTTTTTACTTCTTATATAATCTACAAAAAAATATATAAGTTGGAGATTGTTTTTTTCTATTTGAACGTGCTCTTTTCGTGAATATTCATTAGTTAAATGTGAAAAATGTTATATAATATCTATGTAATTATACATTAGATTAGAACAAGAGTTGATATAACTCTTTAAATAATAAGGTACACAGTTATTTTTTTATTTGCATGCGCTAATTATAATTGTAACACGTCTTAATATCTTATTTCCTATTTCCTTATTGTATTTCCTTATTGTCAGAAAATAAATATATTTAATATGATATCTCTAAATTTGAAAAAAGCTATTGCTATTAAAAAAAAATCTGCTATTGATAGACCTTTGGTTTTATTTTAAATATTTGTATTTTGCAAGAAATAAATAATTTTTACACATTGATAAGAAAATATGTTTTAAATATTTTATATCTCACTACCGCGGCATCCGCGTGTTGATCTCACCAAGTATGTTTCCTGATAAACTTTATAAAAGTATATTAGAGTTCCTAGAAATAATAACGTAAAATGCTGACGTCACTAGTTCTCCATTTGTTTGTTTGTTGAAAGCAATATAGTGTATATTGCTTTCTCATCGGCTCTAATCGACAGCTAGTAATAATTTTTTTTTTGTATTTTGTCATGTGTGTTAGCGAGTTAACAGTGAATGACAAAGATAAATGAAGTTAGCCTCGATATATTGAGAGTGACGTATTAAAATAAATTGTAACGATGAGTCAAGTCAGCTATTTTATGGACCAACGATGATATGTGGGATATGAAGAAGCGGGGCATTCTTCTATTGCCCGCCGTAGCTCGCCTCCAGATCGATTAGCATTTAAAAGCCGAAATGATAAATTAGAAATGAGTCAGACACAAATTAATTGACACCTTATTATAATAATGAACTATTTGACTACGTGGTTTATTTTTATTGCTATTATTTTATTTCATTATATGTTAGAATAAAAATGTGTATCAGTAAGTTCAATAATAAAATGAAAAAAAAAAATTAAACAATTAATACACACCGTCAAAAATTTTCCTGTAATGAGGCATCTAAATCTATAAACAAATAGTATCTTACCCAGTATAAATTTTATTATTATTTTTACGTAAGCTAAAAAGGATGAAGAGGTTAATGGTATTAGGCGAAGAATGTAAATCATTCAATTACGAACGAGAAATGCTTAAATTTTTTAAAGACATTTTTTTAAATATTATTATAAATAAATCCACAAATTTGATAATTATTTAAGTATAATAGATATGATATAATTTCAATATTAAAACTAAATTACTTCAAGGTAGGTACTAAACAAGGAAACCATTCCTAGTACAAACTATATTCAAAGAATTTAGATTAACTGAACTGAACTAAATCAGCCTCCAGCCAGCAAACGTCCCACAACTGGGCAAAGACTTCTCCATACAGGGAAAGGGTTCGAGCTAAATCCACTACGCTGCTCTACTGCTGGTTGGTGGATAATTTCCCTACTATGAGTAACGATCGTTAACAAGTGTCTATGATAACAACCGGGACCGACTGCTTCACGAGGTCTCCGAGGCGCAGTGAGGAGACTCACAAGGACATACACCGAGAACAGAAATAAATATTATATAATCTGGTATACAGATACAAATATCTGCCCCGTGCAGGAATCTGCGACCGCCGACGTTTATACTAACTCACACCACTATTACCAGAACGGTTTGAAATTTTGATATGCCATGTGAAAACTTTAAACTCAGAATATATTTAAAGTTTCTTATTAAAATAAGGTATTGCTGTCATTTTATAATAATAATAATATATTAATAATAAAAAAAAAAACAACTAAGTATTTATTTTAAATAAACCCGCAATGCACTCTGATTTTGTTTGAAATTTAATGTTCAATGAATACATTAATACGAACTTATGGCTTAACGGCTTTGAAACATGAATAAAATATATATAAATTCGAAATAAAAATAGAGATAAATTTTACAATCAAATAGAACCACATGCATTACTTTATTGCAACTACTTATGAAACATTGACATTAAAATATATTTTATGTATTTTAATACCTTTCTAAAATTTACCAAACTAATTAATCTGCATTGCAGATATAACAACTTTAAATTGATAAAATAATTTAAAAAAAAAAAACATATTGTTTCTTTATAAACTTAAACATAATATACCGAAATAGCTACAATTAAAAATAATATGCACAAATAACAATAAAAGTTTGAGAATTAATCGCTTATAAAACAAACAGCAAAGCATGTTATTCATACTTGTACATATGAGTATGTTGTATCCTTAAAATCGTAATAAAATCAAGTGTAACTACTAATATAGTATATTATAAATTCAAATATTTTAAGAACTCTTAATATATCAATTTATAATTTTAAATTAATTTAAACAACTCTATTTTATTTGTCGTGGTTATGTTTTTGTTTTAATTTATCAAGCCGTTGAATATGTATGTATGTATACGTATATATGTAAGTAGGTATGTTGGTATATATGTGTGTATAAATTAATAAATAAAAATGTTAAGTAACATATACACGGTCGTCTATTCTTACATACACAATATACAAATATTACCATCCAGACTCGGGAATAGATCTCGTAATCTTGGAGCGGAAAGCAGGGTCACTGCCAATTGCGTCGGCGTGATTTATTTCAACGTGATTTATTCAACATATCATCGTCATATAAACCAGTGTCGTCTGCTGAACGTAGGCCTCCCCCATCAACCTCCAGAGTGACTGGTTTGAAGCAGCCTCCATAAAACGGCTTCCGGTGACTCTTCTCAATTCATCTGTTTATCAGAGGACGGCCGTCCGACGCTGCGCTTGCCGGTACGTGGTCTCCACTCGAGAGCCTTTCTGTTCCATCGGCAGTCAGTTCTACGAGCTCTATGCTTAATATGTGTAAGACTTTAGGGGCCACTTTTACGGCCGGGTCTGTAAAATCGGCTGCCGACTGTATGGATCAGCAACCTGTTGTTTATATCGTCCACAGGAACGTAACCGTCAAAGGAATCAAAACGATTAAATTATTCGAGCTGAAAGTTCTCGGGGTTTTGGATATGTGCAATAGATGGTCAGAGTATAGACTTCAGCAGGCGAGACCATTCCAGCTTAACACTGATATTCAATGTGCCTCTAATCAATATGTGATCAAAAAAATACTGGCTTAATGATTTCTTGTAGCTTACTTAGTGAAATTTTCAAAAACGCTGGATCATGTATTTATTAATTTTTAATAGAGTTTAAAAATCAAGTTTTTTTTAAACTAATGTCGTCTATAATTATTATACTGCAATAGAGAAAGTCAGCAATGAGTCGGCACATATCTGCTTAGAAATATAATTATATATAAAAAAATAAGAGAAATCTTAAAACATTTGAAATTTCAGCAGTGGCAATTCAAAATTCATAGTAATTTTAAAATATATACAATTATTTCCTTTAAAATTTTAATGACACATATTAATTACAAGATAACATATTAACAAGTTAATTATACCCGTTCACGAACCTGCAACAAACAAGTAGGAAAAAGACATTTAACTTAGAACCAGTGAGACTATTCCGCATTATTATTCATCGGAGTGTTGAACTTGTTGTGAATAATAAAGGTAAGGTGGTACAGGATAGTCTGGAAAGTTTTATAGAGTAATTATTCAGAGCAAACGGCACACAGATTTTCCAAATGGATAGAAGACGAGGAATATGAAATTGAAAACTTTAATATAATAACCATACTCTCATAATTATAAATACCTATGAAGATAAGCGTAAATTCTTCAATTTTCCATCTTAGGATTCTCGTCGACGATATGAGTACAATGTTTAAATTACTTTTCATCAAATTCTTCTGGGTTGGTAACGTTTCATCCTAACTTGATCCATAGTAAACAGAGTTCTTAAAAAAAAAATGTTTAACGTTGACCTAACAAGTTCTGAGTTTTTATAATATAATTTATACATAGATAACTAATTTATCTTTGTACCTGTTAATATTTATGTTAATTAATTAAAATAATAGTAAAATTGCGGTATTTCGTTAGTGTATTAATAAAAATCGTTACCACGAGTATAATTATTCTTGTGCCGTAACAAGCTGTCACTACTTTTGAAAGAGCGAAAGGTTACTGAGAAATATCACGTTAAAGCTATTAATCTAACAACACATTTTACTCTCAGTTTATAAATTTTAATAAAAATCGAGTAATAATGCTCGTGTCGGTGTATTGCATGCACATTACTCATTACATACAATGTAACCATCTCTAAATGAATTTGTTTCTACTACAGATTCGAGCGTAATCCAGAATTTCTCCTGAGACATGCAGGATTCATTAGGATGTTTCCCTTCACAGCGAAGCACAAGATTAATTTTAAGTAGATTAGACCTTAGACGTTTTCAGGCTACGCAAACGTCTGCGTTAACGTTGCTCTAGAAACGTTAATATTATAGCCTTAAACATTTGAAAAATCATTTTTTTTTTTTTTCTCTTTGAAAAAATATTTTCATAATTTACATACACATTTTATTTTTTGAAAAATCAATGGTGCTAGCTAGATGTTTTTTCTACTGGAACATCATATATACGACGCGTTGGCGCAGTGGTCACAGCAACTGGCTAATGCGCTGACGGTCGCGGGTTCGATCCCCGCACATGACAAATATTTGTATCACATTTGTATAGGCCATACAGATGTTTGTCGTGGTCTGGGCGTTTGTGCTTGTGTATTGTGTGTGTATCACATCCTACTGGGGGCCGTTGAGTGTGAGACGTTTATTTATTTATTATTTATTTATTATATATTCTCAGAGAGTAGTATTTTTATGTTTGACGTTGATCAGTCTTATTAGCTATTGCTACTTTTTTGGATAAAATGTCAAATATAATCACAGAAATTTGATAGTACAATATAATGAGTACCAGAGTATGATTTATAATTGAGATAAATTACTGTATTGGGATAGTAGACAGACATATAGCCAGACTAAGCAACAGACGATAAACTTTGATGATTTTGGTAAAAACTCAATGCAAAGTACAAATAAAAATTTCCATTATTCCATTCTTGAGTATTAAATAATTAACAGTGACACATCTGGCCTTAATATATACTAATATCAGGTTGTGATAATAATGTTCATTAGTATAACTGCATAATATGATATTACACATATTATAACAGTAGTTAAAGAGATTTATAGTATTATTAGTGCACGTTACTATAATATATGTAGAAATAGTATTTCTCCCGACTTTACCCGTGAATATTCGAAATTAAAATATTCAGTTTTTTTTGTTAGGTAGAAAAATGACGTAATGATGTGCTTTTAATTTTAATATTGTATATTAATATAATAAGCTCTCTAAAACTCTCTAAAAGCTTTGCAGTTCTTGTATATCATTTAGGTTTTGCGCATTTGTAAAATAAATGTTTTTAAATTTTAAGATTAAATACTCAAAATTCAGATAAAAATAAAAATAATAACACATTATTTTATTTAATGAAAAGTATATAATAATTATTTTGATGTATCCACTGTGCTTTTGCTTGTGAAAAACATGAATCATTTGATGGACTGTTTTTATTTAAATGATAATAAATAAATAAATATAAATATTAACCAACAATCACACCACGTTAACCTAGCCCCGTGCTAAGTTCGTAAGATCTTGTGTTACAGATACTAGGAACGGAAATAAATTTAAGATATAAATACATATATACATAAATACACATCCATGACCCGGTGCAGACATCTATATTCGTCATACAGATTATCTGCACCTGGCGGGATTCGAACCCGCGACCGCTGCGTAAAGTGTCCAGTTGCCTGACCACTCGACCAGCCGGCCGTCGTTATAAATCAAATATACTGTTAAGTCGCATTTTTCTACACATAATATTTACTGATAGTATTATTAACGTTATGGACAATAAAATGGACCCTTGAGGCAAAATATATATTACTCGCCGCCATAACTCTGTGCCCATAAAGATAGTTATCGGTACATAATATATGTATGTATAAAGTAATACAATACATTATCGTTATTACGAACTTACGACTTTGTTACTCAGCCATATTAATATTATTTCCAAATACACGATTAACATAATACTGACTTGTTGCAATACTTAAATAAATTAAAAAGCAAAAAATAAAATTTTATTATTCTTTAAGGATAATTCATTATTTTACTATTAAGGGATTTTGTCCTAAAATTAATATGTATTATCAACTTAAAAGTCTAGCACATTCTGACAGACTCATTGTAGTCAATTACCCTTTTGTAGATAATACGGTATATACACTCCATCTTTGCCGGCGGGCACGAGTTACGTTTTTCCGGCTATAGCATATTGAAGCACGCATATTGAACCCTTTTCAATCCGACGACAAGTTAAACCTAGGTTCGATCTCATTAGAATACATTTGCTCTTTGGACAAATGTCAATTCTCATCATTAAAGATAGCTTTTGTGCTGTCAAGGTTAAGGTGGAGGCTGCTTTGAACCGGTCGCTCTGGAGGTCGATGGGGGAGGCCTACGTTCAGCAGTGGACATTCAATGGCTGATATGATGATAATGATGATGAATATTTTTAAAACCAGTAGCGGACCCGGACCGGAGACCGAATTTTCATTTGATTAAGACCAGTGCCTGATTAAAGTAACTTGATGCCCTAAGCAATTTTCCCCTGTGGGCCCCCCTATCCTTAAGTGTTAGGTGTGAATCCTTAAGTACAAAGAATTAATTGAAAAAAATGTGAATACATATCGTAGGTAGAATATGTATGTGTTGTTGTTTTGCCGGATAAAAATTATCGATAGTTGACGATAGTTATCGATAATTATCGGTTCAATTTTCGGACGACGAAAAAAAAAAAAACGAAAAAAAAAAAAAAAAGGTCATCCGGCCTTCAGCATGGACATTTTCCTCCGTACCCTATAATAATAATAATAAAAGCCTTTATTAACAATCTTACATTTTACATTTCATCTTATATCTATATATTACTTAAATTAAACATTGTTGTTAATGAAACGCAACGTACTTAAATGTTGTTAGTTGTATTAGACACCGGTTCCGTGATTGTCTTGCTCTTGGCATAGGCCTCCCCAAGTGTTCTCCATAACGATCTATCCAGTGCCATCCTCATCCAACATGGTCCTGCCACCTCCTTGATATCATCCTCCCATCTTCGAAACTGTCTACCTTTACTTCTCTTTCTATATCTAGGGCACCATACCGTTACTTCTTTCGTCCATTTATCTGTCTTACTTCTTGTTAAGTGTCCTGCCCATTTCCATTTCAGTTTTTTGATTTGGTATTTTATATCTATAACCTTGGTTTGTTTTCTGATTGTTGTTAACTTAATTTTGTCCTTTAATTTTATGTTGAGTATACTTCTTTCCATTCGGTGTTGACATGTTTCCAGGGATTCGACATTTTTCTTTGTACAACTCCATGTTTCGCATCCATAAGTCATACTTGGCAGAATACACGTGTTGAATACTTTGTTTTTTACTTTGATGGGTATATTCGAGTTTTTCATGACGTTTTTCAGAGCCCAATACCTCCTCCGTACCCTATACGAATACCTAAAAAAAAAAAAAAAAAAAAAAGGTCATCCGCCGTTCAATATCGACATTTCTCCTCCGTACCCTATCCGAATACCTAATAAAAAAAAAAAAACAAAAAGGTCCTCCGCCGTACCATAATTATCGATAATATATTATCTAATACCACAATATTATCGATAATTATCGGATGGCACAAAATTATCGATAATTATCGGATCGCAAACAATTATGAATAATCATCGAATGAAAAGTTATCGATAGTTATCGATATTTATCGAATGAAAAATTATCGAGTACTTACGAATTATCGATAATTATCGCACACCCCTATCCCATGCTAGGTGGGGTCGACACAACATGATTTCGTCTCTGTCATGTCGTCTCTGGTGCCCCCCAAGACGGGATGCCCTAAGCAATTGCTTAAATAGCTTATAGGCTAATCCGGCACTGATTAAGACTATGAAGCCACACGAGTTGATGAACTAAACTCCGCAATAGACAACAACGAATCTCTTTAGATAAATACAATCACAATTATAAGGTTAACTTTTTGATGATTGAAGATCATAAATTTAATCACTATGTATAATTTTAAGAATCAAATCCTGACTCTATTTTGATTGGACAATTGATCTTTTACGGCATGCACGACATGACATGACTAAGATAAGTCTAAGCTTTTGCTTATGAAGAAATTTTCAAAGGCTCAATTATGAAACGGGAACATTGTCAATAAATCTGCATATAATGGGATAAATTCTGAGACGTATGTATATGTAAATTCGCTGTTGCACATTCTTTTACTTACTAGTAGAAGATGCATTTTCTTAATTATGGCACATTTACAATAGCCGTACTATTAAATAAATAAAAAAAAAAAACTTAAGTAATCTGAATCAGTTTAATTTTAAATTTCCAGTCAATTAGTGTTAACTAACTGATGACCGTTCTGGTGTAGTGGTGCGAGAAGTCGCCTCAAACCGCGTGCCGGCGGTCACGGGTTCGATTCCCGCTCGGAGCAACTATTATGTATTTGTTCAAATATTTGTTTCCAATCTTGGTATATGTCCTTGTAGCTCGCTCCACTGTGCTTCGGAGAGCACGTAAAGCCGTCGGTCCCGGTTGTTATCACAGACACCTGACAGCGATCGTTTCCCATGGTAGGGAAATTATGGAGTGGAGCAGCGTGGTGGATTAAGCTCCAACCCTTCTGCTAATTGGAGAAGAGGCCTTTGCCTAGCAGTTAGAGATGTTTACAAGCTGATTTAGTGGTTTATACATCATAATAAAAAAATCTAATAAATATAAATGTAGCAGCCACTGTTCTATTTGTTGGTTTTTATAATATAAGTGATCCCATGTCTCCTCCAAGCCCGTTTCGAGGAAGGCCATTGCTGGGATTTCAGTGGATAAAATTTCAACATAACTCGATTTCGTCCGCAAAAGCCGGATATCTTTTTACTCTGCGTCAATAAAAAAGCAAACTCAAGTTTGTTTTAAATTAAATTAAGGTTGATTAAATTAAATTGAAGAAATTCGCCGGAAGTCGTTAGATGGAGGTTGCTTCGAACCGGTAGCTCTGGAGGTCGATGGGGGAGGACTACGTTCAGCAGTGGATATCCAATAGCTGATATGATGATGATAATGATGATGAAGTGAAGGTAGATTAGTTCATTTAATCTTCGGCTAAGGGAATATAAAATTAATATTAATATAGTGAACACAAATCTTCCTTTAATTTTCCAATGAGACATTTTTCAACCACTTACATTACATCACAAACAAAGTTAAAAAAAAAAAAAAAACTGAGTTGTTGTGTAGAAATAAATTACATTAATGTTTACTTCATATTCAAATACACAATATAGTATTAATTATTCACAAATACTAAGTCAATAACATAAATTTTTTATCATTTTAATAAAATCTAACTTTATTGATATTTAACATTTTACGCAACTTAGGCACGAAACGAATGTAAAATGATGACAGCATGACTTTACGAAAAATCAAAGGTCAAAGATCTTAAAATTACTTTGTAATAAAAGTCGAGAAAATGGCAAAGTCAGGATATCTAATTACGTTTCAACATCGAAAAGAACAGATAATAATATACAAAATTTAGGTCTAAAGAGGGTTGAAAGAAACCACATTACAAACATGGAATTATCAATTTCCTCGCGTTGACAAGAAAATAATTATATTTAAAGAAGCAAGGTCATGTATTGTCATTGTTTGGGCTATCATGAAGAATAGAGATATAGCACAGATTATGTATATTTTTAAATAACTTATTGATAATAATAATATGTTAAACGTAATAAGAAGTGCTACCCTCTCTTCGATAAAATAAATAATTAATAAATAATGTGATTGATGCTATCTATTTACATTATAATAGGCGGAAGCAGATAATTTGTATTGTCAAAATATAAGCGAAAAAAAAAAATGCCCCTATGTGACATTCTAGAAAAATCACAACCAAGATAACTTTTCATTTTACGTTTTAAAAATAAATATCTTTTTATCTTATCCGTTTGCAGTTATGTAGCGATGATCTCGCCTTCCTCTTAACATTAAATTTATGACTTGCTATAAAATTTTAACATCAATATTTTATGGAGCCAACGATGATTTAAAGAATAACATGTAAGCGACGCACGTCTTATACGATTCTTCGATACAGTTTCGGACGCGATATTAAATGAGAAAAAAAAAACTTTTCGAACTTAGTTAAACTTGTATTACGTTTTTTGAATTTATATCTCACGTTTAATCTTTCACTTGAGTTGCTAAAAGGCCTATTGAACTACACATCTTTTATAGCAAATATTGCTATAACTTTATATCACGGAAGCGTATTATTCTAATAATATGAAACTTCCGCAAAAGGTAAAAAGTTGCTTTCTATAGCTAGCAATCATAGAAGTTAGTGTTCTTGTAAATGTAAATTAGTCATTCGATTTAGTAATACTAAACGACACCAAAATAATAATTATCCATTTTGTTTAATTGTGACGGAGCGGAACCAATAGACATTTTACTTAATCTCACTCAATTAATCTAAAAATCGGAATGAATTAACTACTTACTATATAAGTAGGCAATTACATAAAACTTATGCCTTTATGATTCTAATTTTATTACCTGATATAAATAAAATCACTCGACTAGTAAAAAAAAAATGTCTGAAAGTGAAATGAAATATTCATAAATAAGCAAATCTTTATTCCAAAGTAGCTATAAATTGTGTCCCTTTTCTTTGAGATTCAGTAATGGGCTCTACGTACGAAATGTGGCCCTCAAAGGTCCAAAATTACCCTTCGTACGACACCAATGTGGGCACTAAGGTAAAAGCGCCCAATCAATCTCTATTGTTAAAATGGATAGTCTTATTTTTCAGATGGAGGCCTTTCGTGTACTTAATGTATTATATTATAGGGTTTTTATTTATATTTTTGTAATTGGTATAGGATGTATGTAACAATAAATATTAATTTTAATATGCTTACATTAAAATAATAAAATATTCGATATAGGCTTTTCAACAACTCCAACATTTGTTAAAAAAACCTCCATATAGGTATTTCTGAAAATAATTTATTGGAACTTTTTAATTTCTTTTAAAATAAATAAATTCATATAGACCGTTAATATATACATATATCTATACTTCCAAGCGGAACGTGAAAAATTGCGCCATGGGATTATCTACTAGGGCAGGGGTCGGCAACCTTTTTTGGCAAAGAGCGAAATTTCACTAAGGGTCTACAAATTTTATGTAAAAGAAACATAAACATAGTCCTTTTAAAGAGCCAACAAAAATCTTTAAGTAAATATTTGATCGTATTTTTCTGCATTATTCATGTGTTTGATAAGCAATCATAGCATAGATCCCATTTTTTTTGCAAAGAGCCACAAAAAAAAAATGAAAAAGTGCCACAAGCGGCTCGCGAGCCACCGGTTGCCGACCCTTGTAATAGGGCCATTATAGAAAAGGGTTGTCTGTAAAGTCGGTTTATGTACGATCGTTTTACGTGATAACGTCACAAGAAAACATTGATGAAAAAAGTGTGTGTGATTATGTATGCACGTAAGATGTTATATTTATAATAAAACGATGCGCCGAGTTCGTGGCGCGCGCCATCTGTACTTTTCACTTACATACTTGTAGCGTAACGTAATTGTTATTGAAGTTAATGGCAAATAGCGACAGATGGCGGTTATGGAAATTAATTTTAATATCTTACAATTTTATCGGAAATATTTAACTTTATTTTATCAAAATATCGTTCAATTGATACGAACTAAAAAGTAATTTAATAAAATTAACACATTAGAAAAAGACACTAATTTCTGTATATAAATTTTAAAGTTAAGTTATATATATCTTGTAACTAATATGAATCATAATAAGATGATAAACAAAAATGGCTACTTGCAATGCATCATATTTTCTAATAATTAGTAGTTAATAGACGAAATAATAAAAACTGAGAAATAAAATGTAATACGAATATATAAATACTAGTCATCTTTTATTAGTACAAGCTTCTTTAAAAAGAGTTCACGTGTTGGTTGATTGCTGACGCTGTCTCTTCTACTCGGACACATTGTCCAGTGGAGTGTAAGAGAGATAGATACGTCACAAGCCGAACGCTTAGGCTGATCTTGTCTTTCTATCACTTGTTCCGCGCTATCGTTCGCGGAACGTGACAATGAGTCATGCTTTTTCCTGCATGCAGCCGGCTTTCATCGATATACTAGACTTTAGCACGTCAAAATGTAAAAAGTAACTGTTAAAATGATTCAAAATCGTGAGGCCTTACAGCTTTGAACGTAGTTTTAAAAATATCTCGCATTAGAGTTGCTTTCATATGTGCAGTAGTTCGTTCCTAATAGTTCTTTAACAAACTTTTTAATATTCCATTATACAAGTTTCTTTTTTTTAAGCATCTGTCACCTTCAGAAAGATAAATGGCTTTTTTTTTCTTCTAATTCATCGTATCTTACCTTGCATAATGATATTAATGATCTCACGCAAACCAAATTTCTCGGTGGATATCTACTAAATCCTTGTCAAATGAAATTAAAAACATTATTGTGTCTAGAATGTAATTTCGCCGAGATTTCACTAAGATTAGTTCGTCCTTTTTTAATTTTCCTTCTGGGAATTGCCTCAATTCCCCTGGTGAATAATGAAGACTGTTGCGCTTTCAGCTTTTTTTTTCATTTATTTTACTGCCCCGAGTTCGAGAGTTAGCTTAAAGTTTTAGTGAAGTTTGATTAACTAGTTTAACTTAAGGAAAAATATATGAAAGAAACGACTGAAGTTTTATATATTTACATTTTTACACTTTAATGGTTATATATTACAATGTTCTATTAATAAAGAATGCAAAGATATAAAAAATATAGAAATAAGTCGTAGTAAATCATTAGTTAAATAAATTATTGAAATAAATCTATCATCATCTAGATTTCAAATTCAACAGTTTAAAAGCAAACGTTTCTGCTTTGTTTGAAGGTATATACACGATTCCCTAATTACCGTGATCAATAGCTATTGGCTTTGATCGGTTCCATAGACAGAAACGTCGCTTGCTTGTTTTAATTAAAGACCCGACTTGCTTAGTGATGTATAAATCCACAGCTCTATTAGCGATTAAAACATTATTATTTGATAATAAAACAAAAATTGTATTTATTTAGTTTAATATTAAAAAAAAGTGTTTTTGTAATAAAAAATCGTTATAAATATTAAGGCTGCAATCATATTAACGTTTCCCAAGAATATTGTTTTTCCGACGTTTATATATATATATATATATATATATATATATATATATATATATATATATATATATATATATATATATATATATCGCTCCTTAAATACAAAAGCACCACAAGTCAAAAAAAGCAAATTATACAGGAGCGGCATTTGAAAAAATAATTTCGATTATTTTATGATTTTTATATGAACTATTTGTATTACGTACATTTCTTCGGTATCAAAAGATGCGTAATTAAATAACCTATTTTTCAATAAAGCAATCTGAACCAAGAAATGGAGGATGGAAAGAATGGACTTTCGAAAAAATGCAAATAAGTTAGTTTTGTATATAGACTTCGACTTCGAGAACATTAAAATTTTAAAAATTAAACCACCATAATTACGTAAATTCGAGTTTTATTGTCAGTTGTCAACCTCAAAAAACTTCAATTTAAGAAAAAAAAAACGGCACATACTAACTTACTACATAGTAAACTTGCTAAGGTAAAACAGTTAAATCTTTTCATGGGATCATAAATTAAGTCTAAATTAATATTGACTATATTAGTAGGGAAGAGTAACTTTAAGTTAAAAATAAAACAAACCTTTTCAGCTATAAAAACGAAGATACATAAAACTCTTGCATAGAATTAACAAAACAAACATAAGAATTATTGTAAAAATAAATACACTACCTAGGTATTGAGCTGGCTCCCTTAAAGGTAACAGCTTTCAGTTACAACAATATAGGTACTTATAATTATTCTCACATTGAGCTAACGTTCACTGAAACCTTTTTTAAAAAGCGATTAAATAAATTATAACTAAAAAATAACTATACTTTAATAATTAAAAATTTTACGCTATAATCGCGATCAAATGAGACTTAAAATAGAGTAATTTTAAAAATAAATTTGATGTTTCTAAATGTGCGGAACTATTATTAGCTTTCTATTTCTATGTAAATTATGTATTTGTGAAAATGTTTTAGCTGTTGTTTTTTCTCAAAATTAAATAAATACTTTGTATTGTTTTATCATAGTTAAAACGAAACTAGACTAATTTATAGGTTACTGGACTTCAACCTTAGGACTTAAATGTTACGATAGAACTTACGATTACGAAGATACTCAATGTTTATTGTGTTTATGTACATAAACATAATAAACATTGAGCATCTTCTTTGAAAAGCTGTATTAGCTTACTTATATAGATAGACATGTATGGTCTATGGAATGCAGTTCAATAATGAACAGTACCTTATGTATACCAGTAGCTGTCTAAATACTCCTAAATATTTTATCAATTAAACGAATTTTGCTATCTATAATGAATTGTATCTAAATAGTGTCTCGCAGTTAAATAAATGTTTTGTCACTGAGTTACGATAAGATCATTACTCCTTTGCTATTATGTATTTAAATGAAGCATTAAAGCTAAGTTAATCAACTTGGTCCATAACAGTGCGTTTGAGAAACAGCGGTAACTTTAACTTAAAATTGTATTAGCAGTTATAGTCTTATAAAATAAGGCACTCAAGGAGTAAGACACCTTCAAAATTAATTATTTCCCGATTATATTCATTCTGCGTGAATAGGAAAGGTTAAAAGTAATAATTTAAAATTGTATAAATAGCGGGGTATGTAACAATTAATTCATTATTCGGACACCCACCACCTCAGTCCCCCGAGACCATGAACGCTGTAAAGGGTCCGAAACGTAGGTATGTAATTTAAAAATCTTTAAAATGTAAAGTTTTCTAAATAAATAAACGCAATAAAATCCGGTCTATACTTTTAATTAAATGAGTAAAATTCACGTAAATATAAGAGAACAGTATATCAAGACTAGGAGACTGCTCGCCGACGCTAGATGGGTGCTCGTTAACGCTAGGTGGCTGATCATCAACTCTGGGTGATGGTGAATTAATATTAAGTAACTCCTACTTATCCACGGCTGATTGTGGAAAGTCTTGAATGCTAGGTGTTGTGCCAACTGTGCTTGTGGTTGTTGCTTTTCATCGGAATCTGACTGGGCTTTGCGGTTTTCAGAAAATCGATCTTCATACATAGAATCTTTGACACTATAATCGGAAGAGAAATATTTTAGGTTATTTATAGAACTGGAGCTACTTAAAGAACTAGAACTAGAACTGCTCGAAGAGCTAGAATTCATCAAAGGAAGAGTCACAGTCTGAGTCTGTTTCTTGGATAACTACAGATGGTTTATTGGATATTCTGTGTTGTGGAGGCGTTGCTTTAATATCTTCGTTATCTTCACCGGAGTTCAGAATACCTAAAAAAAACTGACTGTCCGGTAGAGAGTTAACGTCATCAGCATCATATTAATGATAAATAATAGTAGTACCTACCTGTATCAACCAATTTACCTTCTCGTAAATAGGCGTTATAATTCTATACAATAATCTGTGGGTAAGTAAAATTTTAATTGGTTTTAATAGCTCTTCTAAATTAATTTGTTCAACCCATAAGATTACTCCAAAAAATACAAAAACTTTTAGACATAATAACATTAAAACTAAAAATTGCTTTTTAATGTACAATAAAATATATTTAGAGATCACTTTCAAATACAAAGATACCATATTTCGAAATATGTTACTTTAGCATAAAGAAATAAGAAAATAATTCTAATATTTTTTCGCAAAATTAACTTAATTCAAAATATGGTAGTATTGCATTAAAAAAAAAGAGAAAATATAATATTAGTAAATGCAAAACTAGCCTATTTCGAAATATTCTACTATTGCACGTAAAAATGATAACATACTTACATGTATGTGATCTGCAATACAAATATATTTTTTAAGGTGGCACTTTTGAATATATAATTTCACCTGCCTTTTAGTAGTTCTTTGGAATGTGGTAGTTTTTCACAAAAATGCATGTGCTCGTGCCGAATGACTGTTGACAAGTGAAAATGTGGTACTTTTGCGCGGAACTCAGTTGCAGAAAGGGTACAAAACAAAACTAACGTGTGTGCGTTTACGGGTGTTTTTAATCATAAGACGACGGCTGTTTTTGCAAAACATTAAAGTTTCATCGTTTAAGATGCATTTTATGCAAAAAAATCAATTTTGATATTTTTTGAAATGTGTGACTTTTGTATTTAAGGAGCGATATATATAAATAATTTTTCGATATAGTTACATAAACTTTTTAAAAAGACAATTTTTGCTTCGACACCTCTTTTACTTTGAATAGACCAGGTAAGTACAGGAAGGGTCGAAGAGCGACCGATAGAATCGAGTACTTCGCTGATCCGTGTATTGAAAATAGTGATTTATGTTATAGAAAATAAGGATCAAAGCTTAGCTGTTGATGTGCGACATATTTCTGTCCTATTTAAACAAAATCAAGCAGTGTATTATAAAATGTTTTATCAATTCATTTTATTTTTAAATATCATATACACAAAGGTTTGATTTATTTATCGCATTGCTATTGTTTTTCATGTACCTATTAATTTTCTTTTCTAGGACGTTATTATACTACGTTTAGATTACTATGTTTTTATTATATTATTCGATTAGCTTGCATTGTAATTCAATTTAAAATCTACCGACCCTTACAACTAGGTTGAATTATTAATTTCATGTCCAAAGCAAGGAGTAGCATAGAACACTTTAATAGTCTGGTTTGTTACAAGGGTTAATATTCTGACCTTGTTTGAAAGGCTTCGAAACTTTATAATATCGTTAATGATACGACCTATATGGGAAAATGATGTGAACATGTTCAGCCGCTTAGTTTTCTTAATTACAATTCCATATTTACATACACATTTATAAGATAACAAGTAATGACTTATTGATTTATAAACGATCATCATCAATCTAAACAATGAATACATGACGATTTTTGGTAAATTTTACTTCTAATGGAATAAGAAACGATATTAAAAATATAATAATAATAATGTATATAATAAACATTAGTGCAAGTGTTTGTATGGCCTTCTATAATATTATATTTTTTGAATATATAAGTAGGTAGGGCGGGGGTTGTAGTTGAGTAAGTGATCAAGTTGGGCAATCGAAATATCTCAAAACCTATACATCACACACTAATACTTTATATGGCGAAAAGAAGCGGACTGAGGACCAGAACTCATCTCACGACAGTCAGTTGCAACCTATCGATCAAATAATGTACCTTAACGCTTTGTTTATTTTACGTACAAAAAGTAAAAAAAAAAAAGTTTGTGAATCTTTCGTCTGTAATAGTCAGTTATTGTATATGGTACATCAGATAAGAGTTTTAATTTTGTAAATGTAGTATATTTTTGATATCTATAAAGGATTTTACTTTAATTCAAACAGTTTTTTTTTTCGTGACCTCAATTTGTTAACAAATTTATAACTGGGGTATCTTGAGCAAGAGTTACTCAACAAACTTTACAGTTTGAAATGACAGTAATGTGTATTTTTTTTTTGTTTGAGAGCGTATATAAACGTAAGATTCCAGAGGTTTAAACTCTATCCAACACTTCAACGATACTGCAAAGGCATTTTGAATGAAGGAATAAGTATCAATGCCGCCGCCAAGCAATTCGGTATCAAATGAATGATTGACAAGATTCATAAAGAAATCAGAGTTTGCCAGTAGTCTCTAATTTGCTGCGAAGACTAAAACGTAACTTTACTTGGAGAAAAATGGGTCCGATCCCAAGCACATATAAATGCGCGCCAAATGCTGACGTTACGTTGTTTGCATTAACTGCATCAGTGACGGTGGTCAAGTTTTTAAACGATGAATATCTTAAAGTTTTTTTTTTTATTTTTTTACTTTTAGATTTGTTAATTAACTATATAAATGCTAAAGTCTGATTTTAAATATAAATACTGAGTAAGTATATTTCAAACATTAGGTTAAAGATGGTTTTCTAAATATTAATTAGAAGTTGATTTTATTTTTTATGGTCATTACTTAAAAGAAAACAACTTTTTGTTTCACTAATATCTCATTAAATCATTAATTATAAAAGTTTGACTGACAAATATTCATTTTATTTTATGTCGGGTAAATATTTAAGGTATGGTTTGGCTACATTTTCTATCTGCTCAACTTACCCCATATGCTTGCTCAACTTACCCCACCTATGGGGTACGATGAGCATGTTTGACTTTCTGAATTTAAACAGCTATAGCTCTTAACTTTCGACTTGTTACAAAAAATTACTAGGGACACTTTTGCTAAGGGATAAATTACTAATTCATCAGGCCGCATAACAACTCATTGAGACCTATCATTGAGGAGCTATATCTGCTTAAATGATAAATTGCTCAACTAGCCCCACATTACCTATTATAAAAAAATCTAATTTACAACAAAAATTGTGTAAGTTGTGTAGCAAAAAAAAAATCTACTTCTACTATGGCCAAAATAAGGGGATAAATGTCTGTGCGAGAGCATTGATGCGAGTGAACATGCGCGAATTTGCTAACTTATATTAATAACGATTGCGCTGCATTAAAAAAGCTTCATTCTACTTCTTATTAGTAGTTTTTTTTTTAATAATTAATAAGTAAGACACATACTGTTTCAAAAAAATAATAACAATTTTTACTACATCAGGTGGCTTATTAATTTATAAGTATTAAAATGACTATAACGCAATAATTTGATTCTGACATGTGTTTATGCCAACGTTTGAGATTCAACTGACAACGTTCATTTGATATTATTATATAATATAATCTTATATCTTTAAACGAGCAATTCTTGTATATATATATATATATATATATATATATATATATAATCTGAATCTCGGAAACGGCTCCAACGATTTTCATGAAATTTAGTATGCAGGGGGTTTCAGGGGCGATAAATCGATCTAGCTAGGATTTATTTTTAGAAAATGTCGTTTTATCCCTTTTTTCAGGCAATTAAAAAATATCGTTAGAATACGAAGGTAAATTTCGCTGTCATTGATAAGCTTATAATAGCTCTGATGTGAACCGGGCGGATTCAAAATAAGAAGATCCTCAGGTTCGAATCCAGATGTCTCCAGAACTATTATTTTTTTTTTTTTTTTTTAATTTCATCTTTTGTGAGAAAAACTATTATTGGGAGCCCTTTACTAACTGTATGACCGAGCTTTGCTCGGTATTTTATTTTTTTATTTTTTGTAATTCATGTTTTTGGAAACTATATTTACATACGAATTACGAACTGATGATATAAATAATATTTTTCGATCTTAACGAAATAGTAACAAAAAATATGAACTGGTTATTTAAAAAAAATCACGAGTACAGTTAAAAACTGTTAGAATATTATTAGAATACGAAGGTAAATTTCGGCATAATCTACAAGTTTATAATAACTTAGGTGGGAAATCAGTATACCTGGGTTCGAATCCCGATGCCTAAAGTCCCATTTATTTTTGCTTTCTTTTTAAGTCTCTTTTGTAAAAAAAATAACTATTATTGAGAGCCCTGTACTACCTGGATGTCTGAGTTTTGTTCGGTATTTTTTATTTATTTATTTGTTAATCGTTCTTTTTTTGGGAATTATATTTAGATACGATAGAACTGATGAAATATGAATAATATTTTTCGATCTTATCTATATAATAATATAGTATTTTGTGTCACAAGGGGATGAACGTACTATTTTTTTGACCCTCATGTGAAATTGCCGCCCGAGCCGAAGGCGAGGGTAGCAAACATACGGGAATGGATGTAGTACTTTCGTCCCATATTACACATACTTTTTTTTCCTCCCTAGGACGAAAGTTCAGGTTTTGTCCCTGTGAAGCGGGGACAGAAAATGTCACTTTTGTCCCGCTTCACAGGGACGAAAATCGAACTTTCGGCAGAGGTAGGAAAAAAAATATAAACTGGTTATTTAAATAAAAATCTCGAGAGCAATTAAAAACTGCTAGAATATCATTAGAATAAGAAAGTAAGTTTCGCCACCATCTTAGATAAATTTATAATAGCTCAGGTGGGAAATCGGGCGGTCTCGAAAACGGAAGATTATTCCTTTTTTTTCAAGTTTTTTCAAGAAAAAATATTACTAGGATCTCTTTTTATTTTATTTTTTATTTAAATAACCAGTGACTATTGTTTTATTATTATATCGGTAAGATTGAAAATATTATTCATATTTTATCAGTATGTAATTTGTGTCTAAATATAGTTTAACCGAGCAAAGCTCGGTCATCCAGGTACTATTATTAAAATAAACAGTAACGAAGAATAATTTAAAATAATATACAAAACGATTTACTTCGAGATTTTCTATATATCTATTCTCTTTTACTGTCTAATCTAAAATTAAATCAAGTGTATAAAATTTTAGGGAAATATTTAAGACATTTCACTGGAAACACTCAAACAGGAAAAAGGGTCACTTGCTCAAAGTAACAGCCTTAGTGCTCTTTACGAAAGATGAATTTCATGCATAAGAGGTAAAATTCGTGTTGCACGTTCCTTCTTATCTGTATATACCAAAATTGACCAACTATATGTTACATATAATAAATGAACAGATTTATTATATTTATACGTATTATAGATGTAATACATTATTTATTTGTCTCTGTTGTCATCTATCTGACAAATGTTTTTCATCTTAGTAGAATAAATTATCATTTTCTCAGGTAGCTTTCAATGTCATAATGATTTAGAAAAACATTTATCTCCTAAATGAACAAGAATATTGGATTATTTATTATCTTGTGTAATTTTGTATATTCTATGATAAAAAGTCCATTTATATCTACAGACAAAGAGCGTGTCAGACACGTGCCGTGTCAGACAAAATAATATTCTTCCATACAGTGTGTATAAACGTATTTACATCTACCAGAACAAGACCGCAAAGACACGCACAGATACGTTCCGTGTCAGGCCAGTATTCGCGGAAAGAATATTTTGTCTGCGCGGTTCATGTCTACGTATCTTTAGGTGTCAGACGGACAGTATCCGCTGGGCTGCTCCTGTCACCTACTAGTCGACAAGATTTTACCCCTAAAATGGCCCGTCGACGACTAGTTGACAAGATCGAAGCGGTCCGGATGTTCTCGAACAAAGTTATCTAATAACCACATTTGTCGCGCTAAGGCCGATTTGTGTTATTTATCTCGCTTCTTCGTAAAATGTATAGTAATAAAATTCATAGTCACGTATCATAAGCAAAAGAAGAGACGAGCAATAAGTCAAAAAACGGCGGGACACTTTAGCCAACAAGGCTTGAGAGGCCCGGACATAGGAGCGGTTATGAATTGACCATCGTAGCCATTCAGACATAGTTAGCTATTTAGAAGGGATAGGGATAGTAGGATGTTCATTTCAAAAAATATCGATATATCTCATCGATAATTATCGTATCGTATTATCGATAGTTACCGATAATTACTGAATGAAGAATTATCGATAATTATCGGATGAAAATTATCGATAGTTAGCGAGAGCTATTGATAATTATCGGATGAAAATTATCGACAATTATCGGGCGATTCGATAATTATCGGATGGACTCGAGGATGAAGAATGAGAAGTATCTATAATTTTTTTTGTATCGCAAGTGCACACGATAACAAAATATTTATTAGATATTTACCCCTGCAGTCTATCTGAATTCCTAAAAAAAAGGTCATTCAACATCCAATATTACATTTATTCTTATACCCTATCAGATTACCTAAAAAAAGGTCACTCGCTCGTCACTGCGCTCTGTAAAAGTTATTACTCGATAATTATAAGCTGATGTATACCGATAATTATCGAATGCCAATTATCGATAATTATCGGAACAAAAAAGTTATCGATAATTATCGGATCCAAAATTTTTTTTTGATAATTATCGAGTGAAAAATAATCGATAATTATCGGATGAAAAATTATCGATAGTTATCGGATCAAAATTATCGAATCAAACTTATCGATAATTATCGAATGAAAAATTATCGAGTAGTTACGAATTATTGATAGTTATCGCATACCCCTACTATTCAATAACTGCCGGAGAGCTGCCGCTTCCAACACCGACGACTCTGTCACAGTATATTAATATAATATACAGTATTGTTACTCGGCCGTATCTTTGAAATAAATGCCTACATTGCTATATGTGGTGCTACAGCGTGCTACAGCCGCGCGCTACGTAAACATGCGATAGGGCTGCCCGCCTCCAGCATTTCAATTACATTTGCCTACTTTGTGTTTCAATTTAGTTTTGTTATTGTAAATATACTCTTTTTATATAAACAAATAAAATACTTTGTGAATTCAATAGGAAGTGTTCAATAAAAATGCGTGTTGTTTTGATTGTTACATTTAATTAAAAAACCATGTTTATCTTTGAATAACAAATCGGTCTTATAAATTTGCGCCCGAAAAATATTTGCTCCTCGACTGAGACGTATCAAATCCTTTATTATAAAATTTTAAAGTATAAAAAATCCGTATTCTAATATAAAGCTTAATTAAAAATACTTATCCATTAAAAAGACACACATTATGTACCTACCTACTAGTACGTAAAGTTATTTTATAGTCTTACCTTTCAGAGTTTCCAGGTAATCTAAAAAAAGTTATCTCTGGATGCGTTATTGGCGAATTCATGCAACCAAAAACAGCACAAATAAATCCTACTCGTCAAATTAAATATGTAATTGAAATTTGAAAGGCAAGAGTGAACAGGCACTATTTGAGTTTGCGTGCTCTACCTTAGACTTCATCTTTGTTTACCATCAGACAAGATGGAGGTCAAACGCGCTCAAATTATTTGATAAAAAAAATATATATATTTTCAGTGAAAAAATCGTGTGGTTATTGTTAAAAAAAATAACATACGGTCCGTTTGTCACTGCGGCACAGTTGCGACTGTTTGCGTGCCGAGCACATGCCGAGATCGAGGCGCGTATACATAGCTCGCGCTTCGTCCGTTTGTATGAAGTTAGAGTACTGTATTATATTAATATACAGTGACTCTGTCGTTGTCTGACACGGTACGCTTCGCGCACGCTAGATGTGAATAAACAGTGTCTGTTCGTGTCTGCGCTGGTACGTGTTTGACACGCACGGTGTCTGTAGATATAAACGGGGCCTAAGAAGTAAAGTGTTAATTAACAAAAATATAGTTTTAAAAGAACAGCATCTGGAAATTAGTTAAATACTGACGATACATTAGAAATTAAAATATTACGTACTTTTTTCGTAACAGAAAACATTAAAATGTAAAATCTCAGTTACGAACTATATGAAATACAATTTCTCAAATCGATAGGTTTAATAATAAAACTACTTGAAAAAATTAAGCCTTTAAATTACCTACAAATTCTTACATAAGTAAGGAACTAAATTAGGCTGAAACGGCTTGTAATATTACCAACGCTGGCCAAAGACTTCCTCTCCTAGACGAGAGAAGGGTAAGAGCTGGCAGAGTAATGGCAATGTCAATTGTTTGACATTATAGTAACATAATTTTTAGTCCCGCAACCATTAAATCTGATATAATGTTGAGTCATTTGCGTATTGCCAATGTACAACTACAATTTGCGTAAAGATTTTTTTAATTGTGCTAAATTAAATTCAAAATATCGTGTAGAAGCTCAGTATCCTGTGTTGACTATATACATATGTAAATATATTCCCCAAGAATAACATATAGTAAATATGTTCTAACTAATCACAATTGTGTAACCAAATGTACTTACATCGACTGTTATAAACATGTCTTAATATAAAATCCAAAAAAAAATAAAAAATACGCTCAACATAAAAAAAACAGCATGGGAAAAGGGATAAAATTGTGTATTATATTTTACATGGATAAAAAAACATTGAAGAATATTGAACAGTAGTTCGTACAGCTGAACACTGACAACGGACCGTTCTGGTGTAGTGGTGCGTGTAGTCAGTTGCTTTAATGCTAGCGGTCACGGGTTTGATTCCATTATGCAAATATTATTAAACTGTACAAATATTGGTTTTTGGTCTAGGTCCATGTCCTTGTGGTTTTCTTCATCTTGCCTCGACGAGCACATAAAGCCGTCGGTCCAGGTTCTTATCATAGACATCTGATAGCTGTATAGATTGTAACACTTGGTAGTAAAATTATCCATCAACCCGTAATGAAGCAGCGGGGTGAATTAGGCTCCAACCTTTCTTTTACACAAAGAAAAGACCTACGCCCGGCAGTTGGACGTTTACAGGCTTTTTTTAATAGTATATTGGTCAGACAAGCAGTCGGAGCCTTTTGGTGTGTTATCGACGCCCATGAACATCCGCACAAGAGGATGCAGATGGGTTGCCCTCTTTTCCCCATACCCCCCCCCCCCCACAATATGCCCACAAACCGCACGAAGCTCGACAGCATAGCTTTCACTTTACGCCGGTATCATGTGAGCGAGAGGTACCACCCCAGTCGTGCCGGCTCAATACGGCTGCAAAGTAGCATGTCACTACCTCTTACAAAAGACGCTGTTTCAGTTCATGTATGCTCTTATGTGTATAAGTATATTACGAAGTTAATATTTACATAATTTTAATATCAATGAAAATCTACTCAAATAAAGTATACAAAACCCTGTTTTATTCCCAACAGTATCAACAGATTAAGACTGGTCGAGGCACGTAGGATATTTGGGGCGTTAATTTTTATTTATGTTTTAAAACTCAGCTTATAAAATAAGCTATAGCTGTATCTCACATATAAAGTAATCATAGAACCATCATTACTTTTATTTCAATAAATTTATTTGTCCAAACCTCTTTTAAATTGCCAATAATAATTATTTGAGGGGCTGATTAAGACAAACCGATATAACACACAAAGCTATACCTTTGTGGTGGGTGTGAAATCATAGAGTACTAAAATTAATAATTATATATTATTACTAATTATATATTTATATAAAAAATAATTATTATAAATAATGTAATAATTATATATAAAATGGAATAATACTTTATAGCACTTACAAAACTAAGGAAACACAACTAGATATAGGAAATGTGTGTAGATATAATAGAGATTGTACAAAACTCTGTAGCGTAAATAAAACAAAAAAAAAATGTTTTATATATATATATATATATTAGAATATAAGTGGTCACTATAGACTCACGTCTCAAAGACTAGAGATACTAATTCTGGTTTTTAAGTAGTTATTTGTTTAAATTTGCTGAGTAAAAATGCCTATGTAACATACACGAAATAAAAATAATGGTACGGACACATGTAAGCCTGTAGATGTATACCTTATACTTGATATTAAAAAAAAAAAAAAATAATATTTAAACGACAATCATTCGAATGAATAATTATTATTTGAATATGTTAGCAAATTCATTATAAGAATTTGGTTGTTATTTTTAAAAACAATCTCTCACTATAACGTTTCTGTTCAAAAGCAAGCATTATTTTAAACTATTTGAGTTAAGTGATGTTGCTTATAGTACTGGAGGTAGCGTTGCAATTTTTCTAGGAATTTTATACCGAATGAGTTTTGTTTCAAACAGTTGTTTAATGTACAGAAATCAGTAAAGTGAGCGTCAGTTGTCGCACTAGCGGTGGAGCTAAAGGACATTGATTGAATTGTTCATTCTGCATCAAAAAGTCATTGGAAAAAGATCTGCTTCGATGAATTTTATACCAAGCGAAACTGTATTAAATTATTGATATCATTACATTTTTTTTAAAAATAATCGTCAGCTGTATTGCCGGGGGGGGGGGGGGGGGGGGTTATATGTCAGTCACGTGCATCTCATTAAATTTTTTAAAAATAAATTAATTTTATACCTTATGTATACATGTCAATTTTCATACTAGTAAAATAATAAAGAAAATCGTCAGTTGTATTTTTTACGGGGGGAAGACCGTCAGTCAGCGCTATAAACATTTCGCGCGCTCAACGCATTCGAGCGTTGCATGGTCTCTTTGGAAGCTAAACTGACGATCGTTACACCCACAAACACTGACTATGTTAGAGAACTGAGTTATGTTAGAGAAGTGAGACTCTGTTTCCACCGCTATTGGAGCAGCTGACGTTCGAATCTGTTATGTGTTAGGGGAAAACTATTATTGTTATGATTTTCAGCCGGTATAAAATGACTTGCTCAACTATAGCGCTACCTCCCGTACGATAACATATAAATCTTTAAGTGTGCTGGTTATAAATTTACGAGTGGGTATAGTCGCAAATAATTGCATATTAAATTATTGAGCTACACCAAAAAAATAATAAGCACTTGCGCAATTTAGGGAATTAGTTTTATTTTACAACGCGGTAACATTTCAATGGAAGATAACGCGACGTTTTGGTGCAGCGCCAATTCGCAGCGCCGTTTGTACACTTCGATCCAGTAGGTACATTTGAAAGAAAACTTTTTAGATTGACTTTTAAATACAATTTAACACTCTTTGTTTTATTTATTATTACTTTATTATAATTAAAAATTATATATATTTTTGCTTGCTATATCACCGTGTAAACTTTTATTGATAAGAAACTTTCGAATATTGATTGTCCATTCGTTTGGGTTAAGATGGTTCAGTGGATACAATACGTGCGTCCATACCAGACAGTCGTAGCTTAAATTCGTGCGTTGTTTTCCAAGAGCTAAATTTATTTTTAAAACCCATGAAAACAGCTTGTCCTTTACTTCCGTTTAGTAAAAAATAAAATGGCTTTTGTCCAGTAGTAAGATGTTTACGGTTTATTGCACTAAAACATAGCTGAGTGCAATGTATGTTTCAGTTCCACGCTTTCCTATATGGAGTAGAAACATAGACGATTTATCAAATGTTGCCAACCTTGAGATTAAGTAATTCATTTTACAATTTAGTTCAGTTCAACAATCCCCGAACAGTTTATCAACACTTCAAATCTTAACAACTCAAAAATGTCTCGTTATCTTTAAATAAAACACAAGAAACCTCCTCTTGTAAAGTTGTCAGTTTGCAGTTACGTCTTTGTTCGTAGGATACAACGACATTAGCTCCGTCTCATGACAGACAGCTTTAAGATCGGGAGCCGCTGCGGAGAAAACTGAATTGACTAAACGGCACAAATATTCGTCACTTATCCCCAGTTATGTTTTTGTGCCGTTTGCAGTCGAAACACTTGGGACCTTGGAGTAGCAGTGCAAAAAAAAAATCTAAAAGAATTGACCCCACGTCTCATAACCTATATTGGTGATAGGGGCACCAATATAGGTTATGAGAGAGCATATGCATTTTTTACCTAGATAATCGGAATTGCGATTCAACGGGGAAACGCTGCCAGTATTCTTGGCACCATTCCACGTGGACATGATTTATACCATAACTCTCTGTAAATAATCAGTTAAAGATTTGCATTGTAAATATGTTTAATATTGTAAAATTTTAAAATAAAAAACTTTACCAACAAAATGTTTAAATATGTTATCAATGTTAGCGAATCAAAATTACAACGGGTTCTTGTGCGTTTTAAAGTGCGATATTGTTTAAATTTATCTCGTGTTCGATAAATTAATTAATGTTCGAAAAATGTTATTAGGATATATGCATGTTTTTTTTTAGGATATATGAATATATTCATGTTTTGTCATGCAAAAAAATTTGATATGTGTACATAGGTAAAAAAAAATGTAACGACGATTGAGTTACCTAATATTTTCTTTATAAGAAAAAGAGTTACTTATTTTTCAATATTTTTGTTTATTATAAATTAGGTTTGTAATGGTAAACTAATTTATAGGTGAGTTATAACATAGGAAATAATAAAACAGAACTCATTTTAAAACCCAGTATTAACACTAATTAATATTGTTGAATAGTAATAAATACAAAAATTGCTATAAGGAAATGGTTGTATTTATAGAACATTTCTCATTTATACAAGAATTAAAATCATTACGGTATCTTCGTATTTCTTTTAAAAAGCTCTTCAATGTTCACAAAAGTATTAACCAGCGCTTCAGTGCCATTTCTTGAAGCTATACAAGACACTTCATTAGTAACATTTTCTACTGCATTCACTTTACTAAAATAGTCCAATTAATTGGTAACATATTTTAATACTATTAAATGAACCATATATTTGCTTTTAGAGATACGGTACTAGCAATCAATTAAGTCGAATTAATCGACTTCAAACATCATTCGTCTTATTCGAATGAATGTATGAATGAAATGAAGTGACTGTATATTATTGAAAATATTGTATATATATGAGGCCGATGACTCAATTTGTATAATAGATTTGAATATTATTGTTAGAATCTAGAATTTAAGACTAAACTTGGGCTTGCTTTATTATTGACTAGCTGTGCCTGCGGCGTCACCCGCACATCAGTTTTAATTAAGTGACTAGTTGTCTAACGGCGACTTGCACGTAACCGTCGCTAATTTTTCGTTAGTTAAGTTGCAATTAATCTTAAAATTAGTTGATCTTATGGTTAATTTAAAGCTGTTGGAATTAATCATCCGTTAGATAGGTCTTTAATTAAACTAAATTATTTTGTTAACTTAATCAGATGTAGGTTTCGTGCAACAGATAATCACGATTCTTATGATTAAATTAGTTTAATAAACACTTAAATTTTAAAATTTGTTTCGTGCAACTCGGCGTAAGTAAACGTACTAACAATATTAACTAGCTGCAATTCAGAAAGCACCATCACCGCTATCTATTATAATAGTGTCGTACTTCACAGACCGACATTTTGATGTTTTAAACTTGCAATTTTTTTTAACGAATATATAATATTTATTATTAATCAATATTATTTAAATGTCGTAAAATATTATTTTACACAACGTTATTTCTATTTTTCCGATCACATTTAAATGTCTTAACTTTCCTATTCTTCACTAACGTCGTCATTCAAAATACAAAATTGACAATTTAAAATACAAAAGTAAAAAACTATTAAATAAAATCTGAAAAAGTGAAAACAAAATGTGAAAAGTGAAAAACAATTCAAAAGTGAAAAAGATTTCGAAGAAAAATAATTCAAAATACAAAAGTGACAATAACTTTTGATAAAGTTAAGCAATTTTGAGGAAATAAAGACTAAATGTTACCTCAGGATATGATTATATTTAAAACTAACTTAATACTTTTAGCAGAGATGTATATTCAAACAAACAGACAGACATAAATTTCTAAAAATGATAGAAATGTATATTGTTATTGATTTGAGACTCTTAGAGATATTTAAATGGTTTTACAACAATTCATTTATTCATCCTATATTCCATTAGAAATACTATTAGTTATTAGGTACTTAATTATCAGTTGTTCTTCTTTAAATTAGGTAAATAAAGTATTCGAATTGCCGTATCATTATCTACTATTCGCTTTTGTTAATTTTCGAAATATTATGTCTACAAAGATTTATCGTTAATATTTAGATCCAAATTTAAAGATAACGACTGTTTTAATAAATAAGCCCAAGAATGGGAATTTAATACGAATGTAACTGTGAAACATGCTCAGTTTCATATTTTCTTTAGGTTTATGATAACGCGTAAATATAAAGACTATTGAGTTATGATTGCCTTGAGCGAAAAGTGTTATAAAAGGATGGACAAAGCTATCATAAAACCTTTCACGAAGTACGCTATAAAGAGAACAAAGTCATGACCAAAGGGTAAATAGGGTAAATGTGTCTGCGATACAATTTAGAGGAGCGAAACTATCAAAATGCTTTGAACGTTTTAATCTCTAGGGGCTGTATGGCTTTTTAGTTGACAAGGGTCTTTCACACTGACAGGATATTTTGCAACGAATATGGGCGTCAGGAGGTCGATAATAAATGCCTTTAAATATCGAATGTCAAAAGACATATCCCATGCATAATTTTTTTTATGTTCAGAAAAAAAAACCGTTATACATAGTATAATTATGTCTCTCTGTTGTTTTATGTTCAGATCCATGGTGTAATTAAATAGTAACGAAAATAGTGTATACAGAATTCAATGGTATATCTTTTATTATTTTTACGCATATAAGAATCAACCTATCAAAAATATTTAATTTTCCTAAAAGTTAATAATTAATTTTACAGGCAATTTTAAGAGCACTGACCATCTGTTTATTGCCAAGTATCGCGTTCGTTTATAGCTATACGATAAAATTACATTAAAACATTAGACGTAGAGTTTTGTTTCACATTTAAGATATCTCAGAAAGCTAATTATTACGAGTTTGGCTTTTGATTGACAAATGATGATGATGACTGAGGGCCGTTGAGTGATGCATTTATTAATTTGCTTTTTTATTTAAAAAAAATAAATAAGATATTCAACTATTCATAATGTTCAAATAGTTCTTAGGAAAAGAAAAATAACAATATTTAGAAATTAAATTTAAACGAGCAAAAAATTATCGTACAAGTTAATGAGCATGGTTTAAATATTTTTAGGTACTAGATAAATAGATATCATCTCGAAAACGTAAATTCTATGTAAATATTTAACAATTTTAATCAAAGTTTCTTTCATTTATTTATCGTTGTTTATACAAATTTGCTATTAGAATAATATTTCAAACTACCTAAGATTTACCTTTCAACGTCGCTAGTTCATTAAAAACGTAATGAAATACTTGTTAAATTACGAAGGATTTTTGGACAGAATAAATTATGAGACCACAAATAACAAGGGGGAACGTCCTCCGAGCGCAATTATCTTCAATTTGTTTGCTATCTTACTTTGCTTAGCAACCTCTTGATGGTATCATGAACTTTTAAATGATATTTAACTAGTTTATAAAAAGCAGTGTAATTTAGAAATATATACTAAAATTATTACTAATTTAATCATACATTACAAAATTTTAATATTTTTTTTTATTATGTAACAACTAAAAAGGGAAGACTTGTTTCCGTTTTAAAATTAAGTAAGTTTCTACACTCATATAGTGAAGAGTCTGTCTGAGACTGTCCGGCTCGGACACTACATACCCTGCAGTGTCTAGATATGAAAAATCACAAATCCTGAGTGTCCAAGCAATGATAATAAGACAAAGTGTTTAAATTATTGCATTATCATCGGTCTTTGACAAGTGTGCAAAGATTCAAATCAATCTGACGTTTTGAGAGGGGCGAAAATTACGTTCAGAAATTCCGTTACTTATATAGATACATAGATCCAAACTCGTATATGCATACAACCAAGTTAATAAAAGCGTTTTAAAAAGTAATAAAAAGTAAATAATAACGTAATAGACATACTGTCTATGAATACGTTTTTTATATAGAATATAAAATAAAATACTTTAATAATTTTTAGATATGATAAAAATATTTTAATTTAGGCAAACATTTTAGACCATCTTTTAAGCGAACAAAAAAAAAATTAATTATTTTGTTGCTTAAACAGTATAAATATATCCAAGTTTTAAAAACTTCCTTTACTGATCAGTTTTATACTTATAAAAAAAATGCTATTGAAGAACCTAACGTTCGACGTTCGTAAAAGCATACTGAAAGCTAATCAAAAATATATATATATATATATAAAAGTGTAGATAACTGACCCTTCGAAATATCTCAAGGTTTCCACTTTGTGAGCAAATTCACCAAAAGTATTTCAGTATATTTTCAACTCCGAGATCTTGGGTTGATTGTTGAAATGTATAAAGGAATAACAAAGTTAATTAAATGGCGTTTTTTTATACGATAATTTAGAAATACAACGTATATGATTACGTAATAACATTTTAAGACCGTTTTCTGTCCTGTATTTGTATAAAATAGTCGGCAATGTGAATAGAAAAAGATGATTAATTACTAAACCTGGCCGTATATGCGGTGGGATTTCTCATCGGCGAATATTGCAAACTTTCATATAAACTTCCTTCCTCGATATAAATTGTTAAAGGGATAAATTTCCAAATTTGTATCTAACTAGGCAACTCTCGTAGTTAATGTACAGTAATTGTCTTGTTAATCAACATTTAAAGTTATTGTTCGTACCTGTATCTCACTACGTACTTAGATAATTACTTAACAATTAGCAGAGTATAAGCAAAATGTAAAGAATTATTCTTATTATTAATTTTATTAATATGTTTCAGCAGATTCTCAAATTGGAGCGTTAAAATAAATAAATATTTTGTAACAATTTTAATTGAGCAGACCTTGCGTAGGGGGAAATTGCTCACGTGAATGGATAGGCGTGTTGGTTGTTCAGTGTGGGTAGCATTGTAACACTGAATAGTTTAGTGGGGATCGGAGGAGGAGCCGCTCGGGGCCTTATAAAAGGACGGGCTCGGTAGAATCTTTCCTTTTTCTCGTCTCTTCGCTGCAGGGTGCGAATTGTTGGGTGAGTCATTGTAATTATTACGTAGAAGCTTGTATATGCCACTCAGTAGGTCGTGTAGATGTAAAATTCATTTTTATCTAGTGTGTTTATTTAAAAAGTTGTGTTTCTCTATAAACCAATGGTTAGGTTGTGTCCTTGTCTTGTGGGCCATTTTCATGTCAACCCAGAAACAACTGGGGGTTGACTACGGGAAGGCTCACCGGATGGTGTGTCCTTCCAGGGTCCGGGTAGGCGTACGGAGCGGTCGACACTAACTCTTCCCACGTGGCGACTTCTGCGGGTGAACCTCGGACCCCAACAACAGGCTTTTTCTTGATCTCGCTACGAGAAGGAAGCAGGGGGGCAGGGAAGCCCATCCCTACAACCGTTCTACGGCGAGAGACGTCGAGCGTCGGACGGGGTACGCCGTCCACGTGTCCCGGCGCGCACATCCTGCCCGACACCTACACCAAGGCGGAGACCGGCTGGGGGTCATCCATGCTCCACGTGCCAATAGTTAAGTGCCCGTCCGGTTAACCTCTAGACCTGAACCAGGAATAGTTATTGAACCTCGTAGCTCGTGATCTTTTAAAAATTAATAATAAACATTGTTATTGATAAATTTCTAACATTTTGTAACTTGCCTACCTACATATATCACTATGAAAATAAATGTTGTAGTTTTGTTCATTTAATATTTTTTTATTTATTTCTCTCTTTTACTTAAATATCTCTTTATTGTTCGTCGATATAATATAAATATCATACCGCGACAATTTAGCTTTATTATATTCAGACGTCCGTTCTGGTGTGACGACCGTTTTGGTGTAGTGGTGTGAATAGTCGCCTCAACGCCGCTCACCGGGCGGTCGCGGGTTCGATTCCCGCTCGGGACAGATATTTGTATTTGTACAAATGTTTGTTTTTAGTCTAGGTGTATGTCCTTGTGGGTCTCCCCACCGTGCCTCGGAGAGCACGTCAAGCCGTCGGTCCCCGTTGTTATCATAGACACCTGATAATGGTCGTTACTCAACAGAAATTATCCGCCAACCCGCAGTTTAGCAGCGTGGTGGATTAAGCTCTAACCCTTCTTTAATATGGAGAAGAGGCCTTCGCTCAGTGGGTTATTCACAGGCTGATACAATACAGTACAGTATTTATTCAATTGGCGTGGTCATATTTCGAAATTTAAATTGTAATTAAAGTTATGTATTATAAATAAGAATAGTATTTGCAGCCCAGGTCATGATGCTCTCTCACCAAATTATGTTTACTTTTGTGTTTGACGTAAACATAATTACTTTATGATACGATTAACTATTTCAGTTTTTCATGGTACGACAGAGAGATAGAGATGAATAGTTTCATTATCTACTCGCGGAGTGGGCCTTTTTTGTGTTGTATCATAGCGTCGAGCATGAATTGAAATTAACTTTTTTTCGTATCTAATATTGAACGGGCATTGGTTAACATCTCATAGACTAGTGCCAACAAGTTGCAAGTTCAATCTCTACAAATATTTAATGAAGCTGTTCTAGTGGTCATATTCTGCGAAGTTTTCATGGTCTACCTATTACGGTTTTAAAGATATAACCTCATGACGGACGGATCGAACGCCCAGTGTTATTATAGTAGCTGGCTAGCAATAGATCGCACTTTTTTGATATGGAACCCTAGAAACAAACAAAAGATACTTAAATTTTTCGTAGTATTAAAGTATAACTAAAATACATTTATAAACTTTATCATTTAAATAACATTAGAATTTTAAGAAAATAATTTATTTTAATTATTTCCTCTTTTATTCTCGTTTCAATAACGAGACTATAATACGGCTAAACAATTCAAAAAAAAAGGGTAAATATAAAATCTTAAGAAATAAAATGGAACAGAAGAAATAATAATCTTTAGACAAAGACAATTATTTTATAATCGCGAAATACGTAGAATAAATAAAGTTATTTCATTAAAATATTTAAAATACGTAAATAATAGAATCACATTGGCCTTAGCTTAAAAAACCACTGTAGACTGATGAAAAACCTAAAAATAATTGTCTTTATTAATTATTTTTTTAAACTATTCAACTTCTAAGAAAAAGCAAGGTTTTCAGATAAATACTAAAATCACAAAATACAAACCATTGTAATATAATAATTTTTCATTTTCCCTTATTGCTTAATTCACAGACTGCAGAAAGGCTTCTTTTTATGTCCTGATATCCTTGTCCTCTGGATTACAAACGGCCATACAAAAGTAGTCTTCCAAAGATAGCTTTACTATCTGTTTCTTGACAAACATTATGTTAATGTCAGTGCAGAGTCTGCTTCAAAACTTCACGTTGAAGATGTAATGAGTGTCGTCTACAGGCGACACGGTCTGTTCAACTTCGCTATAACGTGTCGCTGTAATGTTATCGACTTCTCGGCTTACAGAATTTGGTTCATACGTTGAATGCTTCCCTAGTATCTTAAATTATAATATACAATAATCTTTACATTCGGTTGGTAAGATATAAGTAATATTTTTTTCTTTACAAAATGTTTAGATAAGAAAATCACATGACGACTTTAAGAGATGAAGAAGTAGCCATGAAGGTAAAAAAAGATGAAACCGCGCGTGGGTAGTCAACTACTATGTATATGTCTTATATTGGCGACGTGAAATCGGATAAAATTGGCATTCACTAATATTATCGCCTAAACTCTAACGACACAACATTGTTGTTATCCTTCGAATGCTGGTTGACTATCCCAGACAATAGCCAACCTGCGCTAACGGTGGCCAGTTAACTTAAAGGATGAAGTGTGGTGATAATCACTTGGCTTGAGCCGATTTTACAATGCATAATTGAGTTGACAGACTCAAGAGACCAATTGCTGTATACCTATGACCAAAAAGGAGTGAAATATTATTGAGCACATTTTTTTTTAAATGTTTTTATTCCATCATATATTTTAACTGCTTTACGGAAATTATTTAAATATTATTATTAAAGCTTTGACAATCACTCGAGTTATAATTATAATATGTTAACGTTTAAAAAGTATTGTTATCGAAATAATTAGAACGCGTCTTCTCAAATTTAGAATTTAGCTGTAACTAAACAACTAAGTTAAAAGTTATCTGTTAAATTAGTTTTCGTGTTCAAGGTAAATGTAGATGTAAAGCAATTTTGTGTTTACAAGGGTATAAATTAACAGTAAGTTTGAATATGCTGATCATAACTTCATTTCTGAAAATTTGTTGTAGTGTGAAAATTTAATTATAATTAATAAAGTAGAATATATATATTAAGTAATATATATATATATATATATATATATATATATATATATATATATATATATATATATATATATTAAGTAAAATATTACTAATAAGTTATTATCTCTCCACGAATTAATTATATACAAACACGCTATGTGATCACTTTCTGCCGACAAAACTTCAATTGGCTCACTACTCGATCTTCAATTGAGTCTAAAACAAAACTTACTGCTGAAATACAAAAAAAAGCCGATAATAATAGGTAGGCATTATATATCTAATTTGTTTTTAATTTAATTTTATTTGGTGTCATTTAATTTCATTGCTATAGGGTTTTCATTTAGATGCCATCTTTCCTACCAACAATGTACACCATAATATTTCGTAACGACTTTAAAACTCATTTGAAATTGCACCTTTGAGGCCAAACAGCTCCAATATATGGATATTAGTCGTTTGATAACCTTTACGTTGTGAAGTTTAGACTCATAGATAAATGTTTTAACGGCACTTCGAAACAACTGCTCTCTAATGTACCCTTACTCAATATTTGCACCTTCGGTACTATGAAAATTCTGAAACTATAATACATATACTTTAAAATTCGACTCCTAGTGTTAGTAGTACAGACTATATTTTAGGTATTGAAATTGAAAAATGACTTATTGTCTATGTGAATAACAAGCTATTTATATAGTTTGAAAATGGTGTAAAAGTGTAACACTACCACAATTAAACGCTGAGAAACTCTACCAGATGAAGTATTCGGTAAGCCGTTTCAGTTCGGATGTCATACTTCGAGATTTTATTATATTATATAGAAAGATTTATAAAATTTATATTATATATAAAAATATAGTTTAAAATGTATGAAAATTTCTTCGAACGATTGACTTAGTCTAAAACCTTTTATAACCACATTTACGAATTTAATCTTAAAATATCGTGGAAATGTCTGAATTATGTTTACGTAAACAGAAATATACGAATGCGTAAACAGTAAGTATTTCACGGTTATTACGGCTATAAATCCATCATTGAACCAAGCCTTTATGACGGTCTTAAAAATACGCCTATGAATTTATAAGTTAGCCAGATTAAAACAATAACGTCAAACGCCTCTCTGACGCCAGACGTGCGTTCATAAATCATTTTCCGAGACTTATTAAATATTTCGCCTTTATATAAAAACGAACACTTATCGTGGCTTCGATTGAGAATTTTGAAGATATTACTTTTATACTATTCTTAGGGGAATTCTTTTTTAAAACAAATCAATTTAATTTGTTTTCTTAAAATTTATTTTTTGATTATGAGATTATATTAGTATACTGTAGTTATTTTCGTTGTTATTATTTTAGACATTATTTTTTTTCTTTTAAAAATACAATGTTCATTAAAAGGTGTAGCGTCAAAATACGTACATACATTGCTTTTTCAGCTAGAAATTAAATTCCGGCCTGTGTTTTGAACTGATACACAATTCTACCTTGAACCATAAAAAAAAAACTTAAGTAAACGGAGGGAAGAAAAAGCGATTATGCAGAACGATGTTGATAAAGTAAACCTACTTGACGGGGGCAATTTTTTATCTTTGTTCTGAAAACAGCGATGTTGATTTACTACGAATCGTCTATAAAAATGTATAACATTTTTATATTTTTTTGTATTTTTTCCAAACGGATCTTTCGTAATATAAATTATAAATTGAGTAGGTATTAAAAAAATTACGCTTAATATAAAATCTTGTATAAGACGGAAATAGCTACCAAAAATTTCATGCAATGTTACAAGTATTGCAAATTAACAAAACCGTCCGAGATTTACAGTCAGTATTTTAAAATGACATGTATTTTTTTTCTTCTTTTTCATTCGAGTAAAACATAGGATTCATTGATCATTTACCTGATAGTGTAAGTTTTTAGAAACATGCTTTGTTGCAAAACAAACAAAAAAATTGTTTTTAAGAATCATTTTGGAGCTTTTAAATGAGATATAAATAATTATTTTTAACACTTTATTATACAAATAGTATTATAAAAAGATACACGTCATCGAAACACAAGTAAATAGGGTGTGCTTATCTCTAGAAGACATTTCTTCTAGCACACACGAAAAATAAAAATTACAGGCAGGAATTACAAGAGGTAGACATACAATTTCATAAAAGAAAATTTTTAGTGATTTTAAAATATAATTGTCTGATATTAATGATAAAGCACATAAAAATAAATATTAAACTGCAAAAAATAGTCTGTGCCTCCAATAACGACACGATTTTATATTTTTGGCAATGATATTGCTTTCAACGATACCCATCAAATAGCATTTAGAAGCGATAAGGGTGCGCTGTGTGTTCCGGTATCATTCGATAAAATATATTTGACATTTTATTCGATACAACATATTTTACATCGGATTTTACATAAAGACAACACCATTAACCAAAATGAAAATATACTTTATTATAATAGACTTTTATAAGCACCTTTATAATGGCCATTTTAATATAATTATATTGGTGGGGTCGCGCGTCGTTATATATTGGTGTGAATCTTCCACCACTGTAAAAATTTTTTTGATGAGCGGTAAGAAACATTACATAAGAACAAAGTTTAAACTTGTTAATCTCAGGAACTTCTTAAGCAATTGGAAAAAATATTATTATATTTTGTGTTTGCTATTGTTGTTAAAACGTAATACGTAGTTGTTGTAATACGTAGTCTGTTTACTGGTAAAGCTTATAAACTTTATTTTAAGCCACGATTCAAAAAAACAGATCAGTGACCATATCGTCAATCTGTAAATCATTACTAAGACCTAAGATAATTTAATTGTAAAATATACAAAACTATGGGTTATAGTAACAACTGCCTCAATTCTTATAATAATAAAATAGAAATATTAAGAATAGAACCGACTATATCTATATACGAAATAAAGCTATAGCGAATATTAGTATAATAAAATAAAATTCAAATTAATATTACTATTTGGCTTGAGATTTTATTTCCGCATTTAAAATAAACATATAAAATGCTAGAAATAAAAAAATCCATCACAGAATAATGTACATATTATATATTATTATTCTGGAAAATAAACTTGAAGTCACATCACGTCGAGAATTGCCTAATTCAAAAGTTTGCTAGCAACGTAGTCTGCACTAGGCCACAAGTTTCGTACCGCACAATGACCACTTTTATAAGCAGAAAAATAAACTAACAATAAGGCTTGTATTAAACTAAATTACTATTGTACAAAATTTTGATTTTTTTTTTAACTATCCATGTTAATGATTTTTTTTTATATGTGTACTGATAATAATTGTAAATGTGTATTGAAACTCAATGTGATTAGAACTGAAATACATGTGTCATGTATTCTTATAATAAAATGTGTAATATACAATAAAAGGCTTATATTTCAATCTGTACTAAAAATATACTTTGAAGAGATAGCGTGCATAATAAAATTAATATTACTGTAGTACGAAAATTATAATATTATAAAATTTGCATGACGCATTTGAGATGACTAACTAACATTTTTGAGCGAAGTTAATTATGTGTATTGTTTAAAATTGATCAATCATTTTTGTCTCTCAAAGAGTTTATCTATACATACATATATTAATACGTGAAGGAAAAACTTTCTACCCCTTTTTTTACGAAAATTACGCTGACGTCTCCATCAGTCAGTCTGAGGCACATTTAAAGTTTATATGGAGAAGAAGTGCAGAATCGTAATATTTTTTATAATAATGATCAAAAAATACATTAAATTATTAAAATAAAAGACAAAAAAATATACACACTACGGCACACACATATGTAAAATGTACATACATATATACACAAATTTTGTTTATTGTCAAAGTCTGTTGTCAACACGCTTTTTAATATAGGTCTTGCAATGAATTTTTTAGCAAACACGGTTATAAATACAGATCTTCAGGTTCAATGACAGCTGCATATACTCACCATGTTTTGCGCAAACATATTTTTATGATGTTGACAATACTGTCAATTATAGAGTAGGTCGAATTTTGACCACTGGGCGACCACTAGTGTTTATAAATTCGAATTTCTTTAAAGGTTTCACTCGTTTAAGGTCACGGCTCTGCTTCTAAGTGTTACACAACAATCTTTTATATCTTATATTTTTCTTCAACGAACAAACTTTTAATCCATAAAAATTAATATGGCACTAGTAAATCTTTGTTTGAATTAGAGAATTCACAAAATAAACGGCTTAGTAAAATTAACACACACGATACGCCTCAGTTGTACTCACATAGAAAAGACTTATCCTGGATTTTCTTATTGAAAAAATATTACATTCTACTTGATTCAAACAGAAAACCTAAAAAAAAAGAAATATAATTACAAAACATTTCTAAAGTATTACGTAGACTTCCTTTTCATAATAATTATTTATATGACTTCTTGTCAATTTTACATGAATATCTTTTTCATATCGAGTTATACTTCATTACCTACTAAAGTATTGACAACAGGAACTGGATTTTTGAAATATATTTGGCGTAACTATTAAAAAAGTAAAGTCGATGATAAAGAATAAAATAATGTTCCGTAATGTAATTTCTTGTTTCTGACAAATATAAATAAAATTCCAAATAAGATGTCTTAAACGGCTTTGGTGATGTCATAATATTTGCTGATGACAGTTCATTGATTTTCAAAGTCGATAGGAAAACAATTCTGACGACGTAAACAATATAATGTCATATAAAACACTGGCTTACTACAAATAAATTAGTTTTAATACAAACATAAGCAAAAAAAAAAAAACAAGTGTAAAAATCAATCGTAATTTTTAATGCAAAGTCTGTTGATTTACAAATATGAAACTTTATATTAAACAAAGAAATTATGAACATGATGTTGCTACTGTATTCTTGAGAAGTTTAGAGTTCTAAAATAAAGTAAAAAACTCCTTTACGTCTAGTCTATAAAGTCTTTTACTTTTGTCTGTAGTGTTTGTGACTCTGTAGTGTTAGACATTCAACCGATCCATATCACTTATTTATTAAAATGTTTGTTGTGTCACACTAAAAAAAATAACTAATTTTTTAAAATGTTAAACGGTTTTATTACGATAAAAATGATGTAGTTAGATTATGTACTAAAAGCTAAAAAATAATTCGGTAAGTCCAAGCTACCCAAGGAATTTATATCATAATTGGAACGCTCACTTAATAAAATCGTATATTAAAATATGCACCTTGAACTATTTGACATAAGGTTGACATTGGCTTATAACATGTAAAGTGAAAAATCGTTTCGAGCATTTCGTTAACAACTGGTATTTTGTCTCTTTTTTACGAGAGTTGCCTTGAATCCATGGTAGAAAGAGATGCAATCCCGGCCGTAGGAACGTTTTTGGAGTGCACGTGAGCATTCCAGTTTGTATATAAATTCCTTGAAGCTACCAGATCGCACCAATCTTCTCATCAATCTGGGGTATTTATCACACAAATATAAAATCGTTGGGCGTAGCGTATCCAGAGTAAACATTATGATAGAAATCTCACGTGCCCAACGATAACGGTACATCTGTTTGGTACATTTGGGTTCGACGGAACTGAGGCCAAACAATATTCATATTGAGGTATTTGTGGAAAATATGTAATCCGTTGTGGAAAATTTGTGGTGGCAGCCATCTTGGATTTTTCATAGTGAGCTCTATTGTACCAAACAAGCCCTTTCATTTTGATACCCATATTGAGGTTGTTGTGAAGTAATGTGTGATCAGCCATTTTGTATCGGCGGCCATCTTGGATTTACAATCATAAGGATTTACAATCATAATATTATGTTGTATTGTCATCAAGATTAAGAGTGTGTACCAAATATCAGATCAATATGTCTTCAGGAAGGGGGTAAAATTCCAATTAGTAAATTTGACCCAAACAAAAAATAAATAAATAAACTGGTCAAGCTAAATAAAACCGTTTTAAAACCGTTTAATTAAAAGAACAACACACAGACGTATAAATTAAAAAAAAAAAAAAAAAAAAAAAAAAACAATAAATAAATTAAATAAAAAATACGGTTTAATATAAAATATAAAACGTATACCCAATCGTAAAGAACAAAATTATTAAAATGCGAAATAAATAGAGCGCTTCTCAGCGACGTCAACGGCAAAACATGTTGCTCTTACATTTCGTATCGTGTTTATATTAAAAGGACAACAAACTAACATCTTGCGATGATATGCTCGTTTTTGAGAACTCTATCAAGTATATTTGCATTGCAAATATACCTGAGAACACTGATACGTTCAAAACTATGTTTTTTGACTATTATTTTTACATTTTTGAACGTAAGATGTTTCATTCCTTAACAAGTTTAAACGTTATTTAAATAATAAAAATTAGCTACATAGTACAAGGATACAAAATTTTAGTATAAATATTATTTTATGATAATGAGTAAGAGTTAAATTTATGTAATTTAATGTCTGAAATAAAAACACTATTCTTTATCCGTGGATAATAATCTGAAATAAATAGCGTTGTTAAATATTATTTATTTGGTTATAATGCGCAATCTACACTTATAATTAAATTGTATATAATTTTTTTGAGGTTAATCTATAATCAATACTGAAGCCAAGACAGTATTTTTAGTCGGTCTATCTGTTTCTATTTTTTGCTGAAACTGACTAGTGCTTTTGAATAAAACTTGGTAAAATTTGAGTTCATATTACGAGGAAAAACCTAGGTACTTTTTATCCTGAAATTTATTTTATTTCCTTTGGAAAGGGATATTTTTATCATCAAAACACGTAATCGTGAAGAAAGTCGCGGGTACAACTTAAGAAGAATAAACTTTGTATGTAAATAATCAAAAACAGTAAAAAAAGAGGCCTTTAGTATTTTTATTTTAACGCCATACTCAAGTTGGCTTAACCTTATAACTTAACCTTAGTCTTATACTTTATCTTATACTTAAATCAGTTTTTGAATTTAATCAATAGTCAACACGTAATTGTGGTTTGAGAACTCCTACTAGTTAGTTTGGTTTTGTGTACGAGAAATGAAATTAATTAAGTAAAAGTAATAAAAATCCAAATTTTTATTACTTTTACTTAATTAATTTCAGTTTTATATTTTTAATTATTATGAACACAAATTATATATTTGAAAGCGTATTTATTGGAGATGTACAAACTTAATAAAATTTCTCATTACTATTTTGCTTTATCAAGTTTGTGTAGGCTTACTGCTATTGTTTTCTAGTTGTCTATTGTATATTAGTTACTTATAACTAATTTTAATATTTTTGTTTTGTAATGAATTAATATTATTTAATCATATAATTTTTACTCAATTACTTAGTAAAGTAATGAATAATAACATTAGTGTAAAATAATTACGAGTATATAAAAATACTAAACAATACTGGATTTTAAAGGTTATTTATTTTGTTGAACACAATTTAGTATTTTGTCTTCTATATAAATTCATTTAAAATAATAAGTATATTGTGAAAATAATTTATCAGCATACACGGAAAGATCATACGTGAATTTTGCGTATCATCATAACCTTTTAGTATAATGGATTTTACCCTTAATTTATTATGGTAAACTCTTACTTCAAATTTAATATAGGAGCAGTTGATAGACATTCATCTGATGTGAGCACGTACAGATTACAGAGCTAGCTCTAGTTCGATTACACACCATACACACTGCGGCTTAGGAACAAGGGCGTAGCCAGGATTCTCTAAAGACGGGGGCAGATAAAGAAAATCCTAGACTGTATTGTTTTTGGGGGGAGGACCTGGTGGAGCAGCCGTATGGCACACGCGTAACGGCTGCCATTCGCCCGGTACTTGAGCGGTGGATGCGTCGAAAACGCAAGCCCCTCACCTTCCGTCTGACGCAGGTTCTCACCGGGCACGGTTGCTTTGGTGACTACCTGTGCCGGACGGCCCAGAGGGAGCCGACGACTGAATGTCACGATTGTGGCGCGGCGGTGGACTCTGCCCAGCACACCCTCGAGGTGTGCCCGAGATGGGCGGCGCTGCGTCAAGGTCTGACGTCGGTCCTCGGAGAGGACTTGTCGCTCCCGAGCATCATCACCGCGATGCTCGGCGACGACGAGTCCTGGAAGGCGATGGTCTCCTTCTGCGAGACAGTAATGTCCCAGAAGGAAGCCGACGAGCGGAGGAGAGAGGAGGCCGCCGACGTGGCCTCCATCCGCGGGCGACGAATGGGGGTGCGTAGGAGGCGCTACTTAATGCGCCTCCAGTAACGCCCTTGTGCCCGTGTCGGGCCGGGATGGGAACCCGGTCCTGCTAGACACGACGTCGTCGGGACTGTTCAGAGGTGAGCCAGACAGTCCCCATGTAGGAGAAGTCTGGTCTTTTCGCCGAGGCCAGCCTGTCGCTGGAGGGATCCTGTTGCCTGCAGATCCGGGACCCTCCAATTAAAGCGGCTGAAGGCTCCCGCAGGGGTTTAGTACGGTATTGCACTCACAAAGTGCCGAGTCCGACATAGGTCTAGGACTGCCGACCCGGGCGTCCTGGATATCATCCGTAAATGGATTCCCCTGCGATAAAAAAAAAAAAAAAAAAAAAAGACTGTATTGTTTTAATCGTGGTTTTTAACATATTACCTATATGAGTATCTCACATTAGTAGTGGAGGTGTTCTTTTATTCAGGTCGGTGACAGCGTGGCGCCGGGAGGGCGCGGAGAGAGGAGGGGGGCTCCTTGTCTTCTCTGCCTCGTGCAGAGTGGACTGGTAGAGCGGTGGAGGGAGGATGGAGAGAGATTGAGGGTACTCTCTCCCTCCACTTCGGTCGTTGGGCCGCTCCCGGTACTTCTCTGAACTAGCAGAGTGGACCGGTCGAGCGGCTCCAATCACATACGGAGGGGCCGCCGGGCCCAGCGTCGGGGTGTCACGGTTGTATGCGTTTGCACTATGGCGCCACTATGGCGCAGACGGCCGATGGGTTTTAGTGGGTATTCTGGCTTTAGCGGTGAAAGTCAGCGATTTCCACATACCCGTCGCCTTCGGGCGGCGGGATGCGTAAATGCATTTCCCATCGTAAAAAAAAGGTGTTCTTTTATTCGTTTCACATATCCTTATTAGTGACATTGTTTAGAGTAACAAAAGATGGATAAATCTTTTTTATCAGTGACCGCTCTTCTATTATAGCTCTTCTAGACGGGGACAACTGCCCCCTCGTGCCCGTACCTCGCTAGGCCTATGCTTAGGAATATTGTGTAGCTAAAAGAATATTTTATATGTATATAATTCGCCCATGACAATTGATGACCCAGACAAATGACCCAGGAGATCGATGCAAAGTGTAAATTTCATGCATCTTTTTACTTCTTTTAAGCAGGATCATGCAATTTTAGAGTAATGCTGTACAAGTTATTTATGTTATTACAATATTATGAGTAGCCGGTATTTAATATGTAAATATGTTGTCAGAAGTAACACAACACTTCACAAACAAAAAAAGGGAAGGATTATTACTTAATCGTTCGCATCTTTAATGCCCCACTGCGAATAAGCTAAAATATTTGGACAAGAAGAACATTATTTGAAAAGGCAATTAATTTTATATTTGAAACTTCCTTAATTGATGAAAACATTTAAGGCTTTATTATAAAGTATGGCTTGATTTAGTCAAGACATAAATTCAATTTTGAATTGCTTGTTACCAGGGTAGATAAAAGATTAGATAGTTGCCACTTTGCCTAATGTAGATGTATATGTTTTCAAAGTTAAATTATAATAAGTACATAGATCATTCCCACGGATGTAAGTATTTTTCAAACGAGTCCAAAACTGTTTCGAAAAGGTGATACTGAGCAACAAACTTGTGCAAAACTAATTTCGTCGTATCCTACGAATAAAGACACTATGGCCATTGTGCCTTTCTATTTTTATTGCATAATTAATATCGGCTACACCTATTGCATCAACTTAATTACAAAAATCACAGAAAATAACATTTTATCTACCAGAAAATAAAGGTTTAAAAAAAGCCACTATTGTTATCCTCTCGAAACATCCGACGAAAACAGCCACAACAGTCGTAGAGTCTTTCTCGTCCCGGGAGCATGGGGCACGCGCGGGCTTGAGGCGGGCGCAAGCGCCACTTATATATTACAAGCATTATAGTTATAATGAATAGGTCACTGTGAAAAAAATGTTTGAAATAAAATTGTTCTTTTCCTTTTTTTTTTATAAACAGGCATTTGTCTGTAAAGATTCTTTAAATTAAAATGATAAATAGCCCTTAATGCTCTTACGACCCAACATACACCGAAAAAAGGCGTAACGTCTATTGTTTCCAAGTTTTCACATTTTATTCCGAAGAATAAAGACATAAGGGACAAATTTGACAGAAATATTGACAAAAAAGTCATATTTAAGATTTTATTTTACAGTTCAGTTCAGTTCAACAATCCCCGAACAGTTTATCAACACTTCAAATGTTAACATCTCAAAAATGTCGCGTAATGTTTAAATAAAACACAAAAAACCTCCTCCTGTAAAGTTGTCAGTTTGCAGTTACGCCTTTATTCATAGGATACGACGATTTATAATTTGAAATAATATATTATAACATACCTGAAAAAACGTTATTCACTTTGAAACTGCCTCCAAGTTAATAAATTTACTTAAAACCACTCCTAAAATTTTAAATATACATATATAAAATAGAAGTATAATAAATATAATGAAATAAATAGGTAAATGTTAATGAAAGTAAATGAAATTGTGTACAATATTCAATAATTTTGTCTGTAAATATTCCACTGTTGGTCAAAGCTCTCTTCTCCATACAGAAATGTGTACAATATTAACAATACGATATTATTATAACAAACTTCTTTCTTTGTCTTTCTGTAATTCTTTTTATACAAATTTAAGTGCTCAAGTGTCAATTGTAATAAATACAATTATTTGATTTGAAAAAGCATAGTAGAATAATTTATTTATATTAAGTATGTATGCTTAAACTGAATTGAAACAGCCTGTAAATATCATATTGCCGGACACAGACTTCTCTTTTTATAAGAATGGAAGAATGGTAGCTGATAAAAATTGTTATGGACACAGAAAAATACGAATCTCTCCATTGCGTATTTTTGTGTGTTCATAGCAATCAATCGTTAAAATTTGATTAAAACTTTGATTGTTCTTGTTTTAATATTAATTTTGGCGATATATTTGCCAACTATGCTAATGGCGATGTTTCACAGTCTTGCTGTGTAAGGTGTAAAAAATATGTTTGATAAAGTTAAACCCAGAAAATTACATGAGCATGATACAATTGTTTATCATTATTGACACTATTTAAATGTTTGAATTTTACGCTTTTAACACAAGCTGTATCTAATGATAATAGTTTTAAACATGCCACAAATTACAAATGTAAGTTTTATCATTCAATAAAGAAACATCTACGTTCTTCAATGTCAGCATGTTCTTAACCATACGTAATAAATAGTGATTTTAGTAAAGATTTTCACTGTTACAACACATACATACATTGTTCACAAAATACAAAATATACTATTTTTAATTATTTTCTTATGCTTACAACTAAACAGACAACAACGACTGTGTTTTATGAAACAAAGAAAACTTATTTATTAGTTCATTTCAATGCAATTTTTAATCATTATATTTTATTAATAGGTTGCAATAATGTCCTTGACTTATAGAAGAAAAAGCAATACTATAATCAAAATAATGTATATACTACGGCCAGAAAATATTAAAATGCGATGTGTTGATGTTCTCAACTTACCGACCATTTATTTTTCGCGACATTTGGAATCAGTCATTTATAAATAAACAATGTTCACATGGACACGAAAAAATTTACCCTAAGTTTGACAGTACAGTACAGTCTCTTTCATACATAAAATGATATAAGTAATTGTTTGTGCCTTTTCTTTTGTTGTTGAAATTGTCAGTACTTAAAAAGGTTCTATCAAAGTAGTCTAATCCCTTCAAACCTTTACATGTCCGTCTGGTCTTTTGGCAGTAGTAGGTACGGAAAATCCGTGTTTGAAAACGACCATAACGGATGACATAATATAAGGACAATGACGTCATAAGAGACCAAAGCCTTTTGGGACGGTGTTCCATGCAGCCTAGACTTATTTGGAAAACTTTTATACTTGACTTACAAAAAAAAAGAACAAAAAAAAGTTGCGAAAAAAAAAACATTTTAAGCTATATAAAATAGCTCGCTTAATAAATAGTTCGCTTTTAAAATATAAACAAGAAAAATTACTTTCTTAGAATAAGTTTTGAAGGAGAATTTTATATGAAAATTTAAAATTTATGCAGTGAATTTAGTAAGGAAACTGAGTATCGTGCAAGATATAACTTCTGTAGCGGAAGAGCATAAAGCGACTTGATATCGTAAATGCTGCTCTTTAGCCCCAATTGTTTCTATACTAGGCGACTATTCATGGGAGTACCCTTCTTAAAGTTACTTCTTGACTTCTGTTCCGCTTGTATGAGTTCTAGTGTGATGTTATAAGCCTGATTTAAGACCAGATTCGTAGGATATAATATACTCGTAAATTATAAAATTCGGCTGAGTAATTTTAATTATTATTTTTGTAATTTATAATGTATGCGATTTCATACAAACAAAAGTGAAACTTAAAAATTGACAATGTGGCAATCAATAATATCTCTCTATTACGTTTTTCATTTCATTTTTGGTTTAGGAATATCATTTCGAATCAATACAGATGTAGTAATAGCGACGATTAAGTATTATTTAAAATGAAGTGAATTTTATAGTTATTATGGTGTTATTTTTTCAAGAGGATAAAAATTACACAATATTAAAGAAAAAAGTTTCTTTTTTTTATTGAAAAAGTTATTTTAATAAATAGAGTCAATAATGCTATGGCTTACATCACTAATGTGAGAAAATGTAATAGCGTTTTCTAATATTGTAATGTACATTATGAGCACTGTCCAGGTAATAAAACTATGGAATGATTTACCCTTAAATATAAAAGAAGCGAAATCACTTCCAATTTTTAAAAAATCCGTTAAGAGACATTAGCTTAATAATGGGGACGATTCAAATAAAGTTTTTTTTTTATTTTATATTTTTATATATATTTTTTTTTCTTCTTTTGATATTCTTGACTATAAATTCTATAACATACTTCTGGTATATTGATAAGTGTATTGCGCTATGTTCGTATATATGTATAATGTTTAAGTATTTTTGTGTAGATATTTGTATTTAAGTATATAATAATATAACTGCACCACCTACTCGTTTTCTGTTATTTAATTACTCCAACATATCTCGGGTTGTCTGGAAGAAATGGCTAACTAGCCATAAGACCGCTCTTTGTACTTCACATTTTGTAATTATCAATTTATCTTGTTTGTATATTTGTGGTGTACAAAAAAGTATAAATAAATAAAAAAAAAATGACACCTTTGCAAACGTTTCCCATTCACATTTCATAGCAGACGTATTTATGCCACTTATATATTTTAAAAGAAAACTAATTGGTAAGGAATATTCCAGGAAAGAGCACTCCACCCAAGACGACCTTTGCTTTGCATTAGGGAAGTTTTTATCACGCACGTGTCTATTTTGCAATAAGAAATAGGAGTTATTTTCTGTAAACACTCCGACTGCATTCAGCATTCATGCTTATTGTGTTAATATAGCCAATTTTGATGATAGCTTGGAATAAAATTTATACAATCTAATTAAATTATTAATTTTTATTATTTACAATTAATCGCCGCGAAAACCCATATTCTTCGACAATGTTTCTTGATGACAAAACTAAGTAACCATAATTCAGCGGCAAAAGTGTAACTTATATTTGTGAGTTGGTGCAGGTCACTGAAGTTGATTTTCACCTAAAATTCTCACATGTTTGCAGTTATGTCCAAAATATAGATATAAGACCGTTCTGGTGTAGTGATGCGAGTAGTTGCCTCAACGTCGCATGCCGCAGCGGTCGCGGGTTTGATTCCCGCTCGGGACAGATATTTGTATTTGTAAAAATATTTGTTTCCGGTCTCGGTGTATGTCTTTGTGGGTCTCCCCGCCGTGCCTCGGAGAGCACGTAAGGCCGTCGGTCTCGGTTGTTATCATAGACACCTGATAAGGATCGTTATCCATTATAAGGAAATTATCCACCAACCCACAGTGGAGCAGCGTGGTGGATTAAGCTCCAACCCTTCTTCTACATGGAGAAGAGGCCTTCGCTCAGCAATGGATGATTTACAGGCTGATACAGTACAATTATAACCCAAAATAATCGACTTAACAAGAAAATTTTAAATGTAAAAGTCGGAAATTTAATTTCCTACAATAAAATTCCTTTAGTCGTAATTGATTAGTTCAATATTCTCTGAGACATTGAAAACATTAGTGGCATTTTTTATGGTTTATCGAATGATTTATTTCTGAGTTAATGAGTTTATTTCTGAGTAAATCGTAACTAAGCCGACTTCGTTCGAAAATCTTTTTACGCCAAGGGAATGTACTTAAAATTAATATTAAGGGCTGTAACTTTCAGGGATTTTTTCCGACACATACAACAAAACATTCGGGTGGAAACCAAAAAACAAATTTTTCGAAAAAAAAATCACCCATATATAATTATGTATATTATATGGAATGATATAGCTTAAGTAACACGGAGCCAGTGTGTCAACGCAGGTGGCGTTACACAAAAGCACCTGTCTTATTTTCTAGAGAATCAGCGTCAATCCATAATCAGTAAGAGCACGAAGGTATGGATATCATATTGATAAAAATTTGAATTTGATGGCCATCTTAATATCACGCTACAGATTTGGCTATTTTATAATAGGCGTCTACGAAAAAGATTGCTCGGTGTACCATTGTCCATTCTGAACATAATTCATCCAATAATGCTACAACTTTTGTTGGCATATTTCTTGAATAATTATTAAATATAAATATTTAAGGAATAAATATTTGTTATTTCTATGTACCAGACTTCCTTGTTCTGAAAAGTACGTTCGTATAATTAAAACAACAAAGAAAAGAATCAAAGAACAACAACCGCATCACGGTAAACGGTAAATAATCAAAGTAAATTAATGCAAAACGATGGTACATAAAACAGGCGCTACTAAAGAGATATGTAGCCGACGGGGCGTATAATTAAAACATCTCTACCGAAATCGGAAACTGGACGTAATTATAAATTGTTTTAATGTTATTTGTGTTTTAAATAAATCTTTAAATTTTTATATACTATTTTAGGTCTTTTTGTCTTATTCTGTCCGAAAGTGTTAAAAGTCCTGTTAGACTGTCCATATTCTAATTGTAACTTATTTTAACGCAATGAATACGAATAACGAGATCCCATTTTCATTTTGACAATATTTAGTCTGTATTAGTCAAGAACTTTTTTTTCGTTCCCACTAGACGACTATTTCGAGAAATTTATTAAAAAACTTTTAAGCGACATAACAATATAAATTAAAAGAATTTGCTTAGAACGCGCCAGTCTCTGGAGTTCCAAGTACCTACAATTTTTAAAAATAGCTTCGCTTTAGGTAGCCTGTTGTATAAGTAGGTAAGGTAATATGTTATGAAACATCAAGCTAGAAAGAGGAGGAGTAAGCATATTTGTTAACGAATTTAAAAGATAAAATCGCACGGAACGGCTTCACACATATTTCTTAAATATAAGTCAATCCAGATCCTAAAATTATTACGTTCAAAAAAACTGTACGGCTCTGTAATAACAGTGTTGACTATATTTTTGATAAATGAAACTGGTTTATCGTATACGAAATGCGAGTAAATCAACACAAATTACTTTATATATTTATATTTATATTGGGTAAAGGCAAAAGTCAGTCTGTTAAATATTAATTACTTCAGTCACATGGTCTCAGTTTACAACGCTGAACTCCATCGTGTTGCGTAAAATACAAAACTTTTGCGAGGACTAAGCAAGTCCCGAAATATATTGCTTTTAGAGTTCAAGAGAGTTTTCTGACTTTTAATGGCGTCACGTACTTAGATGTAATTGATGTTTCCACATTTAGAGCAAACATGAAGTCTTGTTACGAGATTTTTTTGAATACCTACGTTAAGTATGTGCTAAAAAAGTTAATTTAAATATTTCGTTCGTATACGGATTGTAGCTATTGATGAATTTTTGATATATTAGTCTCCACATGTGCGACTATTGTGCACCTCGTCTCTTCTTATAATCAGCATAAGAATATGAACTTAATACGCGATGTTGTCGCACTGTGGGTTGGTTACAATAAATCTTAAAAAAAAATACTTATGAGACAGTGGTTTGTCCTCGAAATATTTTTTTCAACGCCGAGCGTGAGATGACATTTCAAGAACACTTCATAATTCGAGTGCTGTCCACTTTACAATCTCAGATCACATTATTTGTATATTATATTCATAATTAGACGACCATAAGTTGCACCAGAAACCTGACGACTGTTCTGATGTTGTGGTGCGAGTAATCACCTCTAAACGCGCGCCGGCGGTCGCGAGTTCGATTCCCACTCGGGACATATATCGGGATGTATATATGCAAAGATTTGTTTTGGTCTGGGTATATGTCCTTGTGGGTCTCCCCACCGTGCCTCGGAGAGCACGTAAAGCCGTCGGTCCCGGTTGTTATCATAAACATCTGATAACGATCGGTACTCATGGTCGGGAAATTATCCGCCAACCCGCAGTGGAGCAGCGTGGTAGATTAAGTTTCAACCCTTCTTCTATATGGGGAAGAGGCCTTCGCTCAGCAGTGGGTTGTTTACAGGCTGATACAGTACAGTACAGATCATAAATTACGACAATAATTATTTAAAGTGTATAGAACAATACAAAATAATGTTTTAAAATGAGTTCCGCATGTAATCATATTTGACCAGTTTTTTTTTTTTTTTTTTTTTTTTTAAGACAAAATATTGATATACGAAATGGCGAATGACTTTTTGTATAAACGTTCCCGTATGATCATGTTTACAGTATGGTAATGTTAATGACTAGGAGTATCGCTAGCATTATGTTGACATAATTTTTTACGACCCGATTTAAATAGGTAGTAGTGCCAATACGATGTTTCCGTTCGGGGTAAATTCTTGTTTGTTATGCAAAGTGCTCTTTATATGTACAAATGTATACTTTTAAATTGTTATTCTCCGTTTTCGTAATAGCTGTTTTTATATTTGATGTAGCAGTTATCGCCTTAGTTATTTTTATTTATATATATTTTTTAATTATAATTATGAAAACATTGCGTTAAAATTTCGTTTGAATGGGCTATTGTATTTAAATCGTTTAACGAATTTTACTCTAAGTAATTTAGCTATGTATTGGCAAATATTTATATTTGTACAAATACTTGTTTTGAGCTGGATTTTTATCTTTGTATGTCTCCTCGGCGTGCTTCGGAGAGCACGTAAAGCCGTCGGTCCCGGTCACGGTTGTCATTACAGATATCTAATAACGATCGTTACTCATGGTAAAGAAATTACCCGTCAACTCATAGTGATGTAGCGAGGTCGATTAAGCGAAAAGCCTTTTCACATATGAAGAAGAAGCCTTGCCCAACAGTGGGACGCTTACAGGCCTATTTCGTTCGTGTCAACAAGTCAACAATGTTGATTGCAACAGAGGATGCCTTTGTTGTAACTAGAAATTATTAAAATTTTAACTGGATAAAACGAGTTTTAACATCTTATTTAACTACAGTGATAACTCAAAAGTAAAAACTCTTCTTACGGTAATATTTACCGCGCTAAAGCTGCGATATAACGTCACAATGCAAGCTGCGTTCACTTCTCGGATTCGCATGACGGTAAAATTACCTCTAATATTACAGGGCTCTGAAATCATATAAACATAAAATATTAACTTAACTGCTGTTGTATCTAACCCTGTCATTCAAAACCACCACACCACATCAGCTTTTGATGGAATAAAGCGATTCCGATGAAATATGTAGACACCTTCATTATATATATAGATAGATAAATATTATCACCGTTACGCATTCGACTATGTTTCATTACATTAATATTTATTGTAGAATAAAAACCAAAAATCCTTAACGATGTTTGAAGATAACAGACCGGTTCGAGCACAAAGAGATAGAAAGGTCCTGACGGTCATTAAAATGAAATTAGCTTATACGTCTCTCTGTTGTTACAAGAAAAATTGAAATTAAACTGGGTAAGTATTATATTAATATAAGTGCACTCAGCAATATATTTACCGTAGTTTACTTAATGGTCGGGGTTATCTGCAGGCATTAAACTTTATTTCAATATAGAAGAGAAAATAATAATAAGTTATAGATATTGCAGTTTTATTGCATAACTACTGGATGCAATATAATTTTTTATACACGTTTATGTTTTAATTAAAAATATTTTCAGAAAATATAGAGAAGAGTACAGGTCTGTACTAAAAGCTTTCTATCGGAGTGATAACGAACATATATTTAACGTTAACGGTTTTGGGTATAATTTCATTACTTTTAGCAAAAATAACGAACTTTTGTCCTTGGAAAGCGATGAAAAAAGATAAAAGACAATTCCACCTGATGCAATAAAACGATCAATGTTATAATGACAATAAAAGCGACTAAATAGTAGGTATATGGGTGATTCTTTTCTAACTGTGATTTTTTTTATTAATAATTTTTGGATATCAAAATTAATTTTTTTAAATCTGTTTATGGATGTTATTACTCTAAATTATTGTAAAAATGAAAGTCTGAGACGATTTCGCTACAACTTGAAAATTTCGAGAGCGACAATCAAATTTCAAATTTTTCGTTCCACGGTACTGACATATAATAAATTTGAACATTCTTTAGAAAAATCGTTAAATTTATTGTTTTATAACACTTTTAAACTCTTTAATATTAATTAACATTGTAAGAACACGTAACAACAATTAACGATAGAACAATAATTCGAATGTTGAAAGGCCTTCGTATGCCACCCGCGGCTAAGAGATGGCGCCACTAGGATTTTAAAACGCGCTATCGTTGGGTCACATTCAATTAATAACCTCTCATCAAATATTTTGTTTGGTATCCAATCATAGGGACCTATGAAACGCCTAACTAACTTGCATTCAAGCTATTGAACGAGTTATTAATAGGGGTGTTCATCAGAAAAAATTATCGATAATTTTATTATCGATAATTATCGTATTGAGTTATCGATAGTTATCGATAATTATCGGATAAAAAATTATCGGTAGTGGCGAAAGTTATCGATAATTATCGGATAAAAATTATCGATAATTTACGACAGTTATCGATAATTATCGGCACAATTTTTGGACGACGAAAAAAAAAAAAAAAAAAAAAAAAAAAGGTCATCCGGCGTCCCATACTAATATAATCCTCCGTTCCCTATCAGAATACCTAAAAAAAAAAAGTCGTCCGCCGTCCCGTATTCATATAATCCTCCGTTCCCTATCACAATACCTAAAAAAAAAAAAAAAAAACGTCGTCCGCCGTCCTGTATTCATATAATCTTCCATTCCCTATCAGAATATCTAAAAAAAAAAAAAAAAGGTCATCCGCCATCCGCTATCGAAATAATCTATCAATACTTATCGGATCACACAAAAATATCGATAATTATCACATCAGAAAAAATTATCGATAATTATCGGATCGCAACAAATTATCGATAATTATCGAATGAAAACTTATCGATAATTATCGATAATTATCGAATGAACAATTATCGATAATTATCGAATCAAAATTATCGAATAACACTTATCGATAATTATCGATAATTATCGAATGAAAAATTATCGAGTAGTTACGAATTATCGATAATTATCGCACACCCCTAGTTATTAACCTTTATAGGTAAAAACGATACATGTATACAGCGTTCAAATAATTTGGAACTGTATGCGTGTGTTGATAGATTCCTTCACTGTGTCAATAGATATAGTCAAATAAAGTACTCCTAACTTCATACGCCTTATTCTTTCTGTCCACACACTCGTCACTCGCCCCGTCGACATTCGTCTCTACGCACCCAGGACTTACTACAACATTTAATTATTGAACATTTTTATAATGAATAATAGTAATCATAACAAATTTTTTTTTGACGTTTCAGTTAACTCTATCAATTTCTCTAATTGCGATGAATTCCCCGATTTTTTGGTATTTCGCAAGTTTAATCATACTCAGTAAGATTTATCAGGTAATTAGTTTAAATTATACAATGCGACAAAAAAAATACAATTTATAGGAAAATTCTAGAAATGGACATGCCACGGTACTGACATTTAAGTGATATAATCTCAGTTTCCTCTTAATTGCAAGTCATACTTTACAAAAAAAGTGATGAAATATGTTCATGAACATATAATTAACCCAAAAATTTCATTTATAGATCATTAATTAATGACCAGTGAGAACAAACAGTAAAGGACATAAAAAATCACAGTTAGAATGGAATCACCCATATATCAAAGGAAAATCAGAATTTGATAGTTCAGAATGTTATTATGTCGTCATGTTACAACGTTTTTCGCTAACCTAGGACAATTAACTTTAGAAAAACTGTGCTGTAACATTTTTACTGACATTTAAGAACTTATTTGATTTTATTTTGTTTAAATAAATAAATAAAAAAAACCTTGTCTTTGTTTGTTACGCACAGAATAACACAAAGTAACGATTGACGTATTTTGTTATGAATTTATTAAAAATTTAGAGCTGCAGAGCGACACACACCCCTTTTTATTACTAATGTTCATAAAAATACCTCTGAATCGGATATCACTACCTATATACATAAGAAAACTCAAGAAACCGTTAAACTTGAGAGAATATCTATATAACGTGAATGTGAATATAATGCATATACATAAGTTTTTTGTATTACAAAGTAAAGTCCCTCTGTTATTGGACGAGAGTCTATGGCCAAAAGGGATTATTTTTCGTCGCTTTTATTATTAAAAAAACATGTATTAGCATTTTGCACTCCTTCTCCATATAAACTTTAACTGTGTCAAATTTCATACTCCTCCGTTCGCGTAATTTTCGTAAAAAGGGGTACAAAGTTTTTGCTTAACGTATTAATATATTGATAAATAGTAAAACATAATGATAGTAGAACAGAAGGACCACTGTAGTATATTATAGATAAATAGTAAAACATAATGATAGTAGAACAGAAGCACTACTGTAGTATATAACATTTTAATACATAAGTAGGTTAAATATAAAACAAATCGAAAACTTGGTACATGAAAAAAAATTCGTGTAAAAATGCGGAAATAAAGACTGACCCCAATATCTTACCCTCAGACGACTTGAAGTTATTGGAGCGAATAATCGTAGAGATAAAGCCAGTATTGACTATTGATATTTTTTAGGATTTAGTGGAATTTTTCCGAGTCAAAAAAACTGCCAGTAAAAAGTGACGATGACAAACGATCATAATCGTAAAAACGGTAAAAACGAGAATGAAAAATGTGAAGTTTTTTTCTTAATGTCTACAGTCCCGCTAATATGAGCATATCGTGTTTTTTATTACCTATTTCTGGACATTGTTGCTCTCTAACAATAATATTTAAAAAAACGACGGGTTGCACTCCGGGAGTGCCGGCAGAAGTGAAAACTTGAATATTAACGTTGTCCATTTTTGATATTTTGGAATGGTTAGGGAATAATTTTGCACAAATTGCTTTAATTATCGGTATAAAAATACTATAATTTATATGGTAAAATACAACATTTATTTATTGCACTGTCGTACACAAACTTCCATCCATAATTTCAACGACTCTTTCACCATCATCATAATCATTTTTCCATTTTTAAATAAGATGAGTCATGTAACTGTCTTCTCAAATCACAAGTCGAAATTTGAAATTGCAGAACAAGTATGAGTGAGTGGAATAGACAATTACCATCACCTGAAATATGTGTTTCTGTGTAGAATGACTTAAGGGGTAATGCATTCGTGACTCTCTTCATATATACGAAGTTGTTGGGTGAGGAATTGATTTTGTTCGAGCTGTACATTTTCTAAATTTTGAGAAGCCCTGCATCGCACAACATTCTCTTGGTCTTTATTACTCTCCAATTTCTTTCTATTCTTGAGAACAAAGAAAGAAACTATAAAATGAAATTATAAAAATATGAATCATATTTACATTACAATATTTAAAATATGAAATTAAATTACATTTGCAAATCATCCAATTTCTTTTGGAACAATTCTTCTACATTTTTGTCATTTTCCTTCAAACCTTTTGTACGTTGATAATATGCCCTTTGATTCGCACGATGTCTTTTTCTTTTTTATTCTTCATTTTCTTCCTTCGAATATTTTTACTTCGAATCTTTTTTGCGCTGACAACATGCCCTTTGGTATTCTCGATTTCGTTCCTTTTTTTTTCTTTTCTTTCTCTGAAAAACGAAGATTATTTATTTTTATCTTATTTCATTTATTTTCATTCGGAATTATTTGTTTGGTAAACTTACACCGCACATGTGCTTATTGTGATGTTATGAAAATATATGTTATAATAATGCTATAAAGTATAAACGTATTACAAATATTGCATCTATAATGAGTAAGTACGTATGAATCTAAATTAATAATTTCGTCAAGCAGTACGGTAGACTCGATCGAAACCTAACCTGAATAATAAAATTTTATTAATAAAAAAATGAAACTTACACCTATTGACATATTTTTTCTATGCTGACACCGGATGACATCTTGACTTTTGCAGTTTTAATTTCCACGCACTTTTGCGCAAGTGCCCTGCGCCGCCTAAACGAAACAGCAGGCGCAGGCGTACATTTTCGCCGCGCGGTAGAAAGAGAGGGGTATCCAGGGGTATCCTACGCCGCGCCGGCGGTCTACTCTCCATCTGCGTTACGAATTTTCGATCAGGCTACGTGTACTGACGCGAGTTTAACATTTTTTACCCATCACAAAAAGTACACAACGCCGCTAAAGAAGTTTTCACTTTAAAAAAAAAACAGTATTTAAACAGTCATTTTTTAGCATTACCATTATTTATCGATAATAATAATACAACTATTTCTTCTTTAAAACATTTGTAAAAAAGTAACAAATACCTTTAACACACGGACAAAAATAATTTAAATGTAATTTGTTATTATACTTTATGTTTATAGATTATGTCAAACATTAGAAAATACAACAAAGCGAAATTATTCAGAAGAGTAAGCCTTTTAAAACGCGTTAGAATTCATAACATGGACTTTTCTTTCTTTATCTTGATTATTTCTCTGGACGGATTCCAAGCGAGGTCGACAAAGCGAATTTGATAGTCAAATTTAATGTTCAATGCGAAATATTATTCATATTTTTTTGGATTTAGATAAAAATTATAATATATTGTAAAAATATTATTCAATATATATATATATATATATATATTGAATAATATTTTATATATATATATATATATATGGGACGTCCCATATGTATATGTATGGACGTCCCATATATATATATATATATATATGGGACGTTCTTTGTCAACCGGAACACCTCTATACCCAAAATTCCTTTTGACCTAAAAAAATTTAAAAATATGGAAAATTTTGGATTTTTCCAAAATTTTCGCGCGCTTGATTTATCGGTAAAAAATACCGCCGGATTCGTGTTTAGCAGCAAAAAATACATAAAAATACTGTCTGTCAATAATTTTCCTCGCGTCCATCACAGGACAAAGCTCTCAAATGCGCGAAACTGCAATTTTGGGGGGTGTTTTTTGAGGTTAGGGGCGAACGCTTGAGGTATCGGTAAAATATACCGCCGGATTCGTGTTCAGCAGCAAAAAATACATAAAAATACTGTCTGTCAATAATTTTCCTCGCGTCCATCACAGGACAAAGCTCTCAAATGCGCGAAACTGCAATTTTGGGGGTGTTTTTTGAGGTAAGGGGCGAACGCTTGAGGTATCGGTAAAATATACTGCCGGATTCGTGTTCAGCAGCAAAAAATACATGAAAATAGTCGTTGCCTGGAATTTTTCTGAGCCCCTGTGATTTCTGACAGCCTGATCATTTCGTAAAGTGGTATTTTTTTTAAGTTAGGGGACGTGCTGCTCTGTCTGTAAACGAAATTTCAAAAAAGGCCACGCTCTAATGGAAAGTACATAAAAAGTCCTAAATTTTCCATATTTTTAAATATTTTTAGGTCAAAAGGAATTTTGGGTATAGAAGTGTTCCGGTTGACAAAGAACGTCCCATATATATATATATATATATATATATATCAAAAGTGTTCTTAATATATCCGTATATAAGTTTACTCAACATGCTTTCTACTTTTTTCGGGCAGCAGACTTTACTGCCTGCTACTTATTATTTAGTATTGTGGGTACTTTTTAGTTTTGTTTAATATAATATTCTAAAGCAGCTTTGCAAGCGCAAGTAATTGAATGGAGGAGATTAAATAAAAGTGAAGGAGGTGAATTAATTTTTGATACTATACTATACAAGTATCTTAATTTATTTGACATTATGAACTTTACATCCCATGCATTTATATTTATACTATAACTGTAAGAGCAATTTAAAACAAAACCGATCAATTATTGAAAACCAAAGTTTCACTATTACCTATGTCCTATTCTTCGCTTTCATCTTTTTAACCACGAAACATATTTCAATAAATTTTTCGTTATTATTTACATATATATTAGATTAATATATACATAAGCTTCAGATTAAGTAGTATTCAAGTGGTTTAAAAATATATTTAAAAGCACATACATGAACAACTTACGTTAACTAAGCCTGTTTTAAGGCTTATTGTGTAAGAATATATTAATGATATAAATGCTTGTAGATCTTCAAAAAGCTTAGAGAAAAGTCCTAAACGAATTTAGCATTTATATCTATTCTAATTTTGACTCACTTAAGTTGTTAACGAAGCTATTTTCACTGATTCAGTACCTATTAATATTTGACACAAAAAAAATGTGTTAATTACTTCAAGTATTCATCAGAGATTATAATTGATAATATAATATTTAAAATTACGTTTTAGTATGCATATGCGAAGTCAACTGCTCGCTATTGTAGTTATTAAAATAAAATCTTCGATAGGATCTTACAAGAATGTCATTACACAAATTTAATATTAATACACAAATAGCAACATAACATAAGAATAAAAGGACACTTATTTTTAATAACACCTGACCTTTTTAGGTTTAAATAAACATTTATTTAATATTTTGCTGAATCTGTTTTATATACAAGTTTATTATCCGAAGAAAATCTTCTAGATAGTGAAGTGTTATATCTACAGCGTCTCTAAGTGACGATGCAATTATTACCCGAGGCGCTTATTCAAGGATCTCTATATATCTTGGTCTCACTAAGTAAACTGATTTATTTGTTTACATTCTGAAATCTATGTACAGACAAAGAATTATAGCGTATTACTAAGACAACTTCGCTTGATATTAGTTTACATAAGATGTATTAAAATCTCGTGGGACGTAAACTCATAAGTACTTGTATGGTCTAAGAATAATCTTTCGATATTGAGACTACGAGTTTGTATATAGTTGGTTAGTCTTTAGTTTACTACTTTAATACGAGTTTTATGACTAAGTTTTATTTATTCCTGTAAACATTGGAAACTCGTCATACTTCTTCACTGCGTGTTGGCGGAGTTACATGTCTTGGAGTTACATCCGAATCATGTAGGATCCTCATCATTTTGGTTTCGAAATTGTAATAATTTGTCCCATTCAGACAGATATATATATATATATATATATATAAATATTATTTTTTTAAATAAACTATTTAAGAATATTTATTTCGATAATTTTACAATATTATACTGTTAGGAGAAACAAATTTATTTATTTAAAAAAAAAGACACATCGCAACACTAAACTTCTATTTATTAATAATTTTACAAATCGAACAATTATTAAGACTTAACAATCACTAAGAATTGCAATTTAAATTAAACAAACAATCAACCGTTAATTTGAATATAAAAATGGTCAACGTGCTCGTCATGAAACAACGACCTATCGTTCCGAAAGCCGAGAAGCGAAAGAGGCTCTGAGCGGGTAGCGAACTATTTTTATTAACGCTGTTGCATGACGTTACGAAACGTATTAAAATAATAGAGGGTATGCTGACACGGCTTCTCCTGACCGTGCGCCGTCCCCGGTGCACATTTTCACCACGAGCGCTGACTAGTCGGTGGATGCTGATGAGGACTCGAGCTCGCCGTCTCCAGCTGGGACTCCTGGAGGAGCAATAGCGGGAGCCGTCGAAGGCCCAAGCTGAACATTTGACAGGTTCATCGTCAGTAGCAGACTCTGTTCATGAGAAATACATAACAAAATATGAGTTTTATAAACAGTTGGCTAAGTACTGCCTATTCTTTCATACTTCTCGCTCTCAAGGCCCTCATTCACTTATTCACACATGTTAAAGTTTTAAGAAAACCTTTCGATCAGTTTACAACTTCACCAATCGTTCAGTCTTCTTCATTCATCTTCTATCAACTCATTTTATAAAAGCGAACGCGCGTTACATGCAACCCTACAGACACGCTATATTCAATAACGTGTCCGTCGGTCCAAGGTCTGCACGCATAACCACTTTGCGTCTGCCGGACATGTGCCGTGTACGTATAAAAATACGCTCTAATCAGACCAGGGACCGCGTACATAAATGTGCCAACCGGACAGAGTCCGTGAACGTTCAACAAGGCCTCGGGCCCAAAACCAGACTAAAGTCTGCACACATTATAAAATGTGAAAGCTGAACCAAGGTCTGCACGCATAACCACTTTGCGTCTGCCGGACATTTGCCGTGTACGTTCATAAAGAAACGCTCTAATCAGACCAGGTTCCGCAAACATAAATGTGCCAACCGGACAGCGTCCGTGAATGTTTAACAAGGCCTCGGGCCCAAAACCAGACTAGAGTCTGCACACATTATAAAATGTGAAAGCTGAACCAAGGTCTGCACGCATAACCACTTTGCGTCTGCCGGACATTTGCCGTGTACGTTCATAAAGAAACGCTCTGATCAGACCAGGGTCCGCAAACATAAATGTGTCAACCGGACAGTGTCCGTGAATGTTTAACAAGGCCTCAGGCCCAAAACTAGACTAGAGTCTACACACATTATAAAATGTGAAAGCTGAACCAAGGTCTGCACGCATAACCACTTTGCGTCTGCCGGACATTTGCCGTGTACGTTCATAAAGAAACGCTCTGATCAGACCAGGGTCCGCAAACATAAATGTGTCAACCGGACAGTGTCCGTGAATGTTTAACAAGGCCTCAGGCCCAAAACCAGACTAAAGTCTGCACACATTATAAAATGTATACGCTGAACCAAGGTCTGCACGCATAACCACTTTGCGTCTGCCGGACATTTGCCGTGTACGTATAAAAATACGCTCTAATCAGACCAAGGTCCGCGTCACACACTGGAGATCATACACTCCAGGCACCAGACATACGTAAGGCAGCCATTGCCTGTAGTACATCTGAAACATAACAGAACATTAAAAATGTTTAACAGCTTGCCATCGAAAATTGCTGCACAAGACTCGGGACATCATTCCCTTTTCCACGGCAACAAGTTCTGTGATGCGGCTTGAGTGGTTCTACCAAGTGACGTTCTTAACAGTTGCAGTTCATAGCGCTCGTGAGACAAGATTTTCACAGCGCGATAAGGACCACGCATTCCAGAGTCTAGTTTGCCGCATGTCTGTGTAGATTTAGAAAAGAATACGAAATCATTAGTTTCAAAAATTTAAGCATCTTGTTTTTCTTTATTGCGCTCCATCAGTTCAGGTGCTCTTTGACAGTGTAATTCTCGCATTGCCTCACGATTCGGATTAGGAGTATTCAGAGCATCATCGCGTATGAGAGACCTTGTCACGGGTGTGATACTGGCGCTAGGCGCAGTTTTAAAAGCGAAATCGGCTATATAACGATGGAAGTATCCAGCTAAACCTAATAACTGTAACTTGCTTTACGTTTGTGGGTCTAAGCGAATTGACTATAAACCTAAACTAATCTAAACTAACCTGTACCTTCCTACCGCTTGGCCTAACCTGACCTTGACTAATTATGCGACCTAAATATTCTACTTCCGTAGTCACAAATGTACTTTTCTTTAAATTAACTGAAAAACAAAACTGCCAGCTCTAAAGCTATCAGAGCGTAATAGTGTCTATGCTCATGCGGTCTCACCCGTCTTTTTTCCTAATGAAAATAATAGGACTCGCATACTGGGATTTTGATTCACGGATAATATTCTTTTCTAGTTAGTGTTGAATTATAATACTTCGCACCCTAATCTTCTAGTCAAGAGAAAGTGTTTACGGCTTGTAACAAACCGGTGTGTAACTATTCGACTGTATACGTATGATACCAGTACTAACGGTTGCCACTGCTATGCCTCTTATTGAATTATTCTTAAAGTCGACAAAAACCGACAGTAATTCATCGGGATCAGATCCCTCAAGTGTTGTATTAACGAACGATTCCTCACTGAAATTAATGTGAAATACACTGTTCATACACGTGACTTTGTCGACACGCGTCAAACGCTGTTGTTTATTAACCCGTATACGCAACGCTCTTTCGGTTTAATACATCCGTACCTATAATTATGGGTACATTCATGCAAACGCGGGTATAACAAGAAAATCGGCTTCTAAAGATATGTCATTGAATTCGAAAATTAATGTGACGTAACTAGTTGATTTGACATTCTGATTACCAACGCCCCATAATAATTGCTACGTAGGTACTGTATCTGCCTGTAAGCCACCTACTGCTGAGGAAAGGCCTCTTCTCCATATAGAAGAAAGGTTAGAGCTTAATGCACCACGTTGCTCCACTGCGGGTTGACGGATAATTTATCTATCATGGGTAAAGATCGTTATCAGGTGTCAATGATAATAACCGGGACCGACGGTTTTACGTGCTCTCCGAGGCACATACACCCAGTCCGGAAAAAAATATTTGTACAAATACAAATATCCTTCACGAGCGGGAATCGAACCCGTGACCGCCAGTGCTCGGCGTTGAGTAGGTATTTGTCGGCAGTTAAAATGTTTTAGTAGTGTCGAGGAAATAAGATAAACAGGCGATCTACTACTATCTATTAGTACGTCGGTAGGAACGTTCTGCATCACCGCGGTCACTACATAGTTATCAATCGATCGACCCTCCAATTTAGAACAAAAAATTAATTTTTGTTTGCGCATTTCTAAAACTTCTTTAAAAAAGAAACACTCACTCGCGTCTTGTTCCTTCTTTTTTTTTTAAAAATAGAACACGATATTTTGACGGTCTCCCCTGTACTATTATTAATGAAATTATCGTATGTACGCTTATTATTTATTACAATGTTTGAATGCTATAAGCATGATTTTTGAGTATGACCTACCTCTCCACACGAAAAACATTTTATGGCTTTAGAATTGTGACTGTTATACGAACGTTTTCGTAAGTTTCGTTCATTAATATTTCGTACGCTATGCACAGGCATTGGAACGCTTCGGCTTTAAATAAATAGAAAAGAAACCTACCAAATCTTTAGGGGATAATTTAGAATTTAGCTCCGCCGCACGAATCTAAGGAACGTGTTATACCTCGTATGATGATCGCAACTTTTAACTCGTCACTTAGATCTTTAACAATGTTTAAGCGCAATAATGATCGCCTTGCCTAATCTGGTACAACGTGGTATAATAGTCGAAATCTGAGCACATTACATTAAATGAAATGTCAGCGACATCGATTCTTCGTGCACATAAGGGCTTAAATTCTATTTTAAAATTTGTCCAACTGCGATCTTTGGTAAACCAGTATTGGAGCCAAGACTTGGCATCACTCCTGACACAATTACTAATTCTAGACAAACATTAATTGTCGTCGCAAATACTCTATCTTGGTTGACAAGAAAGAACATTTCTTTAAATTGATAGAAAACCCAGCACGGTCTACTTTCTCGCACAAAGTCTCTATATCATTGACATTCGAAGCAAAACTGCAGATATAATAAGATTGGTTAGATCTCACCGGTATATTTATGAATCGTATCGCATCAACGATGCGATCAGCATCCCTGAAGTGGTCCATCGAGGCACTCACGGGACGCTCCGGTGAGGACGAGGTCACTGAAGCCGGTACCCTTGCACGCTCTTGAGGCGCGCTCACAGGCTCGGCCACCGCCGTGGACTCTGCGCCGACGGTTGACACAGGCGCTGCCTCAGCTACCATCGCCGTAGGAGCACAGCCGCTCGGCTCTCTTTGTTGAGATGAAGCCGTGTAGTGTTGTTCTTCTAGTGACAACAATCTGTTAAAAATTTGTTGCATTGTTTCGATTAAAGCATTGCTAGAAGGAATACGTTGTCTGTGACGCGAGTCACGTTGGCTAGAATGTGAACTGCGATTACGCGAGCGGCTACTGTCTTTTTGCTTTTTTTTTTAAACATATTTTTCATTAGTTACTTTAAATTAGGCGTATTTCAAATCCAAGTATCAAAAAGTTACGCAAAATAGCTGTTTTGGAAATAAAGCAGGGATATTACCTACGTGGAAATAAACCTTCTGTTCACTCTTTTGTTAAAAAGGAGAACTGGAACGTACTCACCAAAACTGTTGTTATACTTAACCACAATTTTTTTTTTTTAATGAGGGTAGTAGGAAACGTAAAAAAGTTCTGTTTTAACAGCCAACAAAAAGCATCTCAAATAGCGATGTATGGACTAGAACACGCAAGTTCACCTCGGGCTACTTCCAAACAACGAAATGGGGAATACTAAGACCATAATTCGAAATGTAATAGCGGCTAGATTTAGCTTGTATTATCGATGTTAACGCGCTCACTATCTTCGTTGTTTCGCAAACCGGCTCTACCGACGTAGTGGCTTAATAAGTCGCTACCAGTGAAGGTGGAGTATAGCATTCACGAGCTGGACGTAACGGTTCAGATATGGAATCGGAGGTAGATAGTCTACTCTCAATTGCATTCAATCTAACATGAATAGTATCGAGTACTTGGTTACGGGAGCTATCGCGGTGATTACGCGAGTCGTCGCAACGTCGCCGCCTAAAAGAACTACGATCTCGGTCCTTGCGTGACCTACTACAATGCGTACGTGACCTATCAATTTCTTTCTTCAACCGCGAAGAACGTACCGACATTGTAAACGACATTGTGTAGTTACCGACCTACAGAATGGTACCACTTAGCGACGTATACACTTAAACTACACAATAGTAAAAGATTCGAACGTAATTGCAGCTAAAATTAAAATTTGAATAACAAATTTACAAAATAATTAAACACTTTAAAATAATTAACTTAAAAACAGGAAGCGACAGCACTGCGCGAGCGAGTTGTCTCCAGTCCTGACACGCCTGTTTCGTCTCTCTCTAGCGACAGGGCATGTGCCGAAAGCCTGGAAACTAGCTAACGTGCAGCCTGTGCCCAAAAAGGGCAGTCGAGCAGACCCTGTCAACTATAGACCCATTTCCGTAACCTCCATACTCTGCAAGAGTATGGAACGTATACTGAACAACCGGCTCCTGGCATACCTAGAGGAGCATGACCTTCTTAGCGACCGTCAATTCGGTTTTCGGCGCAATCGGTCCACGGGTGATCTTCTAGCGTATGCCACTCACATATGGAGTGAAGCTATCGATAGACACGGGGAAGCCATTGCGGTCTCGCTCGATATTTCGAAGGCATTTGACAGGGTCTGGCATGACGGCCTTATTAGCAAACTTCCTTCATTCGGCCTACCCACCTCGCTTTGTGTTTGGTTATCTGACTTCCTGAGGGATCGATCGATCCGCGTAGTCATAGACGGTTGCGAATCTGATCAATTGACCATCAATGCCGGGGTCCCTCAGGGGTCTGTACTCTCGGCAACGCTATTCTTGCTGCATATCAATGACCTGCTCAAACCTGGGATCTTTGGGTATGCGGATGACAGCACCGTTGTTGAGCGTTACGTGTCCAACGCACGAGCGAGTGGGTCTGAGATCCAGTCGCTGAGGGAAGCCATGATCCAGCGTCTGAACTTGTCCCTTAAAGCTGTCTCTGACTGGGGTGACGCTAACCTGGTCAAGTTCAACGCCTCTAAGACCCAGGCGTGTCTCTTCTCAGCAAAGCGGAGTCCTTTCCACCTGACTCCCTCTTTCCGGGGTGTATCCGTGCCCATAGCTGACCATCTGGAGCTTCTTGGCATTACTTTAACATCTACCCTCAATTTTGGCTCATATATAGAAGAAAAGGCCCAAACAGCTGCCAAAAAACTCGGTGTCCTCTCGAAGGTTAGACAGTACTTCACTCCGGAACAGCTTTTAAAGCTATACCAAGCTCAAGTTCGCTCGTGCATGGAGTACTGTTCTCATCTCTGGGATGGCTCAGCCGAGTACCAGCTGGAGCTTCTCGAGTCAATCGAGAGGCGAGCCAAGAGGCTTATCGGCGATGATTCACTGGTCGCTGCTAAGTTACAAAGCTTGGATCATCGACGCAAGGTGGCCTGTCTGTCGATTTTTTATCGGATACACTTCGGTGAGTGTGCACAAGAACTCCACGACCTGATTCCCCCCTGCCCCTTTCATCTTCGTACAACCAGACGCTCTGCGTTACGTCACCCCTATACGGTTGACATCCCCCCTATACGCACTAAGCGTTTCGCTAGTACATTCTTGATGCGTACGGCCAAAGAATGGAACTCTCTACCAGCGTCTGTGTTCCCCGAAAGCTACAATCTGGGCATCTTCAAGTCGCGAGTGAATAGGCTATTTCTAGGTAAGCGTGCTCCATCCTAGACCGCATTCTCACTTATCATCAGGTGAAATAGTGGTCAAACGCAAGCCTATCAAATTATAAAAAAAAAAAAAAAAAAAAAAAGATAACCTTTCATCATCAGATTCACTTCGCGATCTATGACGACGATGATTTGCCCATGACGGCCTTTTGCGCGTTTGTTCGATCCCTTATCGATTTATCGCGGGACTGCCTATCTACACGGCTAGGAGTCCTACATAATCGACTACGTGAACGCGAACTGCACGATCGCGAACGCGGCATGACGGTTTCAAATTAACGGCTGTTTGCTTATGAAGTGGTGTCGTAAGGATCTATCCCACTTCTGATGTTAGGAGAAACAAATTTATTTATTTAAAAAAAAAGACACATCGCAACACTAAACTTCTATTTATTAATAATTTTACAAATCGAACAATTATTAAGACTTAACAATCACTAAGAATTGCAATTTAAATTAAACAAACAATCAACCGTTAATTTGAATATAAAAATGGTCAACGTGCTCGTCATGAAACAACGACCTATCGTTCCGAAAGCCGAGAAGCGAAAGAGGCTCTGAGCGGGTAGCGAACTATTTTTATTAACGCTGTTGCATGACGTTACGAAACGTATTAAAATAATAGAGGGTATGCTGACAATACATATTTACAAAGCAACACTCAAAAGCTAAATTTACAGTGTTTTGGTATAAATCATATCCGCATGGAATGGTGCCAAGAATGCTGACATTATTTCCCCGTTGAATCGCAATTCCTTTTATTTGGGCAAAAAATGCACCAGCCCTACTGTCACCAGTGGAGGCTATAAATAAATAATGAATAAATAGTGTGAGAAATTACAAAAGTACTGGAGGCAAGATAGCCATAGCGTCTAATAGCATCAATTAATTTTAATTACTTGTTTAACAGTTAGCGCTCCGAATATATCATAAGCAAAAGTGTATGACCTGGGAGTTATTCAAATATATAATCGTATATTCGCCAGTCGACCTTGATGTAGTGAGTTTTGTTCTGATGCTTTCCTTGATATAAAAAGAGGCAGCTGACCGTTTATTTCTATTTGCAAGCTGTTATTGTATCTTAGAACAAAAGTATAACTGTGAACTTTTAGCAGTGTACATACCTAAAGGACTAATTTAAAATGTTTGCTTATTGGTTAAATCGCGCTACTACGAGTATCTAAGAGTCTGGTTAAGACAAGATCTTTCACAATAAAAATGCTGTTTATGAAGTCGTTTTACGGCGAGTTGCACGAAACCGTCGCTAACTTTCCGTTAGTTAAGTTGCAATTAATCTTAAAATTAGTTGATCTTATGATTAATTTAAAGCTGTTGGAATTAATCATCCGTTAGATAGGTCTTTAATTAAACTATTTTTTTTTTGTTAACTTAATCAGATGTAGGTTTCGTGCAACAGATAATCACGATTCTTATGATTAAATTAGTTTAATAAACACTTAAATTTAAAATTTGTTTCGTGCAACTTGGCGTTAGACAATTAATCACTTTAAGAATAGAAAAATAAACATAAACGCAGTTCCAAAAACGAGGTATCTCTAGTATGGGTACCTCAAATATATTAAATATTAAATAATGTTCATCGGATCGTATCAAATAACAATATATGTGGAGGAAGAACTATTAAAAAAAAGAAAAAGAAAAGTGAATCAAGTTTTAAAGAAAAGGTTTTACATTTTTAATAATTCTGCGAAAGTAAGGCTTGTATGAATGCAATAAAAACTCATTTTATACAGTACAATAACATTAAAGTACGAAGGAAGCGATTTATTAAAAGTATACTTATCTAACTTTGTACATAAAATTTTTTAACACTTTTGTTCAAACTTCTTTAATTTCCTCATGTAAATGAAACGGTTACGTTTATACTTATTTGAAATAAGAAAAGTTTTCTTAAAATATGTATGGTATTTTAAGCTTCTATTTTTTGTTGTTGTTAACAGTTTTCGATTGCAAAGCATAATTAAAAATAATATAAATAATCCGCAATACTGCTCTACTGCAGGTTGAATAATATTTCCCCCACCAAATGTTTTTGTTTATGATAACTACCATAACCGATGGCTTTATGTGCTCTCCACAACACGGTGCGAAGACACAAGGATATATAGAAATATCTACTCCGAGTGGAATTTGAACCCTCGACTGTAGCCGTTAATATCACCAGGTTATCAAAATAGTTCGTAAATATTTTTACCTTAATTCTTTTGCTATAATACTTAACCTGTTTTTTCCAGGAACTATTAAGATTACGTATTAACTTAAACATCTGCCACTGACTACGCTATATGATTTATGGTCAGTTTTAGAGAGTATGGCTTGCTCTAAATGCATCCAACAAAAAATAACAATCCATACGATTGGCAGTGAAGAATTTTCCCATGGAAAGAGTGCGTGTTTTTATTGGCAACTGACTTCAACATTTAAAGGACTGTATTGCAGCGTGATTGCAGCCAATGGAGACCACTTCGAATAAGTTTTATACATAAATTTTTAATGGTTTTATATTAATGTAACATCCTGTAGTAGTAATAAATGTTAAGTGCGATAGATTTTTTTTTTCTTTTAACAATACCTAATATATTTACAGATTACGTGTATCCTGACGAGGTAATAAAAAATAATAAACAATTTTCATTTAACTTCTTTAATTATCAATATGTGCACAATTAACAAGTAGCTTTAATTATGATATTTATACAGCTTATGCAAAAATTTTATGGATTTAAAAATTAATACTAAAAACAAATAACTTTTTTTATAAAAAATTTCGTTATTAGATCTTGTTTCATGTAATTAAACATAAGTTTTACAACTATGTCTTCGCTTAGGGATGATTAAGAAAGAATTGAAAAATAATATAAAATACCTAAATAGTAATTTATATATATATATATATATATATATATATATATATATATATATATATAAATAGTTATACGCGCGTATTATACAGCATTTACTTATAAAATTTATATTTTCTAATATAAACTACACTGTAAGTATACAGTTTTTTCAAATAATTATTATTGATCAACAAATTAAAAAGTAAGTTACATACGTTAAGGAATAATAATGATACCAAATAACTAAGTTTCCATACTATTTTCAATGAAAATTAATATAAATAAATTATTATCATTAATAAAATTAATATTAATTAATTTAATATTTTAATATTAAATACGTATTCTATAGTTCTCATTAACATTAAAAAAATTAAACAATTTAAAAGAATTGTAATCGAAATTACTTTCAACAAAAAGTAAAACATTATAGTTAATTGAATTGAAATAATTATATACAAAATCATTATTATGAAATGGTACCAATTCTAATGTTTCTGCTTAAATAAATTAAATTAAATTTCGAATATTTGCAGTAATTATATAATATATATTGTATAGCTATTCTGTCTTCTAGAATTTTAAAAATCCGATTGAATGGATTAAAAATAATTGAATATAGTTATTACAAGAATATGAAATTCAAACAAACAATCGAAAACATAACAGAGATGGCTAGAATTGGTTCCAGTTTGTTTTTGTTATAGACGTGTGTGTATGAACTGAAAAAATGACAAACGGAAGTTTGAATCCTATGTAACTAAATTGTATACGTCTACAAAACTGGTTTTAAATATACGTACTTTTATTCAACAAACAAACGAAACTATAAATTTTGTAGAATACAAACTTTTACTACCTTTTGTTTCGCATCGCCATAATACTAATAAATCTTTTAGTGACGTATTCATGTACTATTGAAATATCGAAGTTCGTATCAAATTAAAACTCGAATAGACATTGACATTTTTGATGTAAAAGTAAGGTACGTTTCATTTTTGTTCTTCTTCGGCTTATAATGTACAAAAACTTAGCCAATCTCTCTTTTGTTTAGAGTTAATTTGTGACATTAGAATCAAAACAATATGTTAGGTTAGGTTAGATTTGAAATTAATTTAAACAGATTCTTAATCCTTATTACAAGATAAAAATGCTATTTCTCAGACATTATTTACAATACAATACTAAGTATATTATTGTGTACAGCTGATTTAATTTAGAACGACATATTTATTTCTTAATTCTAATCGTAACCTGGAAGCACACAGAAATAATTTTAGATACATATGTATATAACACGTTTTATATCATAGACATCATTATAGAAGAATAGACCTAGTACTTAAAATATTTACAAATAATGTTTCAAAAGCCAAGTAGGTAGTGTATGCTTGAAATGGAAATTTTTTTTTAAATAAATTATAGTAAAATATTTTTTTATTTATTTTTTAGTGGAACGTCTACATCATTATTTAGAATTCAAACATAATTTATAGTTGATGTAAAGAAAATGGAAACAACATTTCGAGCAGCAAACAAATTACATTGAATATATATATATATATATATATATATATATATGTGCTTTTTTTAATTATAATTTTGCATTAAAATAATTTAATTAAAAAGTAAATTAATATTTGATTACATAATAAAGTGATAACTGTTGTTTCGTAGAAATTTAATTCAATACATATTTAAATTAGGCCTTAGATATTACACATATTCGATATATCTATTTATTCACATTGATTATGACATTCGCTCGAAACGTAAGCAAAACTAAAGAAGTGGGCAGAACTCATCATAAAATTATCTTTGATCAACCTAGAAAATGGAACAGAGACGTGGTGCCGAAGACGGATTTTTTCGACCGCAGCAAAGCTCAAACGCCGAAAAAGTACTCTATATGTATACGTATATATGCATACTCGTTAGTATTTCACACCAGGTATATTGTTTAAATTAAAGCTTTAAAAATGATTACAAAAATATATTAATTTTCTTTGTTTAATGATAATCTTTTTACATTTAAAAGCGAAGAAATTAGTTAAGTTATAAATAATAATCATAAAATATTACGTAAAAAAAAGGCACGAATGAAACAAATAAGTCAAACAAAAAAGCTTATTTATAAATAAAATACAAAATTATTTACAAAAGTATCAATAATTTTAAACCGATAGAACTAGATTTTATTGCATGCTTGCTACGTTTTTTAGGCAAACTGCTTGTTTTACCTATATTTTTCGTCACTTTATATATATATATATATATATATATATATATATATATATATATATATATATATATATATATATATATATATATATATGTATATATATTACACCGCAGTCGATTTTTTCGTTTTTAATTTTATGTGAGCCTTCGTTGACAATTAAATACCCTATATCAATATATAATGGGCATGGAGTCTTGGGTTTATTAATTATTTTATTTCTTTAACACTTCGTTGATATTACGTATTTGTAGGCAAAGCTGATCCCTATCCACTTACAACAAAAAAGTACTAGCTATGGCAAAAGTGAAAGATTTATTTGAGCTAAGTAACATTTTAAATTATAATATATCTTTATATAGACTGTTATAACCAATCTACTTTAGAAAATATATTAGTTGTACGAAATTAATTTGATTTAACTTTATTATTTTAATAAACTTGAATATTTATGAGATAACAAATCGTTTCAACAAATCACAGACTAATTAATACAAGACCATTAATTAAAATCTAGATAAAATTTGGTTAAATATCGTAGAACAAACAATAGCTTACAAATTAAATTGATCAAGGTTTTATCTTAAGCAAATCATAACTTAAAATCGGTTTTCGTTTCAAGAGCTACTTGATCCGTAAGCAAATAATGAAACTTAATTAGGTATTTCAAGAAATGGCAAACGTTCTTCAATTTAATCTCCTACAAAAGCGATGTTAAAATGTATTTTATTTAAAATTCTCTTAGTAATTTTTCGAGATTCAGGTTTTTTATTTAGACTGAAATCAAAAGATGTTTCATTAACTGAAATGTCTAAATTCAATGTTATTATATGAGCGCAATTTTATATTAAATTTATGTCTAGTAAGGTATTAACTATTCATTTTTATCTTACAATAATATATACATAGAATTGTGAAATCAGATCTCCAATTTTATTCAGTCATGACCTAAAAAAACAAAAAATAAGTCACTGCAAATCTAGTAACATCATTCCATTTTTAAATCAGGTCATGATATGACAGCAGAAAAATAATTTTATTCGGCATCAATATTTCCTCGTGTAGTGTGTTACAAAATTTTCTCTCGTCGTGTTTTACCTTAAAACGCACTCAGAATAAATAATTTATTGTCAACCCTACACACTTTTTCCTTTTTCTGATTCCATGTCTTTGTTTATTCTGGTCCTTTCGTTGGCTACGTTGTTGAAGATATGTCTCGAGTCCTAACATTGCTATGCATAATATATAATACAGGTCACAAAAGTCAATACGTTAGTTTGTTCACGTTATCGGTGTACACGAACCCTCATAACACTTTAAGCCGGGTTCACACGTTCCTCTAAATCCGCCACAGTCCTCACCGAGTGTTCTTGCACACACTTTACAGCATCTGTTGAGCAAACAAATCAAGGTCAATTATTTCTATCGTTTGCGAAACTATAGTTCAAAATTTATACTCAAAACTAACTTTTATCATACGTAAAAATAAGTTTGTTCAAATAGTAATACATATAATATATAACACATTACTATAATTATAAACTACGACAAAAAATACCATGATGAAAACGTAATCTCAAATGATATCGCTAATACCGAGATGTGCGTTTTGCATTCACATAAAAAAAAGAAAAACTAAAATATCTTTAGCTTCATAATGTAATACTATAAATAAAGTAATAATCTATACTAATATTATAAAGCTAAATAGTTTCTTTGCTTGTTTGTTTGAACGCGCTAATCTCAGGAACTACTGGTTCAAATTAAAAAAATCCTTTTGCGTTGGATAGCCCATTTACCGAAGAAGGCTATAGGCTATAGGCTAAGGCTATAGGCTATATAACATCACGCTACGACCAATAGGGGCTGAGCAATAATAAGAAATGTTACAAAGACGAGAAAAAATAATCTTTTTTGAGAGCTTCTGTTGCGTTCTTTATTATTCCTCTTCTCGAGACCTTTTTTATCTATAGTTCCACTTTTGAAGTAAATATAATATCACTCTTTTACTCAGAATTTTCGAATAATAAAAAAACTCAATAATACGTTGAACGACCCAGGAATCAAACCTTAGACCTCTTGCTCGGCAGTAACGCTTGCGACCACTGAAGCAACGTGGTGGGTATTTACTTTTAGAGTAATTGTTTAAAAATATTTAAGTAAGTACGTTTTTCCCTCAAATAACGCGGGTGAAACAGAGGGGCACAGCTAGTATACTTATAAAATTAAATTAACCACATTACATTAAACAGACTTAGAGTTAACGACGAAACTAAAACCAATCAAAATAATAATTATAAGCCATCTTTATTGTGTGTAGTACAATCATAATTTAGTTTTTTTAGTAATTTATTATCAATATCCAATAATTGATACTAAGAAATTTTCACAGCCGATGTTTTAATTGTTAATTAAAATGTAGGCGTACATACTAATTGTTATTTTCAAAACACGTTTAATAATAACAAGTTTCACCTGACTTCAAAATTTCTAAGTCAACTTTTTGCTATAAAGTTCTTGGGTAACTTCAACTAAGTGGCTCGTTCTACACCGTGAAACTAATAACGAAAAGTTTGGGTAAAACCGATAGAGTATAAGGAGTACCTAGCCAACTTATATTTAAAAATATATAAGAACTAGACGATGCGTGACTTTGTTTATGTATATTATGTATACTGCTCAGTTTATTTGTGACGTTTTATAACTTTTAATTATCATTGGTAATCTTGGTAATCAATCGATCGACCATAAACCATTTTGTACAAAAAAAAAAATCGCTTATATACATTAAAAAATATGTATAGATATAAAGTTCAAAAAAATAATATAATTAAGAAAGAAATGGCTACACATCGCTGTTTATAGAAATAAAATTAATTTGTGTAATACAAATTTAAATGAACTAATAACTTTTCTTAGCAGACATAATAAAGAAGAAAAAAAAAACGTCACTTATAATAGTAGGTCAAAAATTAAACGATTGTTTCAAAAGACGTTGTCATTACATTCCCTCAAGGCTCCTTGAGTATAATTGTAGTAATTTTAAACCAAAAATATATTTGCTTTTCGATTTAAATAAAAAATTAGATTTAAAATAAAACTTTATATCAATTTAATATTCTGTCGTATTTCAGAAATTGACTTTAAGTTATAAATGTAAAAAAAGACTGATATTGAGAAGGTAATATACCTACATATAAATGGCTGAGAATACTTCAACAACAATTATAAATTATGATGATTTACAGAGTTATTAGTTATAGAAACGGATATACACAATTAAATTTTCATTTAAGCACTATATAAATATCAATATATCTGTCACAGTTTGGTAAGAAAATTGTTTTGCAAATCATATTTGAAAAAAAAATTGCATTCAGGGCTAACTTACTTACTTTACCTTACTTTAATCGCCGAAACCAGACAAAATTTTTATTTTAAGAAGAATATATAATAACTAATTGTAAAATTTTTAAGGGACAAAACTGGGACAAACTTGATTTTACAATAAATATAATATAAAATTAATTCTACCTGCAAGGGTCCCACACAACTATGCCTAACCCAGGACACCCACTCGGTTCTAAAGGCTCACACTCCCTAGGATTGCACACACAGTCCCAACACCGCACCGCCCCCGCCACCACTACCAACGTCACCATCGCTAACCACTTGGTCATACTGTTCACATCACATAACGCGATCGCCCTTTATATTGTCCTTGTTGAAGCATCATTACTCATTGTCCTTATCTGTCAGTATTTTGTGCATCCTGAAACAATGAAAAAAGAACCATTAACTTTTTTTTCAAATAAATAGTAAATTATATTTTTCTCCGATACTATTTGAAATATTTTAAATTGTAGAAAGGCATTATTTACTACTAAATAATTATGTATTATGAATATTAATTTTTTTTTGATTTGGTATTATAATATAATTAATAGCAATTAATAGTAAGTATAAATAATTTTACTCAATACATACTTTAAACTAAAATAGAAAAAATAATTATTCATTCGTGTCTTCTCCATTCAACGTAAAAAATTGATAAAATCAACAATTTTATTACTATAAAGAAAGGGCTGAATAATTTTCAGGGTTTTTAAAGGACAATGTTCAAATCTGCTCCACATGTACAGAAAATCGATACATTAAAGTATCCTTTATTAATTGAAACTAGATTTTTAATAATAGTCTAAAAGTAATCAAAGCCACGGTTTATACTTAAATAAAAATAAAATATTTTATTTGTCGTCCCGATTGCGTCAATATGATCGGTAAACTATCGATAGTTCTTCAAAGCAAGTGATAAGTGACGATACAGTCTAAGATGGAGCGGGTTAACCTATTAAGAGTTGGCAGTTATATTAAACCCCTCTAATCGGTTTCTACACTGCATTGTATTAAAACGCTCAATCGCTTAGTGACACGTCTTTGCCGATAATATTTCTACGAGTAACTACGACCGACGACTCCCACCAAAGCAGACCTGAGAAAAAAAGCACCCTGCCGTGGATTGAACCCGGGACCTCTCGCTTAATATATAAAAGCGCTGACCATGGCAGCAGGGTGGTCATTATTTTCGAGTTTATATATAGCCTGTCATTATTACAATGCACCTAATTTATTAAATGAGTCATAACAATAATAGCTGTTAATTAATTTACATTAACATTAAATAAATTAAAAAAAACTACAGTAAGAAAAAAAAATCAACTCCCCCTCTCATTCCGCCATTTGCGGGCGCCATTTTGAAAATTTATATAGCCTATGTCACTACTACAATTTAGACAAATCCAACAACACCTCACATGTCAAAAACCGTCCAGCCGTTTGGGCTGTAGGGCGTGCCAAAGAAATGGATATACATACATACATACATAAACACACTCGAAAAACATAACCCTCCTTCTGTCGCAGTCGGGTAATAAAGAAAATAAATACTCGAAACGACTTGTTTTTTTAATATTTTTTCTAAAGCTTATTTTTATGAAGATTTAGGTGGAAAAAATTCGACAGCAATCTGACAACACTGTTTTTGGCTCTAAACACACTTCATTCATTTCTCTTGTCATAAAATTGACATGACAATCAAATAAATGATTTTTTTGTTTAATTTTATAAACCGCCACTTTGGCCATCTAGGCTATTATTAAAAATATACTTTCAATTAATAAAAGATACTTTAAAATATTAATTTTCTGTACATGTCATGGCACGTACCGGGCACAACCCACCTTGACATGGATACAAATAAGCCGTAAAGGGCCTTTACCTAAAAATACCTTTTAAAATTGTTAAGCATTCTGAATAAATTGGAACTTTATAATAAATTCATATCCATAGTTTAGTCTTAATTAATAAAAGAAAAAACGAAATTTAAATAACGTGAAAAAAATTATAGAACAAAACAAATGTATTTATGTTAGTTCAAAAGTTTCATCGTTATTTTAAGAATAAATTTCTTGATGTATTTTTTCACTTACAACCATTTATTGAATATAACTGCTGATTAACGTTATATTAATATTGTTTATATTATAGACAGCTCGCACTGATTAATGTATCAGCTAGATTAATTTCCTGTCCATATGTTTACTATCAAGTTCGAATATAAAAAGTGATGTAACACATATGCATCACCAAATTTCCGAAATTTATATTTAATCTATTACAAATAATTTTAAAATATAATAAAATTACAGAAAGAGTCCAAAATATTTTGGACTCTTCCTGTAATTTTCTAAAATCATGTCTGATATTACTTTCCTAATTTATTTTATTGAAAAAATATTAGGTATAAAAAAAATAAAATGTTCCACGTTAAAAGCTTCTTAAGGGTATTTATCAGAAAAAAAAATATTCGTAAAGAATATTAAAAGCCCAAGTAAAATATTTATGACATTACAACTGTATTTAGATTAAGAAGAAATAAGAATTAAGGGACAATCTTGGAAATCTTATTAAGCAAATATAATGAGGTTACTGTAAGCAATATCATCTTTCTCTTTATCTCTTATCTCAGACTATTTGAATCATCAATAAAAGATGACCGTATGTTATTGGCATTAATGTAACAAAGCGGGATCAGAACCATTTATCACGGTAAATGGGAAAATGACACGGATCGAAAAATTATGAAAGCGAGCCGATTGCTTTAGAAAGATTAATAATTATACTATCTAGTTTGTAGCATGGCTTCGCATACAAAAGAAGTAGTTTATTACACATATGAGGACTCTGAGAGTTTTAGTACAAAAATTTATCAATACATTTGTACGTAACCTAGTTCATTTTTATTAAAAGAAATTTTTTAATTGTTTAAAAACATTCCTAACTTTATTTTTAACTTTTTCTTGAACTATGAATAAAAACTTCTATTAGAAATAAATCACATGAATTTTGGCTACAAAATATTTCGGAAAATTACAATGTTTTCAAATTGCAATTGTCTTCGCACATCTGTCTATAAAATAATCAGTCGTAAATATCACTCTACATATACTCGTATTTACACAGCACTCTATTGCAGTAGAAAGATTATATCTCACTTATATACAAACATCGTGATATTTTCTCTCACCGCTGAACCTGAGACGAATTGTAAGCGCCGGTAAAATAGTGCGAGATGCTTATCAACACTTGAACCCTTAACCTAAGGTTACGACCCACGCTATCGTCTAGATGATTATAGCCCAAAAGGGGGTTAAAAAATAAGAAAAATAGTTAAATTTACTATCTAGATGACCCGAGTAGTTTCTGTGTTAATCTATGTGAATATCTACTGCTTTGTAAGCAAGCATAAGCTATAAGCCGTAGCATGATGTTTTTAAATTTTATAGATTTGCTCAAAAGAAAAAAATTTTCTTAATCAAAAATAATTTAAAATCAGACATGTAGATTCTAAGATCGATGTGTTCAAACATACTAGTTGTGGTTCAATCTTTCTCTGCCTTTACAGAAGTAAAAAAAGTATTAACCGAACTTTGTTTCGGAAAGCTTATTATGACATTAATGAATTTCCAAATGATTAAAAAGCATGGCATTGAATTTAACTCGGCCGGGCTATTAATATGTACATTGTTATTAGATATACAATATTGTATATATTGTGAGTAGGTGGCATGTGGTGATTTCGACATATAATATTGGCTGTCTCGTGTTTGTTCTGATAATTTCATGGTCATATTGTGCATTATACATATATTTTGTACAATGACTTTTATTTTTTTAAAAGAGTACCGAGAGTTTTTTCCTCTGGATTTTTTTCCCTCTCGGCCAACACATTGTCACATATCCTTAACATTAGATAAAGTTATTTCCTGTAACATTTAATAAAGCCGATGATATAATAGTAATATAATGTGAACCGAGACTTTAACATGTAATAATTTGACATATTAATTTTAAATGATTTTTTTTGACATTTGTTAAGTGTGTTAATCACCTTATGATGAATTTTATATTATAAAGATACAATTTCGAGTATGTCAGAGATTTTTATGTCTTAGCAAAATGCAATTTCTAGATGAACTTATCAGTGAAAGGCTGTCTGCAGTTCAGATACATAAGTTGTTTCTTTTCTAATCTCATTTTTGTCACTTCTCAGTTATCTTAAATCTTTTTTCAACAAGTAATCTTATTATTTATTATGATCCAACAATCCAAAAAAGTCTAAGATAATTTTTATAATCTTAAATATTTTTATGTAAAAAGGTCCTACTTACAAAAAATCTTACGTCTTCCGTTACTTTAATTTTAAAAGCATAATGTTACGAAATAGACGCATATTGTAGCACAGATTTTTTAGCATTGTAAGAAAGTAACTATGTTATATGATTTATTGTAATAAGATGCTAGAGTTCGTTTGTTTCTTTTTACTTATATTTTTATTTCTATTTAGTTATTTAATAGTATCAATTTAAACATTTCATTTTGTCTTCGATTAACTCTTAGTAGGGAAAGATTATACGCTATAAGCCATTAAGCTTTGTCATGTATGAGTGGATAAGTATTCATAAATGTCAACTTGGCAAGTATTGAAACTAAATATAAATAAATAAATTCTCATTTTATTATTAATCACGTTTGTTCTTTTATTCGAGTCAAAACTGTCTTGATTAAAAAAAATTAAAACTGGTTAACATAGTATTTTGATTACTACTAAGTATTTACTAAAATTTTTATTATTATTTTAAGAGTCGCAACTTTTGTCATATCTTTAACTTTTTATTTTAAACTGTTCTATGAATACACAATCTGTCACGTAGTAATTTATGTCTCCAGAGGTGCAGAGCGAGGTTAACTTGATTGTTCACAATCAGCGCGAGTATTACTAAACACAGCGACATGCAGGCCCTACACGTGAGCCTCTTTGAATAGTAATTACGTTACGTAGACAAATGAGACCATATATTATGTTAATATACAATCAACGTATTTTAACAGGTGTACAACTTTCAAAATATCTTAAGCTAATGAGCAAATTATTGTATATAATAAAGTGAAGGGTTAGAATTAAGGCTGAATACTGTGTCGATGAATTCAGCTTCGGTATTTTTTTTTTTTCATTTTAACCACATGATCGACGGTGAACGAAATAAACATTGTGAAGCTGTAAATTTTGTGAGAATTTCTGAGATATCGAAATAAATTTGCTAGTACGCAGTAGATCAGCGCACTATGAAACAGTCAAGGCCACACCATAAAATCATGACTTGAATTATTGCTTAAAAATATAAACAATAAGGATTTAAATTATTTGGAGTTAAAATTGATTTTGAAATCTGTTTGTGAAATCTTTTATCTGTATATATATATATATATATATACAGGGTGACTGGTGAATTACCATTAGTATTTAAGGGGAATACTCGGTGCATGATTCTCAATCGAATTATGTACAAATATAACATAAATATTAATAAGCTTCTAAGTAAAGTTGCCCAACAGTTATCTAATTATTTACGCGTCGTCTGGATACCCTAGTTTTCACGCGGTAGTTTACCTAAGTCCAAACGCCGCCAAGTGTTAACAGGGTAGCAGCACATGAGTAAAAGAAACCGTACAGGAACTTCTAAGAAACTTCTAATAGTAGTAACAAAGGCTCGAATTTGGTCCGCCGGACCATATCCGTGTACCGATCGATCAGTTTACCGTATCAGTCTGTAAACCACCAATTGCTGAGCGAAGGCCTCTTCTCCACATTAGAAGAAAGATTGGAGCTTAATCCACCACGCTGCTCCGCTGCGGGTTGGCGGATAATTCCCTACCATAAGTAACATCGTTATCTTCACTATGATAACAACCGGGGCCGACGGCTTTACGTGCTCTCCGAGGCACGATGGGGAGACCCACGAGGACATACACCCAGATCGGAAACAAATATTTGTACAATTGCAAATATTTGTCCCGAGCGGGAATCGAACCCGCGACCGCCGGCGCGTGGCGTTGCAGTTGAGGAAACTAGTCGCACCACTACACCAGTTGTGCGGTAGACATCCGGTACCTAGTCATCAAAAGGCTTCGACTGTCCGTATGCCCGCCAATACTATAAAAATGTAGGTATGTAGATTAGGTATCTGAATTCTGAACATAAAAAAATATGTGAAAATTATTAACGTAGGTAATTATTCTTTAACGTTTACTAAAGTCTAATTAAACCAATTTAATATCAAATATTGTTAGCTAGGTATTATTCACTTTTTATTTTTAAATACAGGCAGGCATAAGTATTTCAAAAGTGAAATCAGCGTATTTACAATAATTAAAAAATTAAAAATAATTGACAACAAAATAATATTTACAAACGAAATATTACCTCTAAGGTTAAAGTAACGCGCATGTCGGTGCGTATCGCGCAGATAGCGTTCAAAATAGTCACCATCACAACCAACACACAGACAACACCTAAAAATCAGCTGTTCACTAACACTTCCGAATTAGTTTTAATTTGATTGAACGCACTAATTATTTTAGTTAACCGAACCAGTTACAAAAATTTACTCGTCCTACGCCGAGTTGCACGAAACAAATTTTAAATTTAAGTGTTTATTAAACTAATTTAATCACAAGAATCGTGATTATCTGTTACACGAAACCTACATCTGATTAATTTAACAAAAAAATTTAGTTTAATTAAAGACCTATCTAACGGATGATTAATTCCAACAGCTTTAAATTAATCATAAGATCAACTAATTTTAAGATTAATTGCAACTTAACTAACGGAAAGTTAGCGACGGTTTCGTGCAACTCGCCGCTAGTTTGTCAGATTCGGTGAGTTGACATTGTCTCACGGCTCGGTGTAGGTAAGTTCGAATATCTAGCTGCATATTGCCGACAGGCTTCCGACACATTGTCATCACACCTAGCCAGTATCCTCACCATTTCCGTGTATTCGACATTAGAATAGCGGCGGTACCATGGTTATAAAATAACTTTAGTACAGGTACAATACATCGATCGATACGAATAAAATAAATACGAGTAGCACACAAAATCATATGACGCGCGCGCATCAAAGTCGCCCGCCGCCGACTGCCGCGGCTGGCTAAATAGGTCAAGTTCAAAGGCGCTAGCGCCGCCCCGTTCCTACCTTCCCCCTCACATTAGTACGTGGTAGTTATTTACCTAATCTTTGGGACGCGCGTAGAGTTTATTTCATTCAAACGAAAAATTAAATTAATATTTATTTTTGTATGAAAATAAAATCTAACAAATTAACAAAAGTGGTAGAACAAATGTTGTTGTACATAATGTTAGCTATCTTGTCCTGCGAGGTTGCTGGTGTTTTAGAATTAATCCTGTATAAAAAATTTAAAAAAATAAATAAACTAACAAACGCTCGAATTTGGTCCGCCGGACCATATCCGAGTACCGATCGATTAGTTTACCGTATCAGTCTGTAAACCACCCACTGCTGATCGAAGGCCTCTTCTCCACATTAGAAGAAAGGTTGGAGCTTAATCCACCACGCTGCTCCGCTGCGGGTTGGCGGATTATTCCCTACCATAAGTAACATAGTTATCTTCTCTATGATAACAACCGGGACCGACGGCTTTACGTGCTCTCCGAGGCACGATGGGGAGACCCACGAGGACATACACCCAGACCGGAAACAAATATTTGTACAATTACAAATATCTGTCCCGAGCGGGAATCGAACCCGCGACCGCCGGCGCGTGGCGTTGCACTTAAGGCAACTAGTCGCACCACTACAACAGAACGGTCGTCTAAAAATGTTTATAATTAAAAAAAAAAAACAAAAAAACACGCTTTTATAAAAATTAAGCTAAAAAATAAGTGGGGTGGCTTTTAAGATATTATCAAAATGATAATGCTTCTAGTTATACCTGTCAATAAAATATTTATACCTATTGACACCATGCACCCCACGCTTTTTTTACAATTAAGTACATTTTTTTTTTCTTATGTACACTATTTTTAATTTAAATTAAAAAAAATTACACTACTCTTAATTAAAAAATTTTTTTATTTTTTTTTTTTGTTTTATTTTTAAATATTGTCTTGAACATGAAGCAATTACAAAGAGGAGGTGTAATCAATGTAGTCTATGTACTTGTAAAGTGTAGATATTATTATATTTAATTGCCAGTGAAAGCTAAATATTAAAAGTCGGTAAAAGTATTCAAAGTAGAAAACAATCAGTGTTAGCATAATGAATACAAGCAGCATTTCAGAGTCTGATTTGGAAGTAATGGAGTTTCTTTTTCATATATCCGTACCCAGAAACTTAAGGCATAAGAGAAATTACGGATGAAGAAATTCAATTGAGATATCGCTTTAATTTAATAAGAACAAACAGATAAAGTGGAATGATGTCCTTCATAAATAATGACTTGTCATATTTTTAGAACTAAAACAGTGCTAAGCCACTTATTTATTCTCGAAAAAAATATTCTAGTAAATAAAACTAGTATGAAAGACGAATTAAAGTAATAAAAAGTAATTTTAGACACGATCTCTTAAACAGAGCCATCTAGCTGTAAATAAAAGAACAAGTTTTTAATGTACAACATAAATGACAAGTAAACCAAGAAAATAAACTTTTATTTAAAATTATATTACATTTCTAAATATGATTCTGTTAAATAGGCATTAATTATTTTATAAACATTGAACATTCTATTTCGCTGACAACAAATAAGTAAAATGTATGTTAATAACTCGTGTACGACTATAAAAATCTTATATTTTTACACAATAAATGAAACGATGATCGTCTGAGAATCAACGTTGGTCGTATTATTTTATCTCTCTTACGCCGCACATAATAAATATAATTTTAAATAAATTTGTCATTTGTTGAACAGCTAACTGTTGTTTATTAAAAAAAAGCAAGGAACTACAGTCCTGGCAGACCATTAGTTTTGCTACTTGCCGATAGAGGCAAACTAATCACCGAACTTTCTAGACAAAATAAATAATTTAATTTAAATATTACTTACGAGTTGAAAGATGTTTATTCCATTTGATTTTGATGTGATGAACAACAAATTCGTTGACTAAGTAAATGATGTAAACTTTTCAAAGTTGTTATTATTGTTCACAATATCTTGGTATTTCCGGCGTATTTAAAAATGGAATCATATTTTATTTACAACGATTGTCAATCATTAAACCACCTATTTACCTACATAATTATACTAACCTTAATAAATGTTCAAAATGAGTTCCTTCTCGTGTGATACACAGTTCAGCACGTCTAACCATATTGTCTTTTACACGATTTAGGACAAACCGGTCACTTTTAACAGTTTCAAAAGCACTGATGATTTTTAATTTTAGTTCATCTCTGTTTGCATACTCTGTAGCATACACAAGACGTTTTACCTCCCCCCATAAATAAAAGTCCAGTGGCGTGAGATCTGGAGAGCGAGCTGGCCATGGAACAGACCCCCCGCGCCCTATCCAGCGATCTCCGAACGTATTATTTAAGTACTCACGTACTTGCGTCTGATAGTGCGCGGGTGCTCCGTCATGTTGGAAAAATAAGTTTTGGATATTACTCAGTGGTACATCATCGAGCATGTCGTTCACCACACTATTTAAAATGTCTAAGTATGACACACCATTGAGTCTTCCTTCAATGAAATACGGCCCTAACAGACAGTTATTTAAAACACCAGCCCACACGTTAACACTAAACTGTGTTGATAAGCGTCCTGTCGCGTAACGTATGGATTGGAATGACTCCACCAATGTTCATTGTGTACGTTAAAAACACCAAGCTTAGTAAACGTAGCCTCGTCCGTAAACAATATGTTTTTGTCAGTGTTTTGCAAAAACCACCGACAAAAATTTACTCGTGGCTCGTAATCGTTGGCCCTGAGTTCTTGAATATCTCGAATATGATACGGGTGTAGCCCTTCTTTGTGCAGTAGATTCCACACAGTCCACTGAGATACACCAAATCGTCTAGCAGCCTTTCGAGTACTCGCTTCTGGGTTGTTCTCGAAATACTCGAGAATGTCTTCTTGTAGCAAGACAGGGTATTCCACTCCACCTCGTCCTTGAGCATGTGTTGGAGTACGGAACTGTCCGAAGTCTCGTAGTCTTTGATTGGCGTTTAAGATTACGCTGGCATTAGGTACTCTCCGATTGGGGAACATCTCCCGGTATAAATTGATAGCACCCGGTATTCTGCATTTGTGTATTGATAAGCCATATCAATACACAAGTAGGGTCACACTCACACACGACAGATTAGGTATACTCAGAATATCGAACCGAACGCTAGGCGCACGCGCGGGAAAACACAAAACAGACGTCGTAACCATACGTTGGCGCTAGCCTACTGACCTAGTAGCGGGATTCGTCGATCGAATAAGCGACTAGCCGCGGGGCGGGGGTACGGGGGCAAGAGGTACAGTACAATACCACGTCGCACGCGCCGCCCGCCAGCATGACTGTAATTTCACGTTTAATTTATTTGAATTAAAATTTATGAACATTTGATCAAAAATTTAGTACCTATTGTTTTTATATGATTCGATTGAGAATCATGCACCGAGTATTCTCCTTAAATACTAATGGTAATTCACCAGTCACCCTGTATATATATATATATATATATATATTCATACAGATAAAACTACAAGTATAAATAATTTAGAACCTACAAATACACAGAAAAAAGTAATAAAATGGATATGGCAATGGATAGAGTAATCAAATTTCAACGGGTATATGTTGTGATATTGTACGAGAATATATCCTTATAATTTTAAGCCAACTAGATGAACAATTTAAGTTGAACTAGGATTGTTGACTTTTCATGCCCTTATTAGTTCATCACCAGTTTATAAGATCTTGTTATATGGAAGAAATATGCTAAGACATTTCGGAATTTTGCCTTTTCAATTTAACTGAAGTATCCCGCAATTAAAACTACGAAACGCAAGATTAAATTTTGCAGGCAAATAGTTAAGATTTGTTAAAAATGAAAGTTTTATATGTTTACTTAAAAAAGCTAATTGTAACTATGGCGAAAAATCAGTAGATCGTCTTTACGTTTATAATTTTTATACTACAGTAAAATATGTTCGACACGTCTGTTATTCTTATTAGATTTATGATCTTGTTTTAAATTAAAAATAGATTGCTATTATTTTAACGTACGACCTAGGCGAGGTGATACCTACGATGTACATTAAAAAGTGGACAGTTTATTACACATAAGTTTTATCACATAAAGATGAAATCGTATCTAACTCGAAACTATCATAAACGCGGTTTTTATGTTTATTTCAATCAAACTTCAACTCTAAACAACAAACTTTACTTTGAATTGTCTAACACTTTTCTGAAACAACAATCTCAGAGAACCGTCCAATCAGCGCTAAAGTGCATCGAGAAATAGCCGGCTGCGCCGTGTCCCCTAGTGTCTAGACAATACCTTATTTTATTATCTCTTTCAGTCTCATTTCAGTTTTACTGTTAAACTTTGCTCAATTTGATTCTGAACTGCTGTTTGTATTTCGAGGATTCTCTTAAGTATCAGATACTACAACCAAATTACATATATGCATTAAAATACTTTCTGTGTGTTTTATAATTATTATTACTAGTAGTCACCCAGTGGTCGAAATTCGACCTAATCTATTATTGATAGCAGTGTTAATATCATAAAAATATAATTTCGGATAACATGGTAAGCGAACATGTGCTGCAGTCATTGGACCTGATCTGTGATAAGAAACATCATGTATTTTGAAATGATACACTCTACTTGTAACTGCCTCGGAAACTAGCTTCTGAGCTAACCATAGCAAATGATGAATTGTATTTGGGAATATTTTAAGAATAATTTTTTGACTTATTTTTTATTGAAGGTAGGAAACAATAGAGTATATATTTGTCTGTGAGTGTGTGTGTGTGTGTGTGTATGTGTGTGTGTGTGTGTGTGTGTAAAGCGTACGCTAGTGTGTAATGTTTTTTTTATTTATTAATTTTATTGTAATTTTTAAGCATTATTATATATGAATATTAGCATTCTACACTCCTTCTCAGTATAAACTTTAACTGTGCCAACCAAATTTCATACCCCTCCGTGAGCGTAATTTTCGTAAAAAGGGGTAGAAAGTTTTTGCTTTCCATAATAATGTATAGATTAAGACATTTGGGCAAGGTAATATATATTCTGTGGAAATTGCAAGTGTTTTTCTAACACTTTTCCAAAAATACAAAGCCCTGTGATAGACTGATGGAGGTACGTATGCACAGCGGATTCTTGGTAGGATTACATTAGGTACGGAACCCATAAAATAAATCTAAAAAAAAATATTTACGGTGGTATCACCTGGTATGGTTATAAATAACTTTTACATTAATTGAAAACTCTAAAATTAATAATCAAAAATTCTTTAAACCGCACATTTTTTTTTTCATATCAAAAAAATAATTAACATTTCTGCGTCGATCGAACCCGTGACCTGATGAGTTAACCTGACCTAGTTACTACTATAACTTCATCTCATCATAATTGTTAGTTAATTAAAAATAATCATTCTTTTAATAATAGTATATTACTTCTTTTTATGAATATTTATTTTCATTATTCTCCTTGCAAATGACATACGGCTACCCGTAGGCGACGCCTATTAACACTCTCGTAATCCTAACAATTCAATATATTTGTACCTCCTTTGCGGCTTAACATTCCCCGAACCTCTATAAATGATTAATCCAGTAACTTGATTGGATTCGGTATCATCTCATAGAAAAGATAAATACAATCGCGGAGACAATCTGATCTGAACAATGGTGAATCCAATTTTAGTAACGAGAGTATCTTATTGAGGTATACTCAATTAAATGATGGAATTTTACGATTCAAAAGTATTATCCAGACTTACTTTTATGTAATTATGTAACAAATAAATCGTATTAAATTAATGTAAAAAAATAATAGGTATTTAAAATGTTTTGGTAAATACTATTTTTTTTTCTTGATACGAGTTCGTATCTACGGCAAATTGAATATCGACCTAAAATAAAAAAGTTATCTAAAAATCAAATTCTAAATACCCGAGACGATCCAGAACGGGTACAAGACCGGGTTAGTACGGAATTTAGAAAAGTCAGCTTAACAAGCTTTACAAGCTTAACAAGCTTTATTGCCTAAATTATTACCGGAAATTGTGCTAAATCCTCGGTAACCAAGGTTGATCCATCTAAAGCCATTTAGCTTTTTAACGTGACGTTACGAGCAAAATCAACTATATAGTTTCATAACCACCTATAACTCCACAGACAACTTGTGTTGGTTGAATTTTATTTTTGTTGATATCTGCCTACAAAAACTACTACTTCAGATGTCAATCGGCTAAAATAATGTGGTCCTGATAGCTTTTGGGCATATACTGCCTTTTTTCTTGTTTTATTACTTTTAATGATATACTTATATCGAAAGAAAAAATAACTTTATTTCTCATTAATAGCATTAACTTACATGAGAAAAAACAAAACTTACTAAATGCGAGTACAACAATTTACATTTACTGCACAAAATAAAAAAACAAATAAATATGTTTTAACACACACACAAGGTTGTCTGTTCTGTTCTGTTCTATTCTGTTCTGTTCTGTTGTTTTCTTGTTCTGTTTTTGTGGTAGGCAACTTAATGCCTGTGTTTTAGGTAACAGCCGATTACTTATATATATATATATATATATATATATATATATATATATATATATAAATTATACATATATAAGTAAATATATATTACACCCAGGCTCGGGGCGGGAATCGAACCCATAACCCTTGGAGCAGAAAACAGGGTCACTGCAAACTGCGCCAACGGGTCAGTCAATGTGGCTAATCTTTAGAAAAAAAAAATGAAAAAAAAAAATTAAAAGCAATCAAATAAATTAGCAAAGTACAAAGATCAAAGGAATCCTGAAAGAGGAAAGACATTACAATTTTTTAATAGATAATATTTGAACAATTTTTTAAATCTTATAATTGTTTTTGATTCCTTTATATCTCTTAGTAAATTACTATACAACTTTGCTCCTTCAAACATAAGTTTATTTTTACGACTTGATTGTCAGTATTTCTTAGGAAATGTTTATGAATCTGTATTTTTGCAGTAATTTTTTTTTTTACAATTTATATCTCCGCTTAGTGATTTCCTTACTAGAAAACTTGTGTTGTAAATTTATATTTGCGTGTGTAAAAACCTATGTTTGCGTTATACTCATTATGTTCGTTTTTTTTTTTTTTTATAGACTTTCTGTGATGATGTTTGGAAATTATAATTAAATAATATTTTTATGAGTTTACTCTGAGAAACTTAAACTAACTTAATATTACACTTAGTGGCTCTACCCCAAACTGCGATAAAGTAATCAATATGAGGTCTCGCTAACGTATTATATACACACATTGGCATATTTACCGGACATAAAAAAAAGGTTTGATATCAGTATCATATAAGGTTGCTGGCTGGTTTATACGTCATTTAATTTAAAAAGAAATAATTTCAAATTAAAAAAACAACTGAACATCACATTTTATGCAATTGTTTTAATTTTATTCAAATACACCTTATCTGGAGCGAACTTCGAGTATTTCTTCCTTCTGAGTTTGATTTAACATTTCATTGAAACACTGTTTTTTTTTAATCGCGTATCTTTTTGGAGTTGAGGACTGAATTATGCCTGACTTAGCCCCAACGGAGATTGCCAGGGCACTCGAAATGCGAAGAAATGGTCAAACCTACAGAGTAATATCCAGAGATCTTCGTCGACCAGTTTCAACAATCCATCGCAGTATCCAACGGTTCAGGGAGACCGGTACTAATGTGAGAAGAGCAGGACAAGGCAGAAAAAGACGCACTTCGAGTAGGGATGATCGTTTCGTTCGGCTTCGTGTATGTAGGAATCCCCGTTTCACGGGCGACGAATGGGGGTGCGTAGGAGGTGCTACTTAATGCGCCTGTGCTCGTGTTGGGCCGGGATGGGAACCCGGTCCTGCTAGACACGGCGTCGTCGGGACTGTTCAGAGATGAGCCAGACCATGGAGGAGAAATCTGGCCTTTTCGCCGAGGCCAGCCTGTCGCTGGAGGGATCCTGTTGCCTGCAGATCCAGGACCCTCCAATTAAAGCGGCTGAAGGCTCCCGCAGGGGTTTAGTACGGTATTGCACTCCCAAAGTGCCGAGTCCGACATAGGTCTAGGACTGCCGACCCGGGCATCCTGGATATCATCCGTAAATGGATTCCCCTGCGACAAAAAAAAAAGGAATCCCCGTTTGACGGCCGTCCAAGCCCGACATGAGTTAGAAGCAGTGCGGGGTGTAACCGTAAGTGAGCGTACGGTACGAAGAAGGTTCAAAGAAGTTGGTTTAGGTTCATTTGTGCCCGCCAAGACTGCGAATCGCCGTAGTTGAGGAATGGCGGAGACTATCCCAGGAGACCATCGATAACATCATTCTCAGTATGCCTAGACGGGTAGAAACTTTAATAAGAGCACGTGGAGGAAATACGCGATATTAATCACCATTTTTATAACTTAAGTAATTGTTATTTTAATATTATTTCACAAATAGCCTTTACTCGCAAAATCTGTTCTTAATGTGATCTCATTGTAAGTAAAACAAATGAAACTTTAAATAACAAAAGAAGTGAAGTAAGTAGATTTTAAAATGAAACTGTATTTTTTTAATTATGGACCTTTTTTGTGTTCCGCTAAATATGCCGGTGTGTCTATTTGACTGGATTTAGAACAAAATTTCGAACGGATCCAATATATAACCTTCCTAACATTTCTAGGTGCGGTTTCCATGTGAGATGACTATAAAGTATTAGGCCAAGATATTTTTTACTTTTAGTTTTATTGATTATTTCATTATTTATTGTGAGGAAAGAAAAGAAAATTTGATACTTGTCGATTCATTTTACCAGAAAATATAATATACTTAGTAAGTCTCTCTAAGGTCGATTATTAATAAATAATTATATCAGTTAGAATATTACAAATCTATATACGAAATAGAGAAACTTTAATCGGATAAGAAACCTACACAATTTCAGTCAACTCAATGAAATTAAAAGAAAAATTAATCACGCTGAAATGTGATTTAAATAAAATACTGAATTTATAGACTAGACGTAAAAAAATTCCGAAAAGATACTTAAAATTGAAGCTGTACATCAACACTATACTTTCAAAGACTTAATGAAATAAAATCAACCTGACAATGAGTTTCCTAAAAGTAAAATTATGTGTATAGAAGAAGCATAAATAACTCGATAACAGCTTAACGCTAACGTTGTCCCACTGTGAATTGATAAGTATACAGGTGAGAAAATGTCTCTGTACATTAATAAAAAAATTAAAAGTAATTTTAGGTAATTATTTCTAAGTATCTAATGAACTTGGGGAGGTCTATATCCTGAGGGAGGTAGGCTGATGTGATATGATTCCTATGTAGATAAAGAGTAATTTTTAAAATAAAATATACGAGTAAGACAAACAATTGTTACATAATTACAAATATTGAAATATATAGTTTAGTAATCATTTAGGAAACACCTATAAGTTAAACTAATTATCGAGGATCCAAAACTAAAGTTGTGAGTTACCAATTTCCTCACAGTAAGTTATTCAAAGGGCCGATATTATTTACAATGAACTCGACCTATTATCCACATAATAGTTTTAGCAAATTGCTGATAGAGAAACTTACTCTCTAATAAATAGGCGTAATTTGTAAGCCGGGTGTCGGCCGTCTAAATTGACCTCGACTTACTTGATCAACTTCGCTCTGTATTTAATTAACTAATTAATTGCTACTTTGTTCTTTAATGTAAACACGTTTTCAATCCGTTATGTATAAGACAAGGCAATAAATTAGTATTTTCACCACGGCTGTCTAAATAAAAACCTGAAGTTGCACAATTTTTATTTAATTTTTGTTACTGAATATTAAATCCTATCTTTCATTGTAATTTCAGTAACAAAAAATGTCACAGAAACTTTTTAAATATCATTATATATTTAATTTTAGAGTAAGGTAATTCATTCGTTTGTGCGATAATTTTTCTTTTAATAAAGTATTATTTTTAATAGATATTTTTCATACACATATTTTAAATATTTGTGTTTCTCACGAGTACAACATATATCTTACACTATATGTATAATACATGAAGCAAAAACTTTGTACCCTTTTTATAAAAATTACGCGGACGGAGAAGTTCGAAATGTGGCACAGTTAAAGTTTATATGGATAAGAAGTGCAGAATGCTTATATTTTTTATAATAATGCTCAAAAAATACCTTCAATTAATTAAAAAAAAACACTTTACACACTACGGCACTCACATATATGTACATATATACACAAAGTCTGTTGTCAACACGGTTTAAAATACAGGTCTTTTTTTTCAGGATTTTTTTTTATAACAGATCAGGTTCAATGACTGCTGCTTATGCTCACCATGTTATGCACAATAATATTTTTATAATGTTCACAATGCTGTTAATTATAAACTAGGTCGAATTTCGACAACTGGGCGACCACTAGTCTTTAAAATGTAATATGTAATTAAAATATTCATGAAATATATGCGCTGTAACGAATAAGTAAAAAATACGAATTAAAACATATCCCTATAAAATTAAACATAACATTTTTAAGTTAAAAGGTTAGATAATAAAAAATAGTCTATGATGTAAAAATTATTTGTTTCAATAATGTGCATTGCTATTAAATATCATTAAAAGGTAATTTTAAAAATTTTCACAATTACTTGATTACTTGATTTTCCTGTTATTCTAGTCTCGTTCAAATTATAGATATTAAGAAGACAATAATCGTAGATACATACAATTTTAATATGAATACATACCCGACGTATAAATTTTCTATCGTGAGTTATTGTGACCTAGATTTTGAGCAAAAATAATATTAGCCAGACCGAGTGTCTGGCTAATATTAGTTATTAGATCAACTTTTACTTATTGCTGAGGATATATTATGAAATTAATAGGTTCCTACGGCATCTTCGTAGACTTCAGAATTAAGCTATAAAGGCAAGAATAATAATAATTAATCAATCCACGGTAACGAACTTGATATGACAAACATTTCATTCAATAAATTACGTTAAACTGTTTAAACGTCATTATTAAATAAACAGACAATATTTGTATAGATTCATATGCAATCTATTTCTAGTGGGTAGTTGCTTATTAAGTTTTCTGCTAATTTGAAATTGCTTATTTTATTTATAACTAATTTAAAAAAGGAGAAGTTTTTAAAAAAAAAATTTTTAATGTCTTTTATGAGATAGATTTGCTAATTATGAACTTACTTCAACAATTATTTGCATATAAAAAAGAATGATAGAATTGCATCGCTAATATTAAAGTTAACGAGGATTATTTTAGTCGATTTTCATTATAAAAACAATTTTTATCAGAAAAAAAACTTTGAGTGCCACGACCAATAATTGTATTATCTGTTTCCTTGTTACTCAATTATTGACTATAGAACGAACATTAGGATTTACTTCGTGTTTCCTCTAATTATTGTAATTTACTACGAGTTGAAATCGTTTTAACTACTTTTAATCTAATTATATAAAAAATTTTTCTTGATCGTATGTGAACATAATTTTAGCATATACATTAATAATCGCTGTCTGTCCATCGTCCGTGTATCATTGAGATGCTATAAATAAAATTTAATAATAATCATAAATAATTTGATTATTAATAATAAATAACTTCAGTCATTTATTTAATATTATTAATAATAATGAATGAATGAATTATGATTATTCACAAATAAAACGGAATTTTAAGCGCATTTAACTCTATTAAAAAATATGTACAGTTCAATATTGTAAGGTCATAGAAAACCGTTTGTAAAAGCGGTCTAAAAGAAAACAACTTTTGATAAATTTCCAAAATTAAAATACCTACTAATTTATTATAAGTAAATACATATATGATCATCTTCCTCCGATCCTTTGTATCCTTACGTAAATAGCTTTTTTAAAATAACATTCAATGTACAAAAGCGGCCATACCTTTTTACATATACATACTGAAAAGGTCAAACGGCAGTCGGCCAGCTATAATGCCTATTCAGCAACATTAATTTGGTTCTACATTTAGACCCCGTTCAGATGACAAGCGCTTAACGCGCGTTATGATAACGCGCGCTTACAACTACACATGCCGTACGTACGGCCGTACACATGTTAACGCGCGTTAAACGCGCGTTAAACGCGCGTTAGCATGTGTACGGCCGTACGTACGGCATGTGTAGTTGTAAGCGCGCGTTATCATCACGCGCGTTAAGCGCTTGTCATCTGAACGGGGTCTTAGCGACAAAGCGTCACAATTAGAACTGTGTTAGTGGAGCAGGGTGGAATAGTAGTTAGGTACGTATAGTTTGCAACAATATTTTGTTGTTCTGAATTTCTAGTTCAATGAAGTGTTTCCATATTACGAAACATTGTAATTAACTGTAATAGACCGTAAGTACAATAGTCCCACTTTGGGGCAAAGACCTACGAGGAAGCTTGAAAGTAAATTATCCAAGATGTTACTCTTCGAATTAATAAATTGAAGATAATCCGAAAAAAAAAAAACTGGATTGATGGTATTTTATATTTGAACTATAATATATAATTCTTTTCATAATTATAGTGTTGATGATGCCGTAGTAGAACTATATTCTGATGCATGACCCTACCAGAAAATCAACGAACATCAGTCCCACGGTTTGTTAATAAACTTCCTTTTAAGATTTAAATTTAAAAAAAAAAATGTTAGTGGTAACTGACAAAAGTCTGTGACGTTATAACTTTTTACACATAGTAATATCTTGCCCTAATAATGTAAAGTTACCAGGCGAAAATGTAAAGTTACCAGTTTATTTTTTATTCTTGGGTTCTTGGGATTATCTGTCACTATAAATCAGTAAATAATTTTTTGAGTAACACCGTTTCACACCTTGTAGTTGTAGTATGATGTTTTTTTTTTTGCCTTACAATTTATTATTTATTTATTTTTTATTATATGATTAGAATTATACAAAAAAGTAAAAAAGCATGTTTTTATGCTTATATAAGATCGTAAGAAGTTATATTTCTTTGGCGTAACAGAATAAAAGTAGGCAAAGAGTTTATCCCGTATACCACAACCCTTTGTTTGTAAAAGGTATGATAGATAAATAAAAACAAGTGAGATAACTGGTAAGAGTAGAATAAATTATTTTTCAAATAATAATCCATTTTATAATTTATAATATCAGCAATAAAAAGAATACATATCAACAATTAACATCAAATTTATAAAAGCACTTAAAAAGTTTTTTAAGAGTCACTTTTAGCACGAATTTTTACAATGGCCTATTATGAATTTTCACGGAAACGTATATGAGTATGAGCTAAGTATGAGCTAACTTCATCATGTCGCTTTTTGACTGTAGGTGTGCACGCGCATCGTAAGAATTTACTCTCATATTTTTGTCTGAAAATAAATAAAACATAATTCATAATAGCCTTCTTTTTACGACTACTAAAATACAAAATGTAGCAAGAAGTACAGAATAGTGTACAGACATCACACTGTGTGAGACGAATGATCAGCCGGCTGGATAGCGGAATTTTTGTTATAGACTGAGTTCTTATAATAGAGGTATTCTGTCTATAATCCATACTTCAAAAATAAATAACAATACTATCATACATTACCATACATTACATTAAATCTTCTATCGTAGATAATAGTTCTTATTAAATATACATTTAAAAATGTTAAACAGTATAATTTATATCTTGAGGTTAAGTTCGTAAATAACATATTCTCGACGACGCTTTACCTTATATTCAACTAGATGGCGCTGAACCCAATTAAATCGCGCTAACGTAGTGTTTATCGCTCAATATAAAGACTAGAAACACGATTGATACACAAGCAGCTACAATATGTAGCTAGGTGATCACTTAACATCAGAATTTTTAAAGCGCGTTAATGTTACAAAGCGCTACTAATAAGTTGCACTATACCTAGAGATGAAAACGTCGGTGCTCGAACCTGTAAATAAAATTGACATGTCGAAAGCTATAGCAGCATTTTTATGTTCTTATAAAAATAAAAATGAATTCGTCTCTTTTATTCTTTATTTTGAGATGATTTTGATTTTATGATTTTTCCCAATAGATAACTGAATTGTATTATTCACAACCAACGTCACACGTAAGCCGTATAATCATTGTATAATGTCTATTTTGACAGCTGATCTACCAAATCTGGCTTGCAAAAAGTATGATTAGTTCTACGTAATAGTTTTTGAATGGAATCACCTTTCAAATGTCCAAATTGCGGTATTTTCGCTATATTTTACTTTTTTACTAACGAAACGATAAAAATGCCAGAAAAATATATGATGTGTTTGGAAAAGATGTTTCAAAATTTCTATTCGCCGATTTTGTTTATAGAAAGTAATGAGAAACAATAGAATCAATAATTTATGTCAACTGGCGAATAGCAAATAATATTGCAAAAAGATTAAATTTATCAAATTCAACCATTAATTTTAACCGCCTAATTTTGATCTTAAAGCTTGACATATGATTGCATTGGATTGATTTTTATGTTTTTGCTTCGTAAATGGCAAGAAAATGGTCCATTTTTTAAGATGCCTTAATATCAATGATATTAAATTAGAAAAATCCATGGACTAAAAAGATGATCCGGCTCAAGGCCGATTCATAAAAAGTGATAATATCTCATTTTTGGGATTTCAAAGGATTTTTTGAGATTCTGCCGGATAGCACGACGATCAATTCTAAAGTATACTTTCAGCAGAATTGCGTTTAAATTTGATAATAAAAAAAGTATAGTGTTTCACCAATTTTGATTGCTTTTTGAAGTGAAAGTTCTCTAGAATCGCTTTGATTTGAAACGGGATGCGACGGAAAAAACGACAGGTAAGAGACACAAATACAAAAATGTATAAGAGTGAATGAGATAGTATGATGTCGCGTATCCTAGCCACGCGTATCCTAGCAATACGTAAATAACGCGTAAGTAAGTAATAGAATGTTTAACTATATACATTTTAAATTGAGTTTTCCAAAGGTGTTTCACTTCTGACATGTGTACATAATCCGTACACACAACATTTTTTTAACACTAGGAAATGCATTTACGCATCCCGCCGTGGAGAGGCGGCGGGTATATGGGACTCGCTGGCACGCAGACCGTGCCAGAATACCCACTAAAACCCAGCGGTGCTCTCATAGTCATAATGGGGCACCATGGAATCGCTCGCACGTACAACTGTGACGCCCCGACGGTTGGTCCGCCTATGCGAGCCACCTTCGCCTATAGAGCGCTTGCGGGCACCTTGTCGCTCCATTGCTCTGATGGCGAGTGGGAGATTTATAGGTGCCTCTCCCACTAGTGCGGAGGGTGAAGGAACGCGTAGCGGCATCTCTTTCTCTCCGGTCTTCTTCTGCGGAGCGGGTCAGCGTTAACATCTGCTCCACGCTCCCGCTCCGCGGCCTCCTTCAAAGCCACAACCTCCTCGCAAAAGGAGGCCACACCCGACCAGCACCTCTCGTTGCCGAGCATGCAGCGGACCACGCTCGACAACGAGAGATCTCCGCCTATCACGGCCACCAGGGCATGGCGTTGGGGCCCCCAAGTGGCGCACTCCTCGAGAGTGTGATGCGCCGTGTCTATCGGCGCGCCACACTCGTGGCAAGCAGGGGTGGCTTCCTTTCCCGCAAATTTATGCAGGTACTTACCAAAGCACCCGTGCCCGTTCAGTGCCTGCGTTAGCCGGAAGTTCAGCACGGAGTGCTGAAGCACCCTTGCCCGGTAAGTACCTGCGTCAGGCGGAAGATCAGCACTCCGTGCTGCCTTCTGATCCAGCGACGAAGATAGGAACGTATAGTGTCCACCATCGCTAAGCCCGCCGCTGGGGACTCCAGGTCCTCCTTCCACCAATAGATCAGGGCTCTTTGAGCCTGAGCCCTAATCTGACCCATCTGGTCCGCACTTGGGACTTGTCCTCTAGCTCTGAGGCTCGACCGAAAATGGTAAACTTCCGCGAGCACCACCGCCTGGAGTTCCCAGGGCGGATCACTCGCGAGAAATGTTGCCGCCGTCGATGACACTGTACGGTATCCATGTATCGCCCTCACCGCTATGACCCTCTAAGACATCCTCAAGAGGGACTTGTTCCGAGCGGTAAGTGCGTCACACCAAATGGGTGCACCGTACAGCGCCATACTCCGTACTATGCCAACGTATAAGCACTGGCAAGGGGAGTCTGGTTCTCCTACGGGCAGGAGTCTGCCAAACGCAGCGGTCTTTACGTGGGCCATGGAATAGAAGATTGAAACCACGTTATTTTTAAGTTCTAGATATATCTATATTGTATTTATTGTTTAAGATTTTTACTTACATTATTTATTATAGACTTAGAACCTTATTTCTCAGCTAACCCTTGATTTTACTAGAAAGAACGTAATAAATAATCATATTATTTATTAATTTTATAATTTGTAATAAAATAAAATTATCAATTTGACTTTTAATTAGTAAACTTTCGAGTTATATCAAACTTTACTTGACTCTACTTTTTGCGCGTTAAAATATCATCAAAGTCCTTTAAAAATATATTTTTATGTAATAATAATGGCTTTAATGTATGAATCATGTAGTTTAAAATCTAATAGAGAAAAACTAATAACTTACACAGTTAGGCTATGATATACATTCAGTAGATTTTGTACGTACTACGTTTGTCGTTACTGATCTGTTTCTAAGAAACTTCACTTGATATTTTACAGCCTATTATTTTCTTACTAAGTGAACTCAAGCGCAAACACATATTTTTGAACCACTTACCATCAGGTGGACCGTATTTGATTATCACGGTAGTGGTATACAAAATATTATTATTATTTAATATGATTAGTCAGATGAAACGATAAGTCACCTAAGAGATAACTACCGTCACTAAATACTCACAGTTTCCGCTACAAGTTTGAAAGAGTTTGGAACTAAGGAGAAGGGAAAAAGATGAAGTTTGTCTCCGGCTGTACGGTGTGTTCCTTGATTATACGAAACACTACACAGGTATAATTGTTTAACGCTATGCAGTACTTCACACTGATTTTCAATTAGCCTTAAAATATTTGTAATCAGGTACCGAAGCTCGTTTGCAGTAATTTGTGTGTGCGCATTATTTTTGTGTGACAATAAAAAAGTAAAAAAATTGTTTGAAACAATATTTCTTTTTATTTAACAGTAATAGTATACAAAAAAAATATATAGAGGATTTTTCTATAATAATAATAATTTTTGTCATAACAATGTAACAATTATGGCCGTCAACACATTTATTTGCCAAATATACGAATATTTATGCGATATTTATCACTTAAACCCTTAATCTCTGCATGGCGTGTGGGTCATCGTCATGCCATCAAATAATTAATAAAATGAATTGTTTTTATGCTTACACGTTTTTGTTGCACAGAAATCTGGTATGTTTGTATAAATTTGTATAAATAAGTGATTAATACGCGTATTTTTGAATTAATAAACTTAAATTACCCAACGATACCTGTTAATTTGTGAACAAAATTGAATCGTTTGAAATATTTTCATCGTTGAAGCAGGTACTAAGCGAATAATTTAAATGACACCAGTTATAATAAAATCATTTTGATTATTAGTTCTCAAATAATAACGTTACGAAAATAAATAAATATATTTTTACAGGTTGATTAAGTTCAGTTCAATATACAAACATAATTATAACTTTTAGCGGAGGTTGGCGATGAAACTCAGTCAGCAATTATCACGTCGTCGGGAAGGTGAATTTTTGGTATTTCTTAATGAGGACGAGTTATCGACAAGAAGATGTGGTGTTAGCATGACCAGGTAAGGGGGTCGAAACGAGCGAAAAAGGCTATGTTTGCAAAGACAGTGAAGACCTCGCAGTGAAAGCTAAATGCCAATACATGATAAGCTAGAAATTTTGGAGGAGTAAAAGCTCATATACATGCTGGTATGTGCTCGGGACAAGATATCATAAAATGTCTTTGTATCAAGGACTCCTAGTATAAGCTGCCATGTCTCTATGAAAGAAAGATGGAGAGGTTATTTTCAGGAGCTGCTGAACAATGGGTATTTTCCAGGATGATTGACTTAGTACCCTTAACCGGGTGACCATATGGATGGAGTAGGAGTTGCTTAGACTTTTTTACATGACGTCCCGAGGGCCTCACGTGGATAGTAAAGCCTCCGTGCAGTGGCTGCTTATTTACGAACCTCTTTGGGGAAAGAATTTATCTGTGCAATACAAGATCAGGTGGATAAAATGAAAAACTACTTTAAACACATTCTGAAGGATGATACTGCTGACTTCTACCGAGCTTATCACTATCTCGGCAAATCGCTCCTGCAACCTCCACTAACCGCTACCACCATCTAGCTAGTCGGTTCATCCACCATCCCCACCAGTCGGCTTGGTGCCGACAGGGTCTCAAGGGTTTCAGCCATTCGGAAACCACCGCTGGTGGAGTATGCCACGCCGAGATGGTCACAAGAAATGAACATGGATGTCATGAGTGCATATTATAGGGCTATAGGAGGAGAAATCAGATGGACTGGCTACCACCAGCCATATTTAAATTTCACGAAATAGAACCTGACAAACCGAGCTCGGTATATCCAACAAAATGGCGGATTCAAATTTACTGAGCTCAAACGGTTACGACGTGAGGTTTCTCCTGAATTCGGATCAATATTTACAGTGCATGACGCAGTGGTAGCGCAACAAGAAAGTGTGAGTAGCGAAATGCCTGTTGATGTGATCGCAGAAGAAACAGTTTCCTAAAAAATAGAACAAATGAGAGGGACTTCTCTAGAACAAAGACCACAACTCTGCCGTCTTCCCCTCAATGCCACGACGCGGGGTAACATTAAGGCAGCTAAAAAGCTGCAACCCCCATATTTGGATGGCCGCGTGGGCTTGAATGATACGGGTTCTATAAGCTGTAATTGAAATGTTAAATTTCATCAAAATTAGTAACGTAAATTTTAAGATTTTTCCGTTAATACAACCAGATATAAAAACAAAAAATTTATAATTTACGAAATTTTGTTTCGCAAAAAAAAATTCCGTGTCCGTCGCTATAACTTAATTTCAATTATTATGGATAAATGAAAAAAGGATGATTAATAATTTTAAATCACAATATTTTTTTAGGTTACAAAATTCGACTCGTATTCTTGCAACGACAGCTAATTTCCATCGGAGCCGAGAGCGTGAACTGTTTGCGAATTATTATCAAAACGAGCGTTGATTACTGATTCATATTTTATTAATAATTATAAATTTACATTTGAGACTAAATAGACTTGGAATTTGTGTGTTCATTTATTATTATAATAATCAGTGTGTACAGGTTATAAAGGCATCATCTTCAGATTAAGCTTGTAATAATTGAATATTTTAGAGAATTGGTTTTTCGATTATTTAATAGTGTAAACATAATATTATAACTATGAGAAACTGTACAATATATATATTCATTAACTCATTAGTTATAATCTTATAGTTGCTGTTATCAAAAACAGCAATAACTATTTAGTATGACAAGAAATGACTGCAGTCACATTAAAAATATGTGTATATGCATAGAAAGTATTCTAAACAGTTCACGACTTTGTCCACGTGGAATTTAATTTCCTCGTAAATCATGGTGGTAGGTATACTTATTGTCAGATCTTGTATATCGTATTTCCCAAAGCTCAAACTGTCTAGTTTGAACTTTGGGGAAGGAATATCGAACTTCATCATAATTGTCATGACGATTTGCTTTTGAAATCAAAAAAAAATTAACAGCTGAGATAGTTACTGTCATTTTAATAAAATATTGGTATCATAGAAAAACATATATTTTACACTGTTGAGAAAATTTTAAATAAAATAATACTTTTAAAAAATTTTGCCCTCCTCATGCTTATAGTTAAAAAGAAAATTAGGATAACAAAATAAACGAAACCGACCAATTGCGAGTCAGCACCGGTTATGAAGGATTCGGTAACACTGTACATTACAACTTACACATTTATTAATATTGAGATAGATGTCGAAAAAAAAAACTTATATAAGGAGTTCGTATTGTTATTAACTTAATTTTATTATTATTATTATTCATTATAGTATATATGCTCATGGATAGACGAACAGTACACTCTTAATAATAGGGTTCAATTGGAACCCTTAGTCTACAGAACCCTAAAAATCAACGTAACACGTTCTCTAAATCCGATTATACTGTAATGACAACATTGAAAAAGATTGTCTATAAAAACTTCACGATCTGTAACGCAATAAACCGTTATTTTATTGTTCATTTTATTGTCTTCCTATATTGTGTTAAAACTCGCATTTATACGATACTAGCGACCCACCCATCTTAGCATAGATATAAATTACATTACATATAGGTCGCAGTGTAAACTCAACCGCTTTGCTGTAAAAACATTTTTGTTAGCACTTAATTTTGAAACTGTGATATGAGTATGTATTGATTAAAACAAAAATATGCTAAAATCAATTTTAATCACCATTGTATATCAATATATTAAAGATAGATCAAGGGAAATTAGCTGAGTCTACTAAGTTTCAACTACTGGAGCGAATGTCGGAATATATCACAAAAGTTTCACCACATTACGCGCGATCCACGATAACCTTTCTGGTTTAGTGTTTCGAGAAGTCGCCTCAGCGGGTTCGATTCCCATTCGGGGCAGTTATTTGTACTTATGCAAGTATTTTTTTCTAGTATAGGTATATTACCTTGGAGGTCTCCTCACGGTGCCTCGGAGAGGACGTAAAGCCGTCGGTCCCGGTTGTTATCACAGACACGTGATAACGATCATTTCTCATGGTAACAAAATTATACGGCAACCCTTATCTTATATGGATTAACGGCAATTGCTCAGCAATGGGATATTCAAAGTCTGATTCAGTTTAGTTCAATTCATTTCATATTAAAAATAAATAATAATATTTTATTAAAGTTTTTTTTGTATCAACATTAGGAGATAGACGTATCATCATTACGAAGTTTTCTATAACTTTTTTGAACATCTAAAATTATGTATAGTTTCTAAATATTTATTTCCTAAATGAACGAGAAGTATGTACAGTGTAAGTTTATAATATGAAAAGTTGTTTAGATTGTATTTTATTGTGTGCTATAAGTAAAAGAAAACTGTATAGAAAATCCTTCACCTGTTTTAGTAGAAAAACTGGAGTATGCTACGACTTATTGCGCAATGAATATAATAAAAAAGCATTGTTGTGTAAGGATAAAATGATATTCTTCGACATTGAAGGTAAAGTATTATCTTTTACTTATATCTACATAATGCAATGTACTCTTATGCATAAAACTAAGTGCCCAAACAGAACACTTTATATAAAAGGAATAATTTTAAAAGGTAAAAGGTTTCTTATGTTTTCAAAAATAATAAAAGAGTCATGAAGAATTTGTAAATCAAAGACCTGTTACTGTCACTAAAAGTAGTAGTCTATGCTAATGAAAGAAGAGAAATGTAATTAATACATTGTTACAGACTTATAATTCTAAATCAAAACTATTGGTACAAAAATATTACTTCTATTGCCAAAACAAAAATTATGTCGATTCTTAATAATATTTATTTATTTATTTATGCTTTATTGTACACCATTTTTATACACACAACTTAAATATTCTTAGTAATTAGATAAATGTACAAAGGCGGTCTTATCGCTAAGTAGCGATTTCTTCCAGACAACCCGGACTACACGGAATATGTATAGAAAAAGTAGGTGGTGTACCATTACTATATACTTAATATATAGTTGAAAAAAAAAATATATATATATATACACATACACACACACACACACATACATAAATATATACACATACACAAATACCCACATTTACATATATAATTATATATATATTTATAATAAGGTACAGTCGCCAAGGAAGGCCCGCTTAATTTCAAAACCTCATAAAATCTTTCAGATAAGTAAAACAAATAAAAACCATAAAAGAAGTTGTAATTTATTTATTTAAAAAAATCGCAAAGTTTCTGCCATTATGCGGAAGAAATAAAAACTTTTTAAGAACTTGTTGTTGGGCTATCTTAGAAAGCTGGTCGCTCAACATGGCCCGAAAAATATTCACAACTTAGCATACATTTTCAACATTTAAACACTTTTGTCATAAAATATCAAATTAAAAACACATCCTCTATTCAATATTATTCATGACACTAAAAAAATCAACCAGAAAATTAAATCTTAAATCTATTAAAATAAAAATCAACTACAAAATAAAAATAAACTTGTAAATTAAATAAATATTTACTAATTATTAAAACTAATTAATATATAAATTATGTAGGTATGTACCTACTTATATAGTACAAAATAGAAAAGTTTTTATAATTTTATTTTTTATCGTTATTTATTTTTTATTTTTTTTAACAATCAACTAGGTGTCGCAAAAATAAAATTAGAAAGATGAATATCTATAGTTAAACCGCAGTAACCGACATAGATCAAGCCGTTACGAAGAGCAAGTACCTAACATTAATATCATTTTAATTAAATAATAAGAATGAATACGACGCAAACATCCACGAACAACCTGTAACAAAATTCTTTCCCTAGGTATCCGATCTCAAAGCATCGTGACATCGTTCTTAGAATTCTGCTAGTTAAGCATTTACATCTATCTCAATAACTTGAGCTAACTTAACTCGGTCGTATACTTCATATGGGTATGTCGTAAATAATTACATTTTTGTGAAGACAACAGTCAGTATAAACGATTAACTTGACGGACATCGGCTATTCGTGGTCATTCAAATGGCCGCTTGTGAATATTTATCGGATGGGATATAGTTTATACAGCTGAATTCGAAATGGGAATCTATTTGATTTTGTAAGCCAGTCACTTTAAATACTGTTTATACATATGCAATGTACTATTGAGGCTGAAATTATGTTACAATATCGAATATTTTATTATAACAATATTGAAGTGATTGCAAGTAGAAAATTTATGTGACCATTATATTTATTTCATTGTCCGCTAAACAAAGGTAGTTTATTGTTTAAGCTTTTATGGTTACTGCTTCTTCCACCCGAAATGCAGGATAACGTTTTATAACCTTCTTTCTTATTATTACTTATTAAGCAGACTTTTAAAAAAATCAATTTTTTTTTCTTTATTACGAGTACGTAATAAATGATAAATGATAAGATGGATAGGCTTCTCTTATAGAAAGATCAATTTGTAAAACGTAATTCACTATTTTATACAGTAAGTTAAGAACTCGAATCGCGTGATACCTAAAATAAATGTTTCGTATTATCAAATAAATTTTCTCATTATATGGAGCAAAATAATTTAAATTCCCAAACATGTTACGTATGCGATCATTATACTTGTTGAATACCAAAAGTTAACCTAAGTTAGATCGAATAGCAAAGATGTTTCATACAAGTGTTCTGAACTAACTAACTGATTTATGTGACCTATATAACCTTAACATAATACATGTCTTCCAACAATGGTAAGCGACTTTCCTTTAAATATTTAGATAATCAAAACTTTTATTAGATAACCTAGTTTGTTTAGCTATAAATAGACACGCAATAACACATTTCTCTAAAAATTTACTTCTAGTTTAACTTGATCGATCCTGACATATTTAGCTTTATTTAGCTCTCATTGGATGACTCGCTTTAATCGTAATACAGACTCGTCAAGATGCCAACGCTATGTATGTATGAGTACAACTTTCGCAAAATCAACGACGCCATACTTGAAGTAACCGACTCCAACATCGTTCTTAACTTAAATACTTCTTAGAAGTGATTTACATGGAAAATAATTGTATTTAATAGTGTTTACTATGAACTTTTGCTTGTTATTGTTATTTAAAATTTATTTTAGGGATATACTCGTAGTAAGAATTAAGGCATTCAAACAAACACTAATTCAATAATATAGCATAATATATAATAGCATACAAATCTTATTGGGCAGACTCCTCCTGAACCTCGGAGGACCCAGCGCCGCCTGCAGGCAGCTGTACTCCGGAGTCTGTCGGAGTATGGCGACGTACGGTGACCCGGTTTGGGCGAATCGCCTTACCGGGAAAAATAAGGCGGCACTGCGCGCTGCGCAGCGAAAAATCGCGGTTAAGGTGATTCGGGGGTACCGTACGGTATCGTGGGCTGCAGCTACTGCTCTAGCCGGCGACCCCCCGTGAGAGCTCGTGGCGGAGGTTCTTGCCGAGACCTACTCATACTTCTCGGGTAGGAGGGCTCTTGGTGAGAACCCCACGTTGGACGGGATCCTACGTGTGCGTCGGATACGGCAGGAAGCGCTAATGAGGAGCTGGGAGGGAGGACCTGGCGGGGCAGCCGTATGGCACACGCGTAACGGCTGCCATTCACCCGGTCCTTGAGCGGTGTATGCGTCGAAAACGCAAGCCCCTCATCTTCCGTCTGACGCAGGTTCTCACCGGGCATGGTTGCTTTGGTGACTACCTGTGTCGGACGGCCCAAAGGGAGCCGACGACTGAGTGTCACGGTTGTGACGCAGCGGTGGACTCTACCCAGCACACAATCGAGGTGTGCCCGAGATAGGCTGTGCTGCGTCAAGGTCTGACGTCGGTCGTCGGGGGGACTTGTCGCTCCCGAGCGTCATCACCGCGATGCTCGGCGACGACGAGTCCTGGAAGGCCATGGTCTCCTTCTGTGAGACAGTAATGTCCCAGAAGGAGGCCGACAAGCGGATGAGAGAGGAGGCCGCTGACGTGGCCTCCATCCGCGGGCGATGAATGGGGGTGCATAGGAGGCGCTACTTAATGCGCCTCCAGTAATGCCCTTGTGCCCGTGTCGGGCCGGGATGGGAACCCGGTCCTGCTAGACACGGCATCGTCGGGACTATTCAGAGGTTAGCCGGGCAATCCCCTTGGAGGAGAAGTCTGGCCTTTTCGCCGAGGCCAGCCTGTCGCTGGAGGGATCCTGTTGCCTGCAGATCCGAGACCTTCCAATTAAAGCGGCTGAAGACTCCCGCAGGGGTTTAGTACGGTATTGCACTCCCAAAGCCGAGTCGGACATAGGTCTAGGACTGCCGACCCGGGCGTCTTGGATATCATCCGTAAATGGATTAACCTGCGACAAAAAAAAGGCTTTATTATATTGGTATCTATGAGACAACTGTTCTGATATAATGGTGCAAGAAGGTGCCTAAAAGCCGTCGGTTGCTGGTTCGCTCGGGGCAGATAGATTTTTTTGAACAAATATTTATTTGCTTTGCTTAATGTGATTTGGAAATAAATAGCGTAAATCTTGTTATTAGCTACACCACAATTGTATTAGGGATAAATTTTAATTCAAACTACAGTGGAATACCCACGTTGACCGACGTTGATACTACTCGATTAGTGTATTTTAGTTGTTTCTAAAGTGATATATTTTACGGTTTGTTGCTCTAAGGTAACGCTTCAGATATTGAGTGTATTTATTCCGCAAAAAAGAGCTACTCACGGCAATTATTATCTTGGAGCTTAAATCACCTACGAGATAAACTCTTTTGCAAAAAAAAACGGGCACTTAAGCAAAGAACTATTTTATAGTTACTATTAGTTTGTTTGACAATTTTAGGTATTGTTATCCTCAGAATTTTATAAATTAATTAGGAAGGAATAGTTTTCATCAGTTTTATCATAACATTTTAATTAAATTATTAAGAAATAATGTTTAAGCTCAAAACACTATAATTGTACCTGCTCGCTAAATAAAAATGAAACGCGTTAATTTCTTTGTTTTTCTTGAATACATTAAAAGCAGATAAAAGTTTAGTATTGAGTGTGACCCCCTCTTGCTGAAATCACAGCTTGCATTCGTCTGGGCATGCTAGTGAGTATATCTTTTATGGTTTCTTGGGGAATACGTTCCCACTCCGCGGTAATCACATTTTTTAGCTCTCTGATGGTCTGCGGAGCTGGCTGCACTGATCTCACTCGTCGCTTCAGAACGTCCCAGACATGCTCTATGGGATTGAGGTCCGGACTTCTAGCTGGCCAGTCCAAACGACGAATTCCGACTTCTAGCATATACGCATCCACACCGCCAGACCGGTGGGCGCGAGCGTTGTCGTCCATAAAAATTGAGTTTTCGCCAAGAGCGGTTAAAGCGGGTTGTGTCCACATAAGAAGATTTGCGATTTCTCAACGCTTGACTAACTAGAAAACGATCATCCCGTGGTTCGGTACATGTCTTTCTGCCAGAACCAGGCCTTCTCTTGACGGAACCGGTCTCTTGATAGCGCTGCCAGGTCCTTTGAACTGTCGAACGACTCACATTTAGCCTCTGAGCCACGAAGCATTGACTGCAACCTTCTTCAAGCAGCGCAATAATTTTGCTCGCTTTTATCACTTTATCTACCATTTTCGAGATTGCTAAACAGCAATAACAATACTTTTAAATGTCAAGGACACCAGATAATTTAATAAAAATTGACAAAAAGTTAATTAGAGTCGATATTAACTATAGTGAATTCGCGCCACAAAATGAAGTTAAAAGTTATTTTCTTTGAAACCAGGCTCAGTCAAAAATTTGAATTTGGAATGTACTCTTATAAACATTATGGCACTTTTATAACTGGCCAGTAACATGTTCAAATGATTAAAACCTTTTTGGTATTTTATTTTTTTCAGCCAGGAAGAAAATCGAAACCGCCCTTTTTTTTTGCAAATGAGTGTATTTATAAAACTGACTAAAACTTGTAAGTATATCCTTTAATATTATATTAAAGGATATACTTACTATTATATCAAAGTATAGTATGTTACAGTAACAAATGTAGTATAAGCACGAGAAGGAACGATAAAATTGTAACTCCAAGTTTCCGATTTCGTAAAGTAATCGTCCCATTTATGGTCTAAGGTGAATATATATAAATAAAATCCGACAAACCATTTTACAATTGTCAATCAATAAATTTATATTTTATATTAATAAGTCTTTAAGCTAGCATATTACTCTTTACAAGATTATAAAAATTTTATATAATCTAATATATTCTTTCTGTAAATAGGGCATATGACTGAATTTTTTAATGATTGAATATTGTTTTTATTTATTATTTTTTAAAGAAGAACTATTGAGTTTCTTGCCGATTATTCTCAGCAGCATTATCATTCCGAATCAGTGGTAGCTTCAAATTAACTATAACTATAATTAAAATATATAAACTTCGTAAAATGACAGTTCAAGAGTGCTTTTGAAGTCTACTTAAAGAACTTTTTGATTTCGATTTTTTTTTTTTTTTGTAATCATAGATATCTGATATCGATCGTTACTCATGGTATTCTAACTATCCGTTCACCCGCAGTGGAGTAGCATGGTGGGTTAAGCTCCACCCCTTATATATGGAGAAGAGACCTTTGCCCAGTAGTAGGACATTTACATTCTGATTACTGATTCAGTTAAGTTCAGTATGGGTACTAACTAACTAAACTAACTATTATATATATAAAGACTAATATAATACGAAGAGGATATTCAATGGACTTGTGACGTACAATATATTAGAATTATACTTTGTCGCAACAGTACCTACAGTACCTACAGTTTCGCAAGCCCGCGGTGCCGTAGCCAATCCTGGAGACGATTATAGCGTGATGAAATTCGAAAGGACGGAGTCACCAACGGTCCAGCGGCCGTCGACATTCGGCTGCTACAGTAGCCAGCTAATCGAATAGAACGCCGAACCTGTACTACTCGTAATTTTGATTATATCTTGACTTTCTTATGCTATTCTTTCTTTCTTAATACTTTTATCTTCTTTATAATTATCTTGTACTTCTTCGCGACCGTCTTATTTCCTATATGTACTGACAGTAAAATAATTTTTTTTTAAATATATTTTACCGCTTTTTGTTGCATTATCGGACATAAGCAAGCAATAGACTATTCCTTACGTTTCATCACCGTTAACATTAAAGACGATGAGTCACAGTGTAAATGTTGATAGCCTGTGTCGTTTCGGAACAATGAAGCTTTCTAACAGTAAAAGGAATATTAATATGAACCCTTTACTTTAAAATTTCATCAGTTATAAATAAACAAGTTTTTTCTCTTTTAATATATTATTTAAAAAAAAAACTAACCTTGGAAAGATAAAACACCTTATTTGGGAAATCTTCCAAAAAAATATTCTTAACAAAATCAATTCTGTCAAAAGGTCCTAGCCGAAACTTACTTTATACTACGCGGTCGACAACGTGCAATTTAATATAAATATTTGGGGACTAAGTGCTCTAGAGGGCTAGAGAGAACTTTTAATAATAAATTACACGTAGGCGTCGAGATGTAAGAAAAACATATTATAATACACAAGTTAGGCCGCTGTTTGTTCATCGTTTAAAGTATAATGTTTTAAAAACATATTTACCTTTTTTAATGCTATTTTTATTAATTGTTTTGTTACCTAAAGCTGTTTTCATAAGCTTTAATCATATTCTGGAATTTTTATTCAGTATTATACACAGCCTATGTTATTAAATATTATTTTTCCAAACGCCGCGACCAAAAATACCAAGATATTTCACTCGTTTATGCAACAAATTTGTTGACTAGGTAAATGATGTGAACTTTGGACAAAACTCAATATGAACTGTTTACCTATCTTGGTATTTCCGGCTATTTAAAAATGGAATCATACTTATTTACAAGGATTGTCAATATTAGCCACGCGCTTTTGGCAAGGGGCACAGTACAACACCACGCCGCACGCGCCGACGGCATAAGTGGAAATGTGTCCACACTTCATTTATTTAAATTGAAATTTATGGAAATTGGTCAAACATTAAGTAGGTACCTATTTTTTTTTACATAATTCAAATGAGAATCATGTACCGGGTATTCTCCTTAAATATTGATCGTAATTCACCAGTCATTCTGTATATCAACGACAAATGTACATAGGATTGGCTATTATACATGCAACAATCGAATATAGTTTAATTACTTAAATATGATGTACAATGACGACCGGCTGGTCGAGTGGTCAGGCAACTGGCACATTACGCAGCGGTCGCGGGTTCGAATCCCGCCAGGTGCAGATAATTTGTATGACGAATATAGATGTCTGCACCGGGTCATGGATGTGTATTTATGTATATATGTATTTATATAAATTTATTAAATTTATTTCCGTTCCTAGTACCTGTAACACAAGTTCTTACGAACTTAGCATGGGGCTAGGTTAACGTGGTGTGATTGTTGGTCAATATTTATTTATAAAATATTTATTAAATACCTAAAAAAAAAGGACTTTAAAAATCAGCGGGAACTCATCGATAGTTTATCGTGAGTAGTTTTTTTTTTTTTTTTTTAATTAAAAGAAGAAAAAGTATGATGTAATATGTCGATGTCCGGTATAATTCGCAATATTTCATTGTATTTAGAACGTATTCTGGTAATTGGAGATTGTTTTCCAAGATTTGTTTTCACAGATTATATATAAAATGTGTTTCGATTTGAGTTGCAATTGCGGGAACATCTAGTTAGGACTAGTAGTAGTGACATGTGATCAAGAATGTTGCTTGCTACACTTAACTTCATTATGTATAATTTTGTAAAGATAGCATAAAACTAGTACAATCCGTCAAACAAGTCGTTGACAATATGGTAGATACCAGCAGTATAGATTGCAAGATGTCTAGTAAAAGCTCTTTATTTTAAATGCGTTTTGATTGAGTATTAATTATATTCCGGTGGAAGGGATGCGCTGTGCCGCGCTCCCGGCTGCATGGGTACCACCATCTTGCTTGTTTCTCCCGTGAAACAGCTTTGCTGTGTTTCGGAGAGAAGGGCAAAACAGGCAGTGTAATTACTGGCACCGAGACTTTAATACCTTATGTAGAGACATAGAGACACCTTATGTAGATATGGAACACATAAATGAGTTGGTTGCCTGGGCTAGTTCCAGGTAAACTAGTTTATGTTCATGGGCGTCGTCAAACACTTACCATTAGGTGGAACGTCTGCCAGTTTACCTATCCAACTTACATTTAAAAAAAATTGTAGAGAGAATTCTAGATTGTACTTCAAAACCCTAAGCGGCTCTTCACAAAGGCATTATAATTATATCCATCATTGGCCTTTGTGACCTAACAACGTAGCGTTTCAGTAGTCGTAGGTAATAGCTTTAAATATTACGTTTTACAGAGATATTCAACACCTAGATTTGAAAATCTATCTGACAAGCATCCAACGTTGATGTAGATGAAAAAGACGTTATAGTTAAATATGAAGTTTAGTATAATAGCATTAAAGGTTAAAATATTTATATGAAAAAGTATCAAGATTGATTTAACTTGTTGAATTGTAGAGTTTCGAGGTTATCCTAACGATATTTTTTGATCAAAAGAGCAACCCTTTTAAAGCGAACATGGTTCGTAGCGTTTATGATATTCTTTTTAAAATTCAAAGCTTTATATATTTTTATCTCTTGTGAAATGTTTTAAATAAAATCTGTTATTATTATTTTTCCATTATTAACAGTCGTATTAATTGTTATCTTTTTCTGTATTATCATTCTATGTATTAGATAACTCATTTTCAAATTGTATTTTTTACTATTATTATAAAGCTTACGTTTGTTTATATGTACTCTGTAATAACAGGACCCACAGATCTGATTATAAAAATTATAATTAGTTACAAAGACTGTAGATATTAAAGCTCTTGCATAAAACTATATAGTTTACGAAGGATGCTAGTAATGGAGTGATCATTATTAACGCGAGTGAAACCACGCAGGTCATCTAGTAATAACTATAAATATATAATAATAACTGCCCAAGCGCCGCACTCATCTCACCAATAGGTCTAAACGATTTAAACGGCTGTAGTGCGGGGTTTGCGATGCAGAGCGAGCGAGGAGCCTGAGTTTCGATATACTTTCTTGGAACAATTCATTAAAAGGTGGCGCATTTTATTGTTGAAAATATAAATATAATACCTTTAGACTTCGCATAACTTAACTTTATAATGTATATGTATATTTTATGAATGAATTAGGTTTTTTTTTTATTTAATTTCAAATTCTGTTATAAATAAAGTGAAACATGTGGAACTATAGAAACTTTAAGTGAATCTTTATTTGTGAGAAAAATGAAACATTTTATTATTTTCAAAAGTTAATTTTTATAAGTTAATTATTAAATAGGTTAGTTTTACTGATTTTACCGTACGTTCTGTCGTCTTTTCTTTGAAAAAGAATAAAAGGTTTCAGTTACTTTTACTTTACAATAATTTAAAATACCAAAAAAAAAAAGAAATTCTAGTAACCTAGAATCTAGAAACATACAATCAGAAACATACTACCAAATCTAAGAAAAGGTGAATAAGAATAAATCTGAAAATTCTGTGTCAACGTAATAAAGCTATATTCCGCAAAACTTTAAAACGCCAGAGGCGTTGAATCTCTCATGTATTATTTTAGGTTTTTTATTTTATTTCAGGTTTTTTAATATATTTTATTTGGTAATTTTACTGTGAATTATTATCATAAAAATCAAAAAGGGTCTTTCCTTAATCGCTTCCTATCTTTAGATTTATTTAAATAAAACAAAGTGTGTGTAATATATCATAGAAATTTTTTATTCCTTTGAAAGTTCTATCGATGCCATTATGTATGGAATATTACATCCTGCAAATATCTACCGCGACTTCGCTGGGTGGCGCGCATCCGAAATGTCAAATTTTCTATGACTGTGGCGCATAAATCAGGCTTTTGACCGATGACATGGGTTATGTTGGCTTTGAGAACCGCTGTGGATTGTGGCTTATTCCTGCGACTTAAGAAAACCCCACAAGAAAAAGTCTAAGGGGGTTAAATCGGACGATCTCAGTGGTCAGTTTACATCACCTCTACGTGTGATGGACCATATATACCTCTCGGTAGGACTATTATGGCGACCGTGAAATGGGCGAAGCGCGCGGTATGTTGCCCTTGCTATTTTTATAAAACAATTTTATTTCGTGTATTTATTGTTGAATGCTATATCCGTTTATGATGATTAGGCAAAACAGACTGAATGAATGACAACTACCTAATTTGACAGATGTAGCTTCAACAAGATAGCCGTTATCAACTGTCAAAGTTAGGATGACCCTCTTGGAAGACCATTTAAGTTTTCTGTAAAGTTCAATTCTGTCTAATTAAAAACGGAGCAAGATAATTATTTATTTAGATAATTAATAAAAATATTTCGCAATATATGAAACTTAAAAAGTGTGGCAAACCGACTAGCTAATGTTAGACTGAATTGTATAGCATGGTTACAAGCTGCGATCCCGAATACCACAGCTTGATGAATATTTCAGTCCTCCAGATACGTAATTCGGGAGACCGGCATGTGTTATGTTAACCTGCTTGTTAATATTAAAATATGCAAATCACGGCATTACCATATCCTTCATCCTTTTTTTTCACTAAACCGTAACCATAAATACACTTAAATATTAAAATAATGTTTATTTTTATATTTGGTTAAATATTCAGTAATAAATAGTACCTACTAGATTTCTGTCTCTTACAAATAATAGTAGTTATTTGTTATTTTCTTTTATAAATAAGTGGTGAACGTAGTTACAGGTCCTGAAATTTCTCTATAGTCTGTATGGAAGTATTCAAATTAAATATCACAGCTTAAAATATTCATAACAAACAGGACGGTACATATACTATTATTTTATTGTTCTGTTTTCAAGTATTTTACTCATAGTAAGAACAACATTTCGTATCAGTAATGTCATTTTACACATAATTTACTTTGTAATTATTGTAATTATTAACAATTTAAGAATCCAAGAAAAAAGTACTTACTGACTTAAAAAGTACTTACTTAACTTTTAAAAGAACATAAATTAACTTTTGCGAAGAAACCCGACTTTTCAAATTGTCCTACTTTTCCTTTATACATACTGAGTGACTTACGGTATATTCAAGAAGTTTTGATTAAGTACATCGAATATGTATATTTTAATAACTATCTTCATATTTAAATATATTTTAAGTATTTATTTTAAATAAAAGAAAAACAAATTATTATATAAGAATAGTTAAGCTATTGATTTCGTACAAATTCTTGGTTTTTCAACTCTTAACAAATAATAGCGATCATGGAAATCTATATAATGAAATAAGGCGAAATTATTTTTTATTATAATTAGCTTGGTGATTTATGAAAACATAAAAAATATAAATATATTTAACACACACACAAGGTCGGCACACACACACACACACACACACACACACACACCTAAGGTAGGCAACTTAATGCCTGTGTTTTAGGTAACAGCCGACTGATATACATTTTTTTAAATAAATAATATATATATATATATATATATATATATATATATATATATATATATATATATATATATATATATATACATCCTGCAACCCATTTTGCGTCAACGGTAAAAAATCTGCATAGTAATAGTGCGTCCACCGACTTATGGCGCCCGTATATCGGACGCAGTATTATTTCAAACCGAGATTGGCGCCAAACGATACCTATAAGCCTCAGGTGCCTATATTTAAAAAATCGTTTTGACGTAATTTTTCTTCCGGAGTAACTGAACGAGTATATTGCTAGTTCACCGAAAAGTCGCTAGAGGCGCTGAATTTCAATATACGTTTTGCACGTATACCATCGTAAGGAGCGCCGATACTAGTGCGTCCACTGTAAAATATGTTGTGTTGTACGCGCATGAACGAGACGCATCGTGCGTCTCGTTCATGCGCGTCTCGTTCATTGGTTCATTCATGGTTCGAACGACAAGGTCGCGTTTGGAGCGAAATGCGACGTTGCCGTTGACGGCAAGGTCGCGACGACGCGAACGTTTTATTTTAATGTTTAATATCATATTTATGTTCACTAAAATGGCGGACGAACGAAAATATTATTATACTCTTTGTTAAAGTCTTACTTGCGTGGTGATTTGATTTTATTATTTGTATTTTAAGCGTAGTGACATAATGAAACGAAACTTAATAACTTTATAAATTTAACTTTAAAAAAAGGTGTAATAAATTTTACTATAAATTAAATATAATAATGAATGAGAATAACTTCAATTCCTGATATTCTGTCTATCGGCCTAGCTATCCCCTGTATCAGGCACCTTATAAATAAAATTTACAAAATGAAAAACTAATTCATATACGTCCAAATCACTACATATTACAAGACAAAGTCGCTCTCCGCCTCTGTCTGTCTGTTCGTGATATTTCTTCGTTTAAACCGCACAACGGATTTTGATGCAGTTATCACTGTTATTTAGAAAATTTATTCCCGAAGGTTTACGCATACATACAAAACATTCTGATAAAGTATTTGTATAATAGAGTAATAGAGAAAATTCCATTTTTTGTGACGAAACCGTTAAAAAAAAATAAAAACGATTTTTCCAACACTGGTTAAACCGTATGAGATACATCAAAATATTGTACTACGGAATTGTATATCATAAAAAGGCCTACAAAAAATCCGCGATAGCATATATCTATGTCCTAAGGTTTACTCACAGTAATAATTTTTATCTTTAAGTAATTAATTTAAAAATATTACTTTATTTGCAAAGCTAATTTCTCCTAATGAATGATCTTTATCCAAATAAATATATTAGTTACCTTTGAAATTTAATGTAGATCAAAACTGTTCTTTACCTTATTTCATTAAAATTACATAAAATACTTTAGAAGTTATCTCAGATTTAAAATTTAAAAAAAAATAATTATATATATCGGTCGGACGGATTTTTGTTTCGACCGTTGTAACATTGTACAAACGTCTATTATTTTCACTGTTCCTATTTAAACTTTACTTTGAAGCAACGAAAAGTCTTAAAATTTTTGGGATGACGCTTGAATCTTTAGGGACTTTTGTGTTACATGTATTTTTTTTTTTTAATATTTTTACAATTTGTAAAATCATTTAAATTAAGAAAATAATGTGTTCGTCATTGCAAAGTTATGTCGATCAGAAAAATTTACATCTGTGAAAAAGATCAAGCTAACTTGTACATATAATATTAATCAATTTTTTTTTTTTTTTTTTTTTTTTTTTTTTTTTTTTTTTTTTATTAACCAACAATCACACTACGTTAACCTAGCCCCGTGTTAAGTTCGTAAGAACTTGTGTTACAGGTACTAGGAACGGAAATAAATTTAAGATATAAATACATATATACATAAATACACATCCATGACCCGGTGCAGACATCTATATTCGTCATACAAATTATCTGCACCTGGCGGGATTCGAACCCGCGACCGCTGCGTAAAGTGTCCATATATAGTGTATATATATATTATTTATGTTATTATTCAAATGTCATACAGGAAAAGTAAGTAAAAAATAAACGGCTAGTATCAATACTATCAAAGTCAGTCAGCTGTCAAAGCTGTCACTAAAATTATGATATAATATGACTTATTTTAAATCAATACAAAATCGATAATAATTTTGATTTATCAAATACTAATTGATGGTTTCGCTATTAATGTTACTTTATTTCAATGAACTTTATTGTTTACAATTTTAATTGTGCATCTAAATATTTTGAGTTAATTTACTAGTACTAACCTTTTTTTTATTTATTCTATAATCGAATCGATACCCAATTAATGTGATGAAAAATATCTTTCTCATTTTTCTCCGCTTGCAGATTCAGAATTGAGATGGTTTTTTATATTTTAAAACAAAAAAATATGACCTATTGTTTAAACCATATCTCTAATTATACGTATTAAATTTTGTCCCACTCTCCAATCCCCATCTCCTTTAAGATTTTATTTCCTTTCTTGGAGCAATTCTTTAAAAGCTTAAAAAAATCTATGTTGGAAAAATTAAAAAAAAAAATTATTTATCAGTTTCTTATTCATAAATTTTGTTTTTGAAAATTTAAAAATTTAAGTTAATCATCGAAAAAAAAAATATTAATAAAAAATTGACAACAACTATATCATTAAAAAATTGACCGTTCTGGTCTTGCGGTGCGAGTAGTCGCCTCAAATACGCGCGCCAGCTGGTCGCGGGTTTGACTCCCGCTCAGAACAGATATTTGTGTTCATACTAATATTTGTTTCTGGTGTGGGTATATGTTCCTTGTGGGCCGTCGGTCACGGTCGATATCATAGATACCTGATAATGATCGTTACTCATGGTAGGAAATTATCCGCCAACCCGCAATGGAGTAGCGTGGTGGATTAAGCTCTAACCCTTCTCCTATAATTATAGAAAAGAGTCCTTCGCTCAGGAGTAGGTTGTTTACATGCTGATACAGTACAGTACAGTACAAAATGAGTTTTTACTTAAAAGTATGTTATATATAAACTTTATTAATTTAACTTTTTTTAAAACTATTTACGCATGAGAATACGCACTTATTATAGAAATATATCGATTTTTCGCCTTAGTCGCCGAAAGAGAGGTCACTTACCTTAGATTTAAAAAAAATTAAGACACTATAATTTATTCCAAAAAATGAGATTTCGAATTGACAGTCGACATTTGCGCGCAAAAAAGGACATATTACAGTTCCGATGATGTCATTCATGTTTTTCAATGGTCGGTCATACTTATTCGACGCTGACTTTCAAAACCTAAACTAAAATAACCCTCAAGTTAGTTGTCAAACAAGAGTGACCTATTGATGTTTTAAAGTACGTTCCGTATAGATTTACTTTAAATTCGTAATTTTTGTTAATAATCAACATAAAGTTAATTAAATAAAACTTTGCAATGACCTGTCTTTTATATATTTTATTTTTTACGTTTTTATCACAAAATATTCGTAAATATTATATTCGTCTTTTCCCTATTTACACTAATATTAACGACAACTCATTTTTTTAAATCAATCATGTCATTTGTTTTTTTGTTGAAATTAAAATAAAATCCTTATTTTTTACGTTTTCTTCTATAATAATAATTAGTAAATATTAGTTAGACATGAAAATGGATATGGAAGATAGAAAGTTTATTTATTTATTAAGGAACTAGTGACCCGCCCCGGTTCCGCACGAGTGCAATGCTGATACTAAATATACTACAAAATGTCTTTATATACAACGTTCATATTTTTTTTTGTCATTAGACAATACAGATATGATTTTTTGCTATTTATAGGCACGTGCCACCGGCCCCCCCGGCCGGTACTGCCGCAAACGCTATGTTATTTGTTATTTATGCCACTATTAATATATATATTTTATCAGCCTATATATTATTATACATTTTATTACATGTGACTTAAATTGAAACCGCTTCGAGAAGCTAGTGTCAATTATAAAATTAATAGTAATCATTATATATAATATTAACAATTTTTGCCTTTCTAAATATATAGGACAAAACTTCAAATAGATTATTTATAAAAAATTTAAAAGTTATTTGTAATTCGTAATTGGTCTCCCTATTAATTCTAAATTTTTATTTACATATTTATTTTCTTTTAACATTAAGTAAGTAAATTAATTTTCAGTAAGCTAAAATTTGTAAATAAATGGAAAAGAATTTACTATAAGAAACAAAATTACAGAAAAGAAAAGAGAAAAAAATAAATAAATAAATCACACAATACAAATTCAAAGAGGATTGGAACCTAGTTTAACCCTTAGTTTTATAAAAATCTCGTACTATAACCACTACACATTTCGTTACATAATAATTATAACATAACGTAAAAAAAGCGATAACTATAAACTATAGTAGGCTTGTTGGACACAAGCCTAAGAGCAAATATAATGGATAGGAGCTTATAATGATTAATTATATTATGGAGAAAATAACAAACAATTTCAATTGTTAAAAACGTGAAATATTATTAATATTTTTAAAAAATAAATTTCGTAAAATATAACCTTTAGACACGTGACAGTGAACACCAATCAGAAAACATTACGTCACGCCGTGCGAAACACCAATCTTGCGTGTCATTGACATTTCGATTATCGCTACAGGTTATATAATATATTAGATACTCTTTCGTTCTTAATAAAATTTGGTTTTTAACAACTAATTTCAAGTTTTTGCAAGTTATAATTTGAAAGAATTCACCATGGAATCTGGATTTAGCAAAGCAAACAGTAATAATTCGCCCAGGATCGATGCCGTTATGCTTGGCAATTTTTTCGCGTAGAACAGTGACTTCTGCTCATCTGAATTTCGCTATGTTAAAACTTCCTTGTAAGTAAACATAAGTACAAAATATTAATTATAAACTTAAATGCTATGTCATATTTCAGTTCAGTACACAATAACTTAATGTTTTGACGTACATTTTGCAAGATAATTGATACCTACTGATTTTGAGGTTATATTTACAATGTATAAAAAAATACAAAATAGTAACAAACTTGTATAATTTCAGGTTTTCGCGAGCTTCATATGGAGATGACGCCATAAGATAGGTCCATCTTAAGCGTGACGATAAATTTTGTACTGTTAAGTGTAAAATATGTCCTGAACACAGAGTTCACGTAAATTTATATGGATGCACACTGGTTGTTGATGAAGATAATATTATTATCTCCGTTCAATGTCAAGACTGCGTAGCTTCACAAGGCATGTAAACAAGCAATAGCTTGCCTTATGTGGGTTCATCGCAGAAGTGAGGAACTATCATGCACTTTGGTGAATGTTATTGGAGAAAATCAAAACTGTCTAGAGTTGGTAGTAGCCTAAAATATTTAATGCCAACACATTTAAAAATTACATAAAAAATGGAAAAGTTGCAGAAAAATATTGTGCCCAAATGCAGCTTCAAATGTATTTAACAGGAAAGAAAATTGTTTATTTTGTATAGCGGACCAAGATTATAGTGAGAATCAAAAAGTGGAGATTTTAAGTGTGCCATTTGATATTGAGTATGTTGAGAATTTGATTGATAAACTATTAAACTTTTGGGAAATTAATATATACCCATTATTATATCAAAGTGTAAAACTATAACATATTTGAAAAAAAAAAAAAAAAAAACAATCTTAAACTTTTCCTTAGTTTTATTTTATTAAAGAATCTTGCAAATTAATTAATGCACATGCTATGATTATTATCTTGTCAAGAATTTTTACAAATTTGAAATTAATATTGATAAACTATTAAACTTTATATATTATATTTTAACTTTTGGACATGATTATGGAATTCATTTTTATTTTTAGCTTTATTATTGATCAAGTTTGGAGTGTCAATTTTATTGTGTTTTGGATTTTGAAATTGAGTATATTTTACTGACAATTTAAAATTTTTATAAAATTTTTAATTTAATTTTGTTTAAATTTATGTTGACTTGGTTTTTAAATTTTTAAATTTGAATTTTGATTTTTGAATTTTAATTTTAATTTTTAAATTTTAATCTTAAATTTTAATTTTGATTCTATCTTGATTGCAACTTGGATTTAAATTTTGAATTTTACTTGGATTTAGTTTTTTTGACAGTAATTTTGATATTCACTCTGATTTTGATTTGAGGTGTGGATTTTGAGGTGGATTCTTAATATTGACTTTAATTGTGATTATGTTTTGGAGTTTGAATTGATTTATTTTATTATGGATGTGTAATTTTGAATATTATTTTTGTTCACATTATGCTGATTATGTAAAAGTTTCGATTCTGTATTTGATTGTAATTTTAATTTTGATTATGATTTATATTTCTTAGTTTTCTTGTCTTGATTCTAATCATAACTTATTTGTTTTCTCTTTAAATTCAATAGTCATTTGTTTGCATGGATTGAGAATGTTGTGTACACTTAGTTAATGATATGCATATCAGTGAGTGAGATTTTTGGAATTACTGTATAAATTAAAAGTATATATGTATATTGTAAGTGTACCTATGAAATAAAAAAAAAATAAAAATTAAAATAAACTTTTGGAAAATTAATGTATACCCATTATTATATCAAAGTGTAAAACTATAACATATTTGAAATAAAAAAACAATCTTGCAGTTTTCCTTAGTTTTATTTTATTAAAAAATCTTGCAAATTATTTAATGCACATGCTATGATTATTATCTCGTCAAGAATTTTTACAAATTTGAAATTAATACATGCATGTGGTCTAAGCAAATAAAATTCATGTAAGCGCCTAATAACTCTCTCTATATGAATCCTCAAGCTGGCAATCTGTTTAGTTACCTTCGATTCAGTTTTACTCATTTCCTTTTTCAACACTTGGGAGGTCTTACTAGTGTAATACTGGATTGATAATAATAGGATTTTTCTCAATTTTTTTAATTGTATTCAACATGGCCTTTGTCACTTCTATTTTTTGTCTTCTTCAACTAATTCACTACAATCAGAAGATGATTTAATTTGTAGTGAAGCCATTGATAGTGAGGGACTATTGGAAGCTACAGATGGTATATACATATAAAGAAATATCACTGTCTGAATGTTCTTCAATAAATATATTTTTTTGCAATTTTGCTTATACCACATACAGAAGGACTGACAGTTTTAAATGGGGATGTGGACATGGATGTTACAGAATGTTTCAAAGGTGATAATGCCTAATCAATCAATTTCACATTGGTCTGCACAGCCTTACTTCTGAATTTTTTAGTTATAAATACTTGAACAGATTTATCTCTTGACTGTTGACATAACATTTCTGGCTCATTACTCCATCTGTTTCAATATCTGAAAAAGAAATACAACAGAATAGCTTTATTATAGTAATAACTGGGTATTTGCCATTTCAAACTTTAAATCCTTTAGGTCGTTATGTTGTTTAATATTATACATACTTGAACTTTTATCAGAAGTATCTATAAGAGAAGAACATGAAGTACAATTTTCTTTCGATTCATTCAGACACTCTGCTATTATCATCTTTCTTTGTTTTTTTAATATATATCGGTCGGTCGTTCTGTCCAGCTGCATGTTCGTTTTCTTCCGTTTTCTTGACATCCAAATTTACTTGCCATAGGTACAACCTTGTTTCATATGAACTTGTGATACTGTTCCCTTAATATGATACTCCATATAATTAATCATATCATTTGCCAACTAGAATAATAAAAAGAGTATGTTTGTAACATTAATTAGAAAACTAAAATAAAACGTTACGGATTCTACAAAACATCTAGTTTGCTAAAATTAAGTAATAGACTGTGTTATGTAAAACACTTACATCAAAATGATCTTCACAAAAATACATCAAAAATACATTCTTGAAACCGTTGATAAACTATGAGCATCTTCTCTTCTTGCAAGATTTAGCCACTTTTTCCGTATTTCTTTATTGTTTGGAACATAATTATATAAATAACTTGTCTGGGGTTTTTATCGTCGTGCTATTACACTGGGACACTATACAGTACTTATAATATGAGGAATTCATTTTTAAACGATAAAAACTAAAATATACGAAGACATGATCGCTCTTTGTTTTGTTTCACGCCGTGGCGTGACGTCATTCAAGACGCCATGATAGTTTTGTGCGTTTTAGACCCAAATTTAAATTGGTTTTTTAAAACGCGAAATTTAAAATGTAAATGCTCGATTAAAACTAAATAAACATTTTTTTTCCATAAAATGCATAATAAGCTAAAGTATTAAGCAGTTATTGAAATTTAGTCAACTAGCCTATTATATTAATTTTAAGCCTATATTATATTATTGTTATTATTTATTCCACTATTAATATATTATATGTTTTATAAGCCAATGTATTATTGTATATTAATATTATTATTTATATTATTTATTGCATTACTCACTTTTTAATGAAGGTAAAAAAACTACAAATTTCACAAACAAGTAATAACAAGTAATATAAGATATTATTATTGTTGCCAATTCATTCTCGATGAAAGTATTATCTTTTATAAATTGAAAAAAAAATATAGTATTACTAAGTATCGAAACCGAATTGTACGTACGAGGTACGGGTTAGATTCTCGCTCGGGATAGATATTTGTATTTGTACAAATATTTGTTTGCGGTCTGGGTGTATTTCCTTGTGGGTCTCCCCACCACGGTTGTTATCACAGACCCTGATAACTATATTTACTCATGGTAGTTAAATTATTCGCAAACCCGCAGTGGAGCAGCGTGATGGATGAAGCTCTAAGTCTTCTAAGAGAAGAGGCCTTCGCTCAGCAGTGGGTCGTTTACTATTTATTTATTTATTTATTTATTCAACAATTACAAGTTTAGACAAATATAAATTTAAGGTACAACATAAGCTTACAATGAAACTTTACTGTGTACCATTTATTGCCGATAAAATAAAATAAAATAAAAAAACTATATCTAAATTACATCTAAACAATACACATAGCTCGAGACAGCGATCGACACGAGTAAGAGTTCTATGTATTATTAAACTAAATATATTTTTAAAATTAAAATAATATATTATAAATTATTATATATATGTGGCCATTTTATTTACTATCTATATGTTGGTCTAAAAAGAATTTTTTAAGAATGTTTTTATTAATTTTTCTTTTAAATCTGATGGCAGATTATTTATTAACAAAGGAATAATATATTCAAGTGTACGTTTTCCATAAAAATTAGTATGTCTAGGGATTTGTAACGTTTGATTTGTAATATTTCTGGTAATTTTCTTATGATTTAATTTGATTTGAATGTTAGAATTAAAATATTGTTCGATTAATAACGCATATTTTATTTTAGTATGAATCTGCATTACTTTGCAGTAATTAAATAATTTCAAGTAATCATTTTTGTATTTATTTCTTATGTATATGGGTACAATTGTTTTTAATATTCTTAATTGAAGATGAAAAATTTTATCAAGATTTTATTTAAATGTAAGACCGTAGGTGCTTAGTCCATAAGATATAATAGATTCTCCCAAGGATTTATAAAACATTAATAGTATCGTGAAACGGAATTTTGTGTCTTATTAGGGTTAATTTTGCTAAAAGGGCACGTAATTTGTCGCAAACATTGTTTATGTGGTTTTTCCAATTGAAGTTTGTATCTATTGTAATTCCTAGGTAACGCTGTGTTTTAACAAATTCGATAGTGCTACAAGTACATGTATAAGTTTGTGGATTGTGGAAACATTGGTGGCTGTGTGCAGTAATTTGTATATCTCCAGAGAATCTATTGTGTGTTGAGTTTATATAGATGGCTTTCGTTTTTTCTGCATTTAATATTAGACCAACATCATGTGACCATTTCGAAAGTTGATCAAAATCAAATTGAAGATTTTTTATTGCTTGTTTTATATCGCGATGGGTCGATAAAAGACATGTATCATCTGCAAATTGGTACATTTCACAGTTTTTGATAACGTTTTGAAGATCGTTAACATATGTAAGGTAATAAAGGGGACATTACAGTACAGTACAAAATGAATTTTTATATAAAAGTATGTTTAATATAAACTTTATTATTTTTTTTAACTATTTACGCATGAGAATACGTACTAATGATAGAAATATATCGAAGTGGCCGATGATGACCCCTCTGGTCATTTACATTAAATAAATAAAAAATTGTATGTGACACAGAATAACACTTATCGCCTATTTTACAGTTTTTACCGCAAAAAGCACCTTTTAGATTTCTGCGGCAATAAATTGTCCGTTATTAATGTAGCTGCAACATCAAAATAACGAATAATCTCGTCTTCGGTAAGTTCAATGTCAGATTTATCTGAACTAATTGTGATTTTTACAATTACTTATTAAAAATATATATATTAAACTAGCGGCCCGCCCCGGCTTCGCACGGGTATTTAACTAAAATTTCAAAAAATATAAAATTATATTTTTTATCACCTACACCTGCGTCAATACTGGAAAATATTTTATAACAGACGGATTGGTTGTCAAACATGTGTCAAAATAAATTTTAATTTAAATCAAAATCACTATGGAGTATTTATATCAAAATAATTTTCTCCCCCCTTTTAACATCGTTAGAGGATGAATTTCGATAAAATACGAAACACGTCTTCAACCAATTCTGTTAAAGAATATTTATGCGAAATTTGAAGTGGATTGGACCAAGGAATCATGTTGTCCCATACAAACTTTGCCCCCTTTTTTACCCCCTTAGAGGTAGAATTTCGTAAAATCCGTTCTTAGCTGACCTCTACTCGGTAAAAGGAATATTCCTACCAAATTTCAAGTCTCTGCGCCTTATAGTTTCAGAGATATCGTGATGAGTCAATGTATACGTGGAAATCTCTTTTATATATATAGATAAAGTCAAAAATTAATAAATGAATTAAGAGTTCTTAACATAAAAAAACTCGATTAGCGTAGCCTCAAGTCAAGGTCGTCACTCTAGTAGTGGGAGACTGCGGGGTATGAACCGACGACGACGGTCGGGCGCGGCCCGCGGCGCACACCCGCCCTTTCCTCAACCACGGGAATCGCGTGCTCTCGCGCATCTCCCTCCTCTCAAAGGCAAATTTCGCTGTCATTTTTATAAGTTTATAGCTCAGGTGGGAATCGGGCGGATTCTAAATCAGAAAACCTGGGTTCGAGTCCAGATGTCTCCAGACCGACTTTTTTTTAAAGTTTCTTTTTCTTTTAAGAGAAAAACTTTTATTATGAGCCTTTTTTATTTAAATAACCAGTTCCAGAAAATATGATTCATATTTCATCAGTATGTAATAATTACTCATATCTAATGCATAAGCCTAGACAAGTTAAAATATAAACAAAAACACAGAAATGAGGTTGGTGCGTTGAGCCGTTAAAAATTCACATAATTTTATAAAAAACGGTGCACCCGTTTTATTTATGACTTGCTGTACCTCGCGGTTATACCCGCTTTAATTTGAGAAAAACGTACATTGTACATAATAATATGTTTGTGCTGAGTGCTGTGCGTAATTATTGTATAATTATTGCTAAGTACAGCAAACGATAACTCAGGCGACTTACACCAGCGCGCGGCGCGACGCACATCGTTTCATTTGATTTTACATTATCTTCTAAATTATAGGCCCAAATTAAATGCTATAAAATACAAAGTTTGTCTTCATAAAGTTTCCTCGTTGATGAAGTGTCTATAATTCGTAAGGATTCATATGCCTGGCTAATAATAATGCAATAAAATCAACTTTTCAATTTTTGGTATTATTATTTCGTTGCGGAGTTATTTTAAAACTATGATATCTTCTAAGATATTCATTGAAATCAAATGATGTCAAGGACAATTTTGTTCAAAAAAAAATATTTGTGATGAGTAACCTATTTATATGGATAATGATTTATATCGTCTATAAAACTACCTTCTTAAATAACATTATTTTAGAACAAACTTGACTTTTACTATAATAATGAGTCAACCTTAAGAGATAGATATATGCCATCACGGACTTTTTTTACAACTTTTAATGTCAATAAATTCCGTGATACATGATTTTTGTATAACTTCAACCGTTTACGCAGCGTACGCAACTAAAGTTTTCAAATTAAATAAAACAGCAGTATAAACATAATGTTATATATTTGAACAATATATATATATTTGAACTGGTCTTTTTACTAGCTTTCATTTGATAGTCATATTGCTACAGTAAAAAAAATCAACTTCCTCCCCCTCATTCCGCCATTTGCGGGCGCCATTTTGAAAATTTATATAGCCTATGTCACTACTACAACTTAGACAAATCCAACGATACCTCATATGTCAAAAACCGTCTAGCCGTTTGGGCTATAGGGCGTGCCAAAGAAATGGACATACATACATACATACATACACTCGAAAAACATAACCCTCCTTCTGTCGCAGTCGGGTAAAAAGAATGTTTTTTACCGTTTTTGTAACGTTTCTCATGAATGCTCAGCTCCAATTGGTCGTAGCGTGATGTTATATAACATACAGCCTTTCTCGGTAAATGGACTATCTAACACAAAAATATTTTTTCAATTCAAAGTAGTAGTTTCTGAGATTAGCGCGTTCAAACTAACAATCTATTCAGCTTTATATCTAAGTATAGAAGTATAGATTATGATGACATAAAAACCTTGCCTTGACAATTATTACGCAGACAAAGAAATATAATTAGCCAAATCAGTCATCATCGGGCAACGCGCGTCCAAGCTGGACAGGCTTCTCGTTATAATTCAATTTGTTTTTAAAAATCTTGATATCTTAATATTTTACGTATTTTCATGATTTTAATTTCATAAACATAATAACTACAATAGTTTTGTATTATAATAGTTTAGCAAAAAAATCAAAGATTTACCATAGATTAAATATAATTTTACTTACGTACAGTTTATGTAGTAGTCAAAAGTTTAGCTTCATAACTACAACTTACAAGTACAAGATGGCTAAGTGGTCAGCGGACACGGGTCTCTTGTACGGACAATTCGGGTTCGTTCTTTATTTTTTAAATACGTAATGTATTTTAATAGAAAAAATAGAGATAAATTAAATAGATATACATAAATTAAAATTTACAATATTTCAAAAATCCGGATAATATTTTATACAGTATATATAGAACGTTCGAGTCTCTGAAGTCGAGAGTGAATTGGCACCATTATAATATCTCAAAATTTATACTTGCTTATGAAAATAGTAACTAGAGTTTTAATGTAGCTTCATTAAAAATTTAATACTGAAATAAATTTTATTAAAATATTTTTACTTTTTTAATTAAAAGTAACATAGAAATGTCAGAAAATGTTTAAATAATATATTGTCAGTTGTTTAGTTGAGTCATTATGACTCCAAAGTTGTTATATACATAAACTCACGTCCATAATCTCTAGTCGGGTGGACAGAACCTTGGAGTCGTGCCTTCTAGGTCACTTTTAGGCTAAAAATTGGGGTAAAAATGGACAAACTATTACGGTATTGGTGATAGATGGCTAGCTCGACGCCCATTAGTTCCCGGCGTTGAGGCGACAACTCGCACCACTACACCAGAACGGTGGTGGACGGCTTCGCACGGTGCACTTGTTTTATTTATGATAAACGAAGTTCCTTTGGTAGTATATTATTATTGACAAACATATTATATTATTATTGATTATCAAATACAAATAAATGAATTACTAGCGTCTAGAGCAAGGAAATGAGACGCAGAAATAACTAATGAATTGAAGGAATGGAACGAAATTTCGTAATTAATATATTATCTCAAGTAATGAATATAAACATTGTATTGTACATCATTTAATTCATTCATTAGGTCGATACAAATATATATTATATTATACATACAACTTTTATTACTTTGATAATAGATGATAACAAATAAACAATAATATTAATATTTTAGAGGAAAAAATCTATTAATTTAAAATTTGAATTTAAATACACATTCTTTATTAATTTTATTTCTGTGAATTAAAAATGTTTATTTTTTATTTAAAAGTATAGCATAATTGCTTAATTTGGAATGATGTAATGTAATGTCCTTAAGGTGTAAATAGATATACATAAATTAAAATTTACAATATTTCAAAAATCCGGATAATATAATAATATAATATAATACACTTATCTACAGCTGAAAATATTATACGGGTGTATTTGGTATTGTAAAATTTGCTGCTACATACATCATCATAAATCTTCCCATGCAGTTACAAGGTAATCAACAAAATTATTCAAATATTAAAAACGAAACTAATTGTTTAAGCTACCTTTTTTTTTACAATTACCTATAAAATATCTTAAATTTTGTATTCTCAACAAAGTATATAACTTTTTTTAAATTCATATATATTTATATAATTTATTATAATTTTACAATATTATACATATTTAGAAAGCCGATCTTAAAACTAATTATATATATATATATATATATAACTAGTTATTAAATTCATTACAAACGACAATGGATATACCTTAATTACTTTAAATCTTTAATTTTATAATAATTACTAAAAATATTGCCATATAATATGGTTTCGTAAAAAAAAATTATAATTTATTAATTTTTTTTTTGTAACTTTTACGCAAGACTTTTACGTATATGGCAAGTTATTCGCACACTAATTATATGAATCTCTGAATCTTATTTCAACCTGATGTTAGTAAATTTCCATTGTTAATAAAATTTAAAATAAAGTATTAATATCGCTTTACGTTATTACACTTTCATGTAATTAAAAAAAAATCTATGTTTTCAAGTCCGAATTTTAAAAGTAAATAAACAAATATTGTTTTATGAATTATAAATATTTTGAAGAGAAACTATTTGATTGTAAAATGAATATAACGGTATATGAAAAAAATATATAAATAAAACATAAGATAATGATTTATGATTAATTGTAGGAAAATTGATAGACTGCGTATTGTGTAAAAAATTATGTAATATTATTTTGTTAAAGTAGTGGGATAATGAATGAAAAAAAAATTAAAAATTGTTTCTATTGACCATTAGCTTTATCATTGATAAATAATAATCGATCTGATCAACCGAAAATCGTGAAACTGTTAATCGTTTAATAAGTTCCAAGTTAAGCGTTTTGCTTATGGTTTGAGAATTAAATAATATACATATATATAAAAAATTGAATATGATTAATAATAAGAGATATTAATGATATCCGAGATAAATGGTTATATGCATTATATAGTATATAAATAGTGCATTATTAGGTTTAAATCTTTTCAAGCATTCCAAATACATCCGGTATATAATTGAGAGAAAACTAAAGGCTAAGTATGTAAATTCAAAACCTATTTTCAATAAATATGTAGGTACAGTTATTCTATATAGAAAGAAACAATTATTTCTTCTAGTATCTACTCAGATATTATTCATTATGAGCATTTAAGCAATAAAATCAACAATAATAATTTGTTTAGGAAAACTAAAACAAATAATAATAATAATTATGACTAATTTGCAACACTGTATGTGTAATTAAATATATTAATTCTCTAGAACAGTTTTATTTAAGTCGCATATTTAATAATTATAATTTTATATATTGAATATTTATATTTTTGGAGATGAAATAAAACAAAAGTAATTAAGAAATTTTATTAAAATATATAGTTTTTTTCTTTTTATATTAATAGTAATTTTATCTAGAATTCTTTCATAGAAGTATTGATATTTCTTCTCTATAAAAGATACAGCACAATAATTGATGCTATGCTAATTTTGTGGATTGTCTGCAAGGCTTTTTATTTTATTTTATAGCTGAAAAATATATGAAAATAACAATAAATTTTATTATTCTTAATAAATTTATAGTCATTTTGATATAATTTAAATATTTCACCGACTACTATTATCATACTTTATCAAAATATTTAATTGAAATAACTTTATTCTAGAATGTGAAATAAAAAAAAATTAAACAAATATGTATACTTAGTCTTAAAATAATACAAATGTAAATTATATTGTTAACATTACATTATATTTTTAATATTTATTGAATAATTTAAAAAATACGTACCTTTTATTAAACTAAAAGTTTAACCTTTATTATTTAATCTCCAAAAGTTTTTTTTTTAAATTTATTTATTTTAAGTAGCTTTTAACATCTAGGGTCATTAGCGACTAAAAGATATTAACAGTATTTTATAGCAATTAAATTAAAGTATAATAGTTAATCTTAAAATTTTTACAGTATTTTTATAATCGGTTAGACACTCTTTTAATGTCTTATGAAGATTAACATTACTTCTTTCTGATTTAAACATTGGACAATCAATTAATAAATGTTTTATGTTCAGCTCACTATCATATCTAGAGCATTTATTCTTCGGGATTTTAGTGATAAGATGTATATGTGTGACGTTACAGTGGCCTATTCTTAATCTATTTAAAACTATTTCATTCCTTCTGTTGTATAATTGCAAATATATAGTATTATAGAGTATTATGTATTATTATGCAAGAGTATTTTGTGTTGGTGATGAATCAAAGTTTTTAATAACAATTTACTACAAAGTTTAAAAATAAAAATAATAATATAAGCAATTGAAAAAATAAATTATGACATATTATAATGTTGACTACATGTCAAATATCTTTAAAATTGTGGCCTGTCCGGCTAGCATGCGCGCACGACAAAATGTTGTCTACCCTTTTTCTCGTATTATTTCTCTATGTCTACAGTAGCTAACATGTAATTTTGTCGAATTTTGACGTGATTTTGACGTTTGAAGAAGAGCGTTTTCAATATTATCGACGTATTTAATGCATTTAAACATTTAAAGTAAGTCGGTATACTTCTCAACATTTGTATGTTTAAAGTACATTCCTTATTGGAAAAGTGAAATGACATGACAGAATATAAATATTTTATAATGAATAGGGAGACGAATTACGAATTACAAATAACTTTTTAATTTTTCGTAAATAATTTAGTTGAAGTTTGGTCTTACAATTAGTAACAAAACATTTTGTAATTTCATATATATGTTTTTTTTTTTTTCTTTGCTTTGACCCGTGTCCAATTTTTTTAAATCTCACCCCGTTGTCTCTCTGCTTTTTGAGTTTTCTTTCTTTAAGTCTGTGTTCGGTCAGTTAAAAATTGTTTCCTTTAATTCAAAATTCAATTATCAATTACAGTCACTTTATATATTGATAGAAAAATAAAATAAAATAATAATACATCGCGAGGTATCGAACCCGAGTCATCCGTACGAGAACCTTGTACGCTGACCACTTAGACATCTTGTAGTTGCAATTGAAATATTTCCAAATGAGTCTGATACAACGCGTGCATGCACAAAGCGGCAACGTCTCATGAATAAGAGGACGTGCTACCCCTCGCGTTTGATATACGTGTAAAAAGACTAACAGTGTGGTGTATACGAAAATTATACGCAGGGAAGTGCAAACGTAAAGGACGACATTAGTACCCTGTAATGACTGAAGAGCGAATATCCACAATTTTAAACTTTTAAAAAATATAAGTTGACCAGGAATATATAATGCGAAATAGAAATCAATATACGCAGACACTTTAGTGATAAAGCCAGTGGTAGTGATGGACGCCGTGAGTCCGTTTCATAAAAGGACGCAAAATATCTTCCGTGATTTATATATATATATATATATATATATATATATATATATATATATATATATATATATATATATATATATATATATATATATATATATATATATATATATATATCTAAATATATATTACACCCAGACTCGGGGCGGAAATCGAACCCACAACCCTTTGAGCAGAAAACAGGGTCACTGCAAACTGCGCCAACGGGTCAGTCAGAAAACAGTACCACCAAATCAACTATTCATTGGGCAAAAAAAGTTTCAACATTAGTGAGCAATAATCATACATCATTCCTACGTTGTGTTTGTTTCATTTTTTATACTTATTAGTAGCATTTTAATATATGGGCTTATTTTTTGTAGTATATTGGTACACAAAACAAAAAAAAAAAAAACAAAACAAAAAACAGTATTTTGTTGTTGTTTGGACATTCATGCTCTTATTGATCCCGCTGAAGTTATTGGTAAGTTAGTTAACCAGTTTAAAAAAAAAAAGGCGAAGTACATTTTGTAGGACGGAAACTTATGAATGATGTGGAGGTTGCTTTCTATGATAGAGTCAATGAAAATCATCACATCACACATAACGATTACTACTTGGTTATATGTTCATTTTGATTTAAACAAATATAGTGATCATGTTTAATTATTTTTTTAAGGTTAAAGTTCGGGAGTTCTTAATAGAAAATCCTATGACTCTGACTCTGTTTTACATAGTTTGTTAAATGTAAGTTTTCTTCCACGATCACTCTTAACATTATTTCCAACGCGAGTGTCAAATATTTGTTGAATTTTAACAATAATTATGTGCTGATACTTATATTCTTAAACTATAACATAAAAAAATGTTAAAACATCAATTACCATAATGTCAATAAATCGTTGCTTAATATTCAATAGACGTTCTAAGCGGAATAGACATCGATTTTATTCAACTTGGTTTCCAAAATGGCGTTTGGCGTCTCATCAACGTTTTCAGCTTCCGAGTTTGTTATTTTTACTTCTTTATGGTGATAAAGTAATATAAAATTACAAAAGTTTTTCTTTTTGATATTTACGGAAATTTACTAATCCGTGTTGTAAAAAATCAACGAGAATTTTATACATATAATTATTTAAAGTACTGTTTTTTTATTATTTTGTTATCATGTAAGCAGATATATCATTTCATTATGTAAAAATAATGACCTAAATTAGCCGTAGACTTTGCTGAACTGTAACTGTGATTTCAATTTTAAAATACATATTTTTATGGTACAAGACTGTTCCAAATTAGATTTATATTCCTAATTTCTACTTTTGACAGAATATAATATCTATCTGCAGGTGATTAAAGTGTAAAGATCCTATGAGGTCCCCAAGTATTAGTTGAATAACAACGTACCAACTATTTGTTATTGCAACAAGGGGAAGTCAAATCAAAGCCATTAAGTTGACCAGCGCTCTATCCCTGGGGAGTGATAAAGTTAAACGCAAAAAGGGAACGAAGGGAACGGACCCCCCATCAAACGTAAATCCTGAATAAATTATGATTGCTTCAAATACTGAAATCGTAATGAATAATATTTATCACGGTATAAATTAATTCATCTGCTTTTTTAAAAACGAAAAATCAAGTAATAAATAGATGTAATTGCTTTTAAAAGGTATTATTAATAGACTTCAAACTTGTCGTGCGGTTTCCCTTGCGTTGATTTTTTATAGATTGTAAGTTTATAGTTGCTGTACTATTAAGTAGTAGCACCACCTATTACTATTTATTGTATTACTTTTTTTAATAATATAGACTCTAACATATTTTTTTTATATTTAGTGATTTTTGCATAAGAATATGTACTACTATAAAACGTTGCGCTACCACTCATAGAAACAGAGCAATAACTTTGGACGTCAACCATTATTGTATACACATAAGCATTAACAAAATGCAAAATTCATAAATCAAGATTAATATAATACTAAATTATATAATAAAAAATAAATAAAAGCATTTAATCATTTGAAAAATAAAATTAGAAGCAACGAAGTCAGCCATGAGAAAAGCCTAATCTTCATAAGTTACGAAATCTTAAACTCACGCAGGGGTAATTAACGACCTTGCTGTTTCAAACCGTTTATCTCCATTTAATCCGCTTAAATCTGATATAAAATATTTCGTAATAATGTGGATGTGAAATTCATTATGTTTTTTTTTTTTTTTGTTCGTTATAAGTAGCTATATCTGTACTAGCGGCCCGCCCCGGCGTCGCACGGGTATTTAACTAAAATTTCAAAATTTATAAAATTAAATTTTTTATCACCTACACCTGCGTCGATACTGGAAAATATTATATAGACGGATTGCGTTGTCAAACGTGTGTCAAAATAAAACGTAATTTAAGTTAAAAGCACTAAGGAGTATTGATTCTTCTTTCAACCCCCTTTTAACCGTTAGGCGATGAATTTTGATAAAATACGCAATACGTCTTCAATAAATTCTGTTAAAGAATATTTATGCAAAATTTGAAGTAGATTGGACCAAGGAATCACGTTATCCCATACAAACTTTGCTCCCCTTTTTCACCCCCTTGGAGGTAGAATTTCGTAAAATTCGTTCTTAGCTGATCTCTACTCGGCAAAAGGAATATTGCTACCAAATTTCAAGTCTCTAGGTGTTATAGTTCCAAAGATATCGTGATGAGTGAGTGAGTGACCTTTCGCTTTTATATATTTAGATTTCGGTTTTATATATTTAGATTAGTAGCATCGTTAGAGTCTATTGTGATTTTAAATGTCGCTAAATATAAACTGTTAACAAACTAATTCGACAATTTAACAAACTAAACAAACAACATATGTATAAATCTATTTATTTATTTATTTTTTTTTACTAAACGAGCCAAAAAGAGTGTTCCGTGTCAGCGGTCGCGTCGCTTCTGCGTCCTAAAAATTCTATTAATAACCTAAATTAATCCATATCTTTTGTCTTTCAGGTTCATTAACCATTTTATGGTTTCAATTTATTATACTATAATTAATTTCTAAATTGCACAAAGTTAAATGCTGTCCACATATTGTGCATTAGTTAATATTTCGCAAGTTTATGTTACACACAAGAGTAATTAATTATTTTGGCCTATGTAATAAGTTGTTTTTCACTTTCTTATTAATGTATAAAATTTTAAATTTATTTTTATTCCAATGAAAAAAAAAAGGAAAGAAAAGAATGCAGTTGCTTTTTGTTTCTTGCCGTAAGAATCTTCAATCCGCTTTAAATGGTTATAGAGACACGTAAGATTCACACAACAAATTTTAAGCTGAAGATTCCAGAGTTTTTGTAAAAACTTATACAAATGGGCTTCAATATTAGTTTGAAACAGAATAGACAAAAATCCATTGCATTATGATTCATTGTTTTTTTTTTTTTTTTTAGAAAACATTAAAAATAGAAACCAATAAATATAACATACAAGATATAATGAAAACAGTCGTGTATGCATAAGTTAAGGCAAATTAAAACCGCTAAGTTGACCAACGTGCGACTTAGTCCCCCGAGATAGATAAAGTTAAACCCGAAGAGGTCGGGTCTCACGTGAATAGAGCCTGCATTATTTACGACGGCTTAAAACCCCGCAGTAATTAACAAAACTTGTTTAAGCTATTAATAAAATTTATATTCTATGTACCTATATATAATTTTTTTTTGTCTACAATAAACAAGGAAACCACGAAAAAATATGTCAAATATTGTTTTTAATTTGTCCGTAAACGACTTTACTTAAATTTTTAAAACAAAAAAAAAAAAACAAACCTCTTGAGAAAGCGATAATGTCATTCCTCTGTAAACAGTTCACAAGAACAAACTGCACAACGTTATATAATATATAATACTCGCGAACGTGCGATTTATATATCACAAAGCGTCACATCCAACCTCAACGACGGTTAGAGGGATACTGTTTCACAACTCGCGTCACATCAGTCGAGCTCCTGAACAGCCGTGTGAAATGCGCAAGTCACGCGGTACTAAGTTATACCTACTTCTGAAATTCAAATTGTTATTTATTCGCTTATTATGTAGTGTACACGCACGGAATACATTGTGGGTTTGAGAGATCATTTATTTCAACGAATTTTATTTTGAATAATATAATAACGTTAATCTCTTAACATTACGTGAATGTTGAAATAATAGTTTTAGTTACATTTTTACTTATTTTTTTTTTAGCTTTTATATCATAATTAGTGCATAGAAAATTTTCGAAATTAAATATCTTCATATACCTACTAGTATTTAGGTTACATACTGTGCTCTGTTAGTTTGCTAAATTAGTCAAAACATTTACAATATTTCCAATTTATCGCTTTAAATTCTTTTGTTAATAATGCAATAAATACGAAAGAATATATTATATATATTTTTTATTGTATGTTTTAAAGATTTATCTTATAAATTCTCTTTCTTTAGTATCTATTAATCTTTATGTAAATTACTTAAATAAAAAGACAAGTCGGTACACAAGTATCTTACAAAACTCTAGTTTCGAGTTGATTATTTAGTGCGCTTATTTCAAGTATCCAAGTACTGGTCATGCAGACTACAGCGTAATCGTGCTCGGAATACGTCTGATCGAGCGGAATTGGCTCAACCTCAACTTCGAAGTATAAAGCATGAAGAGATTCGATAAACATTTAACTTTATAAAATAAACTATAAAGTCTATTATGCAACAGGTTTTTGCAAAATGTTTTATTCCTCAACTTTGATGTCTGGTTTTTTTTTTTAATATTTGAATTACGTGTTACAATAATTTTGTTGTACCTCTTACTCAATTATCTGTGATCAAATAAATTTTGGCATCATTTTTCCGGACGATAAAAGGAAACATCGTGAGAAAAACAACATGTGTCTGTATAAATTTTTTGCCTAAAATATAAGATAGATATATGATATGAAAAAAAAAATGGTCAAGATTTTATTGTATTAAAATTTAATTTTTAATTTATTGTCATTATTATTATTATAATTTTTTTTTATTCATCATAAACAAGTATTGGAAAACGATTTTTGATATCAACATTTGCGTTGTCAAATATAAATAATTTTTACTTACATACTGTTTTGTAATTTGTACGAACTTTACTCAATTTCTTTAAGTCATTATGTAAGAGATACAGTTTTGTTAAAATATCTTTGATAAAAATTATTAAAAGTCTAAAGAGAGATCTTCTAAAAATCAATTCAGATTAAATTTATAAAAATAAAAGTAAGTAAGCTCTTTACCTATTAACATTTGTCTCTAGGAATTTTCCTTGAAAATGGAAATAATATGTCGACCAAAAAGCTCTTTCTTGTATAAAAATGGAAGAGTGAGAACATTCTCATCTAGATACTCATATTTGTTGAAATAAAAACACATTTTTTTCAGAATGATTGTAAGTACTTCACCGCTAACTTAATAGGTATCTTATTTCATAATAGAAATTGATATCTCGCTTTTTTCCTAGAATATAAACAATTTATAACATAAATAATTTTCTTATAAAGCGACAATTATATAGATTGCCACGATCTTTTTGTTTTAGTTTAAAATGTTATCATAGAAGAGGAATTGGTGTATTATTTTCTTTGTAATATACAAATTTCTCCGATGCTCTTATAAACGAAATTTTGTCCGTCTTTTATTGTAATTTTTACAGTAATATCACGAAAACTATTGCACATATTGTTTAGTTTCAGGACTAAGTTAATTTTGTTACCACGTACTCCTGTGAACATCTGTAGAGTTTCTAATATCACGAGAAATTGTTACGAAACCAATGCTCAATATTTATCCTCGATATAAGATACCGGCAATAACACCATTTTGTTTATGTTGACGACGGTTCAACTCTCATGGGACCATAGGGTTCGATGGAGGTAGTGGCTTACAAGTATCGAATAGGCTGACCATCCAGCTTAACTTGATCTACTCCACAACTCTCATCTATAATCCGTGCGACGTAAAAGGGGTAGACATTATTTTTGTTGACAGTTCTCTTTCCAGTGGACAAAGAAGATATATGTGAAGCTCATCCATTATACTCATGAGAATATTCGTTCCATCAGTATCTAATTTTTAGTTCCATAATGATGAACTACTGTTTGTATTACTATAGCTTCAAATGACAAAAAAAAACTACGTATAGACGTAAAATTCTTTGTCATTATTCTTGTTTTATTGTGTCACTATTGTTAGGGTTCCGTAGCCAAATGGAAAAACCGAACCCTTATAGATTCGTCATGTCTGTCTGTCTGTCCATATGTCACGGCCACTTTTTTTCCAAACTATAAGGATTATACTGTTGAAACTTGGTAAGTAGATGTATTCTGTGAACCGCATTAAGATTTTTACACAAAATTTGAACAAAAAAACAATAAATTTGGGGGTTTCCCATACTTAGAACTGAAACTTAAAATTGTTTTTTTAAAAATACGTGAAGGGTATCTATAGATATGTCTTAAAAAATGATATTGAGGTTCTTAGTATCATTTTTTTCTAAACCGAATAGTTTGTGCGAGAGACACTTCCAAAGTGGTAAAATGTGTATCCCCTCCCCCCTTGTAACTACTAAAATAGGACAATGATAAAACTAAAAAATATATATGATGTACATTACCATGCAAATTTCCGTCAAAAATTGGTTTGAGCGAGATCTAGTAAGTAGTTTTTTTTTAAATATTTATTAATATAAAAAAGAATACACTATTATTAAAACATCAAGACATAAATAAGACTATTCATAGAAGCAAAATTTAATCATTTTACAATCCATTCATTGTGTACTTCTTGTTTAAGGAAAATTGTATTTAGACGATGTTTCTAAGACAAAAGTAATGTTAAATAGATGGGTGTAATTATACGGTTTCAAGGCCTTAATACGATATTTTAGCTATAAATATATTTCTAACAATATCCTTAATAAAAGAACACATCTCTTATTCGCAAGGAAATAACCACGTAATTAGCTATTCACACGGATATTCTATGAAATTACTTCCTTCAACGTCTGGTTCCCATCTTACCTATAATAGGGTTTCAGTAATCCTATTGTGTTATAGCATAATGGTTGTTGGCAGTCATCCTTCATTTAATAAATAATTATATAATTGGGACAGAAAAATTGTTATTAAACCTTTTTATAGGAGAAAAAAAAAACGTAGAAGGTTATTGATACAAACCATAACTTTACAGTTAGTTTATTTATTTTTACTTTATAGAATTTATTATATAAACTAATATATTACGAAGCATAGTTAAAAGCTAGTTAAATATTTTGTGGTACAAAAAGCGGTCTTATGGCTAATTAGTCATATTTTCATCCAGACAACACCAATGAAAAAGTAGAGTTCAACGATGAAACCGTGTATATTGTGTAGTTTATAATAACCTTACATATTATTTTAACCTTACATACTATTTTAAGATAGTGATCCTTAAATGAGTAAAATATTGAACTAATTAAGGTACTATACGTATTTAAAAGGAAATTTGAAAAAATGTCTTCATTTCACTGTATTTTATATGTTTGTACAAAGAATACAAATATTTTTAATTTTCGGTATTCTTTTTTTTATGTTTAACACACACACACACACACACACACACACACACACACACACACACACACACGCGCGCACACACACACACACGCAAACACACACACACGGTCGTCTGTCCCTAAGGTAGGCAACTTAATGCCTGTGTTTTAGGTAACAGTCGACTTATATACATTTTTTTTAAATAAATATACATATAAATAATATATATATAAATAAACATATATTACACCTAGACTCGGGGCAGGAATCGAACATACGAGTATACAATAATAAACAAATATTCACTTTTCCTTGGCTGGCGCTCTAGGATAAGTTAAATTCGGCATCCTAAAACTAAATATTTATAATAGTTTCATAAATTATCAAAATATTTTTTTTATTATCATATAATATGTAATACTAATCAACAAGTTGAAGTGGCAGTGGGCTGGTCACGTATGTCGTAGGACCAATGGCCGCTCGAGCAGACGTCAAAGTCAAGTCAAAATCTCTACTAAGTTGTAATTTATTATCCATGATTCTATTTCATTCATTCTTTTTTAACAGAAAAGAGATATTTTAAAGGTTTTTCTTTAAATATTCCAAGGTCTTTGATTTAGTTAGTTTGTTCAGAAATTGCAGACATCATAACCCTTAGTATGAGGTCCAAATAACTTGAAACTCGGAATGTACAGAAATATATAATCTTAAACTGGCTCACGTACTTTATCTTAAAGGATAATAAAAGAAATGGAAATCACGAACGAAGTAATGGCACAGCTAGTAATTCATAAGTTAAGTAACTAGTAATTCATTACTTAGTGAGGTGAGTGAGTGTTTGGATATCAAGCAACTATCGCAGCACTACTGCGTCAACTGGATGAAAAATATTTTTCATGGATTTTTAGACATGCCACTTTATTGACCTAGAGCTACCATGGAACCGCTAAGTTTTTATGATATTATAGTTATCAGAGTTATTTTCTTTTTAAATAATTTTAAATTTTATGATGTACTTTTCAATACTACTAATAGATAAATGGAGTGATTTGAAAATTTGTTTAGGAATATAAGAACTTATTGGGATAACTGTATTACCTGGACTCGTAGATCCTAAAAATTCAGATCGTGAAAGTGTAGACAACCTCAAAATGTTTGCCCTAATATAATTTTTTTTTTATGTATATAAATCTAATCCAGGAAGCTGGTGTTCTATAGAACGTGTAAGAATTTTACAAATTATTTAACAAAAAATAATAAAAAACTTAAATCATTTTTATTTTTTTATTTTTGTTTAATCTTAATAAAATATTCTTCTGTGTGCTTCTGAGATGCCATATCATACCGGAGGTCGGCTATCATATTGGCTATTCGGACCTTACACATAAACTACTCGGAATAAGGATCGAGTACTCAGTCCGAACCGTGTCCGGAGACTCTTAAGCCAAGAGGTCCGTCTTCTTCCAGGGGGTATCCTTCCTTGTATCTTCCCTTGTATTATTAGTTGGAGCAATTTGTACTTATCGCCACGCATTATATGTCCTTTATAAAAATATATAGTATTTTATTAATACACATTGAAAGTTTTGTTATTTACTGTAGTGAACTGTATCAGCCTGTAAACAACCCACTGCTAAGCGAAGGCCTCTTCTCCATATCGTTCGAGCTAAATCCATCACACTGCACCACTGCGGATTGGCGGATAATATCCCTACCACGACTAACGATCGCTATCAGATGTCTACAATAACAACCGGGACCGCCAGGTTTACGTGCTCTCCGAGGCACGGTAGAGAGACCCACAAAGACATACACCCAAACTGGAAACAAATATTTATACGAATAGAAATTTAGTATAGTAGTAGTATTAAATTTAATAAAAAAATAAACATTATTTTAAGGAACCGTAACTCTATCTCACTCCTGAACTGAAATAATGTAAAAGGTAATTTTAATCTCTATTAAATAAGCTCAAGCTTACTAACACATTTATTTGAATAAGTATTATCCCTAGCTTAATGGATTTAAAGCAGGGTGAATAGGAGTAAATCCCTGAAAGCCAAAGTCACGAGGACAAACAATCCCTTGGTGAAAATAAAGGACACGATGTCCAACTGACGAAGAAATTATCGAGCACATAAAGGCGTAAAATAAATATCTGTTCCACAACGTCGACAAAATATATAACCACTGTATTATGAAACGATGTAATGTGTATGAACGGTATTATTTATTCAGAAAATTATATAACCTACCAGCTTTTAGCCCATGATTTCGACCGCGTAGAAGTCGAAAATGGTTCTAATAGGATTTTTAATTGTTTTTTTTTGCGTTATTAATTTAAGAAAGAAAAAGAAGATAATATTCGAAAATCAAGACGATAACTACGTAATATCCTAGTTTATCATTAAAAATAGTTGCAGAACACAATGTGCTTGTATACAATACGAAAAAGACCTATGTTGAAAGTGACGAAGATCAACATGGTGAACCATAAATTTATAACCTCACAATGTGCTTGTGGTGATTCACTTTCTTTTAGTATTTAAAAGCGTAATAGTCAAGCTTTTTTTTTTTAATTTTTAAGTCACATAAATTACATATTAAACATATTTATTTATTATCATTACTTGCTAAGACTTCCTGACTTGGAAGTTGTGACTTAACATTACAGACTAAACCACAATATATTATCTTTCTTCTTCCTAAAAGACATTTAGGAAGTGAGAGAGAGAGTAGAGTACACTAGAGTGTTCAACACAACTGTCATGTCGTTATGATAACTAATAGACAGTTTTAGAAATAAGAAAAACGTAACATTTGGTTACATTTCTTTTTAATCAGAACTCTTTTTCCATTTTACTTAAAATAATATTTTGAATTTCTCTGTAACTCAAACAGTAATTTAATTATAATTATTCCTAGTGGAAAATATGTTATTAAAAATTCGCAGCAGATTAGATTTGTATCTATCCATGACTTTTGTCATAATTTACAGAATAATATAAATTTATAATAATAAATATAGAGTTATAAGTTGTTTTTTTTTTCTTTTTTTCTAAAAATACATAAAACGAAAAATCTTTAAAATACACAACCAAAGCTTAACCTGAAAGTACAGAAATATAATAAAATATCTGATATTAAAACAAGCCCGCTTTGTGGTTTTCCTTTAGAGAAATGCAAAGTATATTCACAAACTAAAATTTTTAGAAAGATAACAATGTTGAAGGCTTCTCACAAAATAATAATACAGCAGGATTTTTCTTCCTTTAATATTTATTTTCATAGGAATAATGTTAGTATTGTAGGTATATATTATTTTTATTGAAATTGAATTATAGAAGAATTGTTTGAGATTAGATTAATAAATATAATTTATTGATAATTTTGTTGTACATGCAAAAATAATTTGATTAATTTTGTAAAATAAATAAATACGTTTTGAAATATGGTGCGCGATGCGGGTCAAAAAAATTTAAATATGCAAAGGTTTTTTACAATTTTAAGCAAGGTTTTAAGATTTAAATTTTTTTAAGAAAAAAAGACAAGACCTCTTACGCCGAAACTTATGATTTTAAAATACAATAATTACTTATAGTTAGGAAAACCTAGAAAAAATCTCAGGACTTAATAAGATATTTACATATTACCTACAAATTAGTATGTAGGTAAATATTCATATACAAACTCGACTCGCAGTTGGCCAGTTTTTATAACGTTAGTTTTATATTACCATAATATACTAATAGAGTTCAAAGCTTTTAAATTACTTTTCTATCAGACACAAGTGTGAGTAAACTGGCACGTATAAGCATATAGCACAAAAATACTACTAACTACAAAACAATAATAGAAACGTATCTAAATTTATGTTCGAGATATAGCCCATGCCTATAACTTAGTCTAAACAAATTCTATTACAGCGTCACACATTAGATAAAACAATAAAGGTAGATTTCATGGAAATGGCGTTGAAACAGTCCTTTGTCCCCATACACCAAAATGTATTATCGTCAAAACTTCAACAATTCGCTTTTAGGTATAGTTCCTAAACATTTACGGTATACCAGTATCTACTGTGAAAATGTGATAAAACAATCTAAGTTAATTAAATAAATTTTATTAAATTACTAAGATTGAAGAAGTTGCATAAATATACGTATATACAGTACTTACAAGTATACTCTAAATAACGTAGATAGTTCTTTAAGGATAATGATAAAAAGAGAAGAGTGAAAATAATTTCCTTTCTCAATAGTAAAAAATATTTAATAATAAATAAATAACCTCAGTGCCTTTACTTATATTATTTTACTTTATTTTACTTTATTATTTTATTTGTGTCAAATTGGCAGAACTAAAACCTATTTACCGAGATACTGAATTGAACTGACAGGATTATTAATAGACTAGTTCTTCATTAATAAGGGATACAAATAAATGAATGTTAGTATTGTTTATTATCATAGAAAAATGAAATAAATAATATTTGTAAACATTATTTCTTACGCGATTTAATGCGTCTTTCCTCCGTCTGTGATGAGTGCCGTCTCCTGTTCAAGGGCTCGTAAAATTAATGAAATGAAATGCGAAGGATTATTCTCTATGAATTCAGTAACGTGCTAAGCCCAGGGTTTTGCTTGAAAATGGTGCAATTGCTCATACGCGCCTGCTTTATATCATGTATGATCTCCTATTTATTTTTCTATGTTAAAATAAAAAGAGTGTATAGTTTGTTTGTTCGTTCTTTTATTAAGTTGTTTATTTCTACCAAAGTACTATTTTGCAAAAAAAAAAAAAATTTTGTTAGCCTGTTTATTACAGAAAGATATAGACAACAAACATTAAGAAGTAGAGGAGTAATTAAAATCAAACTGAAATCGCTGGAACGTTATTGTTAGTGTTAGTTAGAAAACTTTATTTATTTATTTATTAAGTAACTAGCACTTCTTTCGTAATTGCTATCCCTATCACTAAGACTATACGATCTGTATCTTACAGGCTATGTATCTGAGCCAGCTTAAGATGAGTTGCACGTTCAAAGATTTCTTTACCGTCCGAGTTTCAAGTTATTTTTAACCGACTTCATGAAAAGGAGGAAGTTCTCAATTACTCTGTATTTTTTTTATGTATGTTTTCTCATAGCTTTTTACTAGGTATACCAATTTTAATGATTCACATTCATCATGTTTCTAAAAAAGAGGCCGAGTGAAATCAGACTACTCATTATTGAATCAAAATTCAGTACACATTTTGATTTTCGCTATCTCTCTCTAGGGAATCATGCGGAATTTCGGAATAAAAAGTATTCAGTGTCATAGCTCGTAATTTACCTTATTTCCTTAAGAGAAACTAAATTTTAGTTTTTTTTTAAAGCGAGCTAAGTTTCTTAGGTACTTCAGAATTAGCACCGTTGTTTAATTTACTTAAATAAATGCAATTTTGTTTAGTAAACAATGTAAATACAGTCTTATTTTTTGTGGAGATATTTATATAAAAAATGCTAATCGTACAATATCGCTGAAAAAATATAACGATGATAGCATTCATAAAAAGAATAATGCCATCAAAAACATAACTTGTAAAAAGAAACCAAGTCTCGCAACTCACTTCTTCTTCCGTAAAAACTTGTGAGATCCATGTAATACCAAGTCGGCTAATTTATTCAAACCCTACTTAAGGGTTCTTCTGTTTTAAGTTATTACGTTAGTAGCTAACCTAACAACATCGTATAGTGATCATATCAATATTAAAAATCTTTGATGTTTTAAATAAATAGACTGACTTGGCAATCGCACTAAGCAATCTAATTTAATATAATATTCCTATGTGTTACTTCTTAGATACATTGTTTTCATGCGATTGCCAAGTCAATCTATTTATTTAAAACATCAAAGATTTTTAATATTGATATGATGACTATACGATGTTGTTAGGTTAGCTACTAACGTAATATTTTAAAACAGAAAAACCCTTAAGTAGAGTTTGAATAAATTAGCCGACTTGGTATTACATGGATCTCACAACTTTTTACGGAAGAAGAAGTGAGTTGCGAGACTTGGTTTCTTTTTACAAGTTATGTTTTTGATGGCATCTCATTTCTTTTTGTAGACAGTCCTACTTATTTTCCTTTCCGGTGTCTTCTACTTCTTTAATATCAACAACGTATTTTCTTAAAGCCTTCGCTAGGTCTAATGAGCTTTTCTTATTTTTGTAGATATTCTTCCTCTTTTTCTTTTCCGATACGATACAGATATATAATTTGATTGTCATGTCATACATATTGTGATCTCAAGTTGACAACTTGAAATACTTGACAAGAGAGATGAATGAAGTATGTTTAGCCGGAAACAGTGTTGTCAGATTGCTGTCGATTTTTTACACCTAAACTTCCATAAAAATAAACTTTTAAAAAATATTTTAAAAAGTGAATGTATACTTATGTACGTACGTAAAAAGTTATACTTATAATAAGACGATGCGCCGAGTTAATGGTTGGTGCGCGCCATCTGTAAATAGACCCTGAAAACCCACTAAAACAAAGTACTCGTCAAGACGAATCAAAGGAGCCGAAACTCGATTGGGGTGCGTCGTTTTATTACAGAGTTCCTATGACCACCTTCTAGCTATATCATCAAACCCTGGTTACCATTGAAAGACAAACTACTCGTCTAGAGGATTCAAACGAGCCCGAATTCGATGAGGCTGTGTCGTTTCATTGCGAAGTTCTTATGAATGCGTTCCAACTCCATTATCAGATAAGAGCCTGGTAACTATCTAAAAACAAAGTACACGTCAAGACAAATCAAACGAGCCAAAATTCGATGGGGTTGCGACGTTTTATTACAGAGTTCCTATGATCACCTTCCAGCTCCATCATCAGACCCTGGTTACCTTTGAAAGACAAACTACTCGTCAAGACAATTCAATCGAGCCCGAACTCGATGGGGTTGCGTCGTTTCATTACAGAGTTCCTATGAGCACCTTTCAGCTCCATCAAAAGACCCTGGTTACCATGAAAGACAAACTACTCGTCAAGATGATCCAAACGAGCCCGAACTCGATGATGTTTTGTCGTTTCATTGCGAAGTACCTTTGCCTGCCTTCTAGCTCCATCAACAGATCAGACCCCGGTAGCTATCTAAAAATTAAGTACTCATCGAGACGAATCAACGAGCCTAAGTTCATTATAGAGTTCCTATGACCACCTTCCAGCTCCATCATCAGACCCTGGTTAGCATTGGAAGATAAATTACTCGTCAAGACGATTCAAACGAGCCCGAACTCGATGAGGTTGTGTCGTTTTATTGCAAAGTTCCTATTGTCACCTCTCAGCTCCATCATCAGATCAGACCCTGGTAACCGTCTTGAAACAAAATACTTGTCAAGCCGAATTAAACGAGCTGAAACTCGATGGGGTTGCATCGTTTCATTACTGACTTCCTTTGACCACCTTTTAGCTACATCATCAGACCCTGGTTACCATTGAAAGATAAACTACTGGTCAAGAGGATTGAAACGAGTCCGAAATCGATGAGGTTGTTTAGTTTCATTGCGAAGTTCCTATGGCCACCTTACAGCTCCATCATCCGATCAAACCCTGGTAACCATCTAAAAACAAAGTACTCGTCAAGGCGAATAAAACGAGCTGAAACTCGATGGGGTTGCGTAGTTTTCATTAGGGTGTTCCTATTACCACATTTCAGCTCCATCACCAGACCCTGGTTACCATTGAAAGACAAACTACTCATCAAGACGATCCAAACGAGCCCGAACTCGATGAGTTTGTGTCGTTTCATTGCGAAGTTCCTATAGCCACCTTCCAGCTCTATTATCAGATCAGACCCTGGTAACCATTTCAAAACAAAGTATTCGTTAAGACGAACCAAACGAGCCAAAACTCGATGGGGTTGCGTCGTTTCATTACTGAGTTCCTATGACCACATTCCAACTTCATCACCAGACCCTGGTTACCATTGAAAGACAAACTTACTTGTCTAGATGACTCAAACGGGCCCAAAATTCTTCCTTTGGCTACCTTCTAGCTCCTCCATCAAATTAGCACCATGTAATCATAATATTGCATTGTCACATGATTTACTATTATTTTGGATCAAATTTAATTTGCAAGATTTGATGACAAATATCGAGACAGGTGAAACAAAATAAAAGCTTGTAAAAAGTGAGTTGACACATCCAGCGCAATGAAGTAAGTTAGCGCAATTGCGCGGCGCCTACTACTTAGCTTTATGTTGTCGGTTTTTTGTCACAGAGTACACGCGCATCGCATAAAAATTTACTCTCATCAAGAAGTTATAGCTTTAAAATACAAAAGTTATTTTGAGTCCTTATTTTCTTTATTTATTTTTATTTATTTAATGTTAATATACATTAATTAACAGTTATTGCTGTTATGACTCACTTAATCAATCAGGTGCATTATAATAATGACATAATTATATGAACTCAAAAATGATGATCACGCTGACGAAATGGTGCGCGCTGTTGTATATTAAGCGGGAGATCCCGGGTTCAATCCCCGGCAGAGTAAATTTTCTTTATCTGATCTGCTTTGGTGGGAGTCTTTGGTAGTGGCTAGTTACCACCCTATCGGCAAAGACGTGCCGCCAAGCGATTGAGCGTTTTGCTACAATGCAGTGTAGAAACCGATTAGAGGGATAGGTTTAATATAGCTGCCAACTGAATAAAATAAAATAACTTACGTACGGGAAGCGTGGAAGCCGTGGAGCGGGCAAATCACCTCAGCCAGTCGCGGTTATGATTTATTAGTGTTCTTTAATACTTTGCGTGATTTTGGTACAGCTACATAAGACATGTCCCATTCTTGCTTTTTCATTCCCTTGACCATTTTACAGGTTACCTTTGAAGATAATTATATCTAGGTACCTATCTACACCTATTATTCCACTATGTTATACTTGTACGGGTACATTGATTCATTCACTGCAAATGTAACTTTGTAATCCTATATATTTATATGGGATTACAAAGTTATTTATGCAGTTGGTGTATCTAGAAAACTGGACCGCATTTGCAAAATATTTGAATTTTTCCTTGGTCTATATACTAAACACTAATGGTATTCTAAATTTGAAGCTTTTATGTCTGCTAGAAGTGCCTTAGAGTTTTGATGATCGGTCAGTCAGTGAGTGACAAAATTCGAAACTTTGACTAATTATAATTCTTAAACTACTGGTTCAAATTGAATGAAATTTGAAATATACCGTGTTTATACAATGCCTGCTTGGGTATTGAAAATTCAGACTTCTAGTTTTATCCACAACGAAGTTATAGGGGGTCGAAAATGGCCTGAGTTGCTTCGAGAAAAGATAGTACGGCCGTGCCACTTTTTTTTTGCTCGACTTGGCGGAGGCACTGCCGTGCCTCCAGATTAAAAACAACAGGTGTTTTACACCAGCGAATTTTATTAACAATTTTATAAATATAATTACGACTAAACAATTAACTTTTAATATTATGGTGGTTTTATCAAGTATATTATAAAAAGCACTTACAATTATATAAATAATGATGCAGATTATCATATTAATTATATATTTTTTAATTGTAATCTTGTGTTAATTACATTATTACGTTTTAACAACAAGGAATTTGCAGAAATTAACGGATGTCCTTTATTTAAGATCTGATAAATAATAAAAATATAACAATATACACTCAAACAATCAACCTTTTGAGATTTATAAATTAAAAGTAACATATAAATCTAATTTATGAAATTAAAAATGTAAATTAAATTCTAAATACCCTATCCCTATACCTTGCTCATGAATATTGAATATTTATTAGGGCCAGTTTCACCACTTGCTATTAAGTTCCGGATAACGTAACTGGTAGTTACTTTGACAGATAACCCATACAATTACCTGTCAAAAAAGTGCCAGTTAGGTAAGCCGGAACTTAATAGCAAGTGGTGAAACTGGGTCTTAGTGTATTAAATTTTTAAGGACAATAAATAATATATATAACTATCATTAATATAGTGGCAATCAATATAGTGGCAAACAATAAAAAAATTTAATACTAATGGCATATGGACGTGGACTTGCTTTTGCTTAGTAGGTAAGCAAAATTTGCTAAGTAAGCAAACGTCGATTTCTTTTGAATTATTGCCTATGATTTATTTATATATTGATATTTATTATTTATTATATTTGTGTGTAATTACTCTTAAATATTTATATCTTTTTAATTTTAAAAATATTTGGAGAATATAGCGAAATATTTCTCTCTTTAGAATTTTTGTTAAAGATTTCACAAAAAGTTACATTCCAGTAAGTATTTTATTTTACGATTATTATATATTATTATTATATATTCTTTATTGTACACTACACATAAAATAAAATAGTACAAAAAAAAATGTATGAGAGTATCAGAAATGCACAAAAACGCGGCCTTATCGCACAATAGCGATTTCTTTCAGGCAACCTTAGGGTAAGAATTTCTACGATCTTAACAATTAAGATTATTCAATTACTACTTACTCAAAAATCTTTGAAGAACTACGGCTATAACTTTTACATAACTTGTATTTATCCATATAAGCATATTTAAATTTACAGAGTTCTGCTTTAATGCATTAAAATGGAAGGAATAGAAAGCAAAAGTGCCGTTTTTTATGATTTTATTAATATTTTAACAAAACTTTCGTTACAATTTATAACAATATTCTGATAAAGCAAAATGAAATGACTTATTACCAATTAACTGAACAAAAAATCTAGACATACTTAAATTATAACTTCAAAAATTTTCTATTGTGTAAACTCAGCACTACTAATCAAATAACCTTAAATAAATCTTTTTTTTTTTTTGTAAGTATACACGAAGTATTCTAACAACAAAAAATAAATTAAAACATTAATTTATATGCTAATGCAGGGCCGGGTGTTTCGGAGAAGTGAGTGACAAGGCTGAAACTTCACTACCCTCCAAGGCGTTCTAAGCGATCCCTTGAGCATTAAGATATTATTCTTCTTCAAGCAATTATATTTATAGACCCTTTAAAGAACCATCTGACCCCATTACAAGAAACTTAAGTGAATACCGTCTCGCTTAGGAGAAAAAATTTAAATGATTTTTTTTTCTTTTCCTTCTAAGTATTATTTCAGTCATTACTGTCAAAACTTTTCTGATCTTTAATTGAAATTTTATATTTTTATTTAAAAAAAAAAACAAATTTTTCAATGTAAGGTAGTATATCTCTGTATTCTAATTGCAAAATATGCATTTATTTCATTTCACAGATAGCTAGTTTACTATTTCAGTTGATAAAATCCAATAAATCTTATTTTTTTTTTTTTTTATTTGAGCGTGCTAATCTCAACAATTAAGTCTAATTGAAGAACACTATCAAGAACATGGCTATAAAACATGATGAAAGGAACATTGCAATAGCCGTAATTACATTATTTTTTTATGCTAACGTAGACGTTAAAACCGGAAATGATATAGAATAACAAAATATAACATCACTCTTTTATTAAGAATTTTAGAAAAATAAAAAAACTCAATAATACGTTGAACGACCCAGGAATCATACCTGAGACCCCTTGCTCGGCAGTAACGACTCGACTAACGAGGAGGAAACTTACTCTTAGAGCTATTATTTAAAAATATTTAAGTACGTTTTTCGCGAATACCGCGGGTGAAACCGCAGGACATAGCTAGTTTGAGATATTCATACCAAACTTAGTAACGTGATGCAATGTAAGAATATTTGACGATAAAAGAAAAGATCCTTCTAATCAGTAGGCAAAAGACGACGTTTAAGCGATCTCATGCATTAATTTTATCTTTAGGAATATTATTAAAGAATAATTTACATTTTTTTTTAGATTTGCTAGCTATTTAAAGCATCATATCTAAGATGTTTGCTACACAATTTTTTTTTAAATGAAAAACATCCATAATTGTTAAAAAAAATAATAACAATTGAATAGCTTGTTGATTTGAACACGTTTATGGGATGAATTGTAGTTCTGATTGTGAAACATCCTCTTTATGCTAGAAAATCTGCTTTTGTAAAATATTAAGCTACCTTTCATTGAAATGGAGCAGAAATAAAGAGGATTAAAGCATTGGGGTAGTCTAGTAATATTTACACCGTAATGCATAGCAAGTTTATACATATATTGTATACCTACACTGATTAATTTGTAATCAATCAATAGCCAAAGCCAATATCATTTATAGAGTTATAAACAATTCCCGAAGTGGAGTAATAAATTTTCAGAATTTCAGTCGGCAATATGATTTGTGACTACTATTTGTAGGTAAAAGTTTATATCAAAATAACTACTGTAGATCATAACAAAATAAAAAGGAAATTTCCATTCAACTTTAAACAATTGTAATTGAATTGTAAATTTACTTTTGTCTCATAACATATGGTACTTTGTTCGCTATAAGTACCAACAATTTTGTAGCTAACCGGACAAAATAACTGGTTTTTTATTTAATTAACGAAATATAAAAAAAAAAAAAGATTTGAAAGAACATTAAATATATTTTATTTTAATATTGCAGGTACATAAAACGGAATATATTTATGAAAAAAGGTAGTAATTTTTTTTTAAATTATTATTATTAATTATTTCGATCACCACTTTTTTATCTGAATATAATTTTCTAACATATTACGTTGAGTAACTTAAAAATCAATAAATATTGTTTTTTTTTCTATGTATTATTTATTATATCAATTGTTTATCAATTACGAGATTTTTTACAATTTATTGTTTTATAATTTAGAGTGTAAAAAAAGAATGACCGTGCAGATGTGATTCGGTAACAGATAATGGACAGGCTTAGTTCGGGTGTAGATGTTTTATCTTTTAATTAATAATTATGTAATTAATTTAGTTCTAACGAAACGTCTGATGTACTCATATGATTGTTGGAAATAAAGAATTTTCTTTTTATTATTTCTTATCATTCAATAAAAATACTGAAAAAAATATTATTTCACTATTATTTAATTAATTTGCCAAACAATTTGATTAGCTTTTTTTATAATTAATTTATTAAATCAAATTTAACCCGTTACCTCAACTGAAATATGTTAATATACTACCACCACACCAGCCATTGGATGGATGTCCAGTGCTGAACGTAGGCCTCCTCCGTCGTCTTTGGGGGGGGGGGGGGGGGGGGCTTGCCTATACTAGACACGCTTGGCAATCGAGTTGGATGGAGAGCACAGTGCGTTGCGGCTGGATATGGTGACGCTATACCATCAATATTATTATTTTATAAACAAAAAAATTACCTTTAATTAACTGTTATAATTAAAATATTAAAAGTACTAGAAACAACCATTGAACCTTTGTTACGCAAAACTAAAATCGGTCCCCTTGTGTGGCGATCGTTCAGAGACGACGCCGGTCACTTAACATCAGGTGACACACCTGTTTGTTACCTCGCTATTACCCTAAAAAGTTAGTAGATCCCTTTTTCTCTTCCTCAATCTTTGAATAAAGCAACTTAAAAGAAAACCCATCCTTTTGCTTTACGGTACCTTTAAATAAATAAAAAAATAAAGTGTAATGTATGCATATACGTATTTTTATTATTATTTTTTTTTTTTTAATAAAACGTTACATTCATATGATAATATTAAATGATCACGTAATATTGTTTCCGATTTCGATTAAGGTAGTCATTATCGTAATTTCAACATTTCAACTGAATGCATTTCAACTGAAATTTTAATTGCAGTGTAATTAAATGGTGTTGTAGTCGTACGAAAAATACTCATTAAATTGATTAATTATTATTCACACAATAATTTGGACACTTCTCGGACTGTACTTGATAATGAATTTAATTATTTTTTAAAACGTACGCAACTTAAATTATTTTTTTAAAATCAAATACAGAAAAAAGAAGAAGAAGAAGAAGTGTTATGACAAAAACAAAATTACAATGAAAAAAAATTATATGCTTATACTCGTAATTATATAGTATATTTTTCATCTTCGTGTTAGAAGATAACGGTGCTGCAACATCAGATAAAGCTCTATGCTGCTATGCTATGCTCAAAGCTTTAGTAATCTGTAAAATAAAATGTCCGCTTTTAACAATTCAAGAAATAATTCGGTAGCAAGTCAGTAAGTAGGGGAGAAGTTTCGGCAATCTTATAAGTTATTTAAAAACAATACTGAACTAGCTGCTAAAAAGCATTTTCTTATAGTGTCGCTGTATCAAAAGATTCTTATTCGAAGAAAGTTTGTACACTCTTCGAATAATGTCAACTTTCTAACTAACTAAACTGACTAAAGTAAGTTTTAAACGATTTTTAATATTTAATAAATTTTATATCTTTGTAACTACTTGTCCAATATAAAAAAAAATGATTTGATTTTAGCCTGTAACGAAACTGCTACTAACCACATATTATAAAAAAAAAATAGTAGTAATAAATTTTTGTCAACCAATAAAACAATGTATTAGATGTGAAATAAATTTAATTACTTATGATCAAACAGTAAAACTATTTAAGTGTAGTAAACGGAGCACATTTGAAGAACCGATGGTCGTTGAAGCTCCAAGGTACCGGGATGGCGTAACGCAACGTGGACAAATTATATCACTGTTTTCTGACAGCTCAAAACCGCGAAGTTTCAGAATCATGCAGGAAACCTATTTCTAGCACTGGGTAACCACTGATAGGTACTTGAAAACAAAATAATTGTACATGCAACCAATGCTGGCCTAGTTACTCGTAAATATCTGAAGCCATAGCCGACATAACACTTCCAAGTCAGATAAACGGTATAATTTAAATAATTCTCTTATACTTTCAGTTAAAACTATATTTTAATTAAGCATCAATTGAATTTCACATTAACACATTCAGTCGTATTATTTATTATGCAGAATCAAAGATCAATCAAAAAAAAAAAAAAATAAGAAAAAAAATACTTTTATTTTATTTTCCTACTTGGAAATACTCTTAGCGGTTTAGTTACAAAAATGTAACGTATCGATAAATAAAATCAAGAAAATAAAATATTTTTCTTATAAAACTAGTTTTACATTTAGCGAACAAAAAATTCATTTAATTAATTACTCTCTTGTGATTTCTACTTCGCATATATAAGGTTTTTTGCGAGATACGGCGGTAGGTAGTAATTCATCTGTAAGTATCAAGGAACAATCGACGACCCTTTTTATATTTATTATAGGTATTACCACCTCTAATGGCCCATCGAGAGAGACATAAAGGCAGGATAAGCGCGCTCATTAGATGTTCATTATCAAACGTAGCTCAAACGATACGCAGTGTTGCACTTTTGACACTGAATACGCATTGAAAACAAATTATCTGTTACATTACTAGTATTTTACACACAAATCATTGTGAATATTATAAAGGCTACGTAAAATTTGTAAGAATTGAAGTATTCTACAGTTTTGTTGTTGATAAATTAAAAAACATGATAGTTAAAGTCCCGGATTAATAGGCTACACCCTACACGCACACTATTAACCCACGAAATATATTTTTGGACTTACTTTAACAAAACAAACATTTAAGCCAAAGCTGAAATCATAAATATCAATATTTATAAAAAAGCTTATCGTGATACTTACCTCCGTCATTGTCATATGCAGTACGTTCTTAAACGACTATTACACAATTTATTTACAGTTTTTATCTTACCTAGTCAAATATTATTTGTTATTTGTAATATCACAAACTATAAGACATATCTATTGACCTCCAGAGTGATTTTATCTATACATATAATAAAATGGTAGGAAAGTCAAAACTGTACATTAAATATTTTTTTAAAAGAATACTAATACTTATAATAATAATCTGATCTATGATAAATGAGAATATTTTCTAAACCCAAAATTGTTTTACAAATCGATCTTGTAAAACAAAATTAGCGCGTTCACCGTTAAAAAGGATTCCGAAATTTTCTGTCAGAGTAGATGATAAATTATATACATATGATTAAGTAAAAATTAACTTGATTGCATTTAATCTTTTTATAATATCATCTTACCAGCTATTGGATGTCCACTGTTGAAAGTAAGCCTCTCCCATCGACCTTTCATAATAACTAATTTCGCACATAATTATAATGCGACAGATGAAAGTTGAAAATTATTATAGTTCAAATATTAAAATTTTCATTGCAAAATGTTAATTTTACAATACGATTACATAATTTTATAACAACAAAAGGTGTTTTTTTTTAATAATATACAAGTAAATATAATTTTATGCAAATGGATAACTTAACAGATTTACAAATATGAAAAAATATTATGTGAATCGTTTCTTTCTGTCATCATTTATAGAATAAATAATAAATATTCAATTCTCCTTTTCTGTCTTGTTTGATCTTGTTATGTCTTCGTGTATTAAGAGTACGAAGTGACGTTCGTAAAGTTCGTTTCTTATGTGAAGATTAATCTTATTTTCCTCGTTATTTAACTGCATTCGTTCGAAGCTAGGGTTGGTCACTAGTTCATATATTCTTGTCAGATTCTGTAATAATTTGTCACATGAAATCCTCAGTATCGACGTTACATATTCCCGACGGTACCCAGAAACTTTCATGCTGCAGTGCGCAAACTGTTTAACATTCCTGCGCCGCTCTGCGTACAATAAATTTAACTCAAAGGCCTGTCGCTGTAAATTTCGCGCTTATTTCTTATAAATAATTTTTAATTGAACATTCAGTTTGAGCAATATTTCAATGCTTTAGCAGTCTTAGCGAGAACAAAGCAATTTGCAACGTGAAATTACATTTACAATAGTTGTATACTATATTTTTCAATTAAAATAAAATAAGATAAAATTAAAATATAGGTATCTATAGAATATATAAAAAGATTGTATGTTCAATGGTAATTACACAATACCTTGTATTATGTATCAAATTTGAGGTCATATGTAATTTTTAATTTTTAAAATACTTTCATATTTTAAAAAATATTTTCCAATAAAAATTATAATATTTCTGTTAGTACAATATATTTATATAAATCGTCTCTATAACACATAAATCGTCAACAAACTTTTAGTCCTATTTCATTTTCAATATTCATTATTCTTTCATCATGTTTTATAAAATTACCCAAACTTATGGTACATTATTAGTCTGATTTAAATACTTTAATAAGTTTTATTTTGGAAACTTTTAAGATAAACCATGCAGTACGTACATCTTCAAAATAGCCGCAACTTCCCAGATGTTTTTCGGGACCGCGCTTGCTTTACATTTCTTCTCCTTATTTTACGGATTCAGAGGCTATTAAACTTGGGATCAACGATGCATTGTGACCGTAAGTCTGGATACCGTTGTAGCGACATCTATCTCGCCATATACAACCTAGAAGAAACAGACGTATCCTACATCGCGCTATCTAAGTTTTCAAAGCAATTGAATATATATACAAGAACTCGACAACAAACGTTAAGTGGCGCGGTAGCCCACCAGACGCAACTCCCGTCTGGTCGAAGGATCCTTCCTTTTCAAAGGCCACCTCTCTACGCCAAACTGGTGACCCCGACGTGATCTACAACGCCAAACTGGTGACCCCGAGCATGAACATCAGCGCAGCCTTCGCAAAGCTACTCCATCGTGACCTCATCATCACTTCCTCAAGCTTTCGAGCAGCGAGTCATACAGCCAACCAGCATCCACGGCTAGTACGGGTATCCTGACCACAAGCATGCAGCGGACGCGCATTCCTGGTCATCACCCTCAGCCTTCTCAGCGACCTTGGCACAGCACACTGCACTTCAGCCGGTCAGCAAGCAGAGACGCACTTCTCTCCTGGTCGACGCAGCAGCCAGCCACTACGCAGCACTGCACCACCCCGACTCACTGGGGCATCACCGCAGACAGTTCCGACTCACCGTGAACTATGCGGCATCTGGTTCCGACTCACTGGAACATTCCACTGGCCCGGCAAGCATCACAAGATGTATGGACGACTCAACCTGCTATCGACCTCCGGTCTTGGAGGGGGAGTGATGCAGCGACATCTATCTCGCCATATACAAACTAGAAGAAACAGACGTATCCTACATCGCGCTATCTAAGTTTTCAAAGCAATTGAATATATAAACAAGAACTCGACAACAAACGTTAAGTGGCGCGTAGCCCACCAGACGCAACTCCCGTCTGGTCGAAGGATCCTTCCTTTTCAATGGCAGCCTCTCTCTACCCTAAACCGTCTTGAGCCCTTGACTCAACATTTCATTCGACAAATTTTATGCATAGCATGGTTTTAGATTTGTGATGTATAATAAACTACAAAAAGATATATTTTTCATATATTATGATGCATTCGATTGAATTTTATTAAATACGAGGCATAATTAACATACAATTTTAGTCGAATGTATTATTTAAAATGGTTAGTCCCTGGATGACCGAGCTTTGTTCGGTTAAATTGTATTTAGATACGAATTACATACTGATGAAATATGAATAATATTTTTCATCTTACCGGCATAATAATAAAACAATAGGAACTGGTTTTTTAAATAAAAAATAAAAACGGATCCCAATAATAGTTTTTCTCACCAAAGATGGAAAAAGGAAATAAGTAATCGGACTAAACACATCTGTACTCGAACCACGGTCTTCTGTTTTCGAGACCGCCCGATTTTCCACCTGAGCTTATTATAAAGTTGTAGACAGCGGCAAATTTTACTTTCATATTCTTATGATATTCTAGCAGTTTTTAATGATTGCACTCGTAATTTTTTATTTAAATAACCAGTTCATCTTTTTTATTATTATACCGATAAGATTGAAAAATATTATTCATACTTCATCAGTATATAATTCGTATGTAAATATATTTTCCAAAAAACACGATTTACGTTATAAAAAAAAAATACCGATAAAATATATTTTTAGGAACCAGAAGTAAGTTTTATTAAAAAAATACAAATAACGAAAATTACAATTATGATGTATTTTATATCTCTTAAACTATCACAATTAACCTATTCAATATTAAAATCTAATTTTACATTTATACAGAATAAAATCAGTTTTACCAAGCAAAATAACCACCAATTTATAATTAATTTGACACAAGCGAGAGTGACGTTCGACGCGTGCCGAGGCGAAAGAAAAGAGGTTGCTACCAGCATCAGCATCGAGCGGCTTGCCGCTCGATCAGTGTTCCCAACCTGAAGTGGACTGACTATCGTACCAGGGGGCGTAAAATTATCGTACATGGATCGAAAATAATCGAAATTATCGTATTTTTTAGGATAATGTCTATTATAGATAAATAAATCATATAAATTGTAATATTGATATGCATGCAAGTACTCTATAGTCTATCGTTTTTAAACCACCGCTGTCAAATCAACAGAACACTGAAATCCAAATGTATTCTTCATTGCACAGATAGAAAATAATTAATAGGTTAGTAAGTTATAGAAAATATACAGCCACTGAAAAAATGTATTTGATAGATATACCAACTTGCCAATGATAACAATCACTCCGAGTGTGTAATCAAAATTTTGCTGCTCTAGAAAATTAATTCTTTCTTCACTTAATTTGAATAATTCCTTTTGTCAGAGCGAATACAGACGTATAATAATATAACGAAATGACTGGCAACTTTTCTACACAAAATATACGATACATATGAAGTGTGCACATAATCGAAATATCGAACTTATATTCTCTTAATCGCATTGGTAGATGCTATACTAACCAATAAGAAAGCGGGTACAGCAGGCGCTGGATAAAGTTACAGTATCGGCAGTGGTGAAACTTAGCAGAGCGAATCGTAGGAACCAATAGGAATAGAGAACTTGTATTTCCCGCTATTTTCCCAAGATTTTATTGGACAAAATAAAATCATGCTACTGCGATTTATACTATCAGCGCAAGAGAGAAATAATATAAATTCTCAAATTTTGCATCATGATAGAAATTATCGTACAATCTGCGTACGATAATAATATGCTATCGTACATCGTACGTAGGCACAAAATTATCGTATGTGTACGATAATTATCGTACGGTTTCGAACGCTGCGCTCGATGCTGATATAGGCAGTTCGGGTGACGTCGTTCGTGTTGCTTGCTTATAATATATTATATATATACAAGAATTGCTCGTTTAAAGATATTAGATATTTAATTGAAGAGTATTTCAAGAAGATAATAATAATAATAAACTAACCCCCGCCCTAACCCCCGGCCGTTTGACATCCCTGCCGGGGCGTAATCCTCCACCCGCTTATATTTATCTATGTACGTTTATGTAAATTTACTATATTCCTTGTATAAGTATTGTATTATATTATATATTTAGCATCAGAAGTGGTTAATAATAATAAAAAAGTACAAAAACAACAAGAAATCTGTTTATTAACAATTTGAACCAAAATTAATTAAATAGAAGCTAAACAATTAAAATCAACACAAAAGAATAATAAAACTAAACACTGCAAAAAGAAAGATAAAATGGCTCACGTATACCGGGTAGTAGTACATCTACAAAATACGTCTGCTCTGAGCGCTGGCTCCCAAAGAAGAGAAGCGTGCATCGCTAAGTGCATGCTTTTATACTTCTACCCGCCATAGTGATTTTACAAAATGTGGGTACATCTAACAGAGTTGGTACATCTAATATTTTACAAAGTGTGGGTACATCTAACACGGCCTCTCCTGACAGGAGACCGTCCTCGGACTCCTTCGTCTTCTAGCTTTGAAGATCAGTCTCCAAAATCGGCATCGAGAGCCGTCATCGCTCGACGTGAAGGTGGGTGGCGCAGCAGGCTCTTCGCCTCGTGACTGCGTCCCTGGCGTGCTGAGTTGCGGCTCAATCGCGTTACCAGGAACGTCAACATTGGAAGGCTGGGTAACGCTAGGAGCTGTCGACTCCTCGTCCTTATCGTCTACACCTGCACAAAATAAAATAACCGCACAGAACAAATTCACAAAAGGCAATTATCAAAGTTGTAAAATCTTTTGTCAGCGCGAAAGGCTATCTTTCAAATTGGTATACTTGTAGGTTATACTGAAAAAAATAGAACAGCTTAAACACAGCGGATATAAAACAAACAGATATGAGTACCAACCACCCGGGGCAGTTCCCGTCGGGGGAGTGCGCCCTCATGACTCGATAGGGGTCTCTATGAGACATAACTGTGCATGTGCGAATCGGTACCCATAAGAGCATGTTTTAACCCAAGTTAAAAGAACGATCCATTTTTATATTAAATGGGGCCTAGGACGTAAAACATGAAAATAGACACTTTACTAGCAGAGCCCTCAGGTTACTAGTCACCATACAGAGCCCTCGGGATGTATGACTGGCAGAGCCCTCGAGATACCAGAACAACATAGCACACGCCATAGGCCGCTGCCAGAAGGCAAGCGCACGTGGTTAACAATACAGCACACGCCATAGGTAGCTGTCGCGCCGCACACGCACAACCCGCAGCAGCTCGTTTGCTGCAGCAGCCGACGAGGGTCCCGCTTCCAAGTCGTCACTTGCCAACTTTGCAAAGCGTGCAGATTAGGGCCCAGCTTCCACATCATCTGCCTCGGTTTCAGAATCAGTGTCTGTAGAACACAAAAATAAAATTAATATCGAAAACACGATGCCAAATTTGCCTATCTTTCATCCTTCATCATTCAAGGCCTCTTGTACACACTCTGGCATTACTCTGGCACTCAAGTGAATTCCTAGCTAAATCACGCATTTTAAATTTCATACATCATACTCGCTACATATCGTCTCAATCATACACGACTAGCTACAGGTGGCGGTTGACTCGCGATTGCCAACCGTCACTTTCCACGCCACACGACGTGTGTCTCAAATGCATGGTAAAGCCCCTGTCTTTACGATGCATTCGAAGGCAATAGTCCATTCAGATCACGATAAAGCCCCTGTCTTTAATCGTGTCCGAATGAACAAAGCCTGCCCGGACCTTGTCCGCTAACCAGATCACGATAGAGCCCCTGTCTCAAATCGTGTCTGACAGATCACGATAGAGCCCCTGTCTCAAATCGTGTCTGAAAGGCCAAAGCCTGCCCGGACATTGTCCGCTAACCAGATCACGATAGAGCCCCTGTCTCAAATCGTGTCTGAAAGACCAGTGTCCACTGGCCGCCACGCGCCACACAGGCCGCCACGCGCCACACAGGCCGCCACGCGCCACACAGGCCGCCACGCGCCACACAGGCCCGCGTCCGACGGCTGTAAGGCCGCATCAGACTCCTGCCGACTCGTCTCGGTTTGAGTCAGCAGCATTCAGTTACTCTGCACAGAAAACAAAATTATTAAAAAAACTGAAAGATTTCACTTTCAAAAAATAAAAATAAAATGCAGCGCAAGACTCGGGACACCATTCCCTTTTCCACGACAACATGTACTGTGCTGTGGCTTGAGTGGTCTTACCAAGTGACGTTCTTAACAGTTGCAGTTCATACCACTCGTGAGACAAGATTTTCACAGCGCGGTAAGGACCACACATTCCAGAGTCTAGTTTGCCGCGTGTCTGTGTAGATTTAGAAAAGAACACAAAATCATTCGTTTCAAAAATGTAAACATCTTGTTTTACTTTATTGCTCTTCATCAGTTCAGATGCTCTTTGACAGTGTAATTCTCACATTGCCTCACGATTTGGATTAGGAGTATTCAGGGCAACATCGTGTATGAGAAACCTTGTCACGGATATGATACTGGCGCTAGGCACAGTTTTAAATGCGTAATCGGCTATATAACGATGGAAGTATCCAGCTAAACCTAATAACTGTCTAACTTGCTTTACGTTTGTGGGTCTAAGCGAATTGGCTATAAACCTAAACTAACCTAACCTGTACCTTCGTATCGCTTGGCCTAACCTGACCTTGAGTAATTATACGACCTAAGTATTCTACTTCCGTAGTCACGAATGTACTTTTCTAGTTAGTGTTGAATTATAATACTTCGCACCCTAATCTTCTCGTCAAGAGAAAGTGTTTACGGCCTGTAACAAACCGGTGTGTAATTATTCAACTGTATACGCATGACACCAGTACTAACGGTTGCCACTGCTGTGCCTCATATTAAATTATTCTTAAACTCGACAACAATCGACAGTAATTCATCGGGATCAGATCCCTCAAGTGGTGTATTGACGAACAAGTACTCACTGAAAATAATGTGAAATACACTGTTCTGTCTTTGTCAACACGCTGTTGTTTATGAACCCGTATATATGCAACGCCCTTTCGGTTTAATACATCCGTACCTATAATTGTGGGTACATTGCTACGTAGGTACTGTATCAGCCTGTAAACCACCTACTGCTGAGAGAAGGCCTCTTCTCCGTATAGAAGAAGGGTTAGAGCTTAATCCACCACGCCGCTCCACTGCGGGTTGACGGGTAATTTCTCTATCATGGGTAAAGATCGTTATCAGGTGTCTATGATAACAACCGAAACCGACGGCTTTACGTGCTCTCCGAGGCACATACACCCAGTCCGGAAACAAACATTTGTACAAACAAATATCCGTCACGAGCGGGAATCGAACCCGCGACCGCCAGCGCTCGGCGCTGAGCCAACCACTCGAACCACCACGCCAGAACGGTCGTCTATTACGTAGGTATTTGTCGGCAATTAAAATGTTTAAGTGGTGTCGAGGAATTAAAATAAACACACGATCTACTATCTATAAGTACGTCGGTAGGAACGTTCTATATCACCGCGGTCACTACATACTTATCGATCGATCTACCCTTGGAGGGTCTAGAACAAAAATTTACTTGTTGTTTATGCATTTCTAAAGTTTCTTTGACAAACACTCACTTGCGTCTTGTCCCGTCTTTTTACAAATAGAACACGATATTTTGAGTTTCCTTTGTACAAGTATTAATGAAATTACCGTATGCACGCTTATTATTTAATACAATGTTTGAACGCTTTGAGCATGATTTTTGAGTATGATCTACATCTCCACACGAAAAACATTTTTATGGCTTTAGAATTGTAATTGTTATACGAAAGTTTTCGTAAGATTCGTTCATTAATATTTCGCACGCTACGCACAGGCATTGGAACGCTTTGGCTTTAAATAAATAGACAAGAAACCCACCAAATCTTTAGGGGATAATTTAGAACTTAGCGCCGCCGTACGAATCTTTGGATCTGCCGTACCTCGTATGATGATCGCAACTTTTAACTCGTCACTTAGATCTTTAACAATGTCTAAGCGCAATAATGATCGCCTTGCCTAATCTGCTACTACGTGGTATAATGATCGAAGTTTGAGCACATTACATTAAATGAAATGTCAGCGACATCGATTCTTCGTGCACATAAGGGCTTAAATTTTATTTTAAAATTTATGTAACTGCGATCGTTGGTAAATCAGTCTTGGAGCCAAGACTTGGCATCACCCCTGAGACAATTACTAATTCTAGACAAACTTTCACTACCGTCCCAAACACTCTATCTTGGTTGACAAGAAAGAACATTTCTTTAAATTGACAGAAAACTCAGGACGGTCTACTTTCTCGCACCAGGTCTCTATGTCATTGACATTCGGATCAAAATAATAAGATTGGTTAGATCTTACCGGTATATTTATGAACCGTAACGCATCGAGGATGCGATCAGCAACGCTGAAGTGGTCCGCCGTGGCACTCACGGGACGCTCCGGCGAGGACGGGGCTACTGAAGCCGGTAGCCTTGCACACCCTTGAGGCGCACTCGCTGGCTCGGACTTCACCGCGTGCTCTGCGCCGACGGCCGCCACAGGCACTGCTGACTCAGCTAACATCGCCGTAGGAGCACCGCCGCTCGGCTCTCATCGTTGAGACGAAGCCGTGTGGTATTGTTCCTCCAGTGACACTAATCTATTAAAAAAATGTTGCATTGTTTCGATTAGAGCATTGCTAGAAGGGGTACGTCGTCTGTGACGCGAATCACACGAACTCGAACAACTGCGATTACACGAACGGCTACTACACTTCACTGTTTACTACACATATTTTCTAATAATTACTTTAAATCAGGCGTATTTCAAATCAAAATATCAAAAAGTTACGCAAAATAGCCGTTTTGAAAATAAACCTTCTATTCACATTTTTGTTAAAAAAGGAAAACTAGAACGTACTCACCAAAACTTTTGTTGCACTTAACCACAAGGTTTTATCACCCTTTGTATACAAAACAACACCCTTTTTTTTTTTTTTGACGAGGGTAGGTGCCTAGGTTGTGAGGCAGTCCTACGTAAGCGTGCCGATCTTGACTTGGATACAGAACGGCGACGTTTACGGGCGCTATGACAGCGATGGAATGAGCTACCCTCTTCATCACTAGGCTCGCGACGAGGACTTCGGCGTGATCCGTGATGCAAACTACGTCGCGGGCTTCGCGAGCTTCTCGATCCGTGTCGCAAGCTATCACGAGAACGAGACTCGCGTTTCGATCTGCCTCGTGAACAACAGAATCACGAAATATTTTCTGAAAACACAAAAAGAAACAAAGAAACCAAAACAGAATACGTAAACTACGTGGGTACATAAAAATAATATCGTTGCGTTAAAAGTGGGCTAAATGAATTCTTTATCCCACTTCTGAATTTAGCATCAGAAGTGGTTAATAATAATAAAAAAGTACAAAAACAACAAGAAATCTGTTTATTAACAATTTGAACCAAAATTAATTAAATAGAAGCTAAACAATTAAAATCAACACAAAAGAATAATAAAACTAAACACTGCAAAAAGAAAGATAAAATGGCTCACGTATACCGGGTAGTAGTACATCTACAAAATACGTCTGCTCTGAGCGCTGGCTCCCAAAGAAGAGAAGCGTGCATCGCTAAGTGCATGCTTTTATACTTCTACCCGCCATAGTGATTTCCGCCAAAATGTGGGTACATCTAACAGAGTTGGTACATCTAATATTTTACAAAGTGTGGGTACATCTAACAATATTTATTTATATGTGTATATGTATATCTTGAACGGGTGGAGTGTAGCAATCAAAAAATAATAATATAATATTATTAATCTTCAAGAAGGCAACTCCCAAAAATATTGTTAATATAGTTAAAAAACTTAATGCAAGGAAAGCGCCTGGTTTGGATGGAATTAAAATAATCGATATAAAAATGATAGGTGATAAATTGTGCCACGCTATATGTGATCTTAACAATACCAGCCTCCACACTTGCAGATACCCGACTGATTTAAAGACAGGGTGTGTGCGGCCTGTATTTAAAAAAGGTTCCAAAAGTGACACCTCTAATTATCGCCCTATAACCCTTCTGCCGTCAATTGATAAAATTATTGAGAAATTCATATGTGAACAAATATATAAATTCCATAAACAAAATAACATCCTCAACGCAAATCAGTACGGTTTTCAGTCCGGAAAAAGCACAACAGAATTGCTAAGAAAATTCACCGATGATATCAATAAGTCCTTAAATGATAAACTTCACATTATAGTCGTGTTTATTGATTTTTCACGAGCTTTTGATACGCTTAACCATCAGAAGCTAATCGAAAAGCTTGAAAACACTGGAATCCGAAGCAATATTCTGCACTGGTGCAAAAATTATCTTGAGGACCGTTCATACATGATTAAAATACATGATTAAAATAAATGAATGCTTAAGCGATTCTGTGTCGGTATCCGCAGGCACCGCTCAAGGCTCCGTAATTGGCCCCTTCCATTTTTTGGCTTATGTTAATGAAATGTGTAATGTTATCAATCACTGCAAATCTTATCAATTTGCAGGTGATACAGCTATTCTTTCGATCGCAACAGATCCCTTAGAAGCCCTAAATAAATTACAATCTGATTTTGACAACTAAAACAAGTGGTGCCATGACTCAGATCTAGTCCTGAATGCTACCAAAATCAAGCTGCTACACATAAGACCCACTTACGCGCGAAATAAGCAACCGTAGGTTTACTTATAGACAATGCATTCAGTTGGGGTCCACACATAGAAAAAGTCTGTGATAAACTTTGTGCTTTCCTTGCAAAGTTAAAAATTATTAAACATAGGATGACCTTTAAAAGAAAGCTGACAATGTATAATGCCTTTGCCAACTCGATAGTAGGTTACGGCCTTTCCAGCTACGGAAGAACTTATAAAACTTCTCGGGATAAAATATATAATCTTAAAATACGCATTTTAAAACATGTAGTTTCGCCTAACATTATTCATAAATTTTCCTCTAACCACTTGCAACTTTTCAAGCATTGTAAGGTATTGCCCGTTCAGGATCAGTTTATATTACAATTCTTAAAGGAAGAATATTTATTATTATTAATATTTGTTACTAATAGCGAACTCATTGTTAGTACATATATTAAACCTCCGTGGTTTTTGATGTACTATTAATGTATTGTTTTTTGTTATATGTATTATTGATAAATAAATATTAAAAAAAATTAAATGCCAAGGATATATGTGTATGGAACACACATTTAATTACAAAGTTCCAATTTGAGCTAGAAGAACGAGGACTCAATGGAATGATTGGTGGTGCAAGGCAAAGTGGAGGGAATAAGATCACGTGGGCACTCTCCAACACGATGGACGGACCTCATTAAATCTGTAATGCACTCCTCCATCAACGACTGCTCTCACTCCGCCAAACATAGAGCTCTATGGCGGGGCATTACAAAAACGGCGACGCATGCTACGGAGATGTGACCACGACCACTCTGCCAAGAGGGAACGACTAAGAAGATATTGAGCTGGTAGTGTTACATTGTGAAATAATCTCGTTCTCGAAAAAAATAAAGTCATCGTGAGCAAATGTGGGGAAAATTTTCAAGACAATAACATTTTTAATTGTGTTCGCGAATGTGTAGAGGAGCAACATGGCGTCTAAAGTATACCCATGTTATTACTTAATATATAATCTATACATATTATAAAATTGTAGAAAAGTCAAAACTGTACATTGACTATTTTTTTAAAGAATACTTGGGGTGTGATTTACAATCGATACCGAAGCCAAAAATATAGTTTTTAGAATTTTTGTCTGTTTGTCTGTTTGTCTGTGTATATGTCCGGGATAAACTCAACAAGTACTGCATGGATTTACTTCAAATTTGGCACGAATATTATTAAAAAGTCGGGTCAAAATATAGGCTACATATTATCACGCTATCACCTACGGGGAACGAGCAGTGAACCTTTATTTCTTCAACGCATTCTGTAACAACGTGTAATCTAATAGCGTTCACAAAGACGACGTCACGGATATCAGCTAGTATTACCTTAAATCAAACACAAAGGCTTATCAATCATAAATCATGCCGTAATATTTACATAATAAATTCTGAATGTCCCATACACATCAGTGTATTTTTTTTTCACCGTTCCTTTTATATTTTTTCTAGAAAATTTATCATAGCATAATAATATCCTGTTTGTTTGATGTCCTACGATATCACAATCTCGGTAAATATTGTTTTATTTGTAAAACAATTCTCATCATATCAAACTCCTTTATATTAGATAATATGTTAGAGAAGATAGATGCAGCCTTATATAGCATTTATTAGTTGTAAGGATGTTTTATTATTATTTACAAACCAAGACACAATGACTAATGCCTAGTTCGCACTACGCCAGTACTTTAGACGAGTGGCTTGTTATTTAGTGGCTAAACTACGCGCTACTGCCCAGAAATCGTTCGGATTACGGTCGAGTACAGTACATAAGTGAGTGGTGCTGTACAAGATGAACATGCTGCAACGCAATAAAGTGAATAAATTGATTAAGCTAATCGTAACGTCGTAAAGTCGTGTAATTAATAAAAAGAAGCTATGGGTACGAAAATAGATCGATAGACGAGATAAACTAGGAGCTACTAATTGTCTTATCAAGGAATTAGCATTGGAAGATCCCAAAATATACTTCTATAGTTTAAGAACATCGAAAGTTATGTGAATTTTCTGTTAATGCAAATATACTCTCAAAATTTAGCGTAAAGATAACCTTTTAAAAAATGCGATTCCTGCAATTACAAAATTACAAGCAGTTCTATACTTTCTTGCTACTGGATGTAGTTTAAAGGAAGTTTGTAAAGCAATCTATTAATCATTGATGGAATTTATCAAATTATAAATAAGATTAAATAACTATAACATATTTATTATGAAAAATTTATTTAGTAAGATATACCTATAATAATATAATAATAAATAAAAAAAAAAAATAGTTTACAACATTTTTAGTTATAACTTTTGTTATGTGTTTTGTTCCTATCACTCTGATTAGCAACATTAGCGTTCTTCATTGATGTTAAAATTAACTCTGATTTAATTGTAACATTACTCTACATTTCATTATTCTTTATATGGCCAGATGGAAACCTGGATGAATGGATGGAAACCTGATGTCAGCCCCAGCGACTGAATTTTTTGTGTCCTTTAATTTTTTTACTTCTGCGAGTAGGTTGATCTAAAAAAGATTGGATCTCGTTAAGTAAAATTATGATTATTATTCATAAATGTCTAATGTTGTAAAAGAATAGAATAATTTAAAAACTAAATTAAATATAATACAACCTAAACTTCTATACTTCTTATTTATTTAATTTTTTATAATTAATTATTGAGCATACACAATTTTCAAGTATAAATATAATTCTCAATAAACAAGACTTGTACTGAATTATTTTTAATAAATAAATATCTTTCCAGAACTATATAATTAAATAAAATACAAATTAAACTTCTATACTTCTTAGCTATTTCATTTTTTATGATTAAAATTTTGTTAAGCATACACAATTTTCAAGTATAAATGTAATTCTCAATAAACAAACAAGAAATGTAGTGAATTATTTTTAATAAATAAATATGTTTCCAGAACTATTCCTATAATTAAATAAAATACAAATTGAACTTCTATACTTCTTAGTTATTTCATTTTTTATAATTAATTGTTGAGTATACACAATTTTCAAGTATAAATGTAATTCCCAATAAACAAACAAGACATGTAGTGAATTATTTTGAATGAATAAATATCTTTTATATGTTATAACACTTATAACAATTAACATTTAAAAATTATTGATAAGTGCCATTAATTGCACTGAGAGGTCAATACCACATATAGGAAATAATTATTATGTGGTCACATACAAACCATCTACCAAAAAACAATGAATTAATATTTTTTAATTAATATAAAATAGATCGTACGAATAAAAACTTATCTTCCAATAATCGTATGAATAACAAAAAAGAAATATTCGTACGATAATCGTATGAATAGATACTTCCAAAAACAATATAAGTAATAATAATTGAGATCTTATTGTAACATAGTAATAAATATGCTTTATTGTTAAATAAATATGAATTTGAAATATAATTATAAAATTATGCACTAACCTGATGTCTTTTATTTTCAATTTAATTTCATTTTCACCAAATCCTGGTGTATGAAGTATGATGTAATTCATTTGTTTGTTTTTATAATGCGGAGACTTAAAATTCCACAAAACATTCATGTTCTACATATTTGGAAACAAATTTAAGTTTTTTCTTCGCTCCAGCGAAACGACATTTTTGCGGCAACTAATGAAATAATAAACTCGACTACTTCGACACGTTCGTACTTGTTTAGTCGGTGATCCAGAGAGCGCGGACGCGTGGTGGGAGGTGCTACTCGCCCGATAAAAATAGAATGAAATGGATCGACTCGACTTAACAACTTACTAACCTACTCGACTAAATTTTTGGTGTTCAGACACGTTTAGCTACTAAATAATTCGACACTCGACTAAAATACTGGCGTAGTGCGAACTAGGCATAAGATTCATTAGTAGTTTTTATTCTATTACTAAATAGAACATGTTGTTTATGATATTAGTATAATTAATGTTTTTAGACGCCTACAATAATTTTCATTAAAAAAAATCAACTAGACACGTGGAATTTACTATTTTATTATATACTAGCTGTGCCCAGCGGTTTCATCCGCGTTAATTTTAAGGAAAAACGTAGGTACTTAAATATTTTTAAACCATTATTAACCAACCAAGGAGAAGAAAATACTGGTTTTCTCCGCAACCTGATCTTGATTAGGGAACATATAGTTTTCCGTTTGAAAAGCAGTCTTGACGTAAATCGATTCCTATGTGGTTAAATGTTTTCCCCTGTTCTTTGTTAATTGTTACAGCAAACGATAACTCTGGCGACTAGCACTAGCGCGCGGCGCGACGTACATCGTATCATATGATATTACATTATCTCCTAAATTATGGTTCCAAATTCAATACTATAAAATACAAAATTTATCTTCATAAAGTTGCCTTGTTGATGAAGTATTAATAATTCGTAAGGATTCATAGGCCTGGCTTATAATAATGCAATAAAATCAACTTTTAATTTTTTTATCATTATTATGTTGCGGAGTTTTTTTAAAACTATGATATCTTGTAAGATATTAATTGATATCAAATGGTGTTATGGACAATTTTGTTCAAAAAGAAATACTTGTGATGATTAACCTATTTATTTGGATAAGGATTTATATATATCATAATAAATTTAAAGATTTTATTAAAAAAATAATAATAGATAAAGCTTATTATTCGGTGCAGGATTACTTAGTCGATTAAGATGTGTGGACTTAGTGGCGCTGTATTTCATGCAAGATATTACTAATTTTATACTAAAACACAGTTTATATATCATTTTCAAAAGAGTAACTGCGAAGTTTCTTGCCGATTCTTCTCTGCAGAATCTACATTCCGAATCGGTGGTAGCTTTACCATTACAAAATAATAAGCAAATTTAAATTTTTAATTTGTAAAATAACGATTCAAAGGTGCTCTTAGGGCCTATTTGATTAAAGTTAATTTTGATTTTGATTTTGATTTTATAATATCTTTAAAACCGACTTCGCAAATACAACATTATTTTAACCTAAATACTATAAAATAACTAAAACTAACAAACTTGAAACAATAAAAAACGGTTATAATTAGTCAACCTCAAAAGATAGATATATTCTGTCGCGGACTTTTTTTAGAAATTTTAATGTCAATCAATTCCGTCTTACATGATTTTTGAGTAACTTTAACCGTTTACGCAGCGTATGCAACGGAAACTCTTAAAAAAAAAATTTTTTCGTTTTTTAACGTTTCTTGTGAATGCTCAGCTCCTATTGGTCATAGCATGATATTATATAACAACTATATATAGCAATAGCCTTCCTCGGTAAATCAATCAAATAAAAAAATGGACTATCCAAAAACAAACATATTTTTTCAATTCGTATCAGTAGTTTCTGAGATTAGCGCGTTCAAACTAACAAACTCTTCAGCTTTTTATATAAGTAATAGATGTACTATACAATAATACTATACAATATATTTTATACTAGCGGCCCGCCCCGGCTTCGCATGGGTATTTAACTAAAATTTCAAAAAATATAAATTTATATTTTTTATCACCTACACCTGCGTCAGTCGCGTACTGGAAAATATTTTATAACAGACGGATTGGTTGTCAAACATGTGTCAAAATAAATTTTAATTTAAATCAAAATCACTATGGAGTATTTATATCAAAATAATTTTCTCCCCCCTTTTAACATCGTTAGAGGATGAATTTCGATAAAATACGAAACACGTCTTCAACCAATTCTGTTAAAGAATATTTATGCGAAATTTGAAGTAGATTGGACCAAGGAATCATGTTGTCCCATACAAACTTAGCCCCCCTTTTTCACCCCCTTAGAGGTAGAATTTCGTAAAATCCGTTCTTAGCTGACCTCTACTCGTCAAAAAGAATATTCCTACCAAATTTCAAGTCTCTGCGCCTTATAGTTTCAGAGATATCGTGATGAGTCAATGTATACTTGGAAATCTCTTATATATATATATATATATATATATATATATATATATATATATATATATATATATATATATATATATATATATATATATATATATATATATATATATATATATATATATATATATACTAGCGGCCCGCCCCGGCTTCGCACGGGTATTTAACTAAAATTTTAAAAATTATTAATTTATATTTTTTATCACCTACACCTGCGTCGATACTGTAAAATATTTTATAATAGACGGATTGAGTTGTCAAATCAACTTTGAAGCAAAAGCAACCCCCTTTTAACCCCGTTAGGGGATGAATTTTGATAAAATACAAAACACGTCTTCAATAAATTCTGTTAAAGAATATTTTATGCAAAATTTGAAGTAGATAGGACCAAGGAACTACGTTGTCCCATACAAACTTTGCCCCCTTAGGGGTAGAATTTATTAAAATCCGTTCTTAGCTGACCTCTCCTCGGCAAAAGGAATATTCCTACCAAATTTCAAGTCTCTAGGTCTTATAGATCCAGAGATATCGTGATGAGTGACCTTTGCTTTTATATTTTTTATTTTCCATAGGGATCATTTATCAGGGCTCTTTATGACACTTTCTTGTTTTTTAAGGAATTCCGCGACAATTTATTCTCTTTAACCGAACAAAAATTAAAAAGATTGGCCAATCAAGAACAATTAAAATTTGAATAGAGAAAAAAAAATAATTCATAATTATTTATGATTCATTAAATATTATTATTAATTTAATACTCATAAGAGAATTTTATTTATTATTTATTGGCAGGAGATGTACAGCTTGTCTAACAAACTCTGATACATCTTTCGCTTAAATCTACTTTTCTTACACTAATTTTATAATTTATTATTTTATTTTAGTATTTCAACTTGATAGTTTATCTATATTTCAATCTATAACGCTAGTAAATACTTTCGTGGACTTTGGGTCGTTTCCCTAGTTTCAGCTTATCGCATATAGCAGATTCTTTTCAAATTTGGAGCTTATAGGAGCTACAGCTCGAAAATTTAAAAATTTAATTGTTGACACCCACCTCCGCACCGATTTTACAATAAAGCGATCACACGTTATATTTACAACTCAGTTTTGTTACGTTTATTATAAAGTCTTGCCTGTTCCACCAGAAGCACCCAAAAAAAGATATTACCTACACCTGCGTCAATACTGGAAAATATTTTATAACAGACGGATTGGTTGTCAAACATGTGTCAAAATAAATTTTAATTTAAATCAAAATCATTATGGAGTATTTATATCAAAATAATTTTCTCCGCCCTTTTAACATCGTTAGAGGATGAATTTCGATAAAATACGAAACACGTCTTCAACCAATTCTGTTAAAGAATATTTATGCGAAATTTGAAGTAGATTGAACAAAGGAATCATTTTTTTTTTTTTTTTTTATTGGAAATTTGAGTGCGTTTGACCTCAATCTTGTCTGATGGTAAACAATGATGAGGTCTAAGGTGAAGCACGCAAACTCAAATAATGCCTGTTCACTCTTGCCTTAAAAATCCCTAGGTTGTACGCATCGGGAAACAGTGACGCAGGAAGAGAATTCCATTCCTTTGCAGTTCTAATAATGAAAGATGATGCGAACCGCGAGGTACGAACCGGAGGAATGTCGACCACGTATGGATGGAACCCCTGCCCTCGTCGAGTTGTCCGATGGTGGAATGGTGCTGGGGGAATTAATTGATGCAATTCCTGTGCACACTCACCGAAATGTAACCTGTAAAAGACACACAGACTAGCAACCAGTCGGCGATGTTCGAGGCTCTGGAGCTGTCTTGAAGTAAGCATCTCATCACCAATGAGTTTTCTGGCACGCCTGTCGATAGCTTCCAGGGCTTCGAGCTGATACCGGGCGGAACCGTCCCACAGATGGCAACAGTATGACGACTCCATGCAGGAGCGGACTTGAGCTGTATAAAGTCTTAGCAGCTGGTCCGGTGTGAAATAGTGACGGACCTTGGAGAGGATGCCCAGTTTTTTTGAAGCAGCCTTAGCCCTGGATTCGATATAGCTTCCAAAATTGAGTTTGGACGATAAGTCTATACCGAGTAGTTCAAGGTGGTTCGTGACTGGAACAGGCACATTTCGGAAAGTGGGAGCCAAGTTAAACGGGCTCTTTTTAGCGGAGAAGAGACACGCCTGGGTTTTTGAAGCATTGAATCTTACTAGATTGGCATCACCCCAGTCGGAGACAGCCTGAAGAGTAAGATTGGCACGGTAGACCATTGCTTCTCTAAGATCGTCCACTTCAGTTTGTCTTGTTCTTGCACTGGAGAAGTATCTCTCCGCGACGGTGCTGTCATCTGCGTACCCAAAGATACCGGGCTTAAGCAGATCGTTTATGTGAAGCAGGAATAGCGTTGCGGAGAGAACAGATCCTTGGGGTACCCCGGCATTGATAGTCAATAGGTCAGACGTGTAGCCATCAACAACTACACGAATTGACCGTTCCCTCAAGAAATCGGAGATCCAAGTACATAGACTGGTGGGAATACCGTAAGCAGGAAGCTTCGCAATAAGACCATCGTGCCAGACCCCGTCGAATGCCTTCGAAATGTCAAGTGAGACAGCTAGGGCCTCACCATATTTATCGAGGGCTTCCCCCCAGAGATGTGTAGCGTACACGAGAAGATCCCCAGTAGAGCGGCGTTGGCGAAATCCGTATTGCCGATCACTGAGGAGATCATTATCTTCCAGGTAAGCCAGAAGGCGATTGTTGACAACACGCTCCATTACCTTGCAGAGGGTGGAGGTGATCGCGATTGGGCGGTAGTTTGCAGGATCAGCACGACTACCCTTCTTGGGTACGGGTTGTACGTTCGTGAGCTTCCATGCTTTCGGAACAGTCCCAGATCGAAAAGAAAGGCGATACAGACGTGTCAGGACTGGAGACAGTTCGGCTGCGCAATTTCTCAACACAATAGCAGGAATACCATCAGGACCACTGGCTTTGTTCACGTCCAGATTGCGTAGTGTTTTGAGAACCTCCTTTTGGTAAATGTGGATTTCAGGCATTTTGCATCCACAAGGAGGTAACTGAGGTGGAGTTTTATTACCAGCATCTAGACGAGAATTTTCGGCAAATAGAGAGGCAAATAAATTAGCCTTATCCAAAGCCGTGTGTGCCAGTGTTCCGTCAGGTTTCTGCAGGGGAGGAAGTGAGGAGCGACAGAAGTTTGCTTCAACACACTTCGCCAGGGACCAAAAAGCTTTACTGCCCGATGGATACGAAGCGAGTTTGGTTCCCACTCGGCCTATGTGGTTGAAGCGCGCTTTTTTGAGCACTTTTTTGTAGGACTTAGCTGCTGAGTTAAAGGCTTTCTTCTTATTTCGCGTATCTGGAGCTTTGCGATTTCTGGCTTCTAACCAAGCGTGGTATGCTGACTGTTTTATAGCCTCAGCTTTTGAGCAGACAGCATTGAACCAGGGTTGAGCTCTGATGCCAGAGGGCTGGTCGGAGAATGGAATATAATATTCCATCGCCTGTCCAATAACTTCGGCAATAGCGCCAGCGCAGCTCGACGGATCGCTTGAAGAAAAGCAGACTTGCAACCAAGGGTAAGATGCTAGGAAATGTCGCATCTCATCCCAATCCGCTGACTTGTATCGCCACACCCGCCTAGTTCTTCTAGGGTTGGAGTCGGGTGGAGGACACGTGAGGACGGACTTCACCAGACAGTGGTCAGAACTCCCAAGAGGGGCCGAAACAGACACCTGGTATCGGTCCGGTTCAGTCGTCAGCAGAAGGTCCAGGCAATTTGCTGTGTGGTTCTCAACATCCGGTACTCGAGTCGCCTGGTTAACCAGCTGGGAGAGGTTCATGGTCAAGGCAAGCTTGTACGCCTCTCTACCAGCATGGTCAGTTTTCTGGTACGGGAACAACCATTGTTCATGATGGGCATTAAAGTCCCCCAGAAAGACGACTTGCGCAGTGGGGTACCTTTGTTGAGCCACGTCGGCAGCCTCACTTAGATGTTGGAAAAGCCTTGTTGTCTCCTGGTCTCCGCTATGCGAACGGTAGACACCAACATAAACAATTTGTTCTATGCCGGTATCCACAAGCACCCAGATAGATGAGGAAGAGGGATCCTCCAGGTTACGGAGACGTTTGCAGCAGATGTCATCGCGCACAAAGAAACAAACCCCAGCTCTGGGACGAAAATTGTGCTCCAGGATGTAACCTGGGTAGTGGAGGTATGACGTATCGGCAGGGGTTGTGATTTGCGTCTCGGTAAGCAAGAGCAGATGCGGCTTGGCAGTCTCGAGATGGTGATGAACTGGAAGGAGATTAGAGTGCAGACCTCGGATATTCGTGAGGTGCACTTTAAGCGAGAGGCCGTGCATCCGCTGCAGATTCCTCAACTTTTTATTTCTTTTTTTCATTGTGAATTTGAAGGGCAAGAGGGAAGGAAAGGCGAAAAGTGGCAGTTACGTGAGGCGCCAGCCAGACTCCACCAGAAGTCACAATACTGCCGCCCGGTGGGGAAAAACCTGGCTGGAGACCGCGGGGACGCCCGGACCCCCCCAGGGCCGGCTGTCGAGGCCACTCATCCGGTTGCCAACCGGCCCGACAGAAGCAACCCTGGGATTATGCGCGCGATGGCGGAGCAGCCTTTCGCAGGTGGCTAATCTGCAATTGGGCTCCCAACTATCGGCGGGCGGCCAGCGGAAAACCGTTTCTCCGGATCCCGCTGCTCTCCAGAACCAGGCACCGCGGACGGCAACACTGTGAGCCTGGATGCGGCACACCGGTAGGCGCAACTACGTAGACCCACCTTCCGTAGGGCTACTCAGGGTTAGCAGGGTGGAACGCGCGAACGCTTGGCACCTTGATTTATACCTTGAGGGTGGTGACCAGCCACGGCCGAAGCCTACCACCGGAAAGAGTGTCGCTCTTTAGCACCACCCAGGGGTCACGTGTAGGGTCTCGAGGGTAAAGCCTACGGACGCGAGCGACAATCGACCCCCAAATCATGTTGTCCCATACAAACTTTGCCCCCCCTTTTCAACCCCTTAGAGGCAGAATTTCGTAAAATCCGTTCTTAGCTGACCTTTACTCGGTAAAAGGAATATTCCTACCAAATTTCAAGTCTCTGCGCCTTATAGTTTCAGAGATATCGTGATGAGTCAATGTATACGTGGAAATCTCTTATATATATATAGATATATATATATATATATATATATATATATATATATATATATATATATATATATATATATATATATATATATATATATATATACATATATATATATAGATTATACCTATTAATCAAAGTGCTCATAAAAGAGTATTATTGACTTTTTTATCCAACATTTTACAGGTAAACGATAAATAGAACTTTAATAACATTCGTGTTGGAAAGATTGTTATCCTTAACACGACAAATACGGTCAAATTTATATTCTGAAATAGTTACTCAGCTAACATGAAAAAGCTTTTAGGAGGCGAATGCAATCGGGTATCAGTTAACGCAACCCTACTTAATAATTTAAACAGAAGGCAGAAGTAAAAAAAAAAAAAAAAAAACTGAAAAGTTGTTTTCATTTTAACAATTATTTTTTAAAATTAAATAAAGATACGAGTACCTCATCTATTTGTTTGATATTGAAAGTTTTAATAGAGTATAAGATAGTATAAGACTCTTGAATGTAAGTTCCAAACTAAGTGTTATTATATTATAAATTTTGAAATGAGAACAGTACAACAACAAACAACCACCAAAGATTTTTTTAAACTGTCGCCAACAGAATCTGTTTATTCACGCGTTCATTTCTTTTTTAAGTTTTTACCAACCAAAAGCAATATTTCAGAGACAAGTTAATAATTAGAGAACTGTTGGTGGAATGTCAAATTGTTATTTTATTATTTACAAAATAATTAAAATTGTACCCGTATCAAATGATATCTATTCCAGTGATTCTCAACCTTTTTTTGTTGCGGCACATATTTAACGATTTCAAAATTTGGCGGCACACAAAGAAAAAGATAAAAATTATTTACTTACTACAACACACTGCATAAATAGTTTATGACAAAAATTTTAAATATACGAAATAAACGAATATATACTACAATAATAACTAAACGTTTATAAAGGAAATATTTTTCATTTTAAATGATATAATTTAATAATATTAACATTATTATATATTTGCAAAATTTGGCGGCACACTTTTGAAATTTGGCGGCACACAAAAGTACCGCGGCACAGTGGTTGAGAATCACTGATCTATTCAATTATATCGAAATAATTTATTTCAATGTTTTTTTTTTTTTTTTTTTTTGTAAAAACTACAGCTAAACTAAAATGTATTATTATATAATATTAGCACGTATTCATAATTATAGATAGCTAGAATTAAGGTTTTAATAAAGTTTTGAAATACTATACTCATTTTAATTTCTTTTATATAATTGCAATGCATATTTTAAGTAAGTTGAGGAAAAACAGTCAGTGTAAATTGCAGCGCTGTTAATATTTACACTACGTTTGCAAATTGTTTCTCTATTTTTCTTTCAGTGATTTAATTTTATGTTTCCCATTTATATAAAATTGACGCAAACTTTGTTCTTTCCGCTATTTTACTTAAATCAAAAACTAAAATGATGTTTATTATGGGGCGTCATTTGAAAATAGTTTATTTATTTATAAAAGGCTTACTACCTAAACTTATAAAATACATACATATATACCAAATATTACAGACAGTAAGTTCAATTTAAAAATAAACACAACACATCAGGACTAATAGTAGGTATTTAGGTTAAAAAAAGACAATTCTTATAAAACTAAAATTAGGACAACTAAAATACTTTGCAGTAATTTGCTTGGCTTATCTTATTTTTTCGTCAATATATTTCAAAAACTTTAAATCTGGTTTATAGGAAAAATTAAGGTAATTATTAATAAAACTGAAAAAGCTTTTTGTATTGAAATTTAGCCTAAGCTTAAAATAAATCGTTTAAAGGGCATTGACAAGTATAAAGACAAGGACACAAAGTCAGTTGGATCGACCGGGCTTAAGAAGTATCACGTAGACTTTACTCATCTTTGCAATTCTTACTGACACCATTAATTTAATACAACGGTGTATTGTATGGAATTGTAACTTTACACCTTAATTAAGATCCTAAGCCAAGTTGTTAAAAACTTCGAAAGATAAAAACGGGTACATATATACGACAAACTCGTCAAAAATTATATCGTGGTATATACAAGTTATCTTTGAAAAAGATACGCAAATTACTTATCCGTGAACGAAGAAATTTAAGAATCTTTGCTTACTCTTTAACTCGCTTGTTGCAGAGGATAGAAAGATTCTTACGTAATATGAGTATCTGAAACGTAAGTGCACTTTTTATTTGGTTCCCATGACAGATCACTTCGTTCGGTATATAATCTGACACTATTAATTCATCTTCATGTCTTATTCGGTTGCTGTGCCAGTTTTTTTTATTATTAATTTTAAGGACCTTTTTGGTTTGTAGATTAAATTATGTTAGACTTTTATTATGGTCATGACGTTCGACCCTTCGCCAGTGCCATATCCTTGGTCCATCAGGAACTTTTTCTAATCCTGCGAGTAGACCAAATATAAGGTAGCCAGCGTTTTCTTGTAATTTTGCGCACTAAGGCGGTCATTTTTTTTTGCTACTAACTAGATTATTATATTTTTGTAGTTTATTGTTAATTGCCGTTATAATACTTTTCTCTTACCAGCGGACACAAGACATATACAAGAAAATAAGGAATTGAAAATTCGAAATATATGTCCAATAACTACTTATACAGTATGGCTTTAATTTTAAATAGACAAAGATCGCGTATTTTTAAAGCGAATTAGTATTATTTTAAGTTTTTAGGGTTTCGTAGCCAAATGGCAAAAACGGAACCCTTATAGATTCGTCATGTCTGTCTGTCTGTCCGTCCGTATGCTACTGCCACTTTTTTCCGAAACTATAAGAACTATACTGTTGAAACTTGGTAAGTAGAATTATTCTGTAAACCGCATTAAGATTTTTACACAAAAATAGAAAAAAAAAACAATAAATTTTGGAGGTTCCCTATACTTAGAACTGAAACTTAACAATTTTTTTTTTATCAAAACCCATACGTGTGGAGTATCTATAGATAGGTCTGCAAAAATGATATTGAGGTTTCTAATATCATTTTTTTCTAAACTGAATAGTTTGCGCGAGAGACACTTCCAAAGTGGTAAAATGTGTGACCCCCCCACCCCCTGTAACATCTAAAATAAGAGAATGATAAAACTAAGAAAAATATATGATGTATATTACCATACAAACTTCCACCAAAAATTAAAAATTGGTTCAAACGACTCTCTTGTTAATAATATAGTAAGTAATGTTTTTTTTTTTTTTTTTTTTTAGTATAAAAAAAAAGAGACTTATTAAAACGTCGATCAAAGTTACAACGAACTACAAGAACTTTTATATGATGTTACTTGCTGCTACGGAACTCTTCATGGGCGAGTCCAACTCGCACTTGATTATTTAAGTTTGTTTTCGGAATTATTCATAAATATATATCCTGAAATAATCAGGGAATGTCGCTTAATCACGTGACCAAAATATATTTCCAGGTATTTTACAGATAATAATAAATATATCATAACTCCAACTAACTTTACTCAGAAGTATCAAAATCTCGCATAGAATATGCAATTATGTTTTTGTATGAACGACGCCAACCATAACTCCTAACTTTCTAACCAGCTGTTGCTACGAGTAGTATAACAGTTGAGGCGATAGTAAAGCTCTTACTTTACCACAAATATAGCTCTAAGTTCGACTTCTTGGTACATGAATAAATATAAAATATAGTATACATCTTATATTTTTAAATTTTCCATAATTATGTTTTTTCTCAATTCGGTTCATCGTCAACTTTAAAATGAATTATTTTACAGAATTACAAAGATAAAATGTAATTATTCGAAAACGCTGCGCTATTTATATACTACTCAAAACAAAATAGGGCCCACCCTGTTTTTTTGCTGTGTTGTGAAAACTTTTCACTATTTTATCTTTTTATGAATAAGTATGTATCAACAAGGTGTATGGACTTTTTTTAAACATAAACTTTGGAAAAATTAGTTATTTTATGCAAATTATGCAAAATTAACGGTTTTAGAGAAAATTTACACAAATAAGCAACAAGACAAAAGTTTCGATATAGCCTTTATTCTTAAAAAATACCAGTTAATTTTGGGATTAGTAGCGTGTAGGGCCCCCTCTGCTCCGTATGCACTCTCTGAGCCTATCTGGGACACTTTCAATCAAGTGGGTTATGTTTTCTTCCGGCAATTGCTCCCAACAAACTTTAAGAGCGTTTATGAGGTCTTGTCGGCTGTTGATTTTTTTTTTTTTTATGTGTTAGTTGAATAGGCAAACTGGCAGACGTGCCACCTGATGGTAAGTGGTCGACGTCGCCCATGAACATAAACTAGTTTACCTGGAACTAGCCCAGCCAACTCATTTATGTGTTGCCTATCCTGAGACATATGATGTTAAGTTTCGGTGCCAGTAATTACACTGCCTGTCTTGCCCTTCTTTCCGAAACACAGCAAAGCTGTTTCACGGAAGAAATAAGCAAGATGGTGGTACCCATGCAGCCGGGAGCGCGGCACAGCGCATCCCTCCCACCGGTTTTGATGTTGCTGTAATTTGCCTTGAGGCTTCTTTTTAATTGACCCCATAGATTTTCTATCGGATTAAGGTCGGGGCTCATGGCTGGCAACGGCAAAACTCTAATATTGGCATCAGAGAGTGCTCTTTGAGTGATGCGGGCTGTATGCGGGCGGGCATTATCTTGCATCAACACGAAGTTCTCACCTATTCTTTGTGAAAATGGGATCACGTGAGGCCGGATTACATGTTCGACGTAGCTAGCAGCAGTCACGGTACCTTCATCAAGAATTACCAGCACGGTTTTGCCTTTCTGATTTATTTATTTCAAGTTTTATGTAGCTTGTACTACTATGTATAAATATTAAAAAATATAATTATTATAATTATTTTTGAATAGGCTGTAAACATCTGCCTATGGTCGGTTGCTAAGCAACGATTTGTTGGTAAACATTCCATATCGAATTTGGCTTAAGTATAGTTTTCTCTCTCACGCCGTCATTCAACAATACAAAATTCAAATTATAATAACTTACTTTAACAAAGTAAAAGTGAGTCTCGCGATTTTGATGAAATGAAGACTAAATATTAGCTCAACATATGCTTTATGATTTTCATTCCGCTTCTGATTTTCTAACATTCACTCAATACTTTGGCTGTGACATATATTCAAACGAACAGACAGGCAAATTATTCTAAAAATGATAGAAATATATAATTAGTGTTTTTAGACCCCTACAAATATTATAGTCAAAAATTCTGAATAAAACCAGAGACGTAATATTTACAATTTTAATATATTCATAGATATGCAGTTAACTATGTGTATAGCATACCAATAGGTTGTTTATTTTGAAGCATGTTAATACTTATCATTAAATAGTAACAGTATAAAACTAAGGAGTTGGCGGATTTTCATGTACTTATCATAATATCTAAAAGTACTACCTATTATAAAATTCTTGTTATTACGAAGATCATTTATTGAAGTTAGTAAAAAATACATCGTGAGTCAAGCAAGCCGTCTAGTACAGATTATAGTGGTGGTCATAGTATACATAAATTGAGTGCGGATTTTCTATTCAGTTATTTATTTTGAAAGTTTTATTTAACAAAGCAATATAAATGAGGACAAAGCATTGATTGAAATTGAATTTAACTATAATCCTATTAAGCCAGTTTCGCTCGTTCCTACGCGTCCACGTAATACTTTTCTAGGGTTCCGTATTCAAAGGTGCTAAAGAAATCGTGTATCTAAGTCTCTGCTGTCCATTCATCCCTCAATGACAGGGCTGAATGTTTTGAACTTTAATACGAAATTACTGCAATGAAACTTGTTTTTATTTTTATTCAAAATAGGCTTGCGCTTGACATAAATCTTTCATTGGTCGGAATTTATTTTCATACAAAAAACTCATTCTCTCTTTTCTTTAAAATGCACAAATTACGAGTCACAGGAAAGATGAATACTGTGAAGATGTTAACACTAGCGTTTTGTATGACAAACGTTTCCTTCGAAATATATAGGTATACACGCAAGAATGTCACTGCTCCAGGTGTCTCGCCGTTTTTGAAGAAGAATGAAGAGTATAAGATAAATAATAAGAGGAGAATATAATTAATATAGGATAAGGTAATGATCTTCTTGAACGCATATTCAATGTACGAATATAATTATGTTCTAAATAAAATAGAGTTAGCAGTAATGATAAACTTTAATTTTTTCAGTTTGATATTCGTAACCACATAGTCGGTTACATTTTTTATCAGACCATGATACAATTCTTCTAAAGACAAAAGATACCATCTTTCACAATAACCCATTTATTTATTTATTTAGTTATGCTTAAGCGTGTATCGAGGGTATTATCAGTACACTGCGTCCTCTTGACTGACTTTTTCCGTCTCCGTATAAAAGAGAAAATGCGGCTTGTGATGGAATGGGAATAGTGTGAGATGTGATCTAATCACAGACACCGAAGGGACTTTCAAACCTTCAACACTAGTTTAAAAAAATAACGTTTAAATGTTGTATGATATTACGGATCCCTTCGTGTGCGATTCTTACTTGAACTTGGCTGATTTTCAAAGCACACGTCATCCGTTTGAAATGAACAAAGTCTGGATTTCCATTTGACACGGTGGATAAAGTTCTTTGTCGTTTGAACTGTCACTGTAGAAGCATAAGTTAATAAATTGTACCATCACTTTTTTACTTACTTTATATAATGAGAATTCACAATAATGATAAGCTATTTTATCGATTTAAATATACACTATATATTTATTTTTATTGTTCCGTTTTGTATATTATAATGTTTCTATTTTTTTCCGAAAAATTCGGGGTTGACAGTGTTTCTTCACTGTTAAGATCGATGCGAATTTTAAACAAATTATGCTCTTAACAACTAAGCATAGCTAATCCATCCGTCTAGTATCGATTCACAAATTTCATTCACTGAGCACTCTTCGTCTACTATACTAACTACCTATACTAACCTATACTGTATAAATAAAATACGATTTTTACTAAACAAATAATATTTGTAAATTATTTTGTGTTTGTTCACGATTCACAATGTACAATACGTAATTATGATAATCGTTCTGGTATAGTGGCGCGAGTAGTTGTCCGCTTGGGGCAGACACACTTGTATGTGTATTTGTACAAATATTTGTTTCCGGTGCGGATGTCAGTCCTTGTCCTTCCCACCATGATTGGAGAGCACGTAAAGCTGTCAGTCCCGGTCGTTATCATAGACACCTGATGATCGTTACTCATGGTAGCGAAATTATCCCTCAACCTGCGGTGGAGCAGCGAGATGGATTAAACTCCAATTTTTCTCCTATATGGAGAAGAGGCCTTTGCCCAGAAGTAGGATGCTTACAGACTGATTCAACTGTGCACGATTCAAAACTATTCAAAATAACAAGGTCTCTCTTGTTTAATGTCTCTCTTTGTTTATTAAATCTTTATTACACACACAATACAATTTAAGACATAAGATTCAATTAATTACATGAGAAAGCGGTCTTATCTCTTTTAGGCAGCCTTTTTCAATAGCAACTTTATACAAATACAAAAATATTCATATTTCTAATAGTAAAATGAAATATAATATTAAGCTTCTACATAGACGGAATCAACGGACAACCTTATCTGTAGTATTTGTTTGGTGTCTATCGTATTTTAACTTTGAAGAAAACCCATACGAAGAATGAGGATCGGTCGATCATTGGGCCAAGATAGGCAGCTGATCCTCGAGCATCGACCGAGAATTAGATTTTTCATTGGGCCAAGGCTGGCTGGGTATCGGATGTTAACATCGTCCCAAGCCTGGTAACCGAGCATCGGTCGAGGATAGTAACCAAGAATCGGCCGATAGTCAGTGAGGATCGGCCGAGGATAGCCAGTAAGGATCGGGCAAAAATAGTGGCCGGTTGCTCACCAAATGTGCAAAAATAAAATTAAAGTTATAATTATAATTTATAATAGTAAAGAAAAAAAATATATTTATAATAATTATAAATAAAATTATATTAAAACTATACTTATACAAAATGTAACTAACTAATTAGTTGCTATTGAATACAAATAGATAACTTTAGAGTGAAATGAAATTTTATATTAATTATAAAAAAATTTAGGTTAAGAAACGGCTGATGTGATATTTAGAGTACATGCGCAGAAGTAAATTCATCACATCATCGGCCGAGGATAGACTGATGATCGTATGTCGCTAGTAAGAGCATCGACCGGTGACCAACGGTGTACCAGCCATAGGGCGATGATAGAGTACCCATGCTCGGCCTAGCATAAGTAGCCTAGTCTTGGCCGATCATTGTTTTTTTTTTTTTTTAAATCAATTCCTTTAAGTCAGGATCACTTAGCTGTTTACGCTTTTCTGAATCATCTTTAAAATATTACATGTAAATACATGTGAAAAAAAAATGATATTTTATTATATATGATACAGATTTTTTATTAAACTTCGTTGACGGAAAAATATGACACATCAACTTCTTGAGGACCTTTTAATATTGGATTTTACATTATTATTGGATGAGTGATAGGCAATACGTGAACTAAAACAATAGACTTAGGCATTTGGAATTTTGCACAATTATATGTTAAGTGTAATATAAAACATTTTTTACTATTATTATTATATTATTATTATATATTCTTTATTGTACACCATACAGAAAATGAAATAGTACAAAAAAAATTATGAGATATATCAAAAATGCACAAAAAGGCGGCCTTATCGCTCAATAGCGATTTCTTCCAGGCAACCTTAGGGTTGGAATTTAAGAAGAAATAGGTAGGTGGTGTATAATAAACATACAATAAAAATATACAGTAAACCTTAGATTAATATATATCTATATAAATATAATATATACGTAAATAATAAAATATATACATGAAATACTATAAATATATATATAATATAATAATAGTATATAATATAGTAAATAAATATATAAATATATATATATATATATATATATATATATATATATATATATATATATATATATATATATATATATATATATATATATATATATAAGTATATATAATATATAAATATATAAGTACAATTATGTCATATTAAGAGATAGATAATAATCTTTTACAAGTTTTTTAAATGTTGTAATACTCTGAGCCTTACGAATATGTAGGGGTAGAGCATTCCACAAAAGAATAGCCTGAACAACAAATGAGCGGTGGTACTATTTGGTCTTATGTACAGGCATTCTAAGAGTCAAGTTTTCGGACGAACGTAGCACTTTACTGTGATCTCCAATGAATTCAAACTTGTCCTTCAGGTATGGAGGACTGGTTGGATTAAATAATACACAGTACAGAAGTGAAAGGATGTGTAGATTCCGGCGAAGACGGATAGGTAACCATTTGAGCTTAGAGCGAAATTCAGAAACGTGGTCGAATTTGCGTAACCCAAACACGAACCGGATGGCAAGGTTTTGAAGCCGCTCAAGTTTATTAAGTTAATCTTCAGTTAGGTTAGTATAGCTTGCGTCAGCGCAGTCAAGGACGGACAGAAGGAGAGATTGTGCTAACATAGTTTTAGTTGAAATGGGTAGAAAAGATTGCAAACGCCTCAACGAGCTTATAGCCGCAAATGTCTTTTTACTTAATTCCTTTATATGATTGGTCCATGATAAGTTCGGGTCTAAGTAAATGCCTAGATTCCTTACAGAGGTACAGTAAGGTATTACAAAAGTACTATACGCAACAGAAGGAAGATTTTTCCAGTCAATTCTCGATATCATACTATTGCTACCGATGACAATGGCTTGCGACTTACAAGGATTAATTTTGAGTCCAAAGGATTTACTCCATTGATATATTGTTTCTAAGTCATTGTTAGTGGTTATAACAGCAGAAGAAAGATTACCGAGACTTGACTGAGTATAAATTTGCAAATCGTCTGCATACATATGGTAGAGAGAAGTTATTTTTTTGGATATAGAATTTATGAAAATGGCAAACAATAAAGGAGACAGCACGCCACCCTGAGGTACGCCAGCTCGGACTTCACACCAAGAAGAGAACGAGTCGTCGATTTTTATTCTCTGTTGGCGCTCTCCGAGATAGCTTTGAAACCAACCCAGCACGGATGGAGATATGTTAAAAGTACGTAAGAGACCTAGCAATATTTCATGATCGACAACATTAAAAGCATTGCTAAAGTCAAGCAGAGTAAGAACTGTAAGTTGTTTGTTGTCCATACCCCATCGAATGTCATCAGTGACTTTAACCAATGCAGTGACCGTACTATGACCAGGACGAAAACCGGATTGAAAGGAATTTAGAAGAGAATGTTTAATAAGGAAGGAATTTATTTGATTATAGACTATTACTATGTAAAACAACATCCACGGGCTCATATATGACTGTGCCTTTTTGTATATCATGCAGTTTCAAATTGCTTATCCAATTGGTTTTTTTTTAACTTCAGATCAGCAGTCCTAAGGCTGACTAGAAAAGCTAAGGTGTAGTCCGGCGCTGACTTTTTGTTCCGAGTACGTATTATTATTATTCATTATAGAAATTAGTAGGTATTATGTTTATTCTTATTATATTTTAATTTTTCTCGAGTATAGGCGAAGCTGAGCTATGGCCTAATTAGTGGTCTTCATCAGTGAGGAAACTCTACGTTCTTAGTCTCGTTTTGCAGTTCCATAAATCACTAACTTATGTCAAACCTACCCGTCGAAGAAGTAAAGATACAATAGTTCGCTCATTCAAGATACGTACAGCCTTTGTTAGAAGGCAATATATTGCCCAGTCCACTTACTTGTATAATAGGGTTAACAAAATACTTAACATATACCTACCCTATGCAATGTTATAAATACAAAAGAAGCTTAACTAAATGGTTGGAATCTCTTGAATTGCTAAAATTAGCTTGTAATCGTAATATGTGGTAGCAACTCATACGACGTACAATGATAACCTGTATAAGCTTTATTTAAAAATCAAAGATAAACTCACACTCAATCACATACGTACTCAAACATTCATGGGAATACACACATAACACAAACACACACTAACACAGATTGAATGTTAAGGTTTAAATTTTACTCGTAAGTATAACTATAATTTTAGTCATCCGTAAGGGAAGTAGCGAGTCATTCCCAATACAAGTGTCTCTGACAACTTACTGGGAAGACTCGGTGATAAATTGTAACAAAGATTATAGAAATATATTATAAAAAAAAAAAAAAACTTTTATTATTGTTTTTTTTTTGCATAAATTCCTGCGAAATCCAGCCAGATACACGTCAAACATTCTATAAAAGTTCAACTATTACATTTAAACAATATTTTAAATTACAATACGAAACGTATACAGACATTTGAAGTATTCATGTAACTATTTTATTTACAGTCGTAATAGTTTGTATAGTACTCTTAACTTTACATTGTAGTACAGTTGCTAACTGACGTTGGTAACGTAAAATCGCATTGTAATTAACAATGAATTTTGCTTGGTTCAACCCGTTTATGCCATTTTATTAGGATTTGCTATAGTGTACCTTTAATACTTGACTCACGCCATTTTACGACAGTTTACTACTCTGATCCAAAGATGGTATTGTGGTGTTATAATGCTTAAAATACTCCTCAATAAAAAAAATTTACACAAATTGTTTTTAAAATTTTGAGCATTATATTCTAAGATTTATTATTAAAAATAAAACATACTAACAATTTATAAGCATTATGAACATATTTTCTTCGAAATTTATATCGATATCGATTATTATGATGATGTGTATCGTAATAAAATACATAGTAGTTGAAACTACTGTGGACTCGTAAAGTTTTAAGATAAAGTGTAATTTTCTGTAGTGTGGCAAATAACAAAGTCTCGGCGGTTTCTTCTTTTGCCCCAGAGCATCGGAGACTGATTAACAACAACGCTTCGGAATCTTGGCAGCATTTTTTTATCCTGTTTATTTTTAGTTAACTGTAATTTGCGGTTTGACTACGTACGGAGAATTTTCGTGTTTAATGGTTTAATGATGGCTAAGGAAATCTTGTTGCTAAGAGTAATTATTCATTTACAAATCTTTACAAAGTAAATTATTGTATTTTTTTATTAAAACTTAATTACAATATATATAATTATTTTTTTATATAAGTAACAAAAATACGTGCATTATTCTGCTCCTGAGAGTTAAAGCGGAATCTATTACAGCTTCAAATTTTGAAAAAAAAATGAAAACTAATTATTTACGGAGAGTTTTGGTATAAATAATGTCCGCATGGAATGGTGCCAAGAATGCTGGCAGCATATCCCCGTTACATTGCGATTCCAATTCTCTGGGCAAAAAATGCTAGCCCTCCTGACACCAGTGGAGGCTATGAGACACGGGATCAACTTTTTTAGTTTTTTTTTTTTTTAAATCTGGTACTCATTGGTCCAAGTGTTTCGATTACAAACGACACAAATACGTAATTTGGGATAAGTGACGAATATTTGTGTCTTTTAGTCATTTCAGCTTTTTCCCCAGCGGCTCCCGCTCTTAAAGCTGTCTTCCTGATGAAGCTAATTTATCGCGTAGGTTGCATTCCACAAAAGCACCCGTCTTCTTTCTCAGGAAATCAGTGTTAATCCATCAGGTATCTTGCCATCGTCTCGACTAATTCCAGTAGGCTTAATAAGAGCAGGAACGATCTACGACCACTATCGAAGTGGCAAGAACTATTTTAATGGTTTCATTCAGGGAACTGTGGCGGGAAAACCTACCTGAACTATTGTTGCAAGAAAGGCCGTATAGTCAGTAAAAATCCATTATTTCCGTACGGAAATCTGTGAATAAAGCATATTGGTGAACGAAAACTTTCATTGTCTAAAATTGGCCCGTTTTTTACCGAATTGCGTGTGACCAGTGACCCGACTCTTTGTTTCATAAAGCTAAAAAAAAAAAAAAACATATTTATTTAGAAAAAACGTTTACATGTAATAATACCGTTGTTGGCACATCCTTTTAGGTAAGTAATTTACCTGTGTCAGGATGTCCCGCTCTTCCATAGAAAAGTTATACAGTTAAACTTAATATTATTACAAAACATTTAGACACAAAAAAAAGAGTGTTTACACATGTATGATTCTGCGTTTACGTCTGTGTATGTGTGTGTTTCTATATGTGTGCGTGTAGGTCTGTTCGTGTGCGCATGACTGTGTGTGTGTGTGTGTGTTTGTTTGTTTGTTTGTTTTGTGAATTTTTAGGTTATTACTTCAAGTAAAGCCTCAGTGTCTTCATAACTTAGTTTTGTAAGCCATTCGATTAAGGATTTTTTAAGTTTGTAATTACTCAAAGAAAATATTTTTAGCAAGTTGTTTATGTTCTTGTATACATAAATCGATTTTTTAGTGTATTGTTGACAAGCAAATTTAGTTTTAGCAATAGATGTTTCAATTATAATGTTTAATCTTCTTTTTGTTTTAGTGCTAACATCTATAGTCGCTGTTTTATGCGTATTTAGTATCATCTGTAATATATATAGCTTTCTCACACTCAATATCTTATTTATGGAATATAGCTCTTTTGTAGGAAATCGGTAAGATTTGCTGTACATAACCTTTAACAACGCCCTTTGACTACGTTCTAGTTCAAGAAATTTAATTTTTGATGCTCCTCCCCATACTGGGATGCAATAGGAAAGTAATGATTGAGCAAGGGCTGTATAAACTTGGTTTAGAACTTTTTTTGTCGCTACATGTCTTAGAGTCTTAAAGATAAAAATGAGTTTTCTAATTCTGCCAGATAAGAGTTCGATATGAGAATGCCAAGATAATCTTTGGTCGATAATTATGCCTAAATATTTGGTTGAATCTACTTTATCAATGGTAGGACACGTACATATTATACTATGCTCGGTACAGTGATGTATTTTTAATTTTGATGATAAAGGTTGAGTTTTTTTATTTATTGAGAAACAGATATAACTTGTCTTATTAGTGTTGAGTGTTAGAAAGTTAGACCTAAGCCAGCCAGATACTTTTCTTAAGCCATTTTCAGCAGTACAGTGAACCTCTTTCCAAGTTTTACCACGAAAAACTATTGCTGTGTCATCTGCATATGAATAGATATGTCCCCCATCTATTTTAAAATCACATAGGTCGTTTATGTGTATTAAAAACAATGTAGGTCCTAAGACACTACCCTGTGGTACTCCGTAAGTTATTTCAATGTCAGTACTGGTATATTCCCCTATTCTTACACGCTGGGTCCGACCACTTAGATAGTCCCTCAACAAATTAAGCTGATTTCCTCTAACACCAATACTCTCCAATTTTTTTTAAAGGATGGGAATTGATACTGTATCAAACGCCTTTTTTAAGTCAAGAAAGACAGCTAGACACTTATTTTTAAGATCAAGTTGTTTGACAATGTGTGAAGTTAAGTCTAGAATCCTGCATACATCCTGCGTACATTTGCATTTCCTGAAACCATATTGCGAAGTCAACAAAACGTTAAACTTATTGAGGTATTGAATTAGTTTATTATTAATTAATTTTTCCATTACTTTTGAGATACCCGTTAAGACTGAAATTGGTCTGTAGTTATTTATTTGAACTTTATCTCCGTTTTTATATACAGGAGTGATTATAGATTGTTTCATGAGTAGAGGAAAAATACCTTTAGTAAAACAGAGATTTGCTAAATAAGTTAGAATGGGAACAATTAGGTCTTTTGATTTCTTTAAAAAATTTGTAGGAATATTATCATGACCAGAAGCACTATCTGACTTTAAGTTCATAATGATTGAACTAACCTCTTCGTGATGTAAAATAACAAAAGATGACAATTGAATTTTATCATTAGATATCTGTGTTTGTTTGTTATTATGTAAAGATAAGTTTTTAGTTTTTATTTCTTTAGCAAGGTCGGGTCCAACATTAGCAAAGAAGTTGTTAATAGCATTAACTGCCTTTACAGGATATTGATCAATATCTAGCAATTGTGAATTAGTTGTTTTAGATTGTTTTAAATTAGTTATGTTTTTTATATTATTCCACAGAACTTTTGGATTAGTATCTAATAATAATGTCCTTTCATATTTACGTTTTAGTTTTTTAATTAAATTGTTACAGAAATTGCGATACCTTTTAAATGTTATTTTAAGTATTTCACTGTCAGGATTAGACTTTAGTTGTTTTTGCATTTTAGTCCTGTTTCGTATGCAGCGTAAGATACCTTGAGTTATCCATGGTTTTATGGTTCTTTGTGTTGTAGGTACTTTTCGGATATGTGTGTTTTCTTGTAAAGATTCCGTAATTTTAGTAGTAAGAATTTCAAGTAAGCTATTTGGGTTTTCACAAAGTAGTAGAGACGATAAATTTTTATTTTCGAGCGTTATAAGAGCCTTGTCTAAATCGATGTATGTTTTTGTCTTGTAAGCCTCACTAGTAAACTTTACTTTTGTCAGACTACAGAATGCCATAAGATGGTCTGTAATAGATGTGTTGAATACCGCTATACTAGCATTTATCTTTTTCCTATCTAGTTTTAACATGTAGTGGTCTAAGCAGCTATTGTTTCTAGTTGGTAACACATGTCCTGGTAACAGACCAAACGTAGACAGCATATTTAGATAAGAATGTCTATTTTTAAAATCAGTGGAGTTTTCATTATTTTTTTGGATTATATTTATATTTATGTCACCGGTTACAATAATATTTTTATAAGTTTTGATGGTATCGAGATGGATTCTAAGACGTGACTCAATAAATTTATCAGTATTGGTGTTAGAGGGTGATCTGTATACACCAAGTATGATATGGTTAAACATTTCAATCTGTAAACATGATGCTTGATCTAATTTGATTTCTTTTATTATAGGATTAAGATTATCCTTGATAAACACTACTACCCCATCATTTTGATTGAGACAGTTTGATGTAGAAAAAGATATGTAATTATTTAATTTAGGTACGCTTTTACTGTAGTCCAGCCAACATTCTGTAAGTATTATGATGTCAGTTTCATGTTTTAAGTTTGTTAGAGTTATCTGTAAGTCATCGAAATTTTTATATATACATACTTCGTATGTTTTGCGTAACGATTGTTAAGTCTTTTTTATTTATAGTTATATGCTTACTTAAGTTTTCGATATCGCAATTTATCGACGTAGCGACTTCAGTTTGATCCATCTCTTTCAGAGTTAATAGTGTACTATCCATTTTGAAGTGTTCTCAGGTTTATGTATGTGTAGCAAATATTCGTAGTAAATATCCGATTATAAAAGAACTTACAATATTTTAGGTGGAAATTAAAATTTTTGATTATTAGCAACATTTTATGCTTAACAATTGTGGTAGTCCAAAATGTCAACATAGATTTTATAGGTAAAGTTTGCATTAATTTCTGTGGCGCAAGTAGTAAATTGATAAAGGCGAGTGTTGTTGATAGTTTGTGAATGTAAATTGAAGAGTGTGAGTTTTGGTAAAAGTGTACGTTCATTGATGTAAGTGTGAGTAATTTAGGTTTGCGTGTGATAAGATTTTTAACAAACAGATAGCAATAGGAACAAAGTAAGAACATAAGTGTGCTTAACACTATAATAACTAGGCATAGTCAGGCTTCTTGTTGTAGTCTTTGAATTTGGGATTCGTTATTTATCAGAATTACTCAAGAATTATCGTCTTTTCTTACATATACTTTCCCATAAGACGTCCAACAGTATTTATATAATCCCGACTTAATAAGTCCTCTCCCCAGAAAGTATAGTCGGGAGGCTTTCGCAGTTAAGTTTTCCGAAATGAAAACAGGCGTGTCTACTTCACTGCGTAGTCCTAGATGTTTTGCACATATTTTCGTCTTATTTTTAATATTGAAAGACTTACTCATTTTAAGGAAGTTATTTTTAGTTATTGTGGACAAAGTTTCTATTATTATAGGTGTACTTCTCTGACCTTCCTTTCTTTGACGTACTCTATATATATCTCTTATTTCCGACCTATTTAATTCACTCCCAATATTTTTCGACATGCAAGTAACCATGTCGAGCAAGTCCTCTTTAGTTTCTTTATTGTTTCTCGGCACGTTCTTAATTTCAAAACTAGTTTTCCTCATCCCTTTCTGCATTTCCTCAATTTTGTCCTCCAAAACGGTAATATACTTTCTGTCTTCCTGCGATTGCACTTCTAGTTTTTCAATTTTCTTTTTATACTCTTCATTTTGAGATGTTAGAAATGCAATAGAATTTTCTATATTTCGGTTTGACAGCTGAATATCTGTTAGCATTGACGTAATTTTCCTGATTTCTTCACTTTGTGTAGTCACCATAGCCACTAAATTTTTCATTTCTTCCTTAAAAGCCAATAGTTCCTCACTCAAGTCCTCACTGTCCCTCTTTCTTTTGTTTCGGACCGAGACAAAACTAGAAGGCGAATGCGATTTATCACCCAAATCTGCCATAATGTTGGATTCTGAGAGTGATTTATTCATATTGAAGTTTCTGTTCAGGTTTTAAGGATCTTGAATATTAACTTGTTTTTTAATATATCGTATTTTTACTGGTTATAATAAATGTGTACTCGTCAATAAAGTGGGTAGTGATTAATATAATTTATAGTAGTCGAGAGTGTGGCTCAAGCATTAAGTTCCTCTATTTTAAATATATATATATATATATATATATATATATTAAGGTGGGGCGCACACAATATGAGGCACCGCGCAAAGACTCAACGGTTCAATTTGCCTATCTGCTCGCGCGCATCAAGTCGATGAATTCACAGGTGAATCAGATCGTGATCTGCGGCGGCGGCTTAGAGGGGCGTGCCCGCCCAAGTGTTTATCACCAATCCCTTTTAAATGGGCGTAAAATGCTTATTATAACGTAAATGACTCACACACTGTCGTAGTCGTAGGTACTAGGGCCGCAGCTAGTCGATGTCAACTCGATGCCGTTGCACACTCCTAAAATTTATGCACACCTTTTATTTTATTCAATTATTTTATTTAAATATTATTATAATTTTACGATAAATTTAGCACGGAACTATTTAGACGTGTACACCTGTCGGTGGTCCGAGGGGAAAGGGAAAAGCTAGAAGCCTTGTATGGTTTTTGTCACTTGTAAGATTTTACGCCAAGTTTTCAAGAGTATTGTAAACCAATGACTTGAAGTTACATTAGTTACATTATTTATTTCTGACATTATTTGAGGTTTTGAGACTAGGGACAGGTTTTTCTATCGATAACGAGAATGGTCATTAATGTCTCCGAGATAATAAACGTGAGCAGGAAGCTCTTCTAAAAAATTATTTTCACAGACCCAAACTAGATATAAACAGCACCGATAAGTGAGATAGTTATACCAAAATCAAGCATAATAATACGAATATTATGAGTGGAGACAGAGACTTCTTTATTTTTTTAATTTGTATGTATGAACTGAAATGAATTAGCCTGTGAACGTACCACAGCTATGCAAAGACCTCTTATATCTCCATATAGGAGAAGGGTTGAGAACAACCGAGACCGAGGGCTTTTCTTGTTCTCCGAACCACGGTGGGGAGACACAAATACATACACTCACATATAAATAATTACCCCTAGCGTGAATCGAACCCGCAAACACGAAATTTAGGCGAGTACTCGCACCAGAATGGGTCTCAACGCAGATATAATATGTAAAAACTTTAAAGTCAAAAGAATGTTTAAAAAATACTGATATTTCTGTTATTTTTATTGTAATTATAATATATTAATTTAAGTATTCATGTGACGATCTTCTTTAAAATATTCTATGAATACATTAATACGAATTTATTAAATTTGAATCATGAATAAAAGATTATTATTATTTAGATAATGAAAGTTTTCGAATTTGTATAGGTCTCCGGTTGGGAGTACGTCTGTGTTTTGAACACAGATGTCCGTGCGGAAAGGAGGTTGATTCTTTCGGACTACACGGCCTTTCTTGCAACAAGAGTTCAGGTAGGTTTTCCCGCCACGGTTCCCCGAATGAGACTATTAAAAGGGCTCTTGCCACCATAGACGTTCCTGCTCTTATGAGCCTACTGGAATTAGTCGCGATGATGGCAAGAGGCCTGATGGTTTAACACTGATTCCCTGGGAAAGGGGACGGGCGCTTTTGTGGGACGCAACCTGCGTCGATACATTGGCTCCGTCTCATGTCAGGGAAACGGCTTTAAGAGTGGGACCAGCTGCGGAGAGGGCTGAAATGACTAAACGACACAAATATTCGTCATTTACCTAAAGTTATGTTTTTGTGCCGTTTGCAGTCGAAACACTTGGACCTTGGAGTAGCAGTGCAGAAAAAATTCTAAAAGAATTAACCCCACGTCTTATAGCCTCAAAAGCCGCAAAGAATTGCGATTCAACGGAGAAATGCTGCTAGTATTCTTGGCAACATTCCACGTGGACATGATTTATACCAAAACTGTTTGTAAATAATTATTTTAACTTTTGAATTGTAAATGGGTGGGGCTCAAAAAAATTGTACCATAACACACTAGAAAATATAACACACAGAGACGCACGCAACACACTGGAAAAATTGTAACACACTAGAAATTAGTAAGGCCTTGATTACACTATACCTATCATAATTTATTAAAAATGTTAGGTAATTTTTTTTAATAATTTAATAAATATTTTACCTTATCCCTGGGCTTTTTTGTTTATTTCAATTTTAAGTTCATCCATACCTCAAATTAAATAAAATGCAACATGATTTATTAAAATATTTTAATTAAAATTAGTTATACACTAAAGAAAAAATTACCATGGTAAAGATGTTGTGAACCATGCTTAATATTATCCAGTGTGTTTCGTAACACATACGTAACACAACATAACACACTATACTGAACACACGAGAAGATTCTTGGCTTTACTTGATTAAAACGACCTCAAATTCAAAGATATTTCAGAAATAAAGCCATAACATACGACTTAAACAAGGATTTATTTAATCTCATAATTTTATATAACGAAAGAGAAACACGTACCTTCAAAATTCACCTTTTTATATCCAATTTTTTCTATGACAAAAACGAACGCCGCACATCACGCGTCGTTTGCCGCAAAACTAAAACGCTGACATTAAAACTGACACTTCATAGATGTTAGGTTAAAGTTTAGCCTAATTATAATATGAATCATAGTGGAACTATTACAGAAACAGAAAAGTTACCGTGTCACACATTCATTGTAACACACGAGAAGATTAAAAGGGACATTTTTTCAAATTAAGTTATTTAGTTAGAAATTGTACTATTTCTCTAAAATTCATTTGAAATGCTTTAAATTAGCTCCCATACTAACAACGCTAGTAAATAAAAAGTACATTAATAGCATATTTTTTTTGTAAAAAATTAATCATTGTCCTCAGACTGCACTGGGACATTTTAGTTTTGTATGGAGAACAAAATTGCCTTAATGTTTCGTGTACCAAAATAATGTGTATTTGGGTGGTAAGATAATTATTTTTGGCTCCTAACTATTATTTATGTTTTCATTATTCACCAACAAATAAAATTTCATGAAAAAAGCTTAAAAATAATACTAGAATTCTAGTATAAACGGATGACCGCAATTTATTTTTAAAAAGTACAATTTTTTGAGCCCCACCCAAATATGTATAATATTGTAAATAAAATTTACAGGATGATCGGTAAATCACTATCAATATTTAAGGAGAATACTCGGTACATGATTCTCATTCGAATTATGTAAAAAAAAATAGGTACTTAATTTTTGACCAAATTTTCATAAATTTCAATTCAAATAAATGAAGCGTTGACACTGTATATACAATAGAAATAAAAATTGTTATAATAGAGATAATCTTAACAATAAAACGAAGCATATTCATTAGTTTATTGCAAATACTTACTAAACATTGACATTAAAATATATTTTTAGTCTTTTAATTTAGCACCGGCGAAAAGGCGACTATTCACATACACCAGAACGTACAACCGTTTCTTTATCTGGTATGTGAATAGTAATATAGGCCGCAAAACGTTACCCTAAATTTCATAGTGATAGAGCTAAGTAATAACTATAAATGTCAAGCAATTTAATACAAAAACAAAGCATTTGGTATACATTTTTTATATTTAATTCGTATTTTTTTTTGACATAGCTTTTGTGTTTGACTGTATTTTATATTTTATACTAGCTTGTTGTATCATATGTTCTTTATTTTTAAATTTCAACTTTTTCAAATGACATGTCTGTTTATTATTATTAGTGGAAACTTAATTGATTAATGTGTTATGTAAGAAAGTTAAATGTATGAAATATTTATATTGTTTGTTTCCCAAATAAAGGAAAATAAAATAAAAATAAAAATAAAGCGATTTAAAACAGCGAGAAAAGTATATTTAGCAATAAGGTATTAGTCTATCAATATTGGCTTTATTTTTAATTGATTTAATTTCTAGAAATGGAGTCCTGAATTCAATGAAAATTAGATTGGGATGATTTAGAACAGTAATTAAGCCGATCTGTGGAAGCACGAGTCAATTTATTTTATTTGAAAAGAGGAAATGAAACTTCTAGCTTGCTGTTGCTATGTCTCAATAAGATTATAAAAATATATTAGAAACAAAGCTTGTATAAAATTTCTAAAAATAAAATCTTTCCACTTGGTTATTAAAGGAGTATTTCTTTATAAATAATGCTTATTTATGACGATTCCTGTAGTTTATTCGTTATATTATTTAATATAATAAGGAAAAATCACAATACGTAGTTATAGACATCGTTAATTTTTAATAACGTAACTAATATAAGCTAAAATAAAAAGGAATCATTACAATCGTTAAAATTTTCTCCGATGACAGAGAAAGTTCTGAAAAGAGCAAAGAGATCTTGTTAAACAAGAACTTCTGAGAAATATCGATAAAAAATTAATGACAGTCATTTTTCTTTCGTTAATACGATTTTCAACTTTATTCCGTAAGTACGATTTGGACGCGTCCAACTTTTTAACATTTTAATAGATTTTTTTTTTAAATATTTTTAAGTTTTTATTTTAAATATGTGTCTCTTTTGACTTTTGAAATCGGAATTGAAATTTCGTAATTTAAAAATCGAATATTTCTATTTCTGATTTAGTTATTTCATACTGTGTCAGTATTAGTAAACTGGTTTTTTTCTTATAATTTTAAAATATATTCAACTGACTTGGCTACTGTCGGCGTCGAAACAGAATATGCTTTTTTTAATAAAGTCAATATTATTATCGTTTTTTTTTTTTTTAAACGGAATTAGAAGTGATTTTGTATTTTTTAAAGACAACATTATCTGATAAAGTCTTTAACCATTCGATATTTTAATAAAAAATAATATAGATTAGCTTCGTCTTAAATATTATCTGTTTTAAAATCATGAATAATTATTTTTCAAAGTAAAAAATATGATTTTAATATATTTTTTACACGGCGCTTAGGAAAAGTTACCGAACGCTGTTGGCTGTTTATCCGTCCTGTTATATGTATAGATAATAATTTAATAATATACAGTTATATTATTAAATTATTATCTATACTTCAGCCAAATTCGATATGGAATGTTTACCAACAAACCGTTGCTTAGCAACCAACCATAGGCAGATGTTTACTGCCTATAGGAAAATAATTATAATAATTATATTTTTTTATATTTATACATAGTAGAACAAGCTACATAAAACTTGAAATAAATAAGTCAGAAATTAGATATATTTATATATTATCAATAATTATGTGTAAAATTTACTTGTTAACGTGGGAATACTCATTTCCAACTTAATGATTTCTAAATATTTTAATAAATATGTATATGCCTCTATTAAAAATAGCTACACTATCCCTGAATAGCATTCAAAATAAAACATTTGTTTTAAAACGGATTTAATATGATTAAAAATCTATAATATGTTCAGTCACTCATTCTCTTTTATTATTTATTTTACTTTACTTACGTTGAATAAACATAATAATTATAATATTTGAAATTGTGCATAAAAATCGATAACAATTTACCTTTAACAATATAACGACTTATCAAAAAAAGACCAAATGTTGCTTATCTGCGAAATTTTCCTGTCAGTGCAAAAATTTTGGGTTGTTAGATGTATATTAGTAATTACAAATTTGTTAATTTTTGTTATAAGCAAATTTTCTTATATATTACGTATTTGGTGGTTAAGTTAAGTTCTAGGAAACAATGTTAAAGTAAAATTATTAATGTATAACTAGGAAATTGGTGATAAATCACAATTTTTCATTACTAAAAGTGTGACAACCCTATACACAATGACATTTGGTTTGTTTACATAAATTCCACATCGAATTTGGCTCAAGTATAGTCTAAAGACTCGAACAAGATTCGCAAAGTTTGCGTTAAGAAAAATGAAAAAATACTCCAATATGGGGATGCAGTATAAGTAATCTACTCGTATCTTAACTCTTAACTATAATGCAGTTTAAGTAATTTATCTTAACTATATGTCAGCCTCATGTCTCATGGTATATTAATTAGACGGCAGACATTATTATTATAATCCAGAAAGATTTGCTTGAGCTGTTTACAGCTGGGAAGAATTTGGTATGTTAGCAAATATGTATACTCCAATGTACAACATTTATAAATACATACATAATATATATATATATATATATATATATATATATATATATATATATATATATATATATATATATATATATAGATATTTGTATTTGTGCCAATATTTGTTTCAGGTCTGGGTGTATATCCTTGTGGGACACCCCACCGTAATTCGGAAAGCACATAAAGCCGTCGGTCCCGGTTGTTATCATAGACACCTGATAACGATCGTTACTCATGGTAGGGAAATTATCCGCTACCCCGCTACATACGCCCTTCTTCTATATGGAGAAGAGGCCTTCGCACAGCAGTGGGTTGTTTACGTGCTGATACAGTAAAGTACCTATTAATTCATACTGGACAAAATAAAAATTAATTATTCATCCGATAATGCACATTACTAAAACAATTTGAATAATATATGCTTCAAAATTTTAATGCAATCAATCTTGAAAGCTTAAAGGAATGTTTTATTAAGGTTTTTATGATATTGCGTAGAAAAAAATTCAAAGAAAAATCTTTAGAAAAAATACGTGTCTATTACATCATCAAAAAATCAGAGAATTCAATTTAGGCAAAATATGTAATGCCTGATATAATAGAAAATGAAATAGATGGAAAGGAAAAATTGATGAATTCTCAATACTTATTATAAACGGAGCTTGACTTGACTGTGATAACGGGTGACTGCTCACAGATAATAATTTGGAAGCGACCTGGTTCGCACAAAGGAACGGAATTTCTTAACTATATAAGTCCTATGGCAAAAAACTAAAAATAATCTATAAACTTTTATATATACATATTATAACCTAGGAAGACTTTTACATCACTGATTTTAATCATATCGATTGAAATGAACTTAATATGCTTCAATAATAATATTTTGTCTATACTAATTTAATAAATAGAAGATTTGATTCTTTATTTGTTTCTTTGCATTAAATAGACTCCGAAACTACTGAACCGATTTGAAAAATTCTTTTACCGTTAGAATCCTACATTATTTTTGATGAATATATTATGATAGAGTATTTTCAAAAACGTTAGGGATCTTTATCAAAACTTCGAAAAGGTAACCCAATGTGTGAAAAATATATTAAAACAAATCCTTATATACAATAGAGCAAAGTGATGTACAACAGTTTTATCGAGAATATCAATACCTATAAAAAAGTTTCCGATACCATACGTCTAACTATTACAGTTATGTCACAATAACTACTGTTTCATGTTAAAATATGCAATAGTAACGCCGGTATGAACTAGGCCACATTGTTCGTACCTTTGTATTAATCCTTATCCAAATTAATCACATAGTATTCAAAACTGTTTCAATATCTGTAGATTACTTTTTAAATGATTAAAATGGGACATTCTATTCAAAAAATATTCCAAATTTAAAATAAAAAACTAATACAAAAATTAACGTTGCCCCGCCCGCACACCGCTTGGCTAGCTAGGCAGCACCATGCGATGTACCTGTGTCAAAAAATAAAGTGCCGCGCGGCTCACTCGGCGATCGGCTCTCTACGAAACGGTCTTGTGTGGAATCGAATAACTTTCTCTTAAAAATATTTTTAATTCGTTTAGTAGGTATTTAAACCGAACAAAAAAGTTTTTTTTTTTAAACTAAAAAGTTCTTTTCAGAACTAAACCCATTTTTTAATGTTCTTTTCAGTAAGTACTACTGATAATCTCACTGATACTGATTACTGATATTCTCACCGGTGGGAGGGATGCGCTGTGCCGCGCTCCCGGCTGCATGGGTACCACCATCTTGCTTGTTTCTTCCGTGAAACAGCTTTGCTGTGTTTCGGAAAGAAGGGCAAGACAGGCAGTATAATTAATGGCACCGAGGCTTAACATCATATGTCTCAGGATAGGGAACACATAAATGAGTTGGCTGGGCTAGTTCCAGGTAAACTAGTTTATGTTCATGGGCGACGTCGACCACTTACCATCAGGTGGCACGTCTGCCAGTTTGCCTATCCAACTAACATAAAAAAGTCTTTATAATTTTATTGTATGATTAACTATCCAAACAACTTAGTAGTTCTTATAATTTTCAATTACTATTTTATATAGGTAATTCCTGTTATATAATTAATATTTATGTGAAATTATTAGACACAGAATCAGACAGCAACATGAAGACTTCGCCTTACCATACAGTGGATATAAAATAAACTATTGCAATTAAATGATAAAATCCTAAGTGATTTTGGATTACCTTCTTTATTTCACAGAGAAAACAATGCTACAGATATAATGGCACATCACTATAATATAAATGATTTGACAGCTTTTGTCAGTCAAAACGTGCTAAAATTAGCCCCAGATCAAAAACATATTATTGAGACCATAATCGATAGCGTGAATAATAACATTTTTTTTTGGATGTGCAAGATGGCACTGGAAAGACGTTTCTTGCTTTGATACTTGATAAGATAAGACAATCAGGGAAGATAGTAATAGCAGTCGACGAAGCACGTCAGGAATTGCTGCTACTCTCTTAAAGGATGGAAAATTTGCTCATTCTACTTTTAAACTACCGCTATTTCTCTCTTCCGCAAAAATGGGCCTCTTGGTAAATTACACCAATACGCCTCACTGGATTATGTGAGATGGATGCACTATGAGCAATAGAGCACATATAGAGACCGTGGACAAAGCCTTAAAAGATCTTAGAAACTACTATGCTACAGAATCTTCCCGTCGTTAACAGAAGCGTGCGAGCAGATATCATCAAAGCATGCTTGAAATCGTCTCCCTTATGTACTTCGATTGAAAATTTAAAATTAAGGACGAATATGAGAGATCATCCTCATGGAATTAGAGATAGTAATTTTCCACAACAACTGCTAAAACTTAGGGAAGGAATTGTATCCACTCCAAATTTAAGCAGAAATTGTGACATCATTCAAGGTGAGTTTTAAGCCCAAATAGTCCATAATTTATAAATTTTAATAGATGCATGATGACCTAATACGTTAAAAATACATATTGACGTTAAAAATCGGAATTCCAATCATGTTTTTGAGAAATTTCAGCCTGTGCAGTGAGACGAGGCTGCTTATCAAGGAATTAAAGAACAATATAATCGTAGCGACTACTATCACCGGCCCAGCACCTGATCAACTAGCTCATATACCGAGGAACCCGATGATCCCAACTGATCTGCCAATCCCATTTAAGCGGCTCCAATTTCCAGTAAAAACGTCTTTCGTGTTAACTATTAGCAAGCTCCAAAGCCATACCTTCTCATTAGAAGATATCGACTTGTGAAAATAATGTTTTACTCATGGCTAGCTGTATAATGGCCTATCGCGGATCAGAGTTCCTTAGATCAATTTATTTTGCTGCCAAAAAAAAAAAATACAAAACATCAAATATCGCTTACAGGGAAGCTCTGACCCAATATGTTTAATGGTTTAGATTTTGTAGATATGATATTTTTACAAGTATTAGAAATAAAAATAAAACAATCAAATTAAAAAAAAAACTTATCAAATAGTAATATCCAAACTTCTTTATAATGTAGCCTTTTTTTAGTAACCCCCGACCCAAAAGAAAGCTGTAAATATATGTGCGTGATAAAATTTATACGATATAAATAATTTATAATTTTTGAAATTTTTATTAAATATCGCATGGGCGAAGCCGAGGCTGGCCGCTAGTTTGTAATATGAGATGAATTTATTTTAATATTCATATATATTTTAATTTTATCTATAAGAGTTTAGGAGTTTAATAATATTTAAGTTTTCTTTTTCAAATATAATTTATCATCTCTTTAACATACCACGATCTATTTTTATGTAAATTTTTATTACGGTAGTAAATATTTCTACGTGTAACGAGATAGAATATTATTTAAAGTAAAAATACAAATAAATTGGATGACACGGTGGATTCGTCCAATTACTCAGCTAGCTTGCTTTAGTTTGATAAGAATGACTTAGCGTTATACGGCGGTCAGGTACAGTAGAGAAAATTTATAGGATATTATTCTTCTTTATGTTAACGACATGAATTTGTTTGATAAAAACACTATTTTTCTATTTTTCTTCATTTCTCTCAGAAATATGAAAATATAGAATTCATTTATTTCATTTATTTCATTTATTTTTTTTTTGTTTTTTGATAGAAGAAATACTTAAAAAATTAAGTTGTAAATAAAGTCAGTAAATCCTTAGTGACAACCTACGTCAATAGTGATTAATGATTATAGGTTTTGTAACACAAATAAAACACGATCTATGTAACGAAAACAAATCTTCGGCTAAGAAAACCACCAGTGGGAGATAAATATTGGATTCCTCCCGAAGTCACTTCAAATCTCGATTTTCCTCGGAGTATTTACTGACACCTTCAAAGCTTCTATGGAACAACGTTTCCAACTTAAATATTGACGTACCTCATCCTGTACTTTGAAAACATCTTGCTGGACGTTTTCGAACCGATATTTCGTAGAAGCAGGCTTTAGAGTACTTACTTATTATTGAGAATCTTTACAAGTCGTCAATCTCGGTTTCAACATTGTTTTCTTTTTTGATTATTTTAAAATATAACTTCTGTTTTCTACAAACAAGCAACTTAAATTGTCAAGTGACGAATTGAACAATCAAAAAACTTGACAGACAAGTACATTTCCAAGACGAGAACTTTACTAAAGCTTTTTCCTGATTTGTATATGCAAGAGGGATGTGATAATGGTATGTTCAGAATACACGGTAACAAAAAATTACGAATGCATTTGTTTCAATTTAAATTTGATGATTTGGTCATTATTTGCTGGGGTGGGAAGTAAGTAGATTTTATTTTCAGATACCGTATTCCCTCTCTCTCTCCGTACTCACCTCTAAGTATCGCTTGACATTTACCACTCTTGGAAAAGCTACTTTAGAAGCAAAAGCGATTTGCAAAATTTTATACCAAGAGGATATTATCAACTGATAGTAGACAAAGATATTTCTGCGGCAGATTATACAAAAGAATGAGGAGAATAATTAGCCTTAGAATATATCTAATAACTGATCATAATATATATAATATCTGATGACCATTTTCAATCGATAAGAGATATATAATATAAGATGTTTTACATGCTCTAATGTTTTAACATACTAATTTTTGTAGCTATTTTGTCTAGATGTTCTTTAGGACAACGTGCTTGTATGAAATTTGAAAAGGCAGACCTTCACAACAATTTTATTAAGTTAACAGAGTTTCATTTTTATTGAAATTGACAGAAGAATATCATACAGCTCGTAGTTTTTGAAATTAATATAAATTTTATTTTCGTGTTTGATATATCTAACGCCTGATCTACGTTTAGCAATGTTATTTATTTTCTTTCCTTAATATTATCAAATTTTGGATTATGTGCCCAAAATTCTTATTTTGAAAACATTTAAAGAATTTCTTGGGATAGAACAAAAAAAAGAGTATTTTCATTGAATAGAATACCATTTTTATTGAATAATAAGTACCTGTTTGTATAGATCCGGGCGGAATTTGAGATTGAAAATATTTGTGACATACGACTTTTCATTTGTTAAATAATGGACATACGAGTTTTATTTGTACCTACTTGACCTTTTTTTCATTGCAATGTTTTCGTTTTTTTTTATGCGATTTACCTAAAAACCAGCGACAGTAATTTCTAAAAGTAAATATTGTTCCTTAAATACCGAGAATTAATAATAAAATATTTAAATTGACCTTAGATTTTTTTTATGATGTTTTATTTTATATTTCGTCCTATTTTTTCATTATTAGAATTTTAATTTTTATAGATTATCTTATAAAAATTTGGAAGATTTTACTGAAACCAATATATAATCACAGACCAACTGTAATAAGTAGGTTAAGAATTAAATTTGTATATCATTAAAAATACAATTATTTTCTTGTTTTCATTGAACATAAGCGCATACATAATGCGCATACATAATTACGTGATTTTACTTTGCGGAGAATGTAAAACTCTCATAATTTTTAAACACACCAAATGAATCTTGGGTCATAGAGGCCATATCATATTATTATATCATTAAATCAATTTTTAGTGTTTTTTTTTTTCCTTTTATTGGACGTATATTTAAATTAAATTTTAATATTCATTTTAAAAGTTAGCATAAAAGCAATTTTACTATTTTTAAAGTCAAAAATGGCAAATTAACTTTTCTTGTTCGATTAATAATTAAATTAAATTCATCTTAAAAATATTGTTCAAAAGTTAAATTGTCATTCAATTAATTTCAACATGTAACTAATTGAGATTTTAAATTAACTGACCTAATAATTACCTACAAAATAAACAAATTGCATAATAAATAATTTTCGCTATAAAAACGAATATTAGATCGAAATAGCGGGAATGAAGAGCTGAGAGAAAAATTGGGTCATAAAAAGGCAATCTCCATGCGAAACGATGAAAAGCGACCTATTTTCAATTACTGCTCTTTGCGGTGCCCGTTCCCAGTCGGTGAATCGTTTGAACTAATTATCTGATTTTTAAACTAACATATGATATGCGTATGTAAGGATTAGATGGCTATTATGTGTAACGTGGTAACATTAATATTTTATATATTTACTATGTGAGATTGTGCATTCACATAACTTCCGACCGATTCGAACTGCTCTGCCGCCATCCTTTGGAAGCACAATACTTAAGTCTACGAAGGATCACGTTCATGTCGCCCTCACATAATGTGTCTTCTTACAGATCCGTAAGAACATAGTTCAATTTAATATTTTTAATTATCACTTTGAAGACCTGCTTAATAGTCATCATTTATTCACATTGGTCGGGTGGTGTCCGGCAGAGAAGAATAGTATCAATCTTTTTCTTGCTTAGGTGTAGTTTGCTTAGGCGACTAAGGCCATAGTGGTGCGTGTGATGGTCAGCAGCGCCACCATATCCTGACACAACACACTGCGCTTGCCGACGCAACTTCAGTTGACGATATAAATAATAGATTGGTAAAAACTGTCCATGCAGTCGGGAGCCTATTTTACAGACCCGGCTGTAAAAGCGGCTCCCGAAAACTCTCTGACCCAACTCAAAGCATCATGGAAGAACGACGCTTATTAAGCCTGCAGTCCTCTGGTAACGCTAAACCATATAGGCGGATCAGCTGGCGGATATGAAAATCTTTGAGAGACGATATACGTGTCTTAAAATGTATTAAAGATCTATCATAGAGCTGAATCAGTGTTCCAAAGTATTCTCAAGGAATTCGTTTGTTGGTCAATGCCGGTTGTCGAAGCTGAAAACAGAGGATGGAGGTACAGCATCGACCACAGTTGAGATATTGAGGAATGTTAAGAAGTTTTAGGGACAGTTGTATACCTCAGTTAACTGACCGTATATAGATACGTAGCTCGGTTGAAGATCCGAGAGCCGAGCTTACCCGAAATTATGTTAAAGATACCCCGGATATCAGATTATACGAGATTAGTGTGACTCTGAGAAAACTTAAAAACAATAAGGCACAGGGCGGGGACAGTATTACGTCAGAGTTTTTAAAAGCGGGTGGAACATGTATACGTAAAGACATTCAGAAGCTCTTTAACGCCGTCTTGCTTGAGAGCGTAACGCCTGAAGCCCGGAACAAGTGTAGTAGTGCTCTTCTTCAAATAGGATGATAATACCAATAAAGGGTGATATTAGTGCTAATTAATTACAGGCTCGTTTCGCTTCTGAGCCACGTTTATAAGCTGTTCTCTAGGATCATTATAAATCATCTGACGAGCAAGTTTATTGACTTCCAGCCTCCTGAACGGTTTCCGAAAAGGCTATACTACCATAGACTACATACAAACTGTGTGCCACATTGACTACCGTTATATTGAGGAGTTGCAATGTTTGTATAATAACGCTATTATATCGGTTCGACTACAGGAACATAGCATGAGAGCGAGTTCAAAGCAGCGTCGGACGGCCGTCCAAAAGATGCATAGACGACTACTTAAGCAGAGTCGCCGGAAGCCATTGGATGGAGGCTGCTTCGAACCAGTTGCTCTGGAGGTTGATGGGAGAGGCCTACGTTTAGCACTGGACATCCAAGGGCTGATATGATGATTATTTGCGTCATCTGCGTGTGTTCAACACATAAATTTGGGTTTTAAGCTTGAAATCTGAATTCGGTTTTTAATTTAAATCTCGACTTTGGAACACCGGACCACCCGCACACTGCCACGTGTTTGACGCGTATTCATTGGAATCCCGCCTATATATTTGTGTTTGCGTCACAACACAACATAAACAATTTTTTTTTTATTTACGTTACAGGAACTTTTTTTTTTTCATTTAAATACCTTCCTGAATTACAACATAATTATGTAAATATTAAATAAGAATACTAAAAGTAGCTGCGTATATTGCGGGAAATGATACTCTTGACAGTCAACATTCTCCCCGTTCTCGATTTTTAGCTTCCAGCTGCTCAGAATCTCAAAAAATTAAGAAAATATCTAATTTTTTTATCAATGGAGTAATTATGGATTCATTATATTTCAAGAATTCAATGAATAATTTATTTTAATTAAATTTTAAAAATCGCTGTTATTTTAAGTATGAATGACATTATTTTATCTATTGGTAAAACCGACGACTATAAATAAAACTCGTTATATCCATAATTAAATAAAAATGTTCAAGAATTTGTTAAAATATCAAAAGATACATTGAAATGAAATTTTTCAATTACAGCTCTCAGCAGCGAGCGTGTTTTAAGAGCAGTTAGATTTGTATGAACTATATTTGTCAGTTTTATTACATACTATGAGAACACTTACGCTTAATTAAAGCGTTAAATAAAATAATAATTTAAAAAGTCTTCAGGCATTTACTAGAGATATATTTATTAAAATATACTACACTAAAATATATCATATGAAATACCAAATTGTTTCAAAATGAATGGTTGTTACTTATTAGTTATTTATTATGGCTAAGGGTAATACTAACCCGTATGCGATAATATTGTGAACTAGCTGCTGCCCGCGACGTCGTCTGCGTGAACGTTATACAGCACCAAAAATACTTACGATTATACCTTTTAAAATAACATTCATTTACCCGTTTCTTCTTTACATTTCATATCTACAGAAAGTGCAACAACAGAGGGAGACTGTCTTTTGTAAAATTGACCTTCAAAAAGTGCTTATTTTCAGCCTGCTTTAAATAAATGACTTTATGGTGATTGTGCTGAATTAAGTCATAAGTTGTGACTGAAGCAGATGGAGAAAATAATGAATAATGAATACAGAATAGGGTAAAAATACATACTTATAGGATTTCTCGTTAAACAACATTAGTGGTTTGGCTCTCCGCAGCCAAAATGTAAAGAGAGTCAGGACTAGTGACGTGGGAGCAAGCGACGTACAGCTGCCCGTGTGAGAAGCAGCTCGAACTTAGGTCGACACCAGCTACCTGTCTGCCCCTGCGACTTATTGATGGTCATCGCGAAGCAAACACTCACGGGGAACTGTACGCGCTTGAACTGGAACGGGAAGTTATGAGGTATGAGGGGAATGCATGGTGAAAATGCATTGGATGGTCTAATTTAACCTATGTCTTATAAAATTAATTGAGTTTGTCTGTATATAATAACAAACAGAACTCAAAAAGAACTGCATAGATGTATAACAAAATTTAAACTCGAAAACGGCATGCTATTTCTGTAAGCAATTTGAGCTAAATAACGACGTCGCGGGCAGTAGCTAGTCTGTAATATATAGCATTTTATGAAGAAAAGTTAGAACTTTCGGTAGCGAAAAATAAATTATGATATTTGATAAAAATTAAAATTTATGTAGAAATATACGTAAATATTCTGATTTTGAGTCATAAAAGCACGTGATTGTTTTATTATATTGAAATTAAAAGTCGTAATTTTTAATCAGTATATCACGTGATCTAAAACACGAGCCGCCATGGTGTGACGTCATACAGACAATTTTTCCGATGTACACTGCGAGCACTGCGTGACTGGTGAAAAATTCGTTACCTTTATGGCGTACCAGTACACTACCGCAATACCATATATAAATATATGACGTCATAAGTAGCCGCCATTTTCGTACTGTTCGCACTGGCGCTTTCGAGGTAAGGTGCTCTCAGTACTTTGATCACGTGATCAAAAAATATAATAGCGAGAATGATTGATATTATTATTAATTAATATTGTTATTCAAAAATGTCAATAATATTCAATTAATATTTTTTCTTGTTGAACAGAAAACGTATACCTATACAACGTATATACGTATACCTACATGATAAATATTTTTATTTGAAAACAATGTCGAAAAATGAGGATGATAGTATATTAGACTGCGTTCCCTTTTATCAGTAATCAGTATAGCACAGTATAGCAAACTATAAAGGAACGCCTTCGCAGTATACTAAATTGACGTCACACCTCAGAGTGTTCTCAGTGTGTAACGGAACACGGCCTTTACACATATTACGTCACCAAAATAGCTGACAGCGTTTTTGCGGGAATAAAAAATATTTAAAATTTAATTTAATTTTATGGCAAGAAAGCGTGTTTTGCCGCAATATATGTTTTGTGGCTTTTTATACGGAAAATCAACATTTTAAAGTACTTTTTCAAACATAGTAGAATACCACATTCCATGAGCTATTCCGTTGTTTCAATCGAATCTCATGCAACTCGTAAGTGACGATGTCTCAAGATTTTTGAAATAACCAATAACTAATTATTTATTTATTTATTTATTTATACTTTATTGCACAACACAAAATTTAATTGTACAAAAGGCGGGCTTAATGCTAAAAGCATTCTCTAACAGCCAACCTTAGGACGTACAAGAGCGAAAGTTTGTAGGTGTGCAATAATTGGAAATTGAGAAAATATATTTAGTTTGAACAACAAACAAAAAAATTCGTAACAATTATTATATTAAATACATGAGCAATATATACATAATATATATAAATACATATACATAAACATATACAGGGTGACTGGTGAATTACCATCAATATTCAAGGAGAATAACCGGCACATGATCCTCATTCGAATCATGTGAAAAAAATAGGCACTTAATTTTTGACCAAATTCTCATATATTTCAATTCAAAACAAATGAGGCGACGTAGGTATATTTCCAGTCATGCCGGCGGCGCGTGCGATGTGGTGTTTCACTGTGCCGCTAGCACCCGCACTCCCGCCCCGCGGCTAAGGCCACCCACAGGCGTCTAATATTGCGTTCAAAAATTTCATGTACTTACTTTTTGGCTATCGTTTTTAAAAGTTTCTTAAAAATACTAATTTATTAATTTAAAATAATGTAATTCACGTGGAATAAATATTATGTAAAAATAATAAATAATATACTAATAAATAATAATAATTAATAAATAATAAGCTGTAATCTTTTCATAATATTAATAAAAATCATAATGTATGTGGAGAATACTGATATTGTATGGAATTCCGGGCTTTCTGAATTAATAATATGAATTCAGAGAGACATTCGGATGTTTGAAGCCGGCCTAATTCCCAGTAATTCGCTCGACGAATTCCGCTAGTAGGTCACTAGGTCAGTAAGGCATAAGCCTTGGCATGGCGCGCACGCGCGTGTCGTCCCGGCTCCTGCGCGTCTAGTGATCGATCATACGCGTATACCTAATCTGTCGTGTGTGAGTGTAATCTGTCATTAGTAATTAGGTATGGCTTATCAATACACAAATGCAGAATCACCATTGCTTTCGAAACTGTTAAAAGTGACTGTGTGTGTGTTAGTGTAGTTATGTAGGTAAATAGGTAGTTTAATGATTGACAATCGTTGTAAATAAGTATGATTCCATTTTAAATACGCCGGAAATACCAAGATATTCATTATTATTGTTCAAAGTTTACATTATTTACCTAGTCAACGAATTTGTTGCTCATCACATCAAAATCAAATGGAATAAACATATCTTTCCACTCGTAAGTAATATTTAAAGTAAATTATTTATTTTGTCTAGAAAGTTCGGTGATTACCATGCCTCTATCGGCAAGTAGCAAAACTACTGGTCTCCCAGAGTCGTACTTAGATTTTTTTTTTAAGTCGGACACTGACTACGAGTTTATTGGAAGTTTATTATTGAAGATAGCTCACTCACTCAGCGAATAAGGTGTTCTTCCGAGGCAATTTCAGTCGAATTATTGTAGTGAAAATTCTAATTATGTAATTTAATATTCTGGGCTAAGGTTCGAACCGGTAGTAGTTGGTTTTGACGTTCAATATTTAAATTATGTAATGTGATGTAGTAAAAAATATCTTCTTTCTTGCTATAATAAGAATAGTAATTCATGATAATATTATGTAGCCGTGTGTGCCATCCAACTTCAAATCACACCTATGATTAACAAAAAATTCTGAGTACAGCCCTCTTATTGCGACACCAAGTGAAATATAGCAGAACTATTACGTCTGCCAATATTATAATCAATTAATTGTTTTGGCTACTGGTCGCTAGATGGCTTGATTCTATTATTGCTTGCTTTTATTTAATAAACAACAGTTAGCTGTTCAACAAATGACAAAGTTTATTTTTATTGTATTTTGTTGTTTTTTTTTTTTTTTTTTTTTTGTTTAAATATTTTCAAAAGTAACTATCATTTTTCAACGTATAAAAAAATCTTCTATAAAATCTGATCTTATTCTATGATCTTGCGATTTGAAAAAGAAAAAAATTGATCTTTCCTAAAAAATTTTAGGAAACTTTTACACAAAACACTATTAAAAATTACATTTAAAAACTATTTAAATTAATTAATTATTATTAAATGAAAACACGACGCGCGACGTTCTGGTGTAGTGGTGCGAGTAGTTGCCTCAACTGCAACGCCACGCGCTGGTGGTCACGGGTTCGATTCCCGCTCGGGACCGATATTTGTATTTGTACAAATATTTTTTTTCCGGTCTGGGTGTATGTTCTTGTGGGTCTCCCTACCGTGCCTCGGAGAGCACGTACAGCCGTCGATCCCTGTTGTTATCATAGACAAGATAACGATCGTTACTTATGGTAGGGAACTATCCGCTAACCCTGTTAACACTTGGCGGTGTTTGGACGTAAGTAAACTATCGCGTGGAAACTAGGGTGTCCAGACGACGCGTAAATAATTAGATAACTGTTGGGCAACTTTACTTAGAAGCTTATTAATATTTATGTTATATTTTTACATAATTTGAATGAGAATCATGTACCGATTATTCTCCTTAAGTACTGATAGTATCTAACCAGTCACCCTGTATATATATACAAACACAATACTTACTAATTTGTTCATTCATTGTTTCAAACAGTTCACATATATACATATACAGGGTGACTGGTGAATTACCATCGATATTTGGGGAGAACGCTCGGCGCGCGGTTCCCATTCGGGTCATGCAATAAAAATAGGTACTTAATTTTTGACCAAATTTTCATAAATTTCAATTCAAATAAATGAAGCGATGACACTTTTCCAGTCATGCCGGCGGCACATGCACAGGTGTTGTAATGTGTCGCTTGTTCACACCTAAAAATTGCCAAAGTCACATAATTTACCTAGTCAACAAATTTGTTGCTTAAACGAGTAAAATATCTTAGTATTTTTGCCTTTCCTAAGCCAGGATTAAAGTATTAAGGGGGACTGGATCATGCTTGTTTATCCTGCTACCCTGTTTACACGTGGCGGCGTTTGGACGTAGATAAACTACCTGTTTTGTGTCGAAAGTGCAGCTAGCTGCTAGGGTGTCCAGACGATGCGTAAATAATTGGATAATTGTTGAGTAACTTTACTTAAAAGTTTATTAATATTTACCTATTTTTTTTACATGATTCGAGTGGGAACCGTGCGCCGAGCGCTCTCCCCGAATGTCGATGGTAATTCACCAGTCACCCTGTATACATAGAATTATGCAAACCAGAACAGCGCCGCATGAAAACAAAAGAGAAAAGTGACGTTGTGAGTGTATTTTGCCGAAATTTTCGCGAAGTTCCTGTGAAGAGAACGAGAAAGAGGGTAGTTCGCTACTACCCATGACAGTTCCAGCTACACACCTCGCGACACCGCAGTCCTGTCGTGACCACGATCCATGCAACTGGGTCGAAATATTGACGAAAAATCACTGGGTTATATCGTGGTATGTACCCGTTTTAAACATAATAATATATACATATAATAAAATGGTAGGAAAGTACTTATAGATAAGCTGTACTCAATTTAGTTCGCGATTGCCTTGTTTTGTCATGTCATGTAAGTCAATTCTTTAACGAAGTTGGTCTTACTAAATCTTCATCAATTACTTTATATTGTATCGATTAGTTTGTTTTGCCTATTAAAGACGAAATTAATATTATAATAAGCACAATGCGCCGCATAAAATCATATTTTGAACTAATTTACACGATCTTGTTACCACTGAACGATCCATAAGTTAATTCAAGAAATTCAGGAAAATTAAGTTGATTTCAAGTAAATTTCGCTTTAGATACCTCGCCAAATAACGGCAAAACTGCAGCAAAAGTTGGTAATTAATAATTATACATTTGTGCAATCATACGTATTAGCGTCATTTCTTAAGTGAATATGACCATGAAAGTGGCTTATTTCATTAGACACGTCATTCTATCTGCCGAGTTGTATTCGTGTCAAAGGAACAGGATTAAGAAACCTCATCGGGATTATTAATATGTATATACAGAAATATAGAACTTGATACATTTAAGACTCTTAATATTATGTTTGTGCCTTTTTAGGGATCCGTAGTCAAATGGCAAAAAACGGAACCCTTATGGATTCGTCATGTCTGTCTATCCGTCCGTATATCACAGCCGCTTTTTTCCGAAACTATAAGAACTATACTGTTGAAACTTGGTAATACATCAATACATCTATTCTGTGAACTGCATTAATATTTTCACTTTGTAACTTCTAAAATAAGAGAATGATAAAACTAAAAAATATATATGATGTACATTACCATGCAAACTTCCACCGAAATTTGGTTTGAACGAGATCTAGTGAGAAGTTTTTTTTTTAAATACGTCATAAATCGTAAACCGCAATTTACCTTTCATTCAATCAACTCAAATATAAAACAACGAACTACAAGAAATTTTATATGATGTTACTTGCTGCTACGGAACCCTTCATGGGCGAGTTCGACTCGCACTTGTTTCTTTTATTTTCATATTTATTTGCATTTATAAAGAAAACATAACATAAGCTAAAAAAACACATAGCATATATATGTACATATAAGCATAAAAATTACACTCATCTAAGCGGAAAAGTTGTTACCAATGTTAACGCAGGTTTTCACCTGCGTGACATGCGGTATCGTAGAATGCGACTATGGTCATAATGGTGTGTACAACTATGCAGTAAACAAGATGGTGATGGGCCGCAGCGTCACTATAACATACGAAGCACAACACACAGCGCTCACCAAACTTGCCTGCCAAACATGGTGAGTATTGGCAAAATGGGTTAATCTCAAAATTATCTTCTGATATTAATAAAGTTTAACTATGAAATTTCTGGAAGCAGTCATTGAAGCATGATCATCTTACATATCATACGCGACCGCTATCTAGGCAACACTGCATAAGACCTAAAATATCTCATATGACAATGAATTTGACGATGGATAACGCATGATATAGTCGCTTGTATATTTATAAGATCAGATCCTTTACAAAAAGAAATCCGATAAGTCAGCTTAATATCGTCTCATCTATAAAGCTAGCCTGTTCGGTACCATATTTGCATGTGTCTATAAAATTATATAACAGTTACGTTATCATGCTCAATACAAAACCGCAATCTTCTTGTTTTTACTGTCCCATAATTACACAGTAAAAAGGTAACTAATTAATTTCTTGCATTTCTGTAAGAAAAAATAAGATTTGAGTAGAAGATAAGATTAATGATGATTAATTGATATATTTAACTATATAAACGAATAGAAAACAGAATGCCAGTTTTTGTGACTTAAATTTAAGAGTTATTGATGGAAAAAAAATTTTTGTATGACTACGGACGTATGCAAAATTAAATGTGCTGCGCTTTTTGTAGCAGCAGTCATTTTCAACAAGCTATAATTGTATTATACAAAAAACTAAAAAAAATAAATAAAAGAAGATAATAACATGATGTAATTACGAAACATGAGTGGATAGATATAATTATGAGTTTCTGATACAACTCGGATTTAAGTATAATCTATTAGCTGTTTCGAAACGAAACTGATAGGGATTCAAATGTTAAATTCAATTATTTAACCAAATCAGTATTAAAATTTTAGCGTATCGATACAAAACATTTATATTGATATCTTAATTTTTATATCGATTAATGGTAAGGACAATATAATACAGCTACGATATGATACGATATGTAACTACTTCGTATCATTTCAAAGTTGCATTGCCTTATAATATTGTATGATCTAAAAGAAATATTTGAGCAAGAAAATGCATACAATGAAATAAAATGAGTTTCTTTTGAATCTTTGTTTTTAATTATTAGAACAAATCCCATTTACAAAAGATCATATTGTTATATAATATATTTTATTCCTTAAGGATTATAGTGTTTTTTGTTAGGTCTGAAATTAAAACGCCGAATATTTGTTAAATATGTACAATATAATATACCTTTGATACGAAACTCTTCTCGTGAGATTTCGACTCGCATTTAACGAGTTTTTTATACCTATAAGATTTTTCTTTTTTTTTAACATTACCTAACAATTTTGATATTACTCTATGCTATCTAGTTGTGTGTATTTTTATATCGTTTTTTGTATTACGACATGTACCTACTTACATTTGTAAACAAAAATAATTAATTTAACAAAGAAAAAAAAAAAGAAAATCTAAGGTAATTTCACTTAAAAACAATTCTTTGCGCCGCTAATGAGAGCTCATTAAGATTACAATCACGAAAGGGAAATTCTAAATCATTTCAGAGTTCTTGTTGCTAATTTTGAAAAAGTAATATTTATTCTGCATTAGATATTTTTTATATAATTTAGTTAAAGAAGTTCTTTAATAAAGAAAATGTCATAAAAAGGAAAATTTTAAATATTATTATAGCTAAATAATATTTAATACTATTTGAATGATTTTTTGAATGAACCAGTAGACAGAAATCCGAAACCATACAGGTAAAATATGTATAAAATTATTTCATTAATACAATTAAAATGTATTACTATATAAACTTATAAAGTTAAAAAGTATGGTAACTTTTTTAGTTCCTTTTTATTAATAACTAACTCTATCCGTGACATCGTTTGCGATTGTCATCCCTTTCATTATATAAGATAAAGTACGTAAGCCAGCTTGAAATACTGTACATTACTGAGAGTTATGATGTCTGTAATTTTGAACTGTCAAACCAAATACCTTGACATATTTACGGACAATATTTAAAATATCTCCTTTCTAACAAATAAAATAAAAATAAATGATAAATTAAATCCGACTATGAATTAATAACTTATAAATGAGTACAAATTAATTTTCATCCTTTCCTAATCGTGTCGAATTTCGGTATTAGCAGTACCGGTGCGGCTATTACGTAACTTGCGCGATCGTGCGAAATCGCTGTAGTGTCGACTTTCACTACTAACTGAGCCACAATTAGTATTGAAATTCGACACCACAATGAGTGAATAATAGTATACCGGTATTAGAATACATGGTGTCATGGCATGAATTCAAATCGAGACTAGTTTTGTTTAAACTTATTCAGTTGTTTTTGGCGTGATGTACAGCCAAAATACAAAAAACATACAGACAAAAAAACACATTCATCCATCATAGCGTTCTTCAAAAAATATATTCAATGTACATAATTGGATCAGTCACAATTTTTTTTATAAGTAACTATAGTTTATTTTTTTATGATAATTCCAAAAAAAAGCACCTCACACTCAACGATTCCGGAACGGGCCCGGAAACACACACAACGCACAAACGCCTAAATCACTAAAAACATCTGTTTGATCTAAATTACACGGTATTTTGTAAACGATTGAGAATGATGTGAAGGCTGGTGCTAAAGGACAGAAGTTATATAGTATGTTTTAGCCAAAAGTTGTGACAATTAGAAAACAAGACCTCAACCCACTTTTGAGTTCCTCTCTCTTTGGGTTCAACTCCGTCGTGTTTTTCAGTAAATATAAAAGGTGTAACACTGTATACCTAATATTACCGCAATAGGAATGTTTTTAAAGATAATGAAAACTCATATACTCTTACAAACGAGTCCATTACGGTGTTAGCAGTTATCGTTGATGGTCCTATTTCATAAAGGTTTCTTGTTTTAAATTTAAAGAAACCCTTTAGCTGTTATAGCAACACTCTCATATTTAGTTACATTTTCATGGTATGTACATAGTAGTAACTTAGATTATCGTTGGGTTAAAATGATTATGCCTATGTCGAAGCTATTTCGTTAAATAAAATAAAGCTTTGTAACAAAATGTTTTTAAGTATTCATTTTTAAATGTTTAATACTAAAGTCAGACAGGGAGTACTTCAACTTCAAAGGAATTCTTTATATTAAAATAACTGTTATTTTGTTACATTTTCTCGGGTAAAGGTTTTTTTTTTTTTTTAATGTTAAATGCATACGTGTATTTGAAAGAACTGGGACATGAAAGTAGAACTACATTCTAGCGTACCAAGTATCAGTTTGTCTTGACACGAGTCACTTTGAGATAAAAAATGTATTTCATTTAAAATTATAGAATTTCTAGCAGAGATTCTGCTGGAAATTCTAAGACCTGATAAATTACTACCAACGCACTCTGAGGAGTGGACCAGCATCAGCAGTGGACGACCATTGCTTGATAACGACGACGACTTTAACTAACCGACACACATGCTAATCGTAAGATCTACGAATATATTGTAATTTTAATTATCATTTTCTTTTATTGTAAGCATGTTTATTAAGGACTTGTTGTATTCAAACTATGAAACTTCACTCAACAACTTAGGAGTGGAGTGATAATATTAAATGTGGAAAAAAAGGCGCGGATCCTCGTACAGTAAAGATTTTTTTTTTAAATAAATACATATTAAAAATTGTAATTTATAGTAAGATATAAGAAATATTTTTGAAAAAGATATTGGCATTATTAATGCTATGTTGGCTAAAATGTCAATATATGAATTACGTTTTCCCATTTTGAACACATTTTCCAGTTCAATGAGTTGTGTTTGTATCGAACGATATCGGAGATAATAAATATACCGTCTCCTGTAATGAATATTTTAAAATTTAATCATGTTATTACGTTACACTAATTCTGGCATTTTATTTTGCAATTTGATCAAATAATCATGTTTTTTTAACATTAACTTACATATTCTGTATTAAAACAGTGACATTTCCAATTATCTGAATTGATAAGAAGTCTATAATCGATATTGAAACAAAAAGATATATATCTTAAAGTGCTGGAATAAATTGAAATAAAATAATAATTATTTTAAATCATAAAATTATCATTATTTGAGATCAAACTACGAGCTTCACCATCATCATCATCACGCTTGCTGGTACGTGGTCTCCACTCGAGAACCTTTCTGCTCCATCGGCCGTCAGTTCTTCGAACTATGTGCCCTGCCCACTACCACTTCAGTTTGCAAATCCATTTGGTTATGTCGGCAACCTTCGTTCTTCTGCGGATCTCATCATTTCTTATTCGATCTCGCAGAGATATACCAAGCATAGCCCTCTCCATTGCACGCTATGGGACTTGGAGTTTGTTTAAAAGGCCCATAGTCAGAGACCACGTCTCAGATCCGTATGTCATCACTGGTAACACACATTGGTCGAAGACTTTCGACTTCAGGCACTGAGGTATGACAGATGAAAAGACGTTTTTTAACTTCCCGAACGCTGCCCAACCTAGCTGGATTCGACGATTGACCTCTTTCTCGAAGTTGGACCTACCAAGATGGACATTTTGTCCTAGGTAGATGTACTGTACTAGCTATATGATAGTACGAGCTTGGACATTGGATATTTTTTTTATCACGAAATTCGACTCGGTTCACTTGGAAAAGGGAAAGAAAGTCAAACTTTTAACTTAGTTCTCATCTATTATCGCGTTGTCCGATTTCATTAAAAATTTTGTTTCTTAGGAAAGAGATATTTTTAACAATTTCTTATAAATAAATATAGCATTTTTAGGTTACAAGTGTTTTCTCTTTGTTTTGTTTCGTTTTTTTTTTTTTTTGCATTTTTTTTTTAAATTTGGTCTATTCTAAGTTTATTCTTTTTTACATATTGATTTATACAACCATCATTTAGATAAATGATGAAAGTGCAAAAATACTGGAAAGTGCAGCTGACTAGGAAGAATATATCATCTGAAGCCATATGAGATAAACTGAAGGGACAATTGAAGTTATAAAACGAGTTCTCCATTTTGTTTCCACCAAGCTTCAGTCTGACATGCTCCAATTTATGATGCCGTTTTCAAATCTGATCTGGGCCGTAGACGCAATTTCTTCGAAAAGGACAATGTTGTTGCAACCAACATACGATAAGGTTCTTTCCGTAGTTTCGATGTCAAAGCATCCATTAATAGTAAAAACAAATAAGGGCTTACAGCCGATCCATGATGTAAGCGACAACGAACTAGTTAATTACTCCGACTTTAGACCGAATGTGAATATTAAATATTTCATAGTCCAACATCTGTCATAGGACATCCTGCTATACAACTATTTCAGATTAATGAAAACAATATATAAGATTTTGTACAATTGCCAATATTTTTCGAAATGCTGGAGCTGTGCAATAATATTTTAAAAAAATAAAATATAGTTATACCTTATGTCTGTCTAGAACTTAAGCTTTAAGATAGTAATATAGCAACTGCTCTCTTAGCACTCTTCTTATTTTCGTCGTACATTTCGTTCTTTGATTTTTTTTAATGCAAGATAAGCAAAGGGATCGTCGGTTTGTTGGTGGTTAGCGACATCGATTGACACAAACTACATCAGAGGATTAGAAAGTGCGTTGCCGGCCTTTCAAATATGAGTATGCTCTTTTCATGAAGGTACCTATGTCGTACCGATTCGGAAATACCGTAGGTGGCAGCTGGTTCCATATAGTAATAGTAGTAGTATTCGTTTTATCTATTGCGAAGTTGGAAGCTAAAGACAATTGTAATAATTTTTTTCGTTTATTTTTCGATATCCTAAGTTCCATACTTCACGTACTTTTTCATACCTTTGTTCATATTTCTCACATAACCAAAAAGATCACTGCTAATGAAAGTTTCTTGCTAAACTGGTATATTAACTTTTACCTCATTGAGACCCTTAAAAAATATCTACCATTTTTATCATTAAGCCGTCAGTGTGTCCACATCAACAAAATAATCTAATAAATGTTATACTTTTAACGCTTATAACACATTTTCTGCATTTATATACCCACTACTCGCTTTTGTGTTTTATCATGTATTTGTCTCTGTTTATTCTTTTACAGCTACAAAAGAAATTTTACAAAAGTTTTACGCAAATTAGAAAAAAATAATGTTAATATTTAAAAGTGATACCGACTACTCACCATACAAAATACTAGGAATTATAATATGGCTATTCACACTAAATGTTTGTAAGTAGTAGTATATTGAAAGTACGGTCAGCCGTATATGCTGCTCGTGGCGGAGGTTCTTGCCGAGACCTACTCATACGTATCGGGTAGGAGGGCTCTTGGTGAGAACCCAACGTTGGACGGGATCCTACGGGTGCGTCGGATAGGACAGGAAGCGCTAATGCGGAGGTGGGGGGAGGACCTGGCGGGGCAGCCGTATGGTACACGCGTAACGGCTGCCATTCGCCCGGTCCTTGAGCGGTGGATGCGTCGAAAACGCAAGCCCCTCACCTACCGTCTGACGCAGGTTCTCACCGGGCACGGTTGCTTTGGTGACTACCTGTGTCGGACGGCCCAAAGGGAGCCGACGACTGAGTGTCACGATTGTGGCGCAGCGGTGGACTCTGCCCAGCACACCCTCGAGGTGTGCCCGAGATGGGCGGTGCTGCGTCAAGGTCTGACGTCGGTTGTCGGAGGGGACTTGTCGCTCCCGAGCGTCATCACCGCAATACTCGGCGACGACGAGTCCTGGAAGGCGATGGTCTCCTTCTGCGAGACAGTAATGTCACAGAAGGAGGCCGACGAGCGGATGAGAGAGGAGGCCGCCGACGTGGCCTCCATCCACAGGCGACGAATGGGGGTGCGTAGGAGGCGCTACTTAATGCGCCTCCAGTAACGCCCTTGTGCCCGTGTCGGGCCGGGATGGGAACCCAGTCCTGCTAGACACGGAGTCGTCGGGACTGTTCAGAGGTTAGCCGGACAGTCCCCATGGAGGAGAAGTCTGGCCTTTTCGCCGAGGCCAGCCTGTCGCTGGAGGGATCCTGTTGCCTGCAGATCCGGGACCCTCCAATTAAAGCGGCTGAAGGCTCCCGCAGGGGTTTAGTACGGTATTGCACTCCCAAAGTGCCGAGTCCGACATAGGTCTAGGACTGCCGACCCGGGCGTCCTGGATACCATCCGTAAATGGATTCCCCTGCAATAAAAAAAAGAGTCAGTCGTATATGATCTATAATCAGTTACCTTAAATAAGCTACGCTCTACAAAATTAAAGCGCAAAATATTTTTTCAATTCGTAATGATAACTTCTGAAAATGAAATCTGTGAAGACGTTGTTTTTCGTCAGAAACAGACGTTGTAAAAATGGGACTTATATTTATAGAAACAGTTCTTTCAAACAAGTTATAACCCTGTACAATTTAGCTTGATCTTTTTGACACATGTAAATTTTCTGTTCGACATAACTTTGCAATGACGAACATATTATTTTCAAATTTTAAATTATTTTAAAAATCGTAAAAATATTAAAAAAATACATATAACACAAAAGTCCCTAAAGATTCAAGCGTTATTCGAAAATTTTAGGACTTTTTATTGCTTCAAAAGTAAAATTTTAATAAGAACACTGAAAATAATAGATGCTTGTACAATGTTACGTCGGTGGGTCGGATTTTTGTTTCGACCGTTGTAACATTGTACAAGCGTCTATTATTTTCAGTGTTCTTATTTAAATTTTACTTTAAAGCAATAAAAAGTTTTAAAATTTTCGTAGTTAGCTTGATTTTTTACAGACGGGCTAGTGATGGGAAACAGAAAATATCTAGTAGTCCAAAAAATAACGTTTTTTAAATATATGTATATGTAATATATAATATATGTATGTGGTGTATTATTTGTGAAATTCTTTATTGCACTAGACATATAAAACATTGGGTAGATAAGCGACGGTGGGTCAATATTCATAATAAGTACTATATTAACTTACATTAATATTACAGGGTTATTTTTGGACCTCAAAATGAGACCCTCCATACGAAATCGACCACGTGATCGAGCAGTTTTCTATGCGAGGGTCGAATTTTTTTTCACTTTTCGTCCCATGTTTCTTTGGAAAAGTTGTTTAGTTTCATGTTCTGAACCACCTATTTAAATTTGACGGGAGGTCCAAAAATAATCCTGTATGTAAAAATTAAGGTTGAAAAATAAAATAGTTTTATCTTTAAAACATTTTTTATTGAGGAAGAGGAGCACAGCCAAGATAATAATCACCAGAGTCGTCGGAGCTTGTGTCATCATCTCGAACTTCAATTATTATTTCGTGTTCAATAAAATTGTCGAAGTGGACGTCGCGCATCCAGTCCGATAATATTACTTCTTTGACGTGTCGTACTACATTCGCCCAGTTTTCAGCGGTCACTTGACCACAAGCTTCTTCCAATAAGCGGAGCATTTTGTTTGCGGTGAAGGGAGGAGATGTATTAGTAAGTGCTACATTTCCTGTGAATGAAATAAGTGATTGTTAAAATAATACTATTAATGAAATAGATGTTAAAGAATTTATCAAGAAAAAAGTTTTTTTTACTGACCTTTGATTTGTGCCCATATTAGCTCTATGGCATTATATTGTCAATGATAGGGCGGCAATCTGATCACTGTGTGACCGCGTTGCTTTGCTGCTTCGTCCAGTAAATATACTGGCTCCCTCGGTTTGTGTGTGGCCACCAGGCCAAGCAGTTCGTACTTGAGCATTGTCGTGTCGGCATTTACGCCCTTGTTTATGAGCCACTTTATTATATCAGCTTTTTTGTTTGCAATCGTCGGAGCCTTGTCAAATTGCGTGGAATGATAGGCTGCATTATCCATTATTATTATATGAGGACCATCCAGGTTGTCCATCATTTTATATAACCATTTCGAAAACGTTTCGAAGTTCATTTCTTCGTGATACTCATTCGTTTTTTTGGATTTAAATGCCAGTAAACAGTTTGGCACAAAACCTTGGGCAGTACCTGCGTGGCAAATTATCCGTCTCTCCCCTTTTCCTTCTGGTACTTGTGTAGACGATTGGGCAGTACCATCGTTCCATGTTTTTTTAACAGTGTGATTGGCATTCAACCAAGTTTCATCTAAAAATACAACTTTTTCCCAATCGGTAATATTTTTGACTTTTCTTAAGAAATCAACTCGTTTGAGGGCAATGTCATTCCTTTCCATAAGAATCCTGCGGTTGTTGGATTTTTGGTAATGAAATCCAATTCTACGCAGTAGTTTTGACAGCGAGGTTCGACCGCCGTCATATAAATGAACTTCTCTTAGTGTCACCAGCAACTTGTCAAGTGTGGGCAATTCTTTTCTTGAATAATAACCATAAATGTGGTTCCGTATGGCCGCACATTGAAAATCGTCAAGATTGACGATAGGTTGGATACGCCTACGTTTTTTATTAGGAGACGACAGTTTATTCTCCTCGTTACCTTCTTTACCATATTTTTCCGTAGAGATTCGTGTCACAGTACCTAATGCAATCAGCAAAGCGTCAGCTACACGTTGCCGCACTTGAGACAATGGCAATAATGGTCCCCCATTTTGTGACTCACGCTCAAAATAATCGCGTAAGCGAATTACAAACTCACGCATTTCACTGTTGAGTACAGTTTTTTTCGCCCTTTTAGGCATGTTTAACAAAAGTTCAAAACAAACACTTAAATTCAACAATAATAATGTTACGGGCAGGTAGTCTTGCTTCCTCTTAACTTCTTCCTTTAACCTCTTCTTTCCTCTTGACTTTACTCCACACTAATGACCCCGAGTGTTCCCGACGTTCGGCTTATATGGCCAGTCGATGGAACAATGGAACGCGTAGTTCAAATTAGAATTCAATTTTTTTTAATCTTATTTTTCTAAAAAGAGTTATACCAGCTAAAGAGATCCCAACCACTAGCCAAAGAAACCCCAATCAAAAGGACCCCCGTTCGTAACAATAACTTAAAAATGATCTTTAATAATGATTTTTTGTAATCGATATTTATTAAATGTTTTTATAATTTTTAAAATCATTAAATTAAGAAAATAATATGTTCGTCATTGCAAAGTTATGTCAATCAAAAAAATTTACATCTGTCAAAAAGATCAAGCTAAATTGTACAAGGTATAATATTATATTTATTTTAAATATTATGGTATATTTAATGTCAAAATACATATCTAATGATACTTTACTAATTGTGTCTAAAAATGAAACCGCCTTTTAATGTAAATTCTGTTGACAAGAGATTTGACATAATAATATTATTACAAACATGAATTTGTACATAAAAAATATTTTTTTGAAATTCGTCGTATACGAAACCAACGTATCTTTGTCTTGATTCATAAGTGTATTAAAGAATTTAAGCTTAAAATAAGTTTTTTTTTGTCATAAATAATATTTTAAGATAACAAATATAATTAATTTAAATATTATGATATCACTTACAATGTGCTCATTAGCTACGACAGAAAGCCTTTGCGGCTATTTCGAAACTTAGCTTCATTATACCATATGTATACCAGTAACAATAACGCTAATGGAATAGTAGGGCAATCAAGAGATTGAATCTTATATCTCGATGCTGGCAACGTACTAATATGTTTTGTATTGCGTTCGTATCAAGCGGAGCTGTTAATACCGCCTTCTGAAATTTTATTATAATGTTTTTAATAAAATGAATGATGACTGATGATGAACATACTCGTATATATATATATATATATATATATATATATATATATATATATATATATATATATAGCTTATTGCCAACGTTAAAACACCCAAGGTCCTATTATAATTATCATCTAACCATTATAATTATCATCCAAATGATGATCCAGATGATATAATGTTGTACTGATTTTCATAACAACACTCTTTTTTTTTTTTTTCGATCCCTTTTGCGCAAAGGGTTTACTTAACAGACAGCTACATACTTACTGCTCGATGCGTGGTATCTGTATGAATTTCAAAAAAAGAACATTGTCATTCACGCGTATTTCACTACCAGAAAGCCGCGCGCCGTAAAAAAAAAGTAGGTTATTCTAATCCCTGCCACTTCTCTTCGACATTTTTATTGTTTTGTTTACAAAAATATTATGGGTCTCGATAAAGTCTAGTAAGCAACTGTTGATAATTAGGTATTAAAACATTTATTTGATACTATTATAATCCCACATTCGTGTTTTAATACCTCTTATTATATAACAGTTGCATAAATCAAATAATACAATAAAATTACAACTCTATAGATATACAATCATTATTAGACTAACATGTTCAACTGAGTAATCAAGATATGTTAATAAACCGCTTTGATATTCAAAGTTGTGTGCAGATGGGCTCTTAAAGCTTTCTGATAGGGTATCTTGACCAATGCACGATGTAGTAATGAACACTATTGTTTAATAACCGCTAATGTTTCATTTAGACCGTGTGTGTATATTATACTTACGGAAGTGATGAGTATCTAAGCATTACGTACTTAAATATCATTCGATTTAACGAGCTTCGGTGTAATATATTTTTAAGGCAATGAGGAGGAAAAAAATCTTTAATAATGTTACTAAAAAAACATTTAAAATTTAAAAGTTTTTTTTTTTTCGGAAGGACTTTTGATGTTGGCCTTATTGGCCCTTACACCGACACCGGGCGGGGGGCGGGGGGGCGAACTCATAGGGGTCCAGCCTAGAAATGAGAGCCTCCTTAGGGGTGACTCTGATTAGTACTATACGCGTCGGTTGGCCGGCTTAAGCGGCGCTATGCGGAGCGCTAAAAGGTGATCGATCTACTGCTCTACGTGCCTAGGCGCGTACGAACCGTTAGAATCCTATCTCTTCGTCTCCGTCGGCGGAGGCGGTGTAGGTGTGTAATGTGGTGTGTGGTGCGGTTGTGTACTGTACCTATCGGGGGAGGGGATCGGCTAGCGTTATAGGGTCGTCTGGAGTTTAAAAGTATTTTAGTGTTATTGGTTGTCACAATTCACCTCAATTAGATTCCGCATGAAATACACTCTATACCTAAAACATATAATATATACATAGCTCAATGCTCGGATTGTCAAATTTAGTGTCACCCAGACAATAGACCTTTTTTTTTTTTTTTTTTTTTTTTTTTTTTTACGTGGGGAAAATCCATTATGGATACCACTCCGGCGCGGGGGCACCGAAGTGGTTATGCCCGACTCCCGCGGGCTAAAAACCCCACGTGTGAGCAGTCATCCGCCTGGGTGGGGCGAGATGGGGTCGCGCTAGCATTCACCACCTACCCAGACAATAGACCTGTGATCACGCTTATCTTTTTAAAATTCAAAAATAAAAAAATAGCAAATCGTTCGAGCAAAAAAAAAGCTAAATTGTCGTCATAAAAATGTCGTTTTATGCCATAAAATATTTTGGAAATTCAACTAGTAATTTCACTTAGAATAAAAAAGTCATAAAATTGTATCGGTAAATAAGGGATATAGATATAAAGATAATATAAGATAAGGGTTTATATAGGAAATGGCACTTGGGAGATAGTTTTGGTATAAAATAAAAATATACAACTAAATACAGTTTAATTTAATATATTTTGTTTAAATTTTTTATGTAACTTGTACTAATATTTTTGTTAAACAACGTCAATATTACAATATAATAACTTTTATAATCGAAATTTTTTGTCTTTATTATATCAAAACTGAAATATTATTACCAATACCTAGTATGAAAAAATTGTATACTTTCATACATTTTAAATATTATTGAAAGAAGATTTAACATCTCCTTAAACATTTTTACACTCTTAACGGCGATTTGCACGAAACCGTTGCTAACTTTCCCTTAGTTAAGTTGCAATTAATCTTAAAATTAGTTGATCTTATGATTAATTTAAAGCTGTTGGAATTAATCATCCGTTAGATAGGTCTTTAATGAAACTAAATTTTTTTGTTAACTTAATCAGATGTAAGTTTCGTGCAACAGATAATCACGATTCTTGTGATTAAATTAGTTTAATAAAAACTTAAATTTAAAATTTGTTTCGTGCAACTCGGCGTGTGTTTTAAGTTGGATATGGGTTAGTTTTCTATATATTTCACTACGTTTTTTCTCGGGTGAGGATGTATTTCCTAAGAAAAAATAATATTATTTACATTTTTTACCTTAAAAATATAAGTTTATTTAAATGTAAGATTACAGAATTTTATTTTTTTATTTTTTCATTTAAAAAATCCATTTAAAAAAATTAAAAAAAATCCTTAATATAAAGGACCATTAAAGACATTTTATGACAAAATTCTGTGAGTGACACTTTTCAAAAAGGAGATTAAAAAACGATTTAAATTTTATTTCTCCCACCAAAAATCGGCTTTTCGTGAAGGAATCATTACGAAAGGTTTTTTTTTTTCATATCTTTTACTCCTAAGAATTAGGAAAAAATCACCTTCTTTAGTTTTGAATTTTACTAGTGAAAAATAACAAAACAGATTTTTTTTATATATAAAACTCGAATACCGTTTGAAATAAATAGCTGAAAATTTAACTGTATTATTTTTATTTGATTCCAAAACGACCCCCAAGTGTGAGACGAAAAATTCGCAAAGGCAGATTTCTGATATAAGCCCAGCTTATTATACTAATTCAAATATTCTAGCAAAGTTCAAATTGTAGTGGACTAATTCTTATCACTCTTGACGTAATTTTGAAAAGTCTCTTTCACTTTTACTTTTTCTATCGCTGTCCTTTTCCTTACGATCAATAGTATTGGAAAGATACGCTCTCTGAAAGATTATCGTAAGGTATAGTTTTTTTTTTTTTTTATAAACGTTAAAATAAGGTTTATAATTAGAGTAATATTTCATTAATTCGAAATAGTGTAAACTATTAATAAATAATATACAAAAATATAAAAACAAACGAACAAACGGTCAAACAAACGAACGAAATCTCCAACATTAAAATATTATAAATATATATCATTTACTCAATCTTTTTTATTTTGTTAAAAGAGACTTACACTATACTTCACAAGAATAAATATAGAAGTTGATTAGAGACTTAAAAGCTCACGCCGACACTATCTTACAAACTTTGCATTAATACCTTACAATGAAATCCTCAAAGTTATACATCTGGGACGTGTATACGACAACTTCAAATGTTCTATGTATATACATATTTCGGGGTATGTGACGTCTCTGTTTATTTATACATTGTTGCACAAATAGTAAAATGTATAACTATTAACTAGCAAACCCAAAAGACGCAGTTTTGTCTAAATTTCAATAAAAAGACAATCGAAAAACCATGAATGAACTAATTACATTTTTTTTCCGACTTATTCTTAATCCTTAATTTGGTTATGAATAAAAAACTAAAAATAATTTAAATGTACTAGGTTTTAGGTGTGTGTGTCAAGACTCACAAAAATACAAAAAAAATATGTGAAGTTGTAATTGCAGAGTTTAACGTCCATTGTCACATGAAAAATTAAGTAATAAATTTGCAAGTATTATAGTGTAATTTTTTGGGAAAAGTAAAAACCGTTGTTTTTTCTCTATTTCATTACAAATAAAGAACAAAAATGAGGAAACAGTTTAGTGGGCCACTTGTGGTTGGTTTACTTCTGCTGTTATAGTTTTAATTTCTTTAGACTTGTTTTTTTTAAATATTTTTCATAGACGACGTTCTGTCGGAGTTCTAGCGAAAATATTCTCTGCCATTAGCTTATAAAATAAATAAAAAATTAGATTGTAAATGGATGTTATATTGTTAAAGTTGCCGATTTATTTTAGGATGTCAGTCACACAAAATGTTTGAAATAAATAGTAAATTTTGTAAATATATATATATATATATATATATATATATATATATATATATATATATATATATATATATATATAACAACTATTTATACTATATACGAGTAGCTTACAAATTGTAAGCTTGGAACTGTATAAAGAAGTCTATATTAGTTAATACAAATTATTCTCTGAACGATTATGTAGATGACAAAAATGCGTAGGTTAATAATAATAATAATAATAATATCTTTATTTGCGAGAATATGGTACAAAAGATATCAAATTTACATTTTATCCAGCATATTCTACCGACTTTTTCGGCGTGCAAATAATAATAATAATAATAATAATAATAAAACTCGACTCGGCTAGGATTGTCCGCCGATTTCTCAGCCTACAGCCCTAACCCCCGGCCGTTTGATCTCCCTGCCGGGGCGTAATCCTCCACCCGCTTATATTTATCTAAGTAAGTTTATGTAAATTTATTATACTCCTTATATAAGTATTGTATTATATTTATTTATATGTGTATATGTATATCTTGAACGGGTGGAGTGTAGCAATTAATAATAATAATATTATGATCGAGCTTGTCGTCATCCCGGCGAGTCACTCAGACATGTGCTTTCGGGGTGTTCAGCGCTTGCCAACACTGAGTACTTGCACAGACATAATCAAGTGGCCAAAATTCTTCATCAAGAGCTTGCTCTAATGTATTGTCTTCTGGAACAGAGGGTGCCGTACTACCAGTACACACCGGCGCCAGTACTCGAACGCGACGGAGTCCGGCTCTACTGGGACCGGCCTATCGCCACGGACAGGACGATACTGGCGAACAAGCCTGATATCGTGGTGATGGATAGGGCACAGTCGAGGGTGTTTTTAGTGGACATTACCATCCCGCATGACGAGAACCTCGTGAAAGCCGAAACAGAGAAAAAACGTAAATATCTGGATCTGGCGCACGAGATTGTCGACATGTGGGGTGTTGATTCCACTGAAATCATCCCTATCGTTATATCTGCCAACGGTTTGATCCCGGTTAGCCTCGCTCACCATCTGAGGCAGCTGGGTATCCGTGACGGTTCGCTCGCAGCCAGGATGCAGAAGGCGGTATTACTCGACTCGGCTAGGATTGTCCGCCGATTTCTCAGCCTACAGCCCTAACCCCCGGCCGTTTGATCTCCCTGCCGGGGCGTAATCCTCCACCCGCTTATATTTATCTAAGTAAGTTTATGTAAATTTATTATACTCCTTATATAAGTATTGTATTATATTTATTTATATGTGTATTTGTATATCTTGAACGGGTGGAGTGTAGCAATAAGGATAATAATATTTAAAATAACCAAAAAAATTTTTGCACAATTGTCCAAATCAGATAAATTATGTCAATAGTGAAATACAAAGTCATGGAAATAATAGCAGTAACATGAAGCAGCAATAAAAAAATAAAAAAATAAAACGTCTAGTGAAATGAAACAAAAACCAATACAATAATTAGAAACAATTAGTAAACTTAAAAACTTTAGTCATATTTTGTCATTCAAGTAATCATTAATACTGTAATACAATTTATTTAATAAGAATTCATAAAAAGATTTCTTAAATGTTACAAGTGGTAAATCCTTATAAGAGTCTGGTATTTTATTATATATTCGAATTGCCATACAGTAAACATTTCTTTTATATATAGCCAGCTTTTGCATTGGCATATCGCTGCTTGAATACAAAAGGGACACAAATCAAACAGACACTATTTTACAGGAGAGCCATTCAAAGTTTAGAAAATTTATATTTGTCTGTAACTTATTATTCTTTCATTAATTACATGCATGTTATATACCGCTAAAAGCGTATTTCAAAGCTGCATTTAATGGTAAGTAGTATTGTAGTACAAGTGTTGCCTTGAAAGATATATTAGCACATAAGTCCCTTTTGTTTTAAAAAAAATCCCTCGTTTTATGGTAAAAAATAGAATAATTAGTCACAATTCAAAAAACTTGATGTTTTAATCAAAATATTTTTCCACTGACTTAGGTAATCTAGAAAAATTATGACATAAAAATTAAAATGGTAATTCTAGTTTATAAAAATAAATGAAATAACTTCTTTAAGTGAAATAAAAAAAATCTTCTTCAAAAAAACTAGAATTAAAATCTTCCTCTTAATAAAGAATTGAAAAAAAAATATTCAAAAATCATTAAAAGCTTAAAAGCAATTATTTTTATAAAAAAATTAACGAATTGGCTCATTACTACAAACATTTTACATCAATAATAAGGTTTTGTTAATTTATTAATTACAAAATTGAACTATCCATCATAAAAAAATATACTAAACTAGACTTATAGCTTAATATCAGTCTCGAAATAGATATAATATGAATTCTACTAACTAAACAAAAATTAAGTAGGATATTCTAATGTAAAAATGTAATTGTACAACATAAATGTCATTAGAAACAGTAACAAATCACAACCATTCTTGAGCTAACAACACTATAGAAATTATATTTTCAAAGCTAAATTTTGAATGTGAATATATCAATAACAACTAGTCTGCATATTTCTATTTAAATAATAGGTTTAGAAGCTAGAAAAAAACTCCTCGTAATAAAAATATGTTAATCTTTTTTCAGTTGTAATTTTTTTACAGCATTGAATCTCGCATTTTTTAGAACAAACTGGCCCTATTTTCTTTTCTTCTATATTTTTCTTAGTTTTTGACAAAGATGTGTTTGCCTTACCACTGTTCTTTAATAATTTTGTAAGGTTCCTTTTCTATAAATTAGGATTTGCTTTCCTATTGCGACCTTTTCTTTCATAGCTTTCATTTTCATCACACGGAGATGCCGTATCAACACTCGACGTTACTACACTGGGCACCTGAGTCAGTGTTAGCATTATTTGCTGACAGTATTATATATTTTCGGCCGTAAAGTTTCGTTCCAATGTATCGTACAAATACAAAATTTTTACACAGATACTTTTCGACAGTAATAATACATATATCCTGCCTCTGAAGTGGAGACCAAAATAAAAAAAAAAGTCATCACCTGTACATGTCCACTACATCTAATCTAAAAAGCTACATTTAAGTAGTTAAAATTTCCATTTCGATGACATTTATTAGTTATGCATGTTGGATTATCGTACAATTTCGACACCTCTATGTTCGATCGTACCAAGTGCTAAATTATGTGATTTGTACGATAATTATGTGACTAATGCTAACGCTGACCTGAGTGTTAACACTGTCACACCGAGAATCAAGGATAGATGAAAAATCGAGAAAATTAATCTTTTCAGACTGGATTTCAACAGGAGACAGTACCTAATGCTATCAATTTGTTATTTTGTTCTTTAAACTCTTTATTATTTTTATTGAAACCTGAAGTTTCAGGTTCAGAAGGTAATAGCTGACTGTAAGTGAAAAAATTAAATTTATATAATTATCTTCATCGGAATCTGTGTCCGTCATCTCTAGGTCATTTTTAGTTATAAAGTTTAGATCTGCAACGTTGTCGTGTGAAGAAAAAACTGAGCTAGAATTTGTCAAACATGTAGACACAGAAGTGTCACTATCATAATCAGTTTCCCGAACAATCACGTTTAGTCTGGTCTTTGATCTTTGTAGTTCAAAGCATGATTCTTTATTATCTAACAGGGATAAACTCAGATTGTGTTGACTATCAGGTATGGAATTACTGTTGGAGGAGTTATCTAACAGAGCAGCTGGTTCATTCCATGTTGGGTTTTCAATTTGTGCCTCAAATCGGAGATTAACTGTCATCGGTAAAGTTATAATTTATAGCACTCATCTTTCTGTCTCACTTGGTGTGTGGTGTTCAATTTCCTAATCCTTATTCGTGTTTTTGTTGGATTTTAGCATTTCAAATATTCTTTGTACTCTACTACTCATTCTATTATCAAAAAACGGTGATTAATTATAATAAATTACGTATATCAAATAACAATATACATTAAAAAATAAAAATAATTCACTAAAATATTTAATTTTCTTTTAAGTTTTATATTAAATTTATAATTATAATGAATTTACTTCCATCTAAAGAAATACAAAAGTAGCGCATTCCAAAATATGGCACTAACGTTTATCAAATAATATTACAACCTCTAAAATATTATAAGCAAAGCGGCCGCTATGCTTAGTAAGGCCCTTTTCATTTAAAAGTGATTTTATACTTTTCTAAATCTGTAATACAAAATGGGCAATTTTGAAATATGGCACTTTTGTTAAAGAAAGAGGAAATAAACTTACGTGATTTCTTAAGATCAAAACGGACATATTTCACTATATAGCGCTTTTGTTTATAAAATTACTAACGCAAGTTAAGGATTTTTTGAAATATGGCACTTTATCATAAAAGAAAAATGCGTTCGCTTCGATTATCGGGTCGCAACTGAGAAAATGGCAGTTTTGCTTATATTTGGTCCCCGAAACTCGAAAATACTAAAAAGGCGAAAGTATTGTTTTCATATATTATAATGAGAAATCAATGGGAGTCTTTTTTAAATACAAAAATATGACCTATTAACATCGCATTTTTTAAATAAAATCGATTTCACTTTTTTTCCATTTATGTCCCTTTTGTATTCAAGCAGCGATATATAGCTCATGTTTGCGTCGAGAATTGGTCCTAAGTACACTACTGTTTGTTTGGAATAAATGTAAATGTTTCTTGACAAAGACGCCGGTTTCAAAAATGTATAAACAAGGAAATGGGAGAATATGATATGATTTAAAAAGTGGACGACAGCTTTCTAGAGAGCCAGCTCCACCTAATGACCTCAAGCATTTCTTCTGGACTTTAAATGCCCTATCTGCATCTACTGAGTTTCCCCACAGTATGACGCCATAGCGAAGATTCGACGAGACGTAGCCATGGTATGCCAGCATTGCCGCTTTGTCAGTGGCTACATTTTTGAGGCGCTTCAAGACGTAGACAAATTTTTCGAGTTTTTCACATGTCTTTTGAACGTGATTCTTCCAATCACAGTACCTATCCACTTGTATCCCCAGAAATGATGTCGATTCTACATTTAAAATTTTTGTATCATTATGAGTTATATTTATGTTATGAATATTACTTTGATGTGTTTGAAATTGCATAATTTTTGTTTTGGAGAGGTTTATTTTTAAATTGTTATTAGAAAGCCAGTTAATTACTTTTGTCAAAACCAAATCAGTCTCTGTTTCAATACTTTGTCTATTATTACATTTAATATTTATGGTTGTGTCATCAGCAAATAATATACATTCGTGATTTAATATATCTGGCATGTCATTTATATATAGAAGAAAAAGAAGTGGTCCCAAAATACTTCCCTGCGGCACTCCGTAACAGTTTTCTCGATAGCTCGAATAGAAGTTTTGTTTTCGATTTTTGACTACCTTTGTTATTGCTACACATTGTTCTCTATTGTTTAAATAACTATAAAACCATTCGAGTTGTTTTCCTCTTATACCATATCTGTACATTTTGTCTAACAATAGATTGTGAGATACGAAGTCGAACGCTTTAGTCATATCCAAGAAAATTGATAGAGGGTAAATTTTTTTATTTAAACTTTCTGTTATGCTTTTTACGAGAGAAAAACAAGCGAGCGTGGTAGAACTATTTTTACGAAATCCGTATTGGGAGTTTTTTAATATATTAAATGTAGTTAAAAATTTGTAAAGTTTATCATTCATTACCTTCTCAAAAACCTAATGTTAAATTTATGCCTATTTAATATGTTTTGTAATATAAAAATATTTTAAAAGAGTAGCTTAATTTTTTTGCATATCTTCTCAAGAGAATCTATATTCCAAATCTATGTAGTTTGTCATAAGCTATAAAGTATTAGTATTTAGTATTAGTAGTACTGAAGATTAAAAAGTGCTTACATAACTAGATTAGATTAGTACTAATTTTCATATATCAACTTAAACATGAAATTTTATTTTGACTTAAAAAAAAATGTGAGCCATTTAAGATAATGTAAGGGTAATAATTTTCTTGTTGGCAATACTCCAGTCCCATTACTGGGGCCGGATATTATAAGCTATTTAACCTCGAGCCATAGCGCAAAGTAATTGTTTAGGTTTGATTTTCTTTGTAAATTATATTATTTCTGCTATTCATAACGCCTACTGCCTGATCAATAACAAATAATGTTTAATTATTTTATATTAATAAGATAACTAAGCTCGTTTTTTATAATCTATACTTAACAACGCTGAAGATTTTATTAGTTTATTTATATTAATCTCGGATACCAACAATCCGGTTAAGAATTATATCGCTGATAATTTTTCGTAACAAATATTTGATTAAATTTTAATCTTTATATTAATATCCGAGAAGTTTTTTGTTGTTGTATTAAATAGGTTTTTTTGGGAATAATTATTATTCATAAAATATTACTTGGATAACGTTACGAATTTAAAGGAAATTGTAATCATAAATACCAACAAATATAAAGACGCAGATAAAACCATCGTAAGATTCTTTTTATTCATTTTTAAATATTCGTATAACAAAAATGACAATATTTAAAAATATAAGAAATAGTTATCCTCCAGTAGCAGGTTGAAGCCCAGGCCGCCGCCGGTAGTTAGGGCTCCAGGCTGCGGAACCTTCTCATAATACGTGCTGTCTCAAGCAATACTGCCTTTTGTATCCGACCCTTGATCCAACAGCTTAGAGTGAGTTTCTTAAGGTATTGGTCGAAACTCTTTGCTAAAAAGCCATAAGGCAATACAACTAGATATAGGAAATGTACGTAGATATAGAAATTGTACAAAATTATCTAGCAAAAAACAAGTCTGTATATGAATATAAGCGGTCAGTATGGACTCACGTCTGAAAGACTAGAGATACTAAGTCTGGTTTTTAAGTAGTTATTTGTTTAAATTTGCTGAATAAAAGCGCCTATTTAACAATATAATACATAAAATAAAATAACAGTTACGGGCACATGTAAGCCTGTAGACTATTTTCAAGAAATGGCGTTGGTTTATACCTATAGTAAGGCACCTCATTTTCCACGAGGCCGTATTGAAGCACAAGTTGTTGGTGGATAATCCTGGCTACTTGATTATATCTGTGCAAATACACACCGTTAGCAAGACGACTAAACCCAGAAACATCATGTCTTAGGGATTCTCCTGGGCTATGACACGCTCGGCATATGTCGGTTGTTCCGACTTTCATGATATATTTCCGGTAGTTATTTGTCTTAATAACTTCGTCCATAATTACATAGATAAAACCATCGGTCTCCCCAAAGACCCCAAAGACTGTGTTTTTATTATTATTATAACTGGTTCACTCCTCCCGTTAATATATATGATATACATAATATAAAAAATACTTATATAAGGCATATAATAATAAAAATCAAACGGTCGGAGGTTAGTGCTGTAGGCTGAGAAATCGGCGGACAATCCTTTCTTTTTTTTTTTTTAACGCTGGGAAATGCATTTACGCATCCCGCCACCCGGAGGCGACGGGTATGTGGGACTCGCTGACACGGCAGAACGTGCCAGAATACCGCACTAAAACCCAGCGGTGCCCTCGTCGTCGTACAAGGACGCCACGGGATCGCTGGCGCATGCCACCGTGACGCCCCGACGGTTGGCTCGCCTATGCGGGCCCCCTTCGCACATAGAGCGCTCGCGGGCACCGTGAGCGCTCTATTTCCGCTGCGCCAGGGACTGGCGAACGGGATAGACTGCGGCAGGTTATGAAGACATAGCCGCAGTCTCCTCCGTGACCTGGCGCGTTGGGCTTTGGGGAGCGGTCGGGGTCTTCGCGACCGCTCTACCCCTCGATTTTGGGGGGCGGCAATTCCGTCCCCCCATCAAATGGGCCGCCGGTTTGCCAGCGGCAGAACATACGGCGCAGTGCAGTGCCCCGGTACAATTTCGGGCAATGTGCCCCTCGAGGCCACACCGGAAGCAAGCGCCACTGCGGTCAACCGCAGCCGGACAGGTCGGGCGAGTGTGTCCGATACCCAGACATTTGAAGCTGCGCATTGGGCGCTGCTCCAAGAATTGGACTCTGGCCGAGGTCCACCCGACCAGGAGCCTGCCAGCCTCGACCAAGGCCTTGGCGGCTGGTATCGGGCATCGCACGACAGTGCAGCCCAACCCACCCGGTCCGACTGCGATTGCGCCAGCCTTGATGGAGTCGGCATCGCACCGGCCCACCTTCGCTACGGCGGCAGCCACCGCCTCACGGGTGACGGAGTCGTCCAGCCCAGAGATTCGCACACTCGCGAGCTTCATGGGTTGAACGACCCTCGCCAAGCTACCAAACACCTTGCTGAGCTCTTCTGCAAGGCGTCCCGCCGTTTCTGGGGTCTGTCCCTTCAGCAGCTCCAGCAGTCTTGCCCCGGTAGCGGTACGCCGTATGTTCAGCCCACCGTTGGTACCGAGGTCGGCCAGGTTGACCACCTCTGCCGCTCTCTCGAGCAAGTGGCAGTAGATGATTCCCTTTGACTCCGCGTACTTCTCCAGAGTAATCAGTACTGCTGGAGCTCGAGGGGCGGCTAACCTGAGTTTCCTCGCCTTCTTTTTCTGTGCTTCTGGCTGCGGCTGCGGCTTTTTCGGTGCCGGAGCAGCGGCGGCGGCGGCGGCGTAGGATTTTTTCTTCTTTTTCGTTTTCTTGACGACGGTGGTCCATTCACCGCCGTCAAGGCCCTCTTCAGGTGCAGCCGTCTTCGGTGTCCGTTTCTTTGGCACCGGCTCAGACGCGGGCGTCGTCTTTGGTGCTGGCTTCTTTTTCTTTGGCCGCGCCGTTTCCGCCTTCTCACGGGTTCTGCGGCGGACAATCCTAGCCGAGTCGAGCAATATCACCTTCTACATCCAAGCGAACCATCATGGATCCCCAGCTGCCTCAGATGTTGAGCGAGGCTATCCGGGATCAAACTGTTGGCAGATATCGCGATTGGGATGATTTCAGCGGACTCCACACCCCACATGGCGATAATCTCGTGCAACAAATCCAGATATTTAGGTTTTTTCTCTGTTTCGGCTTTCACGAGGTTCTCGTCGTGCGGGATGGTTATGTCAACTAAAAACACCCTCGATTGTGCCCTATCCATCACCACGACATGAGGCTTGTTTGCCAGTATCATCCTGTCCGTGGCGATAGGCAGGTCCCAGTAGAGCCGGACTCCGTTGCGTTCGAGTACTGGCACCAGTGTGTACTGATAATAACGCATCCTTTGTTCCAGTAGACCGTACATAAGAGCAAGCTCTTGATGGAGGTTATTATTATTATTATAATATTTATTTTTATAATCATGAGGCATTGATCTATTAAAATAGATTGATGTTATGAGGTAAATATATACATCAGGCGTCACTAAGAACACTTTCTTCTCCTTTGTCGATACAATAACGGTATTATATTAATATAGGTAGCCTCAGTAGATGCGATGCCAAAAGCTTACCGATTCGTTATAATTTTAATGTACGCTTATGAGTGGCATGGTGTGATTCCGGAGATTTTTTTTTTTGACTACATCCAGGCGCCGCTCGACATTTACAGGTCATCAACTCGCGATTCTGTATAAATAAAATAGCACAAGCTACAAAATTTTGTACTGAGTATATAGCTCTGTAGATCAATATCATAAGGAAACATTAACAATAACTGCAGTAACATTGGAAAATAGAGTGAGGATTGTCGACGACTTATGGTCAAGTCGGTTGACCAAAAATAATTAGAAACGGTAGTAAATAGCGTACATGAGTGTAATAAAATATCACCTGAATTTAAAAATATTAAATTTCATTGAATAGACTGTAAAATATTGAAGACGCTATCGCGATAGAGATTAAAGGATTTGAAAATTCACGAATATCGAATGAATAATTAAATATCCTACAAATACATTTTGTTCGAGATTTAAGAATAACAATAGGTATACATTTATTAAAAGGGAAAAGAAAAACAGCCTTTTAGTAATTTTATAAGTGAAGTCCTAAAAATGCTATTTAAATAAGGGTTATCACGAATTTCTTTAGAAAATTAAATATTAAATTACTTTAGCAAATTTAATTAAAATATTATATTACAGATTGACCTTATTAAAATAATAGTAAACAAATCTACTTTAAATTTAAAGACATTTGATCTTGTAATATAAATCGAAATTAAGAATGCTCTTTAATTACACTCAAGTTTACCTAATTACACAAAAAAGCTGTTAGATAATGTTTTATTACTTTACTCTATTACTCTATGTATAATTTTATCGAAGCTTTATGAAAGCACGAATATAATTTGAATACTTTAATTGTTTCTATTGCTACCTTTTAGTGCAAACTTTTTTCTGCTTAAAAAAATCTTTCTAACAATATTAAAACAATTATTAAAAAAAAAATCGGTTTTAATTTTATGTGAATTTTAATGAAATTTTAGTAATATCTTTGTTAAATTATATGAATAAAAAATGAGTACAAAAAGCACGGGAATGCTTAATCTAAATTCTATAACTAAATTCTTGTGTTTTTTATGAGATTCCGAAGAACAAACCGATAGCAAATTGAAATATTGTTACGGATAGACATTTAGTGTTCGACAAATCAAATGCTTTTATGTATTAATGCAGTAAAAATATTTTGTTTTCATCGGAAATAATATTTAAAAAAAAATATGTATAATTTTACCTAATTTGCTGAATCTAATAAGTCTGTCCCTCTAACGATAAACGGCAGCTGTCTAAGCGAAAAAAATTACTGATGGGACTTAGAATTCATCAAATTACTCGTAGCTTTTTCAATTTTTTTAGCTTTCTCGTTAACTTTAGAAACTTATAACAATATGAAAAATATAAATTTTATAAATATAACTTATGAATGAACTTAAAAGCAATATAGTTTTACTTTAAATACTTAACTTGAAGTTTTTACTATACTTTTTATTTTTATAGGATATTTTAAAGGATTTTTTTATTTGTTCTTGTCTTCAAATATTGACTTGATAGTTAAATAAAAACAAATAATATTTAAGCATGTACATTTGAAAGAGAGAAACATATTAAAATAAAAATAATATATCACTTCAGTAGTATTTTTTAACAAAAACACATAAAAATTAATAATTATTTTTAGGAATGCTAATATGCCTTTGACATACATATGTTCCAATATTACTTTTTCTCTTCTATTTGGGTGTCCGGCAAGGAGTGTGTCGCAGTTGTCGGGTATTAGCATTGCATTCTAGTTTTACCTTAGATCTTCTAATAACTACTAATCCCTTGACTTGTGCTCTTTGTGTAAAGGTAGGAAACTCTTAAGATTATTTTAGTAAAAAAGGTTATTGACCAAGGTATTAGAAACTTCTGTGTTATTAAAGTTTCATTAGTTATCGTGGGTACAACATTTTTTTTTAATTATTAAAAAACAAAGTCGTCTGTAAATTTAATCTTATGAAAAATAGTTAATAACATTATATGATTCACTGGACTATATTGACTTGAAATCAACCACCATTCTATAGTGAAGTATTTCAGTTGCTATGCTGCATTAAGTGTTCACAACGCACCAGTCCTTCTCCATAATAGAACAAAATGCCCTTGAATTTTTTGGTTAGAGTATAGTAAGGCTATGTCTATTAATATAATTCTATTTATAAAATTTTGCCCACCATTATAATGTCCTATTTCCTCTAAGAAATTCCCAGTAAACTCATAAATTATAGCTCTAATGAAAACTGTTGACGTATGGACAAATTTGAGATTACGGAGATCTGGTAATCCCTATTTGCCATTCATTGCGTTTTTCACGACCGTTGACCTTTCTAATCCCTTTTGGGAAATCGTAAAAGTGAGCTTTTTGCTTTTCATTGTGATAAATTACTTTTATTACATTTTAATTTAAATAATAATTATACTTAAAAAACGTTGTATCTATTATTAGTCACATAATTAAATTAACAATAATAATTGAAAAAAATGTAATTATTTATTTATTTACACCTTATTGTACGCAGAAAAATATGAAATAGAAACAAATATATAATACAATGATAAAATAGAATAAATATGAAATACAATGGCCTTATGGTTAGTTAGCCATTTCTTCCAGACAACACGAAATCACTTGGGGTAATTTATTTAAGAGAGAAATGGTAAGCGGTGTAGTTACGTTAAAATAAAATAATATGCAAATATTTACACATACACTTACACAATGTACGTACATAGCATAATAAACTTATAAATATACCAAATATATCTCTAAAAAAATTTATATCAATAACTCAAAAAAATTTACTTAATTTTAAGCGTTATTTGGGTAATGCCTCTTAAAGTAATTTTTAAATATTAGGAATGATTTTGCTTCCTTTATATTTAATGAAAATAATTCCATAACTTTATTGCTTAAACGGTGAAAGACTGACTAAAAAATATGGTTTTATGAACAGGCAATTTTAGCATTAGTCACCTTTAGGAAATTCAATTCTTTTTTTTTTTTAATACGTTAGCGCCTTTGGATCAAATACCGCATAGTGTAGAAAAGAAAAAACATGCAGGTTTCAGTGAGAACGTATTGAATAACATTTGAGTTTAGAACGAAACAAAACATACAAATATTTACGAAGGCAGAATATGAATCGTATAGCCAGGTTTTGAACTCTTGAAGATAAGATATTATCAAGATTATTATCATGAACATAGCTTGCTTCTGCGTAGTCCAGGATTGACAGTAAGGATAAATTTGCCAACATTATTTTGGTCGGAATGGATAGAAAAGACTTAAAGCACCGTAGGGAGCTCAGTGCAGCAAAGGTTTTTCTGCTAACTTAAGTAATTGTGCTGATCACGATAAAGTCAGATCGAGATACATATTGAAGTCTTTATCGGTGGCACAGTGGGGTAAACTAATACTCTTGTTAATTTGTTGTATAAGCAAAAATATAATAATGTCATATAAGCAAAGTAAACGTATTTTTAAGGCTATTTTAAAAAAAAATATCTTACTTAAATGTGTATTGTGTATCAATATCGAAAAAAGAGAAGGGATAGGTTTAATATATATTTAAAAAAAAAAAAACGTAACCATCTATTCGTATTCCCTTAGTAATTCTTACAAAAACAGAGCCAGAATGAGTGTAGCTAAATAAGAAAGAATAAATTTGATAGGAGGCGAATCAACTTCAGTGGATAGTTTGCGGTCTTCTCCCAATCTTCATTATAGCGAAACAACGAAGTGCTCATTCATTCATGCGTATCACGTCCATAGTATTAATTTTAGGTTTATTGAATTATACGTGACTTCCATATACAATATTCTGATAAGAGTTCGGAAAAATTGGGCCTACTTTGTAGATTGGCGATAGTAATTTTTAATACTGCTTCGAAGAAAACTTTGATTGGATTAACTTAACAAAATTTCCGCACGTTTTCTCCTCTTTTAATTATTCCGTCGATGAGTTGTACCGTGATGTCTTATAATATTCAACTTTGCTCAACAGGCTGAGTTTCTATATAATTTAATTTTTTTACTAGTTAAGTAGTTATACAGAACCTTAAGTGCGACTTAAGAACCTTAAAAACTTTGACAAATTGAATTTCCAAAAAAATTGTGTTATAAAATAATTACACAAGCTATTTGTGCTTAGAATCCTCTCAACCATCACATTAGCTCATCTCATTCTAGGCTCAAGTTTACACAAATCAAACTGTATGACTGTCAGAGTTTTACCGCATCTTGAGAAAAAATTAGTGTAGGTACTAATATTATTCAACTGAAAAATTTGGTTACATAAATCAGATAATTGAAATCGATCACATTTTTTTATGTTAGCAAAACTACTCGTTAATAATATTTCGGTTTGTCTGAAAGAAATGGCAAACTAGCATAAGAAAGCCCTATGTACTTCACATTTTGTAAGTGTTATAAACCTATCTTGTGTATATATATTTGTGGTGTACAAAAAAGTGTAAATAAATAAATAAAATGACTATTTTGTGTACATGATACACACATGATACACAGATAATCTTAAAAAAATATATGATAACAAATCATCAAAAAAAAAAAAAAACAATTCGATTAAGATCAAAGACATAAGGTTCCTTAATTAAATTGCCACAAACAAAAATAATGTTACGATTATCACTAAAATATTTTTGTCAAATCATTAAACTATTAGTATATGCAGTATCTATTGTGTGTAAGGTATTTGCTTTACGCCCCCTGCACTTGGGTGCTATGCAATTTTGCACCCCTTGGTAAATACGGCCCCGCTAATTATGCTAATTTATTTTCACCAGTATCGGCATGGCCTAATGAATAGAGCACGTGAATCTCAGCCGATGCTTACAGAAATCCTAAGACATTTATATCTGTTAACAATAACTCCGTTGTGAATTAAGTTCGAGATCCTAGCCAACTGGCGACTACTTTTTACTTGTTACTTTTTACTTTTTTTATTTGGTAAATTAATTGCCGTACTTCACTCTATATTTGTTTTTATTATATAAATACTTATAAGAAAACTTTAAATACTTAAGTCCTAAACTAGTGTTAATACCCTTACATATTTAAATATAGAAAATTTTAATGCATTTGTCAAAAAATTCTGTTTATAAACAGAATGTAAAACGACGCGGTTTCTCACACATTGAATTGCTAAACTTTTAGGATTGGTTTTAATCCAGTCATTACGTCGAAAAAAACGGGTTAGAAATGCATTTTAACCGAGAAGGCTAAATTTTGGATATTACGTAGGGGAGGCCTAGAAAAACTTAACTTCAAATTGTCGACCAAAATTTCCTTGTGCTTTTTCCGCCATCTTAAAATAAGGGTTAAATTCGGTTTTTTCATAATAACTCGGGTTTCCGTTGATATACGAAAAATTTTATGCAACACTTTTTTGTTGCTTTTTTACGATCTATAATTAAGGTCCTATACATTTTTCACCTATCGATCATCGTTATTGAGATATCGATCGAAGAAACCATAAATTTCGTACCAACCACAAAACCATAAGCTATAAATTAAAATGCATTTCCAAATGTATATAATGACTGGAATATTTATATTTTCGATTACTGTTTTGATGTAACGTCATGTTTTTACCTGACTGTGCCAGAAGGAGAGTTATGTTTTTCAAGAGTTTGTATGTATGTATAATTGTTTGGCACGCTCTGCTGCCTGAACGGCTTCAGCTTGGAATTTAGCTTGAGAAGAGTCGTTACATTCGTATCTATTGTGAGAGTGACATTGGGTATATCAAAATAATAATAAAAAAAAAATGGCGGATTATTCGAGCGAATAATTATAAAAGAATAAAATTTCAAATGTTTGGCACGCTCTGCAGCCTGAACAGCTCGATGAATTTTAGCTTCAGAGGTGTCGTTAGATTCGTATTAAATGTGAAAGTCCACCAGGTACAAATTTTTCGTTTTAGGGATTTTTCATTTCGAAATTACACAGAAACGCAGACGTGTTTTTTAGTTTTATAGTTAATTATTAGCTTGTTAGCAAACTCTTATAAACTTCATTTGCTAAAATTCATGAAATAATCGAGTTTGTAGTTTCTGATATCAGTGTGTCCAAGCAAATACTCAGCTTTATTATAACCTCTCAATTTTAAAGTATCAATATAGATTTTAATGAAAGAAAAGAATTAAAAATATTTATAAAGTTAAAATAAAATTAAAATTAAATTAAAATAATTAGTCTTAGTAGATACTATAAAGAAGTGTATCCGCTTCATTTGCACGAAAGCAGTGACAACCTGAGCCTTGACATGGTTTTTCCCATACATAACTTCTCACTCTGACGCAATATTTTCCCGTCTTGTGGAAGAAAGCTTTTGTCATTCCACTGCCTAAAACCTCAAATACTACCTGCCTCACACAATACTATCTTATATCGATTCTGCCTATCTTATCCAAAGTCATCGAATCACCGGTTCACGATCAACTTTACTCCTATGTGTCTCAAAATAACCTTCTCTGTCCTTATCAGTCTGGTTTCCGCTCCTCTCATAGTACGGTTGGGGAACTGCTGAATATCACGGAGGATATCCGTGGTGCAATGGATAACACCAAGCTAACCGCGATGGTCCTGCTTGATTTTAGCAGTACTTTCAACTCGGTTAACCTCGATATCCTTATTGGAACTCTCCGCGCGGTCAACATTTCTCTTACTGTTATAGACTGGTTTCACTCTTACCTCTTCGGACGTCAGCAGTGCGTGAAAACCAACGATACATCATCGAATTGATTGGATCTTGTTGTTGGTATATACCAATCCAACCACTAACTGCCAACCGCCAACCCCCTTGAGGTTTACCTCAAGGCGGCATTCTATCCCCTTTGCCGTTTTCTATATTTATTAATAATATAACAAAAGTCATTTCTTCTCCTTTCCATCTGTACGCAGACGACTTACAATTGTATCGACATTTTGTGGTGACTGAGTTGAATGAGGCCATTAATATATTATCTGATCTTGTTGAAGTCCAGTCGTAGGCAGAGTTGGCCTGTTTGTGAATCCCAGAAAATCTCAATATATAATTTTTTGTAGCAGTGGACTGAAGAATAAAATCGATTGGAACTCAACACCTATGGTTAATTTTTCTGGCGTCTCAATTCCATACTGCGATAAGGTAAAAAACTTGGGCCTAATTATGGACTGTAACATGACCTGGGTACCTCATATCAACGAGGTCAGCAAACGAATGCACCATTCTTTCCACTCTCTCAAGCGTCTCCATTTTTTCCGACGAAATCCCGGTTATTATCATAGATACTTGATAATGATTGTTACTCATGGTAGAGAAATTATCTGCGAGCCGCCCGTGAAGCAACGCGGTGAATTAAGCTCCAAACTTTCTTCTATATGGAGAAGAAGTGGGCGGTTTACAGGCTTATACAGTACAGTATAGTACAAAGTAAATTACATTATTTTATTATGGTACCTTTTTATTATTATTATTACTATTTTTTATTTTTTATTTATTTATTTATCTATCTTAAATATGTTTGAAATTATGCTTAAATCATTGCGCTATCAAATCTTGATTTAGATTTTTATTACATACTACTTCAAATATCAGTTAAGATAATTTCACTATAATTATTTGAAATGTAATTATATTAATAAATTTTAATACCTATTACTTGGCTTGAAAAAAAACATATGAATAGGTAGTATTTAATAAAAGGGCCATGAATTAAAAAGCTAGTTGGCAGCGTCTGTTTAAAAACTCCGTAATTATTATTGTTTCAGAAGATAAATGTACAGCAAACTTCCTGCCTGGTATTTAAGAGCATTGTTTCACATTTTACTCTGGTTTTAGCGTTATTCATTGTGAAAATATTTCTCGCGGAAAAAAATTATTAATGTTTACCCGCCGAAATTTGTTTAGACAATATTTGAATATATTTTAAAACTTTAAATTAAATAAAAACAAAGAAATTGGTAAATGTTTAGTAAAGCTTCAAGTTTTATCAGAAAGGAAGCCACAATATCAATTTATAATAATCCTTCCTATTAAAATTATAAATACGAAAGTTTATCTGATACAAAGATCTTGCGTTTGTCTTCTAATGTTACTCTATCACGCAAAAACTACTGAACGGATTTAGATGAAACTTTAAAATAACATAGCTTATACATCAGAATAACACATAGGCTACACTATAATAAGATTTTGTGTAATTTTGCCATAATGTATAATATAAAAATACGCTAATACGCGAAAACGCTAAAGTGCTATACAGTTTCATGGTGCTAACAATCTTCTTTTCGCGCGAATTTGATTGGCCAGAATAGAGCGCCATTAAAAAAATACTATGAGTTGGAATATTCGCGGTAAAAAAATTAGACTTCTCACTGACGTAGATACAGCTCCCGTAGTATATTTTAGTTATTTTCATAGTATTATGTCCTATGGAATCTTATTATGGGGAAAGAAATGCAGCTACCGTTAATACTATTTTTGTCCTGCAGAAAAGAGCTATTCGTGCAATTTATAGTTTAGGTCCTAGAGTATCATTAAGAGATAAATTTAAAGAAATAAAAATATTGACTGTTGCTTCTCAATATGTGTACGAAAATGTTATGTATGTCCATAAAAATATACACGAATTTCCCAGGAATTGCGACATGCATAGCATTAATACTAGGAACAAACCTAAACTTGTAATGCCTGTAACTCGCTTACGCCGAGTCAGTAATTCTTTTTATGGACAATGTATACGCTTATACAACAGGCTCCCAGAAAACGTTCAAAAAGTTTCTATTGCCAAATTTAAAAAAATTGTGAAAGAACGTTTGTGTACCAAAGGATATTATTCTATCAACGATTTTCTAGAAGACAGTACGCCTTGGGAATGATGTGATCGCCTCCAGGCTATTTCAACTTATAGAGAATTTTTGTTAATTTCAATATACTCTGAAAAAAAAAAAACATTACGTAAAAAAAATATTAGTCCCGCTGAGTTTCTTTCGCCAGTTCTTCTCAGGTCAGAGGCTTCTTCTTTCCGAACTGGTGGTAGACTCATGACGTTCAGTAAATAATTGTAATAATTTTATGCTGAATAAAATATTTTGACTTTGACTTTGACTTTGACTTTGAATGTTTACGTAAAAAAGTATATGCTCTGAAAACTATATCAATTATTTTTTCGATCCGACATATACATATATATTGATACTTATCGATAAAATATGTGATGATAATTTTATGCAAGTTAGTTATTAACAGTACCTATACGATACTTATATCGATTTTTTACTCGTTGAATGTAAATATATACTCGTATCATGTAATGAATCACTGTTAGGGAAGACACTGGCTCCTAAATCACGGACTTACGTAGCTTAGGAGCCGGGACTCCAATGAATTTTGTTATAAAAAGTTTTAAAAATTAATATTTCTCAATCCTTATTTCTCATGATATATATATCATGCGAAATCATCATGTCGTCACAAGATACTTCATAGCCTTCACATCATATCATTTTCCTTAATAAGCATAAATTATAAAAAAGCATGAAATCGTGAAAGTAATTGCGAAGATTAAGGTGTTTAAGCAAGGTAATAAACACAACTTTGTTAAATTAGTATTGATAATATGCTATTACATATTCGTTGAACCGCAGTTAAATCAATTAATATAAAACTTAACAATGCTTCGGGACTGAGCAATCAAACGAAGTGATAGCGATTGCGAAATGAAATCATCTGTCTCTGCGAGTAAAGCTACAACCAATTCAGTTTTCAAGGAACTACGAAGTCTCCTTATTGTGATTTTCTCATCAGAATTCTTATTCGACTACTAAAACATATTCCAGACTAAAAAATTTGAAGGCATCTTTTCACATTTATAATATTTTCAACCATGAACGAAAATTACATTTAATAAATAAAACATAATTTTGTTTTCAGTCGAATTAGCCCAATGGATGTAAATAAAAAATGAACTTGAAGTGTAGCAGAACAATTTATAAATATATTACTACTGGCCTCTAACATGGCCTATTTAGGAGAAATGTTTTTAAGGTTTATTCTCCCTGCTGCTCGACTGCGGGTTTGCGGGTAATTATCTTGGCCTAATTATTAATACCTTATCATCATAGGTAAAAAAATAAGGCGGCGCTGCGCGCTGCGCAGCGAACAATCGCGGTGAGGGTGATTCGGGGGTACCGTACGGTATCGTGGGCTGCAGCTACTGCTCTAGCCGGCGACCCCCCGTGGGAGCTCGTGGCGGAGGTTCTTGCCGAGACCTACTCATATGTCTCGGGTAGGAGGGCTCTTGGTGAGAACCCCACGTTGGACGGGATCCTACGTGTGCGTCGAATAGGGCAGGAAGCGCTAATGCGGAGGTGGGGGGAGGACCTGGCGGTGCAGCCATATGGTAGACGCGTAACGGCTGCCATTCGCCCGGTCCTTGAGCGGTGGATGCGTCGAAAACGCAAGCCCCTCACCTTCCGTCTGACACAGGTTCTCACCGGGCACGGTTGCTTTGGTGACTACCTGTGTCGGACGGCCCAAAGGGAGCCGACGACTGAGTGTCACGATTGTGGCGCAGCGGTGGACTCTGCCCAGCACACCCTCGAGGTGTGCCCGAGATGGGCGGTGCTGCGTCAAGGTCTGACGTCGGTCGTCGGAGGGGACTTGTCGCTCCCGAGCGTCATCACCGCGATGCTCGTCGACGACGAGTCCTGGAAGGCGATGGTCTCCTTCTGCGAGACAGTAATGTCCCAGAAGGAGGCCGACGAGCGGATGAGAGAGGAGGCCGCCGACGTGGCCTCCATCCGCGGGCGACGAATGGGGGTGCGTAGGAGGCGCTACTTAATGCGCCTCCTGTAACGCCCTTGTGCCCGTGTCGGGCCGGGATGGGAACCCGGTCCTGCTAGACACGGCGTCGTCGGGACTGTTCAGAGGTTAGCCGGACAGTCCCCATGGAGGAGAAGTCTGGCCTTTTCGCCGAGGCCAGCCTGTCGCTGGAGGGATCCTGTTGCCTGCAGATCCGGGACCCTCCAATTAAAGCGGCTGAAGGCTCCCGCAGGGGTTTAGTACGGTATTGCACTCCCAAAGTGCCGAGTCCGACATAGGTCTAGGACTGCCGACCCGGGCGTCCTGGATATCATCCGTAAATGGATTCCCCTGCGTAAAAAAACAAAAAAAAAAAAAAAAAAAAAAAAAAAACCTTATCATCATAGGTAGCTGAGGTTTGATAGCAATCTCAACAGCCAGTAAAATTCAGACTAGAATTCTAAAAAAAAAGCTTCTAACTAAAATAAGTAGAATAAGCTTCTAGCTAAAATAAGTAGAAATTCGAGAATATGCGAAAAAAAAGGAAATGAGCAAAAAGATGTGAGAGCTCGAAAACTATCATTTTCTATAAATTAATTTTATTTCTTTTTTATTTATTTATTTATTTGTATTTGGGAAACGAACAGTTTAACATAGCACAAAAAATAAGAGACAATAATAAGGTGCGATACCTCAATATATATACCAATATACATATAAACCAATCAAGTTTCCACTAATTAATAATACAAACAGGAAGCATTTTAGTTAATATTTAAAGTTTTTCTTTCATATTTTTGTACGTACTTACAACGCTACGTTTCTACTCGTACCATGATAGCCTCCATATTTTAATTGAAATGCGGGTATAATTATATAAAGCCAGGATTTGTAAAGTCTTTTATGTTATCAAATAGAAGAACGCAAGTTGGAAGACAATGGTCCCACATCTAATTGAAAAGTTCTCTTGCTGCTTATTTAGCTTTCTGACAAAATAATTTCTTTAAAATAATTTCAGAACTGACTATAGTTTTATCCAACCTTAATCGCAGTTACATTAACCAGTATTTTTCATTATTAAAAACCTTTTATATCTCTGAGTAAAAGATTTACTTATTTCTTCAAGATAGCTGGACAGGTAAATTGACTAACTTATGTTATATTATATGGGTCATTATATAGGTAATTCCATACCAAATCGACCACTTTTGAACCCTGGCTCTTTTTAAATTTAGCTGAAACTTTTTAATTTTGTTTTTTCTTATTAAAAATATTTTTCATAATTTTTTCAATTTTTTTTTACCAACTCAAAAAAGTTATTGTATTTTCAAGAAAAAAAAAACGCCTTTTTTCAAATAACCATAAAAAATTAAAAATAGACCTACTGGAATTTTTTTTTCTAAATGTTTGTTTTTAAATTTAAATTTACAAAAAATTGAAATATTTTTGGAAGTTTATATGAATTTTTTTTTTTTAAGAAAAACCTGTTTTTTTTTCTTCAACCGATCAACTTTATAATGGATCTTGGACCGATCAACTTACACAACTTTGGTTTTGTAAGATTTTAATCTTAATTATTTTAATGGTTTCAACTGTTGTAAAGTTATGATATGTACTTCTAAGTATATTTTGTTTGATTTACTTTTAAAAAAATTAAGTAATGTTTAATTGGTCGAGATTTATTTAAAAATGCAATAAACGTCAATCCGGAACGTATTATGAAGTTGCATCAATATGCTAGTATAAATATCCTTATCGACTTGCTTTCAACGTCAGCAATACGCCCTGTGGGAGACAATGTGGCAAATTGAAAACTGAACGAGTTACACTCCATTGCCTTTGTGAGAAAATTGCGCTATAAGGACGCCACACGAAACGATTACTTTTTCTGATAGCTTCTCGGTAAAATAGAATGTTTGTACCTGAACAATGATATCAATTTTAGGGATTATTTTTGTCATTTAGAAGACTGAACTTGTCTTGTCCATCTCGTGAGGAGGTAAACATACTATACAGATCAATAAAAAAATTTAACATTTGCGAGTCGGACTCGCCCATGAAGGGTTCCGTACCAGCAAGTAACATCATATAAAAGTTCTTGTAGTTCGTTGTAATTTTGATCCATGTTTTAATAATATTGTATTTTTTTTATAAAAAAAAACTACTACTAGATTGCGTTCAAACCAATTTCCGGTGGAAGTTGGGATGGTAACTTACATCATATATTTTTTTTTAGTTTTATCATTCTCTTATTTTAGAAATTACAGGGGGGGGGGAGGAACACATTTTACCACTTTGGAAGCGTCTCTCGCGCAAACTATTCAGTTTAGAAAAAAAATGATATTAGAAACCTCAATATCATTTTTAAAACCTATCCATAGATATGACCCCCACACGTATGGGTTTGATGAAAAAAAATATTTTGAGTTTCAGTTCTAATTGTAAGTATGGGGAACCCCAAGATTTATTGTTTTTTTTTCTATTTTTATGTGAAAATCTTAATGCGGTTCACAGAATATATCTACTTACCAAGTTTCAACGTGACATACGGATGGACAGACAGACAGACATGACGAATCCATAAGGGTTTCGTTTTTGTCATTTGGCTACGGAACCCTAAAAATCAATACATTCTCTAAATTGTATTATAGGTATGTCTAAATGTTTATACGATTTTCATTAATCGTGAGCTTTTTCGGATTTTGACGTGGTCTGTCGTTTTATTTGGATGCCCGACGTGACCATGGTTGCTGCAAAGTATCCGAAACGTTGGGCGTCTAAAAGGCCTGTTGGGCCGCGGTGGAATCCGGAGGGGTTGTTTTATTATAGTTTTTATTATTCTTGGTGTTTAGCATAATTTAGTTTGTAAAAAATTTTGTTATGTATACATGTTATAAAAAGCATGTGGTGTATACCTATAACTGGTTGTGCAATTAGCGCGAATAAATTAATATTATACTGTAGAAATATTTTATTTTATTAAAGAAATTTTACAATATTATACATATTTACAATTCAAAACTTAAAATAATTATTTACAAAAAGTTTTGGTATAAATCATGTCCGCGTGGAATGGTGCCAAGAATACTAGCAGCATTTAGACCCAGGAATTAAACCTAAATACTGTAGATGTAAGTAACATTGTAACAATCGTTGGTGTACCAAATAAATAAATAAATAACTTGTGTAATATAAATGCTAAAAATATTATAAATCTTTACTAATTTTTTTAAATTTTGATTGGCCCGTGGCGCAGTTGGTAGTGGCCTTGTTTTCTGCTCCAGGTGGTTGGTTTCGATTTTCTCCCCGAGTCTGGGTGTAATATGTATTTATTTATATATATATTATTTACTTTTATATATTTTTTTTAATTTAATTAATATATGTTATCGCTACCTGATATATTTTGTAATTTTATACTCTTATCTTTCTCTCATATTATTTTTAGTAAGTACCAAGTTATTTAATAATATATACTTACTAGATATTAACGAAACTGATGTCCGGTAACACTCGAATGAGTTTATGTGACATCTTACTGATGTTTGTTATTGATATACTTTTTTAATTCAATAAAATAAATAAATAAATAAATAAATATGTATATTTATTTCAAACAAATATGTATATCAGTCGCCTGTTACTTAAAACATGCATTAAGTTGCCTACCTTAGGAACAGACGACTGTGTGTGTATTTAAAAAAAATATATATATATTATTATAAAGCTGAAGAGTTTTTTTTTTTTTGTTTATTTGGACGCGCTAATTTCAGAAACTACTGGTTCGAATTGAAAAATTATCTTTGTGTTGGATATCCCATTTACCGAGGAAGTCTATAAGCTATATAACATCACGCTACGATCAATTGAGACTGAGCAATAATAAGAAATGTTACAAAAACGGAAAATAATAATCTTTTTTGAGAGCTTCCGTTGCGTCCTTTACCATTTCTCTTCTCGAGACATTTTTTAGCTATAGTTCCACTTTTAAAGTAAATATAACATCAGTATTTTACTAATAATTTTTGGAAAATAAAAAACTCAACAATACGTTGAACGACCCAGGAATCAAACCTGAGACCCCTTACTCGGCAGTAACGCTTGCGACCACTCGACTAATGAGGCGGGTACCTACTCTAAGAGTAATTGTTTAAAAATATCTAAGTATCTACTTTTTTCCCTTAAATTAACGCGGGTGAAACCGCAGGGCACAGCTAGTCTTTAGTCTTTAATATACATACATACAAAAAGGTAAGCTTGTGAGCCTGGATGTAAGGATAAACATAAAATTTACTCATCGGAGTTCAATAGTTATTATCTGTTACATGGTCTTTTTATTAAGAAAGACGTATTCTACACATTATTATAAAATGGTAGATTTGTTTGTTTATAATCGATAAATTCTGACGCTACAGAACAGATGCATTAATTATTTATTAGAAGCAACATATAATATACAAAGAGATGTGACATTAGCTATAAAGTATCAAGTTACAACTGATAGGATCAGAGCAATATTCAAAGTTATCAAATAATCTGATGAGTTCAAAAGTCAACGTGAGTAAAACTGCGAGATTCGTTTAGTATTAATTAATATAAATATAAAAGCAATAAATTTATTTAAACAGAAACGATTCCTTCCCCTTTAAAATGTTATAAAAATAGATAAAACGGAAGTATTTAATATGGCTAACGGCATAAACTGTTACTAAACAATTAAATAATGTTTCCTTATGGGATACTTTTTGCTTAAAATATAAATGTTAGTTAGTACGTAGCAAAAACTTTTAACGTTTAGCAAAACGCCTGTAGCTGTTGGATACTACCAGCAAAAAGTTAAAATGGCTGCGGTCGTAATGTGCTCGGTATGCTGTTAAAACGGTTGAAAACTTTCTCCTGCGAAAGGGTTTCTGGTATATCTGACGTATAATTAAAAGTCTAAAAACGGATTTTATCGCGTTTATTTAAAGTTACTGTTTAACAATTTAATTTAATTTAAATTATTTCCTGACGTTTCGGACCCTTTACAGCGTCCATGATCTCGGGGGACTGAGGTGGTGGGTGACCGAATAATAATCGAATAATTAAATAAACGCGATAAAATCCGTTTTTAGACTTTTAATTAAATGAATAAAATTCGCGTGAATATAAGAGAACAGTATATCTGTCGTATTTAGGTAGCGGTTTCGGTCGGAATCTAATTACAATAAGGAACATAGAATTTTTAACAGAGTACATTTAAATAGGATAACCATTCTATTTCGTTCTGAATATTTGTTTGATAACTCCCAGGTTGACAATAATTTCTACTGTTCTACTACTGTAAGTCATAGCGTGATATTTTACAGCCAAATTTACATAGTTAATTCTGGCTTGCATAAATTTTAATTTTAATCGTAAAAATAAATACGCTAAAATAGATTAAATAGCTTAAGAATCTCAAGATCAAGGTTTAAAAGAAATAAAGAAACAAATATATCCTCATTTATATATGAATTAGTATGTAGTATATACACAACAATAGTTATGCTCGGTATTCCTCTGAAAGGTGAAAGGTCGAATTAGAAATGATAAGATACGCAGAAAAACGATAGTTGCCGTCAAAACCCAATGGATTTGCAAGATTAAGTGGCAGAGGCCATGGCACATACATAGCTCGTAACTGAGGGCTGATGGAGGAGAAAGGTTCACGAGTGGAGTTCACATACCGGTAACCACAGAGTCGAATCATCGTCCTCGAGATGAATAGACGACTTAAAATAGCCGCTGGACTGAGTTAAAGCTGCTCTTGAGGTCGATGGGGTAAGCCTACGTTCATCAGTGGACATCAATAGCTGATATAATAATAATAATAATAGCTGATATAATTGCCCATATAATGTATATAATAATGTATATGCTTATAACATCGTATTGGATTTAACTGTTAGAATGTTATAACTGTGTCTGTCTTAAATAGATAAATAATGAAACACAAAAAAATCCCAAGCAGACAAAAAAGCAAAATAAGTTACTAATATCTTTAGAATATTTTCTTTAACAGATATCCAACTATCATACAATAGGTAATTTTTAAAACGTAATTTTTGTTCTTCTTAATAGCAGAAGTTTTTTTTTTTGTCGCAGGGATTGGAGAGGACATTTGGGAGTGCAATACCGTACTAAACTCTGCAGGCGACACGATCCCTCCAGCGACAGGCTGGCATCGGCGAAAAGGCCAGACTTCTCCTTCGTGGGGACTGTCCGGCTAACCTCTGAACAGTCTCGACAACGCCGTGTCTAGCAGGACCGGGTTCTCGTCGTAGTGATTATATACTCTTTGTTCTCATACCGGCCTGACACGGGCACAGGGGCGTTACTGGAGGCGCATTAAATAGCGCCTCCTATGCACCCCCATTCGTCGCTCGCGGATGGAGGCCACGTCGGTGGCCTCCTCTCTTACCCACTCGTCGGGACCCCTTCTTCATTTCATCCCCATCATTCTGCTGAACGTAGGCCTTACCTATTATTTCTGAGCGGCTTGCCAATACTCGCCATGCTTGGCAGACGAGTCGGCGAGGATATAAAACTTTACATAAAGATTCATGAGAGCAGCTATCACAGTTTATTACAGTAATACGATAAACATTGGAACTTAATACCTATAACCTAATTTGAAACGCACTTGTGCTGTAATTATATTTGGCAATTATCCGTCCATTGAAGTACAATAACACAAAGCTCTACTACTTAATCGAGATAAGTGCATAACATCTGTCGAGACAAGTCTACATAGGATTCATTATCAGAGAAATTGTATGCATGAGTAGAAATTATAATTAGGTTTATATCATGATGTCACAAAGGCTAGATTATTATTTACACGATTTATTATTTTCAATATTACTGGTCCAATTAAAAATAAATACTTGGTTTTATTAAATAGTCCTCTCATTAGGGCTATGAAAAAAAATTACCAGCATCATTGACAAAACGTAGAAATTGTGACAATAACCGTCAAGTTATGTAAAATAGAGTTGAGATTTTGATATTAATATGCTTTCTTTTTTCTAACTACGCGGAGGTAATTCTTTCGAGAAATATCCAGAAGCTAAGATGTATTAAAATATCCTAACTTTACCGCTTTTACTTGAAACATTCATCTTAGATCCAGAGCTAAATAAATCCAGTGTATTTGCTTGTTATCAGCAGAGATCTTTATTGCAATGTATACCTGTCTTAAACTAAGGCCATGTTAATGCACTATCATAGTACTAATAGCTTGTACAATAGCTATCGCTTACACAAACTAGTGGCTTAGTACGGAACACTGCACTTCGATGTGAATCAATATTATCCAGTAAAGAGTTTGATAAGCGTTTACGTAGATACGTTGAAAACTGATATCTTTTGATTGATATTTATGACTATATATATATATTGACTGACCCGTTGGCGCAGTTTGCAGTGACCCTGTTTTCTGCTCCAAGGGTTGTGGGTTCGATTCCCGCCCCGAGTCTGGGTGTAATATATGTTTATTTATATATGTATTATTTATACGTATATTTATTAAAAAAAAAATGTATATCAGTCGGCTGTTATCTAAAACACAGGCATTAAGTTGCCTACCTTAGGAACAGACGGCCTTGTGTGTGTGTTAAAACATATTTATTTATTTATTTATTTATTTATATTTGAAGATTTAGAGCCAAATTGAAGCAATCATTAAAGAAATCATTTATAATATATCGAACAACTAGCTGTGTTAGGCTGATGAAGCTCGTGTAAGCAAGATTCCGTGAGAAAGCCACATAAAAGCCTTAATCTGGTTTCCTAAATGTATAAAAAATTTCATAACAAACTATTTTAAAGTTAATCGGTAACAAGCAATATATAGGATGTCTGGCTTCTATATGCCATCCTTCGAATGGGGGGTTCTGTATGTGTTATAGGTCACGTTCCGCATGAAAATCAAATTCCTAGACTTTTTTTAAATTTCACTTTGTTTTAATATACGAGCTAACTCTACTTGCGTATATTGCATTATATCACCCAATGACGGCCCGATTATATACCATACATAAATAGAGCTTTAAATTACAATGGATAACATTTTACTGGGAAAATAAGTCATTCCAATAGTTATTTAGTTTTATTATATTCAGTATTACTTTACTATTTAACTCGTCTATAACGAACGTCTCACCGTTTCAACGTCATAATCAAAACCTTTAAACTATCTAACTCATTCGGAAATTCACTCGTAAAATAGTAACAAACTCACGCGCATCTTAAACGAAAAGTCAGCTCTAAGACTACCAGCCAGTGACGTCAGGAACGACGAACTCTAACTTCGTAGGTCGCTGACTTCGCGAACTGACCCGCTGAATTCGGTATCTTGAGTACCTACCCGTACGTACATATGATTCCAATTTTCCGTCACACTTGACCAGGCTGTGGACTAGCAAATTTATTGTAGCAATATTTTGTTAATTAAATAATTTAATGAAAATGAGCTATTACCGCGTTATATTAAAAGCCTACAAATACACCATGTTGGAAATAAGCTTCTTCTGGTAATGAAAAATATGAGATATTCATGATTCTTATTTCTAAACTTGTCGATTGGATATTAAAATTTTGTAGTCATTGGCTTTATCATAAGTGAAGTTCTTAAAATTAAAATAAAATTCTTGTAAACTAGAATGATTTCTCTAAGCGGATTATGTTTAAATGTTAGATAGTTGTTAAATGTTTCTTTTATTGTAAATACTAATTAGTTATGGTTCTAATCTTTAAAAACAAATATATATAACTTCAGCCAAATTCGATGTGGAATTTATGTAAACAAACCAAATGTCATCGTGTATAGGGTTTTCACACTTTTAGTAATGAAAAATCGTAATTTATCACCAATTTCCTAGTTATACATTAATAATTTTACTTTAACATTGTTTCCTAGAACTTAACCGCTAAATACGTAATATACAAGAAAATTTGCTTATAACAAAAATTTACAAATTTGTAATTACTAATATACATCTAACAACCCTAAATTTTTGCACTGACAGGAAAATTTCGCAGATAAGCAACATTTGGTCTTTTTTTGATCAGTCGTTATATTGTTAAAGGTAAATTGTTATCGATTTTTATGCACAATTTCAAATATTATAATTATTATGTTTATTCAACGTAAGTAAAGTAAAATAAATAATAAAAGAGAATGAATGTCTGAACATAGACTTTTAATCATATTAAATCCATTTTAAAACAAATGTTGTTTTATTTTGAATGATATTCAGGGATAGTGTAGCTATTTTAAATATAGGCATATACATATTTATGAAAATATTTAGAAATCATTCAGTGGGAAATTAGTATATACACGTTAACAAGTAAATTTTACACATAATTATATATAATACATAAATATATCTAACTTTCTGACTTATTTATTTCAAGTTTTATGTAGCCTGTACTACTATGTATAAATATTAAAAAATATAATTATTATAATTATTTTACTTCAGGCTGTAAACATCTGCCTATGGTTGGTTGCTAAGCAACGGTTTGTTGGTAAACATTCCATATCGAATTTGGCTTATGTATAATTATATTTATATTGCTGTCGCTGTAATAACTTCTACCTATAGCAATCCTATAGTATATATTAATAGTATTACAATTTACGTAATATTATATTATTGTTATTTATCTATTATTATATTCTCGGTATCCAGGGACGTATGCGTTATTAGGATAATTAAGGCAGTCTGTACATTATCAATATTATGCAAATAAATTTAATCTCGTCTGTTATTATTTATAACAAACAAGCTAAATTTGTTGCCTATATAAACACGATTTCTATACAACTAACTTGAAAATTAATCAAATCAATTAAACGGTATTGTAACGTTTGATTGACTAAGCAGTAGTTGTCAGTCAAGTTAGTTGTTGAAAAATATTTATTCTTAAGCCTATTCAATAAGAAAGTGATGAAGATGATGAACTTATATATTACGAATAGGATATTATAAAGGTACAAGGCTAAAAATATTCCACTATTTTAAAAATAATCTATAAATTAATATATGTGGTTCATCTAGTACTTTATATACCTATCTATTGGCAATTATTGTCTAAATTTATTCAGAGCTCAAACGGCATCTTTAGGTCTGTGGCGCCCTCTCTGATTCCGGCTCCAACGATTGCAACAGTTTGTCAATTAGTGTCTCTCTCAAAAATATATTTGAAATAACGAAATATAGTACATCTAGTGTTACATTACTATACTTCAGCCGAATTCGATATGGAATGTTTACCAATAAACCGTTGCTTAGCAACCAACCATAGGCAGATAATAACAACTTATTGGAAAATAGTTATAATAATATAAATAATTATATTTTTTAATATTTATACATAGTAGTATAAGCTACATAAAACTTGAAATATATAAGTCATGGATTTAGATATATTTATATATTATCTATAATTATGTGTTATAATGGTAAAGTTTACTTGTTAACGTGGATATAACTAATTTCCCACTGAATTATTTCTAAATATATTCATAAAAATGTATATGCCTTTATTAAAAATAGATACACTATCCCTGAACAGCATTCAAAATAAAACAAAATTTGTTTTAAAATGAATTTATTATGATTAATTATCTATGTTCAGACACTCATTCTCTTTTATTATTTATTTTACTTTACTTACGTTAAAAAAACATAATAATTATAATATTTAAGGTAGTGTATAAAAATCGAGTACAATTTACCTTTAACAATATAATGACTGATCAAAAAAAGACCAAATGTTGCTTATCTGCGAAATTTTCCTGTCAGTGATAAAATTTAGGGTTGTTAGATGTATATTAGTAATTAAAAATTTGTTAATTTTATTAGTTATTATTATGTTAGATGTATATTAGTAATTAAAAATTTGTTAATTTTTGTTATAAGCTAATTTTCTTGAATATTACGTATTTGGCGGTTAAGTTAGGTTCTAGGAAACAGTGTTAAAGTAAAATTTTTAATGTATAACTAGGAAATTGGTGATAAATTACAATTTTTAATTAATAAAAGTTTGATAACCCTATACACGATGACATTTGGTTTGTTTACAAAAATTCCACATCGAATTTGGCTCAAGTATAGATAGAGTCGATTTTATTTAAAAAAATACCGGAATAAAATATAAGATTGAAAGGTCTGTACAAATCCGATCTCAAATTTTCTTGCTAAAATCTCGAAGACATCTGCGGTCATCCGCAAATCTAATTTGATGCTTCGTAGAATCTGAACTAAATGACTGAAATATAAATTCGTATAATCGGCCAAATAAACATTATGATAACCTCTAGCTAAAAAAATACCTAAGAATTTTTTTTTTCTTGTTTTACATCGTAAAAATGCCTTAATTATATTCTTTATTTTGTTTTTTATCAGAATCGTGCATACGAAAATAATTTCATTAACTGAACGTGCTACTCTCGGGATATATCAAGCCAGGTTATGTGCGATAAACTACACGTAACGACATTTAGAAGCGGAGAAATTAGGTACCTACATTTTCAAGCACCTGTCAAGATATATAACCACAACTGTTAAAATAAGCTGATAAAGCTTTTTTTACGAAATAGCACCGATAATTTGATTTCAATACATATACAACTATTCACAGTTTGAATTACATATTAGACTATTTTGGCTATATCGCAAAAGTAAAATAAAGGAAAACTTTTGCTTACGGTTTCCTTTTTCTTTTATTACGAAACTTCGAAAAGGCTGCGTTGATTTCAGTGCTGTAATTTTTTTTTAAATATGTAATTTTTTTTTAAATTTTCAAAAGGCACAATCGGTAAATATTTTTTTTTATATTTTTCGTTGGTAAATCTTTGTCCGTCAGTTTTGTATAAAAATCTATATTTTTTTATAATTCTATATTTTCTAGCGTAGCAAAATAAATTATTTTCAAAATAGATATTATAGGTATTTTAACGAACCAAATCTTCAACAGTTTTATTCGACACCAAAAGGCAGTTGTTAGCCAATATCTGGCTTTCTCCTCTTTCCTAAGCTATACTGTGTACATTATTGTGTACAATACTATGATACAATTATAATAGTACAGTAATGTTTTTAGATCGGACTATTACAATTTTATCACAAGAGCGCTAATTAAAATTATAGTTGACTTATTCAATACGCAAAAAATTTGACTAAACAAATACCTACATTAAAAAAAACAATCAATACTTATATATTTTTAATTAATGCATTTAAGTTTCGCAAACAATTTGTATCTGACCTATTTTTCGATATAAATATTAAAGTGGATATTTTCCGTTTATTTAAACGTAACAAAGAGACTTTTTACGAAGTTTTTTATTGTTAGTTATTAAATCAGTAGTGCCTTGCCTTATAGTGATCAGAAGAGTAGTCCCGACCTCTCTCTTGCCGAAGTATCTTAAAGGGCGACTAAGGCCATAGCAGAGCGAATAATTCTACACCATCCAGGATAGCGATGAACAGCAGCGTCACCATATCTTCCCACAATACACTGCGCTCACCAACCTGCCTGCCAAGTGTGGCGAATATTGGCAACACAGAGATCATGGGTGAGGCCTATGTTCCGTAGTAGACATCCAACGGCTGATGCAGTAAATGAGTAGTAATGGTATAGAATGGTTTTGACCGGTGGGAGGGATGCGCTGTGCCGCGCTCCCGGCTGCATGGGTACCACCATCTTGCTTATTTCTTCCGTGAAACAGCTTTGCTGTGTTTCGGAAAGAAGGGCAAGACAGGCAGTGTAATTACTGGCACCGAGACTTAACATCATATGTCTCAGGATAGGCAACACATAAATGAGTTGGCTGGGCTAGTTCCAGGTAAACTAGTTTATGTTCATGGGCGACGTCGACCACTTACCATCAGGTGGCACGTCTGCCAGTTTGCCTATTCAACTAACATATAAAAAAAAAGAAAAAAAAATAGAGGTTATTGGTACGAATCATGATGGTTGTGATTTGATGGTTTGGTTTCGATTATCTTTTCTAAACGGATTTAGGTACGTGCGGTGTTTACCTTTATTGGTACTATTATATTCTGAGAATTTCGGAAAGCACGTAAAACTGTAACATCCGATAGAGTGCGTTTGTCTTTCGTATGGTTGCTGAAAAAGCATATGGACAAAATCAACCTTCTCTTTTCCTCCAGTAACTCTTTAATACTCTCATATTATATATTGCAAAATATTTTGAAAATTATTACATTAGCGAAAAATAGGAGAGAAGCAATTTAAGATAACAAAACAAAGGCATCCTCGTAAACACGATCACAATAGAAGAAAATTTATTTTACAAGTCTGTGTCTATAAACAAGACTAGAATTGCCGAAAGCTTCCTTATCGTGACATTAATTTTCGCATCTTGATAATATTAAGTAGAACGTGTATCAACGATAGTAAATACACTTTTTAGGATCTTCATATAAATGTAAGTATTAAATCAGATATGGCTCAACCTATGCCTTTATTGAAAACTAGACGATTTCATCAGATTAACATTTACGGGTACTGTTCAACTGTAAGCCCTAGTCTGATGTTGTATAGCCTATCCTACTTCTAGATAATTAAGTTCCTAGATTAATTTATTTTTATTGATTATATTTAAGAAAAAATTATTGAAATCGCTTCAGTAATTTTGAGCGTATTGGCTTATAAAAAATAAACAAAAAATTGTTTTTATAATAATGGTTCAGATTGACAATTTACGATTTATAATAAAAGAAACTATTGACATTCATCAGCAAGCTAATAAAGTAGCTAGCTTGTTTATTATAATTAATGACACACGGGAATTAAATTTATTTGCATAAAATTGATAATGTATAGACTGCCTTAATTATTCTAATAACGCACACGTCTCTGAATACCGAGAATACTTTAATAGATAAATAGCTATAATATAATATTACGCAAATTGTAATACTACTAATAGATACTATAGGCTAGCTATATCTAATTACTTAAGTTTGACAACTAAGCTCCTATCCCACGCTAGCAACAAATACTAATAAATAGCAGATTTACGCGACGAGATGAAACTGTACCACATTATCGCGTTAACTAATTTGGCTAGAAGTATTATACATTGGGTCACATTAAGTCACTTACCTAGGACAGCCTATAATTCTCAATTAACAACACAAACAAACACCAAAAGAACCCACCAAATAATAAGCGGGTCCACAATGTGTATTTATTAGGATTATCTCGCACGACTGGTATAGAAATGGGAGAGTCGCGTTCGTGGCAAAACCAGGGGGATGTAACATTTTTTTTTTTAGAATTTGTAATATAAAAAATTAAGTATAGGTAAAAAATAAGAAAAAAAGGCAAAACAAAAACACTTTCTGTTGATGATATAGAACTTTTCTATGTGTTTATTTTGACCTCATCAAGGAGGTATTTTTATTAACAAAAGTAAACTAAAAACTGTTATAAAAATTATAATAGCTCTTTAAAAAAAATTAATTGTAATTATTTTACGATTTATGTGCAATAAATATCCTTAAAGAATATATTAAACTATAAATATTACTTTTATTCGGAGTACCTATCAAATATTCGTCAAATAGAAAATAGTCAAAATTACCGTAAAGAAAGGAACGCTATGTTAAATGGAAAAAGTTTTAAAATAATGTTCAAATGAAAAAGTAGTTCAGAAATTCTTACCTCAGATTTCAGATGTTACGAAATTCATCTTGAGCAATAAATAATAAAAGGTTCTTGAAAAGTGCCCATTGATGTCCTGAACTTAGCAGGTAAATTTCCTGGACAAATATTATAGAAAAGGTTCAGATTAAATTTGCATAAAATAATTAGATGCAGAAAACGATGAAAAAAATTGCGAAATTTGCTTCAAAAACAAAACAATACTTGTCGACGCTCTTAACGTTTATTAAATTATAAAAATAAATGCTTTACTAGAGTAAAAATTAATAGAAATACTTTTATTATAATTTCATCAGGTTGGTGCTATGCATTCGTATTCGTATGTATACTTGATTAGCTCTCTCAAAAATGTCACAGAATGAAATTCTCGGTTGAGCAAGGGGAAAAATTAGTTAGATAACATTTAGCTTTATGGCCCGCCGTCCGTCTACGGAATTTGAGAGTGACGCAAATGGCCTATGAAGGGCAGCTGTTTAATCTTCTGTGCAGGAAATTTCGACTCAAAATGCTTAGAATTCCCTGACGTATGTATTTTTTTTTTATGTTGACAGTTCCATTTTAAATACAAATAAATGAAATTTTAATTATTATAGTAAATTATACATGTATATTTTGAAGTTGAAAAAATAAAGTCTATATAAATTTCAATATACAAATGACTACATGGAGAAATTAATTACGAAGGGTTGAAGCTTAATCCACGATTACAGCTCCACAGCTGATGATGGATAATTTTCGTTCGAAGATTTATCAGGTGATACTAAATATAGGCCGAAAAATAACATTACATTTCCATATTCCATTCTTACCTTTTTTTTTTAATATCTATAAATTAATTGCAATTAAATAAGCTTTATTATTTGAAATATATATGATAAATTTATATCACTCCCGCGAGCAACCACAAACATAATGTACAGATAACGAGCTTATTTTGAAAACTTTGCGAACAAGGCTTTAGTCTCTAAGGCTTCATTTCCTTTATTAACTTAGTGGCGTCTGAAGTCTCTCACCGCTGCTGTTGTGAAAAATATTTTCTTATTCCAAACGACAATATTTCACGGGATTTTAATGATGATGTAATGTTCCCCAGGGCAAATAACATTACAGATAGTAATTTAAAAGTGTATTAATATAGGAAACATAAAAAATACACACTCGTTGCCATTTCATTTATATAAGATAGTGTTTGCCAGCAGCAACATTATGATGTACTACATACTGTTAGCAGAATTAAAGCCACAATAATTCTGTATTAGATGGACTTAGATGAGCTGTATAGAGATGTAAAGAGACAAAGGTATGGTATCAATTTCACGTTATTATTAGTACCGTTGGAGAGGATTACAGCAAGCTAATTTCTTAACTCATATTTTTAAATGAACTAAACAAATTCTCAATTTTTCCTGCGTTTAGTTTTAGCTCTTGTTTATAAAAAATGAGTGCAGTCTTGTATACAAAAAATAATTTTTGTTTATGTAAGTTACCTAATTGGACGATGCAGCTTAGAAAGATAAGCTATTTTAAGAATAATACAAAACTATAGATAAGTCCTTTAAAATATGTAACTGAGTGTACTGTAAAATCTATACCGAACGAATGTTATTTAATGTGGTTGCAAATCAACAATATAGTTTAAAAAAGTTAATTTATATTTACTATTTCGATTTAAAGGCAAAATTCTTTTCACGTTATATATGATGTATTCTAAGATTTTTTAGTAAAAACTAAGATGTAACAACAATTAAAAGTTTTGCGACCATTGTTGATTTTAAAATTTTAACAAGCAGTCGCTTTGTTTATCCACGCTTTTACCTAAGAGATACTTTGATAGCCAAACTACGATTTCATCCGTTATCTTGTTGTCTTACCCTTAGAATGATTTTTCTAAACTGAAAAGAACTCAGAGGGAGCAGCTTCCGGCTGAATCGCTTCCACGACTATTTAAACCATTCGCTACAGAAAAGTCGGAGATAGCTTGATTAAATTGAGCGAAATGTTTTTTAAGTGATTAAAATACGTACGAGTACATATTGTTCTGTAACAGTCCGTAAATGTTTTCCATTTCTTTAAGGCCTCTTTTCTTGTCAAAACGAAATATATCGAGCCCAATTTGACTCGTTGCACAACTATTAACATATTTATATGTCTCCAAATTTATCCTGAAATATGTGTTATAACTTTTATTCGTCCTCTTTAAACCTGCACGTGTTCACATGTCATTTGGGCTCATTAAATGATTTATTAAAATACGATGAGAAAATTAACTACTTTATTATATCTATAAACTATAAGGGTGTTTTGAAAGACCCTTTGTATTAAATTAAGTGCTTTTATAGCTTTACGAGAGCGCTATAAATGAGAACAAAATCTCAAACCTGGAGAATTTACTACTTTCATTTTTATATTTCCATAGGTTTTAATAACATTTAGTTTTTCTTAAATATAATATACATACTCCAAATGTTTATGAATATATAACAATCTAATGAGGTTTGGGTCTATTTTTGATTCACCTGCTTTAAGCCGGTCCCAGCTATCGGTTATAATTATATATTTAATATTTAAAAACACATAATACTTTAAGTGAAATATAAATAAATCGAGGCAAACTTTATAAAATATACTTGTCACTTGTCCTTTGTGCAATTTTATATTATATAAATAATTGTAAATGCTTGTCGAAACTTTCCAGAATGTTTTTTTCCAGATTAGATTTATTCAGACCTAGGTCTGTGTTTTCATGATTTAATCTTATTTATTTTATTTATTTTCCAGACTAGATTTATTCACATCTAAGTCTGTGATTTCCAGATTTATTTTCGCGACAAGATTTTATATTATATAAAATTTGTACAATGCAACAAAATGATGGGTACTACAAAGTTTATTTTCCTTTTTTAAATGCATTTAAATTATAGGTTTGTTTTTAATTATATTTTTTTTAATATTAATTTATTGTGTTATTTTTAGTTGTCTTTAGATAAAATTCTTAGTCTGTTCATTTCAATTAATGTACCATTGTTGCATGGTTGCTTGCCTGTTAATTTATTATAATCCAGTTCTTAGATAAGCATACCTTCCTATGACTTGACTCTACTCAATACCACATATGCTTGGCAAGCAGCAAAGAGCTCTGATCAAGGGCTCAGCGCAGCTCAGCAGTGCTATGACTATATTTTGTCGGGAATTGCGCCGATTTAGGCTGAATCACATGAACACCATATTTGCCGAAGTCTATATGGACATATGTTATGTCAGTTTCGTATATTTGTATTATCCAGAAGCAAGGCCATATATCATTTCTGTGATGTGTCCAATGGCACCATTTTCTTTTCTATCTTGTTGACCGTTGTGAAGATCTGTGGTATGGAGCCATCCCTGGGCGAAGCAGCCACGTTATAGTGAACTTTAAAATGGGACGTCTTAAATGAATGCGTATACATAATTTCGCGACTGTACCATTAAATGTTAAAGAGATCTGATATATGGAGCTAGCCTTGGCGTAACAGCCATCTTATGGTAGACTTTAAAATTGGATGTCAAAATTGAGCACCTATACGATAACAAATTGCGTGTCTATGCCATTGATCATTGACGATATCTGTCGTCCAAAGACGACCCTGGGTGTAGAATAAGGTCATGCTAATCATTAGATGCATTTTCATCAAATCTGAACTAACATGCAATATTTCAATTCCTTACGATATAAAAAGAAGTGCTTCTAATTCAGCTTGCTAAATTTGACTTAAGTCACCATATACACCATTTGCCGTATAAATAAGATTAACCATAATGACACATTAGTTATTATATTTAAACTCATCTTAGTCACCATACCCTTTCATTTGATATCCATATTGAGAAGTTTGTACAAAAATATGTAATCCGCCATTTTGTGGTGGTGGCCATCTTCGATTCGGTTTTATTTCATGTTGTATTTTATCCTATAAGTTAAACTCCTTCATTTGATACCCATATTGGGCGGGTTGTGCAAAAATATGTAATCCGCTATTTTTATGGCGGCCATCTTGGATTTGAATTTTTATTCGTATTGTATTGTCATATAAGCCGCTCAATATAGACATTTAAAATAACAAAAATTCCCGGAGAGCCAAATATTGGTGGAGAGCTGGAGTTTTACCATTACAAATAAAATTTTAAAAATCCCCATCGATCCTATGTGTACTACAAATGTTATTCGGGTCAAAATAAACTCTTAGGAAAAAAATCATCAACACCATTTTTGTAGAGAATTTTAAGATATACAACTTTGGTTTAGAATTTTTCCTTATGTCCACTTCCCTAATAACTTCAATAATATATTATATAACGAATGGATTTAATAACAAATGATATTCATTTTTTTTTCTTTTTGTAAAGTAGTTATTTTGAAAACAAACAATAGAGATAAAATTAATTTTACGGAATTTCAACGCAAATCTGAACTGAACTGGAACAGTCTGTAAACGTGCTAGTCAAAGACCTCGTTACCGTAAAGTAATAGGTCGGAGCTTGCCCGCCAATACCATACTACTACGTAGCGGGTTGATGGATAATTTCCTCAGAGTAGCAATAGTTATCCGATGATTACGGTAACAGCTGGGGCCAACGATTTTACCTATTTACTATATAATTACAGAATATTATAAATATTTTGCGTTCTTCAATATAAAATAAAATAAATTTTAACAATTCGTGCAAAACACTATCATGAATATTTTCAATTTATTTTATAAATTATTATTTTTAACATTTAACTAGATACTTGACAATTTTTTAACACTATAAAGGACACTTTTTTTTTTAATAATTTTTTATACCCACGGGCTCATTTTGCCCATGCCTTTTGAATTCCGATTTATTATTTTATCAATTCGTACTCAGTACGCTTGTTGTAGCTGCTACATTAGTAACTTAGTATCTCTAAACTTAGAATCTCTAATGTGGAGCGTGAGTCCACCGATCGAAATATTTTCTCTTAAATGTACTTACATCTATATATATATATATATATATATATATATATATATATATATATATATATATATATATATATATATATTTATATATTGCTCATTCGGAGCGACAGTGACACAAATGCAAATTAGTTAACTTTACACCCAGGTCAGAATAAAGATTATTCCATAGTTCAAAAGAAGATTCTGAAGCATTATTACGGCTAATTATTATTTAAAAATTGATTTATTATAGCTGGATATTGTGGCATTTTCACTGCCAACGCAGATGTTTATATATATATACATATATATATATATATATATATATATATATATATATATATATATATATATATATATATATATATATATATATATATATATATATATAAACATCGAGGGCAGCGGGGACCACAGACAAGGAAATCCTCGAGCACACTCTCAATTACGGCGGTATCTCTGTGATGGATCGCCATCTTGAGACTGTGCTCGAGGATTTCCTTGTCTGTGGTCCCCGCTGCCCTCGCCACAAAGCGACCGATTGCGTCGTCGCAGTCATCGGTGTAATAGACACAGGTGTTGGTGTGTCTAGTCACCGAGACTACAGCGTGCGAAACGCTGTCATGGATTCGGAGCCTCCTCGTTTTAGTCTGGAGGACGATGACATCCTCGGAGGTATATCAAGGACACGTTTTACAGGCTACGACTTTTAAAGTAATGTTAATTATTAATAAAAATCAATTTGAATATTTAAAAATTTTTGTTAATATTTAGCTTTGTAATTTAACATTGATTCAATATTTTTTTTTTTCATGAAATACATATAAAATAAATAACTAGTAATTAACATGTAGTGTTACTTTTCAGCCTTAATTGACATGAAAACCTCATTATTGCTTATTTGCATATTTTATACAAGTAATGCTATAAATTTGGTACTTTTTACCTAAGATATAATACATACACAAAAAATAAAAAACCTTAAAAGTTACTACTTAAAACAAAAAATAAAAGTTCTGAGAACTATTCAATTTGGTATCAATAACTGGTAAATTTTGCACAAGACTATAGTCTTAAGGAAATCTCCTCTTTCTGTTAACTTTGTTTGATGCATGTTTTATAGTATAAAAGCGCCCATATCGCTTTAAACCAGTAGGCAGAAAAACACCACCATTGGCTCTGTTCTTGAACTCAGAAGTTGACGTTTGAAGTTTTTTTAACGAATATAATCACACTTCATACGCAAAATATAATTATATTATACAATTTATAACAACAATAAAAATTATTTAACAAGTATGAAGCTGGAATATATTGACAACAGCAATGTGTTTATGTTATTTTGCAAGCATTAAATTTCTATTAAAACCACCTAGTTACTGCTACTGGTTCGCCATAATTCATAATGTAATAATGAAGTTCAGGTACACATTAGGCCTAATTAACCCGCTATATGGCAGTAATATTAGCCCGTGCATTACGAACATACTATATGAGGATATCAATTAGCCTGATTATATTTATATCATTCTGTGGTAGGATAGAATATTAATGATATAGGACTGAGTAATACAGAATAAATATTTTACAAAACTATTACTACGAGTACAACGTTTTCGGTTTCGTAATCTTCCACCCGTTTATAGTAATAAATAATCATTTTTATTCCTTCAACTCTTACACATTACACATGAAACAGAATATTAAAATAGTAACGGTAACAATAAAAAAACAATCGTAACGCAGTATTTTTTACACACATCTGTATTTTAATACCAACAGCCGTTGTCTTTTTTATTTTATTATTTATTTTATTTTATTTTATTTTATTAGGAAAGCATACAGTGATAATTTTAACAATATTTAAAAAAAAAAAGGAAATATCTAAGCACCATTTAGTTGCTTTCGCAAGTATAAATCTAATATGTTTGAATGCTTTAAGACAATCACAAAAAAAAAGACATCATAAAAACTATATAACTAATATAAGAATAATAGATAGTATATAAAATAGTTAATAAGATTAAGACGACATATTGAACCAGTGTCTTGCCAGTTTAGTTCTAATTGTTTTGACAGAAGTGTTAAATAGGTCAAAGTCGGGGAAATCATTCAGCTTGCTAATTTGATCTGCGGACCTAACAATAAAGGAGTTTTGCCTATAGTTTGTTGAGCAGGTAGGAACATGTAAATAGTTGAAGGGTTGTCTTAAGGATCTTTTGGGCACCTTTAGGTAAATTTTACTAAGAAAATCGGGAGAATCCAATTCATTTTGCGCTATCCCGGTCAACAATGCAATGTCTGCAATTTTTCGCCTTTCGTGTAACGGTAATATATGATGTCTTTTGCATCTATGCTCATAACATTCGTCATACTTGTTAGACTTGAACTGAAGGTATCTCATAAATTTACGCTGAATTGTTTCTAACCTATTAACATACACATCATATTGAGGGTTCCAAATCTGCGAACAGTATTCGAGTATGCTACGCACATATGAGCAATAGAGGATCTTAATAAGTTTAATACTACTAAATTGAGTACTTTGGCGTAGAATGAACCCCATGGACTTATTAGCTTTTTTTACAATATTGTTTATATGCTTCTCATAAGACAGCTTAGAGTCAAGAGTAACGCCTAAGTCTCGTATTTCATCTACTACTTTAAGCTCCTGCTGCCTTAGTGAATATTTAAATTTGGTTTTATTAATTTTGCGCGAGAATGTGATCGAAAAGCATTTGGCGACATTAATATCTAATTTATTTATGTAACAATAATTTTCGAATCTTAAGAGATCTTGCTGTAGAAGATGACAATCATTTTCACTACGTACACTATGAAAGATCTTCATGTCATCAGCATAAAGTAGGAATTTTGAATGCTTGAAGCAAGAGACTACATCATTAATGAATAGATTAAACAGCAAGGGGCCCAGCAGTGAGCCTTGTGGGACTCCAGAAGGTACCCAATTCTACGAGGATATATAGCCATTGAGAACAACAGCTTGAGATCTCATTTCGATGTAAGCTTTAAACCACCTGTATAAATTTCCATGAATCCCAGCATCAAGTAGCTTTTTCAGAAGTATCGTATGATCAATACGATCAAAACATTTACTGTAATCAGTGAATATACAGTCAACTTGTGCACCTGTATCCATGCTAAAAGTAGTGTAGTCTGTGAACAGGAGCAAATTGGAAGTTGTTGAGCGTCTTTTAACAAATCCATGTTGCTCGGGGATAAACGAAGACGAGAAAAAGTTATAGACCTGGGTATGAACTATTCTTTCGAGAATTTTTGCGAAAATACATAATTTGGAAATCGGTCTATAGTTTTTCACCTCATTCTTATTTCCACTTTTGAATATTGGGGATATAAAGGCGGATTTCCAGATTTTGGGCATGATTCCTTCTTTTAATGAGCGTGTAAATAATATTACTAGAGGTTTTATTAGGCTGTCAGAACATCTAGTAATAAATAACGGCGGTATATGATCGGGACCGGCCCCTTTAGTTAAATCGAGGGATTCAAGTAGCTTTCTAATCGTTTCCGGGGCTATTTCTATGTCTGTGATTACATTACTATGGTCGGGGGATGGAACATGAGTAGTAGAATGAGTGTTGGAGGTGGCAGATGATAGAAATGTGGACTGGAAGTACTTTGAAAACAATCCACAAAATATCATCTCCTGTATTAGCAGTATCTCCTTCGTAAGACATGGAGGAGGGAATGTTATTAGAACTTTGTTTATTTGATTTTATAAAAGACCAAAACATCTTTGGGTTTTTGGATATCGAGTCCTCACATTTCTTTATATAAGTAGTGTAGCAATTTGATTCTAATGATTTAGCCCTGTGACGGAGTAAGGAAAAGGAATCATAGTCTTCAATGTTACCATAAGTACGGTATTTTTGAAGAAATTTAAACTTTTCTTTGAGTACCTTTTTCAGAGAAGCATTGTACCATGGCGGAAAAGTAGTAGCTTTTATAACTTTGTGGGGAACATATTTATTAATCACGTCATTTAAGCAATTATAAAAATTAAGTACAGCCTCTTCCACCGAATTTTTTTGTAAGAGTTCATCCCAGTTAAGATCATTTAGGTGTTGCCTAATGTTTACATAGTCGCCTGACTCAAAAAAGTACTTAAGTCTCGGCTTTGATGGGAGTTGCTCGTACTGAACACTTTCAAATCTTATATCCAGGGACTTGTGGTGAAGGTCTTCTGGTACTAATGGATCGTCACAGACAGAAACCTGTAGGCCGTTGTTACATAATATACAAATGAATATACAAATGTACATTGAAGAAAAAAATTGTAATTATGTCTTTCTGTTCTTACATGCGTACTTCACCCAGAACTCGCTCAAACGCGTAGTTCATAAAAACATAGTTCGTTTGTAGGTTATAGGTCAATGCAGTATACTATAATGAAATAGATAGCAAAATAGCAAATTATATCCAAAAAGGCTTTGAAGCATATTAAATTATCACTAATATGTACTGTATGGCACATGTAGTTGAAAATAAACCTTAAAAATAAGAGATACATCAAATACTCGTATTATTAAGGAAAAGTTCCATTATTTTCTTGTAGAGTGTGGTATGAATATGTAGATCTCTCGATAAGTTTTCAGATGTTAAAAATCTAATTGATTAAAAAAAAGGACGGAAGTAGCCAGGTAGCTGGTTTGACAATAATTATGATGTTCCAGTCATTTAACTACGACGCTTCCCACGTTTTTCTTTGCAACGATGGAGCTTAACCGGGAATGTTTGCGCGCTGTGATATTTTATAATTTTAAATTTAGTTTCACTGAAAAACTTAGACTGCAACGATTACAATCAGCATTAGGAGTCTACCCCATCTGAGAAATACTTTTTAGATGGTTCAGTGAATTAAAAAGAGGTAAAACAAACCTCGAAAATGACCATAGAAGTGGTCACCCATAAACAGCATTAACTGCAGAAAGTGTGTGGACTACTAAAATGATAGTGCGAGAAGACCCACGAATGAGTTACTTGGACATCGAGAAGATTCTTCGCGTTAGTTCTGGTTGCGTTAACATTAATTTCCATCAGCATCTTGGACTGAGGAATCTTTGTTGACGTTGGATCCCGCGTTTGCTCTCAGACACTGAAAAAAGGCCCGTGTGGATTTATGCCACCAAATATGTCTACGATTTGAAAACGGAACTTCAAAACATGTAACGGAAATCATCACAGGAAGCGAAACGTGGATTTATCAATATGATCCGGAAAATAAAAGAACTGCCTCTCGTGTTGTGTCGTATCTGACGACTGCGTCAGTGAGTCTGTGGCTACCACAACATACTTGACACCACCTTACCGTTATTAGCACAAACTACCTTTCCCAACCGTTACCTTAACGTTACTTCTTAACGAGAAACTAGAAGTAGTTCTGAAAAGAACTATTTTGTGTTCGAGAAACAAAACTCAGTTAGTTCTGAAAAAAACAACTGTGAATGATCACAGCACATGCATCATTCAAAACATGTAAATATCTTCATGCAGATATTTTCGGTCCAGCTGCACGTGTGTCGCGATGTGTTGTCCGATTGTGTTGGAAAATCATAGATCTGTTAACTCGGCATTGCCGAAAATTTTCCAAGCTCTGTGAGAAAGGAGACCAAACACTGGGCTTCGGGGAATCATGGTACATCACGACAACGTTTCGTCACATACGTCCCTAAAAACAAAGGTGTTCCTTGAGAAATCCAATGTTGAAACCTTGCCCCATCACACACAGCACAGCGCTGATTTAGCTCCTTATGATTCTTTTTTGTTCCCTATGATCAATGAAACATAAAAGGCATTTTTTTTAGTGTGCCGTGGCCGCCTACGAAATCACAATTTCGGACCTATCAGATCAAGACTGGCAAAAGTGTTTTAATAGTTGGTTTAGGCGAATGGAACTTTGCATAGAAAATGAAGCAGGGTATTTCGAAAAAAATATAAAATAAATATAGTTAATATCTTGTATAGTTTTTTCTTGTCTCAAAACTTATCGAGTTACCTATATAATTTTTATATCTTATACATCATTGAGGAGAAGTTATAAAATATTTGTTGAAAAACCTTCATGTAAAAATCGCAGACAAAAAATAAAATAGCCTTTAAGTTAAGAGCGTGGACCATTTATTTGAAATAATTGATCTCAATGTATGTTTCTTCTTTACGAATACAAAATTAAGAAATGATAATCACTCAATTTTAATAATAAGTACCTTATATTAATCTCCTCAAAATTCTCGTGAACATCGTTATGGCTGGAAGAAAAATAAGGGTATGCAGCTTTAAATCCACCTTTTTTTAAAAATATATTTTAATACCTTTATAAATGAATAAATAATTTATTTATAATTATACTTTATTGTATAATGTATAATTATAAATAAATTATTTATTCATTTATAAAGCCTATATTTTAAGAGCATAAATAAACGGACGGAACGGACATGCCTTCCTGGGGTGAGCTCGAATATTTTTGTTATAAATAGGTCCACATTAGTTCTTTTTTTAAATGTATTTCTTCTGAAATAGTTTCTTTGCAAATAATTTAAGTACATATTAGAGTATTTTAACAAAGTAATGTTAAAACAAAATGACAAATTGTCTAATACTGAGGCCATTACATAAACTGAAGCTGAAAATGTCAAAGATTTTTTACAGAAAATTGTGTAAATTATTTAGAATTATTATTAAAACAAGGAAATGGCTAGCAAAAAAATCACTAAAAAATTGTGTAATTTAGTCAGAGTATAATAAATACAAAGTGGCTGTTATTTTTTTATGTTTAATATGTATTAAATAAACCAATTATAATAAAATCATACGTTTCCAATATACAGAAAGTATTTTACTATTACCACATAAATTTTAAATCATTAGAGGGTAATCTTAAGCCGCTAGCGACGTGAGGTCGCTGAAATTCAATGATTGCCTCCAGGGTACCCCATTATCTGTGAAACTTTAAGCATCCGATTCGAAATTATTAGCCCCGGGGCTGTGCCCGCAATCGCCACTCTACGATCTTTGACTTCGCTTCGTGATTTCATTCGCGGTTATATTATCAGCAAAATCTACTTTTGAATTTGTGAAAATACTTGCCACTATTTATTAAATATATTCATGTATTAAGAAATTACAAGGGAATACAAGTTCATATCTTAATAATAAATATATACGTTTCGATATTTACTTAATTAGCAACCAACATTAACCTATTTTTATTTTATCTTTTTCTTATGAAATTTGATTTATTTATTTTTCAACTTCAACGTTTATATCGATGTTTTTTTGTAAACTATAATAATTTTTATTTTCATTTTTTAGGTTATAATAAATTTTAATTTTTTTAAGATTTTTAAGATCGAAGTTTAAGTACGTTAAATAAATATAATGTGACAGTTTTGTTAAGCCTCGATTTGGTGATTCATCTGAGCGCGTGTAACATTTGGGATAATGAAATAAGCCACTTTTGACATAATCATTATGAAAAACTTTATCTTCAGAGAACAGGAGAGATTTGTTATTATAATTTAATATATCTTTTAACCTAAATAGCAATCTTCTAACCAAAGAAATTAAACCGTTATGATAGATGTTCCCGCGGTTTGAACTAAATTAGCATAAATCAGTAAAATTAGGACATTTGTCGGTTTGTTTTATATTTTTTTAGGTATTACTTACTCTTGTGAGTCCTAGTGTGGTGTTTTACAGCCTATTTATTCGTTATCAAACTTATTCATAAATTCCTTACTGAAGCGCCTAAACTTCTTTACTGCGCCTCGCAGTGGGCGCGACTGCGGGGCGCATCGAAAACCATCCTTAGCGCGTTGGCCAACCGATGGGACTACATTTTTTGTGTCCATCTCATACGGCGCACTCCACCAGCGTCGGGCGCCGAATGCTGAGAGAGAATTGTTATTATTATTATATTATACTATTATATCACTAGTTGGCGGTATTTGGAGGAGCACCAGCTGATTAGCGATCGCCAATATGGCTTTCAACGAAATCGCTCGGCTGGTGATCTTCTAATATTCTTAACTCAGCGATGGGCTGAGGTAGTTGAGGGCAAAGGGGAAGCGCTGACGGTTAGTTTGGACATAGTGAAGGCCTTTGATCGGGTGTAGCATAAAGCACTTCTAACAAAGCTACAAAGTTTCGCAATTAGGGCGACTTAATCTAGTCCAATTTAACCCCAACAAGACACAAGTTTGCACGTTTACCACAAAAAAATCTCCCTTCATCGTTCCTCTCCAATTTGAAGGGACTCCACTAACTGCCTCTGTCAGTATTGGAATACTTGGCATCGATATATCTAGCAATGTGCAATTTCGTTGTCATTTGGAGGGAAAGGCTAAACTAGCCTCTAAGAAACTTGGTGTGCTCAGTAGGGCAAAGCAGTATTTCATGCCTTCCCATCGCCTACAATTGTACAAGGCGCAGATCCGGCCCCACATGGAGTACTGCTCTCACCTGTGGGCTGATCGGCATCACCTCGATGTCCGGGAAATCTACAACGACCCGATTTTTACGGCATTTCTTGCCTCGCACGACCATTATATAGAACCAACTGCCATCTACGTTATTTCCGAACCGATACAACTTAGGGACCTTCAAGAAAAGATCATACGCCCATTTAATAGACCGGCAACGCACCTACTAATCCTCTGATTTGGCGGGTATCTATAAATGTCGCTTACACTTGCTACCAGGTGAACCGACTGTCCGTTATGTACTGTCAATTATATGCAAGGATGCATTTTGTATCGTACAAGATTTATATTTTCTGCTAAGATAGATATATTTTTTCACGACGTATTCCTTTACCGATGAACACGCATAATCATAAAACAAAGGTACTTTGAATTCATTGCTATTAATCGGGTTTTTTATGGACATACACCCAGACCGGAAAGAAATATTTTTTACAAATACAAATCTATCCTGAGCGGGAATCGAACGCGCGACCGCCTGCGTGTGGTTTGAGGCGACTACTCGCATCACTACACCAGAATGGTCGTCATCAATACATACACACATAATTATAATCTATTACTTGAAGGAGTAAACAATTTCAATGGGTTACATTTCATCCTCGAGTTTTGAGATTGCCTTTTTGCGATCCAATTTTGCCATGTCTTTCCACTGTTGTTTTCTTTTGATTTTATAGTCTATTGTAAGGGAAATGATTGAGTTTTTTTTATATTTAATTTAGGTGTATTATCTGTTCTGTCGAATATTCTTAAATTCATTCATCAAAAATATTTTTTTGTTTATAGTACAGATTCCTCTTAAATCATTAAACATCACAACTAAAAGCGTTTCAAAAGCATTATATTTTTTCAACCTTACTAATAATAAAAAAAAAAATTCTTAACTTCTCAGCTGTATGACTATTCACCGTGAAATCTGGCTTAGGAACCTGAAGGCTGCCTTTTATTCCGGAAAAATGAAAAGTTCCTTAATTAAAGCTAAAATTGATATAGGTAAAAGCCTATGTCAGTCAACATTTTCATGAAAGTCTTAACTCAAACAGAAGATGGTTTTGTCCTTATTTGGCAAAATTACCAAAAACCATTGAAATTTTATTTGCTTCCTTATTACTAATATCATAAATCACAAATTTAGTTTGTTTATTTGTAGTATTTCGCATCGCAATCGCTTGATTGTTCGCCATGAAATATGGTATACATATGTTGTGTATATATTTATTAAATTTTATTATAATAGATACACAACAAACTCAGGTACAGAACAAATACAAAATATGCATATCGTTTAGTATCGCCATTGTAACAATAACGTTGTGGAGATCGGATTGTTATATTTTCATTCACACATGTATCTTGTATAAGTATTAGTATATAGATATTATTATGTAAGTTTATTATATAACCGCACAACCTTCCCGGTTTCAGAGTTGAATTCACCTTTATTTTTGGGTTGTCTTGAAGAAATGACTAATTAGCCATAAGACCGCCTGTTGTGCTACACAATATTAATTTTATTAACTTGTTATGTATTTGTGGTGTGCAATAAAGAATTAAAATAAAATAAATAAAAGTTTTTTTTTCATATAATAATGCAATTATAATTATTTACAATATAAACAAATGAAAAGAATACATAGCGATAATTAATCTCAAATCTATATATGCACTTAAATTTTAAGTTATGTCACTTTTATTACGAATTTGTACATCCACATTTTTCAATTCCACTGATATAAAAAACGTATTGTAGATTTATGAATATTTGAGAAACTACTTTTAATATACTTATCAGCTATCAGCTAACTTCATCATGTCGCTTTTTGGCTGTCGGTGTGCGCGCGCATTGTAAAAATTTTACTCTCATATTTTTTTCCAAACGCGCCAAAAATAGTACAACTTAAAAAAAATTTAAACTTAAAATTTTAAAAAAATCATACGTCTATACATATATTAATTAATATATAATATGACCGTAATTTAAAAATTCATTGTGAGGTAAAATACAAACCGCTAAAGTTATCCGCGAACTAAGTCTCGATAAAAGCTACTATTAAAATATGTCACTATTTATGTTTCTAAATATATTATCGATATGTTTGCAAAATATATTACTGTGTCCCCGTAACACGTACTCACTTGACTCGACTTTATTCAAATTGATGGAGAAAATGTAATGGAGGACACATCTGTTACCGGATTAATAGTCCCGACGTGCTCCTTTAACGAGGAATATTCAAGTCTACATGGGTTTATGATATTACGTTTATTTATTTGGAAGTGACACGGCTCAACTTCGCACACTGCAGTTTTCTACTGAAAAAAAAAAGTGAAGTGCGCTTAACAAAAAATTAATACCTAGTACGTGTACGTGTTTATCTATATATTATGTGCTGTCTGTAGTATTGTATTTTTTTTAAAGATGAAAATGATGAACTAAAGCAGCAGAATTGAGTTATGTTAGTATCGGTAAGATTACTATTAACTTACGAGTATTTTTAAATAAGATTATTTTCTAGATCTTAACCATATCTAATAATAACAAAGAGCATGGCGGGATAAGCATGGGGTAGCGGCCCCTTAGCAGTAGCGGTTTCAACTGCCAATTTTTGTGTAGGATGGTCTTAGGGAGTACTACTTACAGGTAAAATTTTACTCAAAAATATGCATTAGTTTTCGAGAAAATCAAAAAAATATTTTTTATGAAAAAAAATTTTTTTTTCGTTAATAGTTATAAATATATCAATGTATATGGTATATGTTGTACATAACTTAGAGAGACAACATACCATGATGTTTTTGTCAAAAAATCTCGAGATAATTGTTAAAAAAAAAAATTTGAAATTTTTGAAAAATTAATTTCATGCTTTCTAAGCTTGATACACCTACGAAATTTTCACTAAAAAACACCTTCATAATAATCTACAACATATATTTGGACCCTAATTTTTACGTGAGTGGAAGGGTGTTTTCTCACTAGTGAGAATACATTCTTAAAAAATCATTATATCATTGAAAGTTTTTAAGTAATATTTATTTGAAAAATAAAACACTGAGTGAAAAAAAAAAATATAAAAATTCAAAAAGAATCTATCAATACATGTATATATAGTACAAAGTGAACCTAACGTCAAGTGCTAAAGAAAAATGCGTAACAATCATCTTGAGTGGATTATTCATATCTATAGCCTGTTCGCGTTAACCCAGGGGCCACACTAGCGGGAAACGTCAATGCCTATCATCGCGGTAGACATTCCGATAATTTTAGCGCGATGAAGTGAGTGGCTACACTTGAAAGTTCAACGTCAACGCCCATTCTTGGCGATAAAATTGGCGCTTATGTTATTTGAATTTCAAGCAAGATAGACGTTGACGGTGCAACTCTGTATTTGATGAGTGTATTTTTTTTGTATAAATAATAAATAAATATGTTTAACACACACACACGGTCGTCTGTAAGGTAGGCAACCTAATGCCTGTGTTTTAGGTAACAGCCGACTGATATACATTTTTTTTAAATAAATATACATATAAATAATACATATATGAATACACATACATTACACCCAGACTCGGGGCGGGAATCGAACCCACAACCCTTGGAGCAGAAAACAGGGTCACTGTAAACTGCGCCAACGGGTCAGTCATCATGAACATATGCATGCCATCAACTTCCCGGCTATCTGAGATTAAATAAGAAACATATAATAATAAGTATTAATTATGTATATCTATAAATATTATTGAACGGGTGGAGTGAAGCAGTTGTTGTTTTGCCAGACAACCTGAGATTGACAGTAATATTGCATTTGCAGATGGGCAGATGGCATAACAATAATAATATATAATAAATATATGTTATACAAAATAATGATAATTCAGTGATAACAAATAATTCAATTCCGTTCATAAAAGTATGTAATTTATCATCAATGTTTTCTTATGACGTCAACATGTAAAAATTATTTATCGTCCATAACCGACTTTACAGACAAACATTTTTTATTAAGAGTTATTATATCTATTATTACTATTATCTATTCAATTAAATTGAAACAACATTTTTATACTTTACAAAATAAAACAACATACTCTGTATTTACCTGTCTTTCATTTATTTATATATTATATATTTCAGGCAATTGGAATAATATTAATGATACATGTGATTATATTACTGTTCAATTTTTAAGTGCAATAAAGAATAAAGAATATATTAAAGTAATTAATGTGGCTTTTACATAATTTTTCGATCTTTTATTATCTTTATTTCACCGAAAGTTAAAGTTGTTGGTTAAGTTGTTTTAAAAGGTAATAATTCCGTTATTCGTCGCTAAGCATCATTTTGTGACGCACGATTCTTATAAATTTTGAATCTCGAATCCGTAAACGTAATTACTTTTTCGTTACTCCACTCCATAGTCATAGTATGTATTTATCGAAAACAAACACGTGCGATTCCGTCGCGCTCACGGTGCACAATGACATATGTTCGTAGTGTGCTGTGTGGCCGCTTCAACGTATTAAGGGGTCTGGCCACCCTGAATTATTTTTTTTCATTTTTATTTTTTTATTTTTTTTAATAAACCCTGAACTGTAACGGACATTTTAAGACCTGTTGCGTATCGAAACACTCAAAATTGGCCAAGTTACAGGCATCTTAATTTATATTATTACACACTTATTTTTTAATATTTTCAAATAAATATTTACAATGTTATTTTTGAAGCCCTTTTGTGATATTGAGTAAAAAAATAAAAATATTCCTGCCCATAGTTTCGAATTTATTAATTTAATTAAAAAAACAGTGCATTTTTTGTTCCGCCAGGGTGGCCAGACCCCTTAACTCTCGCGGTTATCTCTTTGATGTACCGCCACTTGAACTATCGCCCAACGTCCAACGGCAATGTGAATGCCGTTGTAAAATTATCGCGATGAGTCGTGGCCACACCTACGTTCATCGCCATAGTAAACGGCATTTCCCGGTGAGTCGTGGCTACACCTACGTTCATCGCCATAGTAAACGGCGTTTCCCGCTAGTGTGGCCGCAACTATCGCCCAACGTCCAACGGCAACGTGAATGCCGATGTTAAATTACCGCGATGAGTGGTGGCCACACCTACGTTCAACGCCACAGTCAACGGCATTTCCCGCTAGTGTGGCCCCAGTATAAGAAAATAGTGACTCATCAAAGTAAAGGCGTATTCATACTGGGGTAAAAATTAAACCATTAATATTAAAGCAAAGTTTTTATGACAGTATTTCAAAATATTAAAATTAAGTAGTTATTACATTAAAAAAATGATTAGAATCGTCAGAACCGTATTTTCAGAAACACCGCATGCACTAGCCTTTTTCACTACTATACTCTCCATAGTCACGTTTTGGTCACCACACTGTTTAAAGTACTTAAAAACATTGTAAATCACTCGTCTTTCTCCGCTATGTAATATTGATCCACTATTATTTATAAGAATGGGTGAGGTATTCATTTTTAAAATTGGCAAAGAACACGTGCGTACTGTCTGAAGGGTTTCAACTGTTCAAAGTGAACACGACTTTATAATTTACTGTGATCTTATTGGTCAAGAGGCGTGGCTAAGCTGAGTGACAACGATGAGTCACTATTTTCTTAACGCGAACAGACTATAAGTATGCGTACTATTAAATTTTTTTTAACGTGTTGAGACAGTATTATATATAAAAATTATTATTTCATGATGTATCTCATTCAGTCAAATGTTGACACCTCAAAAATTTCTATTTAAATACTATTTACATTAATTATTCCTATTCGCTTAAAAAGTTATTATTTATGTTTTGTGAAAATGGATTCTTTGAAACATCTCAAGTGTGCAGTGTGTATTCGGTTTATTGAAAAAGTTCCTGGTAAAAAAAAAATTGATACAAACGAAGAAGTGCTGTTAGTAAAAGAATTATTTGGGCCCTCAATAAATATTTCACTTAATAGTTTTCTATGTCGAAATTGTCGAATAAAATTCATAAATAAAAAAAAGTTAAAAAATTCGAATGATGCTACTCTAATTGATCATATTCAGGATATTCCATCTACATCTGGTGGAACAAGTATTTTTGAAGAACCTGAAACTCTATCTTCACTAAAATCAGATCCAACAGTGAAACTGACTTTAAAAGAAAAATCTGATAGTTCTGAAGAATATATAGAACTCGCTATACAACGAACAGTATCTACTCACAGATATTGTTTTATTTGTGAATATATCGTTAACTTGGTTGTAGAAATAAAAAAAAAAATTATTCCCAAAAAATAATCGGTGTTGTCCCAGACATTTACTAAACGATAGATTCTTTGATGAAGAGCTTTGCTCTATAAAAATATTTTCCAATTATTCAAAAATTGATAAAAATGATTTAGAAAATATAATGGGAGAATTATCAGTTGAATATGACTCTAATGGGCGTAGAACTGTGGGATGTTGCTCACATTTGGCGGCTGTAATTTATTATTTATCCTACGGCCGTTACTTGACGAAAATTCCCCGCCCGGCCGAACAATTAAGTCAACTATTCAAAAATGAAAATATGATGTCAGTTATTGAAGAGGATAGTGATAACGAATAATTTACATTTTTTGTTAGTTTTATAAATTAAAAAAAAAACACTAAAAAAAAGGGTGTGTGGTGTGTGTGTGTGGTGTTTTCTCACTAGTGAGAAAACACCCTTCCACTCACGTAAAAATTTGGGTCCAAATATATGTTGTAGATTATTATGAAGGTGTTTTTTAGTGAAAATTTCGTAGGTGTATCAAGCTTAGAAAGCATGTAATTAATTTTTCAAAAATTTCAAAAAAAAAAAAATTTAACAATTATCTCGAGATTTTTTGACAAAAACATCATGGTATGTTGTCTCTCTAAGTTATGTACAACATATACCATATACATTGATATATTTATAACTATTAACGAAAAAAATTTTTTTTTCATAAAAAATATTTTTTTGATTTTCTCGAAAACTAATGCATATTTTTGAGTAAAATTTTACCTGTAAGTAGTACTCCCTAAGACCATCCTACACAAAAATTGGCAGTTGAAATTACCACTGGGGCCGCTACCCCATGCTTATCCCGCCATGCTCTTTAGGTTATTTGATTAAATATGAAGAAGTCCAATATTTAGTAATAATAGCACACATATGCAAATCTCAACTGTCTTCATATACTAACTCTGCATAACTCCTCCACCCTTGGTACGCCAGCTATTTTAGAACTTTCAAAGAAAACATTGCTAGAATGAAGATTTGTCCATTTTTAGAATAATAGAGCTATGCTGCTCGTCCTCCTTAATTCTTTTCCCATGAAGGTATCTACGAATGGTGACGATGAATCAAGTTTTAAATATTATCCTCCCTTTTTAGGTATCTTTAGAAAAGTATAAGGTATAATTGAATATCATTTTGAATTTGGCAGATTTTCCAAAAAATTTCTTTTATTTCAAACATTTTAGAAATTGGTCAAACTATTGTAACGTGACGGTTTTACAAACCGATCTTTAACCTAATGGCAATTTTATTTTTATACAAAATAAAAAAAAAAACTGCACTGAAATTTTACGGTGTAAAATTGTTTGTTGTTCTAAGCTATCATGAAATATTTTTAAGAATCGGCTTAGTATTTTATATGTTATTATATTATACGTATATTGTTTTATGATATACGTTTCCCAAGAAATACATAAATAAAAAATATTGACAAGGACACTACGAACGATAGGGATAAAAGTCGAAATAAAAGTATGGATGCACGCGTTTGAATTAAATAACTTACTCTAAATATCATAATCTTGTGGTGTGACATTCCAGACACAGTGTAACATTTTTCTACATCGGAATTGAAAAAATAACGTCATATGTAATAAAATTTCCTATCATGTTTAGCTCCTTTTCATCAATCGTCGTTACCGATATAGAATATATCGACAACAGCAACGACTGCTCACGAAGTAAGGGAAAGCAATTACGGGAAAAACCATATCGTATCCTCTAATCCGAACAGCAGGTGCCGCTAAATTGCAATTCCATGTTGCAATCCTGCAATGAAACGCTCCGACTGTAGTTTTTTTATAACCAGTATTCACATTCATTCAATTCGCAGCTCCTGCTTCCGTCTAACAATATTTTATTTAATTTATTAAGACCTTTTGTTTTTTAATATTCGGACACTGTTAACATGGTACAATACTAAGCAAACATTTTTACCGTATCATAAAAGAACCATAACTCTTTTAACAGTAAATTAAATTTGAGTACCGAGCTTAGTTAACTTTGTCGAATATTTACTTAGGACTAGTTCGTTATGAAAAGATAACAAGATGAGTCTCTCGTGCCCTGGGCGTTTATTTCTAGAATTATAAATAAAGTTTTGTCACATAACTACTATTTTATACCAGTGTTATTACAGATGATCCAAAAGATAACTAGTCACACGTATTTGAATAGCTTAAATTTAGTAGAAGTTATTTTAACGAAAGCAAGCAAAACTTACTTCATAAATACACTACTTGCTTTAATATTTATCCTTTTAGGAAATATTTTTCCTAAAAGGATATATTTTTCCACCTTCAGTAGGTGTCAATATATTTTTATTAATAAGTTTATATGTTCATAAAAAAAAACTTTCTAATTAAAATGTTTTCACTGTAGAGGGTAAAGTAGTCTAAAATTAAAAAATATATATCCCTTTTATTATTTTTTTATTTTTTTTAATAAAAATTAATACTAGCTCACCAAAACGGTAGATGGTAAATAATAAACTAGATGAAAACTTTATACGCAAGTATTAATAATTCCTAAAGTATCTTTTAACAAGTCGCGTTAAGTTGGAACTAGGTCGGGTAGAACTTTTAATCGGCATTTAAACCTTCAGATAACTTGTTAACGCTAAGAGATAAACTTACATTTCAATTTTAATCACTGATAAAATCAGTAAACAATTTTCTTTTTGATAGATAGATTGTTATATTACTGCTAAATGAACCATCTCCCTCGAATATTATCACACTATTACAGCAAATCAATGCTATAATTAGACAAACGCCTAAAGCATAACACCTTTTTCTAGGAAAAATAAAACTAGAAACTACGACAACAATAAAAGAGAAATTATAAATGTAAGTATACCCAAAACTATGTAGAAATGTTCAGAAATGTTTCTATTGAATTTAAATAATTCTGTGCTAAGATCTGTACTATAACACAAGAACACCTAAATTTTAATAGATAAACCGTTTAAATTTCGGGTTAGCGCCACTGAAATCTCAAGTGGTCTTAAGAATTCATTTAATACTAGCAGTACAGTAAAACATCATGACAATATCAGCAAATCTCGGCGAAAATTTTGAAACATATCATCAAAATCATATCACCCACTGCTGAACGTAGGCTTCCCTTATATGAGACGTATGTAACATATGTATATATTCAGCAATCCCCAGGAGAGTATCGTGGCAGATTAAGCTCTAAACTTTTCCTAAGCGTAAGAAGGATCGATACATTTACAAACTTTTACAAGTATAGTAATAAATCATTCTGCCTAAATACAACAGAAGACCGAGTAAAGTCAGGGTAAATATCTTTTACCAGTAAATGTATGTTCACAAGAATTGTATTTGTGCGTTATACGAGACCAAACTCTATTATGCAAATACGCCTATATGAACGTGGTACAGTACAATGTCCTATTGATGAGCAAATTTGCATGCAAATAAATTCATTTGTCTCGTAAATTGCGAACATTTGCAATAAAAAGCCGATAATGGATATTGCGCGGACATTATAATTCCTTGCACTATTAATGATTCATAATGAATTTTAAAATGTTCAGTGTAGTAAATTGTAACAATGATAACATATTTTTAATATTTTTTAACATGAACCGTTTTCTATTTAGCGCGTGATATGTACACACACACACATACACACACACACACACAAACACACACACACATGTGTGTGTGTGTGTGTGTGTGTGTGAGAATGAGAGAGAGTGTAATTCTTTATGTTTAGAGAGACTATCTAAACCGTTTTACTATGATGTGTTCTATACACAAAAGTTGTCGGGAAGAGATCACTGTTCTAGCGATAAGGCCGCCTTTGTGCGTCTGTGTGCAATTGTTTTTTTCTTAGTGGTGTGCAATAAAGAGTATTATATTCGAATAGATATATTATTATAAATATCCGTACTTTTTAACCGACTTCAAAAAAAGGAGGAGGTTCTCAATTTGACTGTATTTTTTTTTTTTTTTTTATGTGTGTTACCTCATAACTTTATACTGGATGTAGCGATTTTAATGATTCTTTTTATATTCAAAAGCTAGTGCTCGTCATGTGGTCCCATTTAAATTTGAGCGAGATGTGACTAGTAGTTTTTGAGTAATCCTTACTAATGCGTATTTTTGTTCCTGATACCGCGCGTCGCTGCGCGGGTCGCGCTGCACACAATCGTTCCTTGTGACTTAATTTGTTTTGTAAGACTATCACATGTTATGTTTTTTATGTTTACTACAAGTTAAACTATACAATATTTTTTTTTTCTCAGATTACGACTCTGGTGTAGAGTTATGTTGCGCCGAACTATGAGATAGCGCGTTTCAAAGCACGTCCTGTCTTTAAAAGATCATATCTCAAAAATAGCTATATGGCAAATTATAAAGGAATAGCTTTTCATCGGTGATTATTTGTTTTAAAATTTTTAATTTGTTAAAATATTTAACAGATACCATTTTGCGTCATTTGTCATAGACTAAAATCTTAAATGTGACATTGTGTGTGCAACAAGTGTACCTAAGTATTAGTCAATTAGCAGAGGAATATTTTATGATGTCATCTCAGGAAAGTAATGACAGTTAGAATCTTGGGTGGCATTGAAATGAAATAAATAAACGACTTAAATTAAATAAATAATTTAACTTAAATGTTTATAACATAATATATAATATCTAATACCTAATGAAAGGCAGAAAGGAAGGCACATTATGATTTATGCCGTTGGTCTCATTACGTTTGCTTAATGCAATTCAATAGGCAGAATATAAACAATATACGGCGCAATTATGTCGCATTATATAACATTATATATATATATTGCATTATATATTATTATTAACTATGCCTCTCATACTCGGCCGCCTCACCCCGCGCGCACCGCACTGCCGCACATGTTGAACAGATTTTGTTCGGGTTTTTTGTTCTATAGTTCGCCATTACAAACATTAAGTCAAAGGAATGTGACAATGCCCAATTTGTTATCGATAAAGGGATGCCACTCGGACGCAGGTAATAACGATATTAATTTAAGTTGTATAACATAATATAATATATTGTATGTTTTAAAAGAGGATATTAAAAATACATCCTAAGAAATATTTTGCATTATTTCCTTAACCTTTCCTTGATTACCTGCTATTGACTATCGACAAATCCCTTCTTTGATGTTATAGTAGATTCCAAATAAACTTATGCCTGTCCACTTGAACGTAAACAATAGGGGTAATAAACCAAACACTCACAGAGCCCATTCATTATCTATTTTGTTGCAAACCAACCAGTGTTGATACTTTTTTCGAGGATGGTACCTATAGCTTGTGAACTGTAACCGCGCAGCTTAATATAAATAAAATTAGTTATCGAACTACAGATTCACTAAAAATCAAGAAATAAAACAAAATTTTAACAAAAAAATAAAACCGACTTCATAACAAAAAAAAATTGTAAATATAACAAAAATGCACTAAAAAGTAAAAAAAATAATTATGTATTCTTTGTCTATAAACAAATTATTACGATAATATAATGTACAATTATTGTTATGTTTGGAGTCGGTGTCAGCCAAGGAAATACGATACGATACAGATACAGATTCACCCATTCACAGGTCAAGAAATAAATAAAAAATTAGGAAAAAAATAGAACGATTTCAAAACAAAAATTATAAGACAAAAAATGCACCAAAACGTAAACCGCCCTTCCTGTCAAACCACCCGTGCTCCGCCCTGTTGCGTCTGAGTGTGTAATAGTGTACACCTATTGTAATGTTAAACTACGTTGGCTGACACCGACTCCGAAAATAACAATAATTGTACATTATATTATCGTAATAATTTGTTTATAGACAAAGAATACATAATTATTTTTTTTACTTTTTAGTGCATTTTTGTTATATTTACAATTTTTTTTTTTTTGTTATGAAGTCGGTTTTATTTTTTGTTAAAATTTTGTTTTTAATTGTGCAAATCTTAAATTTATGCTTGTCGGCCAAATTATATTCAATTCAGTTTTTGAAACAGTTTTAATTTTCAGGTTTTTTAACTCAAAAGTATGAGATGTTATTTAATTTATACTAAGAATATTTTAGTCCCGTTTCAGGTGCTAAATATTATCCTCAGGCGTAACAGAAAAGATAATAATGAAAGGCCCGTATATTAAAATGCAATGGAGGAAGTTTTGGCACAACAATGTATATTGTTTGGCCTAAGGCCAAATTGCCGAAGAAACTAGTAACAGCAATTTTATAACCACAAAATTTGTTGAAATTATTGAATAACTTGTCTTTTATAACGTGATAGATGCCATAATTATGCTTAGATATTACTAGCTGCTACCCGCGACGTCGTCTGCGTGCACGCTATTAGATTACACGTTGTTACAGAATGCGTTAAAGAAATAAAGGTTCACTGCTCGTTCCTCGCAGGTGATAGCGTGATAACATGTAGCCTATATGTTGACCCGACTTCTTCATAATATTCGTGCCAAATTTGAAGTAAATCCATGCAGTACTTTTTGAGTTTATCCCGGACATACATACAGACAAACAGACGAAAAATCTAAAAACTATATTTTTGGCTTCGGTATCAATTGTAGATTACACCTATATTCACACCTAATATTCTTTTTTAAAAAAAAATATTCAATGTACAGTTCTGACTTTCCTACCATTTTATTATATGTAATAGATTTGTTTTGAAAATTTTTATGCACGTTTTCGAAAAGTTTTAATTTTTCTATTAGATTTTTTTGGATGTAGTTATGCATTATCCCAATCGTTTATAAGCCGTGTGTGTCTTTTTTATTTATTTATTAGCTATTATCTTAATTGATAATAATAGCACGTTAATATTAGTGTTAGCGCAATCCATAAAGGTCATTTTTACCTTACTGATTATCTTATGGTCTTTAATGCGAACTTACGAGTATTAAATATCTTCCTTAAAAAGAACTCCTTTACTTGATGATTACTTGTATATATAATAGTGGTGTCATTTACATAGCTTAGGTTTGCCACGTAGTCGCAACCAGAACTCTGTTCAACTATGAGCTTACAATGCATTAAATACAAAGAAAAACATACTGTACTGGAACAATGTTTTTCAAGAGCACATCATCTCTCTGTAGTGAAGTTTTGTTTATCTTCATATAATTGCCGCAGAAGGTGCATCAGTTGTCAATGCGCACCCATTTTAGCAATTAATAAATACCTATCATGTATATCTAATAACTAACAGCACGATTAATAAAATACATAAAGCATAAATTTACTTTTTATTTTAATCAAACACTTTTTAAGTTATTGACACTTCAGAAAGATTTAGTTTTCTTAATATAATAATAATTATAGTACCAAAAGCTCTGACATTTCTTATACTGGACAGTGTCGAATAAATAAAGGACATTAAGATAAATAAAAATAATAAGTAAAAAACACTTTCCCGCCATTTTTCAATTGTTTTTGTGTCCATCAAACTGAATTAATCTAACGCAGAAATTCGATACATTCTAAAGTTATTGAAAAAAATAAAATAAAAATGTGATTCAAGGAGTGAAAAAAATTGTAATTTTTATCGGCCTAATGCGGTAACAATAAGAGTAGCACAAAGTTGGTTCAAGCTGTTTCAGTCTGGGAATTTTGACGTCAAAGATGCAGCTCGCTTTGGTTGCCCTCATACGGATAAAGGTGATACCAGTTTTGAAAAAGATGAGCAAGATTGGCATATTAGTAGTTACGACATAGCCGAGGAACTGAGAATTGACTTCAAAACCGCTTAAATCCATTTTTAAAAAGTCTGGCTATACAAAAAGCTCGATATTTGCGTGCCACACGAGCTCACTGAAAGAAACCTAAAGAATTATGTACTAATTTGAGATTCTGTATTGAAAAATAATAAAAGTAAACAATTTTTAAAAGATTAATCACTTGTGATAAAAAGTGGATCACCTACGACAAGTACGAGCAAAAAAAAATGAAAAACAGAATGAGAAGAATCTAAGTTAACAATAGGAGGCTGTTAAGTAAGAATATTTAATAATAATACTGTTACCATTTCACGTTCTAAATTATCTAAAAAATAATATTAGTAGTAGACAAAATAAATGAAATTACATACAAAATAAAATTACTATTAACAGCGCAAAGGTATTAACAGATATATTATCCTATACTAATAATGAACGAAAGTTCTGGCTACCGGGATAATATACGCTGTATTTCTGTAAGAAGTACAGTTTTCTACAAATTACTAGTGCCTTGCGGCTATTAATAACCTCTCGGCGTGCAATAAAAGCGGCTTATACGATATATTGTGTGCAGTTGAACCATTAGAACACGCAGCACAAACATCTTAGGGAAACTACGACTACTTCGACTAACATAAACATTAACGAGGAAAGAAATAATGACAACTTTATTTTTATAACAACTTCAAAGGACAAAAATTAATAGAAAAAAAAAACTGACGTAATATAGATCCTGAAACTTGGTATTATAATCTGATTGAGAAATAGGTCATTTAAATTATAAGTTAATAACAAGAAGTCTGAATATTCATTGTAAAACGCATTATTTCTTACACTTTATTGCTAGAACATTTGTTTGCTTAAGCGTTTTTGTATTAGGTACTTATACTGAGTATATTACAGCCAAAGTGGTAATGTATATTTAATATAATATAGTTAAATTATATACTTTTATATTGTGTTCATTTGAACTGCCTAATCTATCTGATCTTGTTAGCAATTATATTAAGTGTTTGATTTTAAAAAAATTGTCTCAGATAGTCTGTTTAATGAGCTGATAGGTCACCAAAATATTAAATTGTAAGTATCTAAATTTGTATCATCTAGTACAAAGTACGTTTGGTTAGTGTTTCGAAACAACCAACAATTCGTGCCCAGTTTCAAATCAAAGTTAAGACGTTGTCTTTCACCTTTACTTTGAAGTATCACAGCAAACAGCAACCAGAAACCTTGCAGTTTCTATCTAAAGTCCAACTTGAACAACTGCCAAGTACCGAGACCCCGAGATGAGTTGTTGTTACAATGCAAGTTTATCGATGTATTTCTTAAAATTTCTTATATTTGACTTGTATTCCAAATAATGTTGGTGTTACCTAGTATTTTTCTGCAAGTTCCCGACTTTATTGACCATTGAGGAGTTTTATTAGGCCATTTTATTATACAATGTAATTTAAATTTATGTTTAAGTATCATCTAGCTTATCAATTTATGATGTAACTTAAAAATATATTAAAATATTTTATTAAGTTACATTTATTTAAGTATACATTGAAAACGTAATCAAAAATAATGGGCAAGCCTTCGAGTGCATGGGTATTGGTTAGGTTTAATTTTGTTAATGAATTGCCGGAATTCATTTTGTTTTTATTTGATTGAAAAGACTATTTAAAATCACTTTAATGTATTAATTAAATAGTTTTAAAAAATTTAGTAAAACAATGTTAAAAATTATATTATGTTAAAAATGTTTAAAATTATGCAATCGTAAAAAATATTCTTGAAATATAAAAACATCACTATCATAATATTATCATACGCTTAAATATTCGATACGATTTGTAACCGGACCTAATCTCCGTAATTACAATGTAAAATTTATATTTCACTAATAGCTAAAAATGCCTGTTTTAATAATAAAAGTTAACATAGAATTAGTTAAAAAAAATTGCGACACTAATTAAAATTTTAAATACGCGTGTCCTTAACGTTAATAACAATTTACTTTGTTCGAAATCTCGAGAGACACGTATTCGAATTCAATTTATATAGCTGTAATATCAGTTTCATCTCATTTATATTCATAAATCGTCTCGGGAATGCACTGCCCGACGAGATGCACTTTACTGAATATTCTTATTTCCTACAAAAGATCACGTTTCATTTTCAATCCATGCACTAAGTACGTGTTGTGTATGACATTATTATTATTTAACTTTTTTATTGAAAGATGCTCTAAATGTCCCACTGCTCTCCTATGCATGAAAAGGGTTAAAACTTAAACCGCCATGCTGGTCCACTGCGGATTGGTGAATATTTTGTCAGTATTTTTATTATATTACCTCTTATACCATTATTTTTATATATTTTTGTCTTTATCTTAAAGTACTGGCAAATCAGCAATGATTTTAAAATGTAAAAAATTAATACGCGAAATACGTTTTGAAGTTAAACATGATTTGTTTATTAAATAACTTTAATAACTAACTTTGTAACTTTTTAAGGATTTATTTGCAATATCTAAAAGTAGGACATGCTACACTGCAAATAGCTTCCATACGACGTGCATGCAAATTGTATAATAATAGATTAAGTGATATGAATATATTTGGTACGAGCAAAAATTTATTTAAAAGATATCTAATTAGAATACTAAATTAATCAATATTTTCTTCTTTTCGATATCTAACAATATAACTTTCCTAGTTTTATGTATTAACTTATTCTGTATTAATTCAGGGAACTATAGTTTAAAATTGTTATCATATATCGTGTAAAACTGTTTGTTCCTAAATAAACGAAGAAAAAAAAAACTTTTCAAGTCTGTGTCAAATTTGCACGCAAACTATTCCTATTACATACAAAACCTAACTAGTACAAAAAAAAATCAATAGTACGTTATTGTGTTCAATGCATTTATCATATATTTATTTATCTATATATATATATCAGAGATTTCCACGTATACATTGACTCATCACGATATCTCTGAAACTATAAGGCGCAGAGACTTGAAATTTGGTAGGAATATTCCTTTTACCGAGTAGAGGTCAGCTAAGAACGGATTTTACGAAATTCTACCTCTAAGGGGGTGAAAAAGGGGGGCAAAGTTTGTATGGGACAACATAATTCCTTGGTCCAATCTACTTCAAATTTCGCATAAATATTCTTTAACAGAATTGGTTGAAGACGTGTTTCGTATTTTATCGAAATTCATCCTCTAACGAAAATTATTTTGATATAAATACTCCATAGTGATTTTGATTTAAATTAAAATTTATTTTGACACATGTTTGACAACCAATCCGTCTCTTATAAAATATTTTCCAGTATTGACGCAGGTGTAGGTAATATCTTTTTTTCGGTGCTCCTAGTGGAACAGTATAAATTTATATTTTTTTGAAATTTCAGTTAAATACCCGTGCGAAGCCGGGGCGGGCCGCTAGTATTAAATAAAGAGATTATAAGAATTCAAACAACGAATGAAATGTTTTCTAACTTTTTAATTCTTGATAAATATTGAATTTGACATATGAAAAAATCTCTATTTAAAAGAAAGTTTGAAAATCTAAAATTAAAAATGACATGGTTCGATTTAATGCCTTAAATGACATTTGGAAGATAATTTTTGTACAATAGTTCATTTTCAACGTAGTTCATCAAATTCAATATAAAGTGGAATTGACAACCTTTCTGGTGCAGTGTTGAGAGTAATCCCTGTAACACCGCCGGCCGGTCGCAGTTTCGATTTCCGCTCGGAGCAGATATTAGTATTTTTACAAATATTTATTTCTGGTCTGGGCGTATGTGGTTTAGGGTCTCCCCAATGCGTTTCGGAGAGCACATAAAGCCGTTGGTCCCGGTTGTTATCACAAACGCCAACTTAATTACTCACTGATTCGAAGTAAATATAAACAAAAAAAATGTATTGCAATTTAAAAATGAAGATCTTTTATACTATATAATTATTATTATATTATTATAATATTTTTTAGCTTATTTATTTCACCTAAAGATTTCAAACTCGATTTGTAATTAAATGAAGAGAAACTGAAAATTTAAAGAGAAAAATGAATAAACTCAATATTTCTCTTTAAATAAAAAATAATTATATCCTTAATATTTTTATTACAGATAAAAATATCCAATTTTATTTAATTATAAAAAAAAATAATAATAATACGGATATAAAAATCACGTACAGTTGAATTGAGTGAAATTTCACAAAATCCTTCGCATTTAGTCCCAACATTCACACTTCGAGCTTTCGGGAATGCCGCTCGCTTCACGGGACATAAAGCTTTTATGGAGACACACGGTGCATCCCATCGACAAAATCTGTCCGATCCGCTGACACATGCGTAACTTTTAACCAATCGAATTTTATCACGCTATTTTGTGAAACGTTTTAGGAAACAATTTTGTCAATAGTTTTTAGTAAGATTTGTGAACTCTAAATACACGAGAATTGTGTGGTTAAAATTGAAACTTTTGGTGTTTTCTGAATTTAGTAGTTACTAGATAAAGTATTAGGTACTAGATAAAGTACCATCCTAAGCATGTCACAATGCACGGTTTCAAGACTTCGTCGTTTATTAAAGATACAAGCAGAAATTTACTTTGCCACATACTGCTTCGACAGTGATTGACTTAAGGGTCTCAGGATTTTTTATAAGACATTCAGTCTCCCTCATGATGTTTTCCTTCACGACAACCAATAAGTTGAACTTTTAAGCAAACTTAAATGTGTTAAGTTATGGCTAGTCACTTACTATTATAACTTTTTGTTTAAAAATATAACAAAGCCATCTCAAAAAATAAACTTGTCATATTTTCGGAAATTTTCTTTTTTTGCAATTTGGATTATCTAACGCCCCTTACAGATTTTTTATGAAATTAAATTTATATTAAAGGGTTTAATATATTATTAATTATGTTAAGGTTGGTAAATAAACATGTTTGTGCTTATGTCTCCTGTATTTTTGTAGTACATCGTATAACTAATATAAATAAAACGCTGTTTGGGGTTGTAAAGCTCAACGACCACTGTTTGAATAAATATTTTTTATAGCCCGTTAAAGTATTTAATGATTTAATTATTTTTTTTATTTTTTATTATAATATTTTTTGTACCGAACAATATATTTTTTACGTTATTCTATTGGTCTTACTTTACTTTGATTAAATGAAGAAAAATACTTGTATAAATAATAATACGATTTTAATTTTTGAAAACATTTTATTTCTACTTACTTGGAAAACAAAAACAAAGTTTACATAAATTAAATATAATTACTATATTAAATACATTTAGCCTTCATTTTTTATAATACCTTACATAAAGAAATTAATTAATAACATAAATACTCCTTTTTAATTATGAAGTAACGTGTCCTTTTTTTTTTTTTTTTTTTTTTTTTTTGACGCTGGGAAATACGTTTACGTATCCCGCCGCCCGAAGGTGACGGGTATGTGGGACTCGCTGACTGCGAAGTCAGAATACCCACTAAAACCCAGCGGTGCCCTCATCGTCATACAAGGACGCCACGAGATCGCGGTTGCATGCCACCGTGACGCCCCGACGGTTGGCTCGCCTACGCGGGCCGCCCTCGGTCACAGAGCGCTCGCGGGCACCGTGAGTGCTCTATCTCCGCTGCACCAGAGACCGGCGAACGGGGAAAACTACGGCAGGTCATGATGACATAGCCGCAGTCTCCTCCGTAACCTGGTGCGATGGGCCTTGGGGAGCGGTCGGGGCCTTTGCCGCCGCTCTAACCCTCGATAAGTAACGTGTCCTAATCAACCGTGATGTTTTTTTACTCGACACAAATAGTTTCCAAAATTGGGCTACATAATATAAAACTAATAAGAAAGGATGATTGAAAATTCTACCTCTAAGAGTATAACAGTAACTTACGTCCCTCATTTTTAAAATTATAAACATGGTATTTTATTCCAGGGATTTTCATTAAATAAATACGTATTTTTCCGTTTATTCTTTTTTTTTTTTGGAAATTGTATTATTAAATGGAGTGAGTAGTAATAGAGTAAGTAATTTTTGAATATATAAAAAAAAAGTTTATTTTTTGGGTTTTTCATTAAAAATAAACCAAAATACGATGGAAATAAATGATGAATGATGATGATAAATTTATGCGAAGTGTTAATAACAATACAAAACTTTACTTTTGTATTATTTTGTATTTGAACTTTTAATTAAAACAACTAAAGTAAGTTGAAGCACAAGCTGAAACGCACTTTTGTTGCTTTTAATTAGAACATTGGTTTTAATTTCTACTTTACTTTACTTTTAGAGAAAATTATTTAATCTTAGTATTTAAAATATAATCACGAATAATTAAGATGAGATTTCTTTTTTCAACTTATTTTTTAATTAAAATAATTTATAAAGTGACCGGCAACCGCTTGTTTACCTTATACAAGCAATCAATCATTGCACATTACTTTACTAAGTGATCAAGTAAGCAATGCATACAACTCATGAACACGGACATATTAATAAGATTAATTTAGTGCAGGTGGATATATATGTTATCATTTAAATATTATAGTTTAGGTTACTGTTTATTAGATTAAGAAACCTTATTAAATAAAGGTAAGGAATATTTATTACACATTTAAATTAAAATAAATTTATAATCATATTAAGTACATGCAAAACATGAAGGGCATTTTTTGATTGTGAAATTTTATTTGTTTTATATTATTGAACCATAATTAAAAATTAATGATAAATTTGACATTCAGAAGTTTAACCACCATATCAGCTGCTGGATGTCCACTGCTGAACGTAGGCCTTTCCTTTTATCTCTGGGGCGGTTTCCAATACCCGAACCGCTTGGCAGGCGGATTGGCAAGCGCAGTGTATTGTAGTAGGACATGGTGACGCTGCTACCCATCACCATTCTGGTTGGTGTACAGTTGTTCGCATCACTATGGCTAGTAAGAGGTCGGAACTATTCTTCTCTGCCGGTCACCGTACGGCAAACCTGCCTAACCTACCAAGTAAATACGTAGTAGTTGAGAAGAGAGAATACTATTCGCTAATTATATTGTTTTTAAATTGCGTTAAGTCATTATAGTGCTTTGCGTGCTTTTATAAAAATTGATTGATAACTTCAATTTATGACATAATCTTTAGTGATCAAGATGTGTTATTACAAATAAACAAGATGTGTTTCTGCAAACTAACAAAACTTAAAAAAAAACTTAGATTGAGTTTTATAAAGATACTTGTAAATAAAATACATGCCATGAACCTCGCGACCGCGGTGACCGCGGTAACGGTGAAGGTGATCGCGCCCAGGAATAAAATGTATTCACGCTTCATTGCTTTTGCGAATTGTAAGCCAAATAAACAAGTACTTAGGTATATATTCGTAAGTTATAAACGATAACATGACGAAAGAAAAAATTATAAAACATTAAGCAATATTACAAAATTAATTAATGATATAAATTCATCCTATTCACGAGGGACCTAAAAGCTGGCATTTGTATTGGCAAATGGATAAGTTTTCTTGCATTAAATAAGAAAATAAAAATGTGTTTAAATTAAATACATGATATTATAACAACTGATCTTATCACAATTAATCGTCTTATATGAAAAAAAAAAAAAAACATCTTGTTGTCTATATTTCTTTTGAATTTAAACGTTGATATAGTATTCAGTAAAAAAAAAATGAAAAATAACCAATAAATATAAAATATATTATAAAACAAACAAAATTGTTTTAATCACAAACAAAACGTACTATTAGTAAAAACAAATTAAGTGCTTTGAGAAAAATAAAATTCTTCATTAATAATTATATTCAGTTCAATTCTAAGCTTTATTTTATTCACGATAAGAGTGACAGTAGAACATATATAGCAAATAAGTGTATCGTTCCGAAGGGATGAGTATTCTAAATTTGTATAAAAGCAAAAGTTTTAACTGGATCGCCCTCAAAGGTCCACTCTAGTGGAATAAAACAATTACTCTTGTAAATTGTATTTAACTAAAGTTATTCCATTTAAAATCCTAACCGGCTTTCGTCTATTACTAATATTTTACGACATTACTAAACTTTCAACAAACAATTAATACGTGTTACGGTTCAAAAATGTTAATATCCCTATTTTAAGGCTGTGCGTATGTTGAGGTGTAGTAAAATATAATAATAATTGAGTAGACATAGCGATCCACATACACATAATATATAGATGACGAAAACAAAACCGTGTGTGCTTACGTTGCCGTCGATACGTAAGAAATATATGTATATAAATATACAATATCTATGTAATTGATATAACTTTAAGTCATAAATTGATACTGTTTTGCTAACAAAAACGAAATCCGTCGAACAACTAAACGACTTTGAAATGTTTGTGATTCACCGATTCATAAGATCTGATAAAGTTTTAAAAGTTAGGAAAGTGTGTCGACATTTTATTCGAAGATATCAAAAAGAGGGAACGATGAAAATTCGATGATGGGAGTTGGTGAACTTTTAAGCAAATTCAGCTAGTTTTGTTAACGATCGAAGCAACTTTCAACATAAATCATTAATAAACCACCGATTTCTGCAAGGATTCTGTTTTGTGATTTTCGTTGAAAATAATAGTTTTTAATAGTTCGTTGTGATTATTATTTATATATTTATATATACTTATACCACAAAAATAAAAACGAAAAAAGAACTACAGACATTAATAAATATATACATAATATGAAGTCTAAATTGCTTAATATGACAATCCAAATCAAACTGGAATTTTTTACTCAAACTAGTTCGTGTCTTCCCGAATCTTTGTGACATCGGCGAATTCATCAGTACTATTTTGGCACCATTAGGAATGATATAGTAGTTGTAACTCAAAGATTCCGAGTTCGCAAAGTAAACGTTTTTATTATAGGCTAAGGTAACGCCAACGTATATACATATATAATAAAATCTCACAAACGCTTTTACAATTTTCTTTAAAAAATAATCTTAACGTTTATATTAAAAAAGTATTTAATACCTAACGCATATTATTTTGTACATGATTATATAAATGACAAAGATGTGATGGGCTTAATAACGCTGTCTTTGATGCATGACATATGACTGGATTTTAATACTTGTATGTTCAAGGAATTTATATCATAGCTGGAATGCTCACTTAATAAAATTGTATTTTCAAATATGCACCTTGAAATGACTGACATATGGTTGACATTTGTTTCCAATATGTAAAGTGAAAAAATCGTTCCGAGCATTTCGTTGACTACTGGTATTTTGTCTCTTTCTTACCCGTTGTCTTGAATCCATGGTAGAAAGAGATGCAATGCCTCTCTTAGGAACGTTTTTTGAGTGTAAGTGCGCATTCCAGTTTGTATATAAATTCATCGTTGTATATTATATTGACGGTTTTTTAAAAGAGTAAATGTTAAGTTACTTGTAGATTTTTCTCAGCATCTACATTCCGAATCGGTGGTAGCTTCACAATACCTATAATTATTCGTTTTTAAAAATATGATAAGGTTTATAAGATGACGATTCAAAATTACTTTTAAAGTCTGTTTCAGTAAATAATTTTTTGAGTTCAATTTAGATTGAAAGAAACAGTTGTCTCAAAAATGTCAGTAATAATAAATCGTCAGTAATATAATTAATAGTTTCGTTTCAGTAAGTTGTTCTACAATATTTTTAGTTGTTTAAAAACTTAGTCCGAAGTCGTTAGTGGTAGCGCAGCAAAGAAAATGTTGTAAGTTTTGAAATTTATAACTTCACTTTATCATAGTGCTTAACGTGCAATTTACAACTATAAATTTTCAACTTTTTAGTAATTATAACTATAACACAACGATAAGAAGACATCAATTTTAAGGTATACTAGCTGCTGCCCGCGACGTCGTCTGCGTAAAAACTATTAGATTACATGTTGTTGCAGAATGCGTTGAAGAAATAATGGTTCACTGCTCGTTAGCCGTGTAGCCTATATGTTGACCCGACTTCTTAATAATATTCATGCCAAATTTGAAATAAATCCATGCAGTACTTTTTGAGTTTATCCCGGACATACATACAGACAAACAGACAAAAATTCTAAAAACTATATTTTTGGCTTCGGTATCGATTGTAGATCACAACCCAAGTATTCTTTTAAAAATATATTCAATGTACAGTTTTGACTTTCCTACCATTTTATTATATGTATAGATTACTCAATGCTTAGAATTTAAAAAAAAGACAATTTTCTAAAATATATAGGTACTTCGTCATCAACTGATAAATGTCCACTGACTGCTGACCATATTTTTCGCACAAAAATTTCAAATATTCGCGATTTTGCACAACTAAAACAAGCGACTACCCGCAACTCTTAAAATTTACTTCATAGACCGCGCCAGATAGTCAATCACAGTATTCGACATTAATATTTCATGCTACATGCCTCGTTGATTTTTACTTTAGCTCAACTAAATTTCAATTTGACTTAATTTGCTATTAAAATGATATTAAATATATATAAAAAATACCTCTTTTGGACAAAGGTAGGTATTCTCTCTTATAATGGTGAATGGCTGATACTTAATCCGTTTTTCTACTCTTTTTTCTACTTTAAGTGAATATACTTACGTGGCTTAGAATTTCTCAGAATTTGATTTACAGTAAAAAAAAAAAAAGTTTTTAGAAAAAATATAAAGAAAAATTTAGCATATTAAGACTGAGACGTTACCACGAAATTTTAACTCTCGGCCATTAATAGAAAAGCAACCCAAATGAAATGTTTATATTAAATTAATTATATTTTGATATTGCTACCGTTACGATTTCATTATAGTTTGATGTTTACAGTAAATAAATTCTCTAGTATATATATATCATTAAAACTGTTTATGTATAGCATATAAATTTGAAGGCCGTCTGGTCGAGTGGTCAGGCAACTGGACACTTTACGCAGCGGTCGCGGGTTCGAATCCCGCCAGGTGCAGATAATCTGTATGATGAATATAGATGTCTGCACCGGGTCATGGATGTGTATTTATGTATATATGTATTTATATCTTAAATTTATTTCCGTTCCTAGTACCTGTAACACAAGTTCTTACGAACTTAGCACAGGGCTAGGTTAACGTCGTGTGATTGTTGGTTAATATTTATTTATTTATTTATTTATTTAAATATTGCATATAAATAAAGTATGTTCTTTAATTTTTTCGCCTATAATTACAGTTATAATTTTGCGATTTTTTTAATAATATTTAACGTCTACCTCATTTGATTTCTGTCTGCAATGGTTCCTTTTCGGGTGTTAGAAGAAATATCTTCTAGGGATAAGCAACCCTTTATACGTTTATTTCATTGACTTGTATCTTTGTGAAAAATTTCTCAACGTTTAATAAAGAGTTTAATAAAATTAAAAAATAATTCTCCAACATTATCACATTAAGTAAATATAAACATACAATACAAAAACAAATTCGTAAATGATATCGCTTAACAAATTATAACCGAATGAAACGTTCAACGGCTGTTAGAGCCGAAACACATAACGGCGTTGCGTTGACGCAACGCTAAAATCAGCAGTTTGCGTTGCGGCGTTGCGGCGTCGCGAAAAAGAGCGTTGTTGTAGGGTAACCAGTTCTTCGTGATTTTTGATTGCGGATATTAATTTAATTATTTTAAATATTATAATTCACGTGAAATTTGTTAATATTTGAAGTTGTTATTAAAGTAGAATGCATAAAAAGTAATCCTTTGTACCGGAAATAATTTTGTGAATCAATTTTTTTATGCTGGTAGGATTTTAAACAACTTTTGTCTCATAAAGCCTAAACAAAATTTAAACATAGTGATACATAAATTAATATCTTACATTTATATTAGTTTTATAGATTAAATATAAACAAATAGCTTTCGTCCGCGGCTCCGCTCGCATGGTACAGGCACCAACGGTAGTCGGTACGTAAAGTAGGTACTCTATGTACTTTTCTGTACCCCAGAAAACTGGTATGCAGAATTTCATGATGATCGGGATTCAGGTTAATAGTTAAGGCGTAAAAGCGTAACAAACAAAAAAACTCACTTTAGAATTTATCATATGGATGAAATTAGCATAAAATTAATGTACATATTTATAATTTAGGTACATCATACATGTCACTTGTTTGAACCGAGTCTTAAATTAGCTGTAAATCTAATAGTTAAAAGTAACAACATAACAACAATTGAGCTGAACTGTGGGCCGATTCACAGCTCCGGTTCAAGCATATGGCTCATGAGCTGATCTGCGGTTCATACAAATTCATTGAGTTACCCATGTCTAATAAAGACACAAAAAAAATAAAATATAAAAATAGACACAAAATGTCAATAAATCATGGTCAACAAGTATGACGTCACAACGCCGGAATTGGCGGTGCCGCGCCGCTAAAATTGGCGGTGACGCCACCGCCGATTTTAGCGTTGCGGCGCCGCAACGCCGTTATGTGTTTCGGCCCTTAACGACAGATGACGAATAGGTATTACTAATACATTATTCACAAGCTTTGATCGATTTATATCGCATTATCAAGCAATATATAGGTGATAATAAAACAATATACTATTTTGTAATAGTACTCTATTTTTTTATAACTTTGTCTCGCGTTAGTGTTTGGGTAAAATCTTGCAAATGAATAAAAATTAACCAAATATTTTGAAGCAGATTGAGGTGATAATTTTTCATATCCGTATATAAAAACTTTGATATCAAGTTTTGATTGTTATTTGTGTAAAAATAAATGTTAATAGTTAGTTACCTAGTATTTCTCAATTACCTGTTAATGTAAGTGTTAAAAAAAGTGATAATACGGTATTACACTAATTTCTTACGTAAATTACTTGAATTAAAATGAATTGCATCTGCTTGTAAACGTCCCACAGCCGAGCAAAGGCCCTGTTATCCATATAGGATTAGGGTTGAAGTTTATTGCACCACGCTGCTCCACTGCGGGTTGACGGATAATTTTCCTGAGTTAATGTTCCATGAGTAACGTCCCTAACATGTTATCCACGTGATATATATGTAATAACAAATGGGACAGACGGTTTTACGTGCGGTTCAAAGCACGGTGGGGAGACCAACAAGAACATACACTCAGACCAGAAATACATATTTTGTACAAACACAAATAGCTACCCAAGTGAAATTGAAACCGCCACCGCCGGTGTTGAGGTGACTACTCGCACAACTAGAACAGAATGGTTGTCGTTAATCTTTACTTACAAAATCATAAAAAAAACATTATACGCTGCCAAAAATTTTATATATTTATTGCTTACATACATAATAATAAGTTACCAACGGACCGACGGACGGACAAAATCTTTCCTAAGGTTGTAATGACAATCAAATATTTCTCAAAGTAAAAAAAAAAAGAATTTAAAAAAAGTTCTCATCAAATAGCAATCGAATTTTAAATCTCTTATTTTTAACTTAGATCCGTACAACACTTTGGTATCATTTTCATAAATATCATTTTTTCAAATTCTTATTCCATAAAACAAATATATTTCAATTTTAATTTATGCTTCGAATGGTTATATTTTTCGACAGCTAAATTACATTATAAATATATCAAAATTCTAGATGTTTTAGTACATGTTAAGAAATTTCTTAATATGTATTTAAAATTAAAAAAATTTACACAACTGTTTTTATTTGTAACTCAAACCTTCTTTGTTACGTTAACAATCGTAATTATACTTGTTTTAATTAAGTACTTATTTGTTTTATTCTAATATCACAAATCAAAATAAACTTAATTAAAATTTAATCCTGTTAATGTGTAACTTGATATTCTGAGAACAATTAAACACACGGAGATTTCAATTAATGAAATCTCGTGTCCTAGAAGTACTCTATTTAGGAATCAAACCAAATTTAGCAAAGCCTAAACTAACATTAGAAAATTTAATTTAATTTAGATCGTGGTGAGAATTGACACCAGTGCTTATATTGCAGTATTATGGCTAATGAGTATATAAATACGCTGTGCCTGTTTTTTTTTTTCTAAAATAAACCTAAATAAGTAAAATAAAAAATCAGCATATTGCATGTTGTTAGCCTTTAAAAATATCTTATTGTCCTTCATGATGTGAATTCATTACCTATAAATTAAGCTGAACTGAATTGAAACTGCCTTTAAATGTCTCACTGCTGGGCGAAAGCCTCCTTTCCTAATAAGAGAACCGATAGAACTTAATCCGCTCTGCTCCACTGCTGCCAGGTGGATAATATAACCCCCCCTCCCCCCTTCCATCAAGAGTAACCTTCACTTTCGGTTTTTTTCGATCGGCCGGCCGACGGTTTCATACGCTCTCTAAATCATAGGGACAATAAAAAGATATAAATGCAAATAATTACCCCGAGGGGAAATCGTATCCGCGACCGTCACTGTTAAGGTAACTAATAACTGAGATGTTGATAAAAACTTGATTCTAAATGTTTAGACGGCTATGACATTATGCATTACATAAAACGCTTAGAATTAATTAAGCATTACGCGAAGGTTTTACTTTTACCTATTCATAACATAAAGAATAACATATCTTAAGAAATACTTTACTAACGATAATATCTTGACTATTAAATTCATTATAAATAAAAAGAAATCCTTACTAAAAATATTATAAGGTGACGGAGTTTGTTTGCTTAATGGATCTAATCTCTTTATTTACAGGTCCTAGGCGGACAAAAGCGGGTGTAACCGAGCGTAATTTTATAATAAAATATCACTTTCAGTCAAATAAAAAATAACTATGCGAAAATAAAGGCTTGTTACGGATGTTGCGAAGACAATTTTATTTATGAATTCTCGCATTTACATATTACAAGGGTCGGTCTGTCAGCGCCACGTGAGCGCGGTCCCAACCAGCGAATACTTACAATAAATAAATGTTTCGAATTATTTTAAATAAATTTGAAAATTTAATATATGTAAGTACATTTCCTCTTTTGACGGTGTTTCCTTCGAAGCTACAACATTTTTCATAAAAAAAAATTTAAAGAGAAGTCAGTTTTTATAAATAAAATCAAAATTAATTATATTAATTTGCTTTTTGACAATTTACGAGTATTACGAGTATATTAATAAAAAAGTGGTTGCGAGTTATAATATAATTATAGAAATAAAGGAAATGTAAAAATACAATTCTGAATTGCAAGGTTACAAACTAAATTATTAATTTAAATGATTGAACCCTAATAAGCAAAATACCCTTTTCTGATTTTTCTCGTAGACGGGTGCTATAATAACATATAGTCTATATAAACAATTTTTTTACTTTGACTTTGAGGGTTGAAATCAAATGTGGTCAAAAATTTGAAAAAAATATATGACGTCATGACAAAAATAAAACTTATGTTAATATTATTATATGCGTTTTAACTTACTAACAATCGTAATCGTCAATCTTTAATTTCCTTGTCTAATAAATAATCATTCAAACTATGACTTTATTACATCTTTGTTATACTAAAAGTTCAGGCAAACGAAGTCGAGGTGACTACCTAGCTATGCATTATTGAGATCGCCTTACATGCTCTAGGGTTGTAGCAAATATCCACAAAGAGATTATCCAAACCGAAACAAATGTATGGCCGATACAAGTAATGGTTACAAATCGAAATAGCGAGCATCGATTTAAAAGACCGTAATGGCTGCGATAGTCTTACGTTTCTTAATGATTTATTAATGTACAGGATAGTTTTATATATACATTATATTCTTGAGTTATGTTTTATTCGATTTTTGAATTGAATATTTTTTTTATTTTTATTGTATCTGTGAATAAGCTTCTAAACTTAAGTTTCTAAAAAAATACATTGAATGCGATAAGATAGGGGATAAACGGCGAGTAGCACGAAACCGTCGCTAACTTTCCGTTAGTTAAGTTGCAATTAATCTTAAAATTAGTTGATCTCATGATATTTATTACAGAAATTTTACAATATTATACATATTTACAATTCAAAACTTAAAATAATTATTTACATCTCATGATTAATTTAAAGCTGTTGGAATTAATCATCCGTTAGATAGGTCTTTAATTAAACTAAATTTTTTTGTTAACTTAATCAGATGTAGGTTTCGTGCAACAGATAATCACGATTCTTGTGATTAAATTAGTATAATAAACACTTAAATTTAAAATTTGTTTCGTGCAACTCGGCGAAAATATACTTAATTTATACCACTTTCGATTACACACACAACTTAAATTTAATTACAAACTATTTTAATGGATAAAAATGGTCGTACTACACAGACTATGTAAGTTTTTTTTTTTATTTCCACTAATTTTAAATGAAATTTTACTAAAACAGAATAATTCATTTCATAAAGCTTTATATTTCAAGATAATTTTGATTTAAAAAATCTCATAAACTTTCAAATATCTTAACAAATAACACAAAAAAAAAACAAATAAAAGAACGAACAATCCAGTAATATTCGACTCGTTTCGCAAACTACACACTGACCATAGCGAATGCTTGGAATTTACCTAAAACGTAGAGCAAAACGAATTTACTGGTATCACTGCCAAGGGCTTATTGTACACTTCCCAGGAAATGTGTGAACCGTTTCGAACGCTCTACAGGCCGAGGCGAAAATAAATGAAACTTATTTATTTAGTCCACCTACTGTGCTCACTAATTCGTTATTATCTTTCATATAAACCTATTTGCATTTAAATATAAATAAACGATCTTTAAATTTACATAGTATACGGATACCCCGGAATGCTTAAAATCTGAATCTTTTTCATTCGAATTATTTAAATATCAAAAAAAAAATCGTTTCATGATTTTAGATTATTGTAACATCTTTTTTCTTAGTATTAACATTATTTTAAGACGTGTTCCAAGTATCGAAATTATTATAAGACATTTTCAGTTTAAATCAAAATTTATATATATATATATATATTAATTCTCTCGATAATGTTAAGTATAATGTCAAGGATGAAATGCCTTTTCCACTCCATTAAGTGTGATCTCATTTAAAAGGTCTTTTAAAATAAAATAAAGGCCCGCCTTGGAATTGTATTGCTCGTAAGCAGCCTAAAATATACATAAATGGTAACATTCTTATTTATCAGTCGACCCACGAGGTTTAACCTACGTATATGTTTATTCCTCAACATGTGACAACATAACATGTAAAAACATGTCGAACAACCTTCAGATAAATAGCATTTCTATTGTAACAAGTTTTTTTTTTTTTTTTTTTTTTAATCGGACAAGTAGATTCCAAAAATTAGCACGTTCAAACGCTTCCAAACTTTTCAATCAATCTGTTTATTAATTTTAATATAGATTTTTATTTAATAACACGTATTTATCTTCAATGATTTAAGCTGTATTGTTTTTCAATTAATCAGAATATTGTTTCTGTTGTGCAAACTTGTAATACTCGTAGAACTCGTAGAAGTTGAAATTTTTCATACAAAAATTGTATTTCAATATTCGATATGTTTCGTCTTTTTCAGTACAAATTCTAAGATTTTCTTTCATTCAAATCTTAAGATAGTTAAAATCATATATTCTAGAAACTCTGCCAAAACAGTCGAGCCCTTTTCGTGTACTCATCTTATCTTTTTTTCATCTTCTAAACAAACGTTATGTTTATATAAATGTAAAGAAAAATCTTGGATTCAAGAAAAAAAAATTCACAACATATCATCACAGCTTAAAAAAAAGCTATTATTAATATTACGATGTACGTGTTCATAAATTTAGATAGGCGCAGTAAATAGTACGATTCCATTTTCATGTTTATTATGACTATGTAAAATCTTTATAAAAATTAAATATAAGATAAATTCTTGCCTTACGAATATAATTAAATTGAAAAATTAATTGTAATAACAGAAATATTAAGCCCGAAAATATTAAAAACCAGCGGTTTTATTTTATTTATTAATTTTTTTTTTATTCGCATACTTCTCAGTAATTCTTTTTAAGTTAATGTCCATCTAACGGTGGTAGATACGAAAATAATAATAATGGCCACCATATTTAATTTATTATAGATTAACGTTATTTTATTTTTCGTATACCTTTCATTTTATACGCACACAATTAATTCTACAAATGTCAAGTGCTAAAGATAAACAAAACTCCAGAGACTTTGTCGGGTAAACTTATAACTCCTAAGTCCACTATTTTGGATTTAGAATAATATCACTTAGTTAATCGTACATTTTCATTCAAGTTAAGCACGTTTTTATAATCGGTTAGAATCGAAATAACAAATTTATATTATTATATATAATTATATACAAAATCTTGCTTAAACGCCTATTTCTCTTTTTACTTTTTATTTAAACTAGTTAAGTAACTTACGTGAAATAATTCATATACTACAATTTTTGACATTACTTAACTTTCATTGGGAATGTTGGTTGTCAAATACTGTCAAAAAGACTGTTAACCCATTTGCGTCTAAAATTTATCATAATAAATAGACAAAAGAAGATAAATGTTTAAAATGTCTTATGTCTCTAAGTAAATTAGTTTGTAAGCCTTGTAAATTAATAAAAAAAAAATACAAAATAAAGAGCAAAATCGAGTTGAGAAGTACTAAGTAAAACTATAACAACACAAAAAACTATTTTCTTTAAAATTTCAATATCAAAATATCGCAATTTTCAATCAATCAATCTCAGGAGAATTCATAACTAAAAGTTAAAATAAGCCAACGTTCAAATGTATTAATTAATTTCTAATTCAGCGCATTCGTACCTATTCGTTGAAGTTAGTTCTTAAATTTAATTTAAAACGCTTGAACTGAATGCGAAAATTATTCTATTCAAAGCCAGACTCGGCATTATTATGTTAGTGGTTCGTGAATAAAATACTTCGTAGTCTTGTCGCGTTTTAATAGTTTAGTCTTGTATTCATGCGTATATCTATATATTTAAATATCTAAATCACTGGCAATACTCTAAAGACCTGTAACTGTTTTATTACTCATTCTATTTTTAAGGATTACAGCTTATTAGCAGTGGTACTTCACTGCGGATTGTCGAAAATTTATATTTGAATTCCTACTATATTGTACAAATTACGATTCGTATAAAATTTTGTACAATAACCGAAATAAAAAAAAATCTAAAACAAAAACTAAAAAGGAAAAAATTACACACTAGAAAAGGAGCACCTCAAAATAATACGATGCTTTTCGAAACCATCCTATAATAATAATTATTTTGTATTCATTTTACATCGACAAGTAATAAAATGAGAAAATCATCAACGTAGTCAAAGTTAATTAAATACTCGTATTATTAGGGATAACTAAAAACTAATCATCGGATCTCACTCAAATTTAAACGAGACCACACGACAAGCACCAATATTCGAATGTATAAAAAATCATCAAAATCGCTATACCCAGTAAAAAGTTATGAGGTAACTTTATCAGCCTGTACACCATCCACTGCTGAGCGAAGGCCTCTTCTCCTAAGAAGAAGGGTTGGAGCTTAATCCACCACGCTGCTCCAATGCGAGTTGATGCGGATAATTTCCCTACCATGGGTAACGATCGTTATCAGGTTTCTATGATAATAACCGGGACCGACGGATTTACGTGCTCTCCGAGGCACGGTGGAGAGATCCACAAGGACATCCACCCAGACCAGAAACAAATATTTGTACAAATACAAATATCTGTCCCGAGCAGGGATCGAACCCGTAACAGACGGCGCGCATCTTTGAGGCAACTGCTCGCACCACTACACCGAATGGTCGTCGTGATGAGGTAACACACATAAAAAATACAGAACCTCTTGACCTTTTTTTAAAGTCGGATAAAAAATCAATATTTATGATACAAGTATAACACATAATTATATATTTTCATATATTTTGTTCAGCATTTATGTCATTTTGAATGAAGAATTAAAACTCGCTATTATAATTTATTATTAATTTTTGGTTTTACAACAATTTTATGGAAGTTCAAAATAAACTTTATTGAAAAAAATTATAAATAAAAATATATGAAAAAAAAAATTGTTTGTCTGTAAAGTCGGTTCACGGACGATAATTTTACGTGATAACGTCATAAGAAAACATTGATGAAAAATTGCATACTTTTTTGAATTGGATTGAATATTATCACTGAATTATCATTATTTTGTATAATACGAAGAAGGAGTTAATTGATTTTTTTTTTTTATAAATTAACATTGATTTGCACTCGTTAATTCAAATATATTTTTCTCTTCTACTCGGATGCATCTGCTGATGGAATAGAAGAGAGATAGATTGGTCACAATCCGAGTTCGGTTAGGTCGATTTTATTATTAAAAAAAAATCGACCTAACCATTTTGTAGAAGTAATGATAATATAAAAAGGCAGAGCATTTGTGTGTTAAACGTCGTTAATAATGGCAACTAAAAATCCGTTTTGATAATATTTTTTGTACAGGAAAAATTTAGGCTATATGAAATCACGCCACGACTTAAAATAAGTTAGGTTGTAAGATACTTATGTATGTAATTATGTATTTCAAACTTATTTATGTACATAATTATGTATTTCAAACAACTATCGATGTTTAAGTTAGGTGAAAAAGTTACAACTAAAGTACAGACACGTAATAAAGTGAAACTTTTTACATTTTATGTTTATTTTATACACATATAATTTTTAATGGATTACCCTAAAAATATAATACGGCAGATTTCATATATTTAATCCAAGACAAAGTAATTTCAATTTTGTTTTTGCTTACAAAGGATAATTATTCATTACGCTTAGATAAATTTTGAAATTGCTGTAAAAGAAATTACAGGCTGAAACTAATACATTTGTATTTATGCTAGTCGAATTTTTAATCGAACAATCCCTACTTTTAATATATAAATGCGAAAGTAACTCTGTCTGTCTGTCTGTCTGTAACGCTTACACGCCTAAACCACTGAACCGATTTTGATGAAATTTGGTATGAAGATAGAACTGAACTCGAGAAAGGACATAGGATACTTTTTATCGCGAAAACAAGGGTAGAAGGGGTTGAAATAGGGGACGAAAGTTTGTATGGAAGTTCTTTATTGTCGAACATAAAATCATGTAAGATTGTTCAATTATTGTTTAAGACAGACAAAAAAAGCGTGCACGGGGAAAGGGGGGGGGGTTTGTATCGGGTGGTAGGTGGGGCTCGGAGCGGCGGCGGCGGCGGCGCGCTTACCTTGTCGCGCGATATAACCGAATTCCACGCGGGCGAAGCCACGGTCGGAAAGCTATTAAATTAATAAATAATAATTTGCTTTCTGTTTTATTGTAAGGTGTCTATAAATTGGTAATTAAAAATTGTATTTTAAATTGTCCTTCATATTCATTGATTGAAAAGTCCAAATTTATTTAATCTATTTTTATTACTACGTATTCTTAAAACTAAGTTCCCCGCCGTGTCAGTCTATCTATCTGTCTGTTCGCGATAAACTCAAAAACTACTGAACAGGTTTTGGTGCAGTTTTCTCCAATGATAGGGTGGTTCGTGAGGAAGAATACGTGTATAATTTTTTAAGGTTTTGTTTAAATTGGTTAAAAGATGATGATAATTGATAAAAATGCCGGAATAAGTAAAGCCGCCTTTCATCGAAAACGCTACCTAATCCCTTTGAGATATAACAAGACAATGTATGGTGGAAATACACTTCTTTTATAGGTCTATATATATTCCCGATGGCATATACGAGTATCTATATTTTAAGGATAGCTCACGATACCCATTCTAACAATGAAGTCATTGGAAAGCTATTTTACTTTCTTTATTACTTATTATATTACTTACCTTAAGCATTTCATGTACTATCTATCTTACGAGTTACCGCAAAATAAAAACTAACACACCGATGACGGGACTCGACCGCGACCGCGCCCTATGTTTGACAACTAAATCAAGAACTAAAAGTAAATTATACATATTCATATTAAAAATAGAAAATAAATTCACGTTAATTATAAATTATTAAGGATAAACAAGCCAACTTAACGAGCTCATACATAAGTATATTAATTATTAAAATTTCTTTTCAACAAAAAAAGTATGCAAATGAGCTACAAAGTTCTTTATCTAGTCAAATTTGTAACTCAGACGAAGACGAGATTGCAGCTTGTTGTGTACAAAGTTTCCAATTTACGGTGTTCAACACAGTTAATTGGAATAAGCAGATGTCAAAGCCTAATGGTAACCTAATTAGCATGCTTAGTAAGTGCACCTTACCTTATAGCAACCTCGTGAGCTATTTTATTGTAAGCAAAAATGAACGAAATGAACGAACGATTTTATGTTCATTCAAATGAAGAAGTGAATCCAATTAGAAAATACAATTTGTTTGCTGATGTAATAAATTAATATTTCATTGCACAATTTTTTAATTGCTACATTGCGTATTTGTAACACAAGCTAGGTGACTAACTAATCTCTTCAAGATGTGATTCAATTATGACTATTTATATAGTGTTCTCTTATATTTACGCGAATTTTACTCGTTTAATTAAAAGTCTAAATCGGATTTTATCTCGTTTATTTGTTTTAAAACTTTACAGCTTAACGATTTTTAATTAAATTAAATTATTTCCCGACGTTTCGGACCCTTTACAGCGTCCATGATCTCGGGGGACTGAGGTGGTGGGTGTCCGAATAATGAATCAATTGTTACATACCCCGCTTTTTATACAATTATAAATTATTACTTTTAACCGTTCCTATTCATGCAGAATGAGCTTATTGTGTCTGGAAGTCGTGCTGTGTTCTTATTTTCCTTGGGTTCAATTAATTTTAGTACTGGCTCCCAAGCTCTTGGTACGTTCCAACCATCTTCTCTATTGAAATTAGGATGTTTTTTGATTTCAATAGCCTCGCGAATCATCCTTGGTAGGAATCGGTGTTCTTTAGCAAGAATTTGTGGCTTATCAAATCTGATATAGTGGTTGATACACAGCAGACTTTGTCGACCGTTGGTGTTTCATGTCAGCTATGTGTTCTTTGACGCGTGTCTCTATACTCCGCTTAGTTTGCCCTATATATGAGAGACCACATTCACAGTCTAATTTGTAGACCCCTGCATCTTGTAAAGGTATTTGACACTTGGCAGATGGTAATAATTGACTTATCTTCGTTGGCGGCTTGTAGTAAGTTTTTATTGAAGCTCGCTTCAAGATGTAGCCAATCTTGTCAGTGACTCCTTTGACATATGGTAGTACGGCAGGCTGGCGCTCAACTGTGGCTGTCTTCTTTCTCCGGGATCTGTGACGTTGACGCGGTGCTCGGAGGTTGTTGTCTCGCAGTACCTGCTTGACGTGCTGTAGCTCTGCGTCATGATGGTGAGAAGCATATAGGCTTATGTATATAGGCTTTACTTAATGTTTAAGAAAACTTGATAGTAAAAACGTTAGCAATAAATAGAAATAGAATAATAAGAAGACCCTGGTATAAACACCTGGGACACATGTGGATGTCATATATTTTGACTTCCGTAAGGCTTTTGATAGAGTTAAAAATGACATATTGTTGAAAAAGCTGAGTGGTCTAGGTTTGACACCAGGATTGCTTAGGTTCATCGCTGACTACCTACGCGATCGTCAATAGTATGTAAAGACCTGGGTGTTACATTCGACCGTCGGCTCACCTTTCACGACCATCTCGATGCGGTGGCCAGGGAATCCTTTCGACGCCTGGGTTTTGTATTGCGGAATTCAAAGGATTTTAAGAACATTGCTGTGATAAATGTTGTTTTTTGTGCCTTGGTTAGGAGTAGGCTTGAGGTGAATGCCTGCATTTGGCACCCGTACGAGAGTACGTATGCGCTTTTATTAGAGAAGGTGCAGAAGGCATTTTTAAGATACCTGTACATGCGCACGTACAGGTACTACCCCTACATGTACCCCACTCGATTCCTTCTTGGTTGCCTCGGTTATAACTCCCTGGAGGTTAGAAGATGGAGAGATCAAATATTGATAATGTGCAAAGTTCTAAGAGGCATGGTGGATGCTCCAGAGGTACACGAAAATTTATGTAGGATTTTCGTTCCTAACGATTATGTCAAAATTCGCCGGAATAGGAAGCACAAATTGTTTGCTATTCCGCCGTGTCGCACAGTGGCTCGCGCGAGATCCCCCATTCCGCGATCGCTCACCGCGCTCAATGCTCTTCTGGACGCTGCGCCTCACTGTGACATTTTTGCTGATGACTGGAATATTATCCTTGTAGAGTGCCTGCGATATTGTGAATTGAATGCGTGATGTATGTACGATAAAAACTCATAATTATCAACACTTTTTTGTTTATTTATTTCTTATTATAATATATTTTTTTTAATTTTTTTTTTCTAATAGTTGACATTTTGATACTTATATTTATATTACTTGACATGTAGTTATAAGTAATTTGACATTTTCATATTGTGACAAACGTTTTTATTTTATTTAAATTTATTATTATTTGCCTTTTTTATTATTTAATGTTATTTTGTGGATCCATTTTTAATTTCGTAATCTTTTTTATTATTTTGATTAGTGTAAATGGTTAATCCGTTCTAATTAAGTATATAAATAAATAAATAAATAAAATAAAAACAAATATAAATGAACTGTTCTCTTATATTTACGCGAATTTTATTCATTTAATTAAAAGTCTAAAAACGTCCCCCCCCCCAGTCCCCCGAGATCATGGACGCTGTAAAGGGTCCGAAATGTCGGGAAATAATTTAAATTAAATATTGTTAAACAGTAACTTTAAATAAACGCGATAAAATCCGTTTTTAGACTTTTAATTAAATAAATATAAATGAAACTAGAACTATGAAAGTAATGTCATGTCTCTAATGTTTACAAATTCCAGAGATATATTAAAGGTAAGTTAGAGACACTAGTTCTCTACTTAAAAGCTTAGTTTCAGTTATTTTGTCAAGAGTTTTGGCAGTGATTACTTGTTCCCGACTCAAGTATCTACATTTTGAGAAACTTGTCAAAAGCTTTTAAGCTTTATGAAACCTTATTCAATCCTCCTGTGAAAATTAATGTCTTTACATTTTAATGTGTAAAAAAACGTACGGTTAATGAATTTGTATAATTTTGATAAATCTTTTGCAACCGTTTGATCAACGGGAAAAAATTAAGTCAGTAGACTAGAATGTTGATCATGATTCAAAATTTTACACGTGACAGAAGCAACCACTGAAATTATTGCAACCCTTACTAATCTATATACGAGTATATTCAAACATTTTTTCAATTACTTATCGACAGTCATTTTTAATAGAAAATGGCAAAAAAATTACTATCAAAAATTATGCAATAAACCAAAATTCGTAGTACACGTATTTTTTTCATAAGAATAAAAATAAATTCAATTCAATGATCATATTAATACCCAGTTTACGTAAACATTTCGGTATAAATTTCTAAATTAGTCCGTGAAAATGTAATTAATCAGGTGACTCACCGAAACCGAGTACTCAATCCAACAAAGTTAACTGAATATACTATCTAGTGATTGAACTAAACCACAAGCAGATTTGTACCAATCGCTGTCAGTAGCGTGAGTAACATATAACAAGCTCTGTTTGTCTATATATTATTGATTATCTATATATTAATGCATTAAGCGAAAACTTTTTACCCCTTTTTACGAAAATTAAGCGGACGGAAAAGTATGAAATTTGGCACAGTTAAAGTTTATATGCAGAAAAAGTGGAGAATGCTAATATTTTTCATAATAATGCTCAAAAATACAATAAATTTATTTAAAAAAACACTACACAAACTACGGCACACACACACATATGTACAATGACATATATACACAAATTTTGTTTATTGTCAAAGTCTGTTGTCAACACGGTCTTAAATACAGGTCTTGTAACGAATTTTTTACCGTAATTTATTATCACAGATCAGGTCCAATGACTGCTGCATATGGTCACCATGTTACGCGCAATCATATTTTTATAATATTGACAACGCTGTCAATTATAGACGAGGTCGAATTTCGACCACTGGGCGACCACTAGTTGTACTGATTGTGGTATATGACAATGACATTCATAGATTAATAAGAAGAAGGATTGGAGCAAAATCCTGTATACTGTTCCAATGTGTATTAGTATCTACTACTGGATTAATGGATGCTAATGGAATCTAGGAAATGGATATCTATCCATGTCTCAAATTTTTTTCACAATCATATCGTTTTCCATATGTTGGGGCTACCTCGATTCATAATACATATACATATAATTATGTGTCAAAATTGTTGTCAATCAATGGACTTCCGCTGTTGAAGATAAATCTATTCCACTGATTTGCAATAATAACGGTAAGCGACCCACAGTTCAATGAACTATCTAGCAATTCACACTGTAACTTTGCCACCATTATTTACACTGGTGCCAGTGACTTCAGTGAATGTGTAATGCGTGACTAAAAATTGTGTAAATTGTACAATTGTGTTAATTAGTTATTTAAGATTCACTGCTGTTTTGTATAAAATAAATTATTCTATAACAGAATACAAAAATTATACAATTTATAATTTGAAGGCTATTGAAGCAAAAATAATTTTTGTCAATATCATTTTTCATTAAATGAAACAACTTTCTAAGTTGCGAATATTAATAAATTAGCATAAATATTTTTTCTAAATAAAATACTAAAACAATGTTTTAGCAAAAAAAAATCTTAATGCACCACAATAGATTATGAATATATATATAATCGATAGTTTTAGAAATCGGACACTCTAAACAAGTACTTCTGTTTTTAAAATTTGATACAAAAGGACTGATAAAGACACTTTTGATCTACGTGCTCTAACTAGGTTATTTCCTCATTTCTTAAGTTTTTTCACTGTGTTTTCCTTCTCTAGAAATCATTAGAAGAACTTTAAGACCTATAAAGTATTATATTTTTAATTAAAAGTGAGATGACAATCACAATGGCAACCCTATATAGCTGTTGCAAGTATTCAAACATTCCTTTTGGTTTGCCAATTTGAGCATATTCATTGCAGTGCCACAATACAAATATTTGTTTCAGGTCTGAATGTTTATTCTTGTAGGTCTCCCCACCGTACCTCAGATAGCACGTAAAGCCATCAGTCCTAGTTTTTATCATAGACACCTGATAATAGTTATGGAGAAGACGCCTTTGTCTAGTTGTACGATATTTACAGGCTCATTCAGTCTAGTCTAAAAGAGGAGCAGTTCAGAAGCTATATAAAATTGCATAAAATCCCTTTTAACTTTCACTATTGTAATGTCTCTTCCCTCGTTCATTAGCTATTCTCATTAATAGTCTCTCAATCGTACAAGTAGTTGCACACGTCTCATATTAAGCCGTGACCTTTCATTTAAGATCAAAGTATTCTATCACTGCCGATAATTTTAACTAGGGAACTTATTAATAACTAAAAACCTGAAATACGATAATTCACTTTAATATTTAGATACATAAACTAATTCGTGTAACAACTATTGTGTAAATGAGGATACCATGTAATCTGTGAGATTACACTTTCAGACACACCAGAGAAGGAGGTTCAAACGAAAAGGAAAAAAAACAGATCATTTTTTTTTTATACCATGACGGTGGCAATCAAGCATACGGCCCGCCTGATGGTAAGCGGTTACCGTAGCCTATGGACGCCTGCAACACCAGGGGCATCACATGCGCGTTGCCGACCCTTTAAAAACCTATTTACTCCCCTCTTGAAGGACCCCATTCCCTGCGGGAAAACCTCGGCAGGGAGTTCATTCCACAGCCGAATGGTCCGTGGGAGGAAGTTCCTCTGATACCGAACTGTACGGGACCATTTGGGCTGCAAAGTGTGAGCATGAATTCCCTGTCGATGGCGAGCGGTGCGATGATAAAAAGTGGCCGTTGGCATCATTTCGAACAATTCTTCGGAACACAACCCATTATACAAACAATAGAGCACGCATAGGGATGCAAGATCTCTTCTTAGACTTAAGGGCTCGATATCGCTTGTCAGTATTGGATCGTCAACAATTCTCACAGCTCTCCTTTGAACCGAGTCAAGAGGCTCAAGCTGGTATGCCGGTGCTCCCGCCCAGAGATGAGAGCAGTACTCCATATGGGGGCGGACTTGCGATTTATACAGAAGCAGTCTTTGCTCCGGCGTGAAGTACCGCTTCGCTCTGTTAAGCACACCGAGTTTTTTGGATGCCATCTTGACCTTGTCTTCCAGGTGACATCGGAATATATATATATACATCATATACATAAGTAATGTATGTCTTTTAACGGTTTGTGTATTCCAGATTTGAAGTTAATCATATTCTAAACTGTGAATTTGGTTAATTATAGCTGTCATAAATATACTGGTACAATTCAGAGAAATTTAAATCAATTGATGTCAGCCGCATGCGTAAGTGAAATATGTTCAGAGCACTGTTGTTTGAGACTATTGTTTTAATAATAAGTGAGGACAGTTTATAATTTAGCACACTTGGTCTTAGAGCACCTTCAATAATAAGGTCCATAAAATTATATGTAAATGTTTCGTGACTTCACTAATTACAATACCTATCTTTGTATAATCAACTAGACAACTCGCTGGGTTTCAGTCACATTTAGGATTCTATTAGTTGTAAAGAAATACCTACTTAAAATTTAACTAAGATTCTATCATAAAAGTATCTTTAAAACCGGAATTTTTTAATTATATTTTTATTTAATAAACATTCGTGCTTTCATTACATTCAAATAAAAATATGTTTTTTGTTTTTGACAGTTTTCGATCCCTTTTGTATTTTTTTTAAATTTCAAATACAGCTTAAAATCATAGAATTTAATTTGACAAAAAATAAAATTAATTTATATTATAATATAACGCTAGTTTTCCTTTACTTCATGTGATCGGTGCCTACCATAAAATGAAATGAAAATATTTATTTCACCATAAGGCAAATTTGACACAATTAACGAATGACAAAAAAATACATCTATACAAATAATAAATCTGTTAAAACCTCCGTTTTATTAATACACTATATATCATCAAGAATAAATTTCAATAGCGCGTTCTTTTTTGTATCAGCGCCATCTCTTATCGTTTTTGGTCGTGCACGTATCACGTAAAAAGTACAAAACCAATGTAAATAACTTTAATACATAAAAATTAAACATAGCTTACAGTATAATTTAGTTTTTGTTTCATTGTAATTAAATTTAAAAATAAATATTTCAGAAAATAGAAATAGGTACCTACGCCGCCAACGCCATCTGGTCTAAGGAATCTTAAAAACTCACAAAACTTATTTTTGAGTTATTATTTTGTTAAACTTAAAAGTTTACTAAATATGTCGGATAGGAATAGAAATCGTTTTAATATTTTAGATAAACATCATTTTCAATTAATATAGGTACTATTATGTTAAATGTCACTAAATATAAAAACGATATTCTACTATTATACGATAGATGGCGCATGTAGGTGATAAATTTTTTTATAATTTTTAAAATTTTAGTTAAATACCCGTGCGAAGCCGGGGCGGGCCGCTAGTTTAAAATAAATACGTCGTGGTAGCAAAAACAAAATACATAAATGGCTAAATTTTAACATTACAAGTTTAAGGAATGTACTTAATATTATCCAGTTACCATAAGTTAATTACTACTAGTGAACCTCTAGAAATTATTACAAGCTAATCTCTAGTGTCTCGGTAGACATCACCATACTGTTATACCTATCATCGGCTTTATTAAATATTACAATAAAAAACTTATTCCTAGTGTTGACCGAGAGCGAAAAAAGCAGGAGGTAAAAAACTCTCGGACCTCTTTTAAAAAATTAACGTCATTTAGGAAACGCTAGTTTGTTGCTGTTCCTGGATGTTATATTGTGCAAGGCATGATCACTACGGTTAACAAGCAAATGCCTAGTTTTACGTATATACATTATTGTTTATAAAAACACTGCGATGCAAAAGTTGGGATATTGGTCTCTTTAAACTTCATCCATTTATTGTTTTTTTTTTTATCCTTTGTCATGCGCAATCCCTAGAATAATCTACCCCAGCTCTATTTTACATATTATTTATTATATATGCATTAAAACCGTTCTGTAAGGTATATAGGGTTCGGTTAGAAAATTATCCGTCATCTCGCAGTTATACAGCAGCGTAATAGATTAAGCTCCAACCCTTCTTCAATATGGAGATCAGGCCTTTGCCCAGCAATGAGTTGTTTGCAGGTTAATTAAACTCAGTTCAGTTTATATATGCATATGCAGTATTCGACATTTAAAACGATTATATTTACATAACACTTTGAAGCTACCTATATACCTGCAAATCAGTACTTAAGTATATCTTTACTCCGTTCCGTAACAACCTCGTTATAAACCCTCTCCCTCTCTCTCCCTATTTCTGTCTTGTTCTCAAAATCATCCAACAGCTCACTTGTCTCTTTTCATTAAAGCTGTCATAAATTAAGGTAATACCGGCTTTGAGTAGGGAAACTTTGAAGTATTGGTTGTCAAATGCATGAGTAAGTGAAATTCGACTCCAATTTCTCATCAAAACTAGTATTCAAATTAACTAAATTAAACTATAATATCACGAATGTCAGTAAATACCGATGATATTATATCTGAAGTCTTAACGTCACATCAACTATCTCTGACACTACAGTATGCTATTATTATCATCTTCACTCTGAATCTTGACTATTAAATTCAAATAAATATCGTCGTTCTGTGGTGTCTTTTATCATATTAATTGTTTTAGAGCAATTGAATACAGAGTAACTTGTAACAGTGAAAGATTTAAGGAATTGTTATTATTCGAATACCTTCTTTGTTTTCAACGGGACTAACCGCAACCATTCTTTTTATATCTCCACTGTTTCCTAGACAATGCAGATTGCAGACGCAACGATCACGGGACAAACAGTTCGTTAAAAAACAATAATCGCGGTAATTCCCGTTAAATCAAAGTATCACTATTATAGTGACCGTGAAAGCTAGAAAACTTATGATTATGGCTAGACATTCCAAGCGGTTTTAATTGCTTAAAAAACAACCTTAAGCACTTTCAAATAAAGAAACCGAAGAGTTTTAAGCAGAAGTTGTTGCTTTATACATACTAGACTACCCATACGGTTTCACACAAGTTTATGCTGACTTTTGGATTGAGGATACTGTATACTGATAGAAAGTGTATTTACAGTTATATATTTCTTTTTAATTTTTAAAATTTCTTAAGATACTCTCACTTAATCAATTTTTTCATAAAATTATAGCTAACCTGTCCTTCTTGTCTTTGAATCTTCTTTGTTTATAAAAGTGTAGTCTACACTTTTTTGAACAATGCGCTTTATCATGCATACCAAAATTTCACTTTTTCTATCATTTCATATATCTGCGATGAAAATAAAATTCATACTTCTAAGCTACACACATGCTAATAGAAAAAAACAGTTAATCTCATTGTTGCATGTCACGTTTTTTAATTATATATGTATTACTATTAATTATAATATTTGTTCCTCTTACTTTGCATTTAGCGCTAACCCACCTACCACGTTGGATTGTAAAAACAAACAGCTTACAGATAATTACTATCATGCACAATACAACACGAGACATCTTTAAAAGGACAGTTCAACTTAACAACACTTACACAAACACATTACAAGTTGAAACAAACTCAATACAACATTACTACGAACAATCAAAGCAGGGACCGATTTGTTTCTATTCGTTCATTGCTGTATAAGCCATTTATGACGTATTCCGATACATTATAAAAGATTACAAAAAAAATATGATAATGATTTAAATATGAAGCAATATTTAAATAAATAGATATAAAAAATAATAATAACAAAACGAAGATTTAAATTTACTTTTTAATTTCAAATATTGTGTGCTATTCCAATTAAATTTAAATAAATGATAATATAATATAACATAAGGCCAAGCCGTCACAAAGGATGACATTTAATTCATTATTACAAACGTACTGCAGATTGTGGTAACGAAATTCATCTCTCTGTTATCCTTTAATTACAGACTGGCCCTGAATAAATACAACTGTAGTTTTGAATTCATTGATGTTAATTATTAAATTTAAATATTTAAATAGTTTATTATATATATATATATATATATATATATATATATATAGAATTTATTAACATATGGAAACATCATTATATGTACATAGCTATTGTTGACTGGCCCGCTGGCGCGGTTGGCAGTAACCCTGCCTACCGCTCCAGGGTTGTGGATTCGATTTCCGCCTCGAGTCTGGGTGTAGTATATCAGTCTGGTGGTCAGGGTGGTCGTACATCAGTCGCCTCTTAAATAAAACACAGGCATTAAGTTGCCGACCTTAGGAGCTTACAACCGTGTGTAGTTAAATTATATTTATTTATTATTATTTATAGAAATATACAATACAATTTTTTCTATAAAAGAGTAATTTTTTGATCAAATTTTAAATGAATTTTAAATATATTTCAAATTTTAATTTAAGTAGTACTTTATTGTATCTCGCACTTAAAAATCATATAAATTATTATCCATTAAATAACCCCATATAGATAAATATTAAAACATTTAAAAATTACTATTTACTATTAATACTATTCAACAGTGAGTATACATTATTAAAATTTATCAAACGAAAAGCTACACGGTTTAAGTTGATTTTATTCAAATTGATGTACTAGATGGTAGTAAGGACAGCTGTTGCAAAAGTTATGGGTGCGACGTGACTCCGACTTTATGGCGCTTTGAACATCAGCAACAGCTTGCTTCCATTCAAAAATATAGGTATAATACACATACCTACGTACTTATATCAGTGACTTTCAAAAGACAGTGAAATCTCAATCACAAATTTATAAAGGCTAAAACAGATTCCTTAAAGAAATAGATACACTGAGTATTGCTATATATAAGAATAGTTGGATTAGTCTAAAATTTATTTTGGCAAGTTAATTTATATTCTGCACAGAATTGAAAATTCATTACAAAGAGGCTTAAAAACATTATTGTTAATGTTAATACATAATTATTTTGTATTAACTCTAACGGGCAGTTCTAGAAAGTAACACGAATTTCTTAAATTAGGGAAAATAACAATATTGCTAATGATAATTTGGGCGTTAAATATTCAATTAACGGTTAAATAAGTACATTAAGAGTTTTGTTTACCAATCTCAAATAAAGGATCATATTTTATAATAATTAATTTAATTAATTATTATCCTAATACTTATGCAATAAATTACTTTTTTTATTACAAAATAAAAAAAAAATGGAAAAAAGTTGGAAGTTGAGGTATAATCTTGGTGGGAGTCTTGGGTAGTATTAGTCTTTAGTCAAGTCTCTACAAAAGCAAGAAGCTGTCTGCTGGGTCTGTAGCAGGATACTATAAAAAGAAGAGCCTCAGCAAATCCGAGCTATCCACGTCCTCGTCGTCCACCTTGGGACCAGCTACAGCCACGCTTCAAGGCGTGACTACTACCTTGACATGTAGTTGCTAACGGATGCAGGGCGAAAGACGAGTGTTCTCCGCCTTAAAACAGAACCTGATCACTAGGGAGGACACCCGAACAAAACCGGATTAATCTGTGAACCCAAAGACGACAGCCCCGCCAGCAGACAAGGACACAGCGGGTTAATGACTCACTTGTCTGCAAACAAACGATTAAAGAAACGACCACAGAGAAAAAGCGGACCGATCATACACCGAAGACTTTAAGCATGAAAATACGGACACGAATAAACTTAAAATCTTTGACTAAACTCTAAATCTTTCGCTCTAACGTGAAGACCGTTCTTCTGTACGAATGCGAGACTTGGAAGGTTACTAAATCTGTCACACAGCCAATTCAGGTCTTCACCAACCGATGCCTACGGCAGATTTGATTGGCATTGGCATCTAGTGGCCCGAAAAAATATCAAACGACCAACTGATGAAACTCTGCAAAGAGACCGAAATCGGCACCAGATAAATTGGCGTAAATGGATATGGATCGATCACATCCTCCGAAGGGATCCCTCTCACCGAGCCAGACCTTAGAGTAGACTTCTCAAGGGAAAAGGAAACGTGGCCGCCCCAAGCAAAACCTGGCGCTGCTCTGTCCAAGTTCAAGATCAAGAGAGATATCAGCGCTCTGTCGACGCCCTCTGCCCCATCCAGAGGACATAGAACATGAAAAAATATATAGATTAGACATAAGTGATCGTATTAAAAACTGTTAATACACTAGAGACGAAAATTCTATTATAATAATACGAGTAGTAGCGGTATCGATTCTCACTAGGAGTCAATATTGTGCTTGTACAAGTATGTGTTTCTGGTCTAGGCGTTTGTCATTCTGGGTCAACCACCTTTCCTTAGAGAGAAAGAGAAACCATACGTAACGATTTCTATGACAAATAACTGATAATAGTCGTTGCTCGTGGTACGGAAATTATCCGAATATCTGCAAAGGAACAGCCTGACGAATTAAACTCAAACCTCTGTCCTTTATCAAAAAAAGAGCTTTGCTACTAGCAGGTATTCCGGCTGTTTCAGTTCAGTTCAGTTTAGATATAGCCGGGAGGATTTAGAATCTTCTAAAATTAATAGACTTCCTCTTTATAAGGTTATATATTATATAAATTAATAAAGAATATCATTTTTTTCCGTTTAGTAAAAATAAAAAAGTAAGATAAATTTTGCAGCGCACAGTAATGGTACGTAATTGAAAATAGGTCACTTTTCATCGTTCCGCATAGGGATTGTCTTTTTATGCTCCAATTTTTCACATGACTCTTCAGTCGTGCTCATTATTCTTCATTTTTATTCTTATTTTACGTTGGAAAGTGATTTATTGAGATTAGAACATTTTTCAATGTAAGTAATCAAAAGATAAAATTCCTTTATACCTACGTAATTCAGGTGAAATTTCGTTTTTCTTTTTCTCAATTTCGACAATATTATCCAATTTGATTTTAGTTTATCTATTATTTAACTAATTTTGATATGAGATATGTATATTTCGCAGAATTGTACCTACATGTACACTTGTTTGAATTATATTCACTGTATAAAATCTAGTTTTACTACATTCTTAAAGGTTACAGTTACCGTAATTTTATTACTGGGTTGCTGGTTGAACTACTTCTGACTGAATTTATTTACCCTCATTTTTGCTCTTCTTGTACAAGACAAAATACACTCAAAGATTACTTTTTGTAATAACAATTAACTAACTGATAACATTATTGAAGTGAAAACTTCTTTAGCCGCATTCAGCGATTTTTTGGTAGGGAAAAAACTTATGGGTTCACGTCACTGATGACCTCGACATGCTCGTGACGTATTGTGCTTTCGCCAGAATAGCGACACGCAGTATAGCGGCGTGTGTACATGTATACGCATATATACACTAATACATTGTATGTCCCTGAGTGTATCATATGAGTGTTTGACTTTTTGTGTGATTCAAATTTTGTTACTTCGCGTGACCGACATGCAGTAATAGCAGTAAGTGAAGTTATGTCTACAACTTGATAAGTTTATTTTGTATACTGTGCATTATTTTAAGTGTGTTTTCGATACCTAATATTCATTATTTGAATTGATTAATTGTAGACAAACTGTGCATTACAATAGAGATTACTCAATATAATTATACGTTTGTGTATAAAAATAAACGATAATGATAATATTTGTTTTAAAAAAAATTATATTATTTTTGTATTGTTTCGAGTTTTCACTTCTCTCGGCAGTTCTTATAGCTGCCAATTTTTTTGTTTTCATTTTTAGGGTTCTGTACCTAAACGTGCTTACAGGACCCTATTGCCGAATCTTAATCCGCTGCCTGTCTCTCCATCCTTTGTCCCGTCCGACTGTCTGTCAAAGGCTTTTGTCTGAAATTTCCATAGAAATTGTATACTATTTTACTATAGCCGCTGTAACAATAAATAATGAAAATAAGATACAGTTTAAAACTATAGAAACCTATCATAAAAATCCATACATGAAACCTCTTTTCATTTAATTTTAACTGTGTTTGACAATAACATAGTACCTATCTGTATCAGAATTTTTATACACAGTGTTATTAAAAATATGTTTTTCTTTTCAGTTTATGTATTATTTATTACTACATTACTACACTATGTATTTATTACTACATTGTATATTTATGTACAAACTTAGGAGGAATATCTGGTATTGCTGAGGACTAAATATTAGGAGGAAAATTCTTGAGACATAACTATTACAAATAAATGTTGTGTGCACAGAAAAATAAAATTACAATGTGCAATATATTGGTGCGTGCCAATGGTATATTATTTAATATTACTAAAATCATATTAAAAAAATCGAAAAACCCGACTGCGTAAAATACTCTTATTATAAACTAAAAAGGATAAAACAATTTACTAGCTTTCATTTGATACCCATATTGCTACAGTAAGAAAAAAAAATCAACTCGCCCCCCTCATTCCGCCATTTGCGGGCGCCATTTTGAAAATTTATTAGCCCAAGTCACTACTACAATTTAGACAAATCCAACGACACGTCATATGTCAAAAAGCGTCCAGCCGTTTGGGCTGTAGGGCGTGCCAAAGAAATGGACATACATACATACATACATACGTACATACGTACATACGTACATACGTACATACGTACATACGTACATACGTACATACGTACATACGTACATACGTACATACGTACATACGTACATACGTACATACGTAAATACGTACATACGTACATACGTACACACACACACACACACACACACACACACACACACACACAGCGCGTGCAGCCGGCGTTCATAGATTTAAAAGACGTTATCACGTCAAAAAAAAAACATAAAATGACCGAAAAACTGTCAAATTTACAGTTTAACAATGTCAATAGTGGTTGGATCGGATCAAGATTAGTTAGATAGATGGGTGGATCTTGGCTAAAGACTGATTAACCAAAACTTGTCAGTTGAGTAGTGGTCCAGTCATGGGCCGGTAGATATTATTAGGCCGAGTCGGGGCAACCCAGTATTATGCCAAGACAGACCCCGTTGTATATGTATAATTTCCTCCTACAAGGTTATTCTGACTAATCGTCATTCTGACAAAATTTAAGCGTAGAATAAGTGAATTCTACATTAAATTGTCTAGTTTATATGAATATTCATTTCATGAAAAGTTTTATGACTCCAATGGCGGCACAATTCAATTGCACAACTGAACAATTTTGAGAGTTATCTCGTCTTTTACATGCACTGCTTTTTACATTTACAATTATTTTATAAGGAATTATTTATCTGACAATATAATAATTACCAGAATCAGCTTTCATGCTTTCGAGCTCAATCACATTCCGCTTAAATTAATGTTTAAATGTTTATAATAATTTACATGTTACGTCAGAGCGATACTGACGTTGATTGATTAATTGCGTACACTTGCTTCATTGTGTAAGGAGAATTTAAATAAAATTAAATTAATAAATATATTATACGGATTATCTTTCTATTAAAATAAAAAACAACTGCAAAATCGAGATCTTGTATCTTTATTACGTTCATAATTTATTTAGTTACCTTAAGTGTGTAATACATTCAAATTTTAATATAATAAAGTAGAAAAGCTTGTTCGATAACGCCAATCTTTAAAGAAATTTCGATTTGAATAAATCTTCTGCCAAGTTTATCGAGGAAGGCGCTCATAGCAACGAAACGTTTGACATAAAAAATTGAAGTGAAACTGCGTTAACTAAGCATTTATTTTGAATAAAATTATAATAATATTCATGTCTATAACTGTAAAATTACCTAACATCCAACTTAAATAAATACTTATTTATTAATAATTATTATGTACAACATGTCCGTGAACACTGACCTATCTCTAAACCATTCTAGTGAAATTGTATGAGACGGCATCTTAACGCCATTGGTCGCGGGTTCGATTTCCGCTCGGGGTAGATATAATTTTGTATTTATAGAAATATTTGTTTCCGATCTAGATGTATGTTCTTGTTGTTTGTGGTTCATGCCATGCCTCAGAGAGCACGTAAAGCCGTCAGTTTCGTTTGGAATAATAGACACCTGATATTGATATACTGAAGTTTTTGCACAGCAGTGGTATGTGAGTGTGAACGTGATTTTTACAGGCTATTTTAGCTCAGTTTTGTTCAAAAAAATATTTGCGTGTAATCGTAGAAACAATACTGGCATAGGAAATGATGAATCACAATTCCGCTTCTGTAGGCAAAATAATACAAGCTCTACGGTCTACACCAACCTCTCGCCAATGGATACTATCAGTTGTAGAGTGAAAACAGTCCTATTGATGACAATAATTTACTAACATTTTTACATTTAATATTTGTTAGAGTTGGATTTTATATTAGTTAACTTTGTCTTGAATAATTGTTTGACTAAGTGTTGAAGCAAACAATTTTCATAGATCCAACGTTATTAATGAAACATACTAAATATGGAATGGAAATAGATCACCCGATATTATTTGATCACAACGAATCCAGAAAACTCGCAGTACTAGAGTATGCGGAAAATTACTGATTAAAGGAATAAAAATATAAGCAGGAACTAAGGATAGCAAAACGTCACCCTATTAGCTCCCGACTTTTTCAATATACGAAATAAAGCTATTGTAGAGATAAAGCTCTCTACTCCATGCGTTCATGATTTTCTGTGAGAGTGTTATCACACTCTAAACCGGATGCACCAGATGCACAAAAATTCTAGTCAATTACCTACGACTAAAATCTATCATTAAGTAACACAATTTTTTTAAGGACAACGCACATAAATAAGTAAAATCAATAGATGCACAATTTTATATCAGCAAAGGCAAATGGATTTCTGAATCGAATTGAAATAATTAATGATTTTACGAGACCCGCAGCGCTAAAGAGCCAAGTCCCGAATAGGTTGAATTTTGTACTGAGCGGAACAAAAAATAAACTTGTTTAATCAGGCTGTAATTGCAAGTCCGCCAAGATAAGCTCGCTCCTTGTAATTTTCCTCCTTGGAGTTACCTCGATTCTTACTTTGAATAAATAAATACTATGAACTGTTTGCTTTGTTCCTATTTTTATATACTTTTAAAGTAAAATAAAACTGCCACATCGAGAATCAAAAACTTTGTCGAGTAATATTATTTGAAGTTAAATTGCTATAAAAACTTCCTTTTATTCCAATAAATTAAATGTCGCAATAATATATTTTAGAGTAATTTTAGGGACACAATTTCATACACTAATATTTGTCAAATTATTCATTAATACTTTGAACTAAGAATTGTTGAACATTTAGCGTATAATAAATAAATGTTTTATATATTAAGATACACACATACAATTATGGAACATATAATTATGTTATGTGTTTATATAATTATGTTATGTTATTGCGTTACATATAATTATGTAACTATCCATCAAAGATTTATCTTATCGCCACAATGCTCCTGATATAACCAAATTCTGACTGCGTGACTTCCACCCATAATATACAAACTATTGTCGTTGTTAAATTGATGTTAGAACTTTGCTATGTGTTCCAAGAAATTAAAATTTGTCCTTTAGATGTATTGGCATTTTTACATGGAATAACACACAATAAAGTAGCGACAGAAAATATATATTCCGTCGAAAAGTATATAGGTAACAAAATAACATTTGATCGAAATGCTGACCGACACGATCATATTTGTACAAGCCAAATATGAAACGTATGACAATATTTTGGAGACGCTCAAGTTTAGTAATTGGGTCTTCGGTTAAATTAAGATAGCTTTCATCGGAATAGTCGAGAATAAATAGAATTAAAGATTAGGCTGACATAAATTTGGTAGGAATTGATTGAATTAATGAATTGAAATAAAGAAGCTGCTAAAGATATTTTGTTACTGCAATGGTTTTTCGACTCGGCTCTTTTATATGACTGCTCTACGATAAAGTACAGTCTAAATATATTCCAAGGTTTTTTACTTCTTTAATAATTAAATAAATTTAAGGTTAGATAACTTGGTCCAATCCACTCTTGAAATAATGCTCTAACAGCAACAATAATGGTCTCTGATGGATTGGATTTATATCGCGATTTATTCTTTCTTTGCAATTAATGTTTTTAAGTTATTTGAATCTGTCTATGCATATCAGTCCACAAATAACAAAAACAAAATCTGGCACTACAAATGAACACAGTTTTCACTGGGCTACTAGATTCTGTGGAATGTAAAACATATTTTATATTTCTTATTTTAGGTACCATGAGCCATTAATTACAAAATTATATAATAATGATAACAATAATTCGATCATAATTAATGAATTACAATAAAAATCATAAAAGAAATAATTAAATTAATTGATTGTTCTTTGAATGCATGTCTATGTATATTTAATACAATAGCTTTATATACTTTTTTTAAATAATTCCTACATTTAATTTTATGTTTTTAATATCAATTAAAAAACTCATTAAGCCGCCTATGTTTCATTGTTAAAAAGTATTCAATCATTTTCCTTTTATTTGTCCAATAAAATTGGATTCATATTTAATACCTATTTTTTTTGTTTTGTTTATTTATTAACAGATTAGGTACTTTCAGTTTCTTACTAAGAAAATTGTAAACAATATTTAAGTACCCAAGAATTATTTTCAAAACTAGGATCTAAGTTTTTTTAAAGAAATTATTGTATAAAACAATATTTGTCATCTGACACCTGTACACGTGGCTTAATCTGAATGAATTGTAAGAAAATGAACAAAACCCGTTATCTCCATAACTCAATTTTTTGTGTGAAGAAGCTAAAATTCATCCAAATTTATCTGTGTCATCACTAACGGTTTTGGCATCTGATGATGAGTTGTCAATGATGATGTGGAATGCAATTCTAACGACTAAACAGACAGAGTACCGCGATTAGATTCGTAAGAGTTAATTATATGAAACATTTAATCCGCGAAAGCTTAACATATTCCGCGAAAGCTTAAATTTATTTTTATAATTTATTTCGTGCTCGGGAGTAAAGGAAAACATAAAACCTTCACGTCTCGGAAGTAATTTTAAGACGTATTAAGCTTTAATATCTCCTCTTAATAATAAGAAATTATTATTTTATTTCTCAATCTTTGTTTTAAAAAATTCAATAGCGTATTGCCCATTAAACTAGAAAAGCCCATGACTTAGGGACCACTGCCTTCCCAAACAGTGTTTCTTTATATTATAAAATATAAAAAATTACAATCAATTGTAAAAGAAGTATTTGTCCGGTAGTGGGAAGTCACACCTGTTGAAGTAGTTTAAAATATTTAGTAATGCTGTAACAGAACCTTTTATATAATTTATATAAGTTTTAGTTCGAAAAATTTGAGAATTCTGGTTAAAAAAGGTGACTCGTATCAACAAGTAAATCACCTTACTAATTTCGGGATTAGGCGGTAACTGATACATCCTTCAGGGATTATATTTTCTTACAAATGTCTCGCAAGTGCCCGAAAATTGTTTCTTTGGAGACTTGATTACAAAATATTTAGTTTTTTTTAATACTAAACAAAAACTTTATTCGAATGTGTTGTAAATATAATCTAATAAAAAGAAAATCCCTCTGAAACATGCTTAAACCGTGTCAAAAAACGAAGATTATGACGACAAAAGAGAATGGCAACTTTTCGTTCTATTTTATAATATATTGTCATAAAGTTTCTAAGTTTATTATAAACTAGCGGTCCGCCCCGGCTTCGCACGGGTATTTAACTAAAATTTAAAAAAATAAAAATTTATATTTTTTATCACCTACACGCGCCATCTATCGTATAATGGTAGAATATCGTTTTTATATTTAGTAACATTTAACATAATAGTACCTATATTAATTGAAAATGATGTTTATCCAAAATATTGAAACGATTTCTATTCCTATCCGACATATTTAGTAAACTTTTAAGTTTAACAAAATAATAACTCAAAAATAAGTTTTGTGAGTTTTTAAGATTCCTTAGACCAGATGGCGTTGGCGGCGTAGGTACCTATTTCTATTTTCTTAAATATTTATTTTTAAATTTAATTACAATGAAACAAAAAATAAATTATACTATGAGTTATGTATTATTTTTATGTATTAAAGTTGTTTACATTGGTTTTATACTTTTTACGTGATACGTGCACACATAAAAAACCGATAAGAGATGGCGCTGATTGAAAAAAAAACGCGCTATTAAAATTTATTCTTGATGATATATAGTGTATTAATAAAACGAAGGTTTTAACAGATTTATTATTTGTATAGATAAACACAATAAGTATGTACTATAACTAACTACAGAATAAGTACTTATTATTTTTATCGTTTACAATAGCTAAAAAAAACTTGAACCGAGCTAAGTAAGTCGTGAATTTCTATCGTGATTTTCTGATAGCTAAGATAAAATTTTATGAAACCAACATTCCTGGAAAGATAAAAGCGTCGACAGATAAAATGAAAAAAAAATGTAATAGCCAGTTCTTGAAGCAGGAAAAACCTTTAATACAAAGAGGGCTTCAAACTTAAGCAGCCATGACGTCATTGATTTGGTTTAACCGAAGATTTTTTCAATTAATCCATTAATTTCAAGGACATATTAAAGTACATGTTGTGCGTATATTTATGTTAATTGGCTTTCCTTCAGGAAAAACGATGTATATAGCTGAATTGAAGCCTTTTTTTATTAGGTTACTTATTGCGGATTTTCTTTTTTTTATTTTTTCATCCAAAAGAAAAAAGGGCTTTGTCGCATAAGCGAACATGCCGCCCTGGTTGAGGATTAATACAAAACTAGCATAATTATTGTATAACTTAAGACTAACTTAATTAATAGGTCTATGACTTAATTTGGACAACGTTTTCGCGAGCTTTGACATCGGGTCTGCCAGAATCACATTACATTGCCCTACGGACCTTAGATCTAAGTTAAGTTTTGCTCTCGCTGTTTCGTTCTGAGCACACTCCATCAATACATGCACGAGATCATCAGGTACATCACAAGTTGTGCAGTTTGGGGTTGTAGTATTCCGCATCAGAAATGTATTGCGGATTTATATATGTTTAGTTTGGTAATCATCTTGGTGCATCGATAAATTTAAATAATAATTACGAGACTATTGATTGTAAACTAATTTAAAAAAATACTAAAATGTTTTATAAAATTAAAATTAATATTAAATTAAAACTTTTGTATTACTAAGTAAAAAGTAACTCGTCATTCTAGTTGTTTTAATATTTTACTAGAAATATAACGTTGTATATATAAAATCTAATCGTAACAGCTCCAGCATTATAAGTCGAAGTGTTTTTTATAGTCTATTAACTTGCTTGTTAAACAAGATTTCGAACGGGAAAAAAAATTCATATCTGAGATTAATTTTAATAGATCCCGAGATTAAATGATAAAATTAATAAAATAAGTCTTCAACTCAATTATATTAATCTTATCAGTATAAAATTTAATTTTTAGCTACTGTACCTAACATTAAACATGTATAAAAGTTTTAATCAAGTTTACTGCGTAGCATAAAATAGATAGGTACCTACACTCGAATAAATGTGATTAAGCACTCGGATCCAATAACCGTGTACCTAACAATCCGAGGTATACAGCCGTATCATGTTAACTCTGTTCAAATAAACGCTATTCCGTAGACTAAACGTGTTCTCTTAATTACTCTAATCAATTGTTAAGGACTTTGATCAACTTCGGGGACGCCTGAGATAGTTACTTCCCCCTAATTGAAATCCGACTCGTTACGATAAGCGGTGAAGGTTTATATTTGTGAATTATATTATTCTATGATTTAAGTTCTTTGTATATTATATTAAGGTAAGAATTTTAATTTATAAATTTTAATTTATACATGTTTACGGCCAACGGTTTTAATGTTTTTATATTTGTACAGTGTAATTAGTAAAATAAGTGAATCTTTAAATTGCGACGTTAATAAGTACAATAACGAAAATAAGAAAAGGTAAAAAAAATGGATAAGTAAATTATTTGTTTGACTAACTAATAAATACGAGATTAGTAGAAATTTCCGAAGCATATATTAAGAATATATAAGGTTTTATATGATGCGTTCTTTTCTATAGATTATTTAAAAATGGGTCGACCCGCTTTCAAATTTATGGTAAGACTCAGTTTTGTCACTGAAGGCCACAAATGCTTCTGTAGGTACTGTACTTTACAGTATCAGCCTGGAAACAACCTACTGCTAAGCGAAGGCCTATTCTCCATATAAAAGAAGGGTTAGATCTTAATCGACCACGCTGCTCCACTGCGGGTTAGCGAATAATATCTCTACCATGAGTAACGATCATTACCAAGTAACCATGATAACAACTGGGACCGACGGCTTTACGTGCTCTCCGAGGTACAATGGGGACACTCACAAGGACATACACCCAGACCGGAAACAAATATTTGTACAAATACAAATATCTGCCCCGAAGGGGAATCGAACCCGTGACCACCTGCATTGAGACGAGGCGTTGAGGCGACTACTCGCACCACTACACCAGAACGGTCGTCAATCATTGACTATACGCTTTAACGTCGTCCGCTCGCGTTCCTTTGGGTACTACTGGTAAAGTTTGCGCGAAATCACCTGCTAACAATACAATAACTCCTCCCATTTGACAATTATTTTCCTAATATTTTGTAAAGATCTAGGTAGGGCTTCGAAACCCTATTTATAAACCATAGTACTCTCACTCCATTCGTTTTGCGTTTGTTTGGGTATATTGCAGAAAAGGGTTTCGGTTTTTATCGGTATGTATCGGTATGTATCAAATTAAAAGGAAGTTTAAGCGCGGAGTGTGCAGTTTGACCTCTTTCCAGCAGCGAGGCAGCAATTCCGGACAATGCGACGCTAAGGCGATATCGCGATTGCTTCTCACTTTGGCCAACAGTAAATTTAAAAGGAAAGTCTTGCCTGTTCCACCAGGAGCATCCAAAAAAAGATATCACCTAAACCTGCGTCGATACTGGAAAGTATTTTATAACAGATGGATTGAGTTGTGAATTATGTGTCAAAATAAAACGTAATTTAAATAGAAATTCAAAGAGTATTGATATCAACTTCGAAGCAACTAACCCCTAAAATAACTTTTATCCCTTTTTAACCCCGTTAGGGAATGAATTTCAATAAAATACGAAAAACGTCTTCAATCAATTCTGTGAATGTTTATGGAAAATTTGAAATAGATTGGTCCACGTTGTCTCATACAAACTTTCCCCTCTTTTTCACCCCTTTAGGGGTAGAATTTCGGAAAATTCGCTCTTAGCGGATGCCTACGTCATACAAAGAACATACACTTCAAGTTTCAAGTCTCTACGATTAGCCGTTTAGGCTGTGCTTTGATCAGTCAGTCAAGTCAATCAATCATTCAGTCATTCAGGACAAAGCAGTTTTTATGTATAGAAGATTTATAATATGTAAAACGGAATATTTGCCATGTTTGTTGTAGGTTATATTCAGTTCCCGATATATAGACTCCCAGACATAGAGTGTAGCGTGACTATGGCACTTGCCTGTACCAAAATATCGGAAACTTAAAGTAACCAACAACAAACATAGTAATAATATCCCGTTTTACATATAAATCATAGTGTTAGTGATCATGAAGGCTTATAAAATAAATATATAACTTAATTTAATTGTTTTTTTTAACTAGCTATTTTTATATATTCTTTGGTGGAATTAACGAAGGATAGTTTATCACAATAAAATAAAACCTTCAGCGTCAGAAGCCCGACCCACTTTACAGCGCTCTTCCCCAGGCGCTTAGAACTCATGCAATAAAATAAAATTGTTCAGTAACAAGCGTGACCAATTAATACAACCAGAGTGATTGCTATACTATATACTGTATATTTTGTCTTTTTGTAAAAATATAAAATGTTAAAAAAAAATATGTAGATAATTAGTGTTTTAGAAAACTCGATATATATTTTGACTTCAACATGGAGATTAAAACAAACTTGTACATTTTTTATAGAAGTAATGCCAATTAAATAAGTCAAAAATCAATAAATCGTTATCAATATTAATAAAAATGGTTATCTAATGACGACACAATGCAAACTGAACAAGATTAGTCGACTACGTACCACCCAGACTACACACCTCACTACCAGTTAATACCTACTTATTATCCACTACCATGGTAATTTTTATCACTATTGTAGAGGTTGCTCTCATTTTTAATGCTTAAGTGGCAATTTTTATACACAAATAGTATTGAAATGAACTAAAAACAATTTCTGATTTTCAATTATAATTAGTTAAATTTCAATAATATTTAATAGAATTTTATTACTGTTATATTACAAATAAAACAATTTACATCGTTAATTAAAAGTTGAACAACTTCTTTCTCTCCTAATTAACAATTCGAATCAAAGAAATATTAAAGTCTGTGCTAGCAAATTAACCAAATTTTAATGAGAAAAGAAAATAATAATATTCTTGTATTTAAGTACATTTATTGTTGTATTGTAATAAAATTACTCAAGTTCGACGTTCTTGAATTTCCACCATTATACGAGTCATTGGGAATAGCTACATTTACATTTGCTTTAACCTTTTACTAGCGCTCAGCTATTACTTTGTTTGCATTATATAATTATATATATATATATATATATATATATATATATATATATATATATATATATATATATATATATATATATATATATATATATATATATATATATATATATATATATATATATATATATATATATATATATATATATATATATATATATATATATTATGGTGGTTAATCTATTTTTTAAAGCTATATATATCCTATCTATCCTATCTATAGTGAGCTTTTGTTCCTTATGGTGCCAAAAATAATCTTTTTCAACTGATCTATTATATTTATTATACAATATTCACCAAATTTAACAAAATTGTTCAGTGGCTTAGATGCGATAATACGAGTATAAAAAATAGGCACCTAGACAGAGTTACTTTCGCATTTATAATATTAATATGGATTTCTTTGCTACAAATAAAATATGAACAGAAATAATCATAAAGATATTTTGCGTTCTCATACTGTAGGTAATATATCCGTAACTTTACCATCTGTGTTATTACATTCCATCTTTAGTATCTCGAAGTACCGGAAGGCAGCATATTGCAGTGTATGTTTAGAAATAACAAAAATGTTTCTATACTTGTAGTAAACTTACGACCGAGTAAAGTATTATAAATAGTGTGTATATTAGTTATATATTGCGTATAGTTTGCGTATAGTTTCATACGAATTACTTTGTACTTTTTTTTTTAGACTTTAATCATTTTGTTTTAAACTAATGCGATCACTATTCATATTTAAATTTATATTTGTACGGGTGCTTACCGCGTTTATAATTTTATTTAGTTACAGTCTCCCCGTGATCATAGCGATTGAAACATTGCCGAAATATAGGGAACTAAACAAAATTATAAACGCGGTAAGCACCCGTACAATTATAAATTTAATCATTTTGTCATCCATTTCAGGGTTTCTTTACCCGACTGCGACAGAAGGAGGGTTATGTTTTTCGAGTGTATGTATGTATGTCCATTTCTTTGGCACGCCCTACAGCCCAAACGGCTGGACGGTTTTTGACATATGAGGTGTCGTTGGATTTGTCTAAATTATAGTAGTGACATAGGCTATATAAATTTTCAAAAAGGCGCCCGCAAATGGCGGAATGAGGGGGGGTAGTTGAATTTTTTTTTTTTTGTAAATTGTTTTATTCTTTTTAGTTTATAATAAGAGTATTTTACGCAGTCGGTTTTTTAAATGTGAATGATGTTTTATACCGATATGAAGTGGTCGTACTGTCTCGGTCGCTTTTTAGGTTTAAGTACAGTGTAATGTCGTTTGTATCCGACCGCTAGGACACCATCTAGATATTATTGTTCACTGTTAATCAATAATCGCTAAAAAAATTCTATAAAATTCTAAAAAAATATGAGTGACCCGTTGGAGCAGTTAGCAGTGACCTTAATATGTACAAATTCAAGACCTTTTTTTTTTTCAAAGTTTTTTATAATTTATATCTACCATTTCTTCGATAACTTGTTACCATCTTGTAGATTGTGACATAATTTCGTTCCTTTACAAATACTAAAGAATTCTGAAGAGACCGAAACAGGTGAAAAAGTGAAGGTGCAAGGTCAGGACTATATGATCGATGCATTAACACTTCCTGACCAAACTCTCTAAATTTTGATTTGTGGCCAAAGATGTGTGTGGTCTGACGTTACCATAATTAAAGACCACTCCTTTTGTGTTGAAATTTCAGCCGTTTTTCTCAATTTCTTGCTTGAGTCTAATTAGTTGTTGGCAAAAGAGATCGATGGTTTTTCCCGGCAGTAAAAGCTCATAATAAACGATACCCTTCCAATCTCACGATATACACAGCATCACCTTATTGTTCCGATGACACCGATTCCAAAAATAACTGATTATAAATTGTGAACAGGTATATAAGTATCGATAATTTCGTTGACCGTCCCTTAATGCACTTTTTTTTTAAGTAATAAAAATATTATTTACTACTTTTTTTGTTCAAGTTTTTACATTTATGTATAATCTTGAAGTCGATTTTTGTTTTTTCCTAAAAATTAATTTTATATTTTAATGTTTAGTGGTAAGTGTTCTTCTCAAGATACCAACACACACATCTAAATTTTACAAAAAATCTTTCAAGGTTCACTCCATCTTATTATGGAATTCATTACATTTACGCATAAGAGAATCTGACACTTCAAATTTTTAAAAATCACCTTAAACATTTTTATTTAACTAATGCAGATTAACTGTGCGGTATCTTTTTTTGTTCTATCGCTCTGTGAATGTGTATATATACCTATATGAGTATTTTATTGTTTATTAGTAACTTTATTTCAGTTCAAAGTAAAACTGAATTACAGTATATATTTCTATTATATCGTATATTCTTATTTTTAATATTATTTCTAATTATACATATTTATTTTGTGTTATTTGATATAATTATGCACCACCCTCCATTTTACTTCGGCTATGTTTCAATTCCTCACAACGTAAGGTTGTCTGGAAGAGATTGCTTATTAGCAATAAGACCGCCTTATTGTGCAATAATATTAAAGCATATATCTCTGTAATTTTGTTTCAACAGTGGTGTACAATAAAGAATTATAAATAAATATTATAAATAAATAAGTGTATTTCGTTTATATATAACTAGATGGAACCCGCGATATTGTCTGCGTTTCATTAGTAGTAATAGATAATAGACAGACATAGTTCGATAGATTTTATTGGATTTCTATACGAATTTTCATGTCCTATTTCATCCCCATGAAGGTCGAAATCTCAAAAACGCTAGTAAAAATATTTATTTAATTCTTATCTTTTGCCTAAATAAAAAGTTTCACTTCGGTAATAACAAACTCCTATACAAATCTTCATCATCTATTTCAACCCCTTCATGCCCTTTTTTAAAACAGAAGGTAGCTTATACACCGCTGTACCAAATTTCATCAATATCAATTCCGTGAAAGCGTGACTTTGCTTGTACCTTCATACGAACTTTCAACCCCTCTTTCATCCTCACACAGGTTGAATTTTCAAAAGGACAATTTTTTTTTTCTTTTTTATTACTTTTATACAATGTTTCATTTTTTTTGCTTCGACAATGACGAACTTCCATTCCACTTTAGTAGTTTAAGCGTGAAAGCTAACAGACAGACAGACAAACAGAGTTACTTTCGCATTTATAGTATTAGTATGGATATGGGTACGCCCTTGGGTTTTTTATAGATCAATGGGGTAGGCCTACGTACGGAAGATCGTTTAAAGAAAAAAAAAATAAATAAATATATATATATATATATATATATATATATATATATATATATATATATATATATATTCGTAGTATATTAGCTCGTAGTAGTAGTATTATATTATTATTGAAGTTATACTTTTTTTGGCGCGTTAGGGAAATATATATATGATATTAAATAGTAGGCGTCGCACAATTGTGCTAACTCACTTCACTGCGCTTTAGTTTCACCTATCCCGATGTTTGTCATCAAATCTTGTAAATTTAATTTGATCCACTTCCCGGTAACCGATTGAGCTGAAATTTTGCACACATGTGTAAATCTCGTGACAATGCAACATTATGATGACATGGTGCTGATCTAATGATGGAACTAGATGGTGGTCATAGGAACTTAAGGATGAAACATAACCCTATCGAGTTTCCGCTCGTTTGATTCATCTTGACGAGTACTTTGTTTTAAAGAAAAGGACCATAACCATACCAAGTAAGTGGTAACTACACCAGGGTTTGATCTGAAGATGGAGCTGGAAGGTAGCAATAGGAACTTCGCAATGAAACGACACAACCTCATCGAGTTTGGGCTCGATTGAATCGTCTTGACGAATAGTTTGTCTTGCAATGGTAACCAGAATCTGATGATGGAGTTGGAAGGTAGTCATAGAAACTCTGTAACGAAACGACGCAACCCCGTCAAGTTTTGGCTTGTTTGATTTGTCTTGTCGAGTACTTTCTTTTTAGATGGTTACCAGCACCTAATTACAGAAGACGCACACTACCTATTAACTCCGCGCATCTTTTAATTATAAATATAACTTCTTATGTACGTACGTAAGTACACACACACTTTTTATATTATTAGTTATATTATTGAATTCCCCTAAATTTTCTTTTTTGTTTCTATTTCTTTTTTTTATTTATTAATTGTTTTTGTTGATTTTCCTTAAAAGCGCTACATTGATTCCAATAAAATTTCTATGGGACCACTTCTGAAGTGTAACCTACCAATTAAAAAAAGAATTATCAAAATCGGTTCATATTTGACGGAGTAATTGCGTAACAAACATACGAAACAAAAACACGAATTGAGAACCTCCTCCATTTTTTGAAGTCGGTTAAAAAAAGAGATTTAAACGAAAAAAAAACACTTAGCTCGTAAATCTTACAAATAGTACTGCCCCAAAGGGACACCCAGCGATTATCATGGGGTTTAATTATGCCACAGCCATCTCCGCCTACTTGTCAGTTCAATTTATATACCGACTTTTCGAGAACCATGCGGTCTTCTTGGACTTTATATAAAACACATTAATTACGATTTATTGGTAATAATTTTTACACGCAGCCAGATTAGTAATTATATAAATAATATTGATAATAATTGTAATTATATCAATAGTATTATCTATAATAATTATCAATAGTATTGATATAATTAAGATAAATATTTAAATGAACACAAAAAAATCTCGATACTCTAAATGAATGGCTGTAAATCAGAAAACTCACAATCAATATGTCAAAAGCATCTTACACGATTTTCTCAGAAAAAAAAAAGTAAATTCTGAATTTGACACCTCTCACAATAGATAACAACATCATTCAATATTCAAAACAGGAAAAATATCTTGTGAATAGACGATAATCTGACGTGGAAATCGGATATCGAGCATCTACGAACAAAATTAACAGCATTATTAGGGGCTTCGCGTAAAAATTCAAACGGTATCCCTACGCGGAAGCGCACAACGATTTGCAATTCGTTGGTAAAATGTCATCTCGAATATTTAGTTAAAGTATGATGAAGAATATTAAATATTAGACAAATTTACATATACAATACATGCACCTAATTAAAAATATCTTGACAAATTCAATTAATTCCAACATACAAAATAAACAATTACATTAACTAAATACACATAATCTTAGGAACAACACAAAAAAGAACTTGTTAGCTTTACAACTATGGTAAAAAAACAATTTTTGTAGAAGGATTATAATAAATTACCAATGGAAACAATACGATAGTATACATCCTTAAAAGAAAAACTTAAAAATCAAATTTTGCATGCTCTGAAATAAAATTGTAAAGAGGGCATAACCGACTATATCGGAAGTATATTCTATTTAGTTAATAGCATATATTTTGTATCTAATTTTAAGTGAACTTGTAATGTTCATACGGGAAATAAACTTCTTTAATCTCAAACAGAAAAGGTTAACCCAAGGTATAACATAGGCTTTTCAGTGCAAATCTGGGATCAATAAGTTTCGAAAAATTAGTAAGAAACGCTTGTGAAAAGAATTCGCTGGCTTTGAGATAAATAATAATTGTGAGCAAGTACAAATCACATAATTACAAATTCAATGCATATTTACAGCAGGGATTCTCAAATTATTTTAGGCAAGAAACCCCTTTTCCAAAATGAACTGATACCTCAGACATTATCAAATAAAATTTTATAGGCGATTTCATCATCATCATCATATCCGCCATTGTATGTCCATTGTTGAACGTAAGCCTACGCCATCGACCTCCAAAGCAATCGGTTCGAAGCAGCCTCTTCCAACGACATCCGGCGACTCTACTCTGATTCGACTCTCTTTTAATTATACAAAATAATATTCCGTTTCGTGTCTCGCTTCGTTGTCATTTCGTTTCAGGTACATGTAATATTGGCGTTATTAAGCAGATAAGTGTTTACTTACGGCATTTTAGTTGGTGGAATTTTGTACAATAACTTTACGTTACTTTTAAGTTAATTTTGTGTACAAAAAAAACAAAATTGTCATTTATTTGTTTAGTATCGATATTATACTCATGAAAAATGTGGTTTAATATGTTTTTTTAGCTCATTCTCTTTTTGTATGAAAACATATATAAAAAGGAGTTTTTTAGTGCAATAAAAAAAATCGCAAATTTTCAGTTTCGATACTGTACGTAGGGACAGTCGAAATACTTTATACCGCTTTTTAATTCTTTATACCGCTTTATATTACAAACATACATATATTTATAAGCAATTATAACAGAAAACAATCAATAGTCAATATTTGATATTAAAAAAAACCTAATAATGCCCAGTTTCAACAGTAAGACATTGTATTACCATTTTGGAGGTGTGAACCTACCTGAATTTTGGTTAGGATATCGAGTGTCTTTACAGAAAGACACCGAGCTACAGTGATTTAGTAGGCTGTATGTATTATATACTTATAAAAGTTTATATTTACAAGCACATCACAATTAAATAAACCAATGAGATTGATTTAAAATACAATAAAATGGTTCATTATCAGAATGTAGCATTGCATTCGAAAATACTTTTCACAATGCGCATACGTAATTAAATATCAATTTTGCTGTCATAATTTAAAACACAATTTCAATTTGTTTACGTTATCATATGTTTTAATTTCCAAGTAGGAATTTTCATAGAAAATCATTATGTTGTGGGAGAAGTTCTCATGTACAAAGCAATAATAGAAGAATCGCTTGGCGGAATCCTTCATTTTAATAAAAGAGGATTTTGCCAACAGTTGGAAATTACGATATCATTACAATACTTACCGTATCTAAGCTAATATTCTAAATCTAAATTGTTTTTTAGTTTAAATTTGGATTTACTGAGCCAATTTTAATTTGAAAATTTCCTAGACCCTTATGAAAATGGAAATTATCGCCATTGAATCTCTATATAGTTCTAATGAATAAAATAAGACTTATAAAGACTTTTTAGAGATTTATTAGAGCAAAAAGTCTAGAACAATTTTCTCAAATAAAACTGTAAAAAAGTCTTTATTTAAATCTTTTGTTCCATTTATTAGAACTATTATAGTTTTTAGAAGGCGATATTTTCCATAAAGGCAGCTATTTAGTCACGGCTTTCGATAAATCTATCGAATATATTCAAATAGGCAATACATTTGTTGACATAATTTAAAGCGCACACATCAGGTATAATATTGTAGTAGTATATCGAAAATAGACAACGTAATTATTAAGTACCTATACTTATATTTCATTTAATATTATAAGAATAAATTTATTAGAAGAACATATTATAAATTGTAAACATTAATTTAACTTAATATAAATAATTTCCAAATTAATATATCATATGTATATTACCAGAAAAGACATAAATAAGGATTCCGTGTACAAAGGAACTGAACGAAACCTTGAACCGCGCTTACCACAAACAAATGAAGTTAATTAAACGAGAAAGCCCAGAATGAATAATATACGTATTATGAATGGAAAATTGGGAGGTTTTGTCTATTTTTAAAATAACTTCTAAGAAAAAACTTGTTTAAAATCAATTTTAAGCTATTTGTACATGGGGTATCTTAAGCCCTGACCATTTTGCAGACAAAAATTATCTGAAATAAACTAGAGTTAATTCAAATAAATACATTATTACAATGAAATACATCAAATTATTACTTTAAAGACACTGAGCTCCATCTATTTAGCGGCATTTTATACTACTGATCCATTATTTTAAGCTTCTGACCAGTCGTATGCCTTTGGCTACTTTCAAGGATCTTGGTTTAATAATGTAAAATTCGTGTTTTTAGATACTAAATTAAAAAAGTCAACTTATTTTTTTTTTTTTTTAATCAAAACAACGTTGACCAATTATTAAAATCAATTGACCAATTATGACTATTTTGAGATGAATTGAAATCATGTTAGAACCAATCTGTAGGATTTATTTAAGGCGCCAAAATTTTACCAATGACCTTGGAATTTTAAGCGCTTGTAATTACTGTCAATGACCATTTCGTGACCAATTTGGACCACTTCTTAAGAGGGCAAATTTTACCATTTTGGCCACTAGATGGAGCTGACACTGTAACATAAATCACATATAAACGTGATTGCATGTACTCCAAATATCTTTGTTATTTTTTTCAATTATTTAAAAATGTTGAAATAAAAATTCAAAATTAAACGGTATACAGTACTGAAGGCCGGAGAAATTGTATATAAATAAGATGTAGATTGTGTACAATTACATATTATGTGATAATATGTAATTGTACACAATTACATGATATTGAAACACTTTTTAATATTACTGTTGCTGCTGAATTTAAATATATTAAAGGTAAAATCTCCTTCCTACTGATTAAACCACTGACATGTGTCACCCGCACTAGAGATTTTGGTTTACTAGTGATTTTGGGAAATATAGAAAAAAAGTAATTTTTCCTTTCATATTAAATGTACATTTATAATTTTCGGGCACGAAAAAATATTCGCAAATATGTCTCTGAAAAAACTTCTTTGATAGATTGTTAACACAATTGCTTAATTTAAATAATCTCCATGAAATGATACTCAATTAGCTAAAAATAATATACATTTTAATCTTGAACTTCAATTGAAACTAACGTAGAAAAAACTAAGGTATCATAAAATTATTTAATATCTATCTATATATATAAATATATATATATTAGACTGGGCCAAACAAGGGTTTTATTTTTGTTTTTTAACGATACTGTGAAAATATCATTCATGATTATGAAAGAAACTATGGTAAATCTGGAAAATTATGAAAGAAACTATGGTAAAGGATGTATTGTTGTATACGACAGATATTTAAAATAAGTATTTCTAAGATTACGACTATTGTTTTTTTAATAGTAATCTCAATTGTCAATCTCAAAAATTTGAGCGATGTGTATTCTTAAAGGAAATTCAATTTCCTAGAAAAAACCTTTCTTAGTAAATTAATGTAAAACAAGCCGTTTCCTTGTCATCGAGCCTTAAACATTGATTTATTTTTTCAATTTTTCATTTTCAAAATTCTTTAACTTCAACGTCTAATAACTTTGAAATGAGTGAATTTAATAAATATAAAAATTTAGAAAAATTTTTGTAGAGTATTAAATTTCCTAAGAAAATAAGTATTTTGAACCATAAAAATATTGATATTTCTGGTAGTTACAAAAATCCAAAATCGAAACGCCAATTTATTGCCGCCCGTTGATATTGATGCCGGATTCTTTCCATCCCAGAAGCTTTAACGGTCTTTTAATGCTGCGGTTAACAGCTTTACTACCCTATTCGAACAGATATAATAGCGTTATTACATAATAACACTGCAACACTTCAATACACCAGTAGTCAAAGTGGCACCGCTGGAGAGACTGCAGCACTGCCCATATTTCAATCCAACAGAAGGCTTTCTCATAGTCCACAAACGCCAAGTTCAATGGTCGATTAGAATATACTCCTCGGCCTTTTGTATAATTTGCCACATCATATTTACGTGATCTATGGTACCTTAGCCTTTTTGGAAACTGGCTTGTTCAGGAAGCTGGAAGTCATCAAATTTGCCCGTCAAACAATTAGTAATGACCCTAGAGAACAGCTTATAAACGTGACTCAGAAGCGAAATGGGCCTGTAATTCTTCAACAACGTTTCACTTTTTTTGAAAAAAATCACCACCATGGTTCTGTTCCAGACATCCGGCGTTAAGCCCTCGAGCAAGACGACATTAAAGAGGTTCTGAATGGCTTTAAGTACCACTGTTCTACCCGCTTTCAAAAACTCTGAGGTAATACCGTCCTCGCGCGGTGCCTTATTGTTATTTTTAGTTATTTATTTATTTATTCATTCAAATATATATACATGCAGTGCCCCATAAACAAAAGTTAGTTTTACTCTATAATATATATTTTCTAAGCTGTCCCACAACCATACTAATCTCGTGCAGGCTGATGATCTTCAGCCGAGCTACAAACAGGTTGGTTGACCGAGGTATACAACTGTCCGTGAAACTTCTCGACCTCCCTTAATATCTCGCCTCTGGTTGACACTGTACCTCCATAATTCATGAGTAATGTTGGTTTAATTACAAAATGTATCTACGTCGTAGTGATTATTATCTACTCCTTTTTGATCTGTATGATATCACGTGACATCAGAGACTGGTGTACTTATGCCGATTAAGCCATTGTTAAAGTCATAGTACCATCGCATGAAACTCGGATGAAGACTACTATACTATAATTGAAAGGAAGAGAAAAATCAACTTTTAAATCAACTACATGGAATCAAATGAAGATAGATTTGATCTAGACCCTTAGGAAAGAGTTTTGCTATGCGGATGTTGTTTTGAAATGGATACGTTATACTTTGGGTCAAGTCAACAGCTACGCTGAATATGTTGTTATAGACTGGACGTTGTTTAAGAGGATACGGTCAGAGCCTACGAACGCAAAGTTACTCGAATCCTTAATAACAGGTATTTATATCGAATTTATTAGTTCTCAATTAGTAGAAAATACTACTTATTATTTATTAAAATTAATTTCGGTGTTAAGAACTTATCGCAAAAGAAATTTTGAAAAATCTAACAAAATTTTATTCACCCTTATAACAAAATATAAAAACACGTTTTATTAAAAACCCTGACATAAAAGAACTTTCTATCATTAATGTTTTAATTGTAATAAGGTCATAAGTCTACCGAATACAAAACGAAAGGGTTCTAAAAACTATTCAGTTTCTGTAAGAGTTGATAGTAAATCAGTCCCAAAAAAAATTAAAAGTCTACCACAAGGTAACTGAATGTAGCTATTGTCATCTTAAAGTGTGAAAAAAATAACGTATTTTTTTATATTTCATAATTACTAATCTTCTATATATATATAGGAGACTTTCTATAGATATAGCCACTTATCACGATATCTCTGAAACTATAAGATCTGGAGATTTGAAATTTGGTAAAAATATTCTTTTTGCCGAGTAGAGGTCAGCTAAGAACGGATTTTACGAAATTCTACCTCTAAGGGGATGAAAAAGGGAGTCAAAGTTTGTATGGGACAACGTAATTCCTTGGTCCAATCTACTTCAAATTTTGTATAAATATTCTTTAACAGAATTGATTGGAACGTGTTTCGTATTTTATCGAAATTCATCCCCTAACGGGGTTAAAAGGGGAAAGAAAATTATTTTGATATAAATACTCCTTAGTGATCTTGATTTAAATTATATTTTATTTTGACACATGTTTGACAACTCAATCCGTCTATTATAGAATATTTTCCAGTATTGACGCAGGTGTAGGTGATATCTTTTTTTCGATGCTCCTGGTGGAACAGGCAAGACTTTATAATAAACGTAACAAAATTGAGTTGTAAATATACCGTGTGATCGCTTTATTGTAAAATAGTGTTTTATATAATATTTTTTACTTCAATGTTGGTGTTGTGTTAAGTCAAGGGTTTTAAACTAAATGACTCATCAGCAAGGCATCTGTAGTTTACAATGATACAGATATAGAAGACACCGAAGTGAACTTGGAAACATTTTTGAATTATACGGCGTTAACACCCCAATACAGATTGGCACCACGGACTTATAATGTTGGAACAAGATCAGAAAACATTATAAATAATGTACCCATTTAACTTTATCTTACACTAAAACTAAGAAGGAGGAGATAAAAGCTATCTTGGACTATTATTAAATATAAAAATATGTTTAACATAATTATATACACGATTGTCTGTTCTTAAGGTAGGCAACTTAATGCCTGTGTTTTAGGTAACAGCCGACTGGTATATATATTTTTTTATAAATATACATATAAATAATACTTATAGAAATAAATACATATACCCCAGACTCGAGGCGGGAATCGAACCCACGATCCTGGAGCAGAAAGCAGGGTCATTACCAACTGTGCCGAGTCAATCAAAATTTTAAAAATAATTACTTGCGGGTTTATTCAAATCTAAGAGACAAAATCGTATTGACTTGTGGTGTAATTATACCAACGATACAACGAACGAAGCATTGATGACCGTTCTGGTGTAGTGGTGCAAGTCGCCTCAACGCCTCGCCTCAATGCCGGTGGTCACGGGTTTGATTCCCGCTCGGGGCAGATATTTGTATTTGTGCCAATATTTGTTTCAGGTCTGGGTGTATGTCCTTGTGGGTTTCCTCACCGTGCCCCGGAGAGCACGTAAAGCCGTCGGTCCCGTTTGTTATCATGGATACCTTATAATAATCGTTACTTATGGTAGTAATATTATCCGCCAACCCGCAGTGGAGCAGTGTGATGGATTAAGTTCCAACCCTTCTTCTATGTGGAAAAAAACCTTCGCTCAGCAGTGGGTTGTTTACAGGCTGATACAATACAGTACAGTACAGAAGCATTTGTGGCCTGCAGTGACGAAACTGAGCCTTACCATAAATATAAGAGTCCATCTAAGGGGAGATGTTACTGCCGGACAGTTCTCAGACCTGTTGCTTAAAATAGGAAATGGTGATTTCCGGGAACTGGATAATAATATACTGGATAATAATATAATGTATTTGTATATGAATATGTATTTACCATAAACAAAGCTTAAGGTCTAACTCTTAATGTAACGGGAGTATACTTGAGGGCAAGCTGCTTCCCTCCCCCTCCCCCCTATGCCAGTTGTATGTGGCATGTTTCAGAGTAGCCTGGTGATTCTAGCACCCTGAACGAAAAACAAAATTTTTTGTTAAATACCCGTGCGAAGCCGGGGCGGGCCGCTAGTATATTATACGATATATATAATATATTATACGATAGATGGCGCAGATAATTTTCTGAATCGCGCTGATCAAAACTTCGGCCAAAAGAATGACACTCGCCCGTATTTAGAAAACTGTTTTTCTTTTTTGCATTTAATTAAATACTTTATGGTACTACGGTCTTGATTGTTTGTTCGTTGTTAAAATTTAAAATATTTGGTCGTTATTTGTTTGTTGATTGTACACAGTTTAGGTTATAGCTATTTAAGTTGTAATCTATATATATATATATATATATATATATATATATATATATATATATATATATAAAGTCGTGTTAGTTACACCGTTTATAACTCGAGAACGAGTGGAACGATTTTTATGATTTTTGTGTTTTTGGATTTGTCTTCGTCGGGAATAATACTTATTAAAATATGGTATTCATCAATGAGAAAATAATTAATAAAAAAACAGTTCAAATGTTTCATCCGTACTATCTATATATATAGATATAATAAATCTGTCACTCAATCCGTCTATTATAAAATATTTTCCAGTATCGATGCAGGTGTAGGTGATTAAAAATATAAATGTATAATTTTTAAAATTTTAGTTAAATACCCGTGCGAAGCCGGGGCGGGCCGCTAGTATATCAATATTTCAGACACTATACTTATTTACCATAGATTTTGGGAAAATATTAATACTTGTACCCTAAATAGAATCATGGTAAAATGACGTGTTCTGAAATTTACAGAATTTACAACGATAGATAGAAAAACAATTTTGAATCTTTTTTATTTGTGTTAACAGATACTTCTGATGATATAAAAATTAAATATTCTTCCGAGTTCGAGTTCTCGACCTACTTTTATACAAAACGTCATTATCGCTGTATTTATATTCGATTCAATTTGGCATCGCTTGTTTGGAAAATTGTGGCTACGATTTAACATAACTGTATGTAGGTATATATAAAATAATAAAAATAGATTTAACTACGTGCGGTTTTCGTTTGTGTTGAAATTTTTTGGAATCTGCGAATTGTACCGTACTATACCATTAGTGTGTTACAAGCGTATACTACCACTATTTATTACCAAAATTACTAAGCATTATCTCATGGGTAGACTTGACATATTACAACACCCTGAACACGCTGCAAGTAAAGTGGTAAGAAGTCTACTTTACGCTATTATGATGTGTTTGACAAGGGAACATCTTTTCATTCACTAATTTTAGAAGGATATGATCAAAACACTACACCGAAAAGGACGAAACGTAAACTTAAGTTTTCACTCATGTAAGATAAGACGAACGACGATCAAGACAATATCTTCATTATGACTGAATCCGTAGGTATTAGGTAGTAGGTATCATGTATTGTAGTGTAGACTGAGTAGCCTGATTCTTCTACTTAGGTTAGTCTCCGAATGCACTTGTACAAATCCAATACAAATAACAAAAAGAAGAAGACGATCCGACAGCGAATCAATGTTACTGACCTGGCCTAAAAAAATAAAGAAGTATAACGATGAATGGACAATAATTGTTTAACCGTTTCACATTCCGTTTCAAGGTATTATTATGCAGATGAAACAAGGGTCTCATATTTAATATAATCAAGTTTTGTTTTAAATTTTTTTAAAGTGATCTTGGGACATAAATTTTATAATTCCAAGCAAATGTAAAGGTCCCAGCCAACTGGTCGGATGATCGTTTATTTGTATGGCTTTAATATACATACATAAACGTTAAAAGTTATAAATATTACAATGATTCAGCTCAAAACAAGATGTGAATGATGACGCATGTATTCCATGTAAGATTCACAATGCCATAATGAGCCATAACCTGTGAATAAGCCATAAACTCTGTGAATACAACATCAAAAGCTAATATTTTAACGAAATATTGCCTCTCTTAGTAATCAGTACCTGGATGACCGAGCTTTGCTCGGTTAAATTATATTTAGATACATTACATACTGATGAAACATAAATAATATTTTCGATTTTACCGACATAATAGTAAAATAATAGGAATTGGTTGTTTAAATAAAAAATAAAAAGTAAAAAAAGCTCTTAATTCAAAAGAAAAAAAAAAGGAAAAAAAATGATGTGTAATCACCTGGATTCGAACCCAGATTTTCTGATTTCGAATCCGTCCGATTCCCATCCGAGCTATTAGAAGCTTGTCAATGACAGCGAAATTTACCTTCGTATTGTAATGATATTTTTTAATTGCGTAAAAAAAGGGATAAAACGACGTTTTCTAAAAATAAATCCTAGCTATATCGATTTATCGCCCCCGAAACCCCCTGCATACTAAATTTCATGAAAATCGTTGGAGCCGTTTCCGAGATTCCGATTATATATATATATATATATATATATATATATATACAAGAATTGCTCGTTTAAAGATATAATCATAAACGTAACTAACAACTTCAACGTAAAAAAATAGTGGCAACTTTAACAGTTAACAGTAGACAAATAGACTAAGATAAAAACTATAATAGCTATATGAATTTACTACATTTACTATTTTGATAACAACGATAAAATCTTGATAGACTGAAACTCTAAAGTCTATAATAACAATGTATCTATTTTTATTTCATTCAATTTGAAACCAGTTCAACTTCGTATGTTTTCTTTAAATCAAATCAGTACTTTATAAAGTAATATTCTTGTGACTCGTAGATTGGTTATTGCAGGGTTAAGTAAATATATTTATATATATATATATATATATATATATATATATATATATATATATATATACATATATATATATATATTCAGTTTTGTACATTACCGACTTAGCGTTGGGTGACTCTCCTGAGTCATACATTTTACTTATTGCATATTCATATGCCCTAAATCTTTAGTTAAGACATGAAAATTCAATAGGTAAAATAAAATAAATTCACTTTAAAAGAAAAAGGATGCTACTGGTTACTAGGTATAATATTTATTATGAAGTATAAGGTTATCAAACCCCACACTATTTCAGTAGTTTCGACTCTGAATTTGAATAAAAAAGTAGAAACGTAACATCGTTGCGTATATTCATTTATGTACACTCATTGTTTTTGTATAAACAGATACACAGATTATCATATCGTGAGTATCTAAGCCACTGCAATCCTCACCTCTACGTTTCAGATAAATTAATGCAGCGAGTTTTCAGAATTAAGCAGCTTGACTGGAAATGGTACGAGTATTAAGTAATATTAATGTTAGATACTACGTTCAAAATTTTGACGCAAGACATTTATTAATATATTGACAAGAAAAGCTGTGCTATAATATTGAGATATCGGAAGCTTATCCAGGATAGAACTGTAAAAAAAAATGAAAATAAACAATAAAACCGTAAAATATTTTTAACGCACAGAATTTAAGTCACTTACTGTAAATAAGGTACAAATTCAATGAATTCACACACTAGACTTTCATAAAGTACTTTCAACTCAGGCTATCGCTGTAAATTCAAAAATTAAATTAAAGGACGACCGTTCTGGTGTAGTGCTGCGAGTAGTCGCTTCAACACCGGCGACAGCGGGTTCAATTCCCGCTCGAAACAGATATTTTTATAAATATTTATTTCCGCTCTGGTTATATGTCCTTGTGGGTCTTCCCACCGTGCCTCGGAGAGCATGTAAAACCGGTGGTTCTTGTTGTTATCATAGACATCTGATAACGATTCTTACTCATTGTAGGGAAATTATCTGCCAACCCGCAATGGAGCAGCGTGATGGATTAACCTCCAACCTTTCTCAGATATGGAGAAGAGGCCTTTGTCCAGCAGTGGGACGTTTACAGGCTGTTTCGGTTCAGTTCAGACATTAAAGGCCTGTTATTGGACGTATAGTGGTATCCAATAGATAAAAGTTTTTGATGTTTTTTTTTTATGTTTCACCATCAAACGGCACTTTTTCTGTAAAATATTTCTATTAGCAACCTGTGAAACCAAAAGTTGTAGTTTATTAGTTGAAGTGAAACAGGCCCTAAGGGTGTGTATCAGTGCGCCGTTACCTAGATGACCGAGACCGACTATAGTACCTGGATGACCGAGCCTTGCTCAGTTAAATTATATTTAGATATGAATTACATGCTGATGAAATATGAATACTATTTTCTATTTTACCGACAATAATAAAACGATAGGAACTGGTTATTTAAATAAAAAAAATTAAAAAGAGCTCTCAATAATAGTATTTCTCACAAAAAAAGGAAAAAAAATTGGTGTGGAGACACAGCTAGCACAGGGCTAGGTTAACGTCGTGTGATTGTTGGTTGATATTTATATTTATATTTATATTGTCCCCGAAACCCCCTGCATACTAAATTTCATGAAAATCGTTGGAGCCGTTTTCGAGATTCAGGTTAGGTATATATATATACATATTATATACAAGAATTTCTCGTTTAAAGATATTAGATACTTTGACGTTTCTAACGAGAAACATAGCAATATTATTGTCATCCTTCTGAAAAGTGCGTGCACAGTTAATCCTGAAAAGACTGTTTTATCGGTAGATGTAGTGTAATATTTATTTCTACTCGCATTATGACGTATAGGCACGGAGACACGGCGCTCTTATGTTCACGTCTTCATTTCCCGTGCAGCTCGATCAAAATGACTTAGACAAACCAAGGGATTTTGTATTTATACCACTATGAAGATCGAGATGAGCTTGATCGAGATGACACTTATAGAGCGTTTGAACGAACGAACGAAACGAATAATCTATGCGAGATCAAAATGCACGCAAAACTTATTAGCCAATAAGGACGACGATATTGTAGACAGTTTTATTGGCTTCTTATACTTCGCAAATAATATAATGTAAGCCATATCATTGGTTGATGTTACATTTTATTGCCATTCGTTTTTGTATATAAGCCCTAAAATATTATTAAAATACACATTCGTCTTCATAACTATTAAGAGTATTATTTACCAACGACATCACCTCCAAAGGTGTTTTACATTCTGCTGATGAAATGGCTGATAGCGTATCAATAACTTCTATGCGAGATAAACTTTATAAGCAACTAAAAAAGTAAAGCAGAACCTAAGAATTTAATCCGGAGAATAAAAAGTTAAATTGATGCAAATGATACCTAAAGGAACCACGGGTAGACACCTTGGTAAAAGCTTTCATACAACTCGCACGAATATAAGTACTATTTAAATTAACAGTTTTCTTTTCAACCAAATCGATAAGTACCAACCTACAGTCTCACAGCGAGTTGCACGAAACCGTCGCTAACTTTCCGTTAGTTAAGTTGCAATTAATCTTAAAATTAGTTGATCTTATGATTAATTTAAAGCTGTTGGAATTAATCATCCGTTAGATAGGTCTTTAATTAAACTAAATTTTTTTGTTAACTTAATCAGATGTAGGTTTCGTGCAACAGATAATCACGATTCTTGTGATTAAATTAGTTTAATAAACACTTAAATTTAAAATTTGTTTCGTGCAACTCGGCGTCAGTGAATTAGTTTAACTGTGATATTGAAATAGGTACCTCATTGAAAAGAAATAGAAAATTGCGATAATTAATCATGTTATTTAAAAAATATTGAAATTATTAAATAAATCTGACATTTATAAAAACGAAGATAATTATACGGTTCTAGTAGATATCATCTATCCGTACCTATAATAAAATCATAACTGGCTGATGTCTGTCCATATAGAGATACTTAAGAATGAAGCTTCAGCCACAAGTAAGTATGTACGCAATAACGCAACAACGATGGTTTATTTTCGTGAGTTTTTACATACTATTTTATTTTAAAATAAAAAGAAAGCTTAGTTTTCTTCGAAAATCATTAAATTGGCTTTAAAATAATAATTTTTAACACAAAATACAAATTGGTATATACATTTATGTATTAAGGTAGAAAAGTTAATAAAAAAAGGTATTATTACTAAAAAGAGAATATCCTTTTTTAATATCACTAATTTCGTAATAATTACTATTGCTATAGAAGCTTAGTTTATTAATAAAATAACACTATATGATAGAATAATACCCGTTTGCACTTAATTTCAATTACATAACAGATCCTAAAAAAATCATAGTCTCTACGTCGATAGTTTGAATATATATATTTTTGTAATTTAATTTGAGAAATAGATTTCTTGTTTTGGTAATGAAAACATGGCCTTGTTATTGCCCTCAAGGGATGCGGAGATAGTATGTCAATCTTTTTTTTTATAAAAATCAGTAACCTAGATACGGTCTAGAATAATAGCAAATGTTATCTAAAAATTCTGACAAGCTATCAACTAATTTACTAAAACTTTATAACTTATACGATAATAATAATATATTTCTAGTTTATTTTACTAACCATTGTAGGACCAGTTTAGTTTTCAATAAAATAAACTCGGATCACAAAAAAAATCACTGATTTATTTAAATATTTAATTTGTTCACATTGAAATTTTCTCCTGACATTGCAAAGTGATTATTCTCGCGTCTCACCTCTTATTTAAATCTACCCTACAAATATCATTCACTTTAAACATTGATAGGTATAAATAATCGATACTAACAATTATTCTAGTTTTAACATTGATATTATTACTCGATTATAACAATATTAATACTTGATTCTAATAATTAATAAATACTCAATTCTAGCACCATGTACATATAATTTTTGTTAAGCTTAAACTTGTCAGTAAATACTAATAATGGTTTCAAACGAAAGTCTTTTTGAGCGATGAATATAATACTTACAAGAAAAGTGGAACGGGTCCAATTCTTTACTTTAACGATATTTAAAAAAATATATATATTTAGGATGACACAATACCAATACTACTGCCTAAAACAATTACTTTGTATTTCTCTGTCTATCTGTATTTTAGCCACGTATTACACCTAAACTACTAAATGAATTTAAATGAAACTGGGGCTGATTTAAGTACATTCTATAAACTAGAAAACTTTTTATCCCGAAATTCAGCACAATTTCTTTGGTAGAGAGGATGAAAGTAAAAATGTGTCCTCAGATGTAATTCATCACCGCGTAGATTTCATTCATTATTTTTTGTTAAAGAGGGAATATCGCATCTGTTCGAATAAAACAAATATTTTTTTTCGGTCAGGGCTTTTAGATGTTAGAGTTTTACGGTTTGAACTTAACAAATATATATATTTAGATATTAAAGAACAATATAATTATGTTTATACAAGTATTTTACTTTAAAAAAGCGAAAACAGGCCGTTTAAAAATTACGGAAATGTTGTTGATATGGCAAAATTTCGATATATTTATTTGAATCTCTTTTGTGGTGGTCCCTTTCTTGTGGAGGCACAGGGGCTGTCAGGCCATATAAATCTGGCCATGACTACACCACTCGAAACACGCAGATTTCCCCGCATCGATGTTCACGGTTACTGCTCCGCTCCCATGAGCATTATGTTTATATCGTCATTAATTCACTTCAATGTATTTATTTTTCCTGTCTGAATTATTGCCTAATTCTATTTTATAGGGAAATAAATGTACAGGATTCGACTTGTTATTGCTTTAATAAAAAAAAATGTCCTTTAATTTATTATTATTGACCCGTTGATATGTCGGTAAAATACGAAAACAATATTAAAAATCTGTATTGGAACATTAATAATCGGCTCGTAGCAAATTAAAAAAAAAGATAGTAACGTTGTGCCTTTGCTGTATTAAATCTTTCATTATGGATATGGTTATAGAAATAATTATACATATTCAAATACTGGAAAATACAGAAGGATCCCTATTATGACAACCTTTCTGGTGTAGTGGTGCGAGTAGACGCCATATCGTCGATTCCCGCTAGGGCCAGATACTTGTATTTGTATAAATATTTGTTTCTGATATATGTGTATTTCCTTGTGTATCTCCCCGTCGTACATTGGAGAGCACATATAAAGCCGTCAGTCCTGGTTGTTATCATAGACACCTGATAGCGATCCTCACTCAAAGCTGGGAAATTATCCGCCAACCCACAGTAGAGCAGCGTGGTAGATTACGCTCCAAAATTAATTCTATATCGAGAAGAGGTCTTTGCCCAGCAGTGGGACGTTCACAATATGACTCAGTTATACACTATTGTATTTAAAAGACACTTATGAAGTCAGTCGAAAGACACTTATGAATCAGTGAAGGCAGTCGAAGCGTTCCACGGTGCTTATCTGACTAAATTAAAGAAGCAATTAAATTGTACCTTTTAATATATTTTGAAGAGTTAATATTTTACTATTTCATATATTCTCCTCTTTGAGGGCATCTAGCAATTTAGCTTGGGTGTTTTTTTTTTCGTTTCATTTAATTAAAAGTCTAAAAACGGATTTTATCGCGTTTATTTAAAGTTACAGTTTAACAATATTTAATTTAAATTATTTCCCGACTAACACAGCACGACTTCTAGACACAATAAGCTCATTCTGCATGAATAGAAACGGTTAATAGTAATAAATTTAAAATTGTATAAATATGGGGTATGTAACAATTAATGCATTATTCGGACACCCACCACCTTAGTCCCCCGAGATCATGGACGCTGTCAAGGGTTCGAAACGTCGGGAAATAATTTAAATTAAATATTGTTAAACTGTAACAGTAAAACTCGCGTAAATATAAGAGAACAGTAGCTTGGGTGTATTTGATACAGAGCTGCCAAGGGATAAACTTATTTAAAAAAGAGAATACACTACCTTATACTCATATATTTGGCTCATGCTCGTCGAAATTCGAATAGACTCTACGCAGTATAGCCGTAAAGGCAGTTTAATGTCGAGACGGAAAAGCATAATTTTTATTGAGTTTTCTGAGGAGATATTCTTCTTGGATTCTGGGGACAATTAGAGAAAATGACAGTAAACCCCAAAGAGGGGGCGTAAGTTAAGCAGTGGACATGAAAAAGTTAATGTAGTGGTGGTGATGGTGGTATAGGAAATATCTTAGATGCCAGGCCTGCATCGATTTCACCACGACACTAATAATAAAAATAAAAAAGTAATATATTTGCATCGTGAACATAATAACAACTTCATGAAATATTATTATCAATTACGAAAAGTACACACCTGGGAAATATAATCAACGTTTTATTTCAAAGTTACCATCCTGGCAGCCTGCTTTTTTAGAGTTCCGTTTACAGAGCCCACTTATAAAGAATCTCCGAAGTATATAATGCAAATAGCACAAAAGAAATTTTAAACAACTTACAACTTCTGTTCGTGATAAAACTCCGCATTATCATCATAACGACTTCAGCTCGCTATATCTTATCCAATTACTTCCCATGAACTTATCTGATTCCGTTAATAAGTTTTCGTTCACATCCCACCACCTATTGTAGGTTATTTCTCGCTCTACGCCCACATTTCAAATCCTTGGGTAACGTAAGCTTAACTTTTACGCCGTATTCCCACTACCCCGGACCGGCGAAATTGCCGGAAACCAGAGCCCGGAACGAGGTATTCACATTACACCGGATTGGCCAAAACACCGGATCCGGTATTTTCGCCGGAACCGGATAAATGTGAACAGCTTCATATAAAATGTATGTCCACTAGCCTTTCCGGCAGTTTCACCAATCCGGCGTCCGGCGTAGTGGGAACGAGGCCTTAAAGATGGACAAAAATCAGACTTAATTTTCTAAATAAATATAACGATACAACTGCCGCATAGTCAATTGTATTCTCCCGTTGGCGAATTCGTTTATACCTTATCGAGTTATTTTTACCAGGTATTATTTCTACGTGAAAGAATGTAACATTGTCTATGACAATGACTCAGAAAACTCGTCAATAAGAATTAACTTACGTCCCCTTGTCTAACATTACTTCGCAAATCAAATGTGGTATTTTCAGAAAATAATCATAATTTCATAAAATGTAAGATGTAAATACACCGTAACACACTCATGCAATAGACAACCACGCACCTTAACAGATACTCCAGGATTATTCAAATTTCAACAATGAAGGCATTTTTTTTTTTAATTATCAAAACCAAGGAAGTGTGAGGCAGTGAAGTGTATACTTCAGTTTCCTGTATAAGTGATATTTATATCACTGCTTTTTTAGTTCGAGCAAGTGTGTGCTGCCTACAAATTTTGATCTTTATTATAATTATTATTTACGAAAAAAAAGCAAAAAGGTGTAAATTTAACTGTATTAATTTTTAATATTTAACTTGTTATAATATTCTTTAAATCTATACCAATTTTCAGCTCTATGCGGACTACTGAACATTCTATTTTTGTGACTATTTTGATCAAGTTTTACAAAGAAGTACTTCATAATCCAGCTGTTCCATTTATAATGTCTGTTGAATTAGTACCGCTTTTGAAATCCAAAGACCAGCCTTAGGCGTCTTAATACGTATTATATTCAAAAGTTAAACCATTCCGATTTTAAGTTATTATCCCCGGAACTCAAGCCAATTGATACTACTTTGAGAATTGTGGCTGACTTTGTATAAAACGTGACCTGATTAAAATTGAAAAAGATACCTTTATTTATATAAGATATGAATAATAAATATTTTATTTCATGTATAGTTACAAGAATTATTAAATTTGTTAATATTGTTTTTTCACACACACATATATACACATAATGTGTGTCATATTTAACAATAACACAATTCTAGTCTATAATTTTCAATGTAATAAAGCAAAAGAGATTGCTTGTTTTAAACGGTCATGCTGGTAATGCCAGGATTTAACGATCTGAACTGTATATAATATATTTTTATTACGTACTAGCTACTGCCCGCGACGTCGTCTGCGTCAACGCTATACAGCACCAAAAATACCTACGATTGTAAAATTGACTTTTCTTCTTGAAATTGACTCGATAAAAAACATTAGTGGTTGGGCTCTCCACAGCCAAAATGTAAAGAAAGTCAGGACTGGTGACGTGGGAGCAAGCGACGTACAGCTGCCCGTGTGAGAAGCAGCTCGTCCTGAGGTCGACACCAGCTAACCTCAGCGTCTGCCCCTGCGACTAATTGATGGTCATCGCGAAGCAAACACTCACGGGGAACTGTACGCGCTTGAACTGGAACGGGAAGTTATGAGGTATGAGGGGAATGCGTGGTATAAATACTGCCTCGCCGACGCCAAAACCTGTAAGAATTTCAGCCTCAATGGTGTGTCTGTGGAGCAAGATGACTTTAAGGCGGGTCCCGTTACACAACTTCGGAGGAAATAGGTTCCGAAGAATCATAAGCATTTCTTATCTTTATTATATATATAGCATGCTTAATTTTCCTCTTTCTTCGTTATTTAGCTAAAATTGCTTACAACAATAGCGTGCCGTTTTCGAGTTTAAATTTTGTTATACATCTATGCAGTTCTTTTTGAGTTCTGTTTGTAATTACATACAGATAAACTCGATGAATTTTATAAGACATAGATGAAGCAGCTTAAAACTTATATAAACACTTTTTTTTAAATTGTCTTGCTCATCTCTGAAACCTATTAAGAAGAATATGCACAACTCCATCTATGACTTTTAAAAACAACTATTAACCTCGCCAAGATGATCAAATTTAAATCATTTATATCCAAAAAGGGCTTACACATGTAATTCAACTTGATGTTTTTGAAATCTCAAAGATGGCGCTGCTTTAAAATTGTCTTGATACTACTTATATTCATTTCTTATATTACATTCATTCTTACATTCATTATGTTTATCGGCCTAAGTTACTTATATTTCGTGATTTTTATAGTGTGAAGATAGCTTATAGCATGGTTATTAACATAATAACAACATTCAAATATGCTTCGTTAGATTACACGTTATTACATAATGCGTTGCAGAAATAAGGGTTCACTGCTCGTTCCCCGTAGGTGATAGCGTGATAATATGTAGCCTATATGTTGACCCGACTTCTTAATAATATTCGTGCTAAATTTGAAGTAAATCCATGCAGTACTTTTTTAGTTTATCCCGGACATACATACAGACAAACAGACAAAATTCTAAAAACTATATTTTTGGCTTCGGTAGCGATTGTAGATCACAACCCAAGTATTTAAAAAAAAAATCAATGTACAATTTTGACTTTCCTACTATTTTATTATATTATGTATAGAAGACTAAAATCAATCTCTACTTATTTATTAATAAACAACAAAATTTGACTCTAATAAAACTGCGACGGAAAATTAGACGTAAATGAATATTAATATTAATCCCTACTAATATATAAATGCGAAAGTAACTCTGTCTGTCTGTCTGTCTGTTACGCTTTCACGCCTAAACCACTGAACCGATTTTGATGAAAATTGGTATGAAACTGCACTGAACTTGGGAAAGGACATAGAATACTTTTTATCGCGAAAATAAGAGTAGAAGGGGTTGAAATAGGGGACGAAAGTTTGTATGGATGTTCCTTATTGTCAAACATAAAATCATGTAAGATTGTTCAATTGTTTAAGACAAAGACAAAAAAAGCGTGCACGGGGAAAGAGGGGGGGAGGGGTATCGGGCGGTAAACGGGGCACGGAGCGGTGGCAGCGGCGGCGCGCTTACCATGTCGCGAGATATAACCGAATTTCACGCGGGCGAAGCCGCGGGCGGAAAGCTAGTATTATATAAACTTAGTATAAAAATCGTTGCTCCTACTCGTACCAACTCCGAATATTGATTTTCAAATGTATTTATTAATTCAATTAAATTTAGGCTTTATTAAGTGAAATAAACCAAACTGAATCAGCCTGTAAACAACCTGTTGCTAGGCAATGCCTTCTTCTCAATATAAATAAGAGTTGAAACTTAATCCACCACGCTGGTCCACTGCGAGTTGGCGGGTAATTTTCCGACCATGAGTAACGGTCGCTATCAGATGTCTATGATAACAACCGGGATCAACGGCTTTTCGTGCTCTTCGAGGCACGGTGGGGAGACCCACAAAGACATACACCCAGACCAGAAACAAATGTTGCCCGGAGCGAGAATCGTACCCGCGACCGCAGCGTTAAAGCGACTACATACACCAGAACGGTTGACAAGGTTTTTTTTTTTTTTTTTTAAAAACAAAAGTTCTTTGAGACTATTTACCTTTATAAACATATACTTTCAAACATAAAAACAGTAATTATAAAATGTCGTTTTGAAGATGATAGAGCAGTTCATATAAATACGCTATACATTCCACCACGTTGCTTTGCTGCGGCTTGGCAAATATTTACCCTTCCATGAATAACAATGGGTATCGGGTTATGTCAATTGTAATAACGTTACATATTTTTAACATTAGTTTGAAATGTCATCGGCATTTCGTCATGCCTATCATTATAGTTGAATGAAATATTAAAATATAACAAATGGCTATTCTAGATTTTATTTCCCTCTGCCTCTCGTAAATGTTTTCTCTGTGTTGTCGAACACTTGTTCTCAGACGTCTGACATATTGAGTACAGTGAAATTGAAACTCAACGTGATCTCCGCTCACAAAGGAACTCGATATAAATTGAAAACAGAGAGCGTATTGCCGATATCATTGAAAATTTTTGTTTATGATCTCGTTCATACCTTCTCTATTTATCTTCTTTAATTGTAATAATGAAATAACAAGAAAGAAAATTTCTACCTAAAATATAATTTAAAACACTGCGAAGCCGGGCTGGTCATTAGTGTAGTATAAATCTAAGTCGTTATCCATATCTATCATCTTTTTCCCCGCTGTCTTCTTCTCAGTCACGCAAAGTATTTTAGTACGGGTTACACAGCTATTTTTTAGACAGTTATTATACCTTCTAATTTATTTTTGGAATAATAAAGAAAATTCGTTTTCTATAGGAAATTCAACGAACAATTGATTTCCATATACCATATCGATTTTATATTTCTATATTAACTAGACTTTAGAGGTACATAAAAATTATCTTTTAAGGAATAGTATGTCTTCAAAAAGAGAGAGGAAGCTAACAATGATATTATGCCTATCTACTAAAATTGACTCAAAGTAATCGTCTTTATGTTTAAAATTTATACTTAAAATAAAATTGTAACTGGTGTATTCTGTTGAATTTTATTTTCTTCTTTTTATTTATTTACTTTTTTTTTGGCACTCTATAATCGATACTGAAACCAAAAGTGCATTTATTTTTTTTTTCTTTTCTTTTCTTTTTTTCATTTGTGACTGTCTTTCTGCCTGTATCTTGGCTGCATATCACACTGAGACTACTTAATAATTTGAATGAAACTGACTACGATTTGAGTGTTTACTACAACCTAGGACACTGGATAATTTTTGTACCAAAATTCAGGATAGTTCCTTCGTTAAAGGAGGCAAAAGTAAAATGTGTGCTTGGTTGCAATTAATTAACCTGTTTATATTTCTTATATTGTTTTGTTAGTTTAGAACCCATACAGTAAGTACATCATAACCTTTATTACTAAGTCTAAATAACTTAAAACCTGGAATCTACAGGAACTTTTGTACATATGGCTTATCTTAAGCCGGCATACAGAATTTCTCTCTTAAAGGCTTTGTAAAAGAGATGGCAATCGAAAACAAAGTTGTAAGTACAACTTAAATTAAATCAAAACTTTAAGAGTTATTTTATGAGAATCAGTATCAATACATATCCAGACAAAAAGGTCATATACCTTATGGCTTTTAATAGAGATTAAAATTACCATAATAGAATACCCACTGTTTGAATTTATACATTAAAATATGTTACAGTTTAAAACTACGAAGAAAACACAGTGAAACATCAACGACTTCAGCTATCTTTGATGTAGACAGACCTGCAGCGTATAAATAGTACAGCTGAAAAAGTTTGGTACCATTTTTTTAAATGTTTGGTAAATTCAGTCGAGTGTTCTGAATGCAAATAGAACATTCAAATTTTTATTTTCCTATTAAATTATTAATTAATTGTTAATAATATAAAGTAAATATGATACGCAATTAGTTAATTTTATTAATTTAATGTATATGAAGCGTTAATTTTCGAATAAATCTTGTTAACATATGTTTATTCGGTTACAAACAAGCTTTGATGAATAATGTATAATTTAAACGATCCAATGACTTTATAAAGTTATTGGAATGACAAATTAAGTAATTTATTGTTGGAATTTTTTAATACTATATTACGTTTTATCTATTATGTTTTATCATGCTAGAACCGCATGTATAATAAAATCCCACAAACAATTTTGGAATTGTCTCAACATAAATTTAAAGATTTTATTTAAAAAATAAAAAAAATAAAGCGTATTATTCGGTGCAGGATTACTTAGTCGATAAAGATGTGTGGACTTAGTGGCGCTGTATTTCATGCAAGGTATTACTAATTTTGTACTAAAACACAGTTTATACGAGTATATTATTTTCAAAAGAGTAACTGTGGAGTTTCTTGCTGATTCTTCTCTGCAGAATCTACATTCTATCTACATCCGAATCGGTGGTAGCTTTACTTTTACAAAATAATAATCACTTTAAAGTTTTACTTTGTAAAATGACGATTCGAAGGTGCTCGTGGGGCCTATTTGAATAAAGTTGTTTTTGATTTTGATTGACTAGAGCACCTATATGGTGACCGGGATATAGCCACTTAATCGAATGAAATCGATGTAATAACAGCTGGATAAGAACAACAGCAACGTGTGTAGTATGGTTGTGTATTTAAGCGGCAAGTGAGAGATCTGGAAACGAATGTCATTTTAAGTAACTATGGCAGATTCTTCAAACATTTTTAATCTGTATACTTTCTACAAGTTTTCTTTTCTCACATAGACGTAAGTCGTTTTTGAATCTACAATCCCCTTAGGAAAAATTAATTAAAATTTGTTCAGTACTAATAAAAAACAGTCATATAGAGTTACTCCCATAATTTGACGTCCATTGAACTACATAACGTCCATTGTATTTAACAAAGTGATTACAGTACACACAATACTTGCAGTTACAATTACTTAAAGACTGAAGCGCAATTTTCTTTTTTACAATAGACAAGAATTCTGAATAAACAGAAAAATATGAATTCATATTGTAAAATTGACATTACACTATAAAAACGGACACAGTTAAAATATTTTTATCGAAACGAATACTTTCAACAATACAATACAAGCAATATCAGTCAATCAGCAAGTGAATACCGCTTCCGTTATGACCAATATATTCGATAAAAGCTCTGTCGATACGGTAAGGGTACACCTGAACGAACAAGCGATGCAAAAACTACAATGACACAATAATATTATGTAAGTATCTTACCACACAATGCAATTCAGCTGAAGCAGCTGCAATGAATGGGCTCAAACATTGCTCGATCGCACAAAACACCGATTACGTTGTTATAGATGACTACGTATAGACGCTTTCGCTTCGCTTCATCACTAAAGTGAGTTTAGACCGTAACTTGGAATAAAACTTTGATTTATTTTATATGTTTGAGTTATTTCGGGTCACTTTAAAAATATCCTGTGTAGCACTATAGATTTACTATGGTTTACGTTTATGGTTTACGTTTTTAAAATAAACTTAATGGTGTTGTTCTGGTATTAATATCTATGTAAAAAATTCTATATTCTATATATATTTCTAAAGCAATATTTTTTTTAATTTAACTATACTTTATATTATTAAACTTCATTTTTGGCTTCAATCTAGGATTTTACTTATGTTAATATAAGCAACGGATTTTTTTTAAATACAAAACAATACAATCATACTTTAAATCGGCTTAATATTACCGAGATTACACACATTAGCGTAGCTAGGGTGGGCAGCATTCCAGCGGAACTAACCACAGTCATTTAATGGAAGATAAAAAATAACGGCTAGCGACAAATAATAATGATTATCAAAATTTTCACTATCTTTATTTTCATATTTTGATTTCCTTAACTTTAAAACTTCAATTGCACTTAATTATTGTAAAATAAACCTTGAAATATAATAATTTTAATAAAAAAGATTTATACTTTTTGTATTTTATTTTCGATTTGAAGAATTTAATAAACCAGATTACCAAATTTAATTTAAAAAAAATAGTATAAAGTATATTAAAAAAGAAGCATTATCGTTCTATTACATCAATAGAATAAACCTTATTACGTTTTTGTATTATCATCACATTACGAAATCATCTTTTAAATGACAACTTATAGCAAATATTCCCGCACCAAAATAATCTGGGTGACAGTCGGCTGTTATCTAAAACCAAGGAATTTATATATAAACTGGAATACACACGTGCGCTCAAAAAACTTTCCTAATAGAGGGATTGCATCTCTTTCTACCATATATTCAAGGCAACTCGTAAGAAAGAACAAAATACCAGTAGTCAACGAAATGCTCAGAACGATTTTTTCACATTACATGTTCGAAACAAATGTCAACCTTATATTAGTTAGTTCAAGGTGCATATTTGAATATACAATTTGATTAAGTGAGCGATCCAGTTATGATATAAATTCCTTGTCTAAAACACAGGCAGTAAGTTGCCTAACCTAGGAAAAGACAACTGTGTGTATATATTAAACATTAAAAAAAATTTGAATGTCTATATGTATATGAAATACGTATATATATTTTATTATATCTTATTCTTTCCAGACTCTATTTTATATTAAAGTCAGTTATAAGGTAAAACATATTAAATTTTCTGAATCGACACCCATCCAAAAGTAAGAAATTGCTTAACTTTATTTTTATTATAAAACATTTAACTAAGCTTTTTAACTAACTTCTAAATGTTTTCGATATTATTAATTATAAATAAGAAAAAAAAAACATTATGGAACAAATCAGAGAGTCTTCTATCTTTTGCATCACATCACTGCCTGACTTCATATCAAGTCATCTGGTGTTCAAGATACCATAAAATTCTTAGGTCTTTTTTTATTGTTGATTTTATACCAACAAGGAGTTATTTTGTTTATCGAACTAAGTAGTACAATTTAATGTTAGTAAGACACTGGTTTATTACATAATAAATAATTTAATGAGATAATTAAAATGATGAGCTAGAAATACTACTCGTATAGAAGTTGTGGCGCTGATACTTCAAATTTAGAACTTTTATATATTGTGTATACTTATGTGGTAAATTTCAATAGTTAAGGTGGCGGCGATATCATTCATAGCAGAGAAGATGAGCTACCTGTTACTTTTGCAATCGTAGATGCAGGAATGTGTAAAATGTGTAAAGAGAAGGCTTAAAGTTCATGAACCCTGATGTACGCCAAACTAAAACTCATTGGAAAACAAAACAAAAAAAGCAATGTAGGTAAAATATAATCGCCGTATCGGTGGAATTCGCTTACACAAAAATCTTTTATTTTTGCAAATAAAAAATTGTGTTCGATATAGGTTTTTGTTATATTGAAGCGATATCTTGCTAACTCTTAAGACATAGAGCATGACATACCTATTGGATAAGAGCCCCTAGATAAAAATATATAAAAAAAAACTCTTAAGATTATTGCGATTAGTTGCGTTTGTTGATGTTATTACTGTCTCGAATTATTGAAATACTTTATATCGATGTGAATTGTTTAACGTTGCATAATAGTGGTTTTTATGATATTTCTAGGCATATGAAAATATTTTCAGCATCTTAAGGAGCGTTTAGATTACGTTATACTATAAAATCATACAGCATACATATATTGTTCATAGCACAACAATATCGCTCACCATACATTTATTTAAAACACTTTTACACTTAGTTATACTAGTACCTGGATGACCGAGCTTCGCTCGGTTAAATTATATTTAGATACATTACATACTGATGAAACATAAATAATATTTTCGACCTTACCGACATAATACTAAAATGAAAAGAAGTGGTTATTTAAATAAAAAATAAAAAGAGCTCACAATAATAGTTTTTCTCACAAAAGAAGAAACTTGAAAAAAAAAAGGAAATAAAATTGGTCCGTAGACACCTGGATTCGAACCCGGGTTTTCTCATTTCGAATCCGCCCGATTCCCATGCGAGCTATAATAAGCTTATCAATGACAGCGAAATTTACTTTCGTATTCTAATTATATTTTTTGATTGCGTAAAAAAAGGGATAAAACGACATTTTCTAAAAATAAATCCTAGCTAGATCGATTTATCGTCCCCGAAACCCCCTGCATACTAAATTTCATGAAAATCGTTGGAGCCGTTTCCGAGATTCAGATTATATATATATATATATATATATATATATATATATATATATATATATAAGAATTGCTCGTTTAAAGATATAAGATATATCCCGCGCCGCGCTGTCTGCCCCCCAAATCAGACGGGGAAGAATGAATTTGATAAAAATGGTCTTTAGACATTCAGCAATAATTTTGAAACTAACTCTCGTCATCTAAATCTGCAAAAAGCCTGAAGTCACCACGTTCTTCTCTGAAGTCTGAGTCTGGTATTTTTCTTATGTAGTAGCAATGACAACCTAGAGTCAAATTCCGCATTGCCATAATCGCTTGATGAGTTATTAAAGTGTCCAGTATTAAATCTATTATGTGTTCACACTTTTACAGATCGCGGTCACCTGAGCTTGCCATTATGCCATATTCCAAATGTACTACGATTATATAGCGTAATCTGAACACAATGCTATATAGTGTAGCTTTATGGCTTTTATTGCAGTAATATATAGCAGAATAGTATAGCATAGTCTGAACGCTTCTTTATTTTATTACTCCTGAAAACCAATGTGAGCTTCTGTATATACCTCATTAAATATATTTAAGCACGAAAATATTTGCATGCCCTACGTAAATAATCTACGTTAGGGATGAAAGGCAGTAAATCGGAGCCTTCCTTACCCTGTTTCAGCCTAACAATGGATGTTTAGTGAGAAATGTGGACCCATAACACCCAAATTAACCCTTACACAACACTTCACTATAGATCTTAGGTTCGTAACCGCCTTTTTATGTTAGAAGAATATTAGAAGACTCTCAGGAAGGTTACTTTGGATATGTACAAATAATTCTTTTTTTTTATTAAGTATGAATAAACTTTGTTTTCTCTTTACAAAATCTTTTAAATAATAAATTATATTTAAAATAGTAATATATAGATACGTACATATAGACTAGCCCGTTGACGCAGTTGGCAGTAACCCTGCCTTCTTTAAGGTCGTGGATTCGATTCCCACCCCGAGTCTATGTTTCATATTCGTATATTATGTACTAGTATTTATATGTATGTTTCTTAAAAAATATGTAAACTTAACCGTCGCTTGCTACCTAAAGACATACACTTAGTTGACTTCATATTTATATTTATATTTCACATTCACATTCACGTTCACGATCACGTTCACGTTCACGTTCACGTTCACGTTCACGTTCACGTTCACGTTCACGTTCACGTTGACGTTGACGTTGACGTTGACGTTCACGTTCACGTTCACGTTCACGTTCACGTTCACGTTCACGTTCACGTTCACGTTCACGTTCACGTTCACGTTCACGTTCACGTTCACTTTCACGTTCACATTCACGTTCACATTCACGTTCACATTCACATTCACATTCACATTCACATTCACATTCACATTCACATTCACATTCACATTCACATTCACATTCACATTCACATTCACATTCACATTCACATTCACATTCACATTCACATTCACATTCACATTCACATTCACATTCACATTCACATTCACTTTCACTTTCACATTCACATTCACATTCATATTCATATTAACACTTATTTTAACATTTATATCTAGTTGTAGAAAGTGCTAAATGGCTCTAGTGAGCTATAGCACATGTAATTGCATATGAAGTTAACTTGACATTTCTTTGTAAAAAATACTTATGTCGTGTATATAGTGAATGCCATCAAAAACATAACTTGTAAAAAGAAACCAAGTCTCGCAACTCTCTTCTTCTTCCGTAAAAAGTTGTGAGATCCATGTAATACTAAGTCGGCTAATTTATTCAAACCCTACTTAAGGGTTCTCCTGTTTTAAGTTATTACGTTAGTAGCTAACCTAACAACATCGTATAGTGATCATATCAATATTAAAAATCTTTGATGCTTTAAATAAATAGATTGACTTGGCAATCGCATGAAAACAATGTATCTAAGAAGTAACACATAGGAATATTATATTAAATTAGATTGTTTAGTGCGATTGCCAAGTCAATCTATCTATTTAAAACATCAAAGATTTTTAATATTGATATGATCACTATACGATGTTGTTAGGTTAGCTACTAACGTAATAACTTAAAACAGGAGAACCCTTAAGTAGGGTTTGAATAAATTAGCCGACTTAGTATTACATGGATCTCACAACTTTTTACGGAAGAAGAAGAGAGTTGCGAGACTTGGTTTCTTTTTACAAGTTATGTTTTTGATGGCATCTCATTTCTTTTTGTAGACAGTCCTACTTTTTTCCTTTCCGGTGTCTTCTACTTCTTTAATATCAACAACGTATTTTCTTAAAGCCTTCGCTAGGTCTAATGAGCTTTTCTTATTTTTGTAGATATTCTTCCTCTTTTTCTTTTCCGATACGATACAGATATATAATTTGATCGTCATGTCATACATATTGTGATCTCAAGTTGACAACTTGAAATACTTGACAAGAGAGATGAATGAAGTATGTTTAGCCGGAAACAGTGTTGTCAGATTGCTGTCGATTTTTTACACCTAAACTTCCATAAAAATAAACTTTTAAAAAATATTTAAAAAAGTTAATGTATACTTATGTACGTACGTAAAAAGTTATACTTATAATAAGACGATGCGCCGAGTTAATGGTTGGTGCGCGCCATCTGTAAACAGACCCTGAAAACCCACTAAAACAAAGTACTCGTCAAGACGAATCAAAGGAGCCGAAACTCGATTGGGGTGCGTCGTTTTATTACAGAGTTACACACCACCTTCTAGCTACATCATCAAACCCTGGTTACCATTGAAAGACAAACTACTCGTCTAGAGGATTCAAACGAGCCCGAACTCGATGAGGCTGTGTCGTTTCATTGCGAAGTTCTTATGACTGCGTTCCAACTCCATTATCAGATTAGACCCTGGTAACTATATAAAAACAAAGTACACGTCAAGACAAATCAAACGAGCCAAAATTCGATGGGGTTGCGACGTTTTATTACAGAGTTCCTATGAGCACCTTTCAGCTCCATCACCAGACCCTGGTTACCATGAAATACAAACTACTCGTCAAGATGATCCAAACGAGCCCGAACTCGATGATGTTTTGTCGTTTCATTGCGAATTACCTTTGCCTGCCTTCTAGCTCCATCAACAGATCTGACTGACCGGTAGCCACCTAAAATTTAAGTACTCATCAAGACGAATCAACGAGCCTAAATTCGTTGTGGTTGCGTCGTTTCATTATAGAGTTCCTATGACCACCTTCCAGCTCCATCATCAGATCCTGGTTAGCATTGGAAGATAAATTACTCGTCAAGACGATTCAAACGAGCCCGAACTCGATGAGGTTGTGTCGTTTTATTGCAAAGTTCCTATTGCCACCTCTCAGCTCCATCATCAGATCAGACCCTGGTAACCGTCTTGAAACAAAATACTTGTCAAGCCGAATTAAACGAGCTGAAACTCGATGGGGTTGCATCGTTTCATTACTGACTTCCTTTGACCACCTTTTAGCTACATCATCAGACCCTGGTTACCATTGAAAGATAAACTACTGGTCAAGAGAATTGAAACGAGACCGAACTCGATGAGGTTGTTTAGTTTCATTGCGAAGTTCTTATGGCCACCTTACAGCTCCATCATCCGATCAAACCCTGGTAACCATCTAAAAACAAAGTACTCGTCAAGGCGAATAAAACGAGCTGAAACTCGATGGGGTTGCGTAGTTTTCATTAGGGTGTTCCTATTACCACATTCCAGCTCCATCACCAGACCCTGGTTACCATTGAAAGACAAACTACTCATCAAGACGATCCAAACGAGCCCGAACTCGATAAGTTTGTGTCGTTTTATTTCGAAGTTCCTATAGCCACCTTCCAGCTCTATTATCAGATCAGACCCTGGTAACCATTTCAAAACAAAGTATTCGTTAAGACGAACCAAACGAGCCAAAACTCGATGGGGTTGCGTCGTTTCATTACTGAGTTCCTATGACCACATTCCAACTTCATCACCAGACCCTGGTTACCATTGAAAGACAAACTTACTCGTCTAGAGGACTCAAACGGGCCCAAAATCCTTCCTTTGGCTACCTTCTAGCTCCTCCATCAAATCAGCACCATGTAATCATAATATTGCATTGTCACATGATTTACTATTATTTTGGATCAAATTTAATTTGCAAGATTTGATGACAAATATCGAGACAGGTGAAACAAAATAAAAGCTTGTAAAAAGTGAGTTGACACATCCAGCGCAATGAAGTAAGTTAACGCAATTGCGCGGCGCCTACTACTTAGCTTTATGTTGTCGGTTTTTTGTCACAGAGTACACGCGCATCGTATAAAAATTTACTCTCATCAAGAAGTTATAGCTTTAAAATACAAAAGTTATTTTGAGTCCTTATTTTCTATATTTATTTTTATTTATTTAATGTTAATATACATTAATTAACAGTTATTGCTGTTATGACTCACTTAATCAATCAGGTGCATTCTAATAATGACACAATTATATGAACTCAAAAATGATGATCACGCTGGCGAAATGGTGCGCGCTGTTGTATATTAAGCGGGAGATCCCGGGTTCAATCCCCGGCAGAGTAAATTTTCTTTCTCTGATCTGCTTTGGTGGGAGTCTTTGCTAGTGGCTAGTTACCACCCTGTCGGCAAAGACGTGCCACCAAGCGATTGAGCGTTTTGCTACAATGCAGTGTAGAAACCGATTAGAGGGATAGGTTTAATATAGCTGCCAACTGAATAAAATAAAATAACTTACGTACGGGAAGCGTGGAAGCCGTGGAGCTACATAAGACATGTCCCATTCTTGCTTTTTCATTCCGTTGACCATTTTACAGGTTACCTTTGAAGATAATTATATCTAGGTACCTATCTACACCTATTATTCCACTATGTTATACTTGTACGGGTAGATTGATTCATTCACTGCAAATGTAACTTTGTAATCCTATATATTTATATGGGATTACAAAGTTATTTATGCAGTTGGTGTATCTAGAAAACTGGACCGAAATTGCAAAATATTTGAATTTTTCCTTGGTTTATATACTAAACACTAATGGTATTCTAAATTTGAAGCTTTTATGTCTGCTAGAAGTGCCTTAGAGTTTTGATGATCGGTCAGTCAGTGAGTGACAAAATTCGAAACTTTGACTAATTATAATTCTTAAACTACTGGTTCAAATTGAATGAAATTTGAAATATACCGTGTTTATACAATGCCTGCTTGGGTATTGAAAATTCAGACTTCTAGTTTTATCCACAACGAAGTTATAGGGGGTCGAAAATGGCCTGAGTTGCTTCGAGAAAAGATAGTACGGCCGTGCCACTTTTTTTTTTTGCTCGACTTGGCGGAGGCACTGCCGTGCCTCCAGATTTTTTATCTTAATTTTACAAATAATTAATATACAAATAGTATAGTAGAGTAATTATTAAAAAAAAAGGTAAGAAGTGATAGTAAAAGTAAGCTAATAAATTTTGTTGCTTAGTTTCTATTTTTTCTTAAGAATCTGAGATAAGGGCACTGAAGAAGTAATTTAAGTAAATAATGTTATGATGACCAATTCAGTTAATTTAGAGTGTACTGCAATGTTCTTATTTGCAATAATGTATAACAGATGTGGTTTTATCGAGCTATTACAAATCATTAAGTGGGATCGATGGAATAAATATCTACCCATACCCGTTTCGTTGTTGAACTCTCTGAGATCGCCTGTTGTACTACACCTGGAAAAACTGATTAAGAAATCTACAAGAAAAAGCATCAAATAATTTTATACTCAGAGAAATACCAAGAGAAAAAGTCTTTGTCCAAGAATGACATTTTCATTGAGTACACTACATTTGGCCAGTACTTCCTCACCTTGTGACGAATTAAAGCTAGTGAAGAGAAAATAGAAGCAGTGTAAATGAAATAAAGACATCTCGAAAGACTTTAATACAATTTTATATTTTAATTTAAATGTGCTACATTGTAGTCTTCCATTCTTAGTATTCTTTGAAGTAACAAACAGTAGTGGATGAACATGTCGCTGGTCCGGGGCTCATTTACTTTCATGACATAGCCTCCGGGCGCTTTGTTATGACTTGTATATAAATTATAAAGAAACACAATACTATAGAGAATAAAAAGCTCTATAATTATTATACCATTTATTTTTTTGGTACAATTATTTAATTGTAGTTATTTTGTTTGATATATTACAAGAGTAACATTATATAATAAGCATACGTATACTTTATATTAATTATTTAAAATAATATTTACGACTTTTTTTCTGAAGACCCCTATAATAAAATCCCTGAAAACTCTAGCTATCTTTTATCAAATTCTGGAAAATCTGCAGGTGAACAGGTTGGCGATTTTAGCTCTTAATAAATTCTTAAAAGGCCACTTTTTAGCAGTAGGTCTTTTACTGGCTATCATAAAGATAGAATACGTAATATTACCCATATAAATAGCACTCATTATTAAGTTTTTTAGTATAACAATAAGCACTTCCCACATATCACGTAAAGAAAATCTTAATATTACATATTTTAGTACAGTTTCATTCCAGATATATTTTATCAATATAATCAGTATTATGTTACCCAAAAATAATAAATTATTATCTTTTATATAACAATACTGTTAAGATATAAAATAAAATAAAAATCTTAAATAACCAAGCACGTTTACTATTTTGATTGTGAAATCTAGGGAAACACGAGACGAAGATTTGGGTACATTTATGCGATATACTTCGTAGTGTGCAAATTGTGTATGTTTGATTTTAGTCAAATATGTCTAAATACTTCACCGAAGTAAACATAACCGAAGTAAGCGTAACAGTTTTATCACAAGAGGTAGACTACCCTTGCGACTTTGGCCAAATCAAGGAATTTATATAATAACCGGAACGCTCACTTAATGGAATTGTATATTCAAACATGCACCTTGACACTGGCTTATAACATGTAAAATGAAGAATCGTTCCGAGCATTTCGTTGACAACCGGTATTTTATCTCTTTCTTACGAGAGTTGCCTTGAATCCATGGTAGAAAGAGATGCAATCCCGGCCGTAGGCACATTTTTTGAGTTCATTTGAGCATTTCAGTTTGTATATAAATTTCTTGGGCCAAATCAAATCATATTTGTCAGATTAACATTCGTGGCTCAAGAGTTAATTTCTCAAAAAAATAAAGGTCAAGTCTACTAGTACTATGAATTATTATGATTTATTAATTATTATTTGTTTGACAAATTTTACTGGCAATGACTTTTTTTTCATGCAAAAAAGTAATGAATTGACAAACATGTATTCTTTAGTATTTCGTTTCGTTAGTTTTAGTCGTCACCGTCATATGACATAATGGTACTTTTTCATTTATTGTCAAATATCAAACTAATTTTTCATCAAACTCGTCAAATATATAGACTGTTTGATTGATACGTCTAACAAAGTGACGTACTAAATATTTGATTAAACACATAAATAGTAGCCCAAATGTGGCCCAAATAATCGCTTTATGAGGTGAGTTATAATACACTTAAGACATCAACATATAAATTTCAACTTATTCCAAAAAAAGACATCGAGTAAAATAAAAGGAATTTTCTTTTGAGGAAATCTTTACAAAATTTTAAGTGAAGGGACGTAAAGAAATTTCAATTTCTCATACTGTATAAATTATTATATCCTATCCTTACTGAAATGAACCCACCAGCACCAATCAGCTAAAGAATTATAGAAACCAACAATATATCTTTTTTTTATGAAGCGAACAGGTTTTTCGCTATAACACTCTGATAATAAATATAGTTAATATTTTACAATATATTCTTGAATGTACTCCTGTCAAGTCCATCGTATAAGAGCTTAATCAACTAACTACGTACAACTAAGCTCATCTATAGAATCTTGTTAGCGGCCAAATGTAAAGAACAATGAGTTCCAAATCACTGTAAAATATTTAATACTATATATAGATAAAACCCTTTCCTTATACGCACAATTTTTAATTTTAATAGCTTTTTTTTACTACCATTACGGTACAGGTCTGTAATAAGACTTCCTTTACATCCTTTTTAATATAAAAATTTAAAAATAAGCCTTAAAATATGAATATTTTGCTACTGGGGTCAATGTTACATTTTATCTAGAAAACCAGTATGCACTAAATATTTTTTAGTATGTTTAGGTACCTCTTACTTTATAAAACAAATAGTTCTGATAAAATAATGCCTCAGTATATCATAAAAATGAATTCGCGGTGTAGTCAGCAGATGAAGTTGTGTAAAGTCGTTCGTTCTAGTAAAGTCTTTTAATAAATCTATACAAATAATAAATCTAGGGGTGTGCGATAATTATCGATAATTTGTAATTACTCGATAATTTTTCATTCGATAATTATCGATAATTATCGATAAGTGTTTTTCGATAATTTTGATTCGATAATTATCGATAATTTTTTATTCGATAATTATCGATAAGTATCGATAAGTTTTCATTCGATAATTATCGATAATTTTTTGCGATTCCATAATTATCGATAATTTTGAGCGATCCGATAATTATCGATAATATTGTGGTATTCGATAATAATTGAAAATTGTTTTAGGATACAGAAAATATCGACAATTATGGTCGGCCGGATGACCTTTTTTTTTTTTTTTCGTCGTCCGAGAATTGAACCGATAATTATCGATAACTATTGTCAACTATCGATAATTTTTATCCGATAATTATTGATAACTATCCCAACTATCGATAACTTTTTATCCGATAATTATCGATAAGTGTTCATTCGATAATTATCGATAACTATCGATAACACAATACGATAATTATCGATGATAAAATTATCGATAATTTTTCCCCATGAACACCCCTAAATAAATCTGTTAAAACCTCCGTTTTATTAATACACTATATATCATCAAGAATAAATTTCAATAGCGCGTTTTTTTTCGTATCAGCGCCATCTCTTATCGTGTTTTTCTTTGTTCACGTATCACGTAAAAAGTACAAAACCAATGTAAATAACTTTAATACATAAAAATTAGACATAACTCACAGTATAATTTAGTTTTTGTTTCATTGTAATTAAATATAAAAATAAATATTTAAGAAAATAGAAATAGGTACCTACGCCGCCAACGCCATCTGGTCTAAGGAATCTTAAAAACTCACAAAACTTATTTTTGAGTTATTATTTTGTTAAACTTAAAAGTTTACTAAATATGTCGGATAGGAATAGAAATCGTTTTAATATTTTAGATAAACATCATTTTCAATTAATATAGGTACTATTATGTTAAATGTCACTAAATATAAAAACGATATTCTACTATTATACGATAGATGGCGCATGTAGGTGATAAAAAATATAAATTTATAATTTTTAAAATTTTAGTTAAATACCCGTGCGAAGCCGGGGCGGGCCGCTAGTTTACTAATAAATTTTAGTATAGCCAATTTCAATATTATCATTTTCATTAAGTTTTTCATTATCATCATCATTCATTTCATTAAGACAATTTTTTTTTAATCATTCATAAAATTTTATAAATATTCAAATTCAATATTCGTCTGGTAAAAAGTAAGTAGTAGGCCTTCATAGTCAAATTTTATGCATTTACTGCAGCTTTTGTAACGGGGCTGAAGTTAGACCGCTCGGTTGACTGCAGTTAAATAAATAGGCAGTCTAATTAACGCTCTCGTAACTTAGATGCTGCAGCTGTATATAAAAAATATTAAATTTTTAGAGTTACACGCGATTTTCGTCGATTTGAAACTTTGCTTTTTTTCAATATTGATCTAAATTTAATCTATGATTTATCTTTATTTTAAAAGCTAGCTAACGATCAGTCTAGTCACTTATTGGGTCTCATAGCTACATAATTAACCAACGGCCACCTATGAAAGTCATATCATTAAGCAGAAATAAATAAATAAATATGTTTAACACACACACAAGCCTTTCTTTTTTTTGTGACGCAGGGAAATCCATTTACGGATGATATCCAGGACGCCCGGGTTGGCAGTCCTAGACCTATGTCGGACTCGACACTTTGGGAGTGCAATACTAAACCCCTGCGGGAGCCTTCAGCCGCTTTAATTGGAGGGTCCCGGATCTGCAGGCAACAGGATCCCTCCAGCGACAGGCTGGCCTCGGTGAAAAGGCCAGACTTCTCCTCCATGGGAACTGTCCGGCTAACCTCTGAACAGTCCCGACGACGCCGTGTCTAGCAGGACCGGGTTCCCATCCCGGCCCGATACGGGCGGGCAACTTAATGTTTTAGGTTACAGCCGACTGATATACATTCTTTTTTAAATAATAATTATACATATAAACAATAAATATATAAATAAACATATATTACGCCCAGACTCGGGGCGGGAATCGAACCCACAACCCTTGGAGCAAAAAACAGGGTCACTGCAAACTACGACAACAGGTAAGTCATAAATAGGGAGGGATGGATAGGACTGGGAAAGGGAAAGAACGACAACAGGGAGCATTTAGTTTTCTACTTCTCTCATTCTCTCATTAAACGATTATTTGTGAAGTTGTGGTATTGGACAAGATGAGATAGCCATACACGAGCTGTAGTCAATTGGCTACAGCCCGGATCTATAATGAGAAATCGATGTCGGAACTACTAATTATTTAATTATTTGAACAATTTGTTAACACACAAAGATAAAAAAATTGTAACACTGATTGCTAAAAAGTTGACCAAAATGGCACTGGTTGACTAGACTACTATCCAAGTGTGTCAACTGGAATTTATTTCACCACACGAATGAACATACATGTCGTCAACTATCTGTCTGTCTATCTGTACTTTGACTACGACTCCCGCTGAAACTCCCGAATGGATTCAAATGAAACTCTCATCTCATCTCATCTCATCAGCCTATAGCAGTCCACTGCTGGACGTAGGCCTCCCCAAGCTCGTGCCAGACATCCCGGCTTTCCGCAATCCTCATCCAGCCAACACCGGCAATCCTGCGAAGATCGTCGGTCCAGCGGGTCGGAGGGCGTCCCACACTGCGTTTGCCAATACGTGGTCTCCACTCCAGGACACGTCTGCTCCAACGGCCATCGGTCCTACGACACAGGTGACCAGCCCACTGCCACTTCAGCGTGCTAATCCTCTGGGCTACGTCGGTCACTTTGGTTCTCTCGCGGATAGTCTCATTTCTGATCCTATCTTTGAGAGAAACGCCGAGCATAGCCCGTTCCATGGCACGTTGAGCGACTTTAAATCGGTGGACCAGTCCCTTCGTCAGTGTCCACGTTTCAGCACCGTATGTCAACACAGGTAGGACGCATTGCTCGAAGACTTTCGTCTTCAAGCTTTGCGGAATCTTCGAAGTGAAGACCCGACGAAGCCCGCCAAATGCCGCCCAGCCCAACTGAATCCTCCTCTCGGCTTCCTTCTCGAAGTTGTTTCGGCCCAGTTGGATGGTATGGCCTAGGTAGATATAATCCTGAACAACTTCGAGGAGGATACCATCAACCGATACCGGTCTCGGTATGACATGCTTGTTAAACATAACTTTCGTTTTATCAAGATTCATACCAAGACCGACTCGTCGGGAAGACTCATATATTATGAACTAGAACGCTTATTTTATTCCGTAATTCATTCCGATTACCTTATAACTATTAGAAAGTTTTCATTTATTTAATTTTTGATTGCTTTATAGAAATAATATCAAACACAAATTAGATATCATCTTACGTTCTACCCTGAATAGATAACCTATAATAGATAACTATCCTGTTTTGTTCGAACAGAGGCCCACACAACGGCTTCCCATATGGTGATTCCCTGTGTCGGAGGACCTAAAATACACACAATTTAAATACAAAAGCACAAACTACGACAAAAGTCTGTATAGCTTATAAAAATATTGGTCATGAATGGGAATCGAACTCGGCACTGCTAGTACAACAGCCACATACTGTGACTACTGAACCAATCGGTAATCAATAACGTTGTAATGGCCCGTTGTAAGTTTTTTTCTGCTAAGCATGCGACGAATTTCTTAACTTGAATATTAGGTTATGTTGACACAGATTTAAACACGATACCTTTTAATGAAAATATGCGTGTTCAATCTATCTCGATCAGTGACAAATGAGACGGATTAATGTGAATTAACGCAGTATTACATCATCTTCCTCAAGCGGTAATAATGCAAGTGTAATCAATGCTTGTGCTTAATATATGTATATTAGACTTATTAATTACACAGGGCTTGTCCTGAACTGCATAGGTCCTCGTGTCTATTTCGAAAAATTTTATCCTTCTTTCGGGTTATACCACAATAGAATAAAAATTAATTTCCAACAAATTATAATTCTTGTACCCTGAAGTATGTAACAAGCTATCAGCCAACGTCAATAATATTCTTAAAACATCTAAAATATAGCATATCTATACAAATAATAAATCTGTTAAAACCTCCGTTTTATTAATACACTATATATCATCAAGAATAAATTTCAATAGCGCGTATTTTTTTGTATCAGCGCCATCTCTTATCGTGTTTTTCTCTGATCACGTATCACGTAAAAAGTACAAAACCAATGTTAATAACTTTAATCCATAAAAATTGGAAATAACTCACAGTATAATTTAGTTTTTGTTTCATTGTAATTAAATTTAAAAATAAATATTTAAGAAAATAGAAATAGGTACCTTCGCCGCCAACGCCATCTGGTCTAAGGAATCTTTCAAACTCACAAAACTTATATTTGAGTTATTATTTTGTTAAACTTAAAAGTTTACTAAATATGTCGGATAGGAATAGAAATCGTTTTAATATTTTAGATAAACATCATTTTCAATTAATATACTACTATGTTAAATATTAATTATGTTAAAGGTCACTAAATATAAAAACAATATTCTACAATTACACGATAGATGGCGCAGATAATTTTCTGAATCGCGCTGACCAAAACTTCGGCCAAAAGAATGACACTCGCCCGTATTTAAAAATCTGTTTTTCTTTTTTGTATATAATTAAATACTTTAGGGTACTACGGTCTTGATTGTTTGTTCGTTGTTAAAATTTAAAATATTTGGTCGTTATTTGTTTGTTGATTGTACAAAGTTGGATGGTTATAGCTATTTAAGTTGTAATCTATATATATATATATGTATATTCACATATATATATATATATTCACATATATATATATATATATATATATATATATATATATATATATAAAGTCGTGTTAGTTACACCGTTTATAACTCGAGAACGAGTGGAACGATTTTTATGATTTTTGTGTTTTTGGATTTGTCTTCGTCGGGAATAATACTTATTAAAATATGGTATTCATCAATGAGCAAATAATTAATAAAAAAACAGTTCAAATGTTTCATCCGTACTATCTATATACATATATATGTATGTATGTATGTATGTATATAGATATAATAAATCTGTCACTCAATCCGTCTATTATAAAATATTTTCCAGTATCGACGCAGGTGTAGGTGATAAAAAATATAAATGTATAATTTTTAAAATTTTAGTTAAAGACCCGTGCGAAGCCGGGGCGGGCCGCTAGTTATTTATAAAAATGTAACATATCTAAATATTATTAATGTAACTGTAACAAAAGTATAAGCTAAACAAGGATCCTGTTGCCTGCAGATCCGGGACCCTCGAATTAAAGCGGCTGAAGGCTCCCGCAGGGGTTTAGTACGGTATTGCACTCCCAAAGTGTCGAGTCTGACATAGGTCTAGGACTGCCTACCCGGGCGTCCTGGATATCATCCGTAAATAGATTCTCCTGCGACACAAAAAAAAAACTAAACAAACACTAACAACACATGCTGACCAATCAATATATTCGAGACATGCAGTTTAAATAAAAACGTTAAGTACATTTCATTATCGAGTTTTGCATTTTCATGTAATTTCCGAGGTAAGAAATTAATTTTATTACTATTTGATTTTCGTCAATTGCTATCGCGTTCATTTCGTTTGTGTTTACATAACATGCCATATTTCGAAGTTAGCTTTTAAGTCTATTTAAGTAAATAATTTTCATGTTACTAACGAGACACATTCATTTTGTTTAATTGCTGACTAAATGTCTTAAGTATTGTAATTAAATTAGGCTTAATGTTTTATTGCGAGAAAACTAGAAAGTAGACAAAATTAAAAATACATGTTAAAACTTTAATAAAATTAACAAGTATGCTTTATTAAAAAAAATCAAAAAACCCGACTGCGTAAAAATACTCTTATTATAAACTAAAAAGAATAAAACAATTTACTAGCTTTCATTTGATACCCATATTGCTACATTAAGAAAAAAAATTCAACTCCCCCCCCCTCATTCCGCCATTTGCGGGCGCCATTTTGAAAATTTATATAGCCTATGTCACTACTACAATTTAGACAAATCCAACGACACCTCATATGTCAAAAACCGTCCAGCCGTTTGGGCTGTAGGGCGTGCCAAAGAAATGGACATACATACATACATACATACATACATACATACATATATACATACATACATACATACATACATACACTCGAAAAACATAACCCTCCTTCTGTCGCAGTCGGGTAAAAAAACATACAAATATATCGCACCCTTAATAAAACAAAGATGTAACTCAAAAATTACAACTTGTGGGAATTAACGTTTGAAGTTTAGCACTTTTTCCGCATTGTGTTTGATTAAAAATTACCGATTATTTGTAAAGCTCTTCATGACTTTTACTATTGATATAATTAGTTTAAACTATAGAGATTTATATAATAATAGAAAAAACACTGTGTTAAAATCTATAATAGCTGTAAAATGGTGACGAAAAAAAAATGCCGACTTAAATCTCTTTATGGCAAAAATTACTTATTAGACGAACAATATTTTAGGTAGTAACCGAAGTAAATCCAAATGTTACACATCATCATCAAACGCATTTTCTAAGAGAATGAAGTATAACAAAAAATCATCTTTTTTATTTTTAAATAATAAAATATTCCATACTTTCCTTTTAATCCAATACCGAATTATTTGATGTTACTCAAAACCACAGCACTTCAATCTCCGCTCACTGCCGGTGCATCCCTGAATCACGCCACTTTATAAGAACTGACTTGTCAGTTCCTGTTAATTGAAAAGAGATTGAAAGAGAAAAATCTTTCTCCATATTATAGTTAAAACGCCGGAGTCGAAGTCTACCTATTCTTTACGCGACGAAGACGCGCTTTATTGTAAAATCTCCAAATCCACAAATTTTGAGTTACATCTTTGTTTTATTAAAGGTGCGATATGTAAAATTTATATCTAGTGATATTTTATCTATACTAATATTACAAACGGGTTTTGTTGTTAATTTCTTGATTTGGTATCATGGGCGCCGGCAGGGGGGTGCCAGGGGGTGCACTTGCACCCCTTGAGAATCTCGGAATCAATAGGAATTATTGAAATAAAAAGCCGTCTGTTGGAAATCATTTTTTTATTCATAATAATTAGTAGGCAGTAATTACACAATTCTCATTTAAAAAGCAACTGCAGCCGGCGGGGTTTTTGACCGAACTTATAAATAACGGCAAAGAGAAAGATTGTAAGAAAACTAAAATCTGCACCACCTGGAAATTATTTCTGCCGGCGCCCATGTTTGATATTTAAAAAAATTGAATTCATTAATACTACGTCTACTAATGTTTTGTCTTTGCTTATTTTTATAAGCCGTGCGGTGACCGAATGAGAAAAATAGCATAGGTGCTATTTTTCTCATTCGGTCATTTTATTTTTGAAGAGGTAGGCCTCTTTCTTGCCGCTCGTTAAAGGACAGTTGACTAAAACCATAATGGTGCACTAAAAAAATGGTGACGGGCAGCAGCGTCACTATACAGCATACACAAAATGACCAACAATACAGAGCCCAGGTGTTCGCTCTGGAGGTTGATGGGGAAGGCCTACGTTCGGCAGTGAACATCCAATAGTATGATGATGATGAAATTTTTTTTTTTTTTAAGTATCAGCCTTAAACGGAAGTAATATTTAATTTAGTATTATAAAATGATGCAGATATATAAATGTTTTCGTAGTTCAGGATCGCTGCCTCAAAATTGTATAATCTCAATAAAACATCTTACAGAATTGACTCGTTTAATAAAGTATATTATTATATGTAACTTATGTGATATAATTTTCGAAGAAGGACGTGGGAGCGAAGTGATTAGAGATCTTGAAGTTTAGCCAAACTTTATCACAGGAACTTAATATTAATATTCCCCAATTAAGTCCTCAAACTTCCACATCTGAGACGTGTCTCCAACGAGTTGAAGAACATTTAAGATAAATACATCTGTAGAAGCTACTTGAAAGGTTTATTGTAGTTGTACTTCGAAAATGTTTTGCAATTTTCGTGTTAAATTATTTTTACTATGTTATTAATGATACTGAGATTTTTGACGTGATAACTCTTATAAATCGATGAACGCCGACTGCACGCACAAAAAAGCATGACTCATTGTCACGTTCCGCGAGCGAGAGCGCGAAACAAGCGATAGAAGGGCACGATCGGCTTAAGCGTTCGGCTTGTGACGTACTTATATCTCTGCCACTCCATCGGCAGATGCGTCCGAGTAGAAGAGAAAAAATATTTGAATTAACGAGTGCAAATAAATGTTAATTTATCGAAATCATTGTAATTTTCAATTAACTTCTTCTTTGTGTTATACAAAATAATGATAATTCAGTAATAATAATGCAGTTTATTTTTCATCAATATTTTTTATGACGTTATCACGTAAAATTGTCCTCCGTAAACCGACTACAGATAACCAATTTTTTTTATTACACTGTTATTAATTTCCAGAATACACAAAGATTTGATGAAAACTTAAGGTCAGATTTTAAAACTTCCTCACAAGTAGCTTGACCAAGCTTCATTTATTTATTTATACTTTATTGTAAAACACATTATTAAATTGTACAAAAGGCGGGCTTAGAGCCAAAACACATAACGGCGTTGCGGCGACGCAACGCTAAAATCGGCGGTTTGCGTTGCGGCGTTGCGGCGCCGCGAAAAAGAGCGTTGTTGTAGGGTAACCAGTTCTTCGTGATTTTTTATTGTGGATATTAATTTAATTATTTTAAATATTATAGTTCACGTGAAATTTGTTAATTATTGTTTGTGAAGTTGTTATTTAGTAGAATGCATAAAAAGTAATCCTTTGTACCGGAAATAATTTTGTGAATCAAGTTTGTATGCTGGTAGAATTTTAAACAACTTTTGTCTCATAAAGCCTAAACAAAATTGAAACAAAGTGATACATAAATTAATATCTTACTATATTAGTTTTATAGATTAAATATAAATAAATAGGTTTTGTCCGCGGCTCCGCTCGCATGGTACAGGCACCATCGGTAGTCGGTACGTAAAGTAGGTACTCTCTGTACTTTTCTGTACCCCAGAAAACTGGTATGCAGAATTTCATGATGATCGGGATTCAGGTTAATAGTTAAGGCGTAAAAGCGTAACAAACAAAAAAACTCACTTTAGCGTTTATCATATGGATGAAATTAGCATAAAATTAATTTACATATTTATAATTTAGGTACATCATACATGTCACTTGTTTGAACCGAGTCTTAAATTAGCTGTAAATCTAATAGTTAAAAGTAACAACATAACAATAATTGAGCTGAACTGTGAGCCGGTTCACAGCTCCGGTTCAAACATATGGCTCATGAGCTGATCTGCGGTTCATACAAATTCATTGAGATACCCATGTCTAATAAAGACACAAAAAAATAAAATATAAAAATAGACACAAAATGTCAATAAATCATGGTCAACAAGTATGACGTCACAACGCCGGAATTGGCGGTGCCGCGCCGCTAAAATTGGCGGTGACGCCACCGCCGATTTTAGCGTTGCGGCGCCGCAACGCCGTTATGTGTTTCGGCCCTTAATGCTAAAAGTACAATGTACAACAACAATGTACAACAGCGGACGTCATTGATGGAAGTCCAAAATTCATAAAAAAATATAACAAAATTCTGCCATAAATCATGTTAATAGTGCATTCAAAAGCTATTTTTTAATTTAATTATCAAATACAAAAAAAAAACAATATTTACAAAATTTATAACTCTAGGTAGCAAAAGAAAGCCTCTAAGGTTTGTACAATGCTACTATTTTCTTTTTCTTTTTTTTATAGTACAATGTAAAATTAAAATATATATATAATTTTAGTTGCTAAATTAAGATTATTACAATATAATTATACAATAAACTATTTTTTTTTCTTCTAAAGACTTAGTCGATAGGTAGAACATTTTAAGTTTTTGTTTAATATTTTTTTTTTTAAACATTCAACTAAATCAGATGGTAGTGAATTTAATAATCGAGGGATTATGTAATTGGCCGTTCTCTCACCATATAAATTGTTGGCACGAGTTGTGTTGAGTTGGTTTTTCGCTACGGCCCGTGTAAATGTAGGGTGTATTGTTGTGTGTATGTGTTTTCTGGCGTAAAGGCCTCTATCCCACGGCAATATCTAATTTTCTATTTTAAAACAGTTTTTACTGGATTTCAGAAAAACTAATTGGCGTGTTCACATACAGCAGTTTGTTTGCAGTTCTGTAGATCATTCATTCGGTTACAAAAGGATGCTCGGATAGCGGGCCGAGCTAGTGGAAGTCCGTTTTGCAGAACTCGTGGAACATTTGCATTGAAATGTGTGTGTAATTAAACTGAATCCTGCAAAGTTATGTCCAGTTTGCAGTAGCAAAAACGATCGACGAAATTAGACTGTGTCAGTTTTTTATGGAATATCTGAAAAAGTAACATAGCTAATATTGAAAAAAGCCAACTACCAAATGCTAAAAAAAACATGTTGTCTATACAAATACCTACGTTTTGTATAAAGCCCTTAACTTTTTTTTTTAATTGTATATACGAAAGCTTAGACCACTTATTAACAAGCTGGACCTGCGACGTCGCCCAAGCATAGGTTTTAGATTAGTATGTACTCGTAATTGTGCATTTTATGAAAGGTACTCACTAACAGAAAGCACCATATGTGCCATCTATTATGATGTGTCGTATTTCAAACTGTCGTATATTGTGTAGAATAAATCACAATCCGATACTTTATCGTTTTTTACGACTTTTTGCACTTACAATCTTGAATATAGTATAATTATTAATTAAATGCTTTAAATATTATACTAAATACTACCTCATTTGCTTTTTAATTTTCTTGTTGATTTTTAACTAATACTTTGTACTATATCAATGCTACGTGTTCAAACAGATAGACAAACAAACGTTCCTAAACATGATAGGAATAAATTATTATATAAGTGTTTTTAGATCATACAAATTTTATTATATATACATAGAGATGTATTATTATAGCGTTTTCTAAATAACATTATTGGATAAATTTTATAACAAAGCTAACAGAACATCACACGCATTACAAGAAGTGCCTAAATAATTACGGGATTTCATTAATTACATCAATGATTAAGATACATAGCTAATTATGCTAATATTTTAAATGTTTATAACTTTTTTTATTAGACTCAAATTTAATACAAAAAAATAATTATAAAGATATTTGAATGCGTATTTTAAAAGAAAACAAGGAAACAATTCAATATCGTAAATTATCATGGTGATTACTTTTTAATTTGTTACATGATCATTATCTATACTAATATAATAACAAAAAGGCAATTTTTGTTTGTGTGTAATCGTAAAAATAAAGGCATTTTACCGATTTTAACAATACTTTTTATCAGAAGGCTATACTTCCAAATATATCATTAGCTTTGTAACGTCACCTTACGTGTCTTAGTAATGGTATAGTTGCCATTAATGTCGTGGTGGATAAAACGGTGAGGGACGATTTACTGTAACTACACTGGTCGCAACTTCAAGTAATATTAAATCTTATCTGAGCATGTTCAAATGAAAACTTTTGGAAATTACTTCGCTTTTGACAACCTTTCTGGTGTAGTGGTGCGAGTAGTCACCTCAACACCTGCGGTGGAAATTTGATTCCCACCTTGGGCAAGTATTTGTATTTGAGCAAATATTTGTTTCTGATCTGGGTATATGTCTTTCTGGATTCCTTCCCAACCATTAGTTATTACATACACCTGATAATGATCGTTGCTCATGGTAGAAATATGATCAGCAAATAGTAATAATCAGAAACAGGAGCAGCGTAGTGGATTAAGCTCTAACCCGTCCTCTATGTGGAAAAGAGACTTTTGCCCACCAATGAGAGATTTACAGGCTGATTTAGTTCAGTTCAACTTAGTTCAGCTCTGCTTTATGACTTACAGCATATTACATAAGGCCGGTTTTGTTAGTCTCAACTGAAACCGTTTTATTACCGGTCACCGACTTATGTAAACTGTCGTATTTGATTACAGCAAGTTTGCTATGACTGAACTATTATAAAAGTTGTTACAGCTGCCAGTATTCGGTCTTAGTCGCTGCCGTTAGCCTTGTGTAGGTGGAAAATTGGTATTATTCATGAAACAAAGCTTAATATGTGTTTAAAATTTCTTGAAATATCTTAGTATGATGTAGGTATACTAATATTATAAATGCGAAAGTTTATTTCTTACGCTTTCACACGAAAACTACTTAACCGATCATCATGAAGCTTTGTACAAATATTTTTATAGGTATTAGAAGTAACATAAGATACTTTTTTTTGGTCCCGATAACCGATATCCACGCGGGCGAAGCTGCTAGCAGAAGCTGTTATACCTATAACTTATTTTTGCAATAAAACTGTTACCATTAATGTTTGCGACGTGATTAATATATTAAATTCAAGCCAAATTTGTAACAATTTACACATGCGACGCTTTAAACAAATGTGACAAAAGCTACTGATTCGATTACCGAAGCAATGTAACAACGTTAACGATCAAGTTAATTTATTAATTCGGTTAAACCGATTGATACATTTTTGCACCGATCTATTGTTATCGTCGTCGTCATGTAATAGACCTACAAGAATGAAAGAATATTTCGAATCAGACTGTTAATTAATGAGATTGACTAGTTGAAACATTTTATTTATATATATATATATATATATAAAATAAAAAATCTTATGTATTTAAATTTATTTTAAAAATCTAATTTTTTATAATTTTATGTTGTTGGCCGCAAAGATTAAAATTAGTCCTGATGTCTTTTACAAAATTTATTGAAGGTATCATTATATATAATGTATTAACTTTGTGACTGTTTGCTGAGTGACTTATATGGACTGATTCATCATCATCATCATTCATCAACTAAAACTTGATGCTCCGTATTAGATCTACTCACAAAAAGAAAGTTCTTTACTGCAAAAAAAAATCGTTCTACATTGTTTTGTATAAATTACTATATTCCTTAAACCTTATTTTCAAAAGAAATAAGCATTTTGAGAGCATTGATAAGCCGATTTGGACGAACCCGACTGTAATCTTCTTATTTTCTTGTAACGTCTTCATCACTGTTTATATAATAGGTGAAGTAAGATTTATACATATACACCTAATGTAAGAAATGGATTCCAATATGTTTTGAGACGTCGTTCAGTACGTCGGTCCTAATCTATAATTCACTCTTTTTAACCGATTTAAAAAAAAAAAAGAGGAGATTCTCAACTAGTCTGGTTTTTTTTTGTACGTCTGTAACGCGATAACTCTGTCAATTATGAATCGATTTTGATGATTATTTTTTTTATTGGTAGGTTATACTTCAGAGTTCTCTCATAGAAATTTTAATAAGTGACTTCAAAAAAAGAAGGAGGTTCTCAGTTCGTCTACTTTTTTTTTTGTATGTTTGTTACGCGATTACTCCGTCAATTATGAAACTTTTTTAATTGGTAGGTTATACTTTAGAGGTGGTCCCACAGAAATTTAATCGGAACCAATTTAGCGCTTTTAAGGGGAAATCAACCAAAACAATTAATAAGTAAAAAAATCAACAGAAACAAAAAAGAAAATTTAGTGAAAGGGCGAAGCCGGATTAAAATGGGAATTCTGCCCCCATGGCTTTTTTGACTCACACTTAGGGTGTCGATTGGTGTTGAATGAAAATAATTCACCTAAATTTTTAGCTCTTTAACTCAAACAGTTTTCGAGAATTTAAAAAAAAAACCTGATTTTTTATATTATTTTATTTTTATAGTAAAATTCGGAATTAATCAATGGTGATTTTTTTCTTATTCTTAAGAGTCCAAAGCATAAAAAAATCATTTGTTTTACACACTTATATTTTTTAGGGCAAATAAATACGTAGAATTTTTTTAACCATAAATATATCTTTTCAAAAGATAAACATAAAGGATCAGTAGCCTAAAGTAATTAGAAGGGTTATTAATTATTCAAAAGACACAGATAATACTCATATATTTTTTCATACAATTAGGGAATTCGACTCTCCATCATGACTATATTGCTGGTCATTTTGTGGGAGTAGGGTTTGTCAATACTCGCCACGCTAGGCAGGCGGGTTGGTGAGCGCAGTGTGTTCCAGCAGGGTATGGTGGGCAGCAGCACATCACCATTTTGTTTGGCGCACAGTTGCTCACGCCATTATGACCTTAGTCGCCTTTTACGACACTGTGGCAAAACGGAGGTCGAGACTATTCTTCTCTGCCAGTCACTGCATGACCCCATATTATAGTTAATATGAAACTACCACCGGATTCTGATTTCAGATACGACTAACTAGAATTCGTTACACTTAACAGTTGTTTCTTTAAAAATTTTCAATTCCGTAATCATAGTAATGTATCCTGCACTTATCTGCTTCTTTATAATAATAATAATAATATAAATTGATTAAATAATATACTTACTAGTCAAAAAAAAAAAAACAATTCTTATGTTACTGTTGAATATTGATCTACTAATGTGCTAAAAATATTGCTTGAAATAAGACTTGTAGCTTCTGAGATTACATCGTAGCATTCTAAAAACATTAAAATGTTCAGATTTGCTATATAAAAATATATTATTCTAATATACAATAATATAAAACAAACTTTATAATTGTATTATTATATATATAAATAATTATAAGCATATGGCTTCTTTTAGCACAATGTTTTACGTAGTTATGAGCTTACTTTTATATGAATAATAATATAAATACGTGCCGGGATGAAAGGCGATAAATGCGTTTCTTTTTATCCCTTGAGGTCAACAATGAGTTTAAGTGAGAAAAGTGTGTCACTTAAGCTTAAATTAACTCTTACGAACCACTTCACTGTAAGACATCTGTGTGGAAAACATAATATCATGTTTATAGTAACAACTTTATATAAAGAAAACATTTATATGCTTATAATAGATTATCTCTATCTAACTGTAAAACTACTCTATTTTAATATTTTTTAGTTCCAGGAATTTAAGTTATTTATAAATAAAACAGGCTATAAAAAATTAAAATGACAACAATCAGAATTTAATATTAATCTGAATTACAATATATCACAACACAATACTGTTATTTTAAAAAAAAAAAACACGTGAAAACTTTTTAGCTACAAGTCAAAATAATTTAAAAAAACTAAAAAACCCGACTGCGTTTCTGTGTAATTTGGAAATGAAATTGTTTTATTATTTTATTTTGATATACCCAGTGCCACTCTCACTTTAAGTAAGAATCTAATGAGCTCTAGCTAAAATCAATTGATCCGTTCAGGCTGCAGAGTGACACAAACAATTATACATACAAACATACTCTCGAAAAATCGGGTAAAAAGAAGAGGACAATTGTAATTATAATTTTCATCTGTGAATTTTATGTACAATTACATGCGTATACTTAATTCTAATCCTATTTTAAATAAACAAAAAACAGTACTTACATCTGATTATGTACATTAATTTATATGTAATGTAAGACATATTACTGAAATAAAAAGGAAATATTATTTCCTAACCACAATTAGCCGAACCTCATATTTTAAAAAAAACTCTACGTTACTCCCATAATTATGGTGAATTATTTGCCATCATATATTAGAATCGGTCAAGATGGTTAGGTTAAAAGCACCTTTTAGTATATATGAACAACGTGCGCCCGTAACATACAGACATGTTTGGAAAACATAACATACTTTCGGCAATTGGGTATAAAGATTTAAGGGAGTATTCTAGTCTAGAAGCCCGAATTTCTTTAACGAAGTTCTCTTTTGATTATTTATTTGTATTTTAAGAATTCTAAAAACAAATGTTCAAAAAGAAATGTATATATTTCACAAAGTTAGACGCTGTTGAAGTAGAGGAGGAAAATGCGTGTCCTGGTTGACACGATTTTTACCTTTCTGGCCATCTGAAAAATAAAAAATAAAGATAAATTATTAATCAGTAGATACATAATATGTTATTACAGTATAAACCCAACGAAAATGCAAAAAAAAAAAATTCCAGCAAAATGGCGGCTACTAAAAAAAGAGGTAGCTTTTTTTTACAGATATTTTTTAATTTTATAAAAATAGAAGAAAAATTTTTTTTTATTTATATTTTTGTCATACCCGAGAGAGAGATACAAAGAAAATTCATGCTTATTTTCAAGAAAATCGGTCAATTAAAACTTTAGATTTTATGACAACCGGTTTGAAAAAAGTAGTTTCGAGAAAAACGCGCTTAAAGTTTTAAGTTTCAGGCGGTCTAACTGATAATATAGCATAAATAACTTACATTTCGTCAATTAGCGATTACGGCTACGTACATCGGAACTTCTTCTTCTTTAAATTGAATATTTAGAGAATTTCCTTCCGCAATATGAACAGTTCTTCCTTCTTTTGAAGCTCATGAAGCTCGAAACTCAGAAGTTCAATTCTAGCTTCATCGCGCCGAACAACAAACCCATGGCTTTCCGGACCAATTAAGGTCTCCATAATTTTCGTTATATTCAAAATGGTTCTGAAGCCTTTATTGAAAATACAAATAGGAAAACAATTAGTTATTTGGATTGTCTGTACTCCGGCATGAATATTTTTGACAGTAAATTTCTCACTGCTTTAACGTCTACGCGTGGTCTACGCTATCTAGACAGCTTACAGGTTAAATGAAAGTCACTCAAACTAAACGCAAACTACTACATTATCTATATTTTAATTAAAGTTTAGAAGTGAATTAAAACATACATTTTTTTCTATGAAACATATTTTCCGAAAAAGAATTATGCGGCGTTCTTTCAACTTTTTCCTTATAGAAGACAAAACGAAGTAATCTACGCCATCAGCGTCACCCCTGAATTTCGTCTTGGATGGACGGCGGTAATAAAACTGAATGTTATGGAACTAATTTTTTCTTTGCTTGCAGCATAGTCGCCCTGTGTGTATTTGTGTTAAATAAATGTGTTCGTTTTAATCCACTTGTATAGTTTTTCTCATTATAAAAAAAAGTTTTGCAATAGCATAAATTCCCTGTTCTATTAAAAATAAATTTATGCTTTTATTAATCGTATAAAGAGGAGTATTATATATATGTATATATAATTATATCGTCGTCCTAAAGTCCTCATCAGAATTCATATTTCCATTTGATCAAAATACAGACAAAAACGTTAAGTTTTAAAATTGAAATCCATTCAATGTTATATTTAATTTTTAACTAACAGTAACCAGTTTTGTATGTTTTGAAATAAAATATTTTATCCTCCTATATATGCAACAGATGGCATTAAAAACATAATTTCGTGCTTTTTTAATTATAGATTTTAATAATCAGGCCGAAAATATACTTAATCGAGGCTATTTATGTAACACATTTAAATTTATTCACATAATGATAAAAGTTTTTTGATTGTTCTTAAAAATAACTAACAACCATTGTAAGAATAAGACAAAGTATTTAGTTAGTTTGCCTAGGACGTGTTCTACGTTGTCGCATTAGTTCACATTGCATTAAAATTTAGTCGTATTACGTATGTCATATGCCACCCCTCCTAGGCTCCCGATAAGGCTGGTCACCAAGGGAGTGCATGACCAAAACCCTCCAGAGATGGACTTTCTTCATATAGTCACCTATAATGTCAGAACTCTATCATCCTATGACCGTCTCATAGAACTTATGGAGTCAATGAAAAACAAGAAATTTGATATAATGGGACTATCCGAAATAAGGAAAGTCGGGAACTTAATTGAAGAGTATGACGATTTTATTTTCCACTACATGGGAGAAACAGCTGGACTGTATGGAGTAGGTTTTATAATAAAAAAATATTTAAAAAAATATATAGAAGCAATAATTGGTTTGTCTGAACGAGTCTCTCTATTATTATTAAATATTAGTAACTTTGAATTAGCGATTATCCAAGTATACTCTCCTACGGATGCTGCTGACGATTGTTTAGTAGAACAATTTTATATTACTATCAATAAAGCTCTAACACTCGCAGGCAAAAGAAAAATAATAGTGATGGGAGACTTTAATGCTAAGATTGGAATGCCATCGACCAATGAAAAATTAATAATGAAGAATTACGGCTACGGAATAAGAAATATTAGAGGTGAGAGACTAATAGAGTTTGCATACGAAAACAAACTATCAGTCATTAATACATTTTTCAAAAAGAAAACCAGAGATAGATGGACGTGGAGATCACCAGATGGAAAAACTAAAAACGAACTTGATTATATTTTATCTAACTTTCCTAGTAACTTTTATAACATTGAAGTCCTTAATGTAACATTTCCATCTGACCACAGACCACTAAGAGCTAAAGTTAAAATACAGATGCCCAAAAAAAGCAGAGCGAGCTTCAACAATAATCTTACTATAACCTTAAAAACGGACGCCCAGATATCCACCTACATGACATCTTTACATGAGAATTTATACAAACTCGCAAAAGATGAAACACAACTTACAGTTCAAGAATATCATGATCAAATAATAAGCATTATTCAAAACAGTCTTAAAAATGCCAACAACTGCGACTTTGGAAAACCATCTATAATTACCAATCGAACACGACAGTTAATATCACGACGACGAGAACTTCACAATAAGAAACCAAAGACACGAAGTATGAAAAACGAGCTAAAAGCACTTTACAAAATAATTAGCAAATACATTAAACATGACTATAGCAGTTACAGATCTCGCACAATAGAGAGACATCTAAATTCAACTGGCAGCTTAAAACGAGCATACAAAGAGTTACGGACTCACAAAAATTGGATAGAAGGGCTCCAAAATCAGGAAAAGATATACAACAGTAGAGACGCCATATTAAATATTGCAACATCTTTTTACAAAAATTTATACAATTACCCTACAAATACACAGACAAACAATATAGAAAAACTTACCAGTATGGACTATTCAGGTGGAATAGAGCCAATTAATGAAGCTGAGATGCTCGATCATATCAGGAGAATGAAATCAGAAAAAAGTCCAGGCACTGACAAAATAACCAACAAGGCGATCAAGATAGGCCACCAATTACTTGTAACTCCATTGGTAAAACTTTTCAACTTAATTTTGACCACGATTTCCACCCCTCATCAATGGTCTGAATCAAATATTATATTATTATACAAAAAAGGCAATCCAAAAGACATCTCCAATTACCGCCCAATAAGCTTACTACCATCCCTATACAAACTTTTCTCTTCGATCATTGAAAAAAGGATTAGTCAAGTAGTAGATTCCAAACAACCGATGGAACAAGCGGGTTTTAGAAAAGGTTTTAGTACTATCGATCATATCCATACCCTTGAGCAAATAATAGAGAAATACCAAGAATTTCGGAAACCACTCTACATATGTTTCATCGATTATCAGAAAGCTTTCGATACTCTATCACATGATTCGATATGGGAAGCTCTATTGTCTCAAAACGTTGATATAGCCTATATCAAAATATTGAAACATATTTACGAGAAATGTCGAAGTAGAGTACAACTGGAGAGCATCGGACCACCCATAGAAATTAAACGAGGAGTCAGACAGGGTGACCCACTCTCGCCCAGAATTTTTATAGCAGTTTTGGAACATGTGATGAGCGGACTTAATTGGAATCAAATGGGATTGAATATTGAGGGAAAGTACCTGTCACATCTAAGATTCGCTGATGACATCGTCCTTATGTCTGAGTGCAGTAAAAAATTGGAATACATGATATCAACCCTTCGTGAAGCTAGTAGAAAAGTTGGGCTTGAAATAAATCTGAATAAAACAAAAATTATAACAAACAGCAAAGTTAATCCTATAAAACTAAACAACATTCAACTAGAGTACGTAGAGAGTTACATTTACCTCGGTAAACAAATATCTTTCAAAGCACAGAATAATGACCAAGAAATCGCAAGAAGAATTCAAAAAACCTGGAGCAAGTTTTGGAGCTATAAAGAAATTCTAAAAGGACATTTCTCTGTGAAATTGAAAAGAAAAATAATGAATGCATGTCTTCTGCCTTCTTTAACCTACGCATGCCAAACATGGAAATTTACATATAAAGTCAAACATAAAATTAAAACAACTCAGAGAGCCATGGAAAGAAGTATGCTAAATATCAGCAAAATACAGAGAATAAGACACACAATTATTAGAGAGAGGTCAGAAGTAATAGACGCACTAAACTTTGCTATGAAATTAAAATGGAAATGGGCCGGACATGTATCTAGATTAACTGACGAAAGATGGACGAAACGGGCTACAGAGTGGACAGGTCCGCAAGGCTACAGAAGAGTGGGAAGACCACTTGCGAGATGGGCTGACGACTTAAGACACACCGCAGGCCGAGACTGGCTAGACATAGCCAAAGATAGAGACACGTGGCATTCTCTGGAGGAGGCCTTTACCTGAGAGGGGTTCTTGCATCTTAACCATATATTTTCAAACTTATTTATTCTTTTATTTGTACTAATTGATATTTATTTTAAATTGGGTTATTATTTATTAATTATTATTAACAATTATTAATGTAATTTGAATACTTTGACAAATATTATACAATAATATGAAATTATAAAAAATCAATAATTTAATTAATGATTTGGCATAATCTTATAATATATTTTATTTTTTAAATTGATAATGTTATTGTTTTTTTATTGTTAAAAAAATTTAATCCAATAATTTTTTAGTCAAAAAATTGTAATTGAAATGTCGCAAGAAATAAAAGGCTTTTTTATTTTTATTTTTTTATTTTTTATTTATTTATTTACGTATGTCATATCGCTTCCTATGGTTTTTTATTTGTGAACCAGGACAGCGAGTAAGATATCCGTTAGAGTTCATTTTTTAAGCTCAAAAACTTTCTATCAATTTTTTATAAAGTAATATGATATCATCCGTGGACTGTCCATTAAAAGTTAAAAACTAGCTTGTATGAACTTTAAACTTTTATTTTATTGTGTAAGTTGTTTTAAGTGTTTTATCAGTTTTAATAGTTGTTTTTTTATTGTTACAAATAAATTTGAAGATAACTGTAGTCTGATCTTTCATGTTTGTAGAGTTGTTTTATTCTTTAAAAGTTTTCATTTTCTTTTGTAATATCTTCGTGTAATTCTTATTACCTTCGTATTATTTGAGTTTTCCAAAAAGTTTATCTTGTGATCTCAACCTTTTTTTATTTCTTATATTTTACGAGATTTTTATGTTAAATATTTTCCTTATTTTTATTAATATTAGGTATTTTAAAAAAGCCTAGAAAATATTTTCAGCTTTATCCCTCTCTATAAAATTTTATGACACGGAAAGGCAGATACATAAGCATCTGCAAAAAAAAAATGTTTCATCCTGTAAAGTCGTAAAATGTAGGCAGTGACAAACAAATGTAAATTACAAGGGTTACTTACTTTAATTAAACTTTTTAGGGCCTTCACAATACTGAAGGGTATTTAAATTTCTTTTCGTTGCTACATTTAATATTAAGAGGAAATTTTAATTAAAAGTAAAGTGTTACTTTTGTAGAGTACAGAGAATAGGATCGTCATTTTTATATTATGGTTCTGAAAATGTTATGGAAAACTAATGTTATTATAGTTTTTAAAGATTAATTTGGTCACATCATGACCACGGATTATGTAACTGGTCCGAAATATCGATCAAAATCGTCAAAAAGACTATATCGTGGTTTTTTAAAAAGTAAACTATATTTGAAAACCGCGACTTTCTAGGCCTAAAAAGATTCACTAATTATAGTATCGTGATCTGATGATCACCAGATTTTTCTTGTCCACTGCTTCATAAAGAGCTCTCTCAGAGCTCGTAACTGAGCTTAGACGAGAGAGAGACAGATGACAACGAGTACTCTAACTGACTATCAGTGACTATCTATGGTCACTATTGGTCTCGGGTTCCATTCCCGCTCATAAGAAATGTTTGTATAGGCCGTAGAGACATGTGTCCTGGTCTACGCGTTTGTATTGTATTTTTATGGATCTCCGACACAGGATACTCATCTTACTGTGAGTCAGTAAGTGAGAAACGCTTATTAATTATTTATTTATTCATCAATTTAAAACTTCTATCAGTGACTTTACGTACATTTCACTCCACGGATACTATAGATGTATACATACATACGAAACTGCTTTTACAAAAATTATAGACCATTTCTTTTCGTTATTTTTTTTTTCTCGTTTTATATAATTCAGCCAAATAATTGGATACTTCTACCTCTGCATTCTCTCAGTATTTACTTGACTCTGACTATTATTTGATGATTTTCGATCTCCGCACATGACAAATATTTTTATATAGTTATAAATATAGATGATTGTCGTTTGGTCTGAGTGTTTGTGCTTGTGTATTATGTGTTTTCGGACCCCCGAAACAGGTATCACATACTACTGGGTGCCGTTTAGTGTGACGCGTTTATTTGTTTATTTATTATTATATTTTATTATTATTTATTATTTTATTATATTTGTCGTTATAAGCAAAAACAAGATAAAGAAGGTAAGTGAATAGGGACTCATTAAAGCTTTGGATCTCACTTATAAAAAGGACAAACTATTATCAAATAGTTCTTCATTACTTACAGCTCGAATTTAATAAATAACCACTTTATATAGACCTGTGTTCGTCTATTCAGTGGTGTTGTTTATGTAGTTTTTTTAATCAATAAGGCGGATCAGGGTACCCTGGCAATGATGCTATGGTTGGGAATGCTTCATTCGTGTTACGCAGGATATTGTATAGGATAAGAGTTCATTTACCGAGAGCCCGGCCTCAAGTGTCGGTCGAGAAAAATACGACCGCTTTAATAACTTTTTGCGATGAAAAAAATATTCTAAAGCAAAAATAAATATTGTAAGACCCCGAGTTTCAACAAAATTATAGTTTTTGCTATAATATGCGTTTAACAAAGGATAATATTATTAAAAATTCAAAAGATAAGTATCAACTCTATTGTGGAATAGTAGTATTGAAAAAATAATTATAGAGTACCTAAAACAATTCACTTGAAATTAATAATTTTTTAAGCTTGTAGATTTTAGCTACTGTCTTTAAAGAGTTTCTGTTACTGTCTTTTTAGACTTTTATAATAAAAATAATATCTCTAGTTGTTAAACTCAGCTGACAAATTGTCCGTGAGAACACTTTATTGCACTCACACAAAAATATGCACAAAATAATGAAAAATATGATATACATATAAATGACACAGTAATAAAAAAAGAAAATGGTGCAAGGTGGTACTAAAAGTGATCTCTTACAGGCAACCTTATAGGTGGATTAAATAAAAATTCACCAGGTGGAAACGGTGCATAAAGTCTATATTCCGAGGTTTTCGATAAGTGAATTTTATAAATACGTAAATACACACTCATACATATACACTCATACATACATACACATATACATACATACATATATATATTTAATACATACATATAGTTAAAAATGTTGTATCTAGAATTGAATTAAGAGGTATAGACGCACTATAAACATTATCTTCGGACGACGATGAAGCAAATTGGCAAAAGGCTTTTTCATTTGAACAAAGACCATAATATCATCAATGTCATTCATCATATTAAATTGTTAATTAATAATAGCAATAATATTGTTTTTTATCTAATAATAAAAAGGAATTAATAATATAAATGGTAATTAATAAAATTAATACTTATATACATATACCTAACACACATTATAAAAATATAAATATAAAAAAATAATGAAATAAAATAAATAAATAATAATTAGAACAAAAAATATAAATACAAATAAAAGTTAAAGTTTTTTACAGTTTTTTTTTTTTATGTTAAAAAGCAAACTCAGCGTTATTCAAAAGGCAACACTGACATATAAAATAAAATAAAAGATAAAAGTTACAAACGTATAGTTTATGTAAAGTATTTAAGAAGGTAAACAAGGAATATTAAAAGTAGACTATATTTGATGATTAATTGTATAAAAAGTATTATGAGGCATTTATCCACAGCAAACATTAAACTCAAATCATTAAAGTCGACAAGAACACAAGTAAAGTTCAACAATATTCCTGTTTTAATTGGCTTCGGGTGTAACTTTGTAGATTAATTAAAACCAATATCCGTTGCAATTTTAGATAACTAAGGCTCAGGAAAATTGTTTACTCGCGTTGAGTAATCAATGATGTGAAATATTTAATATATATTATAACAGTTTGAAAATAATTAATACAAGTTACGTATACTTAGCGGATGTTAAAATATTTTCATAGAATATTGAGAAATTTTATTGCTTTTAAATAAAGGCAACCGTTCTGGTGAAGTGGTGCGAATAGTAACCTCAACATCGGCAGTCGCGAGTTCGAATCCCGCTCCGAACAGATATTTGTATTTGTACATCATCATCATATCAACCATTAGATGTCCACTGCTGAACGAAGGCCTTCCCCATCGACCTCCAGAGCGACCGGTTCAAAGCAGCCTCCATCCAACGGCTTCCGGCGACTTTCCTAAAATCGTCTGTCCATCTCGTGGACGGCCGTCCGATGCTGCGCTTGCCGGTACGTGGTCTCCACTCGAGAACCTTTCCGCTCCATCGGCCATTAGTTCTGCGAGCTATGTACCCTGCCCACTGCCACTTCAGCTTGCAAATCCGTTGGGCTATGTTGTCAACCTTCGTTCGTCTGCGGATCTCATCATTTCTGATTCGATTTTGCAGAGAAATACCAAGATTAGTCCTCTCCATTGCACGCTGTGCGACTTGGAGCTTGTATAAAAGGCCCATAAATATTTAATAAATTACAATATAATATTTATTTAAAATATTTATATTTGTAAAAATACAACTTTTTTTCTGGTCTGGATTCTTGTAGGTCTCCCCACCGTGTCTCGGGGAGCACATAAAGCCGTCGGTCCCGGTTGCTATCATAGACTTCTGATAATTATCGATACTTGTGGTAGGAAACAATATGCACCAACCCACGGTGGAGCAGCATGGTGAATTAGGCTCGAACCTTTCTCCAATGTGGAGAGAAGGCCTTTACCCAGTAGTGGGACGTTTACAAGCAGATTCAGTTCAAGTCGGTTCAAATATGGTTAAGGGGAGACAAACTTCTTAGCATTCAATGGTTTCTCCGTGCGGGTGCCGGGTCCATTGTGTGGCCGGGGAAGAGAGGCACGAGTGAACCCCGGAGCTTGTGAGCCGGGTGCAGGGTTAAGGGGCCCCTTTACGTCTGACAACACTCCCCTTATTCACCCATACCTCTCTCCCTGGCCAGCCAAATCCGGTATGAACCTTCGACCGCAGCTTTAGATGCACGTTCTAATAAAGAACTTACCGCAGTCCTAGATAATCCAAGGTCCTTTAGTAAATTGTAGAGAGACTTAGCTGGTATACCTCTCGCTCCTACTTCTACAGCATATAGGTTTACTACATAACCGTTCCTCGTTAATTCGTTTCTTAGGTCGTAGTATTTATTCTGTTTCATTGCGTGGTCTTTAGGTATATTGGTTTCCCACGGCACGGTAAGCTCTACAAGTACTATGCGTTTAGTACTTCTTGAGAAAAGGAATATGTCTGGCCTGGAAGACGAGACACCCACATCATCTGGTATTTTATAGTGTTTCTCATACGTGTCCATTAAAATAATCCAATCATGTGCAGCTCCTAGGATTGAGTAGGGCTTGTTCTTGGCCGTTGCCCTTGAACCCTCTTTTACGAAGTTTATTTGTCTAATGTTCGTGGTCAATCCTTTTTGCGCTCTAGCTACCGAAAGGCTTACTGCCTCACGTATGATTTCAAGTACTCTGTCATGACGGCGTGAGTAATGACCTCTTTCTAGTAGCTCCCTGCATCCTACCAATAAGTGCTTCGCCGTACATATCACCTCACCACATGCAAAACAACTTTTTTCAGAGGCTTTTCCCCATCGTACTAAGTTACTTTGATCAGGTAAAGTCATTTGGAAGGCATTTAGATAGAATTTGATTAAGGCAGGAGACCAGTCATACAACAAGGTGCGCCATTTCAGAGCCAAGGGGATACAGAACTCACCTATATTTAACCAGTCGTTTTGGATTTCCAGATTTAAAGCATGAACTTTATAGCGGTCGTTTTCATCCTGTTGCAGAAATGATTTCACTATGTCTTTGTCTTCCTTTTTCCTTCTCGCACCTAACCCTACTTTACTGGTCTGAGCGCCAGCCATAAATTGTTTATGGAATTGAAGTCTTGATTCTAGCTCTAATGTACTTTTATCTTTTGGGAGTGATTTGATTAATTTGTCTTGTGATTTTCCTAAGACAAGCATTTTGGTTACTCGAAGGTGTTTGTAGAGTTCCGAAGGTTTCTTTAGTTTCATCCCGAAATTATTTTGATCCCTGAATAAAGCTGAGGGATCAGCTGATTGGGCCAGTCCAAACCATAACTTCAAATTCTTTATAACCTTAGCGTCTAACTTGTTTAAGAGGGTTTTACCGATGTCGTAAACCAGAAAAGGCCAGGTAAGACGTGATGTTAGGTAGTTGTCGTATATCCATACTTTCTTGATATTGCTGATTGGCTGTTTGTCTACCAAATTTAGGTCATTTATGAAATTTTCAACAACCACCTCTAAGGAAGGTGTGCGTCCTTTGTAATCAATTTTTCTGCCCAGGAATTTAAAAGGGACCAATTCTGCAACGGTGGCTACTTTTTGCCCATTTATAGAGAGTTCTGGGTCGTAAGATGTGTATTTGGTGTCCCGTCTTCCCAGACACAAGCAATGACATTTACTTGGCTTTATCCTAAGTCCACCGGTCCATGAACAAAACTCTTCCACTTCCCTTAGTAGTGCTTGACATTGCTTTGGATTTCTAGTTAGCAGTGCAATGTCATCTGCAAATGCCAAGATGGATTCAGTATACTTGTTGTTCGTTTTAAATCGATAACCCCATTTCCTTTCATGGTTTATTAGTTTGTCCACTAAGATATTAATCACTATGTTAAATACTATTGGTGATAAGCAGCAACCCTGAAACAAGCCCACATTGTAGTTCAAAGGCATTGTGTATTCTTTGTTTACTGCTATGATAAATTTTAGTTGTGAGTAATATGAGGTGATCATGCTTAGTACCAAAGGAGGAAAATTATACCATCTCAGAGCAAATATCAACAATTCAAGGTGCACAGAACCAAAAGCATTTTCAAGATCTATCCAGCAGACTGTTACCTGTCTCTCATGCAACCTGGCATCTTTCAGACATTCTGCTAGTAGGGTATTATGTTCAAGGCATCCAGAAATACCAGGTAAGAACCCTTTCTGGTGATTGAGCCCAAAATACCCATTCTCGATCATGAATCTTGACATCCTTGACTGAAGTACACTAAAGAAGATCTTGGAGATTGTGTTTGTAAGGGCTATCGGTCTGGTATCTTTTGGGTGAGTTGCTTCATGTGTTTTCGGTATCAGGACAAAGATTGCTTTGCCAAATGTTGATGGTATTTGCTTACTTGACCAGATCCTACTGAAAATGTTCATGATGTGTTTACGCACCGAAGGACATTTTTTGTACACTATGTAGGGAATGCCATCTGGGCCTGGAGCAGATTTTGATGCTTTCTTTTGAATTTGATAGTCTATTTCCTCTATATTAGGTGGAGAGCTTTCGAAGGCAACCCTAGGTTTCACAGGTCTCTGCTTGTTCGGGTCTATGTAAGAACTTCCAGTCTTAGGTACATCATATGTAGTCTTAAAGTGGTCGTAAGTTTGCTCAGTGGTCAAGAGAAGCTTACCACTGTGATCTTTGAAAATATTTTTCGAGTACTGAAAAGGGTTTTTATCAAAGTCCGCTTCGTGTTTAGCTCTATTTAGGTTATCACTGTTATTTGCGATTTGCTGTGATATTCCTTTTATAAGTTTAAGGATTGACCTTAAAGCCCTGGACAGTTGGTGACAAAGATGTTTATCGCCCATGGTTTTAGCTATACGAAGTTTCTTTATTAATTCTCTTTTCTTCCTCCTCATTTTCACTTTAAAAGCATTTTCTTTGTTCTTTTGAGCATAGCAAGGAGGTGATGGGTAATGCTCAGAAAAGTATGTATAAATTTTATCCTGAAAAGTATCTACTTGGCTATTCAGATCTTGTTTGGGTCCTGGGTATTCCAATAGGATTGCCAAGTTTTCGTCGTGTACTTTCCAGCTGGAGTTTCTTAGGCTGGGTATGCTAAGACGTGTCCTGATGACTATGGACTCCTGGTAAATTTCACCTGATGGTTCACCTTGGGATGTATGAGGGTCAACTCTATCCGTAGTGGAAGTTGAAGGACTGACCGACGACTGTCGTGCTTCAACACCATCATGTGTCTTTAAATGTTTATTGTACCAGGCTCGTCTCTTGTATGTTTTCCCGCACGTAGGGCATCTCAAATCCGTATTCTCGCTAGGGTCATTTGCAATATCAGCCAGTGGACAGTTCTTCCGCCCCTCCTCTCGGACTGTCCCAGGGGTATTTTTCTTTTTCCGACTTATAGCGATTAATTCCTGGGCATGGCTTGCTAGGCCATTGCCCTCGGCTGACTTTCCAGCAGTCATATGTCTTTCCATAAGTCAGATGTCTCTTCCATCAGCCATCTGTCTTTCCAGCGTCATCCCGTCTCTCCGGGCTGTCTGTAATATATGAGACAAACTTCTTAGCATTCAATGGTTTCTCCGTGCGGGTGCCGGGTCCATTGTGTGGCCGGGGAAGAGAGGCACGAGTGAACCCCGGAGCTTGTGAGCCGGGTGCAGGGTTAAGGGGCCCCTTTACGTCTGACAACACTCCCCTTATTCACCCATACCTCTCTCCCTGGCCAGCCAAATCCGGTATGAACCTTCGACCGCAGCTTTAGATGCACGTTCTAATAAAGAACTTACCGCAGTCCTAGATAATCCAAGGTCCTTTAGTAAATTGTAGAGAGACTTAGCTGGTATACCTCTCGCTCCTACTTCTACAGCATATAGGTTTACTACATAACCGTTCCTCGTTAATTCGTTTCTTAGGTCGTAGTATTTATTCTGTTTCATTGCGTGGTCTTTAGGTATATTGGTTTCCCACGGCACGGTAAGCTCTACAAGTACTATGGGTTTAGTACTTCTTGAGAAAAGGAATATGTCTGGCCTGGAAGACGAGACACCCACATCATCTGGTATTTTATAGTGTTTCTCATACGTGTCCATTAAAATAATCCAATCATGTGCAGCTCCTAGGATTGAGTAGGGCTTGTTCTTGGCCGTTGCCCTTGAACCCTCTTTTACGAAGTTTATTTGTCTAATGTTCGTGGTCAATCCTTTTTGCGCTCTAGCTACCGAAAGGCTTACTGCCTCACGTATGATTTCAAGTACTCTGTCATGACGGCGTGAGTAATGACCTCTTTCTAGTAGCTCCCTGCATCCTACCAATAAGTGCTTCGCCGTACATATCACCTCACCACATGCAAAACAACTTTTTTCAGAGGCTTTTCCCCATCGTACTAAGTTACTTTGATCAGGTAAAGTCATTTGGAAGGCATTTAGATAGAATTTGATTAAGGCAGGAGACCAGTCATACAACAAGGTGCGCCATTTCAGAGCCAAGGGGATACAGAACTCACCTATATTTAACCAGTCGTTTTGGATTTCCAGATTTAAAGCATGAACTTTATAGCGGTCGTTTTCATCCTGTTGCAGAAATGATTTCACTATGTCTTTGTCTTCCTTTTTCCTTCTCGCACCTAACCCTACTTTACTGGTCTGAGCGCCAGCCATAAATTGTTTATGGAATTGAAGTCTTGATTCTAGCTCTAATGTACTTTTATCTTTTGGGAGTGATTTGATTAATTTGTCTTGTGATTTTCCTAAGACAAGCATTTTGGTTACTCGAAGGTGTTTGTAGAGTTCCGAAGGTTTCTTTAGTTTCATCCCGAAATTATTTTGATCCCTGAATAAAGCTGAGGGATCAGCTGATTGGGCCAGTCCAAACCATAACTTCAAATTCTTTATAACCTTAGCGTCTAACTTGTTTAAGAGGGTTTTACCGATGTCGTAAACCAGAAAAGGCCAGGTAAGACGTGATGTTAGGTAGTTGTCGTATATCCATACTTTCTTGATATTGCTGATTGGCTGTTTGTCTACCAAATTTAGGTCATTTATGAAATTTTCAACAACCACCTCTAAGGAAGGTGTGCGTCCTTTGTAATCAATTTTTCTGCCCAGGAATTTAAAAGGGACCAATTCTGCAACGGTGGCTACTTTTTGCCCATTTATAGAGAGTTCTGGGTCGTAAGATGTGTATTTGGTGTCCCGTCTTCCCAGACACAAGCAATGACATTTACTTGGCTTTATCCTAAGTCCACCGGTCCATGAACAAAACTCTTCCACTTCCCTTAGTAGTGCTTGACATTGCTTTGGATTTCTAGTTAGCAGTGCAATGTCATCTGCAAATGCCAAGATGGATTCAGTATACTTGTTGTTCGTTTTAAATCGATAACCCCATTTCCTTTCATGGTTTATTAGTTTGTCCACTAAGATATTAATCACTATGTTAAATACTATTGGTGATAAGCAGCAACCCTGAAACAAGCCCACATTGTAGTTCAAAGGCATTGTGTATTCTTTGTTTACTGCTATGATAAATTTTAGTTGTGAGTAATATGAGGTGATCATGCTTAGTACCAAAGGAGGAAAATTATACCATCTCAGAGCAAATATCAACAATTCAAGGTGCACAGAACCAAAAGCATTTTCAAGATCTATCCAGCAGACTGTTACCTGTCTCTCATGCAACCTGGCATCTTTCAGACATTCTGCTAGTAGGGTATTATGTTCAAGGCATCCAGAAATACCAGGTAAGAACCCTTTCTGGTGATTGAGCCCAAAATACCCATTCTCGATCATGAATCTTGACATCCTTGACTGAAGTACACTAAAGAAGATCTTGGAGATTGTGTTTGTAAGGGCTATCGGTCTGGTATCTTTTGGGTGAGTTGCTTCATGTGTTTTCGGTATCAGGACAAAGATTGCTTTGCCAAATGTTGATGGTATTTGCTTACTTGACCAGATCCTACTGAAAATGTTCATGATGTGTTTACGCACCGAAGGACATTTTTTGTACACTATGTAGGGAATGCCATCTGGGCCTGGAGCAGATTTTGATGCTTTCTTTTGAATTTGATAGTCTATTTCCTCTATATTAGGTGGAGAGCTTTCGAAGGCAACCCTAGGTTTCACAGGTCTCTGCTTGTTCGGGTCTATGTAAGAACTTCCAGTCTTAGGTACATCATATGTAGTCTTAAAGTGGTCGTAAGTTTGCTCAGTGGTCAAGAGAAGCTTACCACTGTGATCTTTGAAAATATTTTTCGAGTACTGAAAAGGGTTTTTATCAAAGTCCGCTTCGTGTTTAGCTCTATTTAGGTTATCACTGTTATTTGCGATTTGCTGTGATATTCCTTTTATAAGTTTAAGGATTGACCTTAAAGCCCTGGACAGTTGGTGACAAAGATGTTTATCGCCCATGGTTTTAGCTATACGAAGTTTCTTTATTAATTCTCTTTTCTTCCTCCTCATTTTCACTTTAAAAGCATTTTCTTTGTTCTTTACCGTATATATATATTTATCAGTTTTTACCGTAAAGTACTGTAAAAATGAATTTCACGTCACCGAATAAGGCTTCTATTCCTTTTGAGGATAGATATGGTGGAGGAAGAAAATTTCATTTCATCTAGGCCCTAAGTCGGAGTAGTTCACCTTATATCCGTCTGGACGATTCAGGGAGCATTGATCACGATATCCAAGCTCGGCTAAGCGCTGCTCGAGCCAAATGAAAGGAGGTCACAGGTGTGGTCTGTGACCGCAGAATACTGCTCAAGCTCAAGGGTGGGGTACATAGACCTCTCGTACATCCAACACGCGATGACTGGACGTCGTGACGGAGGACATATATTAATATGTGAAGGATTACTTAGTGAGATTAATAAAAATAACTTGCTGCTGGTTTGGATGAAGACTTTTATTTTAATGAACGATCTCTCTCGAACAGCTTGTAAAAAGTAATAATAAAATATGACGGTAAACTAATAATAAAAAGAAACAAGTGCAGAGTAATTTCTCTTATAAAACTGACAGGCGCTTCAACATGCCCCCGGGCGTTGAAAGTGGAACTTTCAACCAGAACTCATTATTGGTAAAGGGCATATTTTGTTGAATGCTCTTCTTAATACTCCCGTTGATGTCTGTATGTCAGCAACACGAACAACTCCATCGGTCCCAGGATGAACGGCAATAATTCGTCCCAATTTCCATTTCAGAGGTGGTAGATTTTCTTCCTTTATCACCACTAAGGAATTAAGCTGTACCTTGTCCTTACATGAACGCCACTTAGTACGTTGCTGCAATTCAGCAACGTACTCTTTACTCCATCTCGTCCAGAAATGCTGACGTAGTTGCTCGATTCTTTGAAAACGAGTTAAATGACTTGTGGAGTGATCTTGATAATTTGGCTGTGCGATGGAAGTAAGCGGACGACCGATGAGAAAATGACCTGGAGTCAGGGGCGTGTAGTCAGCAGGATCTGAAGACAGCGGTGTTAGTGGACGAGAGTTTAATATTGCTTCAACTTGAATTAAAATGGTGTTAAATTGCTCGTACGTCAAATTACAATTTCCCAACACTCGCTGAAGATGATACTTTGTTGACTTAACACCCGCCTCCCAGAGACCGCCAAAATGAGGAGTATACGCGGGAATAAAATGAAACTTTATTCCATCATTGGCCATACTTTCACTCAAGGAATCGCTATTAGTTTTTAAGAATTTCGAAAGCTCATTGTACGCACTAACAAATGAGGTACCGTTGTCAGAAAAAATATCAGTCGGTTTTCCTCTTCGCGAAATAAATCTATATAAGGCTAGTAAAAAGCTTTTACATGTTAAGTCACCTACAAGCTCCAAATGAATAGCCTTGGTGGTAAAGCAAATAAAAATTGCTATATACATTTTAACTAACCTACATCCGCGACCTTGGCGACTAGCGCACGTCATCGGGCCGGCGTAATCTACGCCGGTTGTCTCAAAGGGGTGACCACCTGGAAGGACCCGCTCCCGTGGTAAGTTACCCATTAAAGGAGTAACAACCCTACCTTTCATTCGATGACACCGCACACATTTATGATAACAAGCTTTCGCTAAATTGCGACCTCCTATCGGCCAATAGGTTTCTCTAATTGAAGCTAACAATAACTGGGGGCCAGCATGCATCAATCTTTTATGCTCGTAATCAAACAATATTTTCGTAAAATGATGAGTGGACTGTAATAATAATGGGTGCCTTTTATTATAAGGGAAATTAGAATTTTCAAGACGTCCTCCGACACGCATTAAATTTTTTTCGTCTAAATAAACATTAAATTTTAAGAGAGGACTACCTTTTGGTAAGCTTTGTTCTTTAATCAATAAATTATATTCTGGAAAAGATTCGTTTTGACATTTCAAAATAATTAAATTTAATGCATCCTGTAATTCATCCTCAGATAAAAACTTAGTATCTGGTGATTGTTTTTTGCAAGATCTAATAAACCGCAATACATAAGCTACGGAACGAACAAGACGTAAATAGTTAGAAAAACGCTCAAACTGAACCAATCCATCACGCAATGTACCGTTATCAACGACAGCGCCCAACGAAACGTCAGGTCGAGTTTCTGGTAAGAGTTCAGAATGTTTGACTTGAGAAGGCCAACGAGATGAATCCTCCATTAAAAATTCGGGACCAGACCACCACAAGTCAAGTTTGTGCAAAGTACTGATATTGACACCACGAGATATTAGGTCTGCCGGGTTCATGGAGGTTGGAACGTGTCTCCATATACATGTGTCTGTCTTTTCCAAAATATCAGCAACGCGGTTGCGTACAAATGGCTGAAGTTTACAGGGCAACATCTGTAACCAACCCAGTACTATCGTCGAGTCGGTCCAGCAATAGACCCGACTTATCTTTGCCCGAAGCGAGTTTATAACCTTATCATATAAACGAGCTCCCACCAAAGCTCCACACAATTCCAATCGTGGTATTGTCGTGGGTTTAACAGGTGCTACTCGACTTTTAGCCGATAATAAGCGCACCATGCCGCAGTCCTTACCATTTAAGGAACGAACATAAACACATGCCCCATATGCGCGCTCAGATGCGTCTGTGAAAATATGAAGCTCTAATTCTGTGTACGAATCACAGACTATAATGCGAGGAATACGAAAATTATTTAAAAGATGCAAATCTTTGACAATGCTTTGCCATTGCACACTAATTTTAGGCGGCAATGTGTCATCCCATGATAACTTGTCTAACCACATTTGTTGCAATAGCATCTTCATGCTACTGATACATGGAGACAACAGCCCTAAAGGATCAAAGATGCGAGCGATGATTGAAAGTAAATCTCGTTTAGTATTGTAATGAAAAGTCACCGATGAATCTATAGAAAATCCAAACTCATCAGACGTGGCATACCAGCTTAGACCTAGTAAATTATTGGGCTCATGAGATCCTATATTTAGGTTACATGATGATTCAGCAGATGGTGGTACCAGGCTTGATTCATTTGACATCCATTTTCTCAATGGCATACCCGCTGATAAGAGTGCGTTAGTGACTTCCGTACGAATTAACTGAACTTGATTTAATTCATCACCTCCAGTAAGCATATCATCCACGTAGAAGTCGTGTTTGATAATCTCGGCAATCATGTCGTCCCTGCAGTCAAGACCTATTTGCCTAAGGCATCGCGTCGCAAGAAAAGGCGCACTAGCCGTACCGTACGTCACGGTATTTAAGGCGCAAATTTTAAAGGGTTCAGATGTATTATCACGCCAAAGTATTTTTTGCAAGTACCTATCAGATGGATGGACAACTACTTGTCTATACATCTTCTCAACGTCAGCCGTTAAGACGTACTTATGCTGTCTGAACCGAAGAAGTATAGACAATAGATCATCCTGAATGGTAGGTCCTACCATCTGTATGTCATTAAAGGTAACACCCGACGAAGTAGGGCAGCTTGCATTAAAGACTGCACGAAATTTAGTAGTAGCACTACATCTGCGTAGAACGCCGTGATGTGGAATAAAATTATCACTATGGCTTAGTTCACGTTTACATTCTGTCATGTGACCTAACAACTCATATTCGGACATGAATTCGTGGTAAATTTTACTAAGATCAGAATTAGCTTTCAACCTTCGCTCAAGAGATAGTAAACACCTTGTAGCTCTTTGAAGCGAATCACCAAGAACAGACGGGCTTTGCTTAAGTGGTATACGAACGCAAAAACGTCCGTCCGCTAAACGTGACGTATTTTGAATAAAATGTTCCTCACATCTCTTTTCTTCCGACGAATAATTTGAAGATTTCACCAGTATCTCTTCTAATTGCCAGAAGCGTGATAAATCGGCTCTAATTTGGTCAATGTCACTAACAGATGAAGAACTAATGTTGGTAAGATTGCAACATATATTTTTAGAAAATAATGTAACATGCTTGTTACTGATAGTGCCAGAGACTATCCAACCTAATCTGGTTTCACACAGCACAGGTTTTCCATCACCTAATTTTATTTTGTGTGACCCTAACAAGTCCCAGAATAGGTCAGCGCCTATTAGGATGTCTACATCAGAGGGCTTGTAAAACGTAGGGTCAGCTAAACAAATTTCAGTGGGAATATTTAAATTAGATATATTTAATAGACAACTTGGCACTTGAGTAGTAATTAATGGTAAAACAAAACAATAGACATCAGTAGAAAAACTGTTATCTAATGATGTCATGGTAACACGACATGTTTTACCTACGTGAGAGCTCACGTTATTTATGCCTAAGATTGACCTATTTATATGACTAGTTTCTAAATTTAATCTTTTACACAATCTATCAGTCATAAAACTCGAAGTACTGCCACTGTCAAGAACGGCGCGAACAGTATGCACACGATTATTACGGTCATGCAGATTTATCAAAGCAGTTGATAACAGCACCTCGCGCTGTTTAGGGTCACCGCAGGATGCGACGTGAGCTGACAGGGCTACATTATTTGTGTCGTTCTTAGTACATGGCGATGATGACGATGACGGTCTATCGGTCACATTATTTGACGTATTGTCGTTGCGAATATTTAACATATCATTAGATTTGGAAATATGAATGAGCGTATTATGCTTACGCTTACATAATTTACAACCCGTTTTTTTACAACGGTTAGCAAAATGACCCTTATGAAAACAGTTATAACACACCTTATAATCTGGCAATAATTTAAAACGATCATTGTTACTTAACGTAAGAAACTGTGGGCAAGTATTTAGATTATGGTCACCTTTACATTTAGGGCAAATTCTCGTACCGAAATCTGTGTCGGAATTGATGGGGCTTTGAGCCACCATAGACTTCAACTTAATTAAAAGGAATCACAGGAATCACAATCTGTTAATTAAAAGGAACCTTTATAAATGAACTGGATGCATTATTTCGTGACAGTTCTATTGTTTCAATTAAATCAGCACGGCTACGCATAAATCTAATGAAATCGTCAAATTTTATATAATTATTCTTATCTTCACGTCCCTTGAATTCCTCCCATTCACGAAATGTTTTTTGATCTAACTTGCGTGAAACAATGTAAATTAAAAGAGTGTCCCAGTGCTTCACAGGTTCACCAAGCGATTCTAACGCTCGCAAGTTTTTATTTAATTGATCAATGAGACGTTTCAAGGTTGACGATGATTCCTTTACAATCGGTTCAACATTAAACAAGGCGGAGACGTGATTTTGAATTAACAACCGTTTATTGTCAAACCTATCGCACAATAACTGCCAAGCCACCAAATAGTTACTCGCTGAGAATTCGATCGATTGAATTACCACAGCAGCGGCTCCCTCCAGGGAAGCGCGTAAATAATGAAATTTATTAATTTCATCTATATCATCGTTAGAATGAATGAGGCTAGTGAAAGTGTCGTGAAACTCCAACCAAGTTTCATAAGAACCGCTAAATTTTGGCAATCGTATAGTAGGCAACTTAACAAGTTTATTATTACTAGCACGAGTACTTTTATTACTACTAATCGAATTATTATCTTTATTAAACTTAGTTAAAAGACTCTGAGCCTGAGCTAAATATTTATAATATTTCGACTCAAACTCAGATCGCTCAGAGAACTGTGCGTGAACATCTTCGGTGATGCATTCTAAACGCGTCTGTACCTCATCGTATTGTTCGTACAAAGACTCAATTTTACCCAGTCGCAATTGTATCTCAGCTGCATCGGACTCGTTCAATGTTTTAATATTGAGCGCGTCGAGATAATTAATGAAGGTAGTTAATCGGCCTTTAAAGCTCCCTCGCTTTTTCATTAATTCTCGTTCCTCTGACATTCTAGGAGTCGAGTGCAGTCAACCTAGAATTTATACAATAATCAGGTTAAACAAATATTTAAATAACGATGATTAACAGAAATCTAAAGTAACAGAATCTAAAGTAGGTAACTGTGACTAGTATAATGTATAAATAGGTAGATAGGTACACAATTTACACTAAAACAACTAAAAATTAATTAATTAAAGTGAATACAAATTTATATTCGACATAAAAATTTAATCAGTACCCACATTCACTAATTTACAATTAAAGATGAAAATAACCAAAATAATAGCCTTATTTGTAATTGTTCTAAGAATTTAGTAAGAATAAGTACTAATTATATATTATGTTATAAAGCGCATACAATTATTACAGTACAAATCAATTAATTCAATAACTTAACGTAACTCAAATATATGTGAAGGTAATCAAATAACTCAAAAGCACAATGATACGACAATTTTAACTACGCTCGCGGCTTAACTAACTAACAATACCCAACGTGAACTATATAATTATTATACCTATTATGTTACAAATACCTGTGCATAATTATTTAACAATAATTAATATTGTTTTATAAGACAAACTAAGCTAAAATAATGTAAGCATTAAAACTTACTGTACCTTAAAACTAGGCACGTGTTTTAACTTAAATAGAATAAGTTGTTATACAATATTATAATAGTTAAAATAATGTAAGCGCTAATTCTTACTGTACCTAATAAATATATAAAAAAGTACGTTTTAACTTTATTGCTAACACTTCTTGACAATGCTGCAGGTATACAATAAATAATGTAACACAATATTCTAATATAATATAATAACAAACTCACCTTAAAAAATAAGCTTACGATAATTTACGAGTATGTTACCTGAGTGTTGGGTTACGATACTATGACTAGTAAATTTAGTTCAATATTTAACACCATTGAATAAATCCACTTCATCCACATTCCAATTGCAAATTAATATTTCTTCTTTTATATCCTTTGAAATAATATTTCTCAAATATAACAGCTGATTCTTCTCTGAATAATATCCGGCTCGAAGGACCACATGAAGGATTACTTAGTGAGATTAATAAAAATAACTTGCTGCTGGTTTGGATGAAGACTTTTATTTTAATGAACGATCTCTCTCGAACAGCTTGTAACAAGTAATAATAAAATATGACGGTAAACTAATAATAAAAAGAAACAAGTGCAGTATGTAATTTCTCTTATAAAACTGACAGGCGCTTCAACAATATGTTTAATATTTACGTGTCACAATTTTACCGTCTACATTTTTTTTCTATTTGTTGTTTAATAAAGCGTAAAATAAATAAATAAACAGGACTGTTTATAAGATCAACTTCTATATACATAAAATCACAAAATTCGATATCTCGTAATATTAGCGTACGTAGCGTAACATAGCGTAGCGTAGTGTACTTATGTCGCCAAATTTTAAAATATATTTAGGTTTCATCCGGAAAAAACGTATTATGTAAGATAGCTTGAAATCCAACGAAGATTCATACATGTAGTTATCTTCATAAAATAAAAATTGTTATTCGTAAATAAATTCGCGCATAAGACGCTAGTATATCATAAGAGAAATAGTGTTTGGGGCACGGTGCCGAGATAACAGGCCTACAAATGGGCGTTGAATCCCTAGGGAAATTCAAAACCTTTCGAAACTCATGTAACTATACAACTGATGTTACATTTAGGCCCAGTTTCACCACTTGCTATTAAGTTCCGGCTAACCTAACTGGCACTTTTTTGACAGGTGATTGTATGGGTGATCTGTCAAAATAACTGCCAGTTAGGTTATCCGGAACTTAATAGCAAGTGGTGAAACTGGCCCTTATAACAATAATAAAAACCTAAGGGTATTTCTTTTATAGTTTATGAAAAGATAAACCACATAAGTATCATTATTTCAATCAACCTTATTAATAAGTAGTCTTATAAAATAATCATAATTTTTTTAAATAAAATTAACTATTCCTTAATGTATTGTGTTACACTAGAATGTGTGAGCATATGCATGACTGTTGGGAAGGGAGATTAAAGCTAGTTGAGGTGTGCAGGAAATTTTTTGCAGCCTAGAAAAACGACGACGATGAAAAGTAAGACTTCAAAAAGGTTTTTTCGTTAATAGTTTACTCTTGTACGTAGATACAAATTTAATGTTTGTTTTACTATAAGTCTTATCTTGAATTAATATTTGATAGATATAAGAATTACTTTTTTTTTAATACGACAATGAAGGTATATTATATACAGCAATATTGCTGTATCTTGAAACTCATATAAAACCAAAGCAATAAGGGAATAAAAGAAGACAAATGTATAAATACGTTATCATTTTGTCATATTTTAAAAACTTTAGCATAAATACCTTCCTGATAATCGTTTGAACTAAAATAAGCTTCGTGCTTTAACGGACAGGCTATTTAGATGTCGTCCATATCCACTGTCAGTCTCCGAAGGTCGTTAACGTACCCTCTCAAACGCCGGATGTTGTGTGATGTATCGGCAACGGTGAACATTTTCCTTTATGTTACGCGCAGTTTTTGTGGTACAAACGAGACTCGCTATGAAAATAATACTTATGTTACAGCCTTGAAAGTGCTTTTACACGGACACAATGGTATTAATAATTTGTCTCAAAGATTGCTAAATATGTTTTTATAACCGTTTGAAGTAGCTGATATTTTTTAACTATTCCAATCAACTAAAATTAAGTAACGAATGAACTGCTACATTTACGATTTTGATTCATCAGCAGCCCTTTGAGATATAACAAATCAATTTATGGTAGGTTGTTCCTCTTTTATAGATCTCTAGAAAAGTCTACAATCGCAAATATCTACCTTTTAAGAATATCTCACTAAATCTATTCTAACTTCTAAAAAATGATTAAGTTTTAGAATGTGGTAATTGGAAAGCTATTTAGACGGATACAGTATTAATCCTTATCAACGTAAATACGTTAGCTACCTTAAGCAGTTCATGCAAATTGTAATAATAATCATTTACATCATACAATTTAAATTAATGTCTCAGCAGTTATCGCAAAACAAAAATTAACTTTTTTACAGTACGTTTATATTAACTTTGACATTTAAATCGTAAAGGTGTGTGCTTTTAAATGGAGTATATAAAATCCTAGAATTTACTCTCATAAAATATTTAAATATATGTAATATAATATCTTATTTGTAGTTTATGTTACTATTTTTTCAAATAAAATAAAATCTCAACCTAATTATAGAAACTTCTTTAATATTCTAAATATTCCTATAGACTCCATCTTTTTATGACATAGTGACAGGTTAGCTTTCAAAATCAAAGGAATTTGTTTTGAATGAAATCATCTGTAATTTATATGGTTCTATATTGAAAATAAATTTGGTTCTGGCCGCGATAACATCTAATCCGGCTTTGCAATGCAATGTAATAATTAAATCAATCCACATCTGAGATATTCGTATGTCTACTTCAAAAAAATGACATTTTGGCAGGTGATTTACATTACTGTCTTAGAAGGTTTTAGACTATAATATACGATGTTATGAATATACAGCAATGTATCTCGTGTCATTTGTAGTTTCGATCTCTCCCGATAATTGTCGTGAATTTTCGGACTGGAAATAATCGTACTGTTCATTAGTTACGTAACATTTTTTTTTTTTTTTTACGATACTTATGAATCGTCTAATTAGTCGATGAGAAATTATTTTCAATTGCTTATAGATTTTTCATTTCTTTCTTGATTAATTTTTAAAATATAATATAATGCTTTGCCGTGAGCACTGTCATATTGTTAGTATTTTATATTATAATTTTAAAATATTATGTTTAATGCATTTATTAATTGATTGATAATTATATATATTCATTGAGTCATTTTCAACCTTTTCGACTACAAAATGCTATATAATAGCATAATAATAGAAGCTATAAATACTTTATTTTAAAAAATGCTTTTAAAAACAAAATAATTTTATTTTTCTTATATTTATTTAGGTTGAGATTTTTCCATTGTACCTTCTCGTATAATTAAATTTGAGTATCAAAATAAAACCGTCATTAAATTTTATTTGAATTTATCGCAAATTATCTCACACTTATAAAATTTAATGTTACAATATTTGTGTGAGATATAAACCGTTAATATTTATCTATTAACTTATCAATAAAAATTTAATGTATATATTATATATTTACTTATTTAGTCTTAAATATATCTTTCAATAAAACCTTTTGTTAAAGTAGGGGTTAGTAATTTTTTTATTTCAAAACGTTATTCGCGTCTAAACTAAAATACTGAAATGGAAGACAAGAATTTATTTTACAGGAACCAAATTGTTAACGCTGAGGCTACCAATAATGGAGTTTTCTTGTACTTTCCGAGACGTATCCTACGTGTATACGTGTAGGAGTTTCTCTCTACGACTTTTTAACAGCTTTGAAAAAGTAATAAAATTGCTTGTCTTACTTATAAACTCAACAAAGCGTGCTTAAATTTTAATAATGTTCTTGCATTCACACTGCAATCGAATATAATGTAATACAATATTCTCTTAAATATTTTAATATATACACTTTGAAGCGAATAATCTTAATTTAATATCTATTAAAATATTGTTTTTATGTACTGTAATAATCTGTAATTTTGTGTGTTAATTTAATCTCCTACATGGAGAAGAAGCATTTGTCCAGCAGTGAGACATTTGCAGACTAATTCATTCAATCTAAATCTATGAGAAATTTTAACTCCATAAATCATAGTAATTTACAAGATTTCGTAATTAGAAAATAAAAAAAATAATTCACGATCTTACGCTTTAATTTATATTGATCAGATGATAATTTGTTTTAAAGAGCTTTTCACGGAGTATTAAGATAATTATATATATTATATTAAGATTTTAAATTCTATGAAACAAACAACCCAAGCAAACAAGATACCGGATATAACTGGAATAACTAATATAAACGTGGGTGATAAATTTACCCACTTCGAATACTTCGCATTTTTAACTAAACTTAAAAATATTGCTTATTTATGGATAGCTTAGGATCGCTGTTTTTAATCCATATTTTTCGTTGGGAACATTTGTATCAATGTAAGTAATATGGTATTTCTAAATTTAATAAAACTCATTATAAAGTTTAAATAAGTGTCTACCCAATTTAAGTTTAAAAATGTTTTCAGATGTGTTACCTCCAGAGTTTCGAAGCAAATAGTGTTACAAACTCACCGCGAGCCGTTTGAAATCGTTAAACTTATTTAAAACTTATTGCTTTGTATGAGATTAGTCAGATTTTAAGGATAAAAAATAAAAACCTTTGTACCATATTACATGTCACATAATTAGTGACTATTTATAAGACAAATATTTGCTTTTTTTTATTTATTCAATCAATATAAGCTTTTTCTAGAGTCATCGCGAACTATTTATTTATTTATTTATTTATTTATTTATTTATTACTTTATTGCACAATACATCAAAGAATTGTACAAAAGGCGGGCTTAATGCTAAAAGCATTCTCTACCAGCCAACCTTAGGACGTACAAGAGCGGACGTTTGTAGGTGTGCAAAATTGAGTATTAACAAAATTCACTTTAATAGAAAAAAGAAAAGATGGAAAAAATAAGATTACGTTAATGACAATCGTTATATTATATACACAATACATACATAAATACATAAACAGATACAAACATACATACATACACATATGCATACATACATAAACAGATAAAAACATACATACATACAAACATACATACATATAAACATACATACATACATACAAACATACATAATATTTAATACATAATAATAAGCTGACAATAATAATCAAAACACAATTACACAGCGTTTATTGAGATCACCACATATTAGATTTTGGCTAAGAAGAACTCCTTAACTTGTCTCTTAAATGATTCGCGTGAAGGAGCTCTACGGATAGACTCAGGTAACGTGTTCCAGAGACGAACAGCAGAAACAGCAAATGAATCAGACATAAACCCAGACCGATGAATAGGAGTAGAAAGAGATAGATTATTTAAAGAGCGGAGAGATCTTTCATGAGAGTCGGAAAGGAAGGAGAACTTACATTTAAGGTAGGGAGGGGTAGTAGGATGGAATAAAAGAGTGAAGAGTAAGCAAAGGATTCTCGAGTTCCTACGCTCACAGATTGGTAGCCATTTAAGTTCAGATCTGTATTGGAAAATATGATCATACTTCCGCAAACCGAAAACAAAACGAATACAGGTGTTGAGCAATCGATCAAGTTTGTTCAAAGAGACTTGGTTGAGATCCGAACAACACACATCGCCGTAATCAATAATAGGCAAAAGTAAGGTATTCACCAAATGGAGGAAAAAATGCTTTAAGTGTAGTAAGGGATGCAATGTTGAGTAAAATTTACGCGAGATTTCATTTACCTGATCGGACCAGGAAAGGGACTTGTCAATAATTATACCTAGATCCTTGACCTTTGTAGTAAATGGTATTGGGTATCTATCAAAAATCAGGTTCGGTAAAGAATTTGTACGAATTAAAGCCAGTTGCCGAGGACTACCCACAATAATCGCTTGGCACTTGGCGGCATTGACAGCGATACCATGATTCAATGACCAGCTGTGTATAAGCATAAGATCTTGATTTATAAGACGAATAGTAGAATGTAGTTCGCCAATGTTTGTCTGTCTATAAAGCTGTAAGTCATCGGCATAAAGGTGGTACTGGCATTTTAAATAAGATGTAATTGAATTAATAAAAAGGGAAAATAATAAGGGAGATAATATACCGCCTTGAGGAACACCAGCGCTCACTTCGCACCAATCAGAGGTTCCCTCATCGGTACGAATAGCCTGCTTACGCCCTCGAAGATATGAAGAAAACCACTTGATGGCGGGAGCTGAGATAGATCATGGTGAGAGAATGCTGGAGCAGGAAATTGGCCAAACTTAGAGATAAGATCAGTATTGGAGCAGAAGATAAGATCGAAAAGTGAAGAAGATGAGCTAGTATGATGAGTAGGTGATAGTGGTAATAGATTTAAATTTAATGAATTAACCAGGTCACGTAATTTGTTTGCTCTATAATCGGTCTTGAGCAAACAAGTATTAAAATCACCCATAACAATGAGGTGTGTACACTCAGTCAGCAATTCCTCAAGAACTGACTCTAGAGTAGAAAAATAGTTAATGTTTGGTGGTGAGTATACAACACCCAAAACAATTTTGAACCCGACATTCACTCGTACTTCCAAGAATAAATATTCGGGGGAAGAGCAGTAGGCAGACGGAGATTGGCGAAGTATTTTAAATGGGTAATGGCTACGAAGATAAATACACACTCCACCACCAGGTTTCCCAGTACGGTCATTTCTTATTAAAATAAAGCCTGGTAGTGAAAAAGATGTTGAAGGAAGCGATGGTTTGAACCAAGATTCAGAAACGAGTATAGCATGAATTGAGTCAAGATTAAATGTAGTAAGGAAATCTAAATGATGACTGGGAACACTCTGGGCGTTAATGTGACAAATATTAAAATTATTTCGGAATGGTTCTAATTCATTTGATAAAAGATGACGTAAAGAGGGAAAATTGTCGTCTAAACTTTCAAATGAGCAATTTTCGTCAGCAGTGTAATAAGATTCTAAACTTAAATCCATAGTAATAATTATAAAATATAGCTATAATAACCTTGTAAATATTATTTATGGTAAATAATAAAAATATGTATGTATAATATATATACCTATACAATTATAAATTAATATTATAAAATATATTTAGCAGATAGAGATAATTAAAAAAAAATAGAATGTATGTATAAAAAATATATATACAAAAAAATCCCACAACAAAAACGCGCTGACTTGCACGTCCTGCTGGCAGCTAAGGTACAACAAAGAAAAATGAGAGAACACTCGAATAGTAAAAAAAAAACAGAACAAAACAAAAAAATAAAAATAAAAAGACAAAAAAAAATGGCTAAGACAAGGTATGAGTACAGCCTACAAAGATAAAATTTACACAAAAAAAAAAAGAAAAATAATAATAATAAATAAATAAAAAGATAGTAATCATTACAAATTACTATTAGGCTTGTAGGCGAATAAAATTAATAATATTGTAATTATAGTAAGACACATGCAAAAACCAGCGGTTGCTGAAAGTGACAAATAGTAAAATTTATAATCTATTTAACAATTGTAATAGATTTAAAGTGAAAAAGGTATTAGAACAAAAAAAAAATATTGATAACAAATTCCTTAATTCAATTAATCCTATTAACAACAACAAAAACGATAAAGACAAATCAAACTTAATACACTGGCATATAATAATTTTACAGAAAAAACTACTGGCAATACTATAAAAATGTCATTTGTCAAAAGTCAGTGTGTGTTTACAATAGAAATGTGATTACTGTTTATATCAAGTTTATATACCTTATTGTAATTAATTTGTTGGAGTTACGCTTTTATGTAAGCAACCAGCCGGTTTGTGAGATACTAATTACAACGAAAACATTAATTTAAAAAGATTCAAGTCGCAAATTAAAGCATAAATAAAGTATATCACCACACAAGTAAAAGTCAAGAAGATACGAACATTAATAGAGATAAAAATAGGAAGTGAAATAATGAAAGTACGGATTACGGCTTTTTCACTGCATGCCTTCTCGTGACATGGCCCGCACTTGGCTTAACTACAGAAGAAGGAGTTCCCCTGCGTCTGTCTAAAGCTCCTTCCCTGTCGGGTGCAATTCCGATCGTTGATAAAGGGACTGCTGTTGGATGCTTAATTATTAAGTCGTCAAGTTGTTCCGAACTTAAGATACGTAGTCGCTCGTTATTGCCAAGTTTTATGTAAATAGCACCATGAAGCGTCCAACAATTCCTAACCCCAAAGTGTTTTCTAGCTTTGAGAAAGATAGTTTGACGTGGTTTAGTCAAGAATTCACTGAGGACCACGGAAGATGACTTCAACTTCTTCTTATTTCTCCAAATGCTGTTCCTGACATCTAAATTGGTAAATCTTACCAGTATAGGCCGAGTTCTGTTATCAGACCTTACACCCAACCTGTGACAGTGCTGAATAGCAGAGGGTTGTATGTCAGAGAAACCCATTAGTACTTGGATTGTACTCAGTATCTTAGAGGTCAGGTTTTCCCCGTCGGATTCTTCAATTCCACCAAACAACAAAGCATTTCTCCGGGATTGATTGTCCACATCATCTATTTGTGACCCTAGATTTTGAATTAACGACTTTAAGAGACCGAGGATATTAGAACTATCTAGCGATGAAATTTGTTGATATCGGAAGAACGAACGAATGAAAGAACGGAAATTTGTGCCATTTTTTGGATGCTAAGTCGGACCTAATTTAACATGGGTTAGGACCGACTTTTAGCCTTGAGGTCCGACATAAGTTCTACCGTAGGCGGCGCTAAATCAGTTCTAAATTTTGACTCGAGAATGTATTACAAAGTTGAAATGGCAACAGACGGCAAATAATTCGAAGACCTGATGTTATTTTGACCCTAAAGTGTTCAAATCAGTCAGTTGCTGTGAACAATACGCCAATGCGTCGTTAATACATGCAGACTTGGATTAATTCATAAAATAGTCCAGTATATTATAGTAAAAATATCTCATGTCAAATAATAAGATTACAAACTCCAAAAGTAACTACTTTGTGTGTTAATACGGCTAAAATGAGGGATTGCAATCAGAATGTGTTCTAGTTTCATGACTCCCAAACTTACACTAAACTACAAAGTCAAATACAAGTAACAATACAACTTGGTGTATTTCTTGAGCTTGTGCCATTCTACATACACTTTTTAATGTTTCAGTAGGAATATATGACATGAAACTCAATTATGAATCTAGATGAAATATAGGTATATAGTATTAAATAAAGCTAAAGATATATTTTTTTCTTTGTACATGATAAAAATGATTTATATATTACAAAAACATAACGCAACAACTCATAGAAGTAAAGCAATGTCAAAACAAACCAATCTGATAATTATCGTCTATTTCTTCTATTTTACTATATTTCACACGACTAGGGACAAATACTGATAATTTTTTATTTAAGTTTATTATAAGTAATTGCATTAAATGCCTACTATAAATACTAATTTATAGTCATTAATTGAAAATATGTTTGTTGCTCATTCAATTTTTGACAGCTCTACAAGACTACCATCTAAGGTATTTCCGAACCGATACAACTTAGGGACCTTCAAGAAAAGAGCATACATCCATTTAAAAGGCTGGCAACGCACCAGCTAATCCTCTGATTTGGCGGGTGTCTATGGATGTCGCGTAAACTTACCACCAGGTGAACCGACTGTCCGTTTGCCCCCTCTTACATAAAAAAAGACTTCTGAAATAAAATTTAACTAAAATTCGTAATATATCATTAACCTAGAAACGCCGTCCCTATTTCCAGGAAACCAGCGTCGATCAGGTCAGATCAGTCAAAACTTATTTCTATAAACAACGATGAAGTCTTAGGTGGAGCACGCAAACTCAAATAATGCCTGTTCACTCTTGCCTTAAAAATCCCAAAATTATACGTATTGGGAAACAGTGACGCAGGAAGAGAATTCCATTCCTTTGCAGTTCTGATAATGAAGGAAGATGCGAACCGCGAAGTACGAACCGGAGGAATGTTGACCACGTATGGATGAAATCCCTGTCCATGTCGTGTCGTCCGATGGTGGAATGGTGCTGGGGGAATTAATTCGTGCAATTCCTGTGCACACTCACCGAAATGCAACCTGTAGAAGACACACAGACTAGCAACCAGACGGCGATGTGCGAGGCTCTGGAGCTGTCTTGAAGTGAAAATCTCATCGCCAATGAGTTTCCTGGCACACCTGTCGATAGATTCAAGGGCTTCGAGCTGATACCGGGCGGAACCACCTGAGCTGTATAAAGACTTAACAGCTGGTCCAGTGTGAAATAATGATGGACCTTGGAGAGGATGCCCAGTTTTTTTGAAGCATTCTTAGCCCTAGATTCGATATAGTTTCCAAAATTGAGGTTAGACTATAAGTCTATACCAAGAAGTTCTAGGTGGTTAATGACTGGAACAGGTACACCCCGGAAAGTGGGAGCCAAGTTAAACGGGCTCTTTTTAGCGGTGAAGAGAAGATATGCTTAATAGGACAAGGAACGTCGATGATGATGTTACTTAGTAGAATGGCTCGTAACCAAAATTTTTCGTCACACACTTAGATAATTTTTTTGAAAATATTATATGCATATATAAATATACCTATAAATTTTTTTAAAAATATATAATACATTTTTTATCCAAATTATTCTCGCGGAAAGTATGTATTTTAATTTTGTGATTTATATTATTATTTTTTGTAAAATAGGCTTATTTTTAGGAAAGGCATAAATCATCTCGGAACAACGAATACTTTTGAAGCACTTGTCGTGAATAGTAATGTATCAGACAAGTAATAAAATAAAGCGGGATTAATGTGTACAAACTATTAATGTGTTTACCTAGTCTCTACTTACAACATGCTTTTCACATATTTATACATTTTTTTCAGAAATTAAAGATTAAAAAGAAAATATATAACACGTCTTCAATTTTCTTTAATAATGTATGTGTAAAAAAATATTTGTAAAAATGTGTATACAAATAAATATTTTCTAAGAGAAATAACGGTTACATTTACATACAAATTAAAAAGAGGCTGTTTATCTTTGTGCACTTTACATTATCTTTCTGAATTGTTTGTGTTTAATCACGGTCGGAAAAAGTGTTTTTAATTTAAAAAGTTAGGCGACTCTAGAGGTTGAACAAAGATAGAACAAACAAATTTAGGTAATTGCACGTCTCTAGAGATATTTCCTTTATTCATTGATTTTTCTTTATTCGTATAAAAATATTATAAATGCGAAAGATTTTGAGACTGGATGGATGTTTGTTCTTTCAATCTAAAACTATCGAACCGTTTAAGTTGAAACTTTGTATGTAGACAATTTACAACTAGGATTAAAACAATAACAAAATAATAAACAATAATTAATATTCATGTTCAATACTCAGTTAACGAAGAAAGACGAAAAAAATAATGTCCAAACGTGGGATTGCGATTTATTTTTACAACAGTTTATAATACGAAAAGATGGACACTGATGGTGCTTGCTGAGTCACGGCTAGTTAATATTTTTAATCACTTACACAAATATGAGTACATACTAAATAATAAATAAATAAACGTCTTACACTCAACGGCCCCCAGTAGGATATATATCCTGTGAAACACACAAAACACACAAGCACAAACGCCCAGACCACAACAATTATCCGCATGACCTATACAAATATTTGTCATGTGCGGGAATCGAACCCGCGACCGCTAGCGTATAAGCCAGTTGCTATTACCACTGCGCGTCGATAATATAGTATAGATGACGATAAATACGCAACAACCGTTTTTTTTTTTTTTTTTTACATTAAAAAAATTTGTATATTAGGTATCCGCAAAAATATTTTTAAGTAACAATTCAAGAATTATGTGTTTTATAATAATACAAGAGACTAAAATGCAAGAAAACTACCTATCTATCTTTAAAACATTATCCAGTGAAAAGGTAGTAGTGGATAAAAATTTCATTATAATAGTTTCATGTTTTAAAATACAATATAATAAAAAATATCCTCAATTTTTTCCTTTCAGCGTACAATTTAAATTAACGTAACGAAGCGCCCTATTTATCTTTTTTTTTTTTTTTAATTACTTAAAGCATTTCATAGTGAATTAAAATGCGTTTTTATTTTATAATTAAAATTACAAACATTTTAATTTAATTTCAGTGTAAAATTGAAACACTCTTTAAAAATTACAATTTGATAGCTTTATTATGTCATTCGTAAAAAAAAAAATCATTAATTATATTATAAAGTAGGATAAGAAGAATATAGAATTTGTCTAAGAATTTGTATAAATGTAATATCTTCTTAACCTCCTTTTTATTTTTATGTGTATATTATTAAAGTTATTATAGTTATGTATTTGTACTAAAATAGATGATCGGTTCGGCTTCACCCATACTAACATACGCCGCTATGAGTGTCAGCATGTCGTTTCATAACCTACAACCTTCTTCAATAAACAGGATTTCAGTGGAATAATCAATTAATTGAAAGGCTGCAGTTCCGTAAAGGATGCATTAACGTTTAAATCAAACAATAATATTAATTAACAATTATTTGTACGTACATCACAAATTTATAAAAAACAAAAATGTTTACAGTTTATGCGGAATAACATCACACGACTTAGAATAAAACAATCTGAGGTGATCCCGATCCAATATATCTATAGTGGAAACGTTTTTTATGGTTTCGAAAGCTAGGGATTTGCGTATCGCACGAAATCGCGAACCCTAAGACGGTATAAGCATCCCCTAAATCCAACAGAAGGGAATTTTACGCATCTATGATTGGATTTATTTTTATAATTCAATTTCTTTCGTATTGTTTTATTTTTATATTAGTAATTCTTATGTTCTGAAGGTAAATAATATACAAATTATGTTTTCGAAGTAGTTTTGATTTATTAAAAGTTTTACCTTTATTGAGTACATTAAACTATATATTTGAGAAAAGAACTTGACGAGGAATTATTCAAGGAAAAATAATTTAAGTGTTGGTCATATTAAAGGCATTATAAGAACTCTTAAAAGCGACAGACTTTTTTGCAATAACAACAATGTTGAACTTCTTAAAAATTAAATCAGACTCAAAGGCCCTAATAATATTTACTCTTGTGCCCCCACGTAACCCAGACCGCAACAATCATCTTTATGGTCTATACAAATGTTTTTCAGGAGCGGTGGGCCTATATGTAACTTAAGCGATCGCGAGAAATCGCTGTGATTTCGAATTTCAATACTACCTGAGTCTCAATTAGTATTGAAATTCGACACCACAGTGATTTCTCGCGATCGCGCAAGCTACGTAATAGATCCACGGGATACAGCCCCTCGACTTCCAGCATAACAGCCTCTCCTCCAGCATAAAATCTATCATGTCTATAGTTTTGTTTCTAGTCTATAAGCTGTTATAATCCCCGATAATTACGTGGGCCTCCGGCGGCGTCCCGCTATGCTCAGCCTTCCGTCTTCAAAAACAAAGCTGCTAAATGCATCTCCAATGCTACGCGCTATTCGATTGCTGAATAAACTATCAGATAACGATATAGACATCTTTGCCTATAACCTGCCGAAACTAATGGAATTAGTCCAGGGGGTTCTTGAGAAGGAGGTATAAATTAGTGAATGTCAAATTTTATTTAGCTGATTTTATTTTTTAATTTTATTTTTTATTTTTATTTTAAATTATATAATGTATATAATTTGTGTAAAATTGCAACATGCTTTCCTGTATCTACTTATAACATCGTATTGGATTTATACTGTTAGAATGTTATAAATGTGTCTTAAATAAATAAATAAATAAATAAATAAATAAATAAATAAATTTTTAATTGTAATAATAAATTTAAATATGTTTTTTTCTTCTGGGACCTGATTTTATTTTTTAGTGTATAAACTAAAAATAATGTATACTACTTCTAGACATCTAATAATAGTTTCAAGGGTTCATATTCTAAGACTTAAATTATCATCCTACCTATAAAAATCACTAAATATTGCTTAGTCATCAAAAGTTACATTTTCATAGACTCCAATTTATTTCTACAAATTTGTTTAAAATAATTCTAAAGCTGCGAGTGTTAGTTTGCCTTAAAATTAGGAGTAAAAGTTAAAAATAGTAACTTTTTATTTCCCACAACGAGTAAATACTCGGCGCATCGGTTATGTAAGCGGTCTGATGCCAAGCGAAATGATGCAACTTATAAAACGCAAATAATAAGCAAAGAAAATAAGTATAATGACTATTTAATATTTTCTCATCGCGTTGCGTAATGTATTGCGTTGCTGTATTTATCGCTCACATACGAGTACGAGTAAGTACAACGAGTCAGCTAATGACGTTACACAAGTACAGGAATAGTTTAATCTGCGCAAATCTTAGAAATAATAACAGCTTAAAACATATTACCGTACTTCTATATAAAAATGTAGCAGGTTAATATTTTTTTGACACAGATCGAATAAAGAATCTCGAATCTGCAAATAACATTAATGTACATTTTAATTATGGTGACTAGAGATTCGAAATTCCCAAGTCGATGGTTACAAGTAAACTACCACGTTCTCTGAGCCGTAACAAACGCTGTATCTAAACTTTTATTACGAACGGTTTATTGTGGTCATAAACGAACGTACAATTTTTGACAAATAAACAAACTACGAAGGGAGTATCTTAAATCGACGTCTTACGTGCCTCGTTTGTAAAATAGTACTTTAAAAGAAATTTACGATATCTTCTGCTTTAGTGTATTAAACATTTTCTTATTTATTTAATGTTTTTGTAGGTACCTACATTATATTTAATCCATTTTAATTTTCGTACTCAAATATATCTAAGGATTATATTGATTGATTGGGTTAGTGGCTTTCAGTTGTGCCAGTTGGGCACGGTTGATTCCGCCAATGTCACGTTCTAAGGATTATAAAAAAAAAAAACAAGAAAATAATATTGACTTTGACTTTGACTTTGACTTAGACCTGAAAGTTGGAGGGTGTGTTCTTTGTATGACGTAGGCATCCGCTAAGAACGAATTTTCCGAACTTCTACCCCTGAGGAGGTGAAAAAGGGGCAAAGTTGGTATGAGACAACGTGTTTTCTTAGTCCAATCTACTTCAAATTTTGCATAAATATTCTTTAACAGAATTGATTGAAGACGTGTTTCGTATTTTAGCGAAATTCATTCCCTAACGGGGTTAAAAGGTGGTAGAAAGTTATTTTGATATAAATACTCCTTAGTGCTTTTTATTTAAATTACATTTTATTTTGACACATGTTTGACAATCAATCCGTATTATAATCAAGGAATTTCTATCATAACTGGAACGCTCACTTAATAAAATTGTATATTCCAATATGCAAATTGAAACATTTGACATAAGGTTGACATTGGCTTATAACTTGTAAAGTCGTTCCGAGCATTTCGTTGACAACCGGTATTTTGTCTCTTTCTTACGAGAGTTGCTTGAATCCATTGTAGAAAGAGATGAAATCCCGGCTGTAGGAACGGTTTTGGAGTGCATGTGAGCATTCCAGTTTTTATATAAATTCCTTGATTATAATATATTTGCCAGTATTGACGTGTAGGTGATATCTTTTTTTAGGGTGTTCCTAATGGAACAGGCAAGACTTTATATTAATCGTAACAAAATTGAGTTGTAAATATACCGTGTGATTGCTTTATTGTAAAATAGTGTCTTATATAATATTTTTTACTTCAATGTTGGTGTTGTGTTAAGTCAAGGGTTTTAAACTAACTGACTTATCAGCAAGGCATCTGTAGTTCACAATGATACAGATATAGAAGACACCGAAGTGAACTTGGAAACATTTTTGAATTATACGGCATTAACACCCCAATACAGATTGGCACCATGGACTAATGTTGGAACAAGATCAGAAAACATTATAAATCATGTACCCATTTAACTTTATCTTACACTAAAACTAAGAAGGAGGAGATAAAAGCTGTCTTGGACTATTATTAAATATAAATATATGTTTGACATACACACACGATCGTCTTTTCCTAAGGTAGGCAACTTAATGCCTGTGTTTTAGGTAACAGCCGACTGATATACATTTTTTATAAATATACATATAAATAATACATATAAAAATAAAAACATATTACACCCAGACTTGAGGCGGAAATCGAACCCACGATCCTGGAGCAGAAAGCAGGGTCACTACCAACTGTGCCGAGTCAATTAAAATTTAAAAAAATAATTACTTGCGGGCTCATTCAAATCTAAGAGACAAAATCGTATTGACTTGTGGTGTAAATTATACATACGATACAACGAACGAAGCATTGATCATCGTTCTGTTGTAGTGGTGCAAGTAGTCGCCTTAACGCCTCGACTCAATGGCGGTGGTCGTGGGTTCGATTCCCGCTCGGGGCAGATATTTGTATTTGTGCCAATATTTGTTTTAGGTCTGGGTGTATATCTGGGTATATAGTGGGTTTCCCCACCATGCCCCGGAGAGTACTTAAAGCCGTCGGTCCCGTTTGTTATCATAGATGCCTTATAATAATTGTTACTTATGGTAGGAATATTATCCGCTAACGCGGGCTAAAATATTATGTTTGACAACTCAATCCGTCTATTAAGAAATATTTTCCAGTATCGACGCAGGTGTAGGTGATAAAGAATATAAATTTATATTTCTTGAAATTTTAGTTAAATACCCGTGCGAAGCCGGGGCGGGCCGCTAGTATTTCTATAAATTTACTGTTGGCTAAAGTGAGAAGCAATCGTGATATCTATATCTTAGCGGTCGCATTGTTCGGAATTGCTGCCTGGAAGGCGGTAAGACTGCATACCCCGCGTTTAAACTTCCTTTTAATTTGATACAAAACGAAACCCCTTTCTGCAATATACCCAAAGAAACCCAAAAAGTTTAATTGTTTGGGATGAGAGAACGGAGAATGTATGGGTCATAAAGGGAGTTTCGAAGTCCTAAATAGATCTTTATTAGGAATAATATTTGTCAAATGGGAGGAGTTACTGTATTGTTAGCAGGCGATTACCGGCCGACTTTACCAGTAGTGCCCAGAGGAACGCGAGCGGACGAAGTTAAAGTGGACGTGAAGCATTGACAATCGTTATGGTGTAGTGGTGCGAGTAGTCGCCTCAACGCCTCGCCTCAATGTCGTTGGTCGCGGGTTCGATTTCCGCTCGGGATATTTGTAATTGTGCAAATATTTATTTCCGGTCTGGGTGTATGTCCTTGTGGGTTCCCTACCGTGCCTCGGAGAGCACCTAAAGATGTCGGTCCTAGTTCTTATCATCGATACCTTGTAACGTTATACGTACATAATTTATATTACTACACTAAAATACATTTAATCTTAATATTTACAATACATAAAACTAATTAAAATCACTATTAAATTAAGTCTTATATTAAAATCTACGTTTAAGTATAAAACACAATTTTATTATAACTAATTTTAAAAAATAATCAAATAATATTAATAATCAAAACTGGCTATTTACAATAATTAAAATATATATACAGTCCCTATATGGCAACATTTTTTAGCGAAGTAGATCTTTTGTTCGGTTGAGTTAAAACTGCACTACCTACCCGGCGCCGGTCATTTCAATATCTACCTTATCTCGAGCTAGTTGAGTGAACGCACGTCACGGGAATATATTTTTATGGTCTCTAATACGGAATTTCGTTAAAAAGACCGTAACCGTAAAAATAATAATTCTTGTGTCGTCTCTAAGCGTTCCTTAAATAAATAATACAATTAGAGAGTGTTGATCGGCCCCTAAACTGGGTAAGTGGTATTTTTATGTCGCAGATATTTAATGTAGTTTCTAGTGCCAGTAATCAGTGTGAAACCTAATATTTGTGTTCAACAGTAATTGTTAATAGTAATATAAATCACCCTAGAATTGATTTTATATAGCTATGTTCATTAAAATATTGCTTCATCTTACAATTCTACCCTCATTTTTTTTATTAAATTTTAATAACTGTAAATTCTATTATAAATTAATATTTTTTTATAATAATCTCCGTTTCTGATTTTGATGATTCCACGGCACTGCTACTGCAGTTTAGGTGCTTTCTTTTATAATGCAGTGCCCGTGGATGTCAATCGGTTGAAATTCGATATCGATCACCACGAATTTAAGGGTGAGGAGGGGTTGAGGGGGCAGGGGGGAGGGGGAAATTAACCCCCCAACCCCTCGCAACACAAGGTAATGCACCGTTCTTGAAAAAAAAGAAAAAATAAATTACGTAAAACCAACCTCAAAATTTGATGTTAATCGGCATAATTTCGTTCCTTGACGTCTCCGGCGCTGTGGATGCCCATTGGTCTTGTCTTAAAAAACAAACGTAGAGACTCGCGATTGCAAAATACAACATTTTCAATTATTTTCTTTTAATTTTTAAAACATTAGTTTTACGTCTTTAATGATAATATTTACTTTTCACTTGTCAATATCGTATATATAATATACCACAGAGCATGCTAATATTTACAGAAAATATATACCAGTCGATGTACGATAAACATCAATTGAAAATATCGATTTCCAAAAATATCGATGTTTTCGGTAGGAAATAAAACGAGGGGTTAAAATTCGATATCGGTCACCACGAATTTAAGGGTGAGGAGGGGTAGAGGGGGGTTGGTTGAAACTAACCCCCAACCCCTCGCAACACAAGGTAATGCACCGTTCTTGAAAAAAAAGAAAAAAATTAATCATGTAAAACTGTTATCGGTCTGACGTTTATCGGTAGAATTTCGTTCTTTCACGGCTCCGGCGCTTCGGAAGGTGCAGCCCCTTCGCCCTTGCGTAACAAAAGGAAGACACCCACGCTCGCCTCCGCAGCTTCGGCTTTTTGGTCGCCTTCGGCGACCAGCCTCAGCCGCTCCGGCTCGCCCGGGTGTCTTCTTTTTGTTACGGCGGGCGGGGGCTGCCCTCCCTCCGCGCCTCCGGCCTCTAAAGAACACTCTAGGGGTAGGGCAGACAAGACTACGTGCAGTCGGGGTAAGCTGATTCTGTTCTGTGAGCGAGGTTCCTTTTTCAGTGTCATTATACATTTCATATATTAATAATGAAACTTCATAAAAAAATTCGTATACCTCGTTTTATTTCCTACCGAAAATCGATGTTTTTGGAAATCGATATTTTTCAATTGATGTTTATCGTACATCGAATATGGTATATAATATATATTTTCTGTAAATTTTACCATGCTCTGTGGTATATATACGATATTGACAAGTGAAAAGTAAATATCATTAAAGACGTAAAACTAATGTTTTAAAAATTAAAAGAAAATAATTGAAAATGTTGTATTTTGCAATCGCGAGTCTCTACGTTTGTTTTTAAAGACAAGACCAATGGACATCTACAGCACTGGAGACGTCAAGGAACGAAATTATGCCGATTAACATCAAATTTTGAGATCGGTTTTATGTAATTTATTTTTTTCTTTTTTTCAAAAATGGTGCATTACCTTGTATTGCGAGTATTATGGGGGAGTTGGGGGTACCCTCCTCCACCCCCCTAACTAACTCTCTCATCCAAATTCGTGGTGAGCGATATCGAATCCAACCCAATCGGTAACCTCTCACAGCCCCTCACATTCAAGACTACGACAAGAGTACTCTTCGCCGGGTTTGGTTACCCACTCCTGCCGCCTCCGGTCGCCTGCGGTTTCCAGAGCGCGACTCCCGGGATCACTATTATACACAGAAGAGTACCTGAACCGGGAAAGATTAACTTGTGTGAATTAAGTGCCGAACACCGCCTGAGAGAACAATTATTTTTTTTCAAATAAATTTATTTATTTAACGTTTTCTTTTAATTTAAATTTTTTTTTATTCTAACGCGACAACCTGGTAATGATCATTATTCATGGTAGGGATATTATCCGTCAACCCGCAGTGGAGCAGCGTGGTGGATTAAGCTCCAACCCTTCTTCTGTATGGAGAAGAGACCTTCGCTCAGTAGTGGGTTGTTTACAGGCTGATACAGTACAGTACAGTACAGAAACATTTGTGGCCTTCAGTGACCAAACTGAGCCTTACCATAAATATGAGAGTCCATCTGAGGGAAGATGTTACTGCCGGGCAGTTCTTAGACCAGTTTCTTAAAATAGGAAATGATGATTTCCCGGAACTGGATAATAATATAATGTATGAGTATATATGAATATGTATTTATCATAAACAAACTTAAGTTCAAACTCTTACTGTAGCGGGAGTATACTTGAGGGAAAGCTGCTTCTCCCACAGCCAGTTGTATGTGGCATGTTCCAGAGTATCCTGGCGATTCTAGTACCCAAAGGAAAAACAAAAAATATTGTTTATAAAGAAATCCTGCGGAAGATGTAGTATTTCGATTTCGTCGTAAAAAGATAATACCCCCTTGTAACTTTCTCCAGACCAAAGACCGAGCTTCGTGTTCATAAAATATAACAAAATTTTATTTTATTTTAATGTTTATTTATACTATACTTACTATACTACTTATTTATACTCTATAATAAACATTGTTATATTTTATAAGTATTCAAATATTTTAACATAATAATTTATATGTTATAACAAAAATTAATAACGTGAAAAACCTATTAAAAATCCTACTAGAACCATTTTCGACTTCTACGCGGACGAAGTCACGAGCTAAAAGCTAAAAATAAAAATCATTAACTGATAATAATAAATACTAAGTTCCATTGTTTAGTTGGTTTCTGGCCGCTTATGTCACGATAGCGTGCTAAAATATTGTCTTTTAATTAATACGCCAGCATACCGTATGCAGATGAAAAATGCCTTGTAAATATTTTGAACACCGATTTTTTTTTTAAATATAAAATACAATACCTATTCATTTACAAAATAGCATTTTTTATGAATAAAAAAATAACATTACTGTACTGTATGTATATAGGTCAATAAAACTTAATACTTTTATATTACAGCTATATTTGTAATATTTAAAACAAATTTGGAATCAATTTTGTAATTATATGTTGATGAAAATGGATACAAATGGATATATAGTAATTTGGATAATATGTTTCCATATCCTTAAAGTAACATTGAAAAGTCATTACTTTAATACACGATAACAATTATTTTAGGTAGATTAAATTGTTATTATAAAATGCTTTCCATTACTCAAAACTCTTTTGATAATGACCATTATAAATAACTTTTCAAGGGACAGTATTTTTATAAATACAAAGAACGCTGAACGGACAAAATGTCTGCTGTAGTACCAACTCCGAAGTTTAACAACTATTTGCAAACCGCATCTATAATAGGACAGATGAAATTTTTAATTATTCTTGAAACATTTCTAGGAATAAATCGCTTATTCTTATGTGGATATAGAAAATTTGTTCTGTGGTTGAGTTATATATATGACGTTTTCTTACTACTCGTAATTGCAACTCTATTATTTCGGGACAACTTCCATGAATTATATTTTTATCGAATTGTGACAGTCGTCGATTATTTGTTGCTAGGTTTAGGTGTTTTATTAACACAAACTAAAAGATTACGAAAATTCTTCTCTAGTCTTCAATCGTTTGATGAAAAACTAAACATCGGTGACGATGCATTACTATTATCCCCAAAAAGCTGGTACCTGTACGGTGTTAGTGCACTATTATTTTATAGTGTTTTTGAAAATATTTTGTGCATCCTTTTTGTCTACAACACCGATTCGTATTTCCTAAGTTCGATCATATATATACCCATTATAGTTCACGATATTGAGATGATCTTTTTCTGTTATTTACTTGCTTCAATATTCTCAAGAGTTTCACTTGTAAAGGCGCATGTTGCTAAAGTGTTTTCTGTAAATATAGAAGGTCACCCTGATAGCAGAGATTCTAAAATAATTATAGAATTAGCAAAGAGAGTAAATTTCGATGTCAGTTCCGTTCACGACCTTTACGATCTACTTTACAAATGTTCAAAGAGACTCATCTATCTTATAAGACTATCGGTAAAGTATATTACTTTTTCATATTATCACGTGTGAATAGAGATAGAAATAGAATATATAATAATAATAGAGATAGAATGACTTTTGTTTGATTTTTTTTTATGTGCTAAAGAAGTTTTATTATTATTATTATTTGTTTTGATTTTTTTCTCTTTTTTTTTTAAATAATAGTTTAAGCAAATTAACTGAGATAAAATCAATTTTTCGTGTAAGTGATAAATGATCGACAGAATTACATAAATATTATCATGTCAGAATTTTAGATCTATATCTAGTTTATATAAGCTTCATATACCTGTCTAGTAGTATTAGTTCTAGGTAGTTGTGCGATAGTTCTGTAAATACTAGTAGACGCTGCTCGGCTAAGGCCTCTGCTGTTAAGGAACCAAATATAAAAGACTGCTCCGTTGGAGATTGGCGGAATTTCTTTACAGCATTTTTCAGAAAAACGTAAAGTCTTAATTACAATATTTTGTTTTACCACCAAATAGGAATTATGAAAAGCTATACTCGTACTTTAATGCGGTTCTAACTTTTGTTATTATTCCAGGTGATATTGGTGATTGTAACGTCAGGATTATCGACTATAATTGTTTTAAAACATTCTATTACGATATTTCAGCATATAGAATCTTATCCTTATGGTGAGGTATGTTTGGATCTTTATTACAATTATTCTGTATTTATATAATAAAGACGAATATTTTGCATAAATTGAATTGACAAAGACGATTTGACAAATTGTTTTTGCATTGAAATTCTTCATTATATATATATAAAAGTAATTGCTTATAAAAAACAAACCACTTTCAGATTATTTTTAAATTTTTACTTTATAAATTAATAAGTTATCTATCTTGTTTTTCAGACAACAAAATTGACAGTGATTTTTTCCATCATACGGTCTCTTAAGTGTGCATTGCTTTTGACTTTTCCTTGTTATATCTCGCACAAAACCAAATATGAAGTAGCTATCATACGCGAAATTACATATGACGCATTGAATAGGATTATTTTAGGTAAGTGTTCTCTATTTATTACTTTTATCCAATTATATGAAAAACACGATTGTTAAAGTTAAATGAATAGAGTAAAATGAAATGAGTAGATATATAGAGGGCAGCGTCCATTGATACAGAGTCCTGCTACACCTGTATATCCTGTCAGTCCAGAAGTTGTAGTTTATTAGTTGAGTGAAACAGTCGTTAAGAGTCGATTTCATCTCCCGCTGATAAGACCTATCAGTTACCATGTTATACATCTCAGTTGTGTGCCAGACAAACATTATCAATAACTATTGAAAGAGTCCCTAAATATACTAGACAGAAACTTAAAAATTGGCTGCTAATATACACCTTATGTCTCTGGATAGGCAACACATAAATGAGTTGCCTGGGCTAGTTCCAGGTAAACTGGTTTATGTTAATGGGCGACATCAACTACTTACCATCAGGTGGAACGTCTGCCAGTTTGCCTATCCAATTAACATTAAAAAAAAATTATTTATATGTGATTTCTTTATGAATGCGCAAATATCAAATAATATTTATGTCGAAAAACATTGATAATTATAAATTTTAAATATTTCACAATAAATAATTAGATAATTAAAGTTAATTTTATAATTTCGTTTCTAAGTGTAATGCAATATTTCATAAATTTCTTTTAGATAAAATCGAACGTCGCAAGATTAAGGCATTTTTCTATTTAGTTTGTGAAAAGGAGTTCGCATTCACTTTATTTGGGGTCGTCAATCTGGATATGTCATTGCCTCTTAGCTATGCAAGCCTTTGCACCACATACCTTATTATTGTTGTACAATTTTCTAAATTTTTCGACTAACATATGTGTTCTATTTATTTCCTATTTTAAGAAACTTAATAAAACGTGTATGTTTTATATTTAATTGAATATATTTTATAGTTACATTTCAGTTGAATATACTTATATGAAGCAAATTTTTTGATTGTCGTTTTATTAGCTCAGCATTATGACGGACATCAAAACATAATGATGTGATGGTTACTTCAGTAACTCTACATACTCGCCGTCGAATGATACTCGGTAGTTAGATCGTGACTCAATGGCGTTTTTTTTTTTATTATTATATTACACACACATTACATTTTATAAGTACACACACACTTTTTTTTTTAATCTTTTGATTGCCATGACTTGGGTTAAAACCTTCTATTTAACTATCTTCTTAAATAAACTTTATTAGGGGGATTGTTTTTTGTTATTATGCAATATAGCGTGGTCTAATAACATATAAATTATTTTATTACACTAAGAAATTTTTCGTCTTATTATAAAACCAAATCATTTGAAATTTTAACAAGTGCCAGCGGCTTAATATGAAGTTTGTTTTTGTGAAGTTGGTAAAATTACCGCTCATCAATCAGTAAACTTTAAGTTTTGTAAAGTATTATAGAATAAAGAGAAAGTTAACCAATTTATAGTTAGTGATAGGTGACTTACCAATATTAATAAATAAATATGTTTAGCATATACACGTGGTTTTCCTAAGGTAGACAACTTAATGGTTGTGTTTTAGGTAATAGCCGACTGATATTCATATATATATTTTTGTAATAAATATATTGTACATATAAATGATACATACACACATACATAAATATATATTACACCCAGACACGCGTGAAAATCGAACCCACAACCCTGCAGCAGAAAGCAGGGTCACTGCCAACTGCGTCAAAAGGTCAGTCAATATTAAATATATGTTACTAAATTTACTTGACGTAAAATAGAGAGTGTCTATGTAACAATACTTCCCTACACCTCTGAGTGCCAACGGTTTCTATGGAAGATGACATGTGACGTCACAAGCGTGATGGCATGGGGTTAACGCTTTGCGTTTTAATTTTTAGATACTTGTTTTTTCGTGCCAAGGATATTGTGAATTGATATGAAAGCAAGTACGTAAATGTTTTATCTTATCTTATCTTATCCTTTAAATTAGTAAATCCGGAAATAAAACAAGTAATCGTATAAATCTTATGCATCGATATGATGATGCACACATCTCTACGACCTATTAAATATATTTAGTTATACATTTATTACTTGACGGGACATCGTGTTGTGAATAGGTTAACATTTAATAGTGATTTTTTTTTCTCTTGTCTACTTTCCATTTTTTTGTTTTGTTTTGTTATGTAATTATATCGGAATAGGTTGCGTATTTTAAACTCTAAATTGCTAACAATTAACATTAATTATTATACAAGGATTTTAATAGTATTTGGGTATTTTAAATGCATAGTTAAATTATTTGACAGTAGAGTTCTTTAATCTGGCTTTTAGAATATAATGAAATTACAAATGTACTGTTAGTAATGAGTGTACTCTGCTTAATTTCACGGTACGTACTTACGTTTACTTTGTCTTAGAATATCGTAAATTATACAATGTAAACAAGTTCACTTAGATCTTGTCTATATTCTGAGACTATAATAACATGAGCTGTAGTTCACAAACGTTTCAGTAGGAAATTGGGAAGTACCTGGAGATAAATACTTTTATTTTTACTATTACTCTTGCCTGTTAATTTTAATTTACAAACGAAAACAAATAAATTATTTTTATACCTATTACGAAAACAATACTTGTAAAAACGGGTCACCGAGTATGAATTAGTTCTCTTATGGTCTATAATATCATCTTACATAATTATAATGCAAAAAAAGTAAAAATTATTTGGTTCCAACGTGCTTTTAAAAAATAAGGAATTTATTGATGATAATTTGGCCATATATAAAACTATCCATTTAAAGATTAAAGTTTGAAAGCAAATGAATATAGGCATTGATTTATATTAACTAAAAATTCAATAAATAATATAGTGGTATAATGAACTATATATGTATATATATAATATTTTATTATCCAATATAAAATACGATAACCTGCCGTACTCGTAAAACTGCAAGACCACTACTAAAGTGAGGTTATAAAATTAATGAACTGTATATATATATCAAAAATTTCATATCGGTTTACGGTTAACCTAGAAGTATTATGATATAATTTCCACCTATTTACCTTTAATATATTAATCGCATTTTGTACAATTCAATATTATGTTGTGCAATAAAGTATGAATAAATATATAAATATAAAACTGAATTTTAAATCAACAAATCCTATAAATTACTCAGATTAGAAAAGGCTTTTTCTATTAGAACAGATCTATTTCAATCGTCAACCTTTCGGGTAAGATGACCATGTTGCGTGTCGGCTTATCTCGGTGTAACAAGAAACGTAATTAATTATTAAATTTTAATTTAAAATAGCCTATTACAAGGTTTATGAAAAAAATACCAAAATTAATATGAAAATGTGTTTATAAAACATAAATTAGTTGAAACAAAATCAAAATGTATGAAATTAATTGTTCCGTTACCGGAATCATTATTAATATCGATCATTAGGGGCCACGATGTTCGCGCAGGTAAGTGCACACGATGGTAACAGTTCACATTCAAAACTGTCATGTGTGACGTACTTGTCATCTGTGGCATGTTGTATCTATGCCAGCCGTCGGCGATCGGACGTTTCCGCGATCCGCCGAATAGAATCGAATCGAACGTGCAACGGTCAACATTTGAAACACCACCGCTCATCGTGCACAAAGAAGCGCCTACATCATCATCATCGCATCGTGTTGGAATTGCTTCCCCCCATCGACGGCTGGATCAACGTGCAGCTGCATACAAGGTACGTCATACATTGTACTTCGTTTGCGCTGCTTGTCGTGAACATCGTGATCTCTGTATGTATGTGACTCCGCCACCGCCCAGGTGCAATTTCCGTACATATTTGTGGTGCCGAAACCCGGGATTCCGGCCTATTTCATAGTTCGATCTAGATATATATGGTATTTTCTGGTGAAATCGTATCAGTAATCGTAAAAACCAAACGTGAAACATAATCGAACATCGAGGTTTTAGTTAGTCCATCGTCACCAAACGGTCCATTTTTGTACCTAGTATCAAGTAATTCTAACAATTATCACTATCAAAAGGGCGTTTCTTCAATTTCATATCGTAAATAAAGGAAATATCTAGTGTAAAATCGTAGGAACAAAATTATGCAATCATAACAATATCGGTGCTTAATTTCTTATCGGCTTACATTTTACATTAAATCTACAATAATTCCTTTAATTTACGTTATTATACATCAAACATAATTATTATTTCGTTTTAAATATCATAGCAAATCCATCTAAATAAAATTTTAACCAGAAACAAAGGAGTACACGCCGCGACACAAGTTACAACAAAATTTGTTCAATTTTCATACAATTCTCAAACGAACTCGTGTCGCTTGCTGTACTTGTTTACATTAATTCTTTAGCATTCCACAGTGTATTCGAGTCAACACATGTAAGTAGTAAGTACCTGGATGACCGAGCTTTGCTCGGTTAAATTATATTTAGATACATTACATACTGATTAAACATAAATAATATTTTCGATCTTACCGACATAATAGTAAAACAATAGGAAATGGTTATTTAAATAAAAAATAAAAGGAGCTCTCAATAATAGTTTTTCTCACAAAAAAGAAACTTGAAAAAAAAAGGAAAAAATTTAGTCTGTAAAAACCGGGATTCGAACTCTGATTTTCTGGCATTGAATCCGCCCGATTCCCATCGGAGCTATTTTAAACTTATTAATGACAGCGAAATTTACCTTCGTATTCTAATGATATTTTTTAATTGTGTAAAAAAAGGGATAAAACGACATTTTCTAAAAATAAATCCTAGCTAGATCGATTTATCGCCCCCGAAACCTCCTGCATACTAAATTTTATGAAAATCGTTGGAGCCGTTTCCGAGATTCAGATTATATATATACAAGAATTGCTCGTTTAAAGATATAAGATTTATTCGAACTTATTTAAAGGCGAAACTAAAGAATATTTCTTTAGGAATTAATTTTTATCTACCTACATATTTCTTTAGAAATTAATTTTTATCTACCTACATATTTCTTTAGGAATTATTTCTTATCTACTTAATATATATTTCTTTAATATTTCGTTAGGATTTATTTATTTATTTTTTCTTTTCGACCTACGTAAACGTTACATTATCGAATTTTCACTATGTCTTATATATTAAATAAACCTTCAACACGTAAAATGAGTGCGATTAAGAAAAGTAAATCAAAATCTATCGATATTGAGTATACAACAAAAGATTTACCTATTTTGCGTAGAAAACGAACTATTGCTTATAATCGTTTGCAAAAGGCGTTGGAACTCGGAAATTTATCATTAACGGATCATTCTCAGCGCGACATGTTTCTATCTTATTATCAAGAAATAAAAGATATTGCAGCAACATTTGAACAGGCGCATCTTATTATTTTACAAATTTTAGAACCTTCGGATTCTGATGACCTTGATGACACTTATGAACGTTTCGATGAGATGTATTATAATGTATTAGCTATCCATCGATCAATAACAAAGGGACAATCGGATAATTCATTACGCGCTTCTTCTAACTCGAATATTCGGTTACCGAAAATCGTACTTCCTCATTTTTCCGGTGACATAAAACGGTGGCCTGAGTATTTTGATACTTTTAATGAATTAATTCATAATTGCGCTTCCTTAAGCGATATCGAAAAGTTTCATTATTTGACTTCATCCTTGAGCGGTGAAGCGTTGTCCGTTGTCAAACCGTTCCCTCTCTCACACGAACATTATGAACATGCATACCAAGCACTCATCGCTCGGTATAAGTGTAAACGCGCCTTAACATTTACATGTTGGAAGGATCTTTTAGCTATTGAGTTTAAATGTACTAACGGAATTGAATTTAGGAAATCGCTTGATTTGTTTGAAGAAAATTTGAGTATTTTGAAAACTGTTGAGTTACCTATTCAACATTGGGATTTTATTTTAGTTTATCACATATTATCGAAACTTGATACAACCGTACGTCGTAGTTTTGAGGAAAAATATTCAGATGTTGACCTACCTACATATAAACAATTAATTGGTTTCCTTCGAAGTAAATGCGAGGCTTTGTTACGCGATACACATTTTGCTGAATTAAAACCGAGTAAACCGGTCATCAAGCCTACTTCATCGACACCTTTTCAAAAACATTTCAACAAAACGCATACCTTGATAGCTTCAGCTGACGTACAACAAAATAGTAAAAATGTTGCCGTATCGAATAAATGCCCGTTTTGCGCGCAGGCGCATACGATCTTATCATGTTCTGAATTTCTTAAAAAACCTGTAGAAGAACGTATTAAAATAACCACCGAGAAGAATTGGTGTTACAACTGTCTTAAGCCATCTCATCAATTAAAAACCTGCAATTCCATTTTCTCGTGCCGTGTTTGCAAGCGTAAGCATCACAGTCTGCTTCACCGTGAAAAGGCTATCGAAAATAATAATACGTCATCGTTAGTGTCAAATTCTAAATCTAATACTGCAGTTTTACTTGCAACTGCGATTGTGCAGGTCAAGGATGCGTCCGGATGTATGCAGTCGTTTCGGGCCTTGTTCGACAGTGGAAGTCAAAACAACTTTATAACCACAGCAGCAGTGAATCGCTTGCGACTGCCGATATCTCCATCCTCTTCTCACATAAGTGGTATAGGTGAAGCACAAACTTCAATCGTAGGGCATGTTCGTTGTCGAATTGGTCATAATGATAAAATTCTATTCAACTTAGATATGCATGTCATTAACTCAATTTGCGGGGACCAACCCATCGCCAAATTGAAAACAACCGAGTGGTCACATATTAAATCACTACCTTTGGCGGATCCAGGATTCGATATTCCTGGTCCAATCGATATTTTATTTACTGCGGATGTATTTACCGAATCGTTACTAAATAAAACAATTAAAGGTGGTCTTAATCAACCCACCGCATTTAATTCTGTCTTTGGGTGGCTATTGCTTGGCAAATCACAGCTAGCTTCATATTCATTGTTAAATGCATCATCGCAAGTTGACAATGAATTAAATTCATTGGTTAAGCAGTTTTGGGAACTAGACTCATTACCACAAGCGTCATCCTTAACTCCAGAAGAATCATTGTGCGAGCACAAATTCAAAACAACTCATACACGAGATGAATCAGGCCGATATATCGTGACGTTGCCATTTAAACATGATGTGGAGCCAACATTTGAAGGTTCTCGTGATGTTGCGTTACGACGATTCAATGCGATCGAACGTAGGCTTTCTCGTGATCCGGAATTGCATCGTCAATACTCTGACTTTATGGAGGAATATCAGCACAGTAATCATATGTCGCTCGTTCCCATAGACGAAATGGGCAAAGGGAAATACTATATTCCTCATCATTGCGTTTTGCGTCCTGATTCCGTAACTACTCGTCTCCGTGTCGTTTTCGACGCCTCAGCTAGGGATTTACGTTCTCGTTCTCTAAACGATTCACAGCTTATCGGTCCAAAATTACAACCCAATATTTTAGAAATTCTATTGCGTTTTAGAGAACATGAAATCGTATTTGTCGCTGACGTTCGCGCTATGTATCGTCAAATCTTAGTTTCACCTGAACACCGCGACTATCAGCGTATTCTTTGGAGATTTTCCCCTACCGACCCACTTCGTGAGTATCGACTAAACACCGTAACATACGGAGTCTCTTCATCCCCTTTTCTTGCTTGTCGTACGGTCAGACAGCTTGCTGAGGATTCGGGTGATATGTTTCCCTTGGCCAAACAAATCGCTCTCTCTGATATATATATTGATGATATTATTACTGGCCGGGCTTCATTGAACGAAGCTCTAGAAGCCAAATCGCAAATTATCGCTCTTTTTGAATCTGGATGTTTTCATCTCCGCAAATGGATGAGTAACGACCCACAACTATTGTCTGATCTACCTCCAGAGGATTGTTTGACTGAATCGATTTCCTTTGACGATTCTGAACCAGCGACTCTAAAAGTTCTTGGATTGAAATGGGATCCTAAATCGGATGCGTTCCTGTTTGAAATCAAACCGACAAATCAATCGTGTACCAAACGATCAATTCTCAGTGAAATCGCACGAATCTTTGATCCTCTGGGATTTTTATCTCCTATTACGATAAAGGCAAAGTGTCTCATCCAGAGATTATGGATCCTTGGCGTCGGGTGGGATCAGACTCCCCCTGAAGAGATTATTGAGAGCTGGGACAATTATCGAGCTAACCTTTCTTGTCTCGCTGATGTCAAAATTCCTCGAAAAATCACCAGTGCAATTGCTACCTCCTACGAACTTCACGGATTTTGTGATAGCTCCGAAATCGCGTATGGGGCAGTTATTTATTTGCGTTTCACGGATACCAATGGAAAGATTCAAGTACGTTTGATTTGTTCAAAGGCTCGTGTAGCACCTTTAAAGCGAATATCATTACCCCGCTTAGAACTTTGCGCTGCAGTCCTTCTGTCAGATCTCTACAGATTCGTGCAGGACACTTATGTTGATCGAATCCCTTTGAGCGCAGCTTATATGTGGTCTGATTCTACAATTGTATTATCGTGGTTAAGGTCTCATTCATCACGCTGGGTTACATTCGTAGCGAATCGGGTGAGCCACATACATGATATAATACCGACTGAATGCTGGCATCACGTGTCCTCGGGAGAGAATCCAGCCGATATCTGTTCCAGAGGACAGTTTCCGAATGAAATCACTCACAACTCCCTTTGGTGGGCGGGGCCGTCCTGGCTATCAAAGGATCGAACTTCGTGGCCAAATTCATTTGAAAGTTTATCTCCAGCTGATGAGGCAGTCGTAAAAGCCGAATCAAAGTTATCATCCACGCTTTTAATTGAGAAGAAATTAACCGAATCTGATCAGAATATTTTCGAAATGTTACTATCTAAATTCTCAACTTTACAAAAATTTTTGAACGTTCTGGCATACATCAATCGCTTTATAAAAAACGCAAAACTTTCTAATCGCACTAATTCTAACCTTTATATCACTAACGTCGAGCGACATAATGCGCTTATGCAAATCGTAAAACATGTTCAACAAATTTCATTCTCTAAGGAAATCTTAAATATTCAAGCTAAAAGGCCGGTCCTTAAACAATTCAAAAAACTTAACCCTTTTTTGGACGCTTGCGGTATTCTTCGTGTTGGAGGCAGAATATCACGGTCAGGGCTTGAATATGAACATAAGCACCCTGCATTATTACCACCTGACCATCCACTAACTATTTTAATTATAGATTTCATTCATCGTACCTACTGCCATACGGGCATAAATACAACCCATTTTTTATTATTACAACAATTTTGGATTATTTCAGCAAAGCGTGTCGTTCGCAATCGTTTATCGAAATGTATTCAATGTTATCGAACAAATCCAAAACCGTTACAGCCTTTTATGAGTGACCTTCCATCCTATCGCGTTAACCAAATAAAGCCTTTCTCAGTGGTAGGTGTAGACTTTGGGGGACCCTTTCGCATTAAACTCGGTTCTCATCGTGGAGCAAAAATCGATAAGGCATATTTATGCTTGTTTGTCTGTCTCGCCACGAAGGCCGTGCATCTCGAAGTAGTTTCTACGTTATCTGCGGAAGGATTTATCGCAGCGCTACGCCGTTTTGTTGGAAGACGCGGTCGGTGTAACGTGATTCATGCTGATTGTGGTACAAATTTCGTTGGTGCTAGAAATCAATTGTCGACTCTTATGGAGAGGGCTTCGGCTGCTGAGAAAATCGATTTCAAATTTAACCCGCCCTCGGCACCTCACTTCGGTGGCATTTGGGAAATCCAGATTAAAGCTGCAAAATCTCACTTATATCGAGTTGTAGGCGATCAAGTACTCACCTTTGAAGAACTGGCTACACTCTTCGTTCAAATCGAGTCAGTTCTGAATTCGCGTCCATTATGTCCCCTCAGTTCCGATCCTAACGATCTGTCTGTACTAACGCCCGGACATTTTCTCACCTTAGAACCATTAACGGCCGTCCCCGATGAAGATCTCACTAATATTAAACTCCATCGGCTTCATCGGTGGCAGCTTTTACAAGCTTTTCATCGGAATTTCTGGTCTAGGTGGAAACATGAGTATCTTAATTCATTAACCGAACGCGCTAAATGGACAAAGGAATCAAAAACGTTATCAATAGGATCGATGGTGATAATTAAAGATGACAATCGTGTGCCACTTCAATGGTCACTAGATAGAGTGGTTGATCTACACTTTGGTGCTGACGGGATAGCTCGAAGTGCTGTTGTTAAAACTTCGCAAAATCACTTGATTCATCGTCCACTTGTGAAGTTATGCCCTCTTCCAATCGAACAATAAGATAAATTTTTTTTTTTATATTAGTTAAGTCATAGGTTAAATATTTTCGTTCTTTCTCCAATATTATCTTTATTTAATTTACTTTATCGTGACAATTGCTCGTTCAACCTTGCTAATATCGTATCGTTCATTTAATTTTACTTTCATCGTATCGAATCAGTTATTTTGTTTCTATTCATTTTTTTTTTTGTTTACCAGAAAATACCATAGGTATTTTGGTGGGCGGGATGTTCCGTTACCGGAATCATTATTAATATCGATCATTAGGGGCCACGATGTTCGCGCAGGTAAGTGCACACGATGGTAACAGTTCACATTCAAAACTGTCATGTGTGACGTACTTGTCATCTGTGGCATGTTGTATCTATGCCAGCCGTCGGCAATCGGACGTTTCCGCGATCCGCCGAATAGAATCGAATCGAACGTGCAACGGTCAACATTTGAAACACCACCGCTCATCGTGCACAAAGAAGCGCCTACATCATCATCATCGCATCGTGTTGGAATTGCTTCCCCCCATCGACGGCTGGATCAACGTGCAGCTGCATACAAGGTACGTCATACATTGTACTTCGTTTGCGCTGCTTGTCGTGAACATCGTGATCTCTGTATGTATGTGACTCCGCCACCGCCCAGGTGCAATTTCCGTACATTAATCGTTTTTGAATGGAGAAATATGAGAAAATAAACTTAGTTTGCAGTATGCCAGCCGTGTGATTCAACGTTGTTAAATTATGTGAGTGTGTATATGTACCTATATAATATTGTTTTTATAGTTTCGGAGCTTAAGATACTTGGTATTATAATTATTAAATACAAAGAAAAACCTTGTCAAGTGTGAGTCGTACTCCCATTTTTTTGTTTCGTATCTAATGTTTAGCGATACAAATTGTTTAATATTGTTTTGAACAATTTGTATTGCTAATTTAAATTGTTGCGTTTACTAAAATATAAAAGATTTAAAAAAGATCTTTTTTATCAAAGCACTATAATGACAACGAAGAAACAAATAAAGCTTGCATTTTAGAAGTACACACAGTTAACGGCTTAAAAAACTTTTTTATTTTTTATTTCTCTTACTCATAGCTTTATTTTTTTTTCTTTGTCGTTATATTGATAATTGAAATACATATTCCGTGAAAAGTTTCAAGTATCTATCTATTATATGTAGTTCCAAAGACATAAAGTATAACCTTGTGATAGAGGTACGGACGGACCGACGACAGCGGAATTTCAGTAAAAATGAGTACAGAATCCAAAACATAATAAGTAACGTAATAATAATAAAATAATTCAATTTTTTATGACATATATTTATTATTCAATTCCCTTATTTTTAGCTGAGAAAAGAAATTGTTTCACAATTACATCTGGTTTCACTTAGTATTCCGGCTCCACTACATTTGTTTGAACATTTCCTTTCCATTACATGGTAAAATAAAATATGAATAAATGTTTCCAACTCGATAAAAGAGTTTGGTAAAGCCACGATGCGGCTTGTAATACAATGTGAGAACTATGAAATTCGTTCAATTGTGAATATGAATACTTTTTTCAAGCCCTACTTTTCAATTTACAAATTTTTAAATCTGAATAATTTTAATGTAAAAGTTTTTATGCAGTTTGAATATGTACTGATTTTTTTTGTTTAATAGCTATTTAAAGATCTGATAGCCTTCAAATAACTTTTTAACGAAATTTAAAAAAAAAACTTTAGATATTTTCGTCATATGCTACATCATACGAACTCATATATAATGAGAAAAGTGTAAAGTTTTTAAGAGAAATGCAGTGTCCATTGTGTCCGTGTCTTTATATGTGATTCTTCAATTTATTCTTAACGGAGTTTCAACATGAAGAAATTAAAACAGATTTCAATATTTGAAAATCTATTTATAAGTCAGTCTATCGACTTACACATGTGTTCTTTGTCGCTCACCTGGCTATATAAAGAGGTACTGTACTGTGGTAGAGTGTATATATGACACGGCGACAATGACCGTCCAAATCCAGGACCAACGAACAAGGGCCATATACCTTCATCGCGGGGTAAGACAGAGTGATTTAATATCCCCGACACTGTTTACCAAAGCGATGGAGGATGTCTTTAATATTTTGAACTGGAGTGGACCAGGAATAAATGTATGTGGTGAATACATCTCACGTCTTCGTTTCGCCGGGAATATCGTCGCCTTTGCGAAGACATTTGAAGAGCTCGGCCGGATGCTAGGCCACCTGAATGAGTCCTCCTGTCTGGTCGGCCTTGGTATAAATTTAGACTAGACGAAAGCTATATTCAATAAACAAGTCATGCCAAAACCTATCGATATATATATAATATCTGTCGATGGTATCTTTCTCGAGGTTGTCAACAAGATTATGTCTACCTAGGCTATACAATCAATCTAGACCGAAACAAATTCGTGAAGGAAGCCGATAGGAGGATTCGGTTGGACTGGGTGACTTGTTTGTTGGTCGGTTGGACTTTTCCGCCAAAAAAAAAGGGTGGCATTTGGTAGGCTTCTTCGAGTTTTCGATTCGAAAATTCCATAATGCTTAAAAGCAAAAGTCTTCGAGCAGTGCGTTCCACCTATGTTGATATATGGTGCCGAGACGTGAACACCAAGTACGGGATTACTACACAAATTTAAAGCCACTCTACGTGCTATAGAACGAGATATGCTTGGAGTCTCTCTCGAGGATAAAATCAGACATGAGATTACCCCTGAGAGAACCAAAGTAATTGACATAACCCATAGAATAGGCAAGTTGAAGTGGTAGGGGACTGGTCACGTATGTTGCAGAACCGATGGCCGCTGGAGTAGACGAGTCCTGGAATGGGGACCGAATATCGGGAAACGCAATGTGAGGTATCCCCCGGCCCGCTGGAACGACGACTTACGCAAGGTCACCGGCGGTGGCTGTATGAGAATTGCGGATAACTGAGATATTTGGCGCGATTTTTGGAGGCCTATGTCCAACAAAGCAAGCAAAGCAAAGCAAAGCGGACAAATATATTTACGAAAAGAAAATTAATTAAAAATCGCTTGAGATATAGATATTGTAGATTGTTGACTTTAATTCTTTTGTGAGAATCTTCGTATAAATTTCTTTGAGACTTGAATCGTTACGTCGAGAATTAGTTTTAACTGTCGCTAAAACTTGAACAACTTCAGTCGTCTTAACGATCTTTTATATAAAGACTTACATATTCCTTTCAAATTATCCAGCAGTATCTTCATTTTAAATTTTGTAAGGTTTCATTATATTATAACTGTCTATTGTAAAACATTTAAAAGTTAAATTATAGTGTGTCACCTAATAGCCTCATGAAAAATCTGAGTAGCATGTAGGGCTGTAGGCTATTACAGTATTGTATAATCTATTAATCTATCCAGGATAATCTAAAACACAAAATGAAAATGTAAACTAAGCCAACCTCTCCAACAGTTCCATGACAAAATCGTTGTTTAACTAGTGTACTTTACTTACCTATAATTATATAAAATCTATTGTTTTCATACAAATTTTACCTTATTTATATAAATGCATTACGTTTTTGCGCTGTTTACGATTTGTATCTTCCATAAATAACTCTCATGTTGTAAGACACAATTGTGAAATATATTATAGAATCAATCTGTCGGGTCTTAATATTTTTATAATCAATTTTAAAAAATACTACGACGGGATGATGTAAACACGTTAATTTTAATTTGTCTAACGCCGAGTTGTACGAAACAAATTTTAAATTTAAGTGTTTATTAAACTAATTTAATCACAAGAATCGTGATTATCTGTTGCACGAAACCTACATCTGATTAAGTTAACAAAAAAATTTAGTTTAATTAAAGACCTATCTAACGGATGATTAATTCCAACAGCTTTAAATTAATCATGGGATCAAATAATTTTAAGATTAATTGCAACTTAAGAAACGGAAAGTTAGCGACAGTTTCGTGCAACTCGCCGTAAAACGATTACATATTGACAACTCTAGAAATATACGAATGTATGTCGTTTTTATTTATAAAACTCATTAAAAAAAGGATTGTAAACGTATTATATTCGTAAGAGGCGACTAAGATCATATTGATGCGAACAACTACAGTCCGGTCGCTCAAAGAATGCGTTTCTGACACCTGTCAATTCGTTATGACTAATGATGTACAATAAATAACATTAATAATATTTAGTAACGTTACTTACTTGGGGGTTACTTACTTTACTTATTATGGGACTTGCCGGCATTCAGAACGTACCAGAATAACCGCTAAAGCCCAGGTGCCCTCATCCAGGGATGTCAGGCAGATAGGTGGTTAAAAACTTGGTACGGAAGAGAAAAACCTGGTACGCCTGTGCTACGGTGCGGTGTTGCCAACATCGGTGTCAAGTGTTCCTCTACAGCAATTTGTAAACCCAAATAGGTAGGGGTGTTCATCGTAACAAATTATCGGACGACGAAAAAAAAAAAAAAAAAAAAAAAAAAAAAAAAAAAAAAAAAAAAAAAAAAAAAAAAAAAAAAAAAACCTCATCCGGCCGTCGGTACCGACGTTTACACCCGAGCAGGCTGAAAAGTTAGTACTGATGACGAAAAACTGGTACGCCTGAGCTGTTGCCAACATTGATATAATATATCGATATATTAAAGGGATGACCTTTTTTTTTTAGGTCATGTGAAATTGACGACCTTTTTGTTTTTTCTTTTAGCTACATACACATTCGACAACCTGTCGTTTCGTCTCATGTAAAGTTAACGACCTTTTTTTTTTACCTATAATATGTAGGACCGACGACCTTTTTTTTAGCTCTAATATGGAATCGACGACCGAATACATATCTTTGTCGGTCCACGGCCAAATCTTGGTATTTTTTGCGTACCAGGATTAATAATCTTGGTACATGGTACGCGACCCTAAAACCTGGTATGTGTACCAAGAAACTGGTACGTCTGACATCCCTGCCCTCATCGTCATTATGGCGCTCCACGGTATCGCTCGCGCATACAACCGTAACGCCCCGACGCGGACGGTTGGCCCGCCTATGCGGACGCGCAAATATACATTTACATCAGCTGAATCAATCGATCAAACATCAAAACATATTCTGTACATTTGTACTTACATAGGTGTGTAGTATTTGTTGGTATACGTAGACTACCTTATACAATCTTAATGTAAATAATATAATATATTTCTATCTTTTTAAAAAATAAAATGTGAAAAGAGTTTATACACAAAGTCGTAAACGGCACGAGAGTGCAATGCTATTATGTAAATAAACGTAAAATACACGCGAAACACGAAATCCTAATTGAGGAAGGAATTTGTATGCAAACAATACATTATGCTTATTTATAAGTTGCCTAGCTGCAACTAACTGAAAGTTAAAACATTGGTGCAGCCACTGTTTTATTCTGAAGTACTAGGAGATATCAGCTTAGTTTACATTTTCGTATTGTAATATTAAATAAATAAATAAACGTCTCACACTCAACGGCCCCCAGTAGGATGTTTGTTTTTCTGTGTCGGGGCTGCGGAAAGACACACAACACACAAGCACAAACGCCAAGACCATGACAAATATCCGTATGGCCTATACAAATATTTGTCGTGTGCGAGAATTGAACCCGCGACCGCTAGCGCATAAGCCAGTTGCTGAGACCACTGCGCCATCGCGTCGTCATTCGTATTTTTTCATCGATAGATTATTGTGTGTTTGTCTACTGTATCTTGGCCTGACATCACGCCAAAATAACTAAATTAATTTAATGAAGCTAGATACACTGGATAGTTAAGTTTTGCTGAAATTCGACACAGTTCCTTTAGGCGAAGAGATTAAAGTAAAATGTGAACTTAAGTCAGATTTTATTCACTTTTTTTTTTTGAAAAGTTATATTTTAGAGATTGTCCGATAAACATAACAAGGTTTTTCGTTTATTAGTTCGGAAATTACAGTAATCATAAACCTCAGGATTAGTTCCAAATAACTTGATACCCGGAACAGAAAACTTTGAACGGACAGTTCATCTTAAGCCGATGTTTATACTTAATTTTATAGGCTTGATGAAAGTGATGGCCAGCGTAAATAAAGCTGGTTGAAGACTTTTTTAAAGAATGATTTATGCTTAATCTGTCCCTTTACACCACTACTGTTTGCATTCCAGTTACCATAAACGCATCTAAATATATTGACTGGATATTGGACTGGAAAAACATACGAATTATTTAAATCACTTTTGTTTCTATGGCTACAAGATGATAATATAAGTCTCTAGGGCCTGCCCTAGAGACTTATATTATTATGGCGAACCTTTATACATTACCGTGCCATTTTTTTGTAATAAGATATTTACTGAGATCATAGGCGTGCTATCAAATAATTTTGAATTTATTATTTATGGGGAAAATAATAAAAATGATAAATTGTGTCAATCAACCCAAAAGTCTTTATCCTGTGTCAAAAAACAATGCCATCGCGACCCCCGTACCGATTTTTAAACCGCGGGCTGTACGTATTCCTAAAAAAAAATTATTTATATGCCCCCCTTTTTTCTTGGTGAATTATAAATTTCGTGATCGGTGACGTGCCCAAAATATTGTGTCATGTGCCATTGGTTCGCCATCCCTGCCCTAGGGACTTAGCTTAAATTTTATGTTATTACAATTGTCACCTTACATTTATTCAGCAAACAAAGTAATTAAAATGTAATTAGAAAGTTCTTCTGTCTGCCTATACGTGACTTAATTGGACTCTCTACGGTCCAAAATTTAAGCGTTCCAGTTGCCTGCACACCTAAACAAACACAGGTGCAACTACTCACCAAATAGACTCTCAAAGTAGAGCTGCACTAAACAGTCGCATGCTTGTTTTAAACCAAATGTTAATATAATCTATGTGTTAAATTGGTATTTGGAGCCCAAAATTTATGTTTAGATAGTTTATGAATTTTCTTCATTTAATAAAAATACAAAAATATCTTAAAATTTGTCACTTCTTATGCTTTTATTAGCCATAATAAAACAGTTTGCGATAACTATGCTGTCGTCACGTAATTGATAACCGCTGTACCCATACGTAGCTGTACGTACAGACATTATTGCATAATGTATTTATTCTTATAGCATAAAGTATTTCATGTTTATTCTCCCCTTCCCACACTTCTTACGTTAGTCCTTTGCCCAAAGGCTGCCTGGAAGAAATAGCTGTGTAAGCGATAAAGCTACATGTTGCAACAGACGCAACTTAGTTATTATATACACATTTTTACACAGAAAGTATATATAAATAAACAAATAAATATTTCTCTTCAAACATTTGTTAATTGCCACACTCAGCATCAAAACTAAGTAATAATAACAAGAACTAATATTTAAGTTGTCTATATAGAAGTTTAACTTCATTTTTTTTAAAGATTATCCTATAAATGTATATAATACTTCTATGTGTTTTTCATTAACGGATTTTTTTTATGTTTGTTGGATAGGCAAACTGGCAGATGTGCCACCTGATGGTAAGTGGTCGACGTCGCCCATGAACATAAACTAGTTTACCTGGAACTAGCCCAGCCAACTCATTTATGTGTTGCCTATCCTGAGACATATGATGTTAAGCCTCGGTGCCAGTAATTACACTGCCTGTCTTGCCCTTCTTTCCGAAACACAGCAAAGCTGTTTCACGGAAGAAACAAGCAAGATGGAAGAAGCAAGACTTTTTTTTCAATTTTAGTTCATCCATAACCTACAGTATTAGGACCAAACTTAAAACTGGCATACCTACATAACTTAATATGGTATCGTAAAATGTCCTTCGCTAAGTTTACTTTATTTAAAAAAATACATATTGACTAGAATTTATGATTATCGGCAAGGGTGTAGATACCTTAAATTCTTTACACGAAACATATTATATATATATAATATGTTCAATCAATATTTTTTTAATATATACTACCTATATTTGGTTTTGAAAGCAATGTGATATGCAATATGTGATGTTATAGCACGAGTATATTAAGATCGGGCCAAGATGGAATGTAATAACAGAGACAGCGACGGTTGCGAGAATATAATTTCAACAATTTCAAATTGTGAAATACTTTCACGGGCAATTCGCCTGATATATTACGACTGTGAAAAAAAATTACAAATTATCATAGAGCCCTTGTTCAGATGTATTCTAACGTGCGATATATTTCTATAATTGGATTATCGATACTTTTTTGTTAAGAACACGATTACTGTTAATTGCGTTAAGAATTTCCAAACACCAATACGATTTTTTACTTACGACTTAGATCCCACTTTATACAAATCATAAATAAAATAATGTGCTAATAAAACTGTTATAATTCCAACAAACCTGTAAATGTTCCATACAATATTTCAAAATATATTAAAATATACAGGATTTCCCACGGTGATTAGTTCCTTAGCCGAGCAAGATTATAATTTGTAAAACAAATTAAGTAGTTTTAAATTTAGCCATCCTAGATCGGATTTCAAGCCGAGATTTTTTGGTTAAGACCTTAATGTAGTACTAGCTTTTACCCGCGGCTTCACCCGTGTTATCACTACGAAAAAATATCCTATGTTACTTCTAATACCTCCAAGAATATGTGTACAAAGTTTCATGATGATCGGTTAAGTAGTTTTCGCGTGAAAGCGTAACAAACAAACTTACTTTCGCATTTATAATATTAGTATGATTCACTAAACCACCTTAGCTTATTATAGCTATACAAGATTTTTATATTTAACTAAGTACGTCTTAAAAGTATATTAATTAAAAGATAACCTTATTTAAAAGTTTTATTTGACTCACTTTGATTCAATAGAGAAGAAAATTATTATCTTCATTATTTAATCAAATTAAATTCGTTTCACGTTTAATCGTTTGTAGTTCTTCCTTACTTTGGTAACAAATAATTCCATGGTAACATTCAGAATCAGGGTATGAAATTTTTAATTACAATTCGTGTTGGATTATTTTTTATAAAGATATTTTGATATAAATTTTTCAATAGTCAAAATTTCTAAGCAAATCTTTTTTTTTTTTTTACTTTTTAATACTGGTTGAAAACCACCAGCAAGGAAACAACAGTTACACATTCAAAGTTCGTTAATCATAAGATTTACCTACCCTTTTAAATGATCAAACTTATAATAAACTTATAAACTTTCAATGTTTAATACTAACATAGAAATTCACATAATATTTTGTATAAACTGTTGTAATATTTAAGATAGTGTGAAGGTTTTTAGTTGTAATAAATCGATTGAGATAATTGTCACCTTGGGAATAATTTGTTGCAAACTACACAATAGAAAGACACATTACAGTTTCAAGCTTAGCTCGGTTAGCCATTAATAATATTAATAATAGCATCACGAAGTACTCATATAAATATTTATTTATATGTGTGTATTAATTTTTTTTATTATATTGAGACAATTTTGGAATTGTCTCAATATAATAAAAAAAAAAAAAATAGATAAAGAGTATTATTCGGTGCAGGATTGCTTAGTTGATAAAGATGTATATACATACTTAGTGGCGCTGTATTTCATGCAAGATATGGTATAACTAATTTTGTACTAAAACATAGTTTATATATTATTTTCAAAAGAGTAACTGCGGAGTTTCTTGCCGATTCTTCTCTGCACAATCTACATTCCGTATCGGTGGTGGCTTTTACAAAAGTAATAATCACTTCAAAGTGTTAATTTGTAAAATGACGATTCGAAGATGCTCGTGGGGCCTATTTGAATAAAGTTGTTTTTGGTTTTAATTTTGAATATGTTTCTATATCGTTTTAATTATGAATATATTATACCAGATGTCTATCAAGTTTTACCTGCGTTTTAATAAGTTACAAACTTTGGTTTATATTTTTTTATGGTTTTTGCCCAGATTCTTTGTATCATAGTGTAATATTTTAAAGCCCCTTTTAAAGCTTTTTTAAAACCTTCCTTGATCAAAGGGTTGTTTGGAAAAAAAATTGTCTTTTTCCTTCTAATTGTTGTATTTCTTAAATTTATCACGCTCAAATAAAACAAACTTTTCTCAGCTTTTTTATTTTATTATTTATAATCATCCGGTAAAAGTAAAAAATGTATTATTTTGATAGTTTTTCTTGCTAAACCTTAACATTAGGTCAGTAAACGGGTTTGGGACTAATCGTATTTCACTTCAGGTATTTATTTTTTAAATACTGCTTACTTATCGCTACATTAAAAGACATATAGTTTGTGGACGAGTCGAGTAAGTCTACTGAACTACAGGATAGAACACAAGATATAATATTGTTGAATTCCGGAGTAGTAGTTCTTAATTTATAAATCATTATAAAATTATCTTCAAGTTAGATGATAATGAAAAACATCTTATGAATTTCTACAAATCTTAAGAGAAATTTATGATATAGACACCAATCCACAGTAGAGTCCAGGATAGCGAATTGAGATCTAAACTTTTTTCTTAATATATGAACCTATGTCCAGCAATTAACATTTACAGGCAATTATTATTGCAGCACAATAATAATTGCCTGTAATGTGATAATATAATGTTGGTGTATGCTTGATTATGTTTACAAACCTAGGCTGAATAATGAAGATCTGAAAATAAGAAATAAATTACGAAATATAACTTTAGAATCTACTTTTAAAAGTAATCGACTAATCGTATTATGTTTATTACATTAATCCATTTTCATTTACATTTTACGAGGACGACACGCTGTCAGGAACAGGCATGTTGCAAAAAAAATTAAGCAGGCGTGACGTAGTCAACAATTTACATCTAAAATTAATTAAGAAGAAATTAGACAGAATTTAAAGATATTGATAAAAAAAATGATGGCCAGTCACTACAGTCTCTAAGTATTCAGGATGTGCTGCATCAAAAGAGAAACTAGAGAGTTTTTTCGTTCTCGTCACTCAAAACAATCATCTCAAATAATTAAAATAATACTAGTTATTTAACGTACTTCCCTTCCTTTGTACTTTTATACTCGATTAATTAAGAGATAGAACCATCTTAATTATATAGTAAAATATATTAATAGTAGTCGTAGATATAGAAATTAAGTTAGTAACTCAACAATCATCCAATCATATTTTGGTATTTTCAATTAATACGAACTAAGTTTAAAATGATGATGATGAAGTTTAATTTTTTTATAAAAATAAGAAAAAGCGGCTAAGTGCGAGTCGGACTCGCCCATGAAGGGTTCCGTAGCAGCAAGTAAAATTATATAAAAGTTCTTGGTTTTTTTTTTAAATATATTTTAGTTGATTTAATGAAAGGTAAATTGCGGTTTTCGATTTATGACGTATTAAAAAAAAACTACTAACTAGATCTCGTTCAAACCAATTTTCAGTGGAAGTTTGCATGGTAATGTACATTTTATATGTTTTTAGTTTTATTATTCTCTTATTTAAAAGTTACAGGAGAGGGGGACACATTTTACCACTTTGGAAGTGTCTCAATATAGATATACTGCGTCAATATAATTTTTGAAGACCTATCCATAGATACCCCACACGTATGGATTCGATGAAATAAAAATTTTTGAGTTTCAGTTCTAAGTATGGGGAACCCCCAAATTTTTTTTTCTATTTTTGTGTGAAAATCCTAATGCAGTTTACAGAATACATCTACATACCAAGTTTCAACAGTATAGTTCTTACAGTTTCGGAAAAAAAGTGGCTTTGACATACGGACGGACAGACAGACAGACATGACAAATTCATAAGGGTTCCGTTTTTGCCATTTGGCTACGGAACCCTAATATTACTGAAAAGTATTGGCTTAATTAGATTTTATAATAGTGGAATTTAAAAAAAGATAAATATCTGTTGATCACAATGAACCCTTCTCTATTTTATTCTTTGTGCATCGGTTGTTTTAATATAATTTAATTGTGCCTAAACCGGATAACCAACTACAAAGTTATTTGTAGTAAAAGAACGACTATTAGTTGACACATAACGTTGTACGAGTAGTGAGGAAACAATCAGTATTGTCCTATTTTCTTACGTTTTTGTTTCGAATTTGTATGGTGCCAATTTAATACATCTTTATTTCCCATCCAATAAATACAAAAAAACATCAAATTTTGAATACCTTGTATAAATAACTCTTATATTGCTGTTACATGCATTGATTTACAGTGTAAGTGACGGTAATCTCAAAAATCACTTTAACATATTATGAAATATACTGAGTAATTAAGATAATTTAAAATAATAAATTACATTTACTAATATAACATCAACTAAAATAGTCACTTTTACCATATGGTTATCAGAACGCAGTCATTAAAATCATTAACACAAAGCTAGTTAAAGGAAATATATATTTAGAATTTTCATCTGTTGAATTTGTTTCACAATAATTTGTTTAAAAATAACTTTTTACATATTTATTTAAACGTAGAAGCCATTGATTTAGTTATAAAATATTCCATTTAAAAACACGCTTGAAATCTTCAACGTCAACCCTATGTCACAATTCAATTATAACTAAGAGTGACATTTATGTCGGAAAATACTTAGAAAGCCGTTAAAAGAATAAACATAAATTGAATAGATTTAAAAAATGAGAAAATGTGTATTTTAAAATTGAATTTTACTATTTTACGGCATATGTAAGCATGTATTATATGTACTAGCTGCTGCCCGCGACGTCGTCTGCGTGAACGCTATACAGCACCAAAAATACCTACGATTATACCTTTTAATATAACATTCATTTACCCGTTTCTTCTTTACATTTCATATCTACAGAAAGTGCAGTAACAAAGGGAGACTGTCTCTTGTAAAATTGACCTTCAAAAAGTGCTTATTTTTAGCCTGCTTTGAATAAATGACTTTATGGTGATTCTGCTGAATTAAGTCATAAGTTGTGACTGAAGCAGATGGAGAAAATAATGAATAAGGAATACAGAATAGGGTAAAAATACATATTTATAGGACTTCTCTATAAACAACATTAGTAGTTTGGCTCTCCGCAGCCAAAATGTAACGAGAGTCAGGACTGGTGACGCGGGAGCAAGCGACGTACAGCTGCCCGTGTGAGAAGCAGCTCGTCCTGAGGTCGACACCAGCTACTCTCAGTGTCTGCTCCTGCGACTTATTGATGGTCATCGCGAAGCAAACACTCACGGGGAACTGTACGCGCTTGAACTGGAACGGGAAGTTATGAGGTATGAGGGGAATGCGTGGTAGAAATACTGCTTCGCCGACGCCACAACCCGTAAGAATTTCCGCCTCAATGGTGTGTCTGTGGAGCGAGATGACTTTAAGGCGGGTCCAGTCAAACAACTTCGGAGGAAATAGGTTCCGAAGAAGCATAAGCATTTCTTATCTTTATGATATATATGGCATGCTCAATTTTCCTCTTTCTTCGTTATTTAGCTCAAATTGCTTACAGCAATAGCGTGCTGTTTTCGAGTTTAAATTTTGTTTTAAAACTATGTAGTTCTTTTTAGTTCTGTTTGTTATTACATACAGAAAAACTCGATGAATTTTATAAGACATAGATGAAGCGGCTTAAAACTTATATAAACACATTTTTTTAAATTGTCTTGCTCATCATTGAAACGAATTAACGATATAATTTTTATTAAAATGCACAACTCCATCTATGACTTTTAAAAACCTCGCCAACATGATCAAATTTAAATTATTTATATCCGAAAAGGGTTTACATGTAATTCGACTTGATGTTTTTGAAATCTCATAGATGGCGCTGCTCTAAAATTGTCACGATACTACTTATATTCATTTCTTAAATTACATTCATTATTACATTCATTATGCTTATCAGCATAAGTTACTTATATTTCGTGATTTTTATAGTGTGAAGATAGCTTATAGCATGGTTATTAACATAATAACAACATTTAAATACGCGTCTTTAGATTACACGTTGTTACAGAATGCGTTGAAGAAATAAAGGTTCACTGCTCGTTCCCCGTGGATGATAGCGTGATAATATGTAGCCTATATGTTGACCCGACTTCTTAATAATATTCGTGCCAAATTTTAAGTAAATCCATGCAGTACTTTTGAGTTTATCCCGGACATACATTGCATTTCCTACCATTTTGTTATACGTATAGATAAGTAGAATGTTTCACCGATTTGAAAAAAACTTCTTTATTTCAATAAGTTTTCTATTATTAATAGGCGATAAAATATCTCCCACCGACACATTAAGAAAATAATAAAAAATCTGACAACAGTGGAAATATAATGTGATTAAAACTACGGTGAACCTTTATACTCGAATGTAAACAGACAATGATAGCTGAGTCATAGTCGTAGTAAGTATAGATAAAGATCTGGTGATCTAGGAATATGTCAATTGTCTGTAACACGATAAAACGACGAGTAACTTCAGCGGATATATCTTTAGTTTTATTGCTAACTTTACTGTGGTCATAAAGGAACTGAGGTGTTTCACAAATTAACAGACATACGAAAGCTATATTGCTTTCTCTTAGCATATAGAAAGGTTAAGTATTTTGAATTCATTCGCAATAAAACATATATTTGAATACATATAAAATTTACGTCTTTTCGTATACGTGCGGTTTCACGAATGTTATATTTCGTTAATATTTTTTAATATATTTTTAATTGACATCTTTGAACGCTCTTATATTAGAAATTATTAATCCGGTTAAAAACCTGTATTATTTATTAGTTATATGATTTATTTGATATTTCATATGATTTATTTGATGTGTAGTTAAAATGTTAAACTATCACTGCCGAAATATATTATGGACAGCGGACAAAAATGTATGAGATTTTTTATTAGAAATATACAGATTTAGTTAACATAAGACAAGTGCTCTTGGTAAGCAAACGTACATACAAACACATTACCATTCTCTACATCCCTTAGGAACTTAGTTTTTTGTCAGATAAAATATTTTAATATTACCTATATTAGATGACCTTGGATTATTTGTCACTATTTTAAAAAATCGCTTATATTAAAGTCAACAAAACTCATACTCTTTGTTTTGCATTTGAGTTAAACTATATAAGGTGTCTAAGACGATTCTTTTTTTTTTTTTTTTTCGCAGGGGAATCCATTTACGGATGATATCTAGGATGCCCGGGTCGGCAGTCCTAGACCTATATCGGACTCGGCACTTTGGGAGTGCAATACCGTACTAAACCCCTGCGGGAGCCTTCAGCCGCTTTAATTGGAGGGTCCCGGATCTGCAGGCAACAGGATCCCTCCAGCGACAGGCTGGCCTCGGCGAAAAGGCCAGACTTCTCCTCCATGGGGACTGTCCGGCTCACCTCTGAACAGTCCCGACGCTGCCGTATCTAGTAGGACCGGGTTCCCATCCGGCCCGATACGGGCACAGGGGCGTTACTGGAGGCGCATTAAGTAGCGCCTCCTACGCACCCCCATTCGTCGCCCGCGGATGGAGGCCACGTCGGCGGCCTCCTTCTGGGACATTACTATCTCGCAGAAGGAGACCATCGCCTTCCAGGACTCGTCGTAGCCGAGCATCGCGGTAATGATGCTCGGGAGCGACAAGTCCCCTCCGAGGACCGACGTCAGACCTTGACGCAGCACCGCCCATCTCGGGCACACCTCTCTAAGACGATTCATGGTTGACTTACGTTTGATTTGACTTACTTGTGTTAACCCTGGAATTATTAATGAGCTCTTAAATTAAAAAGCGTTATGAGTTATGACGATATTAGGGTTACTCCAGAAAACCAAAAACGACATATAGTTATCATTGTCGTAAAATAAAAAGTGATCTAATATAAAGATTCACTTATGACTTCTAGATTGGCTGTGAACTTATATCATTTATTTTCTTCTCCTTCAGGACTTTAAAGATTATAATTTATGCAACTTTATTTTCAAATAAGTTTGAAAAGGGATCGACACAATATGATACACATATAATAAAAATCAATGTTATTTCAGTGCAATGAAAAGGGACTAAAGTCAATATAAAATAGGCTTTGTTTTTAGATTCAGGATAATTTAATGAACCAGTTGAATATGGAAATTTGGCCTTTTTATCGTATTGTATGTCCTAATTAAAATAACTTTAAATTTAAACTTAAAAAAGAGTTGTGTTTGATATTAATAATAATAAATATTTATTTTTGATTGATTTTGTTTTATCAAATTTCATTTATTTTTGCGATATTGTTTACTTATAATGTTTCTCCATTTAAAATATAATTCATATATTATCTTATTACTTTAAACATATTCGTGATGATTACTATATATATTATTACTGTATTCGCTCAAAATGGATGTTACATGCGATCTTTTAAACTATAAAATAATATTAATCAATAACTTTATCGTCGATGCTATAGTGTTTATAATACTTGATTTTTTTTCTTTCTAATATGTGTACCCAAGTTATAACCAAATTTATTTTAAACAAATCTTGTAATTTAGGCTTTTATTCCGCTCAAAAATATGTGTACATAATCTTAAATATTAACTTATTAAGTTTAAGCTCATAAATTTCGAATCATAATTAATTTTTCAGGAAATTTCCAAGACACTCATAGACTTATATAATACCGATAACACAAACCAAAGCCATTGTCTCGCGGAACTGATTTCTTGCGATTGCGAGTGAAACAAAGAGAGGGTAAAATATAATTATCGCTTAACACAAGTGCTTCCCTTATTCCTTAATTAACGTGATTTTGTAATATGCTTGAAATATGTCTATCTTTTAGTTCCTGAATTTAGGAAGAATAGTACATAAATAATTCGTTTAACTTGTTTATAGATAATGCTTAAAAGTATCAAGATATATTTTTTCGTTTATTTTTAATTATGATACAGATATTAAAATTTAATCATTATACTCGTAGTTAAATAAATGTTCCAAATATCTTTAAAAGTAACAAAGGAAGTACAGTACTTTTTTTCTATTCTTTTAATTTTCATTTTATCACGCTTAGCAAATAATAGAACGACTATTTTAGTATATCTTTGACAAAAGTTTAATTAGTACCTACGATCGAGTGTTCAATTTTCGCTCAAAGCGGCTATTTGTATTGTTATAAATATTTCGCACACTTATTAATAAATCGAAATAAGTCATAAAAACACTTTTGTGCAAAATCTCTGTCAAAGTTTTGAGCCTCTACCTTGTTGCAGATATTCTATCGTCTCTGTGATCCATTAAATCGGACATTTTGCTCCAGCTGAGTTAGTTCATTTTATTAGTAAAAGTAGAAATCAACAAATTTTGACTTATTTCGGTTTATTAATAAGAGCGCCATTTGTATCTTGTCTTGATAATTATTATCATTGTATTTCACAGGCACAAGCTTTCAGATAGCACGTAAAACTGTCAATCCTCTTTGTTATCATAAACGCTTGATAAATATTATTACTCTTGAAAAGTAAATTATTCGCCAACCTGCAGGAGAACAGCATCAAAGGACGACGTTATTTGCATCATTGTTTCATCTCTTCCATCATTTCAACCTACACTTATACTGAAAGTGTTACTGGATTAATATAATGTATTTAACAAACGAATTACTACTTACTATAATCAACAAACTTTCAAGGTTGTCTTGTTTAAGTTTTAGTTAGTGATCTAAATCTAATTACATTGTTTTCAATATTAAGTACTCTGAACTTATAGTAAAAGCCGATTTTATATTATAGAAGAAAAAGGAATGATAAAAAAAAAGCAGTAAAGCCGTTCTAGAAATACAAAAATTAAAGTAAAAAACTGCTCGTACCTATTTTATTACCCGACTGCGACAGAAGAAGGGTTATGTTTTTCGAGTGTATGTATGTATGTATGTATGTCCATTTCTTTGGCACGCCCTACAGCCCAAACGGTTTTTGACATATGAGGTGTCGTTGGATTTGTCTAAATTGTAGTAGTGATATAGGCTATATAAATTTTCAAAATGGCGCCCGCAAATGGCGGAATGAGGGGGGTACTTGAATTTTTTTTTTCTTACTGTAGCAATATGGGTATCAAATGAAAGCTAGTAAATTGTTTTATTCTTTTTAGTTTATAATAATAGTATTTTACGCAGTCGGGTTATTTGATTTTTTTAATTATTTATGACAAAATATTCATTCAGTGGTAATATTCACTAAGTTGTAAGGTTTCCATTAGTTTTCATCTTCTGTCCGCTATACAACATCTTCGATCGATTTAAATCCATTAATAAAGTGAAATCGATATGTACAAAAGTCTCAAAATTCTTTGTAGTGGGCAATATTTTAAACAGAACGGATTAAAGAATACAAAAAACTACTAAAGTGTATTTTTAGTAGTTAGTATTATTAATTTATTAACGAATGAATAAGGAAAATATGGAACCCTGACAAGAACTGTACTGAACAGTTATAGATAAGTTATATATGGGTCATTCCATGTCAAATCGACAAATTTTTTACCTAACCCCCTTTGATTTCGCTGAAAATTTTCTATCTTTTTCTACCCCCCGAAAGTTGTTTTTCAGAATTTTTTCAAATTTTTTTTCCCGACTCAAAAAATGTTATGAATTTTTGAAAAAAACCGCTCTTTTATTTTTAAATTGCCAGAACTTTTTCAAAAATTGACCGTTTGGGAACTTTTTTTTTCAAAATTTTTGTTTTTAAATGTAGTTTTCGAAAAAAAATATGAAAAAATTCTCAGAATCCCAGATATATGAAATATTTTAGTTTTTTTGAAAAAACCTTAATTTTCTCAAAGTCCGACCGTTTTTATTTTTTTTATTTTTTGCTTTAAAAATACTTCAACTAATTCTGCAATGATCCCCGTTAATCAAAAGATGTGACGACAATCGCTTCCAATTTTTTTTCTTGATTATAAAAAAAAATTGTTGAATTTTTGCTGATTTTATATAACTTTGTTATGAATTTTTTTTTTTTATTTCCTCGTGAAACCTCAAAAGTTGAAAAATAAAATTTTATTGGAGAATTTCAAGTGATTATCGTCCAAGAAATTGTTATTTTTTTCAAAAAAGTAAAAAAAAGGACTTTTCATACTAGGTAATAATAAAATAATAGGTACTTTATTTAGCAATAGTAAGTCTACGTGACACGATGAACACAACGGCAATGTAATTATTCTGAAAACATAACCTCCATATTATTTAAATGAAATGTAGATGATATCTTATTTACCGACAATCGATAGCTCTTAAATTATCACATTTTATCAACTGGAGGCAACTTTAAACCCATTGTATTTTTGAAGTTGTCATATTTCAGTACCAAAAAAAAAACGTCCATAAGAGTAAAAAAAATAACGTCAATGAGAGATTTTTTTTTTTTAAAAAATAACAATTTCTTGGATGATAATCACTTGAAATTCTCCAATAAAATTTTATTTTTCAACTTTTGAGGTTTCACGAGGAAATAAAAAAAATTTCATATCAAGTTATATAAAATCAGCAAAAATTCAACAATTTTTTTTTATAACCAAGAAAAAAAATTAGGAGCGATTGTCGTCACATCTTTTTATTAACGGGGATCATTGTAGAATTAGTTGAAGTATTTTTAGAGCAAAAAATAAAAAAAATAAAAACGGTCGGACTTTGAGAAAATTATTTTTTATTTTATTTTGAAAATTATTATTTATAATTATTTTTTATTTTTAAATTTATTTTTATATTTTTCAAAAAAACTAAAATATTTCATATATCTGGGATTCTGAAAATTTTTTCATATTTTTTTTCGAAAACTACATTTAAAAACAAAAATTTTGAAAAAAAAAGTTCCCAAACGGTCAAATTTTGAAAAAGTTCTGGCAATTTAAAAATAAAAGAGCGGTTTTTTTCAAAATTCATAACTTTTTTTGAGTCGGGAAAAAAAATTTGGTAAAATTCTGAAAAATAACTTTCGGGGGGTAGAAAAAGATAGAAAATTTTCAGCGAAATCAAAGGGGGGTCAGGTAAAAAATTTGTCGATTTGACATGGAATGACCCATATATATTAGAAAAGTTATCTTCTCCATATAGGAGAATGGTTGGAACTTAATGCACCACACTGCTCCGCTGTGGGTTGGCGGATATTTTTCCTACCATGAGTAACGATCGCTGTCAAGAGTCTATGATAACCACCAGTCCGATTAAACGATATTTTTTTTTTTTTTGAAAAACTGTTTCAATTTAAATTTGGTAGCATTTGAGTCTCTTTTGATTTATTTTTTTTTTTTTGTATGAAAACACATGTGTGAGACATCTGAAATATACCTACCAGTCCGATTTAAAGATATTTATTTTTTTAGAAAATCTGCTTTTGAAAGATAATTTCTTACGAGTTGTAGCGCAATCATACTCATGAAAAGGGGTTTCTTACTAAAAAAAATTATAATTGAATTGGTATAATTTATACTAAAAGTTATTTTAGACAAAAAAAAAGTTTTTTTTTGTTATAATAATATAGATATCTATTTACTTCTAAGGGAAATATCTTAATACAGCAGACAAAGAGTTTTATTTACAGCATTACAGTTTTATTTTTTTCTTAAGGCTATGTACGCTGGGTGTCACTCAAGATAATACCTACTTAAAGTATACTGTAGCGGGTGGCATCTAAAATTGTATTAGGGTTTACAAAGAAAATGTATGTAATTTTTCTCTGCTTATCACTCATGATTTATTATTGCATTTGTTTTGGAATACGAGATATGTAAAAATTATGAAAATATTTTTTTTATATTTTCTATTGGAAACAACAAGTACCTAACTTAGCGTAATAGCTTTATTTTTTACTATCATACTAGTCAAAGGCTGTATCTATGTCACATTTCTCAGAATGTCGATATGGACAAGTTTTGTGACGCTATTTTCCTTATAATTTTTACGTTGATATAAACTTTTAGGCATATATTTCACATACAGAATATTAATAGTATTTATTTTTTATAAGACCGGCTGTCGGATTAACACGTTCAAAAACTATTTAATTTTATTTTAATCAGTTAAAATACAGTACCTGGATGACCGAGCTTTGCTCGGTTAAATTATATTTAGATACATTACATACTGATGTAATAAATAATATTTTCGATCTTACCGACATAATAGTAAAATAATAGGAATTAGTTATTTAAATAAAAAATAAAAATAGCTTTCAATTCAAAAGAATAAAAAAGGAAAAAAAATGGTTTGGTTTGGAACCCAGGTTTTCTCATTTCAATTCCGCGTGATTCCTATCCGAGCTATTAGAAGCTTGTCAATGATAGCGAAATTTATCTTCGTATTCTAATGATATTTTTTAATTGTGTAAAAAAAGGGATATAACAACATTTTCTAAAAGTAAATCCTAGCTAGATCGATTTATCGCCCCCGAAACCCCCTGTATACTAAATTTCATGAAAATCGTTGGAGCCGTTTCCGAGATTCAGATTATATATATACAAGAATTGCTCGTTTAAAGATATAAGAGTACCCGGATGACCGAGCTTTGCTCGGTTAAATTATATTTAGATACATTACATATTGATAAAACATAAATAATATTTTCGATCTTTCCGACATAAAAGTAAAATAATAGGAACTGGTTATTAAAATAAAAAATAAAAAGAGCTCTTAATTAAAAAAAAAAAAAAATGAAAAAAAGATTGGTCTGTAGAATCCTGGATTCGAACTCAGGTTTTCTGGTTTCGAATCCGCCCGATTCCTATCCGAGCTAATAGAAGCTTGTCAATGACAGCGAAATTTACCTTCGTATTCTAATGGTATTTTTTAATTGCGTAAAAAAAGGGATAAAACAACATTTTCTGAAAATAAATCCTAGCTAGATCGATTTATCGCCCCTGAAACCCCCTGCATACTAAATTTCATGAAAATCGTTGGAGCCGTTTCCGAGATTCCGATTATATATATATATATATATATATACAAGAATTGCTCGTTTATTTAAAGATATAAGATAATACTAATGAAAAATTGTATGTAAATTATGCCCACGAATCAAAGAGACTATATAGCAAAAGCATGAAATCGAAAATTTGAAATTCCAAAACGCTCAGACTCTCTCTCGATTTTATTCTCGATTCTAGATTTTAATTAATCCACAAAGAAACGCGATCCAAAGCTCAACAGTGACTACAAAATATATAACCGCGAATTTCCTCTGAATCCAGTTATTACATCAAAATAATATTTCCGAGGAAGTCATAAATGAAACTAATCAAATGTTTATATTTATGTATTTTTTCTTTCTTTTACTTTTTTTAAATATCGTGTTTTGTTGTATTTATATTGCAGTGGTTACAGTTTAATTGTATGTCTTGCTGTTGAATTGTCATTTGTCATTGTTGTTCAAATTCACAATCATATTCAATTCTTATTTTTATGGCTTTTAATTGTGCCAGACTAGCACAGTTTACTTTACCAAAATCGAGATTAGATATAATATTGTTTTTTACTATACGTCATGTGCAGTTATACAATCCCGCATATGATAAATGTGTTATTCATACAGATGTTTGAAGGGATTCGGACGCTTGTGTTTATATTGATTCCCGTCATCGACACAGGATTTCTTTTTACTGGAGGCCGTTGAGTTTGAAGCATTATTGTCATTTATCACTAGCTAGGCTGGCACTAGCCCGCGGTGGTACCCACACATAAATTTTACTTTACCCACAGATCTACTAGTAATACGGTACGATAGTAACTATCCCCTATTCAGAAGGCATCATCTATTATGATAGTTTTTACTTTAATAAATCGCTATCCGACATTTTGATGTCCTTTTTTTCGTGATTTTTCTTTAATAGAGGACATCGTTGATAGTGTGAAGCGATTTAGATACAAATAAACTTTATGACTTCGTGCTAATTTTTTAACCCACATGTAATACTTTAGCAGCTATGCGTATTCAAACAAACAAACAGACATATAAACAGACAAACATTTCTAAAAATGATAGAAATGTAACGAGTACACTCATTCATTTCAATAATTTTTTAGTATTTTTATTAGTTTTTTTGGCCGTGCGGTGACCGGCAGAGAGGAATAGCCCCAACAAGAAAGAGTTCTTGCCGAGATGTCGTAAAAGGCAATAGTGGTGCGAACAAGTTTACACCAACCGGGATGATGATGGGCAGCACCGTTACCATATCCTGCCACAAAACACTGCGCTCGCCAACCCGCCCACCAAACGCAGCGAGTATTGGCAATCACACCCCGATATAATAAGGGAGGCCCACGTTCAGCAGTGGACATACAACGGCTGATGTGGTGGTGGATTTTTTAATTCTACCCTCAGAAGTTTAAAAACATTGACATCAGCAGGCAAAATCAATCATTATTTGATGATTCAATATAGCTTAAGCGGTAACTGTCGAATGACGATGAATATCAAATCGGGTTAAATGTCATAATATATGTATATTATTTTATAAATTTTATTACTCTTCAGACACGAGTTATTTTACCAAGTCAAGATTTTATTAAAAGTTTCTAACCAAATATTAAATTTCAAAAAAATAATATTACGTTTTATACAAAATTATGAACAGTAGAAAGTAAAAAATCAAGACCTTACCCTTCCACTCAATCTTTAAATTTTAATTCGATATAAGAAAAATAAGCTTAAAAATAACCTTAATATTCAATACATTTTAAGAAATAATAAATTATTTCTGTATTGTTCAATAGTGATGATGGTTATCCATCACTTTTCGACGGTCACCGCTCAGACTATTAGAAAATTATTATTAATAACGTAATTTCAAGACAAGAATTTTCTGAGTGGAAGAAATATTTCAAAACTCTTATCAAAATTGCGTACAGTGGTCACGTACTATTCAATAAACCTAAAATTAATACCATGGACGTGCGACGCTTCCTTAAACGAGACTTGTGGTTATTTCGTTGTGATGAATATTGGACAAAGGCCGCAGACTACTTGTATCTCGTGAAATTCCCCATCTCGACTCCTATGTGCCATAAATTTACACATATTTGCGTGCAATATATATACACTTACCATTAAACATTTTCATAGTTAAGTCATAAAATGCTTTTGCCATCTGCAGCCAAAAAATGCTTTTGTATCTGCAGTGATTGCAAATTAGGTCAAAATATAATTATTATTGTTAGTTGAACTAATTCAGTCGTTATCGATCCCGAGCTAAAAACTGAGGAGAGTTGGTTGAAAACGACGAAACATACCTTGAATACCTAAGGCTATAATATCGTGATTTATTTATTTATTATTTAATTAGAACGGTAGAAAACCAGTAACATTAATTAAGGACAATTTTTTTACACCTCGATCTCACAAAACTTCTGACAGACCGACAATACAGCCGCCCATTCATCCGCAAACAGGTCACATTCGAGGTATATGTGATACAGAGTTAGCCATGAAATTTCGTCAACACCGAACCGTTGACGGTGGAAAAGTAACCATCTTAACTGGGCATCGAAGGCCATGAGGAGCAGGTGAAATTATCAACTTCAACTATAGACATAAAAAAGTGCAAAAATCAATATTTTTTGTTAATATTACCCCGGCCCTAGCAACAAGGCTGTAAAAGATATATTTCGACTACAAGTCATCAGTGCTTGAAGATGGTAAAAAAGTACAACGATCCCCAATGTCACAGATGGCAACAATTTAACTTTACCTAAAAGAGGTAGGTAGGTAGAGGATAGACAAAAAATCGGTAGAGGTGAAAGTAAAATGTGTATATTATATCAATACATATTACTATATACATATTTAATTACATAGCATACGTACACATACTCGTACAAATACATATAAAGTACACATGAATCCTATAAAAAATTATGTGTGTGTATTAATGTACACACGTATAAAATGACACTTGTTATTATTTATTTAACATTAATTGGTTAAATGAGGTTTACGAAAAAAAGTGTGTGTGTTCTTATGTACGAACGTAAGAAGTTATACTTATAATAAAACGATGCTCCGGGTTAATAGATAGTACGCGCCATCTGTAATCAGACCTGGGTTATCAACCCACTAAAAACAAAATATTTGTCAAGACGAATCAAACGAACCGAAACTCAGTAGGGTTGCGTCGTTTCATTACAGAATTCCTATGACCACCTTGGAGCTGGAGCTCCATCATCAGATCAGACACAGATAAGCATCTAAAAACAAAGTACTCGTCAAGACGAATCAAACGAGCTGAAACTCGATAGACTCGGGTAATGACTCTAAACTCGGTTGCGTCGTTTCACTACATATACAGAATGATTAGTGAATTACTATCAATATTAATTTAAGGAGAATACTCGGTACATGATTCTCATTCGAATTATGTAAAAAATAGGTACCTACTTAATTTTTGATCCTATTTCCATAAATTTCAATTCAAATAAATGAAGCGTGGACACTTTTCCAGTGATGGCGGCGGCACATGCACTGGTGTGCCACTTGTTCATATCTAAAAATTGCCCAAGTTCACATCATTTACCTAGTCAACAAATTTGTTGCTTAAACGAGTAAAATATCTTAGTATTTTTGCCTATCCTAAGCCAGGATTAAAGTATTAAGGGGGATTGGATCATGCTTGTTTATCCTGCTACCCTGTTAACACGTGGAGGCGTTTGGACGTAGGTAAACTACCTATTTTGTGTCGAAAGTGCAGCTAGCTGCTAGGGTGTCCAGACGACGCGTAAATAATTAGATAATTGTTGAGTAACTTTACTTAGAAGTATATTAATATTTACCTATTGTTGTTACACAATTCGAATGAGAATCATGTATAGAGTATTCTCCTTAAATATTGATAGTGACTCACCATATCATGTATAGTACGGAGTCCCGAAATACAGTACAATATCATACATGGTCCGATAATGTGACGATCGTAGTGTGACGATTTTTGATTTTAACATCTATAACATTTCTCCCATACGTCGATATAAAAGTTTCACTTAAAAGACAAAATAATGACTTAAATAAATATATAATATAATAAATAGAAATATAATGAATAGAATAAATAGGTATATATATTATTACTATTCTTCATTGCCATTTTTATATGTATATTTATTCATTACAAGAGGCCTTCATTTTTCAAGTAAATTACACTATGGTTTGATTGGAAAATATCATATAACATCTGAACCAGGTTATATTGTATTGAGAAGCGATATTTAGAATAAGCGAAAACACACCTTATCGTATACTCTTAGTTTAAATTAGTGCAGTAAAATCTCTTTACTTTATTACAAACTATAAACAGAGAGCTGCTGTTAGAGTTGTTTTTCAATTTCCTAGCGCTTTTTTTACATTAAAAATTTTACATGAAATTACTATTACAAAAAAAAAAATATTGCAAAATAAAGGAATAAGAGACTCAGTTGAGATTAATTTGTAACCATCAATCGACCACAGACACACAAATGACCGTTCTGGTGTAGAGGTGGGAGTAGTCGCCTGAAACCGCGCGCCGGCAGTCGCGGGTTCGATTTCCGATCAGGCCAGATATTTGTATTTGTACAAATATTTCTTTCTCATCTGGTGTTTGTCCTCGTGGGTCTCCCTACCGTGCCTCGGAGAGCACGTAAAAACTTCGGTCCCGGTTGTTATCATAGACATCTGATAACGATCGTTATTCATGGTAGGGAAATTATCCGCCAACCCACAGTGGAGCAGCGTGGTGAATTAAGCTCTAAACCTTCTTCTATATGGAGAAGAGGCCTTCACTCAGCAGTGGCCGGTTTATAGGCTGATACAGTACAGTAATCGACACAGAAAATCTTCATACTAGTTGTGTTAAAATTATATCGTCGGCTTGTTTGATGAAAGTTTGATTTCGTTTGTGAAAACAATAAAAACACTAATAAGCCTTGATAAAAAAAAGCAACTAAGGAACACTTCACATGTAGATGATAAAAGAGGCTCTATCTATAAGGCTTTAATTATATACAATGTTTAAAATTATATAGTTAATATATAGTAACGGAATGTAGCCTACTATCATGACATTACACTATAAAAAATTTTCTTGTTTATTTGGCCCTGACTTAATTAATCATTTTAATCACTTTAATATTTTAGATATCAACTTTCAAAATATCTATTTATCTCCCAAAACTAAAGATTAGGTGGAATAATATAAACTTTTGGGTCATATAATATTCACACATGTCACAAATTATTCATGATAAATCAAAGTATCGCTATATATTAGTATATTATTTGCAAAGACGTGAATAAAAAAAGGAACTCGAATTTAGAAAAAAATGTTTTTTATTTATTGTTTCACAATGTCCGCTTATTACTTGATCAAAAATTTTTATTTACTTAATGTTATTCGTTATTATTCATATTTATATGTTAATTAATTTAATATTATACCATTGTGTTGTAAAATTAAGAACAATTATTTAATTTCAATAATGAATGAAGCGAAATGAATTTTATTATACGATAAAAGAGGACCGGGTTGCTACCCAAGAGTTTTAGGGTGCGATCCAATATTAATTACGGCAAGTTAGCTTTAAATACGAAATGAGTTGGAAAGGGATTTCACGGCAAAATACTACTTACATATACTTTTAATTTAAGATGGTTTTATCTTTTAAGACTCAGCAGCTGGACAAAGACATCATCGCCTACTCTAATGAATTAATTGAAATTGAATTTGAAACACTTTATTTACGACTTGCACTACTCACAGACGTAATAAAAAACAATAACGTAATATAAGGTTTACAGCATAAAACAAAGTAAAAACAAACGAAGAATAAAAAAAATGTTGAAGCACGAGAATTATATGAAAAGAAAACAAATAAGTCTTAGTACTGACAAAAGGAAATATACAAAAATCCCTAGATTTCAATGCTCTTTTCAATAATAAATATGTAAACTTCATTCTATATAATTATACACCTTTACCATTTTAGACGGCATAAGAACTAAAGTTAATCACTTGATAAACTAATACAGTTTTATCTCAATTTAAGTTTTATGTGCTTTATCCACTCGCTTATTGTGTCTGGGTACATTTTAACTTTATGATTCGACAAGTGACCCGTATTTTGAAGAGTAGAATAAGTGCCACTTAGCAAAATAATCTTATTTCATGTGAACTGTAAAACAATTGTCAAACTGACCGCATTTGCTTTTTGTGATTTTCATACCCAATTCACATTTTCTAAACATTTTCCAAAAATTATCCTTTATAGCAAACATTTTACCGATACTAATACATTTAAAAAAAAGTCGAACCGATCGGTCGTTCTTAAAATAATTGTAAATCTATACATATTAATTTAATATTATAAAGCTGAAGAGTTTGTTTGAAAGCGCTAATATCAGGAACTACTGTTTTGAATTGAAAAATTCTTTTCCTGTTGGACAGTTCATTTACCGAGGAAGGCTATAGTCTATATAACATCACGCTACGACCAATACGGGCTGAGCGATAATAAGAAACCCAGTTATGAGTCCCATGTTATAGGGGGCGAGCCTATTTCCATACACCGGGCACCATTCCAGACTCCGTGCTATTTACTGAGAATTTAAAAAAATAAAAAAGACCTATATTACGTTACCCGACCCAGGAATCGATCCTGAGACCACTTGCTCGGCAGTAGCTCTTGCGACCATTCGACCAACGAGGCGGGAAATCTTGGAGTAATAGTCTCAAATTAACGCGGATGAAACCGCGGGGTACAGCAACAGTAACTTTATACCTATACTCGAAAACGAATGATTATTATTATATTGTATTTACAAAAACAAAAACGCAAATAACTTAATTTTAAAATGAAATATAAAATTAAATACCATAAAATACATATCATATTTTCGTATGCTTTTTTATGTAATATTCATATTTATAAAAATACGTTTCTTTGTTCAATGAATGTAACGTAATATTGTCTCAGAGGCGGTTGTCGTAAACGCGACAGTTAGCAATTATTTTGATGACGCTTACTTAGCATTTATGTTACATTTAATTGTCTAAGAGCTAGCAACGTAAAGAACACTGTTTTAAATGGGCTTTCTTTGAGATATTTCTCTCCATAGAAATATTATTCAAACTACTATTATGAAAAGGAAGTACTCGTTCAACTATTTCTTATCGATAAAAAGTAAACTTTTGAGTGGATTATTATGTTTTTTTCACTGTTAGAAAGCTACATTATTCCGAAGTAACACAGGCTATATCATGTACATATCTGTTAATATGAATCTACGACTCATATTAACAGAAAAGTTGGTTGTCAATTCCTATTAAAAACTACTTAAAGTGAGCTTTGTTTATCACAATTGTCACATATAATTGTCATTAAAAAATATTCTTCTAAAAAGTAATAAATTTTATTTCTTAATGATTTGAATATAGGCTTTATAATAATTAAGACGACACCTGTAAAACTAAAATATTTGTAAAATATCTAAAAACGATTACCGATTACTAGTATTTTTCATACATCTGAGTACTTTGTAACTTTTTTTTTTTTTTAACATTTACCTCTATATTTTTGTTCAAATTATAGCGATATCACACATTCTTTTAGATGTCAAAGCTCTTAGTCTATAAACTAACCATCCAAAACAGTTTCAGATAAGTGTCAAATATATGCTCATTAATAAGAATTACATTGTATAGTAAATTGAATTAATTTCACGTTTATGTATTTTAACTTAGATAAAATTCATATTTTTGGCTGAATCGAACTGAATCAGGAGCGCCCCACTACTGGACAAAGACCTCTTCTCCATATATGAGAAGAGTTGAGACTTAACTCATAACGCTGCTCCACTGCGGTTTGGCAGATGAGTAACAATCGCAATCAGGTGTCTATTATAACAACCGGGCCAGTTGGCATTATGAGCTCTCCGAGATACAGTGGCGAAACACACAAATACATATACCCAGACCAGAAAGAAAAAAAAAATTATAAAGTGTTCCTTTATTTACATTTAATAGACTTTTTTGTTATAATAAAATTAATATGCTACTAATACCACCTTTATTATTTTTGTATAGATTATACTCGTATATGTACATATCTGCGTGACACGTACAAGTGAACCTTACTGACAGAAGCTTATTTAATCTACTTTATACATGTTTCCATATGCATGAAACTAACTACTAAAGTTTAGAATGCTAATTACTATTAAGAGATGTTGTAAATTATTCGTATATAATAAAGCTAGTGGCGTTGTTGTATTGTTTATAGTTAAAATTTTGCAACAATTTGTCCCTTGCTCCAGCTGTGACACAAATATTATGATCTTAAAGAAATAAAGTTAATTTAACGAGAGTTATAAATATTATTTCGTTACAATGTCATTATTTATTAATGCTAAAAACTTGTAAGTTTTGATATCTTTTGTGCCTTTTATGTATTAGAATTTTCTAGGAAGATAAAAATTTTTGTTATTGTTAAACTTTGCATTTATTTTACGAAGAACATCTGATGAAAAAATACACACAGAATATTTTTGTAAATTGTTCAGCACTTTCAGAACAACCGCACGTGCGGTTCCTTGAATTATTAAATATCAGGATCGAATATTTATATTAAAAAATAATAATTTTGATATTTTTGAACAATATTTTATCGGTACCAAAAAAGAAAATAAAACACGGGCGACATAAAATTTCACAAACATTTTTTAGAAATAATAATATAAAATTTGGGAAATAAAAACGAATATTGTGTTCAGTCCCACACTGGGTGCCAATATTCACGTTGTTGGTGCGAGAATATTGTGTAATGTGTTCGTTAAATTTAACATACCGAAAAAAAAAGAAAATAAATGCATGCATACATGCATATTATTTGTATTTGGTTTTTATTTTTACATGCTTACTTACAAGAAAATACATATTTTTAATTTTGTATGAAGTGTCAAACTAAAAATATAAAAAATTAAAAAATACTTAATATTCACCACCTCGCAGTGGAGCGGTGAGATAAATAATTAAGCTCTAATTGAAATTTCAACAAAATAATATTGATAGAAAAATTTCAATTATAGATTACATATCAAGTTAACGTTAAAAATATTTAGTTTTTTTTTTTTTTACTACCAGAAACATTTTATCTGTATCAATTTTGTTTTAAAATTTTTTTTTTTTTTTATTTTTTTATTGGCTGATATATTCTAATGACGGAATCTCAGGAAGGGTTTTTTACGAATGCACATCGATTTCTTCAATATTATCTTAATATGTGCTCCCTAGGTATCATAGAAATATATTAAGAAAGATCTAATGATGAAATATTCAACAGTATTCACTAGTGGTTGTATTTCATACTTACATGGTCGCTGACAACGAATACGACTCCATGATTCTTGTTCTGAATTCTTACTCGTGAGTTAGAGAGAGAGAGACTTATTCTTCCTAAGAGACGTGTTATTACTATATTTTTTATATTATTATTATTAATACTTTAACTCAACATATCTCTTCTCTCTACTACTTGTATTGTGAAAATAAATATCTGTTATTCTGAGCATTGTCAATTACAAATTTTAACTATTCCTATTTGAAGAAAATATTTTGTTGTTTAGTACTAATTTGTTTTGTACTAAAAGCTTATGCCGTAGAAAATTATGTCATTATCATTGTACGAGTAAATCATAAGTAAAATTGTCATTTAGATATTTAACTTCTACCAACTGGCATTATTTTTCATAAAAACTTATCTTGTTTTTCAAAGAGAAATAAACCAGATGCAAAAAAAAACCTCCTACCAACTCTTGATTATCCTGATACCTATTATCGCGATCTTAAAGAATACTAACTAGTTGAACATATTCAAAATCTACTCCGTAATAGGCTTGGCGGTGATAACCTTCTTCGTATTTTAATCCATAAGTCTCAACATATTAATTTTATTATTTAAATACAGATGATGCTGAGAGAAGATATAGTTTTATTTTCGATTTGTATAAATATATTTCCGGTCTAGGGTATGTCCTTGTGGGTCTCTCCAACGTGCCTCGGAGAGCATTTAAAGCCGTCGATTCCGGCTTTTATTACAGACACCTAATAATGATCATTACTTATGGTAGAAACACTATCCGCCAAACCGAACTGGAGCAGTGTAGTGGATTAAAGTCCAAGCTTTTTCATATATGGAGAAGCGGCCTCATTCAGCTCAGAACAGTACAATTCAGTTCATAATTTTTGACGTAATAACGTCTTGTAAATCGATGAATGCCGGCTGCACCGCACGAACTATTGTCACGTTTCACGAGCGAGAGCGCGTAACATGGTGACAGAGAGGCACGATCGACCAAAGCATTCGGAGGATCTTAAATTATCACACATTTATATAACTTGGAAATTAATTGTTAATAGCACATTGTTACTTGTAATATTAATCTGTATAATTTAGGCAATAAAATATTTGAATTAACGAGTACAAATAAATGTTAATTCATCGAAAAAAAAACATTGTAATTTATTGAACTAACTCATTCTTTGTATTATACAAAATAATGATAACTCAGTGATAATAATTCAATTCAATTCATAAAAATGTGCAATTTTTATTAATGTTTTCTTATGACGTTATCACGAAAAATTATCGTCCGTAAACCGACTTTACAGAAAACTATTTTTCATCATTTATTTTTAGTCATACCGAGTAAAGTTATGGCCCAATTAGCTGACATTTTTTGCCCACGAGTCGTTGAATTTTTTTTTTTTTTAGTATGTTTAACACACACACACAGTCGTCTGTTCCTAAGGTAGGCAACTTAATGCCTGTGTTTTAGGTAACACTGACTGATCTGGAGGCACGGCAGTGCCTCCGTCAAGTCGAGCAAAAAAAAAGTGGCACGGCCGTACTATCCTTTTCACGAAGCAATTCAGGCCATTTTCGACCCCCTATAACTTCGTTGCGGATAAAACTAGTAGTCTGAATTTTCAATACCCAAGCAGGCATTGTATAAACACGGTATATTTCAAATTTCATTCAATTTGAACCAGTAGTTTAAGAATTATAATTAGTCAAAGTTTCCTAATTTTGTCACTCACTGACTGACCGATCATCAAAACTCTAAGGCACTTCTAGCAGACATAGAAGCTTCAAATTTAGAAAACCATTAGTGTTTAGTATATAAACCAAGGAAAAATTCAAATATTGTGCAATTTCGGTCCAGTTTTCTAGATACACCAACTGCATAAATAACTTTGTAATCTCATATAAATATATAGGATTACAAAGTTACATATGCAGTGGATAAATCAATGTAAATAAAAGTAAATAACTTATAAAATGGTCAACGGAATGAAAAAGCAAGAATGGAACATGGCTTATGAAATTGTACCAAAATCTCGAAAAGAATTAAAGTAGACAAAATTGAAAAAAAAAAAGAAATAATAACTACTAATAATAAGTACTACTGGTGGGGGCGGTGATGTGGCGTGTACAGGCAAGATATAAAAAACTATAACTTAAGTTTAGAACATTTTTATATTTGTCATGTGTCAGAAATTTGGTATATAAGTCGATTAATTTGTAAGAATAAATCAGTAGTAAAATAGAGTTGTAAATATATTATTGGAAGGAAATACAACATAATTTACTTATTTGAGGATTTTATTTAACCTCCTGACCAACACTCGCACTACACCAGCGCGGTGCCTTTCCCTTCCAAAAAATGAAACGACCTCATCGAAATCGGGCTCGTTTGAATCGCCTTGACGAGTAATTTGTTCTTAAATGGTTACCAGGGTCTGACCTGATAATGGAGCTGGAAAGTGACCATAAGAACTTCGCAATGAAACGACACAACCACATCGAGCTCGGGCTCGTTTGAATCGTCTTAACGAGTAGTTTGTCATTCAATGTAAACTAGAGTCTAGTGATGTAGCTGGAATATGGTCATAGGAACTCCGTAATGAAACGACGCAACCCCATCGAGTTTCGGCTCGTTTGATTTGTCTTGACGAGTAATTTGTTTTTAGATGGTTACCAGGGTCTGACCTGATAATGGAGTTGGGAGGTGGCCATAGAAACTTCGCAATGAAACGACACAACCCCACCGAGTTTGGGCTCGTTTGAATCGTCTTGAAGAGTAGTTTGCCTTTCACTGGAAACCAGGGTCCGATGATGGAGCTGAAAGATGGCCATAGGAATTCAGTAACTAAACGACATAATCACATCGATAGGAACTTCGCAATGAAACGACACAACCACATCGAGTTCAGGCTCTTTTGAATCGTCTTGACGAGGAGATTATCTTTCAATATTAACCAGGGTCTGGTGATGGAGCTGGAATGTGGTCATAGGAACTTTGTAATGAAACGACACAACCACGTCGAGTTCGGGCTCGTTTGAATCGTCTTGACGAGAAATTTGTCTTTCTATGGTAACTAGGATCTGATGATGGAGCTGGAAGGTGGTCATAGGAACTCTGTAATGAAACGACGCAATCCTATCGAGCTTCGGCTCGTTTGATTCGTCTTGACGAGTACTTTATTTTTAGTGGGTTATCAGGGTCTTATTATGCATGGCGCGCACTAACCGTTAACTCGGAGCATCGATTCATTGTAAGTATAACTTCTTACGTGCATATATAAGTACACATAACTTTTTTAAATATTTTTTTAAAGTTTATTTTCGTGGAGAAATAGGTGTAAAAAATCTACAGCAATCTGATAACACTGTTTCCGGCTAAACATACTTCATTTATCTCTCTTGTCAAGTATCTTAAGTTGTCAACTTGACATCACAATATGTATGACATGACGATCAAATAAAAGATTTTTTATTTTTAAATTTTATTAATCGTATTTATATCTGTTAATCGTATTCCTGCAAGAAACAAAAAACTCTTGTGTAACAGTACTATCTGTACCAGTAATAGGTGAAACTCAAGAAGTAGTACCGAAAAAGAAAAAGAGGAAGATTATCTACAAAAATAAGAAAAGATCATAAGACAGAGCGTAGGTTTTAAGAAAATGCATTGTTGGTATTCAAGAAATAGAAGACACTGCAAAGGAAAACAAGTAGGACTATCTACAAAAAGAAATGAGATGCCATCAAAAACATAACTTGTAAAAATTCCAAGTCTCGCAACTCAGTTCTTCTACTCTACCGTAAAAAGTTGTGAGATCCATTTATCACCAAGTCGGCTAATTTATTCAATCCCTACTTAAAGGTTCTTCTGTCTTAAGCTATTACGTAATTAGCTAACCTAACAACATATTATAGTGACCATATCAATATTAAAAATCTTTAATGTTTTAAATAGATATATTGACTTGGCAATCGCATGAAAACACAACGTATGTTACAAGTAATGCATACGAGTATTGTATTAAATTAGATTGTTTAGATTTAGATTGGTTCGAAGAAGCTGGTTTGGGTTCATTTGTGCCCGCCAAGGCTCCAAGGCTCGAGGTAAATCATCGTAGAACCAGGTTAACTTTTGCTCAGGAACATCGATTTTGGAACGCGGACCAATGGAGTAAGGTATTGTTTAGTGATGAGTGCAGAATTATCTTAAATCAAATTGACGGCAGGCAAAGAATATACAGACGCAAAGTAGAACGATACATTCAGACAAATTTTGAAACTACAGTTGCATACGGTGGTGGATCAATAATGGTTTGGGCTTGCATTTTTGGGATCTCGCACAGACTTGGTAGTAATTGACAGAGGGAGTCTGACTGCAGACCGCTATATCAGAGAAGTTTTAGAAGAAAATTTCGTACCGTTTGCCCCATATATCGGTGACGATTTTGTTTTTATGCAGGATAATACTCGGCCGCATACCGCTCGGGTAACTCAAGCTTATCTTAATGATATGAATATCACTGTTATGGAGTGGCCGGCGAGATCACCGGATATGAACCCAATAGAGCACGTTTGGGATTTGCTGAAAAGAAAAGTTAAGTCCAGAATTCCAGCTCCTTTTTTTTTGACGGTGGCAAATACGTTTACGTATCCCGCCGCCCGAAGGTGAAGGGTATGTGGGACGCCTAAGCGGGCCGCCTTCGGTCATAGAGCGCTCGCGGGCACCGTGAGCGCTCTATCTCCTCTGCACCAGGGACCGGCGAACGGGGGAAACTGTGGCAGGTCATGATGACATAGCCGCAGTCTCCTCCGTGACCTGGTGCGTTGGGCTTTGGGGAGCGGTCGGGGCCTTTGCGACCACTCTAACACTAAACGGTCAACCCAACTAAACGGTTACACACGGACTGCGATTGCGCCTGTTTTGACAGAACCGGCGTCGCACTTGCCCAACTTCGCTGCAGCAGCAACCACCGCCTCGCTGGTGACGGAGTCGTCCAGCCCAGAGACACGCAGACTCGCGAGCTTCATGGGTTGGACGACCCTCACCAAGCTACCAAACGCCGTCTGAAGCTCCTCTGCCAGACGTTTTGCCGCCTCCGGGGACTGCCCCTTCGGCAGCTCTAGTAATCTGGCCCAGGTAGCGGAACGCCGTATGTTTAGGCCACCTTCGATCCCAAGATCGGCCATCATCAAAAATGTACCATTTTTCACAAAAAGCCTTTACTCGCAAAATCTGTTCTTAATGTGGTCTCATTTCAAGTAAAACAAATGAAACTTTAAATAACAAAAGAAGTGTAGTAAGTAGATTTTAAAATAAAACCATATTTTTTTTATTATGGACCTTTTTTTGTGTTCCGCTAAATATGTCGGTGTGTTTATAAATAATACATATATAAATAAACATATATTACACCCAGACTCGGGGCGGGAATCGAACCCACAACCTTTGGAGCAGAAAACAGGGTCACTGCAAACTGCGCCAACGGGTCAGTCAAATTTAATATATTATATAAAATTTACTATATTGTTCGGTATTTTCACTTGTTTATCAATTTAGACGACCTAGTGTATCCAAACTTCGAAATAGTAGTAGTTATACTTCGTAAAGTTTTTTTTTTAAGTCGATTTAAATGGTATGTTTTATTTCGTTGTTACTGCAGTTTATTCATAATAGTAATGCTACATAGAATAGCATTTTATTGTGCTTTTTATTAATTTTAGTTACATAACCACTCTTCTTTGATCATTTGACGGGTAATGTCTAAATTTTAATTAGAAATGAATAGACGCCAGCAGACTGGTACTACAAAATAACTAATGAACAAATTAAAGACTTTCATCCAGTGTTATGTTGCTTTAATTAAATCTCTTCGGTTTTTATATAGGGACCTTGTCAAATTTCGAGATTCTTAAGCATTTTATAAGAAATTTCAACGACCGAAGGCTTAGAAGAGTACAAATTTTATTAATAAAGTCACTTAAGTCGCTCCCCTTTTTGAATATATTTTTTATTACAAAAGATTTCTAAAACAAGTTTGTAACACACTTTGTAAGTGTGCTTTTTAAATAAATAAATAAATAAACACAAACTACAACTAATATTAATAACTAAGTATTTTTATAATATATTATCCAGGTGTATTCCACGGCTTTGTTCGCATTTAAGTTAGTTTAATATTTGATGTAACGTAGGTTATAAAAAATATTCCATTTTATTTCACCCCTTTATAGATATTTTGTTTTTTACATTTATGTTTTTAATTTATGTATTTTGTGATTTAGTAACCCTTCAGCGTATTATTAAGCTATTTTTATGAAAATGATAATAAAATAAATATTATTTATAAGGACAAAAACGGCTTATACAGATTAACATTTAAATTTGATTAACAATTATGTTTGTGTAACAAATTATATTGTGAAATTTTATTTGTGTGAATTTTCAAAAAATAATTCTTATCTATACTATATTTATTATTTCTCTTCTCGAGACATTTTTAACTATAGTTCCACTTTTAAAATATAATATAAATCTTTTACTGAGAACTGTCGAAAAATAAAAAAACTCAATAATACGTTGAACGACCCAGGAATCAAACCTAAGACCCCTGGCTCGGTAGTAACGCTTGCGACCACTCGATCAACGAGGCGGGTACCTACTCTTAGAGTAATTGTTTAAAAATATTTAAGTACGGTTTTCCCTCAAATGAACGCGGGTGAAACCGCGGGGCACAGCTAGTTTCATATACATACTGTGAATTGCCAAATTTCAATCTTATTAATCAGTGCCGTGGGTTCTCACGTAGCTTTTGTAAACAAATAAGGCCTGGAATTTTTAGTTCAACTTGAAGTGAGCTTTATAAATTATGCAAAATATTATTACTGTTGTTAAATCGTGCATAGTTATGTAATTACTAAAATGATATTCTTATTTGTAAGTATTTACACGCAATATGTGACCATATAGCATTGGTACTGACTCGAGAGGCATTGAAGTCGGGACGTGTGTCGTATTTATTAGACCCTTTTGCATGGGGAAACTACATGATTCAACGTGTGCGACAAAAGAAATTGGTTTTACAGAAGAGCTTTTATGTTTACACAGTCAACAGTAACTTGTAACGAGTTTGCTTTTTCTGTTTTTACAGTACGCCACCCATTTAGAGCATGGCCACATAACACTGACTGTTTTAATACTAGGCAATTTTATTATTTACTAGATGATCTAGTAGGTATAAATTATAAATCATAAATGCATAGAATCATTCGTTTCCAAAAATCTGCTGTCGACATGGGTGTAACCACAACATCAAAGTCTAAAAACAAAATTATTTATATCTTAAATATGGCATATTCTATTTTCTTAAGTAAAATAAATAAATTTAATAAATTATTCATTATTTCTGACATTTTTAATTTTTCATAATTCTTTATTCAAAATTAAATCAAATCAAAAACAATTTTATTCAAATAGGCCCCAAGAGCACCTTCGAATCGTCATTTTATAATAAAATAATTATTTTATGATAATAATAATAAATAATAATTATTATTTTATAATAACACTGTTATCCACGATATCACCTACGCAGGATTATATCTATGGTGGAACTATTTGAGTAACACGTGCGCGAAATTGCAAGAAATATGTAAATTGTAATTGTAGTATGACGAAATATAACAAAGTTACAAAAATAATGTTGAGAATTTTATATCTGTACTAGCTTGTAGCTACAACATCTGGTTTGCTTAAAATAATTATTTGTTTAGAACAACCCAATTCTTTTTTTTAAATCAACTCATAGTTAATGCATTATAAAATAAAAACTAATTAAATTATAAGGGATCGTATTACAAAAAATGCGTCACTACAGTAATTAATAACCTAGTTGCCCATTTTCGGACAGTATATTCTATTTAATTAATGTATATAAAAATAAAGAGCACAAAAGTGGTACATATAAATTAACTTTTTTTACTTTACGAACTACGAAAGTATAAACAAAAGTTCGAAACTACGAAATATTCAAAATATTAGTTTAAAAAAAAAACATTTCGTTCCCATAAAAATAAAAACCAACTTTTATAACTTAAGCTATACAATATCGCGCTACAACTCATATAATCAGAGTATAAACCATCGCCATCAACATGAATAAAACTGCGTCGATCGACTACTATTTAGTACAAACGACCACTATCAAAAATAAAATGAAAATGGATCACCATCAAGTGAAAGGGGTAAAGGATGTAAAAGGTCAACTCAAATTGTGTCGAAGGTTCGGGAAAAAAACGATTGATCTCTCAAAAACTTTTTGATCTCTCATTACACTGGAAAAAAAAATAAGGGGAATTTTTGTAAGAAAGTACTTATTTAAAATCAACCTATACCTTTACCATAATTCAAGAATTTTGGTTATTGTCACATTTATTTTAGTCATATATAAATCTGGAAATAAGGATTATCAAGAAAAGGATTTAAAAAAGAATCATATTTTATCAAATAATATAATGCATAATACAATAGATAGTTTTATTTTTGTATCTTTTCGAGTCTCACTTCGGGATGTTTTTAATAAGATAGATATAGGTACTTACAATTGATTTACAATATAAGACTATATAAGGTACTAAAAGGCCAGAGGTTCCCATAATTTATTTTACAATTTTGATCTTAAATCTATTATATCTTAATCTGGCCTACGCTAGCCAACGTAGCAATTTGTTTGCTTGCAAAATTTTCTTAATAACTAATAATTTTATTAACAGTGAAATACAACTGAACACTATTTTAATTTTAATTACTAAAACTAATATTAATACATACAATTCTTAATTTCTTGGTTCCTAATTAATTTTACAATACATATAAATAAATAAATAAATAAATAAATGTCATAAACAATATAGGTATACACAATATGCTGTTATAGGCCTAGATGTTCGCGCTTATAATAAAAACCCTCAAATTATTTTACAATTACAAATAAATAAATTTTATGTTAAATAGTCTTTCATAGCAAAAGCATGTTATTTGGTACTAAATCATATAAATGACGAAGATGTGTGGATTTCGTAACGCTGGCTTTCATACAGTAATGTACTGAAGGTTTTACAAAGTATAATACCTAACTGTTGACTTTCTTGCGGTATCTTTTCACAAGAATCTACCTTCCCGAATCAATGGGAGCTTCACTTTAACTATTATTAATTAATTAAATAATATTAATAAATTAAATAATAAATAATTACTCTGTAAAGTGACAATTCAAAAGTGCTTTAGAAGCCTACGCACTGAAAAAAAAAAGTATTATATTTGATTTGATTTTTATAATACAATAATAAATTAAATCAAAATAAAATAAATACTAATTTATAGAATGTCACATATTTTCATATGAAATACTTACGTGATATTTAATTTTTTAATTATATTTGAATAAATATTTGATCCAAAGAATTAAATTGTAATTGATCAAAAATTTATCATTGATACATCAAATTTAGATATCAATTTAATTAATTAATGATCTATTTATTGTAAAAGTTATGAGTTGAACACAATTTTTTGTTTTGTTTTTTTTTTTTGTTTTTGATAATCACTTCGTCAGATAACGAGCTTGTTTGAGATAATTTTGTCGACGTTTTAAAGACTCAAAAGATTTTGTTTGTGATTTCTGTGTATAAATACTTTACAACCTTAAGTTAGATACTATTGTGTGAATAGGATTTATATTATTTTTCAGTTATATACTTTTTAACTAAATATTATGAATTAATTATTATTATATAAGAGAATAAAAGGAAAACGTTAAAAATAATATGTGGGTTTTGAGTAATAATATGTAGGGTAAATGTGGGATAGTCGCCTCAGTGGGATAGATGCCACAGTAAACACATAGCAACATTTACAAGCAATAACCTCGCGCTGTTTTGTTATAATGTAAGCCTAGCCCCTTCCCCTCGCCAATCAGTGCCGAAAGTTTCGCTGGTGCGCACGTGTCGAAATTTGTGAGAAGGAATATAAATTACGCAGCAACTCCTTGTTGGATTCGCCTTGCGTTAAATCTTATTACTCTCGGAACTTTTGAGGTTATGAAGTAAGTATTTAAAATTTTGTATTTTTAATGTGTGTATATATCATATAAACTCATTTCAATACTTTTAAAGTGTTTTTTGAAACTATTTATTTTATAACTTGGAGGGCGTCTATCCCTTCAAAAAAGGATAGATGCCCCAGTTTTTGTGAGTATAGATGCCCTTAGAGGCATCTATCCCTTTATTGTGTTTAAGTCGTTTTTTTTTTTAAGATATGCCACGCAAATACGTGCGTAAAGCTGGGGCACGTCCTCGAGGCACATGGACAGAAGATGCCCTTATAGACGCCTTGAGGCAAAATAAATATGGTATAAATGAAGTATCTCGTCGTTATGGAATTCCAGCCAGAACCCTAAGAAGACGATTTGCTAAACAAGATACGAAAAAAATCACATTAGGTATTTTGTTAACTTATCTACAAAATATTTTAATATATTACTTTCATTGTTTAATAATTTCAATAATTTTAATAGGTTCGAGGAGACACAATCAACGGTAGATTGGATTCAGTGCGTCATGTGTAAAAAGTGGCTGCACGAAACCTGCACAATGTACGGCGATTATTGTAATCCATGTCAACGTTTAAAACTACGTCAAGAAAAAAAAAAATGATTATACGTAAAACAAAATGTTAAGCGCATAGCGCTACCGAATAAGACTTAAAATTGATGCTAATTGTTTTAATTGATCTCAATTTAGTACATTCCAAAGATGATTGTATTATTATATATAATTATATTAGAGAAAAGGTTGATTAAAGTTAACAGAATCTAAATAATCTTTCATTTAATTACATAGGGCAACTATCCTACAAGTCGAAATATCACTGCGGCATCTAACCCACACAGTAGGCATCTATCCTCATTTATAAAGCTTTTTTATTTCGTTTGTTACTAAATAAATAAAACAGATTAAATTAAATTATCTTAATTAGGTTTTACATTAATAAATACACAATACATCATAAAAGGTCACGATTTGAAATTGCTTATTTTCTATAAATTATTCGCCTGTTTCAAAAAGTGTGGCAACTATCCCACATTTACCCTATATGTAGTATAGTATAGTAGTAGTAGGATCATCTACATCATTATAGTAAAATTGAAGAATTGAATCTATTCTAGGTATAAGCATAGCCTTATACTTCCATTTAATAACATGTATCTTTCTTTACACGTTAAATAAATTTAATTATTTATTGTTAATTGGATTAGTTTTATATCAATGAAAAACTTTTTTTTTATTGATAATAAACTAATGCAACTAACAATATGGTTTCCCAAAACCTTACAAAAGTTTACGCTCAAATACACTATTATATTATATGTATACAATCATAAGGAAAATATTGTAAATGTCCCTAGTAACTTCTTAAAAGCAAGATTAATATGACCATTGTTCTTATTACCATTGAAATCTAATTTCGTCTTTAATTTATCCTGGAATATACAAATAGGGGATAAAACAAGCCACACTAATTGCCAATTATGTAGGTATAAATGACGGCAGTTAGCCATTTATGGCAGATGAAGCTGTTTCTTTTGCCATTATGTCTTCGGAATAGAACAAAATGTCCTTTTCATATCTCATCCAAACTATTTTTATTTAAAAAATCGTTCTTAATAACGAACCCGTTATAATTCCGAAATATGAAAATATAGTTAAATAAATAATTGACTTCGTACTGAAGTCGACATTACTTTTTGCGGTATTACTAATAATTTATGAATACTAAATGTCTGTGTGTCTAAACAAGTCTAAATATAGTCTAAAGTATTTATAAGGATATAATTTTACAATTCTATTTTAATCGCACTTTGCAATTAATCGTCTGAACTTTATGAGCTGTAACCAAATAAATAAAGAAAATTATACAAAACCATTCACCATCCTGTTGAAACGTTCATATTTACGAGTTTTTTTTTTTTTAATCGTCAGAAATTTCATTTTGGTCTGTGTCATAACCGAGTTGAAATGTTATTTTCGTTGACGAAATGAGAGTCACGCTCGAATACACGCAATTGTCGCGTCCACACTACCCGATAATGTTCGTTTGATATGGACACGTACAAAACACACATTTTATTTTCAAATTGTCAATGCACATAACTATTGTGTACCTACTATAAAAGCCAGTACATATTCCACGTTGGGCAATATCCTCTTCTCCTATTAATGAAAATTATAGGCAACTATCGAACATTATACGCTACATTTTGTTATGACAAAGATTCGGTCTCCAATGAGTAGTACATTTGATATGCAATTAATATAATTTCGTTTACTAAATATAATAAAAAATTTACTTACCGTATACTAGATCAAAATTTACAAATTGAAAAATTTACAACTCAGATATTAATTTTTATTTTTAGCTCACATTTTATTTCTTAAAGGATATCAAAGAAATCTTTAAAAGTTTTATCTTTACATTTTCAGATCTGAAATGGATTTTTACAAGTACTTATTATTAGACGGCTGGAATAATGAAGATCAAGTCCCCGACTCGTTTCTTGGTTCTTACAGAAATCATTTTGTTATCTGTACAGTACTATAAAACAGGTGATGAGACCTTTACTGACAAGTCGAAAAATTAGAAAAATATTTTGAAAAAGTTAGAAATAATGGAATGGAATAATATATGCAAAATCGTGTCATTCTTATGCATATAAATGTAAAGTACCTGGATGACCGAGCTTTGCTCGGTTAAACTATATTTTAGACACAAATTACATAGTGATAAAATATGAATGATATTTTCAATCTTACCGATATAATAATAAAACAAAAGTCACTGGTTATTTAAATAGATCCTAGATAGAAAAAATAGAAAGAGATCCTAGTAATATTTTTTCTCACCAAAAAAGGAACTTGAAAAAAAAGGAAAAATCTTCCGTTTTCGAGACCGCCCGATTTTCCACCTGAGCTATTATAAATTTATAAATGGTGGCGAAATTTACTTTCTTATTCTAATGATATTCTAGCAGTTTTTAATTGCTCTCGTGATTGTTATTTAAATAACCAGTTTATATATTTTAAGCTGTGAAGCGGGATAAAAGTGACACTTTCTGTCTCCGCTTCACACGGACAAAACCTAAACTTTCGTCCTAGGTAGGAAAAAAAAAGTATGTGCAACATGGGACGAAAGTACTACATCCATTCCCGTATGTTTGCTACCCTCTCCTTCGGCTCGGGCAGCAATTTCACATGAGGGTCAAAAAAATAGTACTTTCATCCCCTTGTGACACAAAATACTATATTATTATATAGGTAAGATCGAAAAATATTATTCATATTTCATCGTGTATCGTATCTAAATATAATTTCCAAAAAAAAAAGAACGATTAACAAAAAAAAAAAATACCGAGCAAAACTCGGACATCCAGGTAGTACAGGGCTCTCAATAATGGTTTTTTTTTTTTAAAAAAAGAGGGAACTTGAAAAAAAAGCAAAAAAAAAAATGGGACTTGAGGCATCGGGATTCGAACCCAGGTATACTGATTTCCCACCTAAGTTATTATAACCTTGTAGATTATGCCGAAATTTACCGTCGTATTGTAATAATATTGTAACAGTTTTAATTGTACTCGTGATTTTTTATTTAAATAACCATTTCATATTTTTTTATTATTATTTCGGTAAGATCGAAAAATATTATTCATATATCATCAGTTCGTAATTCGTATGTAAATATAGTTTCCAAAAAACACGAATTACAAAAAATAAAAAAATAAAATACCGAGCAAAGCTCGGTCATCCAGTTAGTAAAGGGCTCCCAATAATAGTTTTTCTCACAAAAGAAGGAACTTTAAAAAAAAAAAAGAAAAATAAATAGTTCTGGAGACATCTGGATTCGAACCTGGGGGTCTTCTTATTTCGAATCCGCCCGGTTCACATCGGACCTGTTACACATTTATCAATGACAGCGAAATTTACGTTCGTATTCTAACGATGTTTTTTAACTGCCTGAAAAAAGGGATAAAACAACATTTTCTAAAAATAAATCCTAGCTAGATCGATTTATCGCCCCCGAAACCCCCTGCATACTAAATTTCATGAAAATCGTTGGAGCCGTTTCCGAGATTCAGATTATATATATATATATATATATATATATATATATATATATATATATATATATATATATATACAAGAATTGCTCGTTTAAAGATATAAAATATATAAGATAAAACTTACGTCATTTCTTAACGAACGCATATACCTTTATTGAGATACCTGATGCTGTAAGCTTTCGATTCATATTAAATTTACCAAATAACGGAATACATACGAGACCCATGGCGGTGTATCAGAAAAAACCGAAAATTTCCCAGGTCACTCGAAGCGATAGAATTTTTAAAAATTACATGTTTATTGGTAATTCACAAATGTCTCAAACATTATGAGCAACGATAATCACGTGTATTTTAACGATCAAAATTTAAAAAATTGTGAAATAAAAAAATAAGTAACAACTTAGTTCGTAAACTGAATACAACAGTTAATTTAATTGTTATTGTAGGAGGTAAATAAAAAAACCCTAATCTTACTTCTTTTGAAGATTTTTTAGGAACCGTAACATCTTTTAATATTATATTTTACACTTTTGAAAACAGGAATAAAGAATTCCTTTGTTTGATAAAATATAAGTAGTCTTTTAAACCAAAATACAAATATAGCAAAATAAAAAAATGCGATATCTCCTACTCTAATCTATCTAAAAAAAAATTAATAATAATATTCTTTATTGTACACCAATAAAAGATAGAAATAACAAAAGTAGTACAATTAGAGAAGATGTACAAAGGCGGTCTTATTGCTAAAAGAGCGATCTCTTCCAGACAACCTTTGGGTATAGGACAAGGCAAAGAAAAGCGGTTAAGAAGTGTACAAGAAGTTGTGAAGTAAATCAGAATAGTTAATAATATAATACAATATACATACACATTCACACACACACACACACACACACACACACACACACACACACACACACGTACACACATACACACACACACACATACACACACACACACATACATACATACACACACACACACACACACACATACATACATACACACACACACACATACATACATACACACACACACACACACACACACACACACACACACACTTACACATACATACATACAAATGTAAACATATATGTACGAGTTTATATAAAGTAACATACGCATACATACAATCCATACACATTTATGTCATCCAAAGATGATAACGACAATCACGACGGATTTAATGACATATAATGAGCCTTAAGATGTTTTTTGAAGCAGAAGAGTGATTGGGCTTGTCTTGATTGAGAGAGGAAGAGAATTCCAGAGCTTAACAGATTTTACAGAGAAGGAGTTAGCGTAGAAGGAAGAAGTATGATATGGAGTCTTAAGAATCAGACTTGAGTTAGATCGTAGAGACAGATCATGGGTGTCGCAAAGAAACTTAAAGCGTTCTTTGAGGTAGTGAGGTGTGTCAGGATGAAAAAGTACACAGTATAGTTACGAAAGGATGTGAGTATTCCTGCGAAGACGGATTGGGAGGCACTTGAGATGTTTAAGAAAGTTAGAGACATGGTCATATTTGCGGAGGCCAAATATAAACCGTATACAAAGATTCTGGAGGCGATCAAGCTTGTTTAATTGCTCCTCATTGAGGTCAAGGTAACAAGTATCAGCATAGTCAAGAATTGGTAGAAGGAGTGCTTGTGCTAACGCAATCTTAGTGGGCAGTGGAAGGAAATATTGAAGCCTTCGAAGTGATCCGACAGCTGCGAATAACTTTCGACTCAACTCACTCAGTTGAGGTGCCCAAGAGAGATGAAAGAAAATTAAAAAATATATTTTCTCAATTTCATGTGTGGCATTAAATTTTTTAATTATGTCTAATATCGTTGTCGTCTAGTGTGGAAACGGCATTTACAGCGCCGGTAAAAGCATTAAAACTCTGTTCGTCCTGATTAAGGTCGAGGACCTACGTTGAACTTAAAATTTGCTTTTCATATGCTTGTACACATAAACTTTTTATTACAGTACTATACGTGTCCCACGGATTCATATATTTAAAATACATTTTTTGTCTTTAGATATTATGGTTGTTACTATGATTCTATGAGTAGTCTATGTCTTATAGTAAACCGTATCAAGCAATTGGTATTGCTCTAGGAATCGAAAAATAATACTCTATTTTTTTTATCGGCTGACGTATGATGATAATAATATAATGACGACGCGTTGGCGCAGTAGTCATAGCAACTGGCTGATGCGCTAGCGGTCGCGGGTTCGATCCCCGCACATGACAAATATTTGTATAGGCCATACAGATGTTTGTCGTGGTCTGGGCGTTTGTGCTTGTGTATTGTGTGTGTTTCCGGACCCCCGACACAGGATTCACATCCTATTGGGGGCCTTTGAGTGTGAGACGTTTATTATTATTATTATAATAAAACACAGAAAATGCACAGGCTATTATCGTAGTGACACACATATTCAATTTAACAACATCTTTCATAAGCGAAGTCATACAAATAGGTCAGCTGAAGTAATAAAGCATTTAATTTTCGATGTTCTGAAACTCTCAAACAATGATTTAAAAAATATATAGCATAATTTTTATGTTTACTTCTCCATTTACATAAATAATAATATGCCGCCTATAAACTTCTTTAACAAAAATTATTTGAAACGCAATTTTTTTTATCGTTTTGATAGATCCTAAGAATTAAACTTTTTCAAAAAAAAACTTTTTTTTTACATTTTAGTGTTGTTATAAGCGTATAACAGATATATATGTAATTTATAATAATTTACCAAGGCAAATATTCATACTACTTAAAGCGTCGAAGTCCATACTTTGAATAACAACAACATGGTTAGTAATGAATAACATGTAATAAGAAGAGAAGCGATTTAAATACATATCAAAACCGCACACATAGAAATGCTGTAAAAACTAGAAAATCAAAACAATAAAAAATTGATTTATGGGAGCTAAGATATCTAAACTTAAATTTATAATGAACATTAAACGTAATAACAACGTAATATTATTGTCTCGCTATCGCTATTCATGGTGTAAAATAAAGAGTATTATTATGGATGTAATTATAATATAAAAGGTAAATTCGGTGATAAAATAATAAATAATAAAATATCCTAAGTGTATATCAATGGCAGTAAATGAGATTACGTTTTTAAAACATTTACACATACATTGATAATTAGTATTAAAACAACATTTCGAATTTAAGTATTTAAAATCCAGTTAAAATATTGTTAAAAGGTAGTTTAAACAGTTTAGAATCAAACAACGATCGCAAAACCATAATTGGAATGTCGCTGCAAGAGAGTTTCCGAGTCGTATTAAAATACAGTAAAGAAAATAACATTATTTATTTCATAAAATTCTCTATTAACAATTCTTTATAATCGTGTTTTTCTGTCTCCGAATAGTAAAATTTATGCAAGAGAAAGTGGAAATGTCTTTTAAGCGTTTCTTATATTTTCCTATTCGTCAGTCAGTCAAAAAACGTTGCAAAAATAAAAGGCTATATTGTTTAATTTAATAAAGAAATTACATATATAAAATAGACTTATATAATAAGCTTAGAAGCGTATTATATTAACATGCTTTTATATTGTTTGAGTTTATAAGAAAATATATCCTTAGAATTTACTTAACAGTAGTGAGTATAGGATCCAAGAAATCTTCTTTCGTTTGTGCTTATATTGTTAAGTAATTTTGTTTATAATTCTATTACATATACCCACTCTTGCAATTATATTAGATAACAATAAAGATTTTTGGCTGCAGTAATCAAAATAAACTATTGGGATCGTAAAAAATGGAATATATTCATTACACTATAATAAGTTTGGAAATAAAAATTATAATTCTTCACATATTTATACTACAAAACTTAATTAATTAATTAACGACTCACAATCAACAGTCCCCAGTAGTATGTAAATCCTGACTCGGGTGTAAGTGTTTGTGTTGTATGTGTTTCATTCATGTTCATTCATATTCACTCATCCAACAAATAACACAATACAATAAAATTGTAATGTTAAGAGTGTGGATTTTCTTAGCAAAATGAACCAGCTCACCTGAGAAGGCTCGATTAAGGGATAACTTTCATTTTATCTAAACACAAGATGGTTGAATAAAATAAGCTCCTTGTTGGCAAAAAGACTATTAATATCTTACTTCAGGAAACCTTGGAAAGTCGATATTAACTTTACAAAAGTCAAGAAAGGCTGTGTAGGCCAAAAAGAATTAAATAAAAATCTCCTTTCCTTGCGGATGATTGATTCAGCCTACTAATATAAATTTATTTAAATCTTTGAAAGTAGAATGGATAAATCCACCACCACATCAACCGTTGGATATATATACTGATGCACGTAGGAGAAGCCTATCATCACGGTTAGATTTGCCAATACTAGCCACGCTTGACAGGTAGGTTGGCGAGCGCAGTGTGTCCTGGCAGGATGTGTTTACACTACTGCACATCAACATCCTGGTTGATTTTTTTTCTTTTTTTTTTATACCCACGGGCTCATTTTGCCCATGCCTTTTGAATTCCGATTTATTATTTTGTCAGTTCGTACTCAGTACATTGTAGCTGCTACATTAGTAACTTAGTACCTATCTCTAAACTTAGGATCTCTAATGTGGAGCGTGAGTCCACCGACCGAAATATTTTCTCTTAAATTTACTTACATCTATGTATATATATATATATATATATATATATATATATATATATATATATATATATATATATATATAGATATTTATATATCGCTCATTCGGAGCGACAGTGACACAAATGCAAATTACTTAACTTTACACCCAGGTCAGAATAAAGATTATTTCATAGTCCAAAAGAAGATTCTGAAGCATTATTACGGCTAATTATTATTTTAAAATTGATTTATTACAACATCCTGATTGGTGTATACTGGACACCTCGACAAGAAAGGGGTCGGGACTATTCTTCTCTGCAGGCCACCGCACGACATTCTTTGCGGATATAAGTAATTAATACAAAATGACAATGACGTCTTGGTGCAGCGATCACAGCAACTGACTATTGCGCCAGCAGTCGTAAGTTACATTTGTATTATCAAACTCTGTATAATATGTTAAATGTTTTGATTTTTATTATTAATTAATAATTTAAATTAATAACATAAAATAATGGAAAACAATTTACTTGATTAAAAAATTAAGAGTTACCTGATTGTCTATATTCTCAAAAAGCTTTAAAAAAAATCTAAAAAAATAATATTTTGCGGAATATTTCTTTCTTTTCTTTTAATATTGATTTATGCAAGAACTTTTCGAGTAATAATTAAATTGACAGGCTTACAAATATTTTCAACAATCGCAGTGAATTTTCAGGCAGGTGGGCGACATGGAGTGCGGGAAATGTGACAGCAGTTTTGATTTATATGACAAGTCGCTTCGTAGCCGCGGTTTATGTTGACATCGATGTTATCATGAATTCTATTTCAAAGCTATTTTGTCGTTGATATATGTATAACTGGCAACTCAATACTTATAATAAAACAATTACAATTTTTTTTTTTTTTTTGAGAACATATACTGTGACTATAATAATCGATTCATTTTGGTCTGTCTTTCTGTCTGTTTGTCTGTATCTTAGCCGTGCATCACTATAACTATTGAATGAATTTAAAAACAAATTGTCACGATTTGAGTTCATACTACGAGTTAAGACAATAATAAAATAAGGTATGGTTCCCTTGAAAGAAAGGATAAATTTCAAAATGTGTACTCAATTATAATCCATTAAACCATAGTCTGATTTAATTTTTTTTTTGTTAGAAAAGAAATATTTTACATAATATGATCCGATAAATATTACAAGGTCTTTGGTTTTTTCAGTTAAAAAATCACAGACGTATTAATCCTCAGTATTAGTCCAAATAAGTTTAAATTCTGAGTTTACGTAAATCCTTAAACGTACGGCTTATCTTAAGCCGGCTTTCGTATTTTATCTTATTTTTGTCTCTAATACAATTTTTTTTATACTCTTTCAGACCCATAGGACCAGAATATTGAAATTTCGTTCTAACCAAGTACCTACTCGTATGTCACTCCGATACGAAAAAAACAAATGTCGAAAGTTTTAGTCGATACTACAATATTTGTCTTGTACGAAGATGAATCACTCAACTTTGAAGTTCGAATTGAATTTTATCTTATGAAACGCTGTGATAGTTTTTTTTTTTTTTTTTTTAATGAAACAAAAATACATAGAACGCCATCGTGTTGGCTTTCTTTTTTGTAAGCTTTTAATTCGTTATTTAACTATATTCAAATAATTTCAGCATATTTTTAGGCGTTTACATTTCAATGAAACTTAAAAATTTATAAATACTTAAAAAAATAAAAATACTTAAAAACTTGATAAATTGACGGCCGGCTGGTCGAGTGGTCAGGCAAGTGGACACTTTACGCTGCGATAATTTATATGATTTATTTATGCAATAATTTAGATAATTTGTATGACGAATATAGATGTCTGCACCGGGTCATGGATGTGTATTGATGTATATATGTTATATCTTAAATTTATTTCCGTTCCTAGTACCTGTAACACAAGTTCTTACGGACTTAGCACAGGGCTAGGTTAACGTGGTGTGATTGTTGGTTAATATTTATTTATTATTTTATTTATTTAAGTCTATCAGAATTCCCAGGGAGTACCCGCGCTATATAATATGTATAAATGCAATACGCTTTAGTATACTTATTTTTTATATAGTAAGGTGCTAATGAAATACTAATGAGCACCTAGTATTTACTAATTTGACTAAACCAGTGCAAAAACCTGTCCGCTGTAAAGATTTATTATCTTTGATATTTCGTGACAATGAAATTACTAAAATTTGTTTATAGTTTATAAGAGAATACAGTAATTATTTTATTAATATAGTGACGAGAAACAACAAACAGATCGAAAATGTGTTTTGTTTTACAGATGAAATATTTGACCGTATTCGAAAGCAAGTTGACATTACAAGGCAGTGGTCACTGACATAGGAATCTTAATTAATACAGAAACATGAAAATTTTATGCCTCTGGGTATTATATGTAGATAACTAAGTATTTTTTTTTTTTTGATTTAATACCTTGACAAGTGCATAATATATTGATTCAAAAATATTAAAATCATGCCGTATAAATTCAAAATATACGATATAGATTTATTACTCGCATTAAGTTACTAAAGAAATTAATGTAAATAGGAGTAAACAAATAATGTGAAAGAGGTCTATTGTACTTCCGAAATTGTCACGTACGAAGAATAGCTAAAATATCTACTTCAGGTCCATTTTCTGACAGAGTGTAACATGGTAACACTTATCCGGTCGATAAAACATAAACAAACTGTAGTCAATAACTTACAAACAGACTACAATAATCAAAGTATTCATAGATGAAATCTTTCTACTTCTGGCACATACCAAAAATGGTATAATAAAGTTTAAGAGTTTTACTTAAATACTAGTCTTAGCAGTTGTGAATTTGATCTGAACAATTCATTTGTCGATGTATAGCATGTTAATCGAGTAAGGTTTATGTTTTATTACTTAGTTGTCCTCTCACTTGCTTTAGCTTTCCATTTACGTTGAATTGTTACATAATGCATAGTATTTGTTAATTTAAAAGAACATCGCTTTCTAGTAGCGAAATAACTATAAACTCGTCCCTGAGTAGTTCTGCAAATTACCCTCCAAGTACGCAGAGACTAAAAAAAAATCGTTGTTTTTTTTAATAAATATAGAACAGATTTTTGTCTAAAATTTTCTCGTAAAGTGTGTAAAGAGCTTCAACGTAAGACATAAATTTAAATAAATGTTTTCTACACGGACGTAAAATATAACAAAATTTAACATTTGATATAAAGTTTTAGTCGCGATTTTATGTAATCTACGAAGCAGGTTTCAATTTTATTCGCATGCAAATTCCTTTCTCAATTAGGAGACCGTGTTTCGCGTGCATTTTACGCTTATTTACATAATTGGATTGCACTCTCGTGCTTACTTTGCTACATCTTAGACACATCAACGTATTTTACCTGAATGTTACCCAGGAACGTAATATAAGCCGATTTTATACGAACATTTATAGTACGAATGTTTACATTGATTTTAAGGATGTAAAAAGATTTTTAATGTGTTTGATTGTTCATATTTAAAAAAGTACTTTTATCTTAACTATTTTTGAAGTGAAACTTTTACATTGACTTATGGGTAAAAAAATCAAAAACCCTCACGCTACGACCGTCACATTTTCGGTCCATATATGGTATTGTACTGTATTTCGGGACTCCGAACTATAAATGTAATGAAACGAAGCAACCCCATCGAGTTTCGGCTCGTTTGATTCGTCTTGACGAGTACTTTGTTTTTAGATAGTTACCAGAGTCTGATCTGATGATGGAGCTAGAAGGTGGCCATAGGAACTCTAATCGCTCTATAGTTATGAAACGATGCAACCCCATCGAGTTTGGGCTCGATTGAATCGTCTTGATGAGTAGTTTGTCTTTTAATTGTAACCTGATGATGGAACTGAAACGTGGTGGAATAATCTGGAAATCACAGACCTAAATCTGAATAAATCTAATCTGGAAAATCTCGATTGATAACAAAACGATTTATAAAAGCGTAAAAGTAGCGTTGAAATTTGTCAATTCATCTGGTGAGCGTAAAATATAACGCGAGTAGAGCCGCAAGTGATCTCTTGTTATTATGTAACTCATTTTGCTTTATAAAGCATTAATCTATAATGGACATAGTGTAAGTTGTTTGGGGATTTCAGTTTATCCGAAATAATGCAACAATTTTTTTACAGAAGTAGCACCATGCTGCTTGTAGCTGAATGGGCCGGCGCGCCCGGGGAAGTACTTCGCTTTCACTTAACACCAACGTGAAATGACGGCACTGTCGTCATGTTTCGTTCGATTTGTGAGAAATCCGGTGGCCCATTCCTCCCGTCCCCCCACAGATCCGGTGGAGCATCCCTCCTCTCCTTAAAGGCCGGCAACGCACCTGCTAATTCTCTGATATAGTGTGTCTATGGATATCGCTTTCAGCTACCACCAGGTGAACCGACTATCCGTTTGCCCACTCTACTATTTAAAAAAAATGGTATATCAAACGGTACCGAATTAGTGAGATATGCATACCTTCCTATTAAAATCTAATTAAAATGGGAAGTTATTAAACATACAAGGAAAATTATTACACATTAATTTTATTTATCTGGAGATGTATACATAACGATCCGTCCAAGCTTTGTGTTATTTACTGGAAGTCCAATAAATATTGAGTACAGGATCAAAAGAATAAATTTCCATTTCTTGAAAGAGAAATTACAATATTATTTTTTAACTTCATTAAATTGATGTAGGAAGGACAGATGTTTGTCGAAAATAATTCCAAGGTTTTTAACCTTATTGCTTAATGGTACACAACTTTCATCAACAATCACTGACGAAAGTTATTACCAGTCAATGCGCGCTTTAAACCTATACCAATGACAATCATCTGAGTGATGGATTGACTTTCAAGCCGTGTGATTTGCTCCAATGTTGTATACTCGTGAGATTGTTATTCAACGAAATAATGCAATCGGGTAATTAGTTCACTAAAAGGGGATTGTAAATAGATTTTGAGATTATCCGCATACAACTCGATTATTATATATTATATTATTATATATAATTATTATTATAGTGCTTACCTACTTCTCTAAGTCTGTTTAAAAATAAAAAATTCAAATCGCAATAAATTTTGATAGAGTGAAGCGGTTTTAATGAAATAATATCCTCAGGATATGCTGTTTCGGTGCCACATTGACTATCGGTGTATCAAAGTGTTGAAGTGCTTGGACAACAACTCTACTATGTCGGTTCGAGTACAGGAACATAGCACGAAAGCGATTCCAATGCAGCGAGGTGTGAGGAGATATCATCTCTCCGAAACTGTTTACATAACTTTGTTTGTTTACATAAACGGCTTACCTTCGATTTGCCGACGATGTCGTACTTATGGCAGAATTCCTGGAGGACCTTGGTATTATGCTCAGTAATCTCGATGGAGTTTCTCGACGGGTGGGCCTTAAAATGAATATGGAAAAGACAAAAATCCTCTCGAATGTCCATGTCGTGCCACCCTGATATCGGTTGGAGATTCTACTCTCGAAGTTGTTGACGAGTACACCTACTTAGGACAAAATGTCCATCTTGGTAGGTCCTTCGTCCTTTAATCTTCGAATCCAGCTAGGTTGAGCAGCGTTAGGGAAGTTCAAAAAACGTCTTTTTATATGATATACCACAGTGCCAGAAGTCAAAAGACTTCGACTAATGTGTGTTACCAGTGAGGATATACGGATCTGAGACGTGGTCTCTGACTATGGGCCTTTTAAATAAGCTCCAAGTCGCACAGCGTGCAATGGAGAGATCGAATCAGAAATGATGAGATCAGCAGACGAACGAAGGTTGGCGACATAACCCAATGGATTTGCAAGTGGGATTGGAAGTAGTAGTGGACAGGGCACATAGCTCGAAGAACTGACGGCCGATGGAGCAGAGAGGTTCTCGAGTGGAGACCACGTACCGGCAAGCACAGCGTCGGACGGCCATCCACGAGATGGACAGACGACTTGAGGAAAGTCGCCGGAAGCCGTTGGATGGAGGTTGCTTTGAACCGGTCGCTCTGGAGGTTGATGAGGGAGGCCTCCGTTCAACAGTGGACATCCAACGGCTGATATGATGATGCTTTTCATGCTGATTTTTTAAACTACACTAAGTAGGTACTTTAGAAGTGATGCGTGTTAAAACAGACAAACAGAAAGATTCAGAATTTAGATCAAAAATTTCTGAAAAAAACATACTTGTTGAATTTACAATTTGATTATATATATAGAAGAAGATATTCAAATTTGTGGCTATATGTATCATATCGAAAAAATCGAATCTCATTTGTGTCAGCGCCAAATTTATTTGGTCACTAAATTACTTTAAATAATTGAATATATAAGTAACAATATTGAATATTAATAATTTATTTTTCTCCGATTCAAAATAACTTCATTACTTATGGAGAGATCTCTTATTTAAATTTTAAAAAAAGTTTATTTTATTTTACGCAATCCAGAACTGTTTTCGTCGGTATTTATAAATAAAATAAAGTATTGAGGCGCATTTTCGAGGTGAGCGTTCTACAGGCAGCTCAAATTCAATAATGCTATTTACCCAGCTGTACTTATAGACTCGGACGAAGCTCATCCTGCATATTTTATATAGGGTTTCATTGGATAGCCGCCTCGAGTGAACTTATCAGAGTTTTCACCAGCTTCAGAAAAATATTGTTAAAAGGAATTTTACGATACAAAGATTTTCATACAAAATTCGATATTACTCGCAATTTACAATTAATTGCACATGTTGGATTATCATTTACGATTTTTCATAAGCGTTGATAGTTTTAACATATTATTATGTTTTTTTAGTAAATTACTATCTAGTAGTATCTTAAATGGAAAATAAAATAAATAAAGTCTTACTTACCGGTTGAAAATAACATGGATATTAATTACACACGTTAGGTTAAGTAATGCTTAACGTTAAGTTAACGGGTCTTTGCGTACAAAAACGTATGTTACGCTTATATTTAATATTAATTAACCACCTGCACCGGTACGATTCTTAGGATTACCAGAGAGCTAATAACAATATATTACTAAGACTTTGCTGTCCGTCCGTCCATCCTTTCGTAGTTCAAAAAATCTATGAAACCGTAACAGTTCAACAGTTGATTTTTAAAATATTTACACAACTGACACCAAGTAATGAACGAAAATAAAATAAAATAATAAGGCACCCATACTCACCCCTCCCACACGTGTTTTTCCGCTTTTTACCTCGAACCTGAATATTATGTAGTGTCAAATATGTTAAGCGGTGACTCGTGCATGTCCGATAACACTGGGGCGTTCTTACAATTAGATACAAAAGCACATGCCATAAATTTCAAAATCACAAACACGGATTAGGATTCGAGCCATCCTGGTTCAGCAATCTATACATACATATACTACATGCTTAATATATATAAAATTATGTTTTTGTTATAATTAACAAAATGATTACAAACACAAAGTATTGATAATTTCAACAACAGTTTTATAAAATCAAACGTACAATGTCAATTTATTAATTTAACCGTTTCATATTTGCAAATACGAAATGGTTTTCAATTCTATAGTTCAATTACTCACAGAAATAACAATAACTTTTTTAATATTACCAATAAAATGGACGTATAAAACACAACATGCATATATTATTATACAAATCGGAATCGCAGAGTATGCTATAGTTGTGTGTAAAGCTTGTGTGGCTTTACTGCATTAATGTAATTATAGCATTAAGCGATTACGAACATAGTGTTGTCGTATTCGCTGGGTGCGTGACCCTAGCGCCATCTAACGATACAACTTACGGTGGCTCTTTTGAGAAAATAAACATGTGTTGGATGTCAAATAGCTATTGAAAAAATAAAATAAACTTGAAAAAAATAATTTCAATGTAAAATGTGATATATTACACACAGTGAATATTAAATTAAAAAAAATTCCGTGGGTCAGCTAAAAACAGTAAGTAAAATAATTACAACAACTAAAACAAGTCTCAATAAGTGAATTAGGTTAAGCAGTGTTAAAATCTATCAAAATGTTTATTGTAAAATTAATATTGAATAAAAAATCATTATTAATATTAAAACACAATCTAAAATAATATATAAAATAACAAATAGCTCCATTTAACATAATTATATATTTACGAATGTATCTTAAATTTTAATTTTTTTTATTTAATTTTGCAGATAAAAAATGGAATTGGTGTTAAGAACGGGTTTAATAAAATAAAACAGGTATTGCTAAATCATTAACTATATCAAATAATATGTCTTAATTTTTTAGTCGATTATTTCTATTAATCTAAAAATTTTAATCAAAACTAAATAAAATATTAAAGCCTAATTAAATTATTACTCCGTTTTCTTACACGATAGACACATGTATATGACATTATTCTATAGAATACGGTTGTAGATTATAATAATACTTACTTTTGCCTTTTAACAGCAGTTATCCATTTTTTTCGCTGATTTAATTTCCACTTGGCAACCGGAAACTTATAAAATTTACAATTATATTTCTACTAGTATTTTTGCAATCGACTACACAACAACTTTGATGACCCATTTTATTTTATTTATTTATTGAAACTGACACACGTGTTATTTTTATGGTCATAGAAAATAAAGAGCCACCCGTAGTTCTATTTTGTCCGCAACGAGCGCTGACATCACTTTTGTGTCCCCCACTATGCCTTACGCACCCAGCCAATACGGACTTCACACAACATAATGTTTGGCTGATATATTGTTTAATATAGAAAACATTCAGCGGAAAAGAAATTCAATCTAATAAACTTTTTAGTACTCGTATCTGTTTTTTTTTTTTGACAGCTTTTGGTATCCTTTTCTATAATAACGAAGGAATGGGAGCCTTATCTGCCACTCTACAACACTGCTAGGATTTTTTCTGAAACATGCAGGTTTCCTATTTTTCTTTATTGACGAGTACGAGATAATTTTAAAGACATCAACCTGATTTTGAATCCCCCGATTCCTATCTTGATCACCTAGTATTGTGACAACTCTGATAAGTTCTATCCACAGTGTAAACTCGACTCTCGGAAATTTTTGTTTCGAGATTAAATTACCCTAGAGCCAGACAGCCTGTAGTTGAATAAAGTAAACAGCCGATTTTTTTTTATTGATTTCAATCGCATCTAATTTGTTCAGAAATTTAAAACTTACACCAAAGTTTGTTATCAAGGTTGCTATCTCCAAGTAAAGAGGTTTTTCGCAATAAATATCTACATAAAAACAATGAATAATCTTTTTAACTATTAGCTATTTCCCTGTGATTGAAACAAAAATAACTAAATTTTTCCGCTAAAGGTTTTTACTGTTAAAAGGGTAAATATTTGAAAATGCGCATATGGCATAGTTTCGGAGATTAAGAAAAAAAGGTGAGGAAAATGATTCTTTATATGATTTTTGTAATCTCAGGTACTTTCTTTTTAAAATAGTATCTAAGGGAATGCCTTAAAATATTTACTTTTTGTATGATAGGCAATTCAAAATTCATACGAACGGTAGTGATAAATATGAATAATTGGTAATTAGGTCACTCACAATGTAATGAATAGTTTTCAAATAGTAATTATGAAAAAAAAATTAGAGATGATAACTAAGATATAAAAGCTGCTTTACCAATTAGAGATGGTGGCATCGGCGTGAGAAAAATTTCTAGTGTCGCTCTTCCTGCTTTTTTTGCTTCTGTGCATAGTATCAAAGGCCTATGTTCCGAAAATTTAAAATTAGGTTCAGTCCAAATTACAGAGGCTACAGACGCAGTAGAAAACTGGAGGTTGGTGTGTCCTAATGACGATAGCCCCAAGGAAGTTACAAAACAAAAACTTTGCGATACGCCATTAGTTCACAATACTCGTGAAAATTTGACGTAAAATCTTACTAGTGACAAAATCCGTGCAAGGCAAAAAATGCACCAACCCTCCTGTCACTAGTGGAGGATATGAGACGTAGAGTTAATTCTTTTAGAATTTTTTTGCACTGCTACTCTAAGGTCCAAGTGTTTCGACTGTAAACGGCACAAAAACATAACATGGGATAAGTTACAAATATTTGTGCCTTTTAGTCATTTCAACTTTCTTCAGCGGCTTCCACTCTTAAAGCTGTCTCCCTGACGTGAGACGGAGCTAACGCAGGTTGAGTCCCATAAAAGCGCCCGTTCCCTTTCCCAGGGAATCAGTGTTAAACCATCAGGCCTCTTGTCATTATCGCGACCAATTCCAGTAGGCTCAATAAGAGCAGGAACGTCGATGGTGGCAAAAGCCCTTTTAATGGTTTCATTCAGGGAACCTTGGCGGGAAAACATACCTGAACTCTTGTTGCAAGAAAGGCCGTGTAGTCCGAAACGTGGCTAAAAACCACAAGTTAAGTGAAAGAGAAGTACTTCCCCGGCGCGCCGCCCAATTTGGCTGCAAAAGGCTTGCATTAGGCCGCTGCTTCTATAATAAAATAGACCAAGACTTCAAAATAGACCAAAGATGTTGTCACAAGAATCACCTCCTTTCCGCACAGACATCAAAAATGCTGTCACAAATTAAGACGAAATTTCAACATAATTACCATTTCTAAAAAAAACTAATTATCATTCGCTTGTGCGAACGGCAAATATCGGTAATGAGACAAATGGTAAGTAGTATTTCAACTATTTTCTTAAATAAATCAGTCTTGTGTTAGAAACATTCTAATTCTATTCTCAAAATCCAAAAGGAGTCACTATAGGGACTATATAAAACATGTTATCAAAAATATGTAATTGATCACTTACCTAAAAAACAATAAATGGTTATTAGATAATATTTTTACTAAAACACTTTGAGGACGAGATAATCACAATTGGCGCCAAAAAGACTGATCTTTGACACTAGCCTTCGCTCGGTGTTCGAGCTCTAACTGGTACCCACGCGCCTATGTACTATTGGGTTGGAATATTCCAGTTTTTACAAGAAAAATCATTACGGAATGTTCCCAAATGGTAATTAGCAAGTTGTCCATGGACATTTTTTAACTGATCTTATTTTTAATAAGTTATGTTCTTTGCGTGTTACAGCATGGTTTTATGTGTTCATTAACAACTTAAGTTTATGAATATCTTACCAAAAGTATAATCTTCAAGAAGAATTTAACAATTTTAGGATAATTATTGATTGACAATGGAGAATTGGACACGAATGGGAATTAGATTTTGGCTCTTTGATTTGTAATATCTCTAAACTCAATTTATAAATAAGATTTTTAGTTATCGGTCCATATTTGAGATACTTTTTTACATAAGAAATAATTCACAAAAGTAAAAATATAAACTCCGCATTCGTTCTTTAATAACCGCCGCGCGATTTGCATGTTTTCAAATATTTGCCCAAAATAAATACTTATATAATTAAATGCTTTACACTCGAATCCGGAAAAACAAGCACAAAATATCTGATTGGTTTGTAGAACTATTTGTTACGAGCGCGAATCGAATTGTAACCTGTTATTACAATAATCCGTCGCAGTAAACGCTGCGCCATCGCATTAATAGGCTTAAAATGACACATAAATATTTTTTTGAATTATTGATGTAATCTTAATTATTATACTACAATATATAATTTTATCGTAATACAAATATATATTTAAGTTAAGTACCCCTAAATTAAACATTTACTTTTCTATAATTTCAATTATTATTAAGAGGTAACATGATTTTAATTTAATGTGTTGTTTGTAAGCCTAGTAGACGAGAAGTTTCCATTAAATTAAAGGTTCACGGAGAATATAATTTTATAAGCGTACCAAATTTTTTTGTATTTAAAATTAATTATTAATATACTCGTATATGTTTAGTTTTATGCTTTTAACTATTTAATACAATATTTACTTTCGGGTTATTAAAATTAAATGTTAGGTACTTTAAAATACAGATATAATAATGAATTTATAACTACGTGTAGGTATATCTATTTTTGTTTAAAGGTGATCTTGATATGTATCAGTTTAATTGATAATATGTTTTTGCGCTAGGTAGTTAATCAAAAGATAACGAACTACTACTAAGAGAAAAAAATATTAGCAAAAAATGTCAACCATTCTATGTGAATTTGGAATATTTATATTCCAACTCGTGCATACAATGCTTAACTTTACTTTTTATTTAGACAAAAGTTAAATTAAGTATTGATTAAATATATTCTTTTCTAAATCGTCTAAACGTAACATTATCTCAATAAACAAACCATTTTACTCGTGTTCCGTTGGACTTAAAGCAAAAATTTACCCGCACAAAGCAGCTAAGTAACGGTTGTCATCTATTTATAGAAATTATTGGTGTACACACCGGAAAATTGAGCACGTAATCTGTAGTTCCACACTATTATCTCGGAATTGCAACAGTACACACCACACAAGAGGATTTCCCGTGTCGAATGTTTCAAAGTGAGACTCAATGACATGATTTTGTCTTTTATTATTGAAGTGGTGAAAAGTTCAATTTATTTGGTAGTAACAAAGTAGCTTATGCCGTTGGATGGTTGTATTTTTATTGTATTGTTTAATCGAAAATCAAACACTTCGATAATCAAACAAATTTTATGACTGAAACCAAATTCAGTTATAATCGTTTATCAAATTGTTGATTCCATACCACTATAAAGTTTGTAAGTGTATTTGATAAGATCGAGTTAAAAGCCTTGAAAAAAACGCGTTTCTTGGATAGGCAATCTTCTTTAATATTTACCAATTTATATTATATTTTGTTATTCGTATTTTTAGCGGCCACAGTATATATTCTTCACGGTTAATATTTAAAATAAAATTTGCTACAGTACCGATTATAGAGTGCCTTCCAAAAATGATTCCAAAAATATTTTGAATGTACAGAACTGGACTTGATATATTTTACTATAAGTATATAACAATATATACAAATATCCTGAATTTTGAGAACAGTTTAACCTACTTTTTTTTATTTAAACTTTTCATATCAGTATAATACACAAAGAAAACGAAATTTAAGGTGTTTTGACAAATTGATTTGAGTTTTGCAGTGTACCTGTGCGAGTTATTTATATATAGTATAGATTTGTAAATAGAGGCAACTAATAATATAAACTCTTAGCAACTCTTGCAAGCTTACTTTAGCTTAAGCATCACTTATTTTAATGCTTGATAGTGGCGACACATCATTTTTAAATTACTAAAGACGTTGTAATAAAGTAAAATATTGCAATCCTTTTGACTCGAAAGATGGTCTAATTTATGTTAAGAAATTTAAACTAATGTTAAATTGACAATACTTCAAGATTTTAGGACTAGAGATTTTTTTTCAATTTACTGAACCAGAGAAATTAAATATTTTTATAGTCCCTATATAGCGTACATAGCTATATACCCTATATAGCGTGTGTGGCTACACACGTTAACCTTAAATTCGCTATATAACCACGGTATTTTTTTGTTATAGAATATATGTGCTGTTTTACTAGATATCATCTAACGATCGTCAAAATAAATATCGTCAAAAAAAATAATTGACAAGAAAATATAATATTAATGAAAAGTATGTGTGTCGTTCTGAGAAAGTTGGTATTCAATATCATTGTATTTTCCACTAGAAATATTTTTCTTTATTATATATATTATTATTAAATCACTATATTTAAAATTGTCAGATGTGATAGCAAATTTATCAATTAGTAATTAACCACACTTCCAAACACAAAAAAAAAATACTTTGAACTTTCTTAGTAATTTGTCACTGTCATTTATACTGTACGACACATAATCTTACTTTATTTAAAATGGAACAGTTTAGGGCAGAAGTTTTTTGCCCTTCAATATAGATTAAATTACTTTTTTTATATAGTTAAATTTCAGCTTTTATAAAATAACGTCTGAAGGTTTGAGGTTAGCGGGCTCTTGCACTTGGCTCTATACCTCTTCTAAAAAGAAACAAAATAAAATCTGTGAGTTTTCGATTTGGATTTTCACGACCGACAGCTATACCTAATTTCAGAGGCACGGTGGGAAGACTGGTAAGGATTTACACGCAGAACAGAAACAAATATTTGTACAAATACAAATATAACACATCCTGTGCGGGAATCGAAATCACGACCGCCTTAAGACAACTACTCGAACTACTACTACATTAGAATGCTCGCGTGGAGGTCAAGTAGACGACATATAAAAATCATGTCTATTTTTATAATTGTATTTTATAATATGTTACTTTTCTAAAAAAAAAAAATTATAGCTTTATTGTATTGCTCTGAAAAGATTTTGAATTTTATCGAACATAACTTACAATAATATATACGTATACTTATAATAAAACTGTAACAGGTCTAATTCTGCGTACATTGAGGATATTTTCAAAAAAAAAACCGAATTTGTATTTCTTTTTTCTTCTTTTTTTATTCGCTGTCTATCAATATATCGTCCGCGCAATACGCTAAAACTTCTTACTAGTTTTGAATAAAATTTAGTACGATTTGAGTACAACCAGTCCATAACCAGTATACTATACCATTACAAAAATATACTCGTACAATATTTACAAATTAAGTCCTTCGTGTCTTCTCGGTCCTACGTGACGTTGGCGAAATCTTCCGTGTAGTTACCATTGAAAGCCGTTAATCCAAATGAATGAATGAAGAAATAAAAACCAAATTTAGATATTTATAAGCGAAGGGGAAATGAAAGAAATATAAAAAAATAAAAACAAGAATTAAATCACTGAAACAATTTCACTTTTCAAATTGTGTAGACTGTGGAATATGTCAACGTAATTTGTGATACTAATTAGATTATAAGTAATAGTTATACAATATGTAGGGGAGCGCTTACCAACATTAATTTTAGAGTCCTCACAGTGATAAATACTTCATGCATTTTCTAACAATTCAACCACTTATTAGGTATATCACGATATCTTATCACGACAGCTTGATATTTTTTCTTTTTTATATGTTTCTATAAAGATTGAAGAATTTAATCTTTATACAAGTTTTTTGACATTTAACATGACAAGGGTCTTTCATGGAGACAAGTTGTATTGTAATCGAGAATAACTCCTGCCCTCAGCGTACCTTCTTCTATAACGGATATTAAGGCCCCGTTACCTGAAATATGCTTGCTCATCTTTCAGGCCATTATATTCGAGGACAGGTTACGTTTAGATATCAACTTCGAAGGTAATGACATGCACTATTTAAAATATAATATTAATAATATGCTTTCATATTATAAGAAGTTTACTTGAACATACGTATAAATCGTAGAGAGACCAATTGTGTGAGAAAACGCACGTCTAAAAGTATATATGCCTAGTTGTAACTTATGCTTTAAGACATCACGATATGGATTTTATAAGACTAGTAACCGTCAATGCAGATAAACATAAAAATAAACATCAACCATAATTATGTTTTTAATATTTATTACATATATTAAAATGAAGAAAATATTATTATATAATAATATATAATTAATATAAATGTTACACAATATTAAATGAAATGAAATAATTATAGTTTATGTTTTCAAATACACACACACAATTAAGCATTTGAAACGTTTATTTTTACAATTAATTGTGAAGCCTGCGCTTAGACGCTTTCGTGAAGTTCGCTTTATAAAATCCATCAAATAACAGAATATAAAATAAAGAAAATTATAAAGAAAAAAGTACTAAAGAAAATTGAATGAAAGGATGAGGACAAAGAAAAATCATACAAAAACCTTTCTATTTTAGTATCAATGCGTGTTCAAACAGACATTATAAAAACTATAGGTGTAATATTGATTATTTTTTGTCAGTTATAAAAAAGCAACATTTTCTACAAATCGCGAGAGGTGCGATAATTTGGGTACGTTCGCGCGCCCTCTTCTAATTGATTTCATCACTTTTCTATCTATGCATTCCACAGACCACATGCGCGGAAACGGAAATGGGACATGCGCAATAGTTTTTATTTGTCAGTTTTAAATAAAAATAATAGGTAGTTAATAAATGTAAAAAGATAATTTTGTTTATTATCTTTTATGAACAACAGCAAACAATTATTTACTTAAAGTACGATAGTTAAATTCAGTTTTTGATTAAAGAAGTATCCTTTCCGCGCATGTGGTCTGTGGAATGCATAGATAAAAAAGTGATGAAATCAATTAGAAGAGGGCCCGCGAACATACCCCATGTAAAATTTAGAACTTTATTATATGTACATACATAGATTGCACTTCTATAAATAATCATATTTATTTACATATTTATTTTATTAATAATTGACATTTCAATAAGATTTTACGTAGCTTAAAACATTTTTACCATTTACAAAACGATATATAATGGACCAAGAATTCTATTTGAATATGTCATTGTTGAATAAAATAAATATAGGTAAGGACGTTTGTTCAAGAGATGCCAATTTTCCTAACAACAAATTCCATTTCAAGACCACTTCTTATTCAAAGAAAATAAATTATTAAAACACACATAACAGCGATTTTTATTCCACTGAGCGATAATTAAACTGATTCTTTTCTTTGATTTAATGTAGCGTGTTGTATATTTTTATTGAACAACAGTTTTTAAATCAAACTTAAATTAGTGGAGACGTCTTAAGTATGTCATCGTATATGAACATTTTTGGTTCGTCTTGTAATTTATTTTTATTTTTATTACAAGCCGTGGGGCGTCTTCAAACGTCTAGGAGTAACCTTAACTTATCCATATTTTCACCAATTAGACACAGTTCATTTTAGTTTATTAATCTTTTTTTTTTTGGATGCTCGCTCGATTTGGAGTCTGGCTCGATTTGCTTAAGGACTTGAACGCTCAAGTTTTGCGAAGGCAACATAGTATTAACTCCTGTTTCTTAAATGTTTTTTAGAAACTTAGTACTTATAGATTAAAATAATACTGTTTTCAAAAGTAGTAAAAATCGATAAAATTACAAGCGGAGAAGAAAAGTTTATATACTGTGTATTTCTTAAAAATGTCCAAGCATTGCATATGAAAAAGTAATTGATTAAATGAAGTCCTTGGATAGTAGACATATCTACTATTTACTTTATCTAAAATACTTAAGAATGCTAAGTTGTATCGAAAGAAAAAATACGATTTTCTTTTCTATCTGAGCAAATCCCTTTTTAGGACTTGTTTGTAATACTGGATATATATTTGTATTACAAATTTTCTACATCTCATTACACGATGGAAACGAAGTACCGAAAATGGTTTTCTGTTTTTCGCGAAAAAAAATATTTCATTACGTTGAAGATTTTCGATAGATTCACGCCGGAAAATTCCTATCGCCCATAAAATGTCCAGCGCAGATAGGTTTTTCCTAATAGAATTCTTATTCAGTGTATCTTTTATCTATCCATTTTATCTAGTTGCTTTAATTCTTTATATATCCTGCTTTAAACAATTTCGGCGTTTTTCCTTTAAAGAACAGCTTCATAGCTTTGTAAGCTTTAAATGGGAACAATTCAAACGCTTTTGTATGTTTGTATTTTTTCAGCTTAAACATTCTATTTAACACATTTAACAATGTGAGCTACAATCATTAGGATGAACTGTAATATCCCTTATTTCTACGTGATAAAAGCTGACTATACAATATTCACTATAGTGTATTTTCCCATATATATCATATTAAAATTTCGTATTAATTTAAGTCAACAGGTACATTGTTCGCATTTGTTTCTTTTCAAATATTAATTTTATAGATTTTTTTTTTAAATCAGTTAGACTCAGAACACCGGATAGATCGAAGATAGGTTCCATTTTTTAAAATCATTTAGACTCAGAACACCGGGTAGATCGAAGATAGATTCTCGAAAATAACTTGTGTGAGAAGATTTCTTTTATAAACCTCTAGGTTCGGCCTCCTAACAGAACGTAAAATGCTCCGTTTTGGATAATAAAAACACTATTTCTCAGAATATAAATAATATCCACTTATCAGCAAATTTAATTATTTTTATTGAAATTGGATGAAAGTTTGTAGATTATACTTTTTTAAGTTTTAGACTTCTGGTTGAGAGAGTTTTAGAGACAAATTATAGCTATTAATATAAAATTGTCAACAATGTGTACTGTCAAACTATCACGGGTGAAACTGATAGGCACAGTTAGTTTATTATAATGATTAAGTAAATGTTACTTATTTATCTCTAAATGAGTTTCGTATGAAAATTACGTTAACGGAATAGAAAAATACGCACGAATAGTACCTACTTATTAAAATTTATACAACAATACCTTGAAAAGAAATATTTCAGAAGCGTTTAAAAAGTACAGTTAAAATTTTAAATATGCTTACAGATAAAAATACGGAACTAAAGAGAGCATTTTGCTTTAAATACATTTAACCGCAATGAAATTAAAGCGGTTGTGATTTTTTTTTTGCATCATCACTTGAGGGAGTCGGAATGAACGCTCATCCTATACAATAGTCTTCGTAGCACGAAAGAAGCATTTCTACCTCGACCAGATTAACGTGAACTACTGCGCTGATTAAAAAGTTAACAAACAACTGAAATGAATGGAATACCAAAGCTCTTTTTAAGTGGTTCGCCGTAAATCCGCGCCGTTTCGTAGCTGTGAAGCTTAGAGACTATAGTAAAGGTCTACGTTTTAATTTGCATTCATGCCTTTATTTTTTATTTTTTTATTGCAATGTAGATAAATATAAAAAAATTCAGTAAAAATAAAATATGTATACCTAAAACCATTTTTATGTTGATTTATAATCCATATTTATGTTGATTTATATATACCCATAGAATTTTTTTTTTTTTTTTGTAGTTACTGCCGACTAGCAATAAAATTATTGCCTTTATATACTATGTAGGTATATATATAATAAATAATATCGTAAAAAAATATTACAAAAAATATTTTGAGCGGTTAGCATTTTAAATATATAAAACAAATTGTTTTGAATTTTATGTTAAAACTAACTTTTTCCCGCAACTTTATCTGCGTAGAAGTCGAAAATGGTTCTAATAGTATTTTTAATGGGTTTTTTACGTTATTAATTTTTTTTTTTTTAATTAAAAGTCTAAATCGGATTTTATCGCGTTTATTTGTTTTAAAAACTTTACAGTTTAACGATTTTTAATTAAATTAAATTATTTCCCGACGTTTCGGACCCTTTACAGCGTCCATGATCTCGGGGGACTGAGGTGGTGGGTGTCCGAATAACACTTATACATTACATCGATTTTATCCGAATAAAAAAAAGATTGATAAGATGTCGATAAAATCCGATTTAGACTTTTAATTAAATGAGTAATATTCGCGTAAATATAAGAGAACAGTTATTAATTTTGTTATAACATTTAAATTACTATGTTAAAATGTTTGAATATATAAGTAATAATATAACAATCTTTATTATAGAGTAGGGATTTAAAGGTTAAATAAACATTAAAATATAATAACATTTTGTTATATTTTGTGAATACGAAGCTCAGCCTATGATCTGATGAAAGTTACACGGGGGTATTATCTTTTTACAATGAAATTGAAATACTGCACCTTCTACAGTATTTCTATATCAACGTTTGTTGTCGGGTTCTTGTACATATACTCAATCGCTTGAAAACTTTGATAGCGCGATGTAGGATACGTCTGTTTCTTCTAGTTCGTATATGGCGAGATAGATGTCGCTACAGGACAAAGCATTATATATATATATATATATAACGTATAATGAATCTGTAATAAAAATTTTGGTGCAGTACAAGTGTTATTTATACTAGCGTTTTAAAAATAAAAGATTAAATAAATAAATAAAAGCGTCATATTCATCGACCTCGCAGAATGAAATCCTGTGTCAGGGGTCCGGAAACAAACAACAGAAATACAAACGCTCAGATCACGACAAAAATCTACATAATATCCTATACAAATATTTTTTGAAACATGAGCATGAGCGGGGATCCAATCCGCGACCGAAGAAATCGCTGTGTCAAACCGTCGTCATAAATTTATTGTTATGTTAAAATACGTACAATGTACTATTATGTTAAAATCCATTTATCCATCCAGACTAAATAAAGTATTTAGATCAAATATATAAACATTTTTTAAGAGTATGCGTATATGCGTAAAACATACTTTTATTGTTCTTTAACAGTCATATAAAACCGTGTCAGTTTAATAACAAACTATTTATTAAACTCATTCTCCACATGTTTTGTTAGATTCCACGCATCCAGCGGAGTATCCAATAACACGGTACAGGAATTCGTACAAAATTTCTTCTGCTAAGCCAATAAATACCAGATAATCGTGGAACGTTGTTTGTTATTCAGAGGTATGTATAAGCTCGAATGCTCGACCTGTGGTATTTTCTGTTTTTTATTGATACTAATATTTGCTACCTGTGAGGTTTCGCATAGCAAATCACGTTATAGATACCAGCTTTTTTATATTTTTTAGTTAAGCAGAATTTTGGATTCGATATGATATTATCATATTAGTATTCTAAATAAAGAGTTATGTATGTAACTAGACTGTCAAATGAAATACTTTGAAATATATCCTTTCTAACAACGAATAGAATGAATTGAAATTAATTACTTAAATAATTACAATAGTTGCGTTAATGAATTGTAACTAAGTACACATTTTGATTTCCATTCCTGTTCGCAAAGGAACCGTGACGACCTTGGAAATAAAAAGTATGATCTGATATTGTAACTATAGTCTATTCGCGTTAAGAAAATAGTGACTCATCGTTGTCACTCATCTTAGCCACGCCTCTTGACCAATAAGATCACAGTAAATTATAAAGTCGTGTTCACTTTGAACAGTTGAAGCCCTTCAGACAGTACGGACGTGTTCTTTGCCAATTTTAAAAATGAATACCTCACCTATTCTTAAAAATAATAGTGGATCAATATTACAAAGCGGAGAAAGACAAATGATTTACAATGTTTTTAAGTACTTTAAACAGTTTGGTGACCAAAACGTGACTATGGAGAGTATAGTAGTGAAAAAGGCTAGTGCATGCGGTGTTTCTGAAAATACGGTTCTGACGATTCTAATCATTTTTTTAATGTAATAACTACTTAATTTTAATATTTTAAAATACTGTCATAAAAAGTTTGCTTTAATAATAATGGTTTAATTTTTACCCCAGTATGAATACGCCTTTACTTTGATGAGTCGCTATTTTCTTAACGCGAATAGACTATAGTTTAATTTCAATTCATTATTAATAGTTTTAGCGTTATGCGACACACAAAGAGATAGAAAAAAATAAAAACACATATCTTTGGCTTCAGCGTTGACTACAGAGTGCCCTCTATATAAAAAGTATCTTCGATGTACAAAATTGGACCTGTTAGAGGTTTATTACGAGTATAAGTATTATCCTTTCTGGTTAAGTCAGCGCAATACATGAGTCATATAGTATCAAAAACGGCAGTCTCCATTTTTTTAACTACATTTTTTTATTAACTAAGATGGAAGAGCTGAATATAGAGGACATTTTGGCATAGATATGTGGAGACTGCCGTTTTTGATACTATATTACTCACATGTAAGCGCTCTAAAATCGTTAAAAAAAGTCAATGATAAGCAAATATCTTTTCGTAATCACTTATCATCACCATTTTCAAGCAAACAAAATTTTGGATGTGAAACATCTATAGCGGTAGGCCGCGGGTCAGACCGAAGTAACTAGCTTCTGCCCGCGGCTTTGCTCGCGTGGATGTTGGTTATCGCGACTAAAAAAAGTATTCTATGTTACTTCCAATACCTCCAAGAATGTGTATAAAGTTTCATGATGATCGGTTAAGTAGTTTTCGCGTGAAAGCGTAACAAACAACTTATTTCCGCATTTATAATATTAATTTAATTTAATGAATATAAATATTTATTAAATAAACAGTCATATTTTTCTTGAAAAAAATCTTAATATTTTATTTTTTATTATACTATATTTATTTCCTGTGATAAACTATCCTTTTATGGCATATTACCTGTACAAAAGAATTCGATGTTTCACATTTTGCCAGGCGTCCCGCAACGGTTCACAATTTTTTTATACATTAATATATATAGAATCCCTATAGAAAAAGGATTGGGGCTTAATTTACGCTGCTCCACTGCAGTTTGGGGGATATATTATCCCCTACCACGAGTAATGATCGTTATCAGGTGTCTATGATAAGAACCGGGACCGACGACTTTACGTGCTATCCGAGGCACGGTGGGGAGACCCACAAAGACATACACCCAAACCGGAAACAAATATTTGTAGAAATACAAATTTTTGTAGAAATATTTGTAGAAATACAACATCTGCCCCGAGCGGGAATCGAACCCGCAACCGCCGGTGCGAGGTTTGAGGCGACTACTCGCACTACTATACCAGAACGGTCGTCGAAGAACAGAAATGGACAATAATTATTCGCAATATGTAAATTTTATATATCTATTGTATATAGTAGCAAAACTAAAGTAATAATTATTTATTTTATCGTATCTTATCGCGAAATATTATTTAAATAAGTAACAGATACACACGAGGAGCAAATAAAGTGCATTGCATTGAATCAATAATTGAATTATCTGAACTGTGTAACAATTTAAAATGATTGTACGGCAATTCAGTACAGATGGTTACAAATTAAATACGCCCCTTTGGAAGTTAATCAAGCGCATCATGTTATGAGTAATCCATTAAACTCATCGTTTATAACCTTTACAAATTCCCACGGTGACAACATTATGACGAATGATTAGTATTAACATTCATACATTTTAATGTTATGTCGCGTGACAAATTGAGAGTTTATAAATATACAGTTAAAGTTTACCTAGAATTAATTACTCAACACAATACGATTCTTTTGTTAGTTTTTGTTTAAATGATGAACCATCTTTGAGCTTTTTCGTAAAAAAGTCGACCAATGCTCATTTACACTGAACAACGGTTTGACATTGGTTTGCAACTAGTGTCAGACTGGGGTATCAGACTTCACTTAAATCACTTACGCTGCGGATACAACTACGTCGTGATTTTTATTTTCAACAAATACGCAATAAGAACTTAATAATGCCTTGATAAGGCCTGCTCTCCTAGATTCTTTTTCTTGTATAATAATAATCATTACTCAAAAGTGGAATAGCTACTTGATATTTTTGTCCCAGTTGTGAAAGAATTGTAAATTTATTTTAGCCAACTACATCTTACTGTAATGTACAGTAGTTACTATAATATGTAAACTTGCGTTAAACGGTGATACTGTTGAGCTTCTTCTTTTGTTAAGTAGAAGAATTTGTGATTAATGATACGCGATATGCTATATCAGGAATTGTAGTAGATGTTTCAGGATTGAGTCAACTTATCGCACTAGGTCATTTTAGTTCAAAACTGTATTGACTGAACTAATTAAATAACGTGAAAAATTACCCTAAATCTTACATTTATACTTGAATGTTTATATTAACAATTAGTTGGAGAGGTCTTTTAGTGACACTCAAATTTACGAAAGAAAGCTAAAGGCGGACGTCTTGAAGACCGAGAGGCTTGTTGACTAATTAATCTAGAAAAAGTTCGTTATGTTGACTGGGAGCTGACGTTTTTCAAGAAAGAAATAATATAGTACATTTAGTCTTATTTTTACTTACGAGTTACTAGTGGAATTTAAACTAGAGGTCCTATCTAAATATTATGTATACTGTACATAATTATCTATTCTTATAAATATCATATTATCTAAATATTATGTATACTGTGATTCTGTTAGGTGAATCAACATATAAATAAAATTCTCCACAAAAAAAAACCGCCATTAATTTTCCTCTGTATCTTTAAGAGATTCCTTGGAAAAATTTAAGTAATTAGGTACGTTTGACAAGATGGACAATGTCGATGAAAAGGAGCTTTGTATCGACTGCTACTCTAACATCCGATATTATATATATAGCTCGGTTTACGTGTTTAACGGAGTTTAGAGCTCCAAATTTCATATTACCAACATAAACTAAAGGCAGTTAGAGAATAACTCATTTTAAATTCTGAACGGCCGTTTTTTGCCGCTTAGCTCTGTAAACGTGTTTTGTTTAGAGCTTCTAACCTAAAAACAAATACTTGTGTTTATATTTGTGTGATATTTCAAATATATAAAGAACATTATTACTAGGTTTTGAGGAAAATGATGAGGCTATGTGGCGATTTTGAGCCACTCTTCTGTTCTGTGCTTCATGCTCACGGTATCCGTCTTCTTGGACTCAACAATTAAAAAATGTGTTGTTATTAATTCAAGAAGAGCCTCTTTTTTGCTAGTGGTGAAGGTTGGGTCCCTTTTTCACAAAACACAAGATAATATTAGTTTAAACAGCGGAGCCGTGTTCAAACGTGTAAAAGTTTAGAATAGTCCGTAGAGCGAAGCCATTGTCAATTGTACAGAGTTGTGGTTTTTTGAAGAATTAATAATCAAAATCACGTACCAGAAAACAATGTTCAAATGAAAACACCACAAAAGTCGAGAATTTAGCAACGAAATGTGAATTTTACAGTTACGTTTGTGACAGTTTTGACGTTTACAAACTACGAGTATAACATGACAACTGCGCTAGTACGATGTTTACGCTTCATGTCACTAAACTTCGTTTTCGTCAACACGATCAAATTGTAGCTGATGAAATCCGTGTAATGAACACCAAGAATTGAACTATAAACTCGATTAAGCAAAACGTAGTTTTATTAAATTTGGTTTCGAATGCTAATGGTAAAATCAGCCCTAAGAAAACTTACAGGCTATTTATAACTGATACGTCTCATTGGAGTTGAGCGTTCAGCATAAACGTCAGTATTTCTTTATAAAAAATTTGACTCGCCCGTTCTCGCAGTTGGCAGTGACCCTGCTTTCGGCTCCAGGGTTATGGGTTCGATTCCCGCCCAGAGTCTGGGTGAAATCTATACTTATATATGTATTTTTATATGTATATTTATTCAAAAAAAATATATATATATGTGTCTATATTATTTAAAAAAAAAAAATATAACATTGATTTGCAAGTGTCACTCGTCAAGTGAATGACTCAGTACATTATCTTTTTGATTAAATATAAATTTTTGAATAATTAATATTAAGTGTATAACTGCAGCGTATGCGTTCTCTTTTCCTTCGAATAAAGTATATTGCATATTATTTTTTATCTCCATCGACAGTACATCGCATACACAAAACGAAGACTAAAAACTACTTCGACCATAAAAGAACTAAAATAATATGAGTGACATCGACTTAACTCCGGAATTATAAGTTTTTCATGTCAAGAAAATATAACATCGAATTTAAATTTAAATTATATTTTAAGTAGTTATATATTTAATTCAGATAAGTGAACTTTGTCCTCTAAAAAATAAACTCCTTAACCACAATAAATATTAATTTAGTTTTTATTAGTATTTTTTTTTTATCAGATAAATAGTGAATATAAAAAAGATTATGTTTGTTGTGAACACAAATATAAATTTTCAATTTATTCAAAAATGTTTCCATGTGAAATAACAGGCAAAATATGTTCAAATATTACTTCGCTAACTGTGGATGCAATTTATGTTTATGTAGTGTAATTTCTAGGGAACTACTCGTAGCAGAGAATTCCCATTTTCTACGACTCCGAGCAATGTGCCGCCACGCGTGAGATTACACAAAATTTGTCTCAAAAAATCCTTGAATATTCAACCATGATTTGCGTAATATAAACGTTACGAATAATTTTCATAGTAGTGTCTCTTCTGAAGTGTTTAAATTTTTTTTCTATTTCTTCTACCCTAAAAAGATACCCTGATCTGCACAGATAACGTAGATGTACATACATAATGACCATATTCATATTCTTAATTATATACGAATTAACTTACTCTTATCAGACATTTGTCGTCAGTCTACCATAATGTAAGTCGTAGGAAGACTACTTCTATGAGTAAGGTATCTTTGTTTAACCGTTATAAGAATTTTTCGAATTCGAGAGGCATATGGTTATCTTTTTTATAACTTTTAGAATAATCGAATGTATAAGAAGACGTAGTTTAGTCTCGAACTGTAGTCCTTAGATGCAAAATGTGACTCCTGCATAACTATTCTCACTCTCAGAAGGTTCCACGAAGAAAACAAACGTTCCTAGGCTTCAGTGACAAATATCTTAAATAATCTGCACCAATTAAATAAAAAGCTACATACAGTAAAGTCAATTTTAACGTTTTTCATGAATATTTATAAAAATGTACTGTACTGTATCAGCCCCTATGCTGAGCGAAGGCCTCTTCTCCATATAGAAGAAGAGTTGGAGCTTAATCCACCACACTACTCTACTGCGGGTTGTCGGATAATTTCTCTACCATGAGTAATAATCGTTATCAGGTGTCTATGATAAAAACCGAGACCGACGGCTTTACGTGCTCTCCGTGTCACGATGTGGAGACCCACAAAGACATACACCCAGACCGGGTGACAAATATTTGTACAAATACAAGTATCTGTCCCGAGCGGGAATCGAACCCGCGATCGCCAGAACCAGAACGATCGTCCTACACCAGAACGGTCGTCATTTATAAAATTAATACTTATAAATTACCATTCCCTAGTGTACTATAGAGGCCTTATTATTGTACTTAGGCTCCAACGTCCGTCTATCACAAGACATGCAAAAATTTTAATAACTATAATATATAGACACTTGAACTTTTATCGACTGACCCGTTGGCGCAATTTGCAGTGGCCCTGTTTTCTGCTCCAGGGTTGTGGGTTCGATTCCCGCCCCTAGTCTGGGTGTAATATGTATTTATTTAAATATGTATTATTTATATGTATATTTATTTTAAAAAAAAATGTGTATCAGTCAACTGTTACCTAAAACACAAGCATTAAGTTGCCTACCTTAGGAACAGATGACCGTGTGTGTATGTTAAACATATTTATTTATTTATTTATTAATATGTAGGCAGTTGAACTTTTATATGTAGGTATATTAATATATTACTACAATTTCTTTGAGAGCGAATGAAAATAGTTTTAAGAAAATGTTTTTGTTTTTGTTGTTCCTCATCTAACTTACTAAGCTCCGGACAAATCTCCGTGATTTTTGGAGTGAATTATTATAATATTTTATGTAAAATAAATTTAAATAAATTTAAAAAAAAGCTAGACTACTTGGCTAGTTGTATAGGTTTTCAATAAAAGATTTAAATTTTAAAATGAAACGTTCGTTGAAATTAAAACACAACAAAACAGTGTTTTCGTAAACAATCGTTGTTAATGTTTATCGAAACGATTGTACTAAGCCAAAACCATCACGTTTCGATAAATAGTCACTATTTATATGTGCGGAATATTTGCATATTGAAACAATCAGATACCAATTCAAAATAAGGTTTCATTTATTTTAAAAACAATAAGTTGAATATATTTAAATATAAACATCTCATTCATTCCATTCGTACATTTTGTATTTCATTTTGATATTGAGCGGTTAAGAGCTTTTACTTTGTCACAATTAGTAATTATGAATCAATTATTTAACCATTACTATCAAAACTAAACAGTCTTCTGATAGAGTCAGTCTTCAGGCCGACGACATAATAAGTGTGTATTTGTACAGTAATCAAGAAAATCTCATAACATTCTGTTGTACCTCTGATAGTCAAAGTCAGGGTCAAAATATTTTATTCAGCATAAACTTATTACAATTATTTACTGAACGTCATGAGTTTACCACCAGTTCAGAAAAAAGAAGCCTCTGACCTGAGAAGAAAACTCAGCGAGACTAATATATTTTTTAAGGTGTTGTATATTGTTGAATTGATATAATTTTATTGAACCAAACTGGACTGAATCAGCCTGTAAACTACTCACTGCCGTGCAAAGACCTCTTCTCCATATAGAAGAAGCACTGCGGATTGGCGAATAATTTCCCTACCATGAGTAACGGTCGCTATCAGGTGTCTATGATAACAACGGGGACCGACGTTTTTACGTGCTACAAGTACAAAGCCGCCCCGAGCGGGAATCGAACCCTCGACCGGTGGCATTAAGGCGACTAGATGCACTACTACACCAGAAATGTTGTCTATTTATTTTAATATTATGAAAATTCGACGTATTTAACGTTCAACATAACATCGGTGAAGGTATGAAAATATTCTTACTTAACTGCACGTCTAGAGAAAAATTTTAAGACTTACCTCAAATTCCTCACTTTTATCGAGATAAGAGGAATCCTAACAGAGAGACATTTTCAGACTGTTATTACAGCATAGTATTTGAGCTTTAAATTAAAAAAAAGATCGATATTTAAGTAAAAGTCGATATCGGATTTTATCGCGTTTATTTAAAACTTAACAGTTTAACAATATTTTAAATTATTTCCCAACCTTTCGGACCCTTTACAGCGTCCATGATCTCGGGGAACTGAGGTGGTGGGTGTCCAAATAACGAATAATATCGATATGTCTGAATTTAAAAAATATTTCCGAAGGCCTATCCTCTAATCCACGCTGCAGGTGACACTAAATTGCCATTCCATGTCGCAATTCTGAAATCTGTGTGCTTCGATTGCATTTACTTTTGAGCGACATACATAACTGTACTATTTATAGCAGTAGTCGTTGGTTGCAATTTCGTTCATTTTTAATTAATATAAATATTGAAAGTAATAAAATTTCATTGTGTTTTATTATATTAAATAATATGGTAAAACTTAAACTTCACTTTTTTATGAATCAGATTATTTTAAATGATACACCATAATTAAATTATAATACTTTATTATCTATCATTATTAAATATACTACACTATCTTTATTTTAGCCGCTTAAAATGAATAACAATTTAAAAGTTTTATGATTAATAAATTATTTTACACAAAATACGTACTGTATCTTGTTAAAGCAATCTCAAGAACCTGCAATTTGTGACTAGATATTGTAAACCTAGCCTGAGCTCAACTGTATTTAATAACCAATACAACACACATACAGTTACACATACGTAAGGGACAAAATTCTACAATGATTAAAACAAAGCACAAATTACAAGCGTCATTTTCGGGAGGACAACATCCAATAATTTATTAGTACTCTATTTACACGTTACATTTTATATCACTACATAATGGATAATATTAATCAAAGGCTTATTTTACCGATAAATTTTATCCTCATGTGGTGGCAAGCTTATAAAGTATGGAGCTGGAGGTGGGGGTGCTAAATACCGAACTGACCCTGGACCACTTTGAATTTTGTGAGGTAGTGTAGCAGCAGACAAGGATGGTGGCGGTAACGTAGCCGCATAACCAGGCCATGCTGCACCCCAAAGAGGCGCTGCACCAGCTCCTGGACTATTAGCTAGTGGACCACCTCTGTATGATGTCGTCGTCATTCGTAAACGAACAATACATATGGCAACAATAAGTATAGCTATAAATGCAACTACTCCACCGACTATCCCAATTATTAAATTATCATCATTCGTTGATGTGGCTACACCAAGAACGGGAGCACCTTTCGGCTCACCTGCACCCTTCGGTCGCTCATGTGATGGTGCAACTGACCAAATAATATCAGGTTCTGCTGAGGTGCGATGTACAAGCCGTGGTGGTAAAGTCGTTGATGCGCTTGAAGATGATGTTGCGGTAGTTTTTCTCTTAGTGTCACAAGATAGCTCATCATCTCCTATCTCAACAAGTAGGTATCCAGATAAGTGATCAGGAGAATTACATCTAACCTCTTCAATTCCAACGGTTGGTAACCAGCGTCTTAAAGCTCTAGAGTTGCAATCACAATGAATTGGATTTGTATCTAACCCAAACATAGATAAATCTGCTCGACGATCGTCAAGTGCAACCAATAATTGTGGTTGCAAAGTCGATAATTGACTTCCACCCACATCGATAGTTATTCGTGATGAACGAGGCAAAGGGAAGAGTAATGCAGGGGGAAGAATTGAAACAGATGTATTGCGCAATCGAACTATTATGGCTGGGGCCTTGAGCCCTGCAAGTACGCCAGATGATACTGTCTTTAATCGATTTCCTCTCAATCCTAATTCTTCAAGACGTGGATGCAATGTCGAATGTAGTTGATCAGGTCCAATGTTAGTATCCTTCACTTCCACGTCTAATTTTTCTAGAGCTAATACATATTGCAAAGCGCCTTGTACATCAAAATAGCCCAATCTTGGATACCCATAAGCGCGAAGCTCTACTAAATTCGATAATGTTCTAAAGGCATTCTTTTCAATTTTTGTACATTTTTCCAAGTTTCTGATATCTAAAATACGAAGTGAAGAAAGACCTTCAAAACTTCCTTCTAAAATCATTACAATTGGATTGTCAGAAATATTTAATCTCTGAAGATATTTTAACTTTGGCCAAGAAATGGAAAGTGCATTAGAAACATCTCCAATCTGATTGTGAGATAGGTCTAATGATTCTAATAAAGTAGTTCTGATAAAAGTTTTTTCAGATAATTTTGTTATATTATTGTATGATAAGTTCAACCTGTATAAAAATGGTGTTTCTAATTGTCCGACTGATTTTATACCAGTGCCCGCTAAGTTTAAATCCCTAACGGTTTTAGGTTCAGTTAAAACATTGTTGATAGTTTTTTCAGACAGAGGATTAAACGAAAGGTCTAACTTCTTAATATTAACCATGACGCTATCTTCAGCCGGAATATCAATAATATCATTGTGTGATAAGTCAACTGATGATACGAAAAAATATTGCTTTTGTAAAGCCTTAAGTGGAGCTTGTTCGAATAAATTTTGACTGAGAGTAATCGATTCGAGCATGTGAAGTCTCGATCTATCAAACACATTATCTGGCAGCTCAGTAAGAAGATTTCCAGCTAAATTTAGATGCTCTAATCGAATAAGACCTTCAAATAGCCTGTCACCTAAACGATCAATCTTATTGAATGAAAGGTCTAAATGTTGAATTTGACTTGAATTGTGGAATGCCATTTCACTGACTGATTCAAGCTCATTTCTTGCCAGCAAAATTGATCTTAGCTTCGGTAGACGAGCAAAATCAAGTTCATCAACGTTTTTCAAAGCATTTCCTGATAAATCCACTAATTCCAAGTACTGTAAGGTACTTATTAATTCAGAAGGGAAGAAGTTGAATTTATTATTTGTAAGTATAATTTCTCTCAGTCGTGGATGAATTTTAAACGAAGAAGGAAATAGATAGCTTAATTGATTATCTGAAACGTCAATAATTTCCAAACTTGTTCCGGTGTTAAAGAATTCACCTTTAAATGCATTTAATTGGTTCCCTTTTAAAGATAAGTATTGAATTGACATAACATTTACAAATGCTGGTGTTCTTATTGTTACAATATAGTTATATGAAAGATCTAGATGCGTTAAATTTTTAAGATTCTTAAAGGTACCCTCAGATATTTCTTGTAAATTGTTATGAGAGAGGTAAATCTGCTCTAAATTATGATTTTTTGAAAATAAGTTAACTGGAAGTGCTTTCAATCCGACATGGCTAATATCGACTGACAACAAGGCATCGTTTTGGTTAAATACAGTTTGAGGCAAGATATTAATGTGTAAATTATGACTCATGTTGAGATGAGTTAGACTTGGAATAGATGTGAAAGCATCAATAGGAATTTCTGAAATTTGGTTACCTGAAATGTCTAAAAACCATAGATTTACAAATTTAAGTTGTTGTCCAGTAAAACCTAATATTCTGTTTTGATTAAGTGACAAAAATTCTAGCGTCGTTTCTAGTCCTCTGAATACTTCCGCAGATATGGAATTTAAGAGATTTCCTGATAGATCAAGATGTCTTAAATTTTTAAAATTTTCAAATGCGCCTTGTGGTAATTCTCTTATCACGTTCCGCGACAGCACTAAGGAATTGATTCGATCCGAAACAGCTTGTAGAATATCGCTTGAAAGTGCTGTGACTCGATTAAAGCCCAAATGAATTGATGTGAGACTGGGCAATCGAGATAGTGCCGTTGTAGGGATAAGCAGGATATTGTTATCTCTTAGTAGAAGAGTTTGAAGACTTGTCAAACCATCAAATGCGTCATCCTCCACCTGGAATACAATTAACATTTTAGCATAAATAATCTTACTGTTGTAATAACGTAATATAAAAATACAAACTTATTGCAGTATGTAGATATACAATAAAAACAAATTTTTAATAGAAAAATACATACAGTCCGCAGAGAGTTAACTCCAACATCCAAATAACGTAAGTCAGTTAGACCAACAAATGTTCCAGGGGACAACTTAACCAGATTGTTTCTACTTAAGTCCAACACTTGCAATGAGGTCAAAGAGTTGAGGTGGCTTGGATCCATATTCTAAAACATATTTTTTAGACTATTTTAGTATGTTTAATTAGCTATATATGTATATATAGCATTTCTCTTCGATCTAATCCAAAATGAGACATTTATTGTACGTTTATTTATATTAAAATACGTTTTTACAAAATTGGTTTTCAGTCGTAAATTATTATTTTGGAAATTCATGTTAAATTATAATTTGGTCTTAAAATCGTATTACCTAATAAATAATTTATAAGAAATATTTGGCATTAAAAACATAAACTAGTTGAGATTTTGATTATGTTTATTTGAATAATGCATAAGACATTCAATAATTGATTGTAATTTATTTCCTTGAAATAAAAAGTTTAATTACTTACCGATATCATGTTGCTGGATAGATTTAAATGTTTGAGGCTAGGAAATGACTTTAAAGCGACGGTCGGAAAATCTGCTATGAAATTCTCAGAGAGGTCCAATTTTTCTAAATTCTCGATTCCTTGAAAGACATCACTGTTGAACTTTGAGAGCCTATTGCGACCGACATCTAGGCTTTGTAGTTCACTGAGGCTAATAAACGCACCGCCTTCTATCGTCGAAATCATATTACCATGCAAATCAATTTCCTCTAGTGACTTCTGTGAGACAAACGTCGCTTGCCGTATTGTACCTGAAATTATTCGAGAATAATAAAAATAATTTATTCTTATTAACAGAACTAAAAGACTACATAGCCTATAGCGATCGAGCTAAGATTATTCTTTACCAAATTTGAACAGATCGATCGAACTAATTTGAGAATAAATTCAAAACTTCATTCTGCTTAAATAAATATAAAAGTATTTAAGTGTATAGCTTAAAATACAGCCAAACTTGTAAAAGTTTCTAACAACTTGTCAAAAGAATACGGCTGTAATAGAACTGGGGAAAAAGCAACTTACCTATTCTGTTTTCTCTGAGCGAGAGAACTTTTAATGACTGTGGGCCGTTGAGTGAGGAAGATGGAACGAAATTCATATTATTACGGTCCAGGCGTAACACCTGAAAGAATTTTTATTTAAGTGTTGGAAAATATTTTAAGGTGGAATGTTCGTTGTGCAAAGGTTTTATATTTAGAGGTGAATTTTATTGAAGACTAAAAATTTTCCACTTGTTTCCTTTGCTCGTAATATTATAATATATTATTAAGATATAGAAACGAAAGAATAGAAAAAGCATAAAATTGAGAAATAATATTTAAAATAAAACGTTATTAATATCAAAATTAATCTATGAAACTATAGTTACCTTTAATACATCACACCCAATTAAGAGTCCTTCTTCCAGACCTCTTATATTATTTCCACTTAAATCTAGTTCCTCTAAGGCAGGTAAATTATGAAATTCTGCTGTAGAGAAGATTGGGTTCAGGTTATCTCCAAGAAGATTATCCGCAAGAACTACTTTGGTGATATTTCCACGAATTCCTGCCAAAAGACGATCGGGTAAACGTCGAAGACTATTGTGAGAAAAGTCCAATTCCTTGAGTGGGAGACCATATGATGAAAATATCTGAAAAATAAAAAAAGTTTATTTTATTAATTCGTTATTTTTTTAAACAGGCTGTAAAAGTACCAGCTTTAGCGTTTAAATTAAATATGTTAGATATAGATATTCACAATTGTATTTTTATTAAAATCATCAAATAACGTGTCTCTCTAGTCTCTGTCAAAATCCTGATCATGCGCTGTGAGCTCTTTCTAGATTGTTCCATCTCTAAATTTAAATCTGTATAAAAATCACGAATGAAAAAGCTAATGTCATAAACTTTGTATACTACGGGTATCGCGCGGATATGCTTGTTTAATAAATATATATAAAATATTATTTTATAAATTAAATATTAATAGTGAATAAATATGTAATATAAATAAATAATAAATGCTAGGTAGCCTACACCACCCCCCTCCAGAGACCGTCAAGGGCGATAAAAATCTGGAAATTGAACTCGACGTCCAGAACGAGTTGTATACTGTTTCTGAATATCTGGCAAAGTTTCTGGTTCAGGATTTGTTGGGTCAGACAGTATAAAGGCCGGCTTAATGCGGTCTATTGATACCGTGACCTCTTTTCCCTTTAATAGGATTTTGAAAACTTTGTCATCCCTCGACAAAACCTTATGGGGACCTGAATATGCAGGTTGGAGAGAACCACGCGATGCGTCTTCGCGGAGGAAAATGTGATCGGTGGTTGTCAGTTCTTTATAAACAAAGACTTTCGGGCTAGCGTGACGAGAAGCGGGCGAAGGTTTCAATCGTAATGCGATCTGTTTAAGGCGAGCGGAGAACTCAGACAGATCTGTTGTACCACCGTCAGCAGGTTGGAAGAATTCGCCCGGTAACCTTAACGGCTCCCCGTATACAAGCTCGGCAGAGGAGCACTGAAGATCCTCTTTGAAGGCACTACGAATGCCTAGGAGAACCCACGGTAGAGATTCCGTCCACCTATCATTAGCATGGCAAACGATTGCAGTTTTGAGTTGGCGGTGAAATCTTTCCACCATGCCATTACACGCTGGATGGTACGCAGTAGTGCGCTTATGCTCGAAACCAGCAGTCTTTGAGAGGTACTGAAATAACGCCGACTCAAATTGACGACCACGGTCGGTTGTAATTGTAGATGGACAACCGAATCGAGCGATCCAAGTTGACAGGAGTGCTTTGGCCACTGTTTCCGCAGTAATATCTGCGATCGGCACTGCTTCCGGCCACCGAGTAAATCGGTCTACTGCCGTCAGACAATACCGATAGCCTTGCGAAAGTGGTAAAGGGCCAATAAGGTCAATGTGGATTTGGGCGAAACGTACTTTAGGCAAGGTGTATGTACCGAGAGGTGCAGTGACGTGTCGGTTAACCTTGGCCTTTTGACATGCTAGACATGTACGAGTCCATTCACGGCAGTCTTTGCGTATCCCAGGCCAAACGAATCGTTCTGCAACGAGTTTTATAGTTGCACTAGCGCCAGGATGACTCAGCGAGTGAAGGCTCTCAAAGACTTGCTTGCGAAAAATCTTAGGTACATAGGGCCTAGATGTCGGTGTACTGACATCGCAGTACAGCGGAACTCGACTTCCAGTTACCATAAACTTCTCTAAACGCAAAGACGAACCTGCTGTTAGAAGAGTTTGGAGCTCTGGGTCACACAATTGGGCTTGGGCTATGTTCTCAATATTCACCGGCGTACCTAGTTCTTCAATCCTTGACAAGGTATCGGCAACTACGTTACTCTTTCCAGATATATGTCGGATATCGGATGTGAACTGAGCGATAAAATCGAGATGTCTATATTGCCTAGGTGAACAGTTTTTCTTCCTTTCATGGAATGCAAAACTGATCGGCTTATGGTCAGTATAGATGGTGAAATGCCGGGCCTCGAGCATATATCTAAAATATTTAATGCCTTCATATATGGCTAGCAATTCCCTGTCGTATGGTGAATATTTCATATGTGAAGGGCTCAGCTTCCGCGAGAAGAAGGCTAGTGGCTGCCATGCTCCGTTCTTGTACTGTTGCAGGACTGCACCGATTGCCTTATCGGAGGCATCTGTCACCAAAGCAAGTTTAGCGGTACAGTCGGGGTGAGCTAATAAAGCTGCATCTGCTAAGCTGTTCTTACATGCAATGAAGGCTTCAAGGGCCTCCCCAGTGAGATTTATAGGCTGTGACCCTTTGACAGAACCCGTTAGCAATGCATGTAGTGGAGCCTGGACTGCAGCCGCTCGAGGAAGAAATCTCCTGTAAAAATTGAGCATGCCCAAGAATGCCTTGAGTTGACGCACAGTAGTTGGAGTTGGGAACTCTTTAATCGCCTTTACTTTGGAGTCCAAAGGCTTGGAGCCGCTCTCAGAGATTGAGTAACCTAAAAAGTTTACCTCTGGCACACCAAAAACGCATTTTGCTGTATTCACTAGCAAGCCATATTCTCTTAGCTTAGTGAAAACTTGACGGAGATGGTGTTCATGCTGCTGCTCATCCTTGGAAAAGACTAAGATGTCATCTAGATAAACAAAGACAAAGTCTAGACCTCTGGTGACTTCGTCTAGAAATCTCTGGAAGGTCTGACCCGCATTCCGGAGTCCGAAGGTCATAAAAGGGAATTCATATAAACCGAATGGAGTAGTAATCGCGGTCTTCGGGATGTCTGCTGGATCGACAGGTATCTGATTGTACGCCTTCAGTAAGTCGATGGTGCTGAAAATTTTGCAGCCCACAAGATTGTGTGCGAAGTCGTGGATGTGTTTAATCGGATACCTGTCGGGTACAGTTCGGGCATTTAGCATACGGTAGTCACCACAGGGACGCCAACCGTTGTCCTTTTTAGGCGCTAGATGAAGAGGAGATGCCCAAGGACTCTGTGAAGGCCGAGCCGTCCCGTTAGCAAGCATAGCCTCGAACTCCTGCTGAGCAATTTTGAGTTTATCGGGTGCTAATCGACGTGGAGTACAAGAGATTGGAGGGCCTGGTGTTGTGCGAATATGGTGTACAGTATTGTGTTTAATGTCGCGATGTGTACCAGTTGGACGGGTGATTTCGGGAAACTCCTCAAGAATTTTGTGATACCGAGTCTCACCAGTCAAGATTTTGACAGAGGCTATATTACAACAACTAACGACTTTGGCTGTGGATGAAATGGAAGTTATACTATCTGACAGGCATTTGTTACGACAATCAACAATGAGACCATAAAAATTCAAAAAGTCTACGCCTATTATAGGTTTAGTTATATCGGCTACAACAAATCGCCAATTAAACAATCTTCGTAAGCCAAAGTCCAGATTAAAATGTATATAACCATACGTGGCTATGGTAGAACCATTTGCAGCACAGAGATGGTAGTCCGTTTTGGCACGACGATCTCGAAGAAAGGACCTAGGGTAGACACTCAGATCGCTTCCTGTGTCGATCAAAAACTGCACCTTCGAAGATCGATCCGTGAGAAACAGGCGACCAGTAGTAGAAGATGGGCAGTCAGCAGTCGCCATTATTGACCGCCCCTGGCGTTTCCCTTCTTAAAGTCGCAGGGGTTTACGCATTTGTTGGCTTTCACTCCAAACTTCCTGTGGTACCAGCAAAGTGGGTACTTCCTGAAGTTCGACTGGGATCGTCTAGACCTGGATGCCGATCTGCGCTGAGATGATCTTGCGAATCTGGCGCTAGATCTACTTCTTCTCCCCGACGCTAGTTGCTGGAACTGCCTCCGAAGTTCGGCGACTTCTCTTGTTAACGCTTCAAAAGCTGAACCGGAACTGGGCTGTGGTTGGCTGGCAGACGCCACCGCGGGTGACGGAGTAGCCAACTCGTGGACACGATCAGCCAAATCTGCCAAATCGTCGATGTAGGTTGAAGATGGTTGGCTTGCAAGCACTGTCTGGATTCCGTGAGAGAGACGACTAATCCAAATGGTCCGTAGGAAGTCATCAGGAACATTGGCACCAGCAAGACTTTTCAAATGGCGCAAAAACTGGGAGGGTTTACGGTCTCCAAGCTCCTCATGCATCAAAAGCTGCTTAATCTTTTTTTCCTTAGATGATGTTAAGCGTTTAATCAGTTCGGTCTTTAGCTTCAAATATTTGTTAGTAAGTGGTGGACTAGTAATTATATCTTTTACCTCTCTGGAAAATTCCATGTCGAGCTGTCCAACTATATAATAAAATTTGGTAGCGTCACTTGTGATCCCAGATATGGTGAATTGCCCTTCCACTTGCGCGAACCAAAGCTCAGGTTCCCCCGGCCAGAACGGGGGAAGTTTGGCGCCGACTTTAAAAATCTCGATATCAGATGACGACATACATGTATCACTATTATCGAGAGGTTTTGCTTTGGGCACGGTACCGCTACGTGCATCTTGAAATTCCTTATCCATGGTTCAAAAGCGGGGTCACCAATTTAGCGTTTAAATTAAATATGTTAGATATAGATATTCACAATTGTATTTTTATTAAAATCATCAAATAACGTGTCTCTCTAGTCTCTGTCAAAATCCTGATCATGCGCTGTGAGCTCTTTCTAGATTGTTCCATCTCTAAATTTAAATCTGTATAAAAATCACGAATGAAAAAGCTAATGTCATAAACTTTGTATACTACGGGTATCGCGCGGATATGCTTGTTTAATAAATATATATAAAATATTATTTTATAAATTAAATATTAATAGTGAATAAATATGTAATATAAATAAATAATAAATGCTAGGTAGCCTACACAGCTTTCGATAACTAACTTATAGTAATAAAAAATAATGGATTAGTTTGAAACAACACTTTTTGAGATAGTTATCAGTCAAGATTACCCAGTAAATAAAAAATTATCGTGACCGAGAGTCATGGGTTTATTTATTTATTTATTTATTTATTTATTTATTTATTATAATGCGCCAACAAGGTAGACACTAATACATTACAATAACAGACATAAGATTACAAAAAAAGAAAAAAATTTGAGTGTTACCTCAATTATAGGCACATATAGCTTACTTAGGAATATAATAAAAACACAAATAGAAACAAAAATAAAAAGCAAAATCAAAATTAAAACAACATTAATATCAAGATAAAAAACTACTAGTCGAAGTCTGAATTAAAATTACAAATTAAAAAAAAAAAAAAAAAAATTTAAAAAATTATCAATTCAAAAATAGACAGTTAAAATCCAAAAATACAATTAATAAATTGTTAATAATTAGATATTAGACAGTAAATACAAAATAAAAATTAAAAATTTAAAGTCAGATAAAATAAAAAACTATAATCGAAGTTTGTTATATAAAAATTAAAATTAAAAAGAAACATTAAATACTCAAAATTAAAAATTAAAATTCAAAATGTAGTAATTAAAAAAAATTAAGACTAAAAATAAAAATTAATATCAAAATCATTAAAACCGAAATCAAGATTAATATTAAAAGTACAATACAATGTAATAAATCAAATATTATATATTGTAACATGAATTGTAAAATGATTTGAATGTCAATCACCAATGAGCTCAGCTGTTAACAGCTTAAACAATTTAGGGCAGTTTGAGAAAATGTCGACTATACGATTGCTGTCGGTTGCCAAATTGTGAACCGTGTTGTAACTTCTTAGAGAACGGTTAAGCGGGGAAAATTTACCCAGATTTGACTTTGTACTATTTATTTTGAACGGAGGTTTCCTAAGTCGTTGCGGTATTTTGGGGATAGTAAAATTTATTTTTGACAGTATGTTAGGAGTATCCAAATTACCATTCACAAGCTTGTACAAAAACATTATATCAAACAGCTCTCTACGATGACGAAGGGATTTCATGTTAAAGTGGATTAGGCGATCACTGTAACTAAGAAGTGTACCAGTCATGTTATAATTATAGGACAGGTGCCGTAAAAATCGCTTCTGTACACTTTCTAAACGATTAATGTGGACGTTGTAATGTGGATTCCATACAACACTGCAGTATTCAAGCAAACTGCGCACCAGACAATTGTATAATGTGATTTTTGTTCTGGGACTCTTAAACTCTTTACAGTTGCGCAGAACGAAACCTAGCATACGAAAAGCCCTACCAACAACATCTTCGATGTGCAGGTTAAAACGCAATTTACTATCCACGATCACTCCCAAGTCCCGTGTGTGGTCCAGTTCATCCAGCGGAATATGGTTAATATAGTAGGTTCTTGTTAGTGTCGCTCTCTTCCTACTAAACCGAATCACGTGACACTTACTCGGATTTAAGCCCATTCCATTTACATCACACCACGCCACCAAATCACTAAGATCTCTCTGCAATAAACGCGAATCCTGAGGGGTATCGACGAGTCTGTATAATTTAAGAAACAGCAAACATCAAGAACGTTTAAATCCGGGCTAGCAATAATGAATTTTTATGCGTAAAGTTTTTTCGTCACGTTCTCGGGACTTAAAGAAAACGTTGTAACTAAATTCTGAGACGGGTAATTCTAATCCTCATTAGAACGCAGTCTTATTAGAAAGATTGGAGTGGAAATCCTTCTACTTCTCTGCTCCAATGTTTCTCCTTAATAGGGGTTGAAGCTATGATCAATTGAGCTATGTTCAGTAGTTCGGTCTTATGCAGATGACTATAAACTTTATTTGTTTTAATATAGTGTTATATATTATGTACATGTGTAATATATTTATATATTTTAAAAGTAATCTTATTTATTAAATTAATGAATCATAGTTGTCAAGACGTAACGTGTCTTATTCTAAAACAAAAAGAAAGCTATTAAATGGAAGCCCCAAACACTAATAAACCTAAGATATTAGCCTATAAATATAATGTCCTTTATACGTGTACAAAACCTGAACGAGCTCTCCCGTATCCGCCTCGTAATTCTTTCCCAAATATAACTTATCCTACGCTGTTTGAACTAAAAATCCAATATACGATATCGATACACAATCTCATAAAATTGATAGAAACATGTTTCTTTACAGTTTTCATGATAAAACAAACTGTTATATATTTTACTAAAACATAAAGACTATATCTAGTAATATTTTTCTTAATAATTAAAAGGCAATGTTGTCCCAAATCGCATTACTATTTTTTTAACAAATGGCTAACAATAAAACAAGACAAAATTCTTCGTAAATGATTTAAAACTTAATAAAACATAACCAATTGAACTACGATATCTATACTATAGTATAAAAATAAGGAGTTTTATATTTTCTAAATAAGCTTATCTCGGGATCGGAAAGCCTTTTTTATTTAATAAGGATGATTGAAAGAGGAAGCCTGCTTCCGGAGGTTATATATATTTATGTATATTATAAGTGAGACAGTGATAGTAAGAATAAATAAACACTTTACACTCAACGACGGGGATTTCAAAAACAACACAGTACAAACACAAACGACAGACCAGGACAAACATTTCAGTGGCTTCAATAAAGATTCTTCATGTGCGAGGATCAAGCCCGCGACCACTGGCTAGCTAGTAGCTGTGAACACTGGCCCATCGAGTATATATGTATCTACTTTTTTTTTTTAATAAATTTAAATTCACGGGCTCATTTTGCCCATGCTTTTATATTCCAATTTTTTTTGTTAGTTTTTCCTTGGTACAATAGTAGCTGCTTACATTAGTAGTAACTTAATTAAAACTTAATAATGAACCGAATAAAGAACCGAACCGAAAATGTATTCTTAAATCTAGGTACATGCCTTGTACAATATTACTAACACTTAACTTATTTTCCTAATAATAGTCTTACAGCTATTTGTTACAAATATATTTCTAAAACAACTATGTTCTCACACCGATATTTTAAGTCAACATATCAAGCACACTCTCAATGACGGCGGTGTCTCTGTGATGAATCGCCATCTTGAGACTGTGCTCTGTGTGAGTATATATGTACTTATAAAATATTCCCGGGCAACACATATGTATTAATGGCACATAATATTTTTTATGACGAATTATCAATTATTAATATATAACGGATTATGAATTATTAATAACTTAGAAATCAACAGCGTAACGATTGTTTAGAGACATACAATTTAACAAATATCGCAAAGATTGTTTTTGTTTTGTTTTCGAACTTTCTCGACCCTGTCTTCTTAAGTTATTTTTAATCAAAGTTGCCTGGAAGAGATCGTTGTAAGCGATAACGCCACCTTCAGATATTTTTAACAGACCCATGTTCTAAGCTCTGTATTAATTTTACATTCTTATATTATATATACTATTATAAATACGAAAGTTTTGATTGATGAATGTTAATCAATCTTTATTTAGAAGGCACTAAGGTACTCGTAGGTTATTGTCTGGAAAAGTATAAGACTATTTATTATCCCGGAAAATATAAGGTTCCCATGGGGTAGATATCCACGTCAACGAAATCACGGATAATAGATACTGTATCATCGGCTTGTAAAGAACCCACAGGTGAACAAAGGCCTGTTCTCTATATAGAAGAAGAGTTAGAGCTTAATCCACACTGCTCTAATGCGCGTTGGAGGATAATTTTCTACCGTGAGTAACAATCGTTATCAGGTGTCTATGATAACAACCGAGACCAGCTGCTTTTACGTGCTTTCCAAGGCACGGTGGGGAGACCCACAAGGACATATACCCAGACTGGAAACAAATATCTGTACAAATACAAATATCTGTCCCGAGCGGGAATCGAAACCGCGAACGCCCGCGCGCGGAGTTGAGGCGACTACTCGCACTAATATACCATTACTTGGTAACATAGCTCCGATACAAAATTCTATTAAACTAAATATTCGTATTACATTATTTTAATTATATAACGTTGTGTCGTAACAGCTAAATGAACCGATGAAAATTTGCGTTGAATGCATGCCCGCAAGCTCCGGATATAATTGATAACCGTGATTAACAAGAAACAGTTTTTAGATAAAATTGTTAACAATATATGAAATTTCATCTAATTTTAAACCTTTATTAAGACGAAAAACGGGATTTTTAACGTGTTCATCAGGTCAGTATATCTGTGACCATGGTATTTGCAACAGTACCTAAATATCGGGAATTCATACATTTTAACAAATACATTGTATTTTTTGTGTATAATAATTCAAATGTTAGTAAATTTGTGATACCGAGGGAATTTAATAATTCCCACCATTTACATAATTATGTACCTACTCTATACATTTTAGTATACATACACTAGAATGAAATAGTTTAGTTAATGTTAAGTACATACTTAGTTTATATAATATATACCTACAAATGTTTAAATATTCGAGATTAGAACTAAGTCGTCCTCGTCATTGTTTTTTTATCCAATATTTTTAAGCTTATTATTATTTAAATTTAATAAGATTATTTAAGTCTAATAAAATTATCAAAGAAAGTGATCGTAATCCTATCGCTATGAAAATCGATAAAAATAAATACGTGGAAGCACGAGTCGCTGCGATTTTCATAAAAATAGCTGATTGATGTGTTCCACATTCTTTACACCGAGATGCACCGAGAGCGCTGCTGCGGTTATCAGATCATGAATCGCGTGACATCAGATAGAAATCAGATCAGTGTTTCAATGGATATTTCTCAATTTCCGGTAGCATTCTTCGTCATTTTACGAGTTTATGCCTTATTGCTTCCTCTTGTTGATAGTAAAATTGTTACAGAGCTACAAAATTATTTCATTTAACATTGTTTTATAAATGATGAAGTCACAATAAAAGTTAGATAATCATCTTCAAATAATGGCCACATAATAATTTCTCATAGTATACTTCACATGATATTCTTTTTACCCGACTGCGACAGAAGGAGGGTTATGTTTTTCGAGTGTATGTATGTATGTATGTATGTATGTATGTATGTATGTATGTATGTATGTCCATTTCTTTGGCACGCCCTACAGCCCAAACGGCTGGACAGTTTTTGACATATGAGGTGTCGTTGGATTTGCCTAAATTGTAGTAGTGACATAGGCTATATAAATTTTCAAAATGGCGCCCGCAAATGGCGGAATGAAGGAGGGGAGTTGAATTTTTTTTTCTTACTGTAGCAATATGGGTATCAAATGAAAGCTAGTAAATTGTTTTATTCTTTTTAGTTTATAATAAGAGTATTTTACGCAGTCGGGTATTTGATTTTTTTAATTAAGCATACTTGTTTTTTTTTTTTTTGTTTCGAATACAAGTGTAATTTTGAGATTTTAATATATTACATTTGTAAAGCATGTCTGTAAAAAGTGTATGTCAGTAATTATCTACACTAACAATAACAATTAAAATTGAACATTAGAATTAGTGGAACTATGTGTTATAAATTATTTCTGCACAATAAAGTACTTATACTTAATATACAAAATAGTTATTGTCTGTGTTGGTGGCCTACGTGCACGTGTGCGTGTGCGTGTGTGGGTGAGCATGTGTACGTGAGTACATTGCGTTAGGGCAAAAACAGTAAAAGTATTTTTTTTTAAAGTACTTTAAATAAAACACACGAACCTGTGTTGGTAAAGACTGCTGACCTGCCCATCTCTGGCTGAATGAGACAATTGGCGCTCCGTATGGCAACGGTGGAAAATCTCCACGAAAAACTACTCTGTCGCAGTTCATCAAAATTCGTAATTGCAAGGCTCTGTCCACTTGTACCCTACACCGACAAGGGTAGCGAAGGTCATCGTTTAGCTCCGAACACGGCACCCATGGCTGCTCGCTGGCCACTAATGGCACAAATAGGACCAGAAATATCCACATTGTATCCTGGAATTTAAAAAAAATACATATTTTATTATATTATTAAAAAATTCTCTAAAATTTTTTTATACAAATTAACACTCAAATCATTCACTAAACATTAGAAATGTTAGATGTAAAGATTAAATAAGTTGATAGTTTACGAAAAAGTCATTCAATGAGCCGATTGTTATCGACGTCGAAAACCCTGATTTGTTATATAAATAAGATTTTATTACGAAAATCAAATATAAATCAAGAAGTACTCGTAATAAAAAACGTACCTAATGTTCTTATATTCCTCTTAAGATATTACTAATACGATTGCCTTCTTACAAATTATTAGAAATAGAAATTGTATATATCGTAAAGCTACTTTAATAAAAAAATATATATTATATAAAAACATTTTAACAATTAATATTATGTAACATTAAATAAAAATCTTGAAAATGTAATAATTAGATATTATCACAAATAACGTGAATGACTTTAAAAATGTTAGGTATGTGAAGGAACTTAGTATATCTAGTACTTATTTTATTTGTTCCTTATTTATCCTATGTTTAAATTCGTTATGCTTTAATTCGTTTTTATTTTTTATTTGTTTATAAAATGATTTTCGAAAGATTGACACGCGAACTATATTATTATGTGAGTCATATTTTATACATGGCAAATCATCAAAGTTGCTGTTACATGAGATAGTAAAACCATTACTATTTACTTCATGTTTAATAATTAAAATTTTATAACAAGCTAATCAACATACGTATTTTAATTGAACTGATCTGAATCAGTCTGTAAACAACCCACTGCTGGGCAAAGGCCTCTTTTCCATATAGGAGAAGGGTTAGAGCTTAATCCACTACGCTGTTCCACTACGGATTGGCAGATAATTTTCGTAACATGAGTAACGATCGTTACCAGGTGTCTATGATAATAACCAGGACCGAAAGCCTTACGTGATCTCCAAGGCACAGTAGGCAAACCCACAAGGACATACACCCAGACCGGAAAACAAATATTTGCACAAATACTATCTGTATTCTGCCCCGATCGGGAATCGAACACATGAACGCCGGCATTGAGGCGCCTAATCGCTCCGATACAGCAGAACGGTAGTCAGTCAGTATTTTAACTAGACACCACAAATGTCACCGGACCGTATTCCCTACAAAAGACTTGTGTCCTTTATGAAGGAAAACGATAATAATCATAAAATATTATGGATACGACAGTTGATCTCTTTTTATTATACGAGAAAATTTCTTTTCCACATCGCATACGGCTTCGATATGATATCGAGCAATTTAGGCAATCTTAAAAGACACGTTCGTTCACCTCAGAGACAATTTATTTGAAATCATGAATATTTAATGACGTCATCAAAATTTGGGTATCATTTTCATGATTTGATATAAATTCGCTTTGACATTTAAATCTTGTTTTCGAATTATTACCGTTCCATCTTTAATGTTATGATTAAATTTTTATGTTTGATGAAATGAAATTTCTAGGAATAAATGTATAATTTTTTTGTTATCATATCTATCTTCTTTTCTACAAATCACTTGTAAATCTTGTTGCGGTTTTAATACGTTTTTTGGACAAGTGTAAGTCGGAGAGTAGATTTCTTTATTATTGTAATTTTTTTTTTTTTTTTTTTTTTTATACCACGACGGTGGCAATCAAGCATACGGCCCGCCTGATGGTAAGCGGTTACCGTAGCCTATGGACGCCTGCAATACCAGGGGCATCACATGCGCGTTGCCGACCCTTTAAAAACCTATTTACTCCCCTCTTGAAGGACCCCATACTGTAGTCCTGCGGGAAAACCTCGGCAGGGAGTTCATTCCACAACCGAATGGTCCGTAATTTATAAATAACAATACACATTCGCAATCGTTCGGATATTATTTTATTTTTATTTTTCGTAGATCGAACGGACACCCTAAACAGACGGGTGCACAATTATGAAGATGGATGAGTCAAAGTAATAACAGAGTTCCATTAAATAAATAAATAATAATAAACGTTTCACACTCAAAGGCCCCCGTAGGATGTGAATCCTGTGTCGGGGGTCCGGACACACACAACATACAAGCACAAACGCTCAGATCACTCAGGCCTATACAGATATTTGTCATGTGCGGGGATCGAACCCACGACCGCTAGAGCATAAGCCAGTTGTTGTGACCACTGCGCCAACGCGTCGTCCATTGGCATCATTTGTATACCACAAAAATGTGCGAATAAAATATCTACCTATTACTTTACGTACTAAATACTTTATTTAAAAAACAATCAAATGGCCAATAAAATTAATTTATTTGCTCTTATATAGCTACGATAAAATAACGAACTAAAAATTCTCAAAAAGTATCTTTATTTCTTAGCCCTTTACACCTTAAATAATGCTTGATACATCCAACAGATAATCCAATAGATAAATTATTTATATCTTTCTATTTGTACACAATTTTGCTATTTCTACAGTTGCTATTACTTTTAAAACAAAGAATTATAGAAACGGCTTAGTGAAATAAAATGTAATAATTTATTTCTTAACAAGCTTTAAACATTACTTCTTCAAAAAAGGGTTTTCTTTTATGCCGATGAAATAGGATTATTATTGTCTAAGATTAAAAAGTTATATTATAAAGAAAATTATATTCAAGTATTACAAATTCATTCGAATTATTCTGATAAGTTAGGCCGTCAGCGCTTACCGACCGATCGCAGTTGCAAACTGTCTGAATTTGTTTGAAACTAGTCCCCGCATTGAGTATTCATGATTTGCTAGATCAAATCTTTTGATTCTTTGGCAAGCTTAATCGATTATTTTAATCGGTCATCGACCCTTTTTACAAACCTCGACCGGTTGCTCGATTCGTTGCTTGACTTGACACTTGTAATTTACAATTTATTTTTGTGTATAGATTAAGTTTGTATAAAAAGTATACGGCAAACAACAAGTGACTTTCAGTTTCTATAATTATCTACGAGTATATAGATGAATAGCACATCGATTTTAATAACAAGAGAATATTAAAATAAATCCATTATAAAAAGACTAATCTTCGAATAAAATCATTTTTCACTTTGATAGGACTTTTTTAAACACAAGAAAATTTCATAAGAAGTAATATAAAGTTAAAATTGAAAATTTCGAACATATTCAAGAGGTGCTCGTACGACGCAGAGCAAATTTCTGTGAAGCTCTGCACCGAAGGTTCCTTACCTAGGGATTTCATCTTTAGCGTAGCTAGGGATTTATCTTAAAGGCGCAACGTTCTAGCTGCAGTAACCTTAGTATTATAATGTAATAGATAGCTAGAAAACACTAGTTTTTCAATCTCCTTATTTCCGATGCATTTTAAATCCATGTTAAATCCGAAAACAATAATACTAATATTCATGGATGATGATGATTGTCAATTATTTTTTATTACGAATCATATTTTAAAAATTTGTTTACCCTCAAGTTCATTAACAACGCTAATGCTACTATCTCTTTTTATCGACTTACTGAGCAATGTTAACGACATTCTAATAGAATTCGTTTTACGCTGAGAGCTTACAATTTACCTTGCAAATTGTTTAAATTGTTTTTCAGTTTTTTTTATAAAATTCAATGAATAACGCAATTACACGTAAAAAACTATTGTTTATAAACCTAATGATTTCTTTTTTTAACGTTGAATAAGTTGATTTATTGAAAAAAGTTGCTTTCAGTTAATATCGTCTTTTGTGAGGTCTATTATTCAGTTTATTAATAATTTATTATATTTATAACTTTAAAAAAATAAAAAAAGATTGTTATGTATTTAAATCTGTCATATAACATAACAATGCAATTATCGATTTCTTATTCTATGAGAGTAATAATCGAGAATTCAATAAGGTCATTAACAATTTTACTATTCACGTTCTCACCCTATTATGAGTCAAAGTTATCATCCTAAGTTAGATAACCTACAGACTAGTTTATAAAGTTTATTTTTAATTTCTTAATTTTTTTATTCTTACAACTCACACCACTACACCGGAACGGTTGTCGTATATTATAAGGAATTATCTATTTTAAAATGTAGTAAATGTCTAGACTCTTTAGATCTACCTTTATACTGTTGTTATGTGTTTTTAGAAATTTCCGTCTGTCTGCCTGTTTGAAAATACATAACAGCTAAAGTTTTAAGTTTAGATTGAAAAATCAGAATTAAAGTCATGATACATATTTCGAGATAAGATTTGATCTTTATTTCATCAAAATCGCTTCATTCTATCAAAAGTTATTATTATTTTGAATAATGGCATTTAAACAACAGTGAATTTAACAATAGTGAGTTAATACAATTAAATGTGATTGAAAAATGGTAATATCGTTATGTAATATTATGTTTTATAGCGTTTAATTATCAATAATTAATATTCAAAATTCAATTAACAAAAAAGAACATGAAAATTTCGGATTGCGGTTCATTTTTACAACAGTTTGAAGTACAACACTATAATAAGAAATGACGGTGATGGTGCTATCTGAATCGAGGTTAATTAAAACCTTAAATCTCTGACACAACTACATACCAAAGTAAAGCCGCGGGCACAACTAGTCTATACATTTATGTAGCGGTCTAAAAACACTAGTTATATACATTTCTATAAGTTTTAGAAATGTTTCTCTCTATCTGTTTGTTTGAACACGCATCTCAGCTAAAGTACTAAATTTATTCCTCATGGAAATCATAGAGCATATGCTGAGATCCCATATTTTTTATCAAAATCGCTTCACTCTATCAAAAGTTATTGAAATTGGAATTGAATTTCAATAAATTTAACTTAATGGAATGATGGCATTAAAGAAGAGTAGGTGAGTCAAACAGTTTTAAACTTTATCTTAAAGTGTTGAAAAAGTTGTGTAAAATAATGTTTTATAGCTTTTAACAAACAATAATTAATAATCATAAAATTTAGTACACGATAAAACATACATACTAAAGTAAAACTTATGCGCAGGTTACATCATGGGCACAGTTAATCTATACAAATAATAAATCTGTTAAAACCTCCGTTTTATTAATAATAATAATAAAATAATAAAAGCCTTTATTAACAATCTTACATGTTACATTTCATCTTATATCTATATATTACTTAAATTAAACATTGTTGTTAATGAAACGCAACGTACTTAAATATTGTTAGTTGTATTAGACACCGGTTCCGTGATTGTCTTGCTCTTGGCATAGGCCTCCCCAAGTGTTCTCCATAACGATCTATCCAGCGCTATCCTCATCCAACATGGACCTGCCACCTCCTTGATATCATCCTCCCATCTTCGAAACTGTCTACCTTTACTTCTCTTTCTATATCTAGGGCACCATTCCGTTACTTCTTTCGTCCATTTATCTGTCTTACTTCTTGTTAAGTGTCCTGCCCATTTCCATTTCAGTTTTTTGATTTGGTATTTTATATCTATAATCTTGGTTTGTTTTCTGATTGTTGTTAACTTAATTTTGTCCTTTAATTTTATGTTGAGTATACTTCTTTCCATTCGGTGTTGACATGTTTCCAGGGATTCGACATTTTTCCTTGTACAACTCCATGTTTCGCATCCATAAGTCATACTTGGCAGAATACACGTGTTGAATACTTTGTTTTTTACTTTAATGGGTATATTCAAGTTTTTCATGACGTCTTTCAGAGCCCAATACCTCTTCCATCCTATGGTAATTCTATTTTGAATTTCTTTTGTTGTCATGTCTGTTGGAGATATTATTTGGCCGAGGTATGTATATTCATTTACATATTCCAGTTCAGCGGCATTTTCTGGTTTAATTGGGATTTTAACGTAATTTGTCATTAATTTTGTTTTACTGGTATTTATTAAAAGTCCTACCTTTTCACTTTCATGTATCAGTTGTTCGATCATAATCTGTAAGGTTTTTGGATCACCACTTATTAATACAAGATCATCTGCGAATCTAAGATGGTTTAGTAGCACTCCATTAACATTTATACCAAATTCATTCCAGTCCAATTGTCGAAACACATGTTCTAGGGTTGCAAGGAACAGTTTGGGTGATAAAGGATCTCCCTGTCTAACTCCTTTCCTAATCGGGAAAGAAATTCCTACCCTTTCTGTGCGTATTTTAGCTGTCATATTTATGTATATGTTCTTTATTATGTTAATGTATTTACTGTGGACCTGTTGTTCAGTGAGGGCTTGCCATATTTTCTCGTGTTTCAGAGAATCAAATGCTTTATTGTAATCAATAAATGCTAAGTAGTAGTTTATTCCATACTCCTTGCATTTTTGAATCATTTGTTTGATGGTGTGGATGTGGTCGATGGTTGAAAAGCCACTTCGAAACCCTGCCTGTTCTTTCGGCTGATTCTCGTCTAAGGTCTTGGTTATTCGATCAAGAATTATCTTGGAGAAAATTTTGTAAACATTCGACATAAGCGAAATAGGTCTGTAGTTCGATATATCATCTGTTCTCCCTTTCTTGTGAAGTAAAGTAATTGTAGATGTGGTCCATTGAAGAGGTATATATTCCGTTTTTAGAATTTCATTAAAAAGCTTTGTTAATGTGTCTAAGATAGTGTCTGATACTCCTATTAAAAGTTCGTTAGTGATGTTGTCTTCGCCGGGTGCTTTTCCTCTTTTCTGTGATTTAGTAGCTTTAATTACTTCATCTTTCAATATATTAGGGACTGATTCTTCTTGGGTCCTCATAACTGTTTCGCTACTTGAAAATGATGAACTTTGTTCTTCATAGTAAAGATTTCGATAGAAATCGGTTGCTGTATTTAATATTTCGTTTCTATTAGATTTATGTTTTTGTGTTTTATAATGTGTAATATTAGTAATCCAGTTTGTATGCTCTTTAAGATCTTTCCATGCACTCTTAATTCCGCCTAATTTTGTTATGTGAGATTGTATTAACCTATCCTTTTGCGTATATCTGTATTTCCTAATTTCAGTGTGTATATCTTTACTTATCTTGGTTATGTTTTGTTTATTGATCTTCCTGTTCTTAAATAAAAGTGCTCTTTGTTTTATTAATTTTCTTGCTACAGGTCCTATTCTATCTTTAAGTGGTTTGTCTCTCTCTACAATTTTATGAGTTTCTTTTATTTCTTCTACTAAGGTATCATATTTTTCTTGGATTGTTTTTAATTCACTTATTGTCATTAACCTAGTTTTTAGAGAGTCTAGAACATGGCTTGGTAATGGTAGTGAAATTGGTTTTTTAGTATTTTGTATATGTTTCCTAGAATTTTTAGGTTTATTTAGGTGTAATTTACCTCGGAGTAATCTGTGGTCAGTAAAATAATTAAATTTGTTAAGGACTTCCACATTAAGGAAAAGTTTCGGTTTATTTGTAGTTATAAAGTCTATCTCATTTCTTACTTGGCCGTTGGGAGATTCCCACGTCCATTTTCTTTTAGGTTTTCTTTTATAAAAAGTATTCATAATATATAAGTTATTTTCTAACGTGTAATTTATCAATCTTTGTCCATTATCGTTACGCTTGCCGGTTGTATAAGGTCCAAGTGTTTTATCTTCGTTTTTTTCTCGTTGACCGATTTGGCTATTAAAATCTCCCATCACAATAATGGTGTTGTAAAGGGTCTCCATTGTCTTATTTAGGTTTTCATAAAAGCTATTTTTAATCTCCTTTTTCGCTACCTCCGTAGGAGCGTATACTTGGACTATAGATGATGGGTGTTCGTGACCGGGAAATATAATGTTTAAGACAGCTATCCTATCTGAAACTCCTTTAAATTCTATTATGTTATTTTTCAGATATTTTTTGACCAAGAAGCCTACGCCGTATATTCCTGGTATTTCATTTTTGTAATATAATATGTATTCCTTATGCTCTTCAATATTCTCTGTCGATCTCCGTACATCACTTATACCAAGAATATCCCAATTAATATTATTTAACGCTTGTTCCAGTTCTGTTAAACTTTCCCTTGACTTTAATGATCTTGTATTCAATGTTGCTATGTGGAGTCTCCTTTTCTTGGTGTTCGTTTTTGTATCATTATACGATTGTAATGTAGTTTCTAATGTAGTATTTTGGGGGGTTTGGTCAATAACCCCACGGTGACCAACCGTATTGGGGCTTTTGTCGTTTTTTCCTTTATTATCGCCTATATAGTTTGATTTGATTTCGTTACCGGTGTCTGACGTTTCCTATGCGTTATTTTGTTGAGATGGTTTTTCGGTCAAAGACGAAGATCTCACCCTCATATACTCAGATAAATTTGTTTTCTGTAGTTTAGGGGGTGCAATAATGATTTTCGAACCACTGGGCAATGATTTGTTTTTTATATTGTTAGGTGATATCGAGGCCTCTCTCTTTCTTTTTTCTGTATCTATTGTTTCTTTTATAACTATTTTATTGTTTCGAATGAATGCATCTTTTCCACTTTGTTTGACTTGTTTGAGTTTTTCTTGTAGATCCTTCCGCATTTCCAATGTTTCTTTCGAAAAGTCTTCAGTAATATAAGTTTCTTTTGGCATTTTCATTTTATTTTTAAGTATTATTAGTTTCTTTTGAAATGATGTGAGAGATATAAGTATTGGCCTTACTTTACTATCTCCTTGTTTCTTTCCTAATCTATAGAAATTATTTATTTCGTATATATCTATTTCGATATCCAGGTTTTTCAGTGTTTGTTTAATTAAATTGAATAACTCTTGGTGGTTCTTTTCTGTTTCTTTTATACCATGTAGTAGCAAATTATTTTTTCTATTTTGTTCATGTAAATATTTTACTTTTTCCTTCAATCTTTGTACCTCGTTTTTCAAATATTTGTTTTCCTCCAGAAATAAATGTAGTTTCTCATCTATGATGTGCATGATGGTTTCATTTACGCTTTTTGTAACTATTGCGGTTTGTTGATCGAATTCAGTTTTCATCATCTGAAACAGCTGTGTCATATCTTGTGACATTCCCGCAGAACTCATGATGCAAAAACAAAACGTTTTACTCTGCGTGAATCGGAACGTATTTTTCTCGTTGGATTGGTAGCACTGGGTGACGTTTGCTTACTGACAGATGACACTGTCAGATGTCACAGTAAGGTATCGCTGTGTGGTTGTCAATTGATAAATATACCCTCACTTCTAAATTCTTAAGGTATTTAATTTAAGAACTTATTGATTTTATTGCGATTTTAGCGTACCTTGCAATAATGTCTGCGTAGATCTTTCTTCTTTATAAAGGATTTTGTAATGCACGCCAAATATTGGTTAATTTTTACTGCGTTTTCGAATTCAAAAAACTGGGAGCACTTATTGTACACTGTTGTCGCTTTGACATCCGGAAACGAAAGTCCGTTTTATTAATACACTATATATCATCAAGAATAAATTTCAATAGCGCGTATTTTTTTGTATCAGCGCCATCTCTTATCGTGTTTTTCTCTGATCACGTATCACGTAAAAAGTACAAAACCAATGTTAATAACTTTAATACATAAAAATTGGAAATAACTCACAGTATAATTTAGTTTTTGTTTTATTGTAATTAAATTTAAAAATAAATATTTAAGAAAATAGAAATAGGTACCTACGCCGCCAACGCCATCTGGTCTAAGGAATCTTTAAAACTCACAAAACTTATATTTGAGTTATTATTTTGTTAAACTTAAAAGTTTACTAAATATGTCGGATAGGAATAGAAATCGTTTTAATATTTTAGATAAACATCATTTTCAATTAATATACTATTATGTTAAATATTAATTATGTTAAATGTCACTAAATATAAAAACGATATTCTACAATTATACGATAGATGGCGCAGATAATTTTCTGAATCGCGCTGACCAAAACTTCGGCCAAAATATAATGACATTCGCCCGTATTTAAAAATCTGTTTTTCTTTTTTGTATATAATTAAATACTTTAGGGTACTACGGTCTTGATTGTTTGTTCGTTGTTAAAATTTAAAATATTTGGTCGTTATTTGTTTGTTGATTGTACAAAGTTGGATGGTTATAGCTATTTAAGTTGTAATCTATATAATATATATAAAGTCGTGTTAGTTACACCGTTTATAACTCGAGAACGACTGGAACGATTTTTATGATTTTTGTGTTTTTGGATTTGTCTTCGTCGGGAATAATACTTATTAAAATATGGTATTCATCAATGAGAAAATAATTAATAAAAAAAAACAGTTCAAATGTTTTATCCGTACTATCTATATACATATATATTAGGGTGGATCGAAAAAAAATTTTTTTTTTTTTTACTTAGCCTGGGGGTAGAATTTGTAGCTTATAAAAAAAGAAAATTTTTCAACAAAAAAAAAATTTTTTTTCGCAACATTTGGAGGTAGCCCACTCGTTTTTTAATAAATTAATGGATCAAATGGACTTATTCTAGCGAAAAAATTTTTTTTCCGTCAAAAATCGTGGAAAACATGAAAAAATAATTGAATATGATTTTTTTTTCATTTACCTTTTACTTAAATACAGATAAAAGGGCTGCTTAATTCTTTATTTTTCGCTTAAGTTACAAAAATAATAGGAAAAAATTTTTTTTGACTTCTGATTTCCATTTGGCTTTCAAAAAGACATTCCACAGATTCTAAAACATCGTTAAAATATTTTATTATTTTTTCGCTAGAATAAGTCCATTTGATCCATTAATTTATTAAAAAACGAGTGGGCTACCTCCAAATGTTGCGAAAAAAAATTTTTTTTTTGTTGAAAAATTTTCTTTTTTTATAAGCTACAAATTCTACCCCCAGGCTAAGTAAAAAAAAAAAAAAATTTTTTTTCGATCCACCCTAATATATATGTATGTATGTATGTATGTATATAGATATAATAAATCTGTCACTCAATCCGTCTATTATAAAATATTTTCCAGTATCGACGCAGGTGTAGGTGATAAAAAATATAAATGTATAATTTTTAAAATTTTAGTTAAAGACCCGTGCGAAGCCGGGGCGGGCCGCTAGTAGTTAATAAAAAGTTACCACCATTTTGAAATGATATCTGCATTACTTAATACTCTAGATTTTGGATTAAGCGTAACATAATACAAATAATTAAAACATTAATAATACGTCTCCAGAAGTATTTATTAAAAACATTGTTCATAAATAATCTAGGCTAAAAACACAAAAAGTATCATCTAGGGAAGTCTAGTGAATTTGCAACAGCGTACAAATTAGTTCGCTCTACATATTTACAGCTTTTATAAAATGTCATGTTACAAAATATTTCCATTTTTGCATGCAGAAGCGATCTTTATGGTTTCAATAAAAATCGTAATAACAGAAATATTTTATCAATACTTCACACCAGTTTGTGTAAATAACGTGTAGTCCATAAAAATCCATAGGGCTATTACATTTCATTTGATTCGAATGACGCTTGCATCAATCGAAACAATAACTTACTTTTAAAAATTTATGTTCATATTATGTACGTTCTTTTCAAAGTTTTGTCATCACATTTTGAGAAAATTACTGCCAAAGCGTGCTAGGTTTCTTGATTCGCCAAACAGCTGATTTTAAAGATATCAATACTTTTATTATTTTATACAATATGATGAACTCGTAACATCACACCTTGAATATGCTTTTGTTACAAGGAATCCGCAATATGACAAATATAAGTAGGTGCTTCAACGTATTCAAGATAAATTCTGTAATCTTCTCAAATATAAGTTTAAGACATCTCCACCTAGTACATTAACAACCCTTGAAACTTGACGTGAACACCGTGATATCATTTTTTTGTACAAGATTTTAAATAAACATATTGATTCGTCATATTTACTAAATGAAATATCCTTCAATTGTGCTAAATATAATCCGCGATCAAACTGAACTTATACATTTGCTATTCCATTCTGCAGAACCACTATGCTTTGAATCGATTTGTCGTTAGGGCCTGTGGACTGTATAATAAAATTTATAATATTCTAGACATTTTTTATTTAAGACTTAATAAGTTTAAAACTGTCATCAAGCACAAGATTATATTATGTCACAAGATTACTGTAATTTTTATTTCGTATACAAAGTGTAAAAAAAAAACAATATTACAATTCTAATGTTTACCCAACTAATATTTGTTACAAGTAATTAGTGAAAACTTAATTGGCTTATGTATTTTCTAATTTGTAAGATTCATATGTAGGTATAATTACAAGTTGTATGTTTTCTTTATAATTAAAAATAAAGTATAACTTAGGTCGATTTATATTACTGTTATTAAACTGACAGCCTTAATATACAAGTCTAAACAGTATCAACCTATATTTTCGATGTAAATTCGCAATAAATATTTAAATTAGTTATTAGTTACAAAACTCCAATTTCTCGGTCTATTTTTCCACTGTACTGTCCTTCGATCCGGTAAATTTATGTAACCTAAATAATTATTTGAAACATTTGAATTACATAGACTTATATATTTGTCCCTCGAATATTTATAGTATACACATATATTGTTCATAAAATACCAAAGTATTCTAAGAAATAGGTTTTGCTATGTAAAAAAAAGTTTTGGTTAAAATCAAGGTACCTATAATGAAGAGAAAGTCTTTTCCTGTTGTAAACTGTAGCAATGCAATAAAGCTGAAGAAAACACGTGGGAACAAATATTAGTTTTCTCGTTCAAACACGCTATATTTAGGGTCTACCGGTTCGATATTAATAATAAATATCAATTAACCTTCTAGTTTATCTTGTCTAATAATATAAGTAAATGTTTTCCAAAAGTTGTTTTCGTTATACGAGTATATATGATGTCTCATTTATTCAGTAAATACTAACTTCTAATTAGATTTAAATAAATGTTGATGATAGAGTCTTTACATAACACAATTAGTATATTCTATAAATTATGTTTCTATGATAAATAATTAGAAAAACCAATTTAAAGTTTTAACTTTTAGATTGTTTCATCATGTTCTATTGTACACAATAAACTTGTCAAATTTCATATAATAACAATTTCCCGTGGACCGCTAGATCGTTACGCTCTATTACAGATCTCTGAGGGCGGTCCAGTTAAAACTTTCTCTTTTACACCAATTAAATAGCCTCAAAGTAATTTTAACTTATTTCATACAAGCACGTAGTTCACCGCTGACCGCCTTCCCATGGGTATTATGATTACGTGCTTATTTTAGATGTGACTCTTCTTAGAACTTGATGACCTTCCCGTTTTCATCATATACATTCTGTATATCCACTTCACGTTTATAGCTATTTCGCTCCTATGAGCTTTTTCGTGATGTTTTATAGTTTATTTTACATCTGCACTATGTAGCTTTCTAATAGTGAAGGGTTTGTTTAAATTTTTCTATTTATATATTTTCTGACTTACAGAAATATTCAAATACTTTCAATATTAATTGAATTCCAAATTTTAAAAAAAAAAATCAAATATTGTATAATTATATTTCTAAAATCAAGTACCAAATCATTCATGTGTGTACTTTAGATTTTTGTTTCAAAAATTTTGTTGTTGAAAAAATTTAATTTTACGAACATTACTTCAAAAATTTGATTCTTTCATACGAATCGTACTGACTATTAAGAATACAACAAAAAAGCCAAATCTAGTGCTGACCTTTCAAACATGTGGCGTTTTCTGTTTTTTTTATTTTATATGTTTATAAAAATTGGATTGCTTTTAAATACAATCAAACTGCAATAAGCAGGGCAATCTCCATAACGGGTGCTGAATTCCGATTACATTCTATACAAGAAGTGCAACGCTTTTAGACTTCATTGAAATAAACATGCTTAACTATCATCAGTCGTAACGTGATACAGTAAAGATATTGCTATAAAGGTTTTATTTAAGAATATTTATAAGAATTATTTTTTGTAAACTATAACAAGGACTTAGTGTATTTATTCGTACTAACTACATCTTAATCAAATTATTAATACAAACAGAATCGCAATCTATTACGAGTGTTTTAATTGTATAATAAATTTGATAGGTGCATTTTCATATAAAATATGAAATAAACAATAACAAGAAATAAATGTGTCGGCCAGAATCACACATCTTATGTGTGTACTAAATTTTTTAACTTATTTCAGGATTAAAATGAGTTTTCCTTTAGGGAGCAATTAATGGCTTACGTAACATGTACATGTATCCCTAACTGTGCTGCTTCCGACATCTCGATGTAATGACTCGAGAAATAATACCTTACGTGTATGTTATAAACCTTAATGCCTATATTGTGAACAGTTAGTTCCAGCTGTAAGCACCACTACATAAGAACGATATTTTCATATAAATGAATTCAGTATCTTGAATTTTCTTATATTTATTATCCTAATTCAAATTCTTCAGAGATCTTTTTATTACGATTTCAAGTCAGATTGTGTAGGTTTATCTAACAGAAATAAATTGATATTTTATAACGATGTTTTCTTTGAAATTATAAAATATCATAAAAAAACTGAGCTAAAATTAATTCTGAAGCAGGAAATCTTTAAGTTTTTATTGTCATGTATTTCTGTTATTTTTATACAACTCTAGCATTTATTGGCTACTTCATACAACGATATTTGGAAATAGGTCTCTAAACTATAGCATAATTACTGTTGAAGTCTAGACTATGTACCAAAATTATTTTACCCGATTTCAATTTATATTATTCCGTGAACAAAACTGAAAATTACTTTCAAATAATAGTAAAAGATTTTTTGTGTTATAAGCATACAGACAGTCAACTATTAATATTCGTTTTTTAAAACAATTTTTATTTGTGTGTATATTACATTTTTTTACAAGTCTTGGCTTTCAAAATAGACTAATTGAATCAAGTTCTTTCGAACCAGCTACAAGGTAAAGTATTTTTCATATTTTTGTATTCTATATTTATGTATAGAAGAGTTCGTATAGTGTCAAGTAAATCGACAGAACGATAATTTACTGTGAAAAAGAAGTGAAAATTTTATATAGTGGAAAAATTTCCGCTTTTCATATAGATTTTAAAGCGTATTTTAGTCGGCAGTGACGTATGCGGCTTAATATCCGGAAGGCGTATGACACTTCCGCCGTTTCGACGAAATGGTGCGGAGCGACGGCTCCATTGCACCAGAGTTTAAAAGAGGATATAAACTTTCTATATAACATACGCTTAATATATTTTTTACATTTATTATAAATACGATTTAATTTAACTTCGTACTCGATATATTTCGAATTCGCTTGAAACTTTTTATGATTTATAAAAAAAAATTTCTTCCTTTCTTAATTAATTAGCTTTCTTGATGGAAACTAAGCGATTAATCTCTTTTAACAAGAACTCAAATTAATTATAAATTTCGGTTTTCTACCATGAGATTTTTTTTCAAAATGATTTTAAATATTTATATAAAATATGTTTAATGTTATTTTTTTACAAATAAAGAAAGCAAGTTGAAGCATAAGCGTTATACAACACACAAAAATGTACTACTATTAATTAAACAAAGTAGTAAGTCTCTCCGATCAATGTTTTTATTTGTCCATGATATTAGATCTCAACAACAGAAGTCATTGATACTTGACAGTTCAATTAATTAGTGCGTGAACAGTTCTTACAAATACAAGCCTATACAAGGCCTATAAAAAAATAGATTGAACCCGTGACTTTGTTTGCAATTTCCATTTCATTCATTAAGATAAGATGAAGTATGAAGTCCAAGAAGTTTAAGATGACCCCGTACGTTCAAGTGTACCTACATTCCGAGTTAATTTCAATTATATTTCAAAATAAAGAAATATATTCATTAATTTTTAAAACTTGTGTGAAACTACTTCAGTTTTATTCATTTTATATATATTTTGAACAACAAAATTAGCTTAATTGGCGTGTCTGTACTGTGTAGTAAGCGTATAGCTACTAGGGCCCACTCCCGCCTTACACGTAATACATAATTGCCTGATCTAGACGTGTATAGAGAATTATATGAAAGATTTATTGAAGTGAAACTTATTTAGAATCGTTGTGATTTGAAACAGGATCCGACGGAATAAACGAAAGTCAAGAGACACAAATACAAAAATGTGTCGGAGAGAATGATATAGTATGATGTCGCGTATCCTAGCAACGCGTATCCTAGCAACGCGTAAACAACGCGTAAATAAGTTTAGTAATAGAATGTTTAACTATTAATGTTAATAAATTTTAAATTGAGTTTGCCAAAGATGTTTCACTTCTAACATGTGTACCTACTCCGTACACACGATATTTTTTTATACATTGATTATACTATTAACAGATATTCAAAGTGGAATGTTCACAATCGTATCACAGCATTATCAAAGACGAACTGTTGAATACATTCCCTAATGTTTCCACGAGACCTGTCAAGCGTGGACTGTTTAATTATCTCTATTGAAGTGCAGCGAACCAATCTGAGACTGAGTTTGTATAAAGGTGTGATTTCACAACTAAATATGTATTTCTAAACAAAGTAATAAAAATAATTATATTCGTAAAACACAGAAATATTAATAGTTACAAAAAAAAATAAGCATAGGTACTACTGGAGGTACCTATATAGGTATTGTTTTACAAAGCAGTAATGTAAACAATTATACGATACGTCAAAGATATATAGAAACGATTTAAAAAAATTAAACAATAATTCTTCAAAATCTAATACCGTGTACTGTATCAGCCTGTAAACAACCCACTGCTGAGCGAAGGCCTCTTCTCCCTATAAAAGAAGGGTTGGAGCCTAAGCCACCACGCTGCTCCACTGCGGGTTGACGAATAATTTCTTTACCATGCAGAGTATCGATCGTTATCAGGTGCCTATGATAACAACCGGGACCGACGGCTTTACGTGCTCTCCGAAGAACGGTGCGGTGACCCACGAGGACATAAACTCAGACCGGAAACAAATATTTTTATAAATACAAATATATGTCCGAGCGGAAATCGAAATCGCGACCACCGTCGTACGGTTTGAGGCAACTACTCGCACCACAACACCAGAACGGTCGTCAAAAAAAAAAGCTAACAATTTGCAATAAAATTTTCTAACAGTCTAAAGTCTAAATACTTACATTTCTTATAAAACTATTCCTATTTATTATAAAATAAAAGTACAAAAATATACTAAAAAGTAAATCGCTCGCAAGTATAATGTAAACGAGGTCGAAGAGAGTTGTGTATGATAAGAGGATAATAGTGTCAAACCGTGACCAAATATTAATTATGAATCTGTTTGTATTTACGTATCTGTGTATATATATTATATTATTATACTACATATATTATATATTATATTATTAGTATGTATTGTATTGTAAGTGACATCTACTAAATTTGTTCAGCAAAACATTATTATTTACAATAATAATGGGAATTGTATTTACCTATATACACATAATACTATCATACATATAATAAAACAAAAGTATGCATAACATAAAAAATAAGAAAAAAAATGTAGGGATTTTTTGTATTAAATTGAATTGATTTTTTGTATCTGAGAAATAGAACAAATCCACACTTAACTTATAATGAAGCTGATGAGTACTTTAACAAGCTATTCTCGGGAGTTTTAATACACTTAAATATAAGTTTGCTCTAATTAACCTTTTTATCGAGGAAAAAAGATTAAAGATTTAATATAAAAGATTTCGCTATCACTAATAAGAGTCAAAGAATATCAATATCAAGAGCTTTTCATATAAGCGTCAGAATTAAATATGGATGAAACCACGAGAGAAAGCTAGGCGTAAGTTGGTATTAAAATTATCTTGTATAAAATTATCTAAAATACTAGCTGAGTAATAAGTAGCATATAAATATTTAAATTAATCGCCAATATTCAGCTGAATTGAAAAAAAAATATTTAAATAATTTTAAGAGACTATAAATTTCAAGTTTTTTTTTTTCAATCAACAACAATTGTATATAATTCTCCTTTCAACAGATTTCCGTTACAGATAACATTGTATCGAAAATCGTAGCCTTTATTATCATATCGTATCATTTAGGGCCGAAGCACATAACGGCGTTGCGGCGCCGCAACGCTAAAATCGGCGGTGGCGTCACCGCCAATTTTAGCGGCGCGGCACCGCCAATTCCGGCGTTGTGACGTCATACTTGTTGACCATGATTTATTGACATTTTGTGTCTATTTTTATATTTTATTTTTTTGTGTCTTTATTAGACATGGGTATCTCAATGAATTTTTATGAACTGCAGATAAGCTCATGAGCCATATGCTTGAACCGGAGCTGTGAAACGGCTCACAGTTCAGCTCAATTGTTGTTATAGGTATTGTTACTTTTAACCACTTTTAACTATTAGATTTACAGCTAATTTATGACTCGGTTCAAAAAATGACATGTATGATGTACCTAAATTATAAATATGTAATAAAGCAGCGTTTCGAAAAGTTATTATAGTGATATTTATCACAATTATAGGGGAATGCTAATTTCATGCATATGATAAACGCTAAAGTGAGTTTCTTTGTTTGTTACGCTTTCACGCTTTAACTATTCGGCGCGCCGTTATGTGTTTCGGCCCTTATAGAGGATTCTAAGACGCATTTTTGATTCATTAGTCCCAACAAACACGGATTGCTACTCAGATCTACTGTAAAAAGATTTATCTCAGATCACGTCTTTGTATTCTTAAACCTATGATGTTATCTAGATAAAGCGTGACAAGAGAAAGCGTATATTTTTATAACATAATGTTATACTTTCCTCTTAGAATTCCCGATATTATCATAACATATCATTTATTTCGTTGTTAATGTTTACCTATATTAAATAATAAACGCAAAATAAATAAAGACAATTTAGCTCCGTAGATTCAGTTTTTAACGTAATGGTTTAAAATTTTAGTTAGAACCGCTATTCGAAATACTTAATTTGTTTTTGAATATATAAAAGAAAACGTCGTATAGAAACATGCGTGTCTCGACAGGAATTTCGTGAATCAGCAAGTGGAATAAGCCTACAGAGCCTGCGTTACAAACGCAGTACAGATTTAATCAATTAAATCTGTATTAACATCAAATGTCATCCACTACAAGTTGAAAAAATGTATTTGAACTTGAGTGGATGAATAAAAAGTATTTTATTAACGATTTATAATTTGAACAAGATGTATAAAAAAATATATACAGGGACAGTGTGAACTATTAGTAGAAATTGAATAATAAATATGAAAGACATAATCTCGATGAATATTTAAATTTTCTGCTCGATAAATTAAAGGAACTCGGTAGATTTTACGGTAAATTAACTTACGACTTACGCATAGAATTATGTTCGATCAAACAGTCTCGATCCCTCGTATGTAATCCCTAAAGCTATAATTGGTTATAACACAAAATTATTTAAGCAGAAAATACATACAAATTTTATACATAAATAACTTCCTATTTTCCTACTGAAATGAGAATTATATATTATTCGATAATAAAACGTTACAAAACTTTTATTTTTGACATCTTCAATGGATATTAAATTCCATTCTGGACAAGGCAAGAACGCAAAGGTTTTGAATCGTGTATAGTTTGGAATTCAAATCTTATTAGGTTTGTCCAGTCTACACTATTAGTATACAAATACTTTATATATACTGTATATACTGTATAATTTGTAATAATTTATAAAGTAATTAATTTAATGAAATCATCATGAAAAGATCTTGCAATCAGTGGGTTTAAAATAACTGCTCAATTAGACGTCCAGTCCTTTTATTGAACAGACAGTTTTCACAAACGCTTGGTGTCGATTAGACGGTGTTTGAACCAAACGTTCAATACTACAGCTAGATGATGCTGTACCCGCGAAATCCCTTCCGATTACAGATTTTGACTTTCATCGTTCTATAGGAGATATTTTAAATATTATCCCATAGATATATATTGAACGGCTCATCTTAAGCTGTCTAACATATCACACTTTATTTTATAAAGCTAAAAAAGAACGGTAATCTCAAACGAAGTCGTTCGAACGAAGAAGGGTTCAGCTAGTCAATATTAATATAATTTATATTTATATTTATATTATTATATTATTAATATAATTTAATATCAAAATAATTTATTATTTAAAGATAACCTTCAGATTCACAAATACACCTTTCAGGTTTACTCTGAAATTGTTTTTGTACACATTCATATTTAACTAGAACTGACCCTCGCGGTTTCACCCACCTTGACATTTATGGCTACAGTTCCGCTATTTTGTTCTATCGTGATGTTTTGTAACCAAGGAATTTTTATACAAACTAGAATGCTCATGTGCACTGAAAAAACGTTCCTTAACCCGGGATTGCGTCTCTTTCTACCATAGATTCAAGGCAAAACTCGTAAGAAAGAGACAAAACACCAGTTGTCAACGAAATGCTCGAAACAATTTTTTACTTTACATGTTGGTAAGAAATGTCAACCTTATGACGTTTATTTCAAGGTGCATATTTGAATATACAAGTTTACTAAGTGAGCGTTCTAATTATGATATAAATTCTTTGTTTGTAACTTATATGCAATGTAAGCAATACTATTCAGAAGAAACATTAATTAGTTAGTAGTTTTTATTTATTAGTTAGTAAGAGTTTATCGATACTATCGATAACGAAAATAAATCAATTATTTTTCTAATAATTTTAAAGAACAGTATAGAGAGCCTGAGTTTTACTATTTGATTTGATCGACCGGATTAATCAAAAATTATTTCAATTAACTTATTTTTTTCCGATTCTATTACGTAGTAATTATACAAAGATTACAGTGAAAATATTTCTTATTATTTTTTTTTTTTTTTTAATTCTAAACATTAACATCAAGTATTCCTTCCTAGCTGTACTATCCCATATTTTATAACCTATGCTATCTAAATTTTTTTTGTCATGGAAGCATTGTTATGCTGAAATATCTTTCTGTTGAAAGAAAAACAGAGTTCTGAGAGAAAAGCTGGTGGATAAATTATTTTACAGTTTTTTTTTTTTTAGTTTCATATTTAAAGTAATTTATATTTTTTTAAGTAAAATAGAGACGAAGAAAAACTAACTTTTCAATTTTAAAGTCAAATGAATATCGAAATGTTTTTGTTTTTATTGACGACTATTCTGGCATCACTATCACACAAAAATGTACATTACACGCATATCTAGTGCCGCACGACAAAATTAACATTCTATAAGCCTGGTAATAACTAAAGTTTAAGTTTCGTATATAAAAATGTGTACAAAAGAAAATAATTAGTTATTGCCATAACATAAAAAACTAAAAAATCAGTACACTAAGCTTTCACTAGAATAGCTGGTCCGATTAGATAAGAATGACGACAAGGAATACTGGATAAATCTGTATAAAATCGCAAATATCAAAAGCGATTCAAAAAATATATTTTCGTATAATTATACATTTTATCTATACGCTTTAAAATGTCACGCTAACAACTTAACAAAAGTAATGACGAAATTAAACGTTGTTAAAAAAAACTATATTGTATTGATCTAAACCTAACCAAAAATAGATTTAATACTTTGTTATTTCTTGAAAAACATAAACAAGATATCGAATGAATTATCTTGGTTTGTTTACAGTCTTGTTTGATCCAGAACCTTGACAAATTTGTGGAGATCAAAGCCAGTGTAACTAAATACTAATCGTTAGGAGTTGTGTTACAGGACTGTATCTCTTTGTGTAATTATTTCGTCTAGTTTGTACAAGATATAATTATGTATTGCTTTTAACTTAATGTGAAAAAGTAATTGATTAATTAATACTTCGTTTATTTTTACTTCAATTATACCTATTTGAATGTGGTTTTTTCCCTCTGTTTTATTTAAAAATAATAAAAATAAATAATTAAAAACTGAGTTATTGGACTGATGGTTCTTGATGAAAATTCGTGTTTACTAATAACACTTCAATCTTTTTGGTGAACCTTCACCTGACGATGACTTTGTCGAAACCGGTCGTGTAATTTATAATTAAAATAAAAAAGTGGAAAAAAGATTTTAGTGTATTAGTAAATAATTATAAATTCTATAAATCTATATATTCAAACTAATCTATAATTTAAAAAAAAAAAAAAAATAAAAAAAAAATTACGATTAATCTTCGGATCCACGTCACTGATTTTAAAATAATTTTGTGTAAGAAAACTTATTGGTCAAGAAAAATCCGATCAACTCCTTAACCATATCTTATTGATCCAGAAAAATTCGACCAACTCCTTAACCATAAGCTACATTATTCAGATATCACAATGGCTATAAAACGTCATACTTTCACTTGTCTTAACGGATCAATAGCCATAAATATCAACATATGTGCAAACGTGTATAACAAAAAAAATTGACTGACACTATGAAACCAACTTATAACAACTGTGTCGATATTTATCACATTGCTATAAAGAAACGACCGTTCTGGTGTAGTGGTGCAAGTAGTCGCCTCGACACCACGCGCGGCACAGATATTTGTATTTGTACAAATATTTGTTTCCGGTCTGGATGTATGTCCTTGTGGATCTCCCCGCCGTGCCTTGGAGAATACGTAATGACGTCGGCCCCGGTTGCTATCATAGACACCTGATAACGATCGTTACTCATGGTGGGGAAATTATCCGCCAACCCACCGTGGAGCAGCGTGGTGGATTAAGCTCTAACCCTTCTCCTATAATATGGAGAAGAGGCTTTCGCTCAGCAATGGGTAGTTTGCAGACTGATACATTATAATGAAAACCCAATTAATACATAACATACATGAGTTAATTCTGATGAAAACTATAACAAAGTAAAGAAATGGAGCGATACAAATTATATCGCATTTAAACAAAAAAGTCAGATACAGAAATAGTATTTAATGAAGAAACATCCTAATTTCTAACTCACAACCGTCGCAGCTCTCTTCGCTAAATATGGCATCATCCGATGCATTTCCTTTCGTTTCTCGTCGACGCTCGCTGGTTGAGCGAAATCGCCATAAAACGTACCTATTGTTATGTGTTCTCACACGATTTAATCAAATATTTATATATTGTGAATTAAGATTTGTGTCTTAATATCCATTCATCATATAATAATAAAATATTATTTTGTAATAGAAATTACAACAAGAATTATGTTTTTTTTCTCGTTAAAAATAACCAAGACGTAGTTTAACAAAAAAACGTTTTTTATTAACATTTTTATGAATATTACCTAATAGTAGAATAAAAGATTGAGAACATCTTAAGTTATCTCGTTAAGCAAAATTACCTGGATAACCGAACTTTGCTTGGTATTTTTATTTTTATTTTTTTTCCTTTTTTTTTGGTAAATCGTGTTTTTTAGAAATTATATTTAGATACGAATTATATGCTGATGAAATATGAACAATATTTTTCGATCTTATCGACAAAATAATTAAAAAATATGAACGAGCTATTTAAATAAAAAAATAATAAGGGCTCCCAATAATAGTTTTTCTCACAATAGAAGAAACTTGAAAAAAAGGGAAAAATAATTAGACTGTAGAAATCTGGACTCAAACCGGAGTCTTCTGGTTTCGGGACCGCCCGATTTCCCACCTAAGTTATTATAACCTTGTAGATGGTGGTAAAATTTACCTTCGTATTCTAATAATATTGTAGCAGTTTTTCATTGCCTGAAAACACGGATAAAACGATATTTTCTAAAAAATAATCCTAGCTAGATCGATATATTATAGCCCCCGAAACCTCCTGCATATTAAATTTCATGAAAATCGTTTGAGCCGTTTCCCAGATTCAGATTATATATATACAAGAATTACTCGTTTAAAGGTATTAGATAATTTGCTGTTCTTATGCGACATGTTATGTAAACGGTAGTTTGATTGATTGATACAGCCTGTTGATGTAAATGTATCTAAACATTTAAGGTAGAATGGAAAAAACCACAACATTAGTTGGATGTCCACTGCTGAATGCAGGCCTCCCCATCATCTCTGGAGGGGTTTCAATCACCATCCTGGTTAGTGTATAGTTGTTCGCACCACTATGGCCTTAGTCGCCTTTTACGACACCTCGGCAAGAAAGAGGTCGGAACTATTCTTTTCTGCCAATCACCACACGGCTTATAAAAAATATAGTAAAATTACTTATTTATATACTCGTAGGTATATTATAACTCCGGAAAACAATAAAATATTCATCTGTTTCATGATCCATGGTCGTACTTACGAAACAAAATTATGTTTCTTACACTGTACCTATATCCAAAAGCAATTAAATTGCGATAACTTGTACAAATATTTTAATTCAAAGATTATCACCTGAGGAAATACTATCTATCATTCCCTTGACAATGGTTTTTAAGTTGAATTTTAAAAATAATATTTGAACAAAACGCTATTATGTATGAGCAGCTTTTGTATTTCAGTTTGACACATTTTCTAAACACTGTTTTACAAATTTACATTTTAAAAATATATTATTTATATATAAGTAATATTTAATGAATCTCTACTAAGGTGACATAACTTGATATAACGACTAAGATACGTGATATGACAGTACATGTTATAATGGTCATATAACATAATATTTAATAAATAGTTGAACTCAGCATAGTTGTGATTTCTCTTATTTCTTGGATTATTATCTATAGGAAAAACAAAACTGTCTTATTAGATTAGACAGAGGTTTTTCTTACTTTTAAAGCAATTCTCGACTGGCCCGTTGGCGCAGTTGGCAGTGACAGTGCTTTCTTTTCCAGGGTTGTGGGTTCGATTCCCGCCCAGAGTCTGAATGTAATATATATTTATTTATATATTTATTTATATATTTATTTATATATGTATTATTAATATGTAAATATAAAACAAAAAAAATGTATATCAGTCGGCTGTTACCTAAAACACAGGTATTAAGTTGCCTACCTTACCTACTACATTAGGGATAGACGACCGTGTGTATATGTTAAAAATATTTATTTATTATTCATTAATTATTAATGCTAACACTTTTAAACGATTATTTAAAAATTTAAGTCTATGATTTTGATGTTTTGTACACGTGTTATGGAATTTGATAGGTAATTTCCTTTTAACATAATAACATCCAATGTTAGAACGCTTGACTGAAGTAATGTGATGATTATATTACGGGAGTTTTGTTTTTAATACTTTTTCTTGCTTTGCAATTAAAGACTTTGTCGGGTTTCAGTGGCGAAAATAAAATATTTTTTACGCTATTTGTTGAATCTCGCTACTGCTTTGGCACTGTCAAAGGAGTTTTTGCCACTTATCCAATTTGTTAAACGAATTTCAGTGGAAATTTGAAACTTTTAAATCGTAATATTAAATTTCATCGCTGGAGTATTAAAAAAATAACTTTTAAATGTGTTTATCACTTGTAGCAATTTAAATATTTTTATTATTTAAATATTTTTGAACCCTTCAGCTCACCACAAATATGGCAAAAATTTAAGAAAATAGAAATAGATACCTAATGTGACGCCATCTATTAACAGCTGGTCTAACGAATCGTAACAAGATAGATGGCGCAGTATACAAAATATAATTTTTTGAATCGCTCTGTCCATAACTTCGGCCGAAAGAATGAGTTTCGCCCATATTTAAAGAAACGCTTTTTTTTGCATTTAATACCTTAGTGTACTAAGGTCTTGGTTGTTTGTTTGTTGTTAAAATATTTGGTAGTTATTTGTTTGTTGATTGTACAAAGTTGGATGGTTATAGCTATTTAAGTTGTAATCTTAATGTATAAAAGCGAAAGGTCACTCACTCACTCACTCATCACGATATCTCTAGAATTTTAAGACCTAGAGACTTAAAATTTGATATAAATATTCCTTTTGCCGAGTAGAGATCAGCTAAGAACGAATTTTACGAAATTCTACCCCTAAGACGGTGAAAAAGGGGGGCAAAGTTTGTATGGGATAACGTGATTCCTTGGTCCAATCTACTTCAAAATTTGCATAAATATTCTTTAACAGAATTGATTGAAGACGTGTTTCGTATTTTATCAAAATTCATCCCCTAACGGTGTTAAAAGGGGGTTGAAAGTTATTTGCTTCGAAGTTGATATCAATACTCAGTGCTTTTTGCAGTTTGAGAACTCAATCAATCTATTATAAAATATTTTCCAGTATCGACGCAGGTGTAGGTGATAAAAAATATAAATTTATAATTTTTGAAATTTTAGTTAAATACCCGTGTGAAGCCAGGGCGGGCCGCTAGTGGTTAATATTGATGCAAAGCTTAGAAACTTACTTTCGCATTTATAATATTAGTATGATTAACTGTTATTAATTAAATTCTACAAAAATTTATGGAATAAAGACTAATTCTTAACTCAGGATATGTTTTATGATATCTGTACTTATTTTTTAATCTACACTCAGTAGGTACCGGAGTTTTGATGCATGTTCAAACAAATAGACATAAACATATTTCAAAAATTATAGAAATGTCTAAAAAACAGGTACGTGATTTTTCCAATTTTATTATGTATAGATTTAACGAATAGTAATTGGCCGGATGTCGAATAAATATCCGGCAAGACGTTCTTCTTGGAATATTTTATTTAATCACTACTTGGGTGGTTCATATATCAATCACATAAACGATATTATCATGTCGAAATATTTTTATTACCAATTTTATGTTTGCTAAAAATAGATCTATTTTTACTTAATTACGAACTAACTTTATCTCCTAATTTTATGTGACCATTTTTTGATAACTAAGACTTAAACTTTAATGTTGTCTACTTTACTTATTGTACACTAGACAACATTAAAATTTATGTTTGTTGTACTTATTGTTATAATAACCGAAAAACGTTATTATAATGTCGGAATATTTTTTATTAAAAATCATTAAATTAGTATTACTAATTATTTTTTTATTACAAAATTTAAAGCAAAACAAAATTGCATTTAAGATTGCATTTAAGAAGAGATGTACTTATAACTAAATAACTAATTAACTCTATCTGCTAATTTTATATGACAATTTTTTGATAACTAACTATTTAACTTTTATCTACTGTACTTATTGTACACTAGACAACATTAAAGTTTACGTTTGTTGTACTTATTGTTAGAGTAAGAGAAAATTTAAGTTGTGATTTTACACTCTATTATTGAATTTATTTTCTAATTTCAATTTTATTTTCTATATGAGTAGGTATTCAATAGCTAATACTCGACCGGACAACGGATAATAAAAAGTGAGGCCGGTTCTACCGGACATCCGTTACAGCTCTAGATTACCTATTTGATTATGTACATTTATGTAATGAGATACGTAAAATAAATTTCAATTTAGCTTAAAGCCTTGAAGCGGAACAAGAAGCCTAAACAGAAATACAAGTTTAGGGATATCCGACTGAAAATTAGAAACTAGGTTTTTTTTGTAAGAGGAAAAAACCAATTGAATTAATTTTGTTCTCGTTGGCTGTTGTAAGAAAAAATTATGTTATTTTCTCTTCACTGAAAACACTTATTTTTTTAAATCCTATTTCAAGTCAAACTCATATTATCTCTTAAAACAGGATCTACTTGTTAAGCCTATCCAAACTGATTGAGTATTATAAGTTGTCAAAATACTTACGTAAATTCTAGTAACTGGATTTTAAGGTCCTCTAATAAATCGCACCATAAAACGAAGATAAAATAAACATATTATTCCTAGAAAAAAACTAGTTATAATTGCTTGCTTGAAATTTATTCTATAGGTAACAGCAGTTTGTTTATTTATTTACAATAAGACCTGGTTCCTAATATAATCCTGGTTCCGTTCCAGTAATTCAATAATAATTATTTCCTTCCGTTTTCGTCGTCTAGACTTAATAATAATTAGAATTTTTAATGTTTCAATTAGAATCCAACTTCATACTTAGAAGTCAAACTTTATATGAAGGTTTGCTATATTTATTTGAACCATTGATCATTTATTTCACAAAAATCATCGGCACTTACCGTTTATCATCTATGTATTCATCTTGACAGAAAATCTGTAAGACTACCAATAAAAATCAAACAGTTTGGAGAAAGAGGTAATAAAGCATCAAATCAAACTGAGCTGTGCCAGATTGATAGAATAACAAACCTGCACCTATATGTCTAAGTATACAGATTAACTTTAAAGAAAAGAGGGCAGTCACTGATTTCTAGTAGCGCTGTAGCCTTGACCGTTGGAAATTCACGGAGGATACCTATTTTAATCAGTGGACTCCAATTGACGTCAACGAAGACGACGAAGATATTTTATTTTCAACAAACTAAAAAAGGATGCAGCTATCAATTCGACTCATATGTATTTACTATTTGACAACGCACAACTTTTAATATATTTAATCGATTTTATTTGATTAGAAAAACAAATGCGCTGTTCCAAATTTAGTTGCTAGATTTATAGGAGCTTGTTTTTTATAGATCAATGGAGCTTAATTATTATTTAACAGTGAAATAAGTTATTTTTTCCTAATCGATTAAATTTTATGTCAAATACTTTTTACATTTTTAGGCTAACTTTGGCTTAATAACAACTTTATCAAGCCAATATTTGACTAATCAAACACAAATAATACTCGAGAAAGCAGAGACTAAAAATATCAATGTATTGATTGACACCAAAAAAGCAGCGATATATTATTGATAATTAATTATTAGTTCTTCTCCTAACACAAGTGCTTATGCGCTTAAAAGGAGGTCCCAATCACTTATCAGCTATTGTAAAATGTTTGAGATAACGAATAAAAAATTTATTTATTTTATTTTATTTATTAATAGTATAATAACTTGCTAAAATATTTTTAAAAAAAATTTTGATTACTCATAAGTAACTAGCATTTATTGCTTTTCCTTGATGAATCATATTCTTTGATCTATCTCCGATGATTCTTCTTTTACTTTGGGTAGTTTAATAAGCCTCCCTTTGAAATATGGACTATTTATTTGAAAAAAAAAATGAGAGTGTTAAGATTCTTTATAAATTTTTAAAGATATCGCGTCACATGCAAAAGAATAAGCCTCAATTTTATTTAGAAAAAAATCTTATAACACAACACATTAATTTAACTAACCATAAAGTATAGATTACTATAATTAACATCATTTACCAACTTATGTTCATCGCATATACTGTTATATTCTCTAAAACAGTTAGATCCGACATCCCGTAACACTCATACCTGGACTCATCTACACGTAATTATAAGAAAGGTGATTTGCCGTTGCTTCTAAGAAAACGGCAATCCTTACATTCAAGATTACTTGAGCTCAAAAAGTCGACACTGCGGCACCGTTAAGCGACCTTCAGTACTGTTATGACTACATTCTTAACAACCAATGCGGAGATCAGTTACAAATTAACACGTACTCTACTTGAAGGCTTTTTTCAATTCGGACCACGCCTAAATAAGTACATTCAGCAGTGGATATAATTTGCTCAATGATTATAATAAAATAACACTTATCGTTTCATAACTTTCTTTTTATGATTGGTATATTGTTTTTGTTATTCTTATTTTTAGTGACAGTCCCGATCATAATTACGTATGTGTCGTCGAGTTTGTACTTTGAACTTTAATCTTCTACAATAAAGAGGCTCCGTAAAGAAAAAATAATCTTTAAATGAGACGTGTAATTGGGCGAGATAATCCGAGATTGGCGAAATAAAATAAACTTTTCGATTTCAGCATATTAATATTGATAAAATAAATAACCATGAATTAATTTCAGATAATATATTGTGTGTTACGTAAACGTACAACCACTAGTACAATCAGCATCGATGAAAATTTTAAGAATGTCATATGTTATGTATGAATAGCAAAAAAAAATATTTTAAGTTAACTTCTAAAAAACTAAATTCTTAGTAATTTTTATTTCATTAATTTTTTTTTTTTTCAAAACGTTTCTATTACCCAGATAATACAAACAAAACAGTGGCAATTTCTTTCACCATGCTTACGTTTTAATCATCAATTTAAAAAATTATAAATGATTTGTCTATATGAACGTAGTGAGTGAAATTATAATATACAGAATATTAATGACAGCAAAAAAATAGCATACAAAAAGTTGTTAAGTAGTGACCAATGAGTGGCTTCATTTAAATTTAGGCTAGTATGATAACGGTGTTACAGAAACTATTGTTACACTTTATTATGCCCGTTTTTTATATGTATGTTACTCGTATGTCATTAAATTTACTTTTAGTTTCTTTTTTTTTACATCCGCCATTCGCTTGACTTAAGATTTTAAGAAATTTGTGGGTGAAGTAAATAGTTTTTTTTTTTTTTTTTTGTTAGTTGATAGCGTAGAAACTTTATATCAAATACTAATCATCTAAAAACCCATATTGTTTAAAAATTACGCAGACTTACTCTTCTTTCAGTATTAGATACTAACGTACCATAATACTGCGCCTAATTTCAATAAAAATTGTCTGTCAGTTTTACGCAACAATTTCTTTACTACAAAATATCTCAACCATATAATTGTATTATTGTTATTCACTTGAGGAAAGTAAGCGAGACATTATGCGATCGTATTGTCCATTACAAATATAAGCAAAAACGGTTAACAATATCTGAAGTGTTGTCCATGAGAATCACGTTCAGATTGTCTAACAATTATTATACTCAAAGCAGACCTAACATATTATTATATAATATTTGCTTTTAATTTAAAGTGCAAGACTTTGTTCAAATGCGCTTTTTCCAAGATCTACTGGCCGGAATTTGAAAATTATTTTTGAGTTGGAAACCGTTACTAAGCCTGATTATCAGGAAAGGCTATTCGTTATAAAACATATTGCTACGGCTAATATATCCGGAGCAGTAAACATAACTGCTGGTGAAACCACGCAAGTCGTCTACTAACAAAGTAACTTCGCTAGAGTAACCTCACTTCAAAGAGTAAGGAGCTCCATACACCGAAAGCGCGTACGTGTACAACGTAACGTAAATTACTTGGACTTTTGTTAACCTGACTTTAAGTAAGATAAGCACCTTATATAGAAACGCACTCCGACATAGGATCTAAGTAAATACCGTAAATGTCTATCAACCTTTTATACTAATGATGAAATGCAACACAGGTCAAACAGCAAAGGATACCTTTGAAAAAAAACAAATCGACTTTACCTTAATCTTTAGTACAGTAAGTCGACATAACTCGACAGTAAGTCGACATTACCTTGATCTTTAGTACTGCAAATTACTTCAACTTGTGACACTCGCCTTACAACGCGTCTCGCCGCACCGCTTTTTATGTGTAAACCACCTAAGGTGATACAATTGAACAAACGGTTTCAGTTTATAATACCGGTTAGCACGGTAACAACAATTGCCAGATATCACGTGACCTGGTTAAGCAACTTATTAGACTATTTGTATACAATTTGAAAGGAGAAGGGCAACATGAGACACGAAAATGTGTAAATATTAAATATGTACTGTGTAAAATTCCTTTATCTTATCATCTATTGAACTATTGTAATTATGTTAATGCAAACCTATGCAACGGGCCATGATTACCTGTACACTGTACAAATCATCTCGACCTAGATAGAAAATATCACGCGCTCGCAAGTCGACCTCATTCTGACAAAACATACACACGCTAATTTTTTTTTAAGGGTATATAACCTTTTACTTATTTAGTTGAAATTTATAAATTGAGGATTCTTTTGTTTACATTTTTTTGGAGATATTTTATGCAAAAGCTATAAGATCAGATGGTGAATTATACGAAACGAACTGTAGTCACAAATATAAACGTGTGAAAAATCTTAGAGCATTGAACGTCTAGTACATCACACTAGTACACAATAACATTATAACACAGTAGTCGCAATAATATTACACGTATTCTTTCGTACTAAATTTACACACACACACACACACACACATACATCGAATACTATAGTAACTTGTACACTACGTGTAATCCCCTCATATACTCGACTATCCTTATTCGAGTTTTCATCAATGTTATGTGCAATAGATACTGACATAATTATTATCATATTAAAAGTTGAAATAAGGTTTTCAGTCATTTAATTATAACGTTTACATAAAACATTGTGGTAATATAAAAGGAATAACTATAATTTAATAGTAGCGGACTCGATCCGCAGTAATTGTACAAATATTCTGTACATTTTCTGACCTGAATGTATATCCTTATGCGTCTTCCCACCGTGCTACGGAGAGCACGCAAATTCGTCGATTCCGGTTGTTATCATAGACACCTGATAGAGATCGTAGTTCATGGTAGATAAATTACCTTTCTATCCGCAATGTAGCAACGCGATGTAATAAGCCAACCCTTCTTCTGTATGGAGAAGATGTTTTTTCCCAGCTGTGGGACATTTACAAGCTCTTTCAGTTCCTTCGGTTCACTTCATTTTAGTATTACAATCGTGTCACAATAGTATATCAGTGGATGACACTACAATGATTTTCCGATGGCAAACCAGTAAGACTAAAATTTTCTGACTAAAAACAACGATTAACCAAAATTCAAACTCAAAGTATACTTATTCAAGTATATTTACGTAAGAATTTTTAATATATCAAAATAGTGCTCCAGCAGGAGTTCAATGGCATACACTTGTACAGAAGAATTATATTTATAAGATATACGAACATATATTATAGACATAGGGTATTAAAATTGTGTTTATTATTCTTATTGCGGTTAAAAACATCTTCTTCGCCGTAAATGTACATCATTCCCAGCCAATTTAAATACACACAATAAAACCAAATTTAATCGGTATTACTACTAGCATAAAGATTTGAATGCAATAAAACTAATATGCTTTACGCATTACTCCTGAAGAAATTACTAGTATCTTTAAAAACGCCATTATAATATTACAAGGTAATGCGACTATAAATACACAACCCGTTCATTGCCGCAAGTTAACATAACGTAATTAATACTTAACTAGACTTGCCTCACTTATTTACTTGCATAAAATTTTCATATATTCCAGAAAGTTTAACGTTGTTGTTTATTATGATAGAATGTTTAATTATTTATAGTAAAATCTACATTGAGGACACATCGCAGCGTCAGATATAACTATTACCGTAATATTTGTTAAGTTGCGAAATAAAATTAGTAGCCAAAATCTACTAGGATATAAAGAGAAGACTTACTCGTAAAGCTTACTGCCTACTTAATCAGATAAAACACGAGTATAATCAAGTTAATGTATAGAAATGATACACAGATGAATAGGAACTTTTATATTTTTCTTATACCTAAGTGACAAAAAAGATAATGCACAGATATTCCAATAGCAACTAATACATTACAGGTATATCTGCAACTCGAATACAATATTAAAAATAAACAAAGTACAATTATTACGAAAAAAACTACAATCGCGAATATCTATCGCAGCAAACGTGAAGTCCAACGCCTTGAATGTCGTAGTGATTCAACTACAAAACTAGGTGTGTAGTTGAATTACATTGTTCACTATAAGGTACTAATACTATAAGGGCTAGACGTCCAATTGGACATCTATTTAAAACAGTTGGCTGCAATATATCTGAAGCAAATAAGAAAATATTTCCAGCCCTAACCATCATGTTTTCCCTTTTATTACATCAATCGCTTTATTTGATATGTGGCGAAAATGTCAACTATGAAATGAGTATTTATTGTAAGAATACTTTTAGCAAGATGTTACTATAACTGTATTACGCATTTTCGATATTCCTTTTCGGATTTATAGCTCAAACCGTCGGATTTACAGCTTTGACCGAAATGTTTACCCACAGCATTTTGTTGGTTTTTATTGGCAATTTGTTACCTTGCGTATCTTTGGGGCTTCGTTACGTCTCAACGAATTGTACTCTTGACATTTTCTCTGGATTTCAGTCGTAAATACTTTCAACTCTTAAATTATGTAATAGATGCAAATCAATAAAAACATAGCAAACATACTATATCTATGGCGGACTTATCACATCAGATACACGATAATTCTATCCTTTTTTTTGTCGCAGGGGAATCCATTTACGGATGATATCCACGACGCCCGCGTCGGCAGTCCTAGACCTATGTCGGACTCAGTACTTTGGGAGTGCAATACCGTACTAAACCCCTGCGGGAGCCTTCAACCGCTTTAATTGGAGGGTCCCGGATCTGCAGGCAACAGGAGCCCTCCAGCGACAGGCTGGCCTCGGCGAAAAGGCCAGACTTCTCCTCCATGGGACGATAATTCTATCCTAATCTAATTCTATTCGAATACAAATGTTTTCCATGTTATTTTTTTTTTAATTTTGTATATTTTTTACGCGACCAATTAAATTTAAAACACAATTATCGAATCATTTAAAAATAATGACAAATGAAAAACAGATATTAATTTTATTAATGATTAGACATTTCTCGACATTTTGTTTCCGTTCATTAAATTTTTATTTGAACGATATTTTATGTGTATATCTATCTATATAATATCTTTATACGACGCGTTTTGACGACGCGTTGGCGCAGTGGTCACAGCAACTGGCTTATGCGCTAGCGGTCGCGAGTTCGATCCCCGCACATAAAAATTATCTGCATAGGATATTTGTCGTGGTCTGGGCGTTTGTGCTTGTGCGTTGTGTATGTTTCCGGACCCCCGACACAGGATAAACATCTTACTGAAGGCCGTTGAGTGTGAGACGTTTATTTATTTATTATTATTTATTATATGATGAAAGTGTTATTATAATAACTAGTTCAATAATTTCAAAATGTATCTATTAAAACCAAACAAACTAGTTACCAACCAATAAATCATTTAATTTTTATAATAAACGTATAAATATATCACTTTTAACTATCACAGTGAGTTTATATTGATTGAGTGATTGATTCCGCCTGCTGATATAAATGTATTAAAATCTTTAAGGGTAGAATGGAAAATCCACCACTACATCAGCCGATATCCACTGCTGAACTTAGGCCTCCCCCATCATCTCTGGGGGGTTTGCCAATACTCGCCACGCTTGTCAGGCGAGTTAGTGAGCGTAGTGTTTTGTGGCAGGATATGATGACGCTGCTGCCCACCACCGTCCTGGTAGCTGTTCTGCTGCTCACATCACTATGACCTTACTCGCCTATTACGACGCCTCACCAAGAAATTGGTCGCGACTCTATAGAATATTCTATATTCATTTTGTAATGGAAAAAAGTATTTATTAACATTTATTATAAGTTTCTAAATTATTTTAGAAAACTAGAGTGTGTTTGAATATTGTTTTGTATTTTCGAATAAGTTAATAGTGAATCCTGATGTCTAATTAATCAAAATTCATAAATTAATATTAACATGTTTAACTTCACTAGATTCATAAAACAAAAAATATATCAGTTTTAATACATGACTCAACTTTAAATTTCCTTGATAACCAATCTTCGAAATTTTTGGGCTATGTTTAAATTTTCTTAATGTTTAACTTGATAAAATTATAATTATTTGTACAAAGATAAATAAGAAGTTAAAACTCAAATTCAAGTCCGTAGACTACAGTAGATAGAAACTTCTCAAGTTGTCTAATTATCTCGGTCTATTAAATCTTCCAACATAATTATATTCATTAAAATAAAATAATTTTAAATAAATTAAATATAAGTGAAATTTTTACTACATTTAAAAAAAAATATTATATTTACCTAATAATTAGGTAAATATATTATATTTACCTAATAATTAGGTAAATATAATATATTGTTCTCTAAACCTTGACACTATTTAAATATTTAAACATCTCAATGTCGGAAAAAAAATTATTAATTATATTATTATATTAAATCACAACTTCCTATGATATAATATTAAAAACCTGATAAATTGGATATGATAAGTTTTAATAACGTACTAATTAAGACAAAACTTGTTATCTATAAACAATGAAAAAGTGATACATTGTTTGGATAGGTTAGTTATAAAAATTTAATAAAAACGGAACGAATGAAAAAATTATTAAAAAAATTAATGGGATTCTAAAGTTGTATTTTCAAGAACGATTTCGTTTTACGCGATATGCTGCGTGTGATGTCATTGGTCAATGTATTGTAGCTTGTAGAGAGTATTACACTATTGGATCTAGACGTAGTACTTAAGCCTTTAAAGCAGGACACACGAATGTTGTTTACTAGGTCCTATTTTAACGTAATCATCTACTAGCATGGATTATCGGAAATTTTCACCCCTAAGGATATAGGTTGGAAATGAAAGCTTACGTGGAGTTTCGGTATTTTTGGAATTAGAAGTACGAAATTTATTTTTAAGCTTTTAATTAGACATAAAATACGTATTTTAGCGCTTTATGAAATTTAGCCCGTAATCGAATTAATGGGAAATAAAAGTTTATTTTGGAGTTCATCATTATTGAACTTGTAGTGTGATCGTTTGTGAGGTCGTGCATGTGGTCACACAACATTGATGTGTAAGTCACACAACCGAGCTAGAATCGGATTATCCATAGATGTAGAGTATATAGTTATTATTTGATATATTTGATAAATCAACAAATGGTTTTAATTTAATATATTTTAGAATAATTTATTACATAACAATTTAATTAATAAAATAGTTGCAAGTTTCAAATCGATTTGTATTTTTGTAATCTGTTAGAGTAACAACTGCTCCTATACCTGTTCTTAAGTGTCGTCAATAGACTACCTATTGATTCCTTCATTATTAGGTACAATGAAAAAAGCTGAATTATACATACTATTATAATAAATGACCGTTAAGAACAAAGGTACACGAAAAATGCAATATCATAAAAGATTCGTTACTCAAATCGCATAATTCTTGAAATCAATTCAACATACTAATGGATTCAATAAATATCTATCGCTGCGTATTTTATACGATTTGAAATCTTACGATATCTGCAAGGGATGTGGAGTTACGCTGACATTGATAAAATAAGGCTGGCTGAGGCCGATGAGATATCTGCACTCGCGCCGGGAAATAAAATACGTGAATAATACGTAATACTGAAGAATCGCTGCAATTCTTATAGGATAATTTTTATGTTTTATTTAAAAATATACCAGTAAAAATGAACCTTATGACTATGATCTTTACATGAGTATTTGAATGTTTGTTTAAATTTCATAATAAAATAACAAATGGGATCGATTGAAGAAGAAATGGCAACACTGATTCTGTAGACTATATCCCATACTTTTTCAAAGAATTATAAAAAATTTGATACCACTAAAAGCCATTAAAACAAATGAATGAATTATCAATTTTATATATTTTGAAAAATTGGTAATAATACGAATAGCACTTTTGTCGTTAAGGCGGATAAATTTCATGTACATAATATGTAACAAATGAATTACTAGAACTATTCAACTATCAAACTCAACAATTTTTACTCAAACCATATGAATTATACCAAGTGGAGTATGTACGAGTATCTATAACAGATGCCTTATCTCTGAAGTGAAACGAATTATCAAATGTAATTATTCTATTTCATAAATCTGAGTATTTTATGTACTACCAGTAAAAGAGTATAGGATTTCGTAAGTCAGGCCGATTATTTTAGTGAGCATGTCCTTTTTAAAATTACATAATACGGGTATTGGTATTTCAAATAAATATAGAATATCGATTATCATTTGTTGGTATTAATAAGTATGTAGCGAATGTGACGCAACACATTTTTGACATTACGTTTCAATTATTTAAGTCAACATAAGCTATTGATGGAGAAAATAAATGAAAAAATTATTTTAAAAATTAATACATTTCGATGAGTATTTCGCCCTTTATTTAATTGAAATGTTAATCTTTTCTACATTTGTTAACTATTGTTGCTATCCCAAAATCGTCATAAGTCTGGAGTTTATATAACCAAGATAGATAAATAATAATTTTAAAAATCTTATCCACATCAATTACCAACCAAAACCTATAAAAAGTTAAAAAACTTTATTTAGTACCCTCGATATAACAATGTCGAACAAGAAAATTTGAATGAAACGAGATCGGATTTTTAATTACCGTCAACTTACATTAACTTCAAAGAACAACGGCTATTTAATGGAAGCAAATCATGTACTGCAATAGCCTGCAAATGTTTCACTGCTCAACAAAGCCAGATTTCCTCGAAATGTCTTAATTTACCTCAATTTTTATTAAAAATGTAAATTTAAATGAGGGTGCTTCATCTTCACCTTAAAAGTATAGATAATCAAGAGACAATTCTTTTATATTGTTCAATTGTGCCACTTACCGAGTTCTCGCTATACCCTGTACAATTTAGCTTGATCTTTTTGACACATGTAAATTTTCTGTTCGACATAACTTTGCAATGACGAACATATTATTTTCAAATTTTAAATTATTTTAAAAATCGTAAAAATATTAAAAAAATACATATAACACAAAAGTCCCTAAAGATTCAAGCGTTATCCGAAAATTTTAGGACTTTTTATTGCTTCAAAAGTAAAATTTAAATAAGAACACTGAAAATAATAGACGCTTGTACAATGTTACGTCGGTGGGTCGGATTTTTGTTTCGACCGTTGTAACATTGTACAAGCGTCTATTATTTTCAGTGTTCCTATTTAAATTTTACTTTAAAGCAATAAAAAGTTTTAAAATTTTCGTAGTTAGCTTGATTTTTTACAGACGGGCTAGTGATGGGAAACAGAAAATATCTAGTAGTCCAAAAAATAACGTTTTTTAAATATATGTATATGTAATATATAATATATGTATGTGGTGTATTATTTGTGAAATTCTTTATTGCACTAGACATATAAAACATTGGGTAGATAAGCGACGGTGGGTCAATATTCATAATAAGTACTATATTAACTTACATTAATATTACAGGGTTATTTTTGGACCTCAAAATGAGACCCTCCATACGAAATCGACCACGTGATCGAGCAGTTTTCTATGGGAGGGTCGAATTTTTGTTCACTTTTCGTCCCATGTTTCTTTGGAAAAGTTGTTTAGTTTCATGTTCTGAACCACCTATTTAAATTTGACGGGAGGTCCAAAAATAATCCTGTATGTAAAAATTAAGGTTGAAAAATAAAATAGTTTTATCTTTAAAACAGTTTTTATTGAGGAAGAGGAGCACAGCCAAGATAATAATCACCAGAGTCGTCGGAGCTTGTGTCATCATCTCGAACTTCAATTATTATTTCGTGTTCAATAAAATTGTCGAAGTGGACGTCGCGCATCCAGTCCGATAATATTACTTCTTTGACGTGTCGTACTACATTCGCCCAGTTTTCAGCGGTCACTTGACCACAAGCTTCTTCCAATAAGCGGAGCATTTTGTTTGCGGTGAAGGGAGGAGATGTATTAGTAAGTGCTACATTTCCTGTGAATGAAATAAGTGATTGTTAAAATAATACTATTAATGAAATAGATGTTAAAGAATTTATCAAGAAAAAAGTTTTTTTTACTGACCTTTGATTTGTGCCCATATTAGCTCTATGGCATTATATTGACAATGATAGGGCGGCAATCTGATCACTGTGTGACCGCGTTGCTTTGCTGCTTCGTCCAGTAAATATACTGGCTCCCTCGGTTTGTGTGTGGCCACCAGGCCAAGCAGTTCGTACTTGAGCATTGTCATGTCGGCATTTACGCCCTTGTTTATGAGCCACTTTATTATATCAGCTTTTTTGTTTGCCATCGTCGGAGCCTTGTCAAATTGCGTGGAATGATAGGATGCATTATCCATTATTATTATATGAGGACCGGATGGACCTGGATAGGTTGTCCATCATTTTATATAACCATTTCGAAAACTTTTCGAAGTTCATCTCTTCGTGATACTCATTCGTTTTTTTGGATTTAAATGCCAGTAAACAGTTTGGCACAAAACCTTGGGCAGTACCTGCGTGGCAAATTATCAGTCTCTCCACTTTTCCTTCTGGTACTTTTGTAGACGATTGGGCAGTACCATCGTTCCATGTTTTTTTAACAGTGTGATTGGCATTCAACCAAGTTTCATCTAAAAATACAACTTTTTCCCAATCGGTAATATTTTTGACTTTTCTTAAGAAATCAACTCGTTTGAGGGCAATGTCATTCCTTTCCATAAGAATCCTGCGGTTGTTGGATTTTTGGTAACGAAATCCAATTCTACGCAGTAGTTTTGACAGCGAGGTTCGACCGCCGTCATATAAATGAACTTCTCTTAGTGTCACCAGCAACTTGTCAAGTGTGGGCAATTCTTTTCTTGAATAATAACCATAAATGTGGTTCCGTATGGCCGCACATTGAAAATCGTCAAGATTGACGATAGGTTGGATACGCCTACGTTTTTTATTAGGAGACGACAGTTTATTCTCCTCGTTACCTTCTTTACCATATTTTTCTGTAGAGATTCGTGTCACAGTAGCTAATGCAATAAGCAAAGCGTCAGCTACACGTTGCCGCACTTGAGACAATGGCAATAATGGTCCCCCATTTTGTGACTCACGCTCAAAATAATCGCGTAAGCGAATTACAAACTCACGCATTTCACTGTTGAGTACAGTTTTTTTCGCCCTTTTAGGCATGTTTAACAAAAGTTCAAAACAAAAACTTAAATTCAACAATAATAATGTTACGGGCAGGTAGTCTTGCTTCCTCTTAACTTCTTCCTTTAACCTCTTCTTTCCTCTTGACTTTACTCCACACTACTGACCCCGAGTGTTCCCGACGTTCGGCTTATATGGCCAGTCGATGGAACAATGGAACGCGTAGTTCAAATTAGAATTCAATTTTTTTTAATCTTATTTTTCTAAAAAGAGTTATACCAGCTAAAGAGATCCCAACCACTAGCCAAAGAAACCCCAATCAAAAGGACCCCCGTTCGTAACAATAACTTAAAAATGATCTTTAATAATGATTTTTTGTAATCGATATTTATTAAATGTTTTTATAATTTTTAAAATCATTAAATTAAGAAAATAATATGTTCGTAGTGCAACTACACTACAACACGCTTCAACCAAAAACAAACCAAATTAAAATTACAAGACCAGTTTTTATCACATCAATACCTATACCATACATCAATAGGTATTTCATGTATACGAGCAAAATTCTAAACCGGTCCATAGCATAAAATTAAATCTAAATAAAAATTCTTTATTCACACACAAGGTACACTTTTCGCGAGGTATCGTTCTATTTGCCGAGCAGCGTAGGCTTCGTCTGTAAGCCTGTTTACTCCGCCAACATTGCGCTTAGTCGCCTTTCTTATTTCTTTTCTGTTTATTCAACGATAAATCTCCTTTGAAATATAAACCAAGCTAATTATGTGTACTTTACACGTTTTACATGATTGCCGAGAGAAATTATTATCGGTAAATATTTTAAAGGTAATTGAAAAGAAATTACTACAAGTAAACAAACACAGTTACGTTATGTTAATAACTTTCGAACTTAACAAATTATATTTACCTTAGAGTCTAAATCTACTGCATATTTAAACACTACTACACTACACAAGTCTTACAATGTATAAGGCGTTGATTTTGTCATAAATAAATTAAAAAAATCACAGTTCATAAAAATTATTTATATCTTACTTCAAGCGTTTACCATAATACTTAATATCATTGTTGATTTAAGGTATTTTTAAAATAATAGTTTACCACATGCCCAAATAAAATATTATTTAAATTGAAGACTTTATGTAATAAATATATTTTAAAAATAATATTGTATGATATACACTATTTGTAATTAATATGTACTATGCTACTTTCTGAATGATGACAATGTTAACAATACTTAAAAACTTATCTGATATATCAGCGGACGTTTACAAATTGGAAACGTTTGCAAACTTTGCCAATATCGTTACGAAAACTTCGACAAAATTTCTTGATAAGCGATTTATAATCATTTCGGAAACTCGATTCTACGTAGGTATTAACTATAATCTTAAAATAAAATGAGCAAGAAATTTCCTAAGGTTTCCTTTGAGAAATTTTCAAGGAAAATAATAGAGCCATCCAATGAATAATTTCTCTTTACGATGTTCGGATGAAAAATAAGCAAAAGAATAACTCGATAGGCTCTTCAAATAATGATGTAATTTGGAATCAAAAGGTCCCATACATTAATTATACGAAGCAGATTTGAAAAGAGGTCATTCAGTAATAATTTGCATTTGAAAGACTTTATTATGCGATCTACTTCCGTCTAGCCTAGCGATAAATACATTTTATGCTATAACTAATGTCCATACCCTATTAAATATGCATGCATAACTTTGTTTCATGCAGTGAGTCATTTTACTAATTTGATTATAATAACGACAATATTGCTAATCAAGGTATTGAACGCACGTGTTACACGTAATGACCACTATAAACGCGTACTTGTAGAAAATAGTTATACATATTTATAAATAACAATCATAATTTTTACTGTATCAGCCTAAAACAACCCACTTCTGAGCTAAGGCCTCTTCTCCATATAGAAGAAGGGTTGGAGCTTAATCCACCACGCTGCTCCACTGCGAGATAATTTCCCCATCATGAGTAACGATCGTTATCAGGTGTCTATGATAACAACCGGGATCGACGGCTTTACGTGCTTTCCAAGGCACGGTGAGGAGACCCACAAGGACATACACCGAGACCGGAAACAAATATTTGTACAAATACAATATTGTAAATATCTGTCCCGAGCGGGAATCAAACCTGCGACCTCCGGCGCGCGGCGTTGAGGCGACAACTCGCATCACAACACCAGAACGGTCGTCACACCAGAATCATCATGTAGATGTACCATATTTATTTTATACTAGCTCTGCCCCGCGGTTTCACTCGCGTTAATTTGTGATGTTATATAGCCTATAGCCTTCCTCTGTAAATGGGCTATCCAACGCAAAAAAAAAAGTCTATTCGAACCAGTAGTTCCTGAGATTAGCGCGTTCAAACAAACAAACAAACAAACAAACTCTTCAGCTTTATAATATTACGAGATAGAAAAGTTTAGATAATGAAGGATGACATTACTTTCTCGAGATAAATAAACGATTCTTATTTATGAATCACGAAAATAAAATAATTTTTAACCGACATCTTAAGCGTAGGGAGTTGTCGTTGTGAGCTTTATTAGAAGGTATGGCACCTCTCTGTCGCGTCACTTCACATACGAGTTGTATTTCTCGATTGTAAGCCGATTATAATATATATTATATATATATATATATATATATATAATATGGGAGTAAACAATTGTTCATATAATAACATAGTTATAAATAGTAAAACTATAATTATAATGTATGAGATCTATATCTATAAATCCATTTTAATTTATTTTAGGGTGCTATTTGCACATTCATAAGTATATTTTTCTTCTTATTATTACTGCTCGATATATTTTTTATATTCTAGTCTAGATGACAGAGATTACTGAATTTAACAAACAGCGAATGCTGTAGGATCTCTGCAACTCATGGAGGACAATCGAAAACCCTTTAGACTGGAATAATATTCCTGCCAAGAGTACCCAACGTAGATTTATGTACATATATATGTATCTATATATACATATGTTCTACATGCTACAGTTTGGAAAATAGCAAACATATCGTCATAGTCGTAGAATAGTGACGGATCTTGCAGATTTGAAACTTTGCAGGGCAGACATTTCAAACAGTTATATTGTTGTTGTTGTATATTTGAAATAGGTTGAAATAGGTTTTAGGTCTTATAGATTTACTATTTACAATAATTTATGTAATTACGATTAGATAGTGTCATTAAGAAATTTTACTTTATATGTATTACAAACTAAGCCTACCCCTCAAAAGTATGCTATAACAGGGTTCAAGATCTTGCTGTAAAATTAATTCCTCGATATACTCCTTTAATTACACGTAACGTTTCATTTGTAAATCAAAAAATAAGTCTACAAAGAAGTCTAATGTATTTGTATACATTTATTATATAATTAATTAATTGTTTTTATTTTCATAAGTATTTCATAAATATTTGACTTTAAAATATTATGATAGAAAGAAATAATAAAAGTTACCTATAATAATTATGTTTTATATCAATTCTCGTTACGACTAATTTCAATATAAATTATTTATCATTAAATGTATAGAAAATAAAACAAAGAAAGTCACTCGCATTACTACCGCATAAATAAAACCCTTGAAACACATTTGTGGTAACTTTTTACTGGCAATACGTTCATAACAAAATCTCAGTCAAGCTCATTGTATCGAGGTCGACGCCCACGTAACACTGTGTAAGAAGCCGCTTGAATAAACTTGTCCTTAATTGGCGGACTTGCTTGTATATCGACGCAAAAATAATATTATTTTTATAACTAATAAAAATGTTTATTCAAAAATTAACTTTATGAGTTTTTAATCTATACGTCAATCAACTCATCTTGGCGTGCATCAAGGAATTTATATAAATTCCTTGGTGTGCATCTATATTTGTACATATACTTTTTGCAGTATGTAAATCGAACTGTGTGAAAGTAATACTACAATTTTCACCCTAGTAACGTATTCTTATTTATGCATGTGTCAAACTGACACAAATAATTTGACACAAAGAAAATGAGGAAATGAAATGAGTAACAATAATTGTTTTTCTGCGCAAGTATTATCAATAAACAAATAACTCTTGAAATTTTGACGCAGAGATTTTGTAATATTAAATTTTAAAAAAATAGAGTTATTCCATATACTATTATACTAAAAATAATATATATCAAATAAAAAAGTCTTGATTGACATTTTAGAACCTTTAAAGGGTCGACTAGTCTACAAATAAATATCCAAATGATTTCTAACTTTATTTGAAGTTTTTCGCTTGAAACAAATAATAAAAGCTTCCTTTATGTAGAAACAAAAATGCACATGAGTGTATCTTTTGATGTGTAGCATTAATTACACATAGTTACCGTATCCATATAATTTTGACGGACACATAACCACCTCGTACCAGAATGATTTGAAACATCTATAATACACATAATATTATAGATGTTTGTTTGAAGAAATATTTGCTGTATATATTTTTGTAATGAACGAAAAAAATTAAATTTTGTTTAGTACATAGACCTTCTATGTACTGAACAAAATTTAATTTTTTTTCAGTATTAAAAAGCTTTTCAGTATTAAAAACGCGCAGCAACATTGACTATAAAACACAGGGGAACAATAGTATACACACCCGCCTTAAACTGAGTAATTTTGAAAATAATCCATAAAAATTATTTGTAACCTTTAAATATAATAATAAATTGTAGAGATTAAAATAAACTGCTTTTGTTTCATAGTAATTTATACTGACTATCAGAATATTAAGTTTTGAAGATAATATTAAAAATGACGAAAAGACAACAGAGTTACAGGCTGAATACATATACATATCGTGTCATAAATTAAATAGCGATACTAGTTTTGCTATAATAATAATATAAGTTATAAAATCCATTTTAATTTAAATAATTAATAATTATAAATACAAAAGCAAACGTATAGACAACTCAGATAAAGTAGACCCGGTTTCTTTGACCAGATAGTGACCAGTGTTAAGCGTGGTCGATGTATTGAAAAATATCGTAATTTATAAAACATTACTTTCACAAGTGAACTCATAAAGAAAGTATGCAGGGCCGGATTTAGAGTTGTGGGGACCCAGGGCAATGGAGGAGTGGAGGCTTGTGGATGTGGGGGCCCCTCTTATGTAGGGGCCCGGGGCAGTTGCCCCGCTTGCCCTCCCCTAAATCCGGCCCTAAAAGTATGACAAACTCACCAGCAGCGACTTTTCCAAGTTAGGTTTTTTCTTTGTTATATAGAAATCGTTTTCTTCGATCTAAATCAAACATTTTAACAACCGTAAACTTTTACGAGTATCGTCGAGTTGAGCTGGCATAGTAAATATGATCTTATATTACAAAAAAAAAGTATATAATAATGAAGACAAGTAGACTAGTATTAAAAGTCAGTCGCGAATTCAAATCTGGACTGGTACCGCTGAATATTCAAATGCTTAATTTAATTAAAAAATTAACTACTGTATCGAAGGGTGAAGACAAACGACTTGAGGAAATCTCCATTTCTTGGAAGTAATTATCTCTTAATTATACAATACTTTTTCTTCATACGATAAGAGTCCTATGCCTGCTAGTGGGACATTTTAAATTCCGATACAGTGTTAACTTTTTTTTTCACTAGTACTATCTAAAATAACAATTTATCTAGATGCTTCGTGGTGATGTACCACTAGCATATGCCATAACGTGATAGATACAATTCTATCATAATTCCATAGAAAAAGAAAATACATTTAGCTTTTTCGCAAAAAAAATTCCTACGAGCATTTCTCGTCTATTTTGAACTTTTAAAAACGTTCCAGCCGTTCTCAAGTGATGCGAAAGTATTTTCGTTTGAGTGCATCACTTGTAAACGGGCGAGGTGGTATCCATCTTTTAATTGCTGCTACTTCACATTAATAAATTATAGTGTAAATTTAATAACCGTACTCGATAAACAAACTAACTAGTGCAAGATTTTTTTTTAATCTAATTGGATATTATCACATTTAAAAAATTAAAACTCTACTGTAACATACTGTTCTCTTATATTTACGCGAATATTACTCATTTAATTAAAAGTCTAAATCGGATTTTATCGCGTTTATTTATTTTAAAACTTTACAGTTTAACGATTTTTAATTAAATTAAATTATTTCATCATTTCATGTGTATCAACATACTCAACAAGGCACCAACCACTATATCAGATTTGATAAGCCACAAATTCTCGCTAAAGAACACCGATTCCTACCAAGGATGATTCGCGAGGCTATTGAAATCAAAAAACATCCTAATTTCAATAGAGAGGATGGTTGGAACGTACCACCAGCTTGGGAGCCAGTACTAAAATTAATTGAACCCAAGGAAAATAAGAACACAGCACGACTTCCAGACACAATAAGCTCATTCTGCATGAATAGGAACGGTAAAAAGTAATAATTTATAATTGTATAAAAAGCGGGGTATGTAACAATTGATTCATTATTCGGACACCCACCACCTCAGTCCCCCGCGATCATGGACGCTGTAAAGGGTCCGAAACGTCGGGAAATAATTTAATTTAATTAAAAATCGTTAAACTGTAAAGTTTTAAAACAAATAAACGCGATAAAATCCGATTTAGACTTTTAATTAAATCTACTGTAACAATTGTAACGATAATATACAATATATACTCGTATTTAATGTATTTGTCAGGATGTACGTTAACGCATGATATAAAATCGAGACACGTAAACTTAACAGATTATCTTGTTAATTAATAATGTATTTGTAGCGTAAAAACAAATAACAACTTCATTGATATTAATTAGCGAATTTCTTATATTAACAACTATATATAATAAATATATTATTTAAATGAAACAAAACATATTATATTTTAAAATTTAATTCTAATCGTTTATTTACAAAATCATAAAATATAATATGATTTTTAAATAAAATACTGGTTCGAAATATATAAATTTTTATCCAATTCTTTATGTGTTATAATTTTTTTTTTATATATAAAGAATACATAGTCGTATATAAATCTTGGGCTAAAACATAAAATGAGAGCTTATATTTGATTAACTTTAAATAAATATAAATGTTTTAATACACACACAAACACACACAGTTGTCTGTTCTTGAGGTAGGCCACTTACTGGTTGGTATTTTAGGTGACAGCTGACTGATATACATATTAATAATTATTTTTTAAACAAATCCATACATTCTTATAGAAATAAACACACTCAGAATTAACCCACAATCCTGAAGCGAAAGCCGGGTCACTACCAACTGGGCCAACAGGCCAATAAAAACTGTGTAATTGAAGGTTAAAAAAACCTTGCGATTAACATAAATTCTATACAAATGATGTATGTGTGACGATCGTTCTGGTGTATTGCTGCGAGTAGTCGCCTCAAACCTCGCACGGGTTGTCGCGGATCCCATTACCACTCGGGACAGATATTTGTATTTGTACAAATATTTGTTTCCGGTCTAGCTGTATGTCCTTGTGGGTCTGCGCACCGTGCCTCAGAGAGCCCGTTAGGCTGTCGTTGTTAATCGTGGTAGAGAAATTATCCGCCAACCCGCATTGGAGCAGCGTGGTGAATTAAGCTCCAACCCCTCTTCTATATGGAGAAAAGGCCTTCGCTCAGCAGTGGGTTGTTTACAGGCTAATACAGTATAGTACAGTACATTACTATAAAAATAATTTTGTAAAACTTAAATTAGTATAAACTATTTATAAAAATGATGTTAAATTCATAAATATAAGTTCAAAAGCAGTTTATAATTTAATATTTGTAAACTAGAATTTAAAACCAAGATTTGTACAGTATAAAACTAAAGTGTTATATATTTACTTGGCTAGGAAACTAGAAATATAGGATATAGAAAGTAGAAATAGCTTTTGTGTATTTGTTCGTGATTGATAATTACTTCCTGAGTTGGTAACTGACAATTATATTTATAACCCGCATAGTTAAAAGCAAGCGTAACACTGAAACGGTTTTTAATTCAAGACCAATGAACTCAACGAGTATAATTTTTAAATTTACAAATAATTTAATATGATCCTATTTGAAGATAATTCATTTTCTAATAGTCCAGTTTTTTAATTGATTTAATTAAAATTGTTGCAAAATCAAAAAAACTTCAATTAATCATCGAAAAAAAATTATTAATAAAAAAAAATATATATATATATAATATATCTATAATATAAAAATAAGTCGGGTTTTCCTTCCTGACGCTATAATTCCAGAACGCACGAACCGATTTCCACGGTTTTGCATTCGTTGGAAAGGTCTCGGGCTCCGTAAGCTATATAGCAAACTAAATTCAGGAAAATTTTCAACAGAAAAGCAGGAAAACATGGAAAATCGTTTTTCACATACAGCGCCATCTCTGATACATAGCATGTACTACAAACCAATATGGTTTAGCATGGCGGCAGTACGTGGTGTGAGTATCCCTCACGAAAATAAGTTGGTGGCGAAACGGAGTTCGCCGGGTTTGCTAGTTAATACATATATTTTCAATTTCTTTATATTATACAAAATAATAATAATTCAGTGATAATAATTCAATTCATTTCATAAAAGTATGCAGTTCTATATCTATGTTTTCCTATGACGTTATCACGTAAATATTATCGTCCGTAAACCGACTTTACAGACAACCAATTTTTTATTTATATAAAGGCATAGCAAATAATTCCTCCTAAGTAGATATTCTTTAATTAATCTAATTTACTCACACCAAGCGAATCGCAGTTTTTGTGAGCCTGACAAAGAAGTTTCAGGCGCATTGTTCTAATACGCTTTTGTACACTTAAAAAACATCATTTGAAAACACGATAAGAATTTTTATTTACATAATACAAATTCACGTTTTTATTCTTTTACACTGTTATTTTAACACAGTTTATCATTTTTAGTTACCCGAGTATCTGGATGTATATATAAATATATATATATATATATATACATATATATATATATATATATATATATATATATATGAAATCCCATTAAATTTATTATTATACATATTATTATTGTACATGTGACGTTTAAGGTACCTACATGAATAATGGTAGATATATACATTTACGTAATATTTTGAAACCTTTTTGTCATGGATCGTGATCTTTATAGCTATAAAAACATAATGATATTATATATAGCAATAAAACTTTCGAATAATCTATAATATAAAAATAAGTCGGGTTTTCCTTCCTGACGCTATAATTCCAGAACGCACGAACCGATTTCCACGGTTTTGCATTCGTTGGAAAGGTCTCGGGCTCCGTGACCTTTATAGCAAACTGAATTCAGGAAAATTTTCAACAGAAAAGCAGGAAAACAGGGAAAATCATTTTTCACATACAGCGCCATCTCTGATACATAGCATGTACTACAAACCAATATGGTTTTGCATAGCGGCAGTACGTGGTGTGAGTATCCCTCACGAAAATAAGTTGGTGGCGAAACGGAGTTCGCCGGGTTTGCTAGTTTTTGTATAATAGCATTAATGAAACAAAAATCAAATCAATAAAAGTTCTAAATAAACTTCCAAAAATATTATTACGTAGCCTTGCTAAATATAATAACAATAATATGTTGAACTAATTATTTTAATAAACAATTAACAATGAAATAAATAAAACGTAGTCATACACATGAAAAACAGCAATAATAATAATAATATGAGATTTTCCGATCTACTTTGCAAAAAGCCCTGGTACTTAGCGAGATTGTTTTGTATATCTTCAGAGCTCTTAATTTGATGAGCGGAATATGAAAATAGCATTACGGTGTTGCTTCTCTGCAAACATTTTACGTATACACGTAATATTATATGATACATCAAAATTTCGTACATTTGCTGTACCTCCTTTCATTTTCATTTCTTTTTTTTTTTCGAAATAAAATCAACTAACATCATATATCTCTGGTCTTGGTGTTGTCCTTATGGATTTCCCCACCGGAGAGAACGTAAAGCCATCGGTCCCGGTTGTTATCATAGATACCTGATAACGATCATTACTCATTGTACAGATATTATCCGCCAACACGCAGTGAAGCGACGTGGTGGATTAAACTCCAACCCTGCTTCTAGATTGAGAAGAGGCCTTTGTCCAGCAGTGGGACGTTTACAGGCTGATTCATTTCATTTATACATTATATATGAGTAGACGATTTTCTCATATCTGGTGGACGAATATGTAAAACTTGTTAAAATACATTTCGAAGTTCATTATTAACTACTTACTTATGTTCTGTTTTATTATAACCCATATTGAATAGTCAATATTTTTTTAACATAATATCTTCAACGATAACTAACTGCATAGATAAAAAAATATATACAAAATAAATGTTACACTGAACTTGTTATTAAAAATGTGTGAATAATTCTAGTAGCCATTAAAACTAATATTATTAATAATGTATGTGAATATGTAAGAACGTATATGAATTATTATAAGAACAGATTGACATAAAATGTAGTGATATCTGTAAACTTTATCTTCTTCAACCTACGTGGCATCATCAATATCTATCAGTAATCGTAAATAATCATCAATCATTTCTAAACATATTATACTTTTAAAATGAGAAAACTTAACTAATGTGATTTCAAAAATAGCAAGTTATAAGTAAGATCTTAGTTACTTCGAAGTCTTAAGTCAGTTTTAACTAACAGGTACTAAAGTTATTTACAATTTAAGTATCTTAACTCCGTCATATAAGCCGACTAACTTTCTGTGAGGATTGTAAATTTTAGTATATAATTTTTATTGAAAAAGTTTTACATTTAACGACGGCATTCACTGTAATTTCTTCTTGAATTTGCTATCCTTCCTTTTGAGAATATTTCATTATTATTATGATAATATAAGACTTTTTTTATGAAAGGCTGTACTGTAAAGATTTGTACCTAAAGTTATATGAAAGAAAAAAAAACAAAACTGACATATGCTTAAATCAAAATAGCAGTAAATATCAACTCTAGTATATAAAGAGCTTTACCATGTATGACGTGACCAGACGTCCCGTTTTTCGGTTGTGTGTTCCGGTGTCCCCAAGAATAACCCCAGTACGCAAATATGTTCCGTTTTTCGAATGGCGGAAAAATTTTGTCGGCGCAACCGCGCATCACCGCCTCGGTTGTCACGATACGCCCATGGGTACTGCTTATATTATATTTTGTCTGTCCTAGCAACGCGCGCAGTAGGGTGTAAGCGACTAGATTGCAATACATTACCTATCCGAAATTCTTTTGGTTTTTCACTGATTAATAGCGACGCGCATTTTTCCCAATTACTTTGGTGTTAATTAATATTCGCGCAGTAGTTGCATCGTAAATATCATAAAGACTTATGAAACATTGTGTTAATTATGCCGAAAAACTACATGAAAACTTCAGTATTTTAATTGAATATATTTTGTCTGCCTGCTACTAACACGCCAATGGAAAGAGTCTTTTCCTTAATAAACGTGGAGTCTGAAAAAACCCAGTCAAAGATTCCAGTTTTGAAGGCGATGCTGATAATTAAAATAAATATTTTAAAAAAAACAATGTGCCAAGAATTTTGTTTTATCTAAAATCCTCACCAGCTGCATTAAAGAAAAAAATTTTCTCTGATAAATACAAAAATAAGTAAGAAAAATACTTTTCATACAATTTTTAATTTGTAATAATTAACCTTCCTAAATAAAGAAAAATAAAAGTATTAGTGTAATCTTAGTAAAATTGTTTTTATTTTTTGTTTTACTGTGTTTTTCTGTTAAAGCATGCCGTAATACAACAGGTTAATAAACCTGCTAATTAAAGAATAAAAAAAACCTGTTGTCCCGTATTGAGCCAAAAACTAAATGGTCACGTTAACCATGTATCAACTTTGTACTTGACAAAATTAATTATCAACTCAACTTTTTCACCCACTTAGGGGTAGAATTTAGGAAAATCCGTTCTTATCGGATGCATACTTCATACAAAAAACACATTCTCCAAGTTTCAGGTCTCTACGGTCAGCGGTTTAGGCTGTGCGTTGATTCGTCAGTCAGTCAGTCATTCAGGACAAAGCATTTATATGTATAAAAAATATATTATGCTTTTAACATAATTTTATTATTTAAATGTTGTCAATCAATTATATGTATTATCTGTGATCAGAAGCTTAATGACCGAACGTAACGAGCTAATTTAAATATTGAACCATATCATTTTAAATTAATTCCTAAATTTTATGCAATATAACTCGATATTTAAGAATTTAAATTGTGTTACATTAAATTTAATGGAATTTAAGTAACATGAATATTATAAAAGCGAGACTAAGGACCTATTTCACCTTTTGTTTATAGAGTTTCAGAAAGTTATCCAACGTGTAATGGTATCCAACGGATAAGCTTTTGATGTTTTTTTTCTGTTTCACCATCAAACTCCACTTATCTGTCAGATATATCTATTGGCAACCTATTAAAATAGTTTATTTAGTTAATACTGATAAAGTATCTGATCTATCTGACCTACAGTAACATATGTGCGAGATAAACTTTATCAGTAACTAGTGAAACAGGCCCTAAAGGTACCTTACAGTTTTTTTTTAATCCATAAACATATTAAGAGATACACGTAATCACATCTTAAAGTTATCTATATATAAATATAAAAGCGAAGAGTTCGTTAATTCACTGACTAATCTACTACATATAACACATATTAATATAAGTAGATTTTTACTGAGTAGACGTCCGCTAAGAAATAATTCAAGGAAACTTCCTGTATAAATGTAGAATTGGAAGTTTGTGTGGAACTTTTAGAATTGAAGAAGAGTAAGAAGGATAGTTAAAATGGGAAGTTAAAATGGGGATACTTTATTTACGAATTGTCATTTTTAAAGTTAAAACTGGGTTTTGATTATTAGGCTTCTTTTTGAGAGAGGCAATTGAGGTAAATTAAGCTATTATTATATTATAACTACTGTGTACTGCCTAACTACCGCAGTCGAAACCCTGGGGCATAGCTTGTAACCAAGAAATTTTTTCTTTCTTACTTTAAAATGAGAAATACGCGTTTTTTTAATGATAAAATACGAAAATTGTTTATTTTAGGTTTAGGTTTTGCGCTTACGTGATATCCGGAAATTAAATTTATTTCATTTTTAAAGTTTTTTTTTTTTACTTACGGGTAAGTATAAACAGAAACATTTACAGAAACATTTATTTTTAAACATATATAAAAACTTTTTTTATAACGTTTATTTATTATAAATAATTCCTAGGTTGATTGATAAAAGAAGAAGTCAATGACAGTCCTACATAGTAGGAGTACATGATACAGTTTACTTTCAAAGATACATCTAAGTTTGATGTATTCAACAGATAACTAACGAATAATTTACAAAATGTATTTTTCTTTTCTCTTATATCGGACTAAAATAATATACAGTACATCATCCCAATTTCAGAATCCCTTGCAATGGATAAAACATCTGCCAATCTACAAGCCGCCAGCTGCCACTTAGTGACGTCATTCGTAAGCGTCCGGCTTAACGCGTTCTAAGCACTAAACGTCAGTTAGATGATTCAGTCTAATACCATCGATTCATTTGAAGAGTTACTTATAAACATATTTTTTTAGCTATTATAATCAGTTAGTAATCATTTTCACTTTTAATCTAAGAAATTTATATAATTACCTACGATTTAATTATTTAGATACGACATTGAGTTATTTTTTTTTTTACATTTAATAATACTGTTAATACATAATAATGTTTTTACATTACTAGTCCTTTCGTATTTTAGATCTTGGGATATGTTTCTTTTATAAATATCGATCTTAAGAAAAATTTTCAGTAGTTGCTACTATTTCAAAACTAATAAAAAGGCTTTTTTCAACAACCTCCTTTAAAAATCACTATTACTTCGAAAAATACAAAAATTATAAGTATAAAATCATTGTTTGTGCTCATATCCGTTTTAAAGTCAGGCTGCATTTGCTATGTCTATGCAAATCGGCCCAAAAGCCTCGAAGAAATTTACGTACATGCAAATGTAGTAGGTATATGTGCGTGATATATATATATATATATATATATATATATATATATATATATATATATATATATATATATATATATATATATATATATATATATATATATATATACAACATACATATCTCAAACAAAAGATACAACATCTCAAAATACATAAAAATAGTCTCTGTCAATAATTTTCCTCACGTCCATCACAGGACAAAGCTCTCAACTGCGCAAAACTGCAATTTTGGGGGTGTTTTTTGAGGTTAGGGGCGAACGCTTGAGATATCGGTAAAAAATTACGCCGGATTCGTGTTCAGCAGCAAAAAATACATAAAAATACTGTCTGTCAATAATTTTCCTCGCGTCCATCACAGGACAAAGCTCTCAAATGCGCGAAACTGCAATTTTGGGGGTGTTTTTTGAGGTTAGGGACGAATGCTTGAGATATCGGTAAAAAATACCGCAGGATTCATGTTCAGCAGCAAAAAATACATAAAAATACTGTCTGTCAATAATTTTCCTCGCGTCCATCACAGGACAAAGCTCTCAAATGCGCGAAACTGCAATTTTGGGGGTGTTTTTTGAGGTTAGGGGCGAACGCTTGAGGTATCGGTAAAATATACCGCCGGATTCGTGTTCAGCAGCAAAAAATACATGAAAATAGTCGTTGCCTGGAATTTTTCTGAGCCCCTGTGATTTCTGACAGCCTGATCATTTCGTAAAGTGGTATTTTTTCAAGGTTAGGGGACGTGCTGCTCTGTCTGTAAACGAAATTTCAAAAAAGGCCACGCTCTAATGGAAAGTACATACAAAATCCTAAATTATCCATATTTTTAAATATTTTTAGGTCAAAAGGAATTTTGGGTATAGAGGTGTTCCGGTTGACAAAGAACGTCCCATATATATATATATATATATATATATATATATATATATATATATATATATTATACAGAGTTTCCTTGATCTGCCTGAGATTTCATCATCATATTCTAATTTTAAACCACATCCGGATTGAATTTTTTCAATCATAAAACATTTTCCAAATCGAGTCCCAATTGACGAATATAAAACCTCTTTTTTATGTCGATTAAAAAACAAACTTAATCAAAATTAACAATACCTATTATGTGTACGTATATTATACTTACAATTAGATCATTTACAATCACTCAATGATCAAAACTCATGGTATGCGAAAAAGACAATGTTAAAACCACGCATAATCCGTATTAAATATACGAAAATTTAATCCTATTAGGAAAAAGATAATTATCTATATACAATAAGTACTTATTTCGAAATGCGTCTGCAGATGAAGGTCACGTTAAAAAATGTCTTTTATGTCGTCATGTTGCAACATTGCTTTGTATATAAGACCCTTAGCTGACTTAGCACATCGAAACGCTTATAGAGCTAAATAACACTGAGATGCGATGAATTTGCGGTGCAAATATTAATTCAAGACGGTAAAATATCGAATAGACTTAGCATGTATAGTAAAGAAACATGCTTGTTCCTGGATAAATTCTTGGATATTTATATAAATTTTATACTGCGCTATTTCGCAATGGAGGTACAGATTAAGCACAAATCCTTATCTTTAATGGTACGCTTTTACCTAATAGTGGGCTATTTTTAGCCATTTTTATTAAGCAAGAAATGCCAGAATTTATTAAATAATCTCAATAAAAAAACAATACAATGAAAATGAAGTCTACAATTATTATCTAGTTATATATTATAACAAAACTGTATAGTTCCAATTCTGTACATTCAAGATATTTTGAAAAAAAATTTTGAAGGGGTTTCTATCACTGATACTGTGCTTCAGTAAAAAAAAATATTTTTTTCTGTTTATAAAATTTTTCGATAATTTCGACGTATTTCGTTGTAATTAAACAGTCACAAACTTGCTTATGTACGTACATAATATGTACTCGCTTACACATCATTTGCTACGCATTTTCAGCTAGAACTTTTCATTAATCAATGTCACAACAAGAATATTCCTTCGTTTAACTTTTTGTCAACTTAAGAAAATTGTACGATCCCACGCTGCTGTAGAATTATCGAAATTTGCACGCACTATACACGCTTTCACTGTGGTTTAAATTATACAACAGATTTTGCAGAAAAAACCGTGCGGATTTCCACCGCTGTGCGCGTTAGCTTAACAAACACTTATTATTCGTGAGTAACCTCGTGTGATTAGGTAATCGTACAAACTTGAACTTTACAGTATGTGACTGACATTCGCACGCATTTTATAAAGGTATTTCATGTTTGTGTCCTATTTTTAGAAGAATAAAAGAATGTAGTAAAGAGAAAATAATAATTTTAAAATTTAGAAGGTGAAACAAAATACTTTCCATTATTGTGTACATTTTCGATTAGAATTTTCCTTACATCTACCTCATTAAAATATGGGCTACCTACTGTAGCAGAACAATTGTTCTTAATGGAAAATTTTTCGTTAAAACGAAAGTAATATACATATACAGTTATACACCCATCCATCAATTCCTCTTCACAAACTTCGTATTGTATAATATTTGCACGTATTTTTCTCAATATATGAGCTTAGTAACGAAAAACTTATTTTAGTAAAAACACGCTTAAACAAATGCTTAACAATACATCACATTCATAAATAATACATACAATTTCAAGACAAATTTACTCATAATTAGTATTAGTGTAATTGTCATACAAACGAAATGTAAAAATGGTATTTAGATAATTCTCAGTGAAAGTAGTTGAAGGGTCAAACTGGTATTAAATAGCGGTACTTAACATCTGAGATCTCTCATCTTAACTACCTTGTTTGTAATAACTCTGTCGTGTTGAAATGACAATATAATTATAAATGGACTCATTTAGATGTATATCTTATATTGTCACAGTAAAAGTTCCTGCGAAAGAAAAGTTATTAAAAGCGTAACTTTTAAATATATATATAATTATAATATATACAATAAAATTGTAAATTTCACGTGATTGGTTTTTTTACTAACTACATACATACTACACTAATTATGTACATTTCCATCAATATTAAAAATAACTGTCGTCTGTCTGTTTGATTGTTTGAACACGTATAATAGCCAAATTGTAGGTTAAGAAGACAGCATGAAAATTACAAATCACTAAAGTAAAACTTATCTGCGGGCGATGTCACGATCACAGCTAGTTTTTAATTCTAATGTAAGTTGTATCTACAAGTTACCTATTTAATAACGTATTTCTAATATGAAGGTTAGTTTTAATTATGCATTCATAGAGCATACAATTACTTATTCATTTAAGGCGTGTCCAAAAAAGATTGCTATATTAGGTATAGGTGTATTTCATACTCTAAATATTTTACCTAATTTAAATGTTTCGTAGAACGTTAATTTTATCGTTGACATTTAGGTACATATTTATTTTAAAATAATTCAGTACCAAAGAGTTTAGTCTGTTTAAATGAAATTTAATTTAATAAATATTTAATGTATCTTTGCTATTAAGATCTGAAATAATTTGAATATGTATAACTAACAATGTTTAAAAAATTAAAATATTTTCCTTTGTACTGTAATATATTCAAGGTGTCTAGTAAAGTAAAACTACAACAGATATTTAAACAAATACAAACAGTATCAAAAAAATATATTTTTAAAAAAAAAAGTAATACATCTTCATTTCCTTCAGCAAAAAGTTTATAAAAAAGTCTTATTCCAAGTTCAACCGAAATATTCTGTGAGTTTCTGAAAAAAAATCGGTGATTTATAAAAATGTCGTTGAACCATTATAGTCCACGAATGAAGCTGACGTTGAAGAATCGAAGGAACTACGCTCGGATGTAACTTTGCAGGCACAAAAGATTCTGTATTTTGATATATATATAAGTACATTACATTAACCGCTTAAAGAATATTTATTTTCTCTGATTTAGCGTTTTTGTTAAAATTTTATCACCATTATTTTTATTGCATTATTATAATTTATTGATGTTATAATAAATTACTCAGATATGGAGACGGAAATTCTCAATTTCATATCAAGATATCTCGGAATAAAACTGGATCGTACAGAAATTCAAGAAATCAAAAAAATAGGGAAAAATAAAGAAAAACCAAGGCCCACGGTGATTACACTAACCACGGTAGGAAAGAAAATTGAAATTTTTAAACAAAAGTACCTATTAAAGGATACAAACTACTACATAAAGGAAGACTACCCACGACATATTTTAGAGAAAAGGAGAATGCTGCAGGAGCAAGTAAAAATTGAAAGGGAAAAGGGTAACAAAGCTGTATTGAAATATGATAAATTAGTTATAATAGGAAAACAAGAAACAAGTAATACATCAGGAAACAACAAACGATCCCTTCCGACATCACCTCAAGAAACTGGTAGTCGCAACGAATCATCACCTAAACCACAACCAAAAAAGAAAAATAAACCTACATCGAGCACCTCACAAAACACAACTAACTGTCCTGAAAACATAGTCAAGCCGGGGATCCTCAATTTTGTGGTGAATAAAAACCCGACTAACCTACCAAAAAACAATTTGAACCAATAACAATTGGCACCCCCTCTCAAAACCAGAACAAATAAAACACAACACAGAAAACCATCTTCCAAGCCGGCTGGTCACCGTGGAAGAGATTGACCACTACCCTCCAAAGAAACAATTCCAACTCGGTCCAAAATCCACAAAATCCAGAAATCTATCAACAAAGAGGCTATACATAGCAACATACAACGTTAAAACACTCTCTTCATACGAAAGACTATTGGAACTCGAGGAAGCCCTGAAAGAAATAAAGTATGACGTCATCGGTCTGTCTGAAGTCAGAAGAATGGGCAGCCAGATAGAAGAATATGAGAGAACTATATTATGTTATGTAGGCCACACGCCAGGACTTTATGGCGTGGGTTTTTTAGTAAAAAAATCCTTACGACCATATATAGAACGATTTATAGGCCTCACAGAAAGAATCGCTCTACTTAATCTCAATATTGAAGGATATATTATAAGCATTATACAAGCCTATGCCCCTACAGCTCTTTCAAGTGAAGAAGAGATAACAGAATTCTATCGAAGTCTGGACACAGCAATTCAGATATCTTCAAAAAATCTTATAATAATGGGAGATTTTAATGCAAAAATAGGTCAACCACTAAAAGATGAACATATCATTGCGGGAATATATGGACATGGAGACAGAAATGACAGAGGTCAAAGATTAATAAACTACGCTTTTGAAAATAAACTTTCAATAATCAATACTTATTTCAAAAAAAAATCTAGTCGCAGGTGGACGTGGCGTTCACCCAGTGGAATATACAAAAATGAAATCGATTACATACTGTCCAACCAACCTAAGCTATTCTTAAATATAGAAACACTGAATCTTAACTTCTCTACAGACCATAGAATGCTCAGAGCTACAATAACTCCTAAAGTAGCAAAGAAAAGCAGAGTCACATTCACCAACAAACAAAATAATACTTTAAAAACGACAGAAGAAATTGAAGCATACAAAAAAAATTTGAGGCATCAAATCTCAAACTTAGCTAAGTATCAAATGGAAACGTCAGTGCAGGATTTTTACAACAAATTACTGCATATTATCAATGTCAGTCTACAACAAGCACGACAAGTTAAGAATACCAGTATTAGACACAAAATTCTCTCAGAGAGGACAATTGCATTACTAAATAGGAGACAAATACTACAAAAATCAAAGGATAAGACCATATCAGAAAAAAACGAACTTAGAGCACTATATAAACTAACCAGTAAATATATAAAAAATGACTATAAAACTACAGGAATCAAAAAATACAAACTTACCTTACACAAGGAAAAAGTTTCAAAAAGGCGATAAAAGAACTCCGAACAAATAAGACTTGGATTGAGGGATTAAGCCAATCAGGACAAACAACACATAATCGTAGAGAAATAATACTCATTGCTACAGAATTCTTTAAAAACCTGTACAGTGCGAACACACAGCAGACAAACAACAACAAACAGGAAGCATACAACATTTACGAAAATGTAGAAAATAATATGAACTATATCGACGAACTGGAAATTATACATGCAGTTAACAAGTTAAAATTAGAGAAGAGCCCAGGTCCAGACTTCATTACAAATGAAGCAATTAAATATGGATGTGAAATACTGGCATCACCACTGTCCGCATTATTTAATCTAATACTCAAAACTGCGAACACACTTACACAATGGTCAGAATCCATTATAATTTTGCTCTATAAGAAAGGAAACCCTAATGACATCAGCAATTACAGGCCAATAAGCCTTCTACCAACTATTTACAAGCTCTTTTCTTCCATAATTAATCGAAGAATATCTGAAACTTTAGAAAAAAGACAGCCCATAGAGCAAGCTGGCTTTCGTAAAGGTTATTCAACCATAGATCACATATACACTCTGGAGCTTATTATTGAAAAATACCAAGAGAACCGAAGGCCGCTCTACCTAGCCTTCATAGATTACCAAAAGGCGTTTGACACAATTTCACACACAAGTATATGGGAAGCATTAAGTGAACAAGGAGTGGAAAAAGAGTATATTCAAGTAATAAAAAATATATACAAGAACAGCGTAAGTAAAGTCAAACTGGAATCTACTGGCCCCGATTTCAATATCAATAGAGGAGTGAGAAAGGGGGACCCGCTATCCCCAAAACTATTTATTGCAGTGTTGGAATCCATTATAAATAAATTGGACTGGAACAAGTATGGTCTGTATATAAAAGGAGAGTATCTGAGCCATTTAAGGTTCGCAGATGACTTGGTACTACTATCTGAAACCAGTGAAAATTTAGAGCGCATGATACAGTCATTACACGAGGCTAGCAGACAAGTCGGCTTAAAAATAAACTTGACAAAAACAAACACCATGACAAACACTTACAAAAGAACCATCTCACTAGAACACAAACCATTACAGTATGTGGAGCAGTATATCTACTTGGGAAAGCAGATAACATTAGACAGCAATAGCAACGAACTAGAGGTGGAGCGTAGAACAAGAATAACATGGAATAAGTTCTGGTGTTACAAAGAAGTAATGAAGAGTAACATGCCAACAGATATGAAAAGAAAAATGATGGATACTTGCATTTTACCATGTCTTACATATGCTTGCCAGACGTGGAAATTTACGAACAACATCAAGAATAAAATAATAACTTGCCAGAGGGGAATGGAGCGTAGTATGCTTAATATCAGAAAAACACACAGAATTCGTCATACAAAAATAAGAAATATAACCCAAACAATAGATGCACTTCATCATGCTCAAAGATTGAAATTTAAGTGGGCTGGCCATGTAGCACGACTTAAAGATAAGAGATGGACTTCTAAAGTAGCTACATGGGACGGCCCACAGGGCAAGCGGCGCGTCGGTAGACCTTGCATGAGATGGGAGGACGACATTAAAAAAATCGCTGGACCAGACTGGATTCATATCGCTAAGGACAGAGAAAAATGGAAATCTTTGGAGGAGGCCTTCACCTGAGAGGGGTCCATGCAAATATAAAAAATTTTAAATGAAAAACATTAACTATCCTAATAATTAATTTACCTGTATCTGTATACATTTGATTATTCCAATTTTTTTCTATTGATTATATATAAAAAATATATAAAGATATTGTCAATGAAGCATGCAATTTGAATTTCAATGCTGTAAAATGGTTTTATAATTTATAATTTGAAGTAATGATAATTTAATTTAATGATTTAATAATTTGATAATTTTGTAATTTGATATTTAAAAATTTTTATTAATTGTAGTTATTTACTGTTTTAATTATTTTATAATTATTAATTATTGGTTCATTATTTTAATTGTAGTTATTATTGTGTTTATTTTGTAATTGTTATTATTGTAATTAATTGTTAAATTGTTTTAAAAAATTGTTAATGCATGCAAATTAAATTTATATGTTGTAAAATTGTTTTATAATTTATAATTTAAAATTTATAATTTTTTTTTTAATTGTAGTTATTTATTGTTTGAATTGTTTTATAATTATTAATTTTTGGTTCATTGTTTTAATTGTAATTATTGTGATTATTTTGTGATTGTTATTATGGTAATTAATTGTTAAATTGTTTTAAAAATTGTTACTTAATGCATGGAATAAAAGGCTTTTTTATTTTTATTTTATTTATTTATTATTATAATAAATTAAAAATATATTTATTTCAAAAGTATATAGATACATATATTTATTACAAAACTTTGATATAAAGTTTATTTTTGTTCTTCATCCATGCACTTAAAAATAGGATGAAAGTGCTAGAGCCATTTCTAAATTACGAGTACCTATTTTTTATATTTGTGATAGCCCGAATTTACTTTTAAGTAAACAATTAAAAAGATGTATTAGAATATTTTAAAGTTCTTAAAATAGAACTAACTATAAACTATTAAAAAAAAAAACTAAACTAAACTATAAATAAAAAACTAAACTAAATACTACTACTACTAACTACTAAACTATATACTTACTATACATTTCCTATTAAATTGTTATTTATTTATTATTATTATTTTTTTTTTTAAATAATAACGTCTATATCTATAGCTAACTAGTTCTGAATAATATAAAGGCAAATCAAAACAAAACCTAATTTCACCTCAATTATTAACGAGTTTTACAACTGTGTTAAATTTCCAATTAAAATTTACTATAATTGCTGACATAATAGACCGTGTCAGACAGCTAAACGAATACACTTTTTGTACCTTACAAAATGTCTTAGGAACACAAACTGATTCATAAATGGAAAAACTCCTTAAACTGAACTCCGTTTGTGTACATAACAAAGATGGTCGGGTACAGTTATAGCACACAGGTTAATCATAATGAGAATAAAGATTTCACTTGTTTAAAAAAATATTCTAATCTATGCATTATTTTATGAATAGTACAGATGATATTACGGTACCAGCATTTACTCGTATGTTTTTCCAATAATGGATAAATAATAAATAACACTAATATTAAATAAAAAGAAATACACTACGAATTTGTACTAAATGCCCAATCTGTACTTGTACTGTTCTGTATCAGGCTGTAAACAACCCACTGCTAAGCGAAAGCCTCTTCTCCATATAGAAGAAAGGTTGGAGCTTAATCGCCCACGCTGCTCCACTGCGAGTTGGCGGATAATTTCCCTACCATGAATAACGATCGTTATCAGGTGTCTATGATAACCGGGACCGACGGCTTTACGTGCTCTCCGAGGTACGGTGGGGGAGACCCACAAGGACGTACACTCAATAATCGGGACAGACATTTGTAGAAATACAAATACAAATATGTGTCCCGAGCTGGAATGGATCCCGCGACCGCCGACACGGATTTTGAGGCTACTACTACACTAGAACGGTCATCACAATGCCTAATCTAATTTACTATAAAGCAGTTATTTCAACATGTTTGTATTGTTGTTTCCAATTGTTTTTTTTTTTTTTTGTAAAAAACTTTTACTGAATATACTAACAATTAAAAAATGCTATAATCAATCGAAATCAAATCAAATCTATATAATTAGAAATTAAGCGCTTACCTTACCTACTTTTACCGAAGAAAATGATTTTATTTTTACACATACAAACGCATACATTTATGTAAGCCGAAACGTTACATTTTAATTTTGATCCCTGTACATATATGTGTACATAATATATAAATATATTTGGAATATATTACATTTTAAATAGTTAAGAATATTTTAAATAAATGCAAATTAATAATATTTTTATTCCATTTATTAATAAGTTCTAATTTCTATACGTATAGAATTTCCGGTGCTTCTATTGATTTTTTTTTTTTTAAGTAAAATATAGAGGCATGCTCTACAACGCACAGATGTTAAAATTTAAAAAACATCATAATCACCTACAGATAAAAAAAAATGTAATAATCCATCTTATTTAATAGAAATCGGCTACATGAATGAGTAAAGAATAGTTTGGCGTACGCGCCGAAGTCATGCTCTCATAAATTAGAAAATATACTGATTATATATTTATCCCAGTTTAACCACGAGGAATTTAGTTCAAATATGTAATTAACTTAATAATTTTTTAATGAAATTAACTGAAACAGGATATGTTATAACCGTTGATCTATAAATGGTTTCTTAGATCAATGGTTATAACATATATTTTAGTTTATTTATAATCATGTAATTACTCAAATTTTTAAAAAGATATTACAAAAACTTTTAGACGGCTTAAAATTGTGACTTAATGATAGAATAACTTGCTTTTGGAGAAAAAAAATTAACATAGAAATAACATATTTGTAAATAATTTTTTTTATAGTTTTATATAAATGTATTAAGACTTAAAACAAATACGTGAGCACACATCTCTAAAGTATGTCTGTATAAACGTTTAAAATTATAAGTAAATATGAAGAAACGACATGTCGATTTAGAAATTAAAGTACAAACAATTAACTTACACATGTTTGAAGAAAAATCTTGTAATAACAATATTATATTACGTATACAGGTGTCACCGGCGTAATATTTCAAACTTTCGTCTAAGAAAACTTATCACATTACACTTTTACTCACTTTCAAGTGAAAATACGTGTGACAATGTATACGTCAACTAAGTTTTAATAATGTTAAAGAAAAACTATAGATAGACGTTTGAATATAAGAATAGAATGCATCTTCGTTACGCTAGAATTACGACGTAGGTTTGTTTTACAGCATTTACAAGAAAAACTGCGAAGATTTTAATTTTTTTATCTATTAGGAAAGAGGAAGAAATAATTTAAAATGTAGCATTTGCTACGTGTCATGTTTATTCATTGCATGCAGAATTCATTTTTGATATTATTTATCTATTTCTACTTTACGGTATTACACACCTTTATTTGTTTAAGATCATTAAAAATAAAAAAATTAAGTCAATTCGCTTTTATTGCTTTTAAATTAGTTTAAAAATGAATCATGTATCTATAAAAAAAAAAACAATTTTAAAAACATTTGTTAATATAAAATAAAAGTAATCAAACCGACAAATCGACCTAAATTATTTAAAAATAAACTTTTATTTATTCATAAGCAATTATTTTATTGAAAATTAATGGTCAGTAATTTATTCATAATAAATTATAATCATATAAGGTTAATAAAGTCTTGAATAATGTATTACTTAATTTTCTATAATTATTGGATTAATTAAAAGCTATAATGATTTTTTAATAGATTATTTAACACATTTATTTTTATTATTTAACACTTTGATATTAAAATTTACGAATACTAAGTCAAAAATATACTAAATTACACACACATACACACACACACATTAAGCACAGCCCTGAAAATTAAAATGTAACTCCACCCTTCCTTACCTACACCGATATTAGGACAAAAAGTTTATTTTTTGCCCAGGGAATCGGAGTTTCGAATCAACGGGGAAAAGGACCGACGGCTTTACGTGCTCTCCAAGGCACGGTGAGCAGACCCTCAAGGGCATACACCTAGACCGCATTCAAATATTTGCACAAATACAAATATCTGCCCTGAGCAGAATTGAACCCACGACCGACGGCGTGGAGATGACTACTCGCACCACCACACCAGAACGGTCGTCAATTAACATTGACATGATATCTTAAATATTTCCTTGTATAAAAACTAGTTCATACTTTCAGATATTATCAGATCAGAAATATATTAAATGTCAAGTACATATTTATTGCTAATAGAATTCCTCAACAATGAGTTTAGAACATTAAGCAGTCAAGTTCAGTACAAAATATTTATTAAATATTTCTGTAGACTGATATTTATTTAAACAATAATGCATATTATATGTTGACACTATATAAAGATTTTACTTAAAATCATAATGCTGACTTTCTTTCAAAATGTATATTAAAACTGGAATAAATAAAAATAAATAAAGCATATGGACATAAAATTTTCAACAAAATATAGAATGAGCAAAATTTATTATTAATATTATTTATTCTATTTAATTATTATTTCATTATTTTATTAGTATTATCGTATTTATATTTCGTTTCAACTTTATAATAATTTTTTATTAAACATATATTATCATTGTATAGAAAATGTTCAGAAAAAAAATGTCTCTACTGGTAATCTCTAATGGTCTAATGTTGTTACTTAACTTTTCTTAAAAGAAAAAAATATATATTTTACAGTTTTTGTAACTTATAAATAAAACATTTTCTCGGACTTAATTTTGCACGCCTCATAAGCGAAGCGTTTAGGTGAGTTCTACTCTCACTTCACGCAAAACGAGTGATTTTTCGAAATTAAAATTTTTCTATTTATCGTACATTGCACTTGTAAAATAATGTATATACACATATATTAAGAAAAAACACTATATTGAGCACTCATGGTTCTTTTAATGTCATTTTTGTTATTTAAACTAATTAAAAAACCGTTCAAAAAAGTTCCTTCTTGTGAAAAATGAGATTATGAGGCGTGCAATTTTGGATTTTCCACACTATTTTTAACATTTTCTCAACTTTCATAAATCTTCTGACAGGGTAATTCATGATGGGAAGACTTAAAAAATCATTAATCAGTGTTTTGAAAGTTCTATAATAATCAAGATAAATTATTTACACAGGTGTTTGAAATTAAGCCCAGTAAAATTTATGGCCTTGAGCAATAAAACATATGTTGATTCCTTCTTATAATCTTTAGGTTATGATAGTAATATCATGCTAATGAACATCAATCAGCTTATGTAACGGCAATTTTATTCACTGTTAAAACATGATGTTCACAATGTATTTTTACCCATTTATTTGTATTGATATTAGTAATTTTCTGAAGTATGTAATATACTTTCAAGTGCAATTAACATTAAACATATAAAAACAAATATGCGAAAATAAAAAGTAGCTTCCTACTATTTATTAACAACGTTTAAAAATGTCAATGTGATAAAAATGCTGAATTTACTACATTCTGCAAACATAGATTTAAAAACTAATAAGGGACTAACTATACTTTTATAGATTCATATCATAGTTACATATTCTATATTTTTTTCTATTCAAATAGCCAAACAGTTTCGCTTACCTAAATTGTTTTAACCGAAAATCATTTATTTTTACATTATTACATTAGTAGTTGTTTAGATGTAACAGGAATGTCCAAAGAGAAAGAGGAATAAGAAAACATTGATTTGTTGTAATATTTTCTCATTGCCGTTAAATTTCCCTGTATCTTAAATCTTAATCCTTTACTAAATAATATGTTTTTATACACAATACGATTACTGTTAAATTTTAATAATAAAAAGTTTTCTTTAAAAAATTAAATGTTTGCTTTCTATTCATATTCTTGTTTTAAATTATTTGATTTATTAATAATTTATTGAGATATGGTTACAAACGTACCCAATACGTTACATCAAACTTTCACCGGTGCTAAGTGGCAATAGCATTATTAACTCTCTGGAAATTTTTCTGAACGGAATACGGAATTACTTAGGTCTGTCTGTCAATCATTCATCTCTATGGAGTGTATTTTTTGATTGGCTTTTTCGTCTACCTTTTAATATTAAATTAGTATTTTAGTCGACAATTCCTCGTCCAAAAAGTGTTATTGTTTAGTAATATCACATTTAAAATATTTATTTTTTTTACTTTCTTAACGACTCTACTCGTACACTTTTCTCTCAGTCTATCATTCTTTTTATCACTTATTTTATTTTAAACATTATTTTTATTTTAAATCGAATCTAAGTCACTGATTTTATTTTAAATCTAACTTATAAAGGGAATCTTTAGTATTTACAACATGATTGGGATCCCCGTAGAAGGCATCCCCTAGCAGTGGACCATCTGCGTCACAATGAAAAGGACGACGTAGTATAAAACATAGCATAAGTATATACATACATTTTTAAACATTCATTTTACAATTTTACATAAGTCCAATTAATATAGTAAGTAATATTTTAAAAAATAAACACACTCTTTAACTGTTAATCGTTCTTATTATTTTATTTTTTTAACTATCTTAATTTTGTTAATTTTTTATCAGTATTCCGAGTCTAGCTAGAAATACGAGTTAATAAATACACTTTTAGTTATTTTAATAATTTAATTTTACGCATTATAAAGAAAAAATATTCGTATGAAAGTGTTTTACTACGAAAAATCTACATTTAAAACAAAAGTGTTTTAATTTAAATTAGACTTTTTACTTTTACAAATATGATAAATCATTATGAAAGCTGAACAAAATATTGTGTAGAAATTCTGAATTTATACAAATAATAAGTACTTCTCATTTTCCTTTCTATTCGGTGAATACCAAGCAACCGTAGTCTGTTGTGTTGTTTCCTTAATACTTTGTAGGCCACGTTCAAATAGCTGTGATGCAATTTGTAAACAGTCTGTTATGGTAACATGTTGGGCAGTTATTTTAAAGTATGTTTACGAACTGAGTGCATTTAGTACGCAAGTCATAAAAATTTTATTGTTTTTATATTTCGACTAGCTCTTACCCGCATCTTCGTACTTGTTCTTTACGTGTAATAATAAGTATATCTAAACTGTCTATCTATATAATCATCAGCCGATTATACATATTTTTTTTTTCTTGTTATAATACAATCATTATATTATTTTTAAATGTAGGCCTATTTTTTAATTAAAATACTAAATTTTCTATAAAACTAAACAATAAATAAAATCAAAAAGTCAAACAACTATACGACTGTACAACTGTACGAGGAAATATTTTCAAATAACAGGAAATAAAAAAGAATAAAATCATCCACGAATTTAAATAATTATCCTCATGCAAAAAAATGAAGATTAAAACAAATTACATTCGAAATTTAATAACAAAAGTTCAACTTTATTGTTTATATTGCTTGACTATTGTTTGTAACTAATTTAATTTATCCGAAGTGGATACGTACTGGTAATTTTTCATTTTTTTTTTTTATTTATCACAAATGTAACAAAAAATGTACTAGTTATTGCAGTGCAGGACACTAATTATTAGAGGCTCAATGCAGACTGTGTCTTACCAGAACCATCCTAATATATACTAATTCTATATTAAAGCTAATTTGGAATATTTTGTCATGATGCCACTATGAAAAAAAAATCTAAGTCAGCGTAATTATGGACTCAAAGTACATATCAACTTCTATCCCGTTAGGAACGCATTGGCAAATGATTAGCCATAAATACTTGTTACAGTGCGACGTCTATAGACAGGTAATCACTTATCTTAAGTTGGCCCATTTGCTCGTCTAATATATCTAGTATTACGTTGTTGACGATGCGTTGGCGCTGTGACCACAGCAACTTTTTATTTGTGTCGCAGGGGAATCCATTTACGGATGATATCCAGGACGCACGGGTTGCCTACCCTTCTGACCTCTGATCTCTCCGTCCTAGACCTATGACGGACTCGGCACTTCGGGAGTGCAACACCCACACTAAATCTCTGCGCGAGCCTTCAGCCATTTTAATTGGAGGGTCCCGGATCTGCAGGCGTGACCACAGCAACTGGCTGATGTGCTAGCGGTCCCGGGTTCGACTTTTTTTTTCGAAATATTTGTGTAGACCATTCAGATGTTTGTCGTGATCTGAGAGCTTGTGCTTGTATTGTATGTGTTTTTGGATCCCCGACACAGAATTTACATCCTAATGGGAGCCGTAGAGTATGAAGGGTTTATAATTTATTCTTCTTCTGCTCATGGGATGAAGTTGGCTCATTGAATGGAATTTTTTTTTTCATTATTCGAATGATTTAATATAATATCATCTATAGCTTTTATTACGTCTTAACTTAGATATACGCATAGATGTATTTCATATACATCACGAGTTGCCCTTAGTTTCTAAATATAATCCGACAAGATCATCCTAAGAAATGCAAAACATGTGCTATATACTAATATAAGAACATAATACTATTATACTTTATTATTATACCATATAAATAAGTTTTTATTAAAAGTATATAGGATAGTAGTATCGTAAAGAAAAATTTAAAATTCAAGATGCAGATTCAGTTATTCCATTTTCATATAATTCAGTTGTACAACTCTACAAACCACATTAAATTAAAACAAATATTATTCCGTGAAACAAGTTTGCAGCAGTCTGTGTGAACATTTATTTTATATATTAATAAGAACGCACTTAAAATTTAAAATATTTTAACTTGCCTTTGACGCTCCAAATATCCGACTGGCAAAGCTTTCGATATCCACAAACACTTCGTTGAAGCACTTAAACCACTCCGTATGAACTTTGAAGAAAAATTTGCAACATTTCACGTATTATCACAAATTATTTCACACATATGATCAACTGCAATAAAAAAAATCTCACGTATGTTTTAAAAGCACTCTTAACAATTCTTTATGTCACAAGTTTACAAAATTTTCGTTTCATAAAAGCTGTATAGGATGTAGATGCGCGCGCGCAACGGAGCGTGTGAGGGCAGAGACCCAAGATCGTAAGTCCGCCGCTTGCGCCTGTCGCGACGTGAGTACCGTTGTTCTGAGAGTGGGAGCGAGGTCGAGATACACAGCCTTCCATATTTTCAACTTATTTAATTTCGATGTCATGAGTATTTTGATGGCACGTAACATTCAAGACACCAGAACATTCAATGTTATGCTACATTATGCGACAAGCGTAGAATTTGTTTTATTAATACATATATGATATTTTATTTTAAGTAATTTAAAAACTAATTCAATGACTAAATTACTATTATGTAAACTAATTAATTACATTATTATGTTAATATAGACATACTGTAATCTACTGTGTACAATAATTATGTATTTAAATGATTAAAATCTACTACATTTTAAATTTTTCATAACTATATCTTGATAAATAAACTTATAACATACTATTTTAATGACAGAAAAGAGTTTCCATGTCACGAACTGAAAAAATTTAGTGACCAATACGTTAAAAGTACACTATTAATAGAATCATAGAGGCAATGTGTGTCCACAGACACTTTTTTATTTTCTAATTTGTCCCATGCAAAAAGTGGTCTAAAGTTTTTAATTAATGTAATCATTTTTAGTTACTCAAAGGCTTCAAGATTATTGAAATATATAAACTATTTGACAATTCAATTCTTTTCTTAATTTTTATTTAATAAACAAAACACATAATAAATGATAAATTATGAAAAGTATAAATATGCATATATAAATATTCTTTACCTGGATTCTTCGTGTCCAGCCCACTCAGGTATCGTCATTACTTATTGAATTGTCTATTAACGTGACTATTGCGCGTGCGCATTGCATGTAAAAGACTTCAACGCGTACCAGCAAATGTCTTTTAAACAATAAATAATCATAAAATATCTCAAAAGGTATTTTACATGTCGTTAATGTCGTATGAATTTACAATAAATTATAATTCTAATTTTACAGGTATATTTGAATAGAATATTATCATACTATTTTGATATTAAAATATTTATCATATAATTTTTAACAGTAACTTTTTGTTTAACAAAAATATAGTTACTGAAACACGGTTTACATTTAAATTAAACTTCTTTTAGACATAAAACATACAAAAAAAAAAATTGCTATCGCGTGAAAAAAATCTCATACAGTAACCTAGTTCTTATAGAGTAAACTCCTGTCGTGCGTCGGAGCTGACATACGGTTTTTTTTTTTTAAGGTAATTTATTTCTCTTAATAGGTTACACAATATATAAAGTTGCGGAAAACTCCTGGTGAGTGAAAACGCCCTGTGTCAAGAGTTCTCGCTCTGCCACAACAATTTAAAAAAATTGTTGTAATTAAAAAAAAACCACTTCTTATACAATACTGAATATTAAACAGATATTTCCTTCTCTGGTATGTGCGCATAAAAGTTATTTTCAATCATGTATTACGCTTTCATTATTGTCATCCCTTTCTCACCTATCATGAAAAGAAAGAGTGCTATATAAAGATATTCGTGTAAATTCCTTCCACCATTTAGTAGTCCACGGACAACAGACGAGACGTGAGAAAATAACAACAAGCTGCATTCATCCATGCGCAAACGCTATAATTAGTTATAAGGCTGCCATACCTAAAAACAAGTCCAAGTCAAAAGTCCATAGCAGTTTTTTATATGGAATTTATTAAATGATGTAAGGAATTATAGAAACGTGTTTACGAAGGTTATCGACCTATCTGATATTCAATGTCAATTTTACTAGGACCTAACATGTTCAAGACTTTTATAAGAAATTAAATTAAAAATTATGCCATCGACGTTTTATTATATAAATAGGTAATTAAAAACGCCGTGTATTATAAATAATCTTATAAAAATGAAATATATTTTATCAATTGCTAGCCTCGTTCGCCGTATAAGGGCTAAATTTAGTGTATTTAGTAGAACTTTATATTATCAAAAGGAGTGACATATTTTATGCTTTAAGAATTTAAATGGAATGTTAGAAAAAAATCCTTGGATAATAAAATTTTAAAAGAATCCAATTAAGTTATAATGAAACAAGGCATGTTTAAATAAAACTGTTTAATTATTATCATTTTAATATTGTTATTCATTTTATACAATTAAATATATGTATTTCGAAATTTTACAATATTATACATGCTTACAATGCAAAACTTAAACTAATTATTTCCTATTTTAGACAGTTTTGGTACAAATGGAATAGAATGGCGTGGAATGGTGTCAAGGAAGCTGGCATCATTTCCCTGCTGAATCACAATTCCGATTATTTGTGCAAAAAATGCATTAGCGCTCCTGTCTCCAGTAGAGGCCGAGGTATGATGTTGACGTGAGGTCAATTCTTCAAGATTCATTTTTTTTTCTATATTATATATATATATATATATATATATATATATATATATATATATATATATATATATATATATATATATATATATATATATATAGAAAAATATATATTATAAAACGTGATTATACTAAAAACTATATAGTATAGTTTTACTATATAGGTATAACTTACGTTAATATATTAGAAATATTTCAATTTAAAGACTAATAATTACACCGTGTGCCTGTCTTGTTACCAATGTTTCCTATACAGACAAGGGTTATCTGTAAGAAATCACTATCAGTAGCGATAAGACTGTCTTTGCACTCTGTTTAATGTGTTTTCTTGTTTCTTCTTTCATGTATTTCTTAGGTGTGCAATAAAGTATAAATAAATATGTTTAGCGTAAACTTATTTGATCATAGATTACCTGGCTATACGAGAAATAGTTCCTTAATTTCTTTTTATTCTTTTTTATGCATGATCGGTATGTAATACATTGGATATTTTATGCTGTAAGATTTTTGATGACGGAAAGCAGATGCAAACTATCAATACTGATTTCAGTAAAACTTTCGATAGAGTTTACGTTGTTTGTTTATCTGTGTTGTATCTTGTATTTAAATTGGCTTCAATCATACAAAAAAAGAACTTTTAAGTTTAACGTTCATCAAATTAAAAAATTGTGTAGTAATCGTCTGGGATCCCATCAAGCAAGTAGGTACTCTTGGATAGTTTCGTAAACGATATAATCAACTACATTAAACATTCTTATATGACGATTAAAATATTCTCTAAGATAATATTGTATCAATTTTGTACCTATGTGTGTCCAATTTTAAGACTAAAACTAAAACATAATTAAATCCTATACATATTAATTGCCCTCAGACATTATAATAACACTCAAGCTACGCAGACAAACATAATCAGACTAGAAAAATGGATAGATATCTTGGATTTAATTTTTATCTACAAAATTTTATAAGAGAAGCACATAATGATTATGAGCGGATTCAAGCACAGAATCCTATAAATGGGACTAGAGTGTCTACATAGGAGAATTACAAATACATATAATATGTTTTACGACGACGAACACTTATACGTAATTGTAAACTTACCGATACCGTGTTTCAAAACCTATACTAAAAAAACTATATAGTCGTATATATATTGGATATATAGGTACAATTAATGGCTTCTTTACTGAGCTCCGTAAAAATATGAACGTATTTACATCGATATGTAAATATAGGTTTTTTTATTATTGTATATTTTATTTTTTTAATACTTCGAACATTTTCCTGTTTTTGTATAATCAGTTCTCTGTATAGTTTATCAGCATGTTTGCACGTTTTTTTCTAATTTGAGCAATTAACAGCTTTTGGTGTAAAAATAAAATATAAGCAAGCAGTGTTTATTTTTAATTTGCTGTGCTATTATGCTTGTATTTGTCTTTTGTTTAGTTTTATAGTCATATTTCATTATAACGACTGTTAATAAGGCGATTAATAAATTAAATAAAATGCTAGAATGTTTTACCTTTTAATTTCTTTTTTTTTTTTTTTTTTAGAAGGCTGAAATGACTAAACGGCACAAATATTCGTCACTTATCTAAAGTTAAGTTTTTGTGCCGTTGGCAGTCGAAACAAAAAAAACCTTGGAGTAGCAGTGCAAAAAAATTTCTAAAAGAATTAACCTCACGTCTCATAGCCTCCACTGGTGACAGGAGGGCTGGTGCATTTTTTGCCCAAAGAATCGGAATTACGATTCAACGGAGAAATACTGCCAGTATTCTTGGCACCATTCCACGCGGTCATGATTTATAGCAAAACTGATTGTAAATAATTATTTTAAGTTTTGAATTGTAAATATGTATAATATTGTAAAATTTATTTAATAGAATGTTTAAATATTCATATTAATAAATTTTAAATTGAGTTTGCCAAAAAAAATGCTAGAATTATACCGCAATAAATTTATATACATTACCCAAAGTTACGATAATGTGTTATATATCTACATACAAATTTACGAGAAAACAATTAGTAACTTGAGCTGGTGAAATGATAATGGCTATTAATTACTCAACGGATTTATCACAGCTATTAATTTCAACTAGCAAATATTACGTAGAAACTATTTAGTTTGATAAGTTTACTACGGTCTAATTCAAACATTATTAAGTTTATATATTATAATATAGTGATCATAATATTATTAATATTTTTAACCATTTATCGCTTTAATTAACAAGTAATAATTTATATATTTACCCGTATTTAAAACAAGAACTGAAATATTTGACTGACCCGTTGGCGCAGTTTGCAATGACTCTGTTTTCTGCTCAAAGGGTTGTGGGTTCGATTCCCGCCCCGAGTCTGGGTGTAATATATCGCACGCTTAATCATATACTGACCGATTATTGTTTCGGTCAAAATTTAACTAAGTATACCAACAAGTTTATTTTAACAGCATCTTTCAGCCGATCTCGGATTTTTTTTGATATCTTGTTTCTGGGCGAAGTTAAACAAATATCTAGGGGAGAGTTGGATAATACCGCGCGTTTGATAATTCCACGCCCTAGCATATTTCAAAAACTAAACGCTAATTGCGCTATCCAGTCCTTAAAGATCACAGTCCGAGTCCTTTACCCCTCCCCGTACACGACGCTAATTTACTCAGAGCAGCGATTAAGACACATCGTGTCTTACAAGTTTTTACTCTCATTCCTTATAATTTCGCGGGCATTTTTGACAAGAGGTAAGCTATTCTATATTTGTATTGTAACACATTAATTACTTTTATTTTAATCCTAACATATTATAGAATTAATGACTAGATTGATTTGAATACACAATTAACTTGACTGTATTATTTTGAGGTTATAAAATGAAATAACAGAGTTTGTCAATTCCGCGCCCAGGGCGTGTACAAGTGAAGACCACGTACCGGCAAGCACAGTGTCGGACGGCCATCCACGAGATGAACAGACGACTTGAAGAGAGTCGCCGGAAGTCGTTGGATGGAGGCTGCTTTGAACCGGAGTCGATGGGGGGAGGCCTACGTTCAGCAGTGGACATCCAATGGCCGATATGGTTATGATAATTAATCTAGTCGTAAAACAATAATTATATCTAGCTATAGAAAGGAGTCTATGCTTCTTTTTCTACGAACGAGTTTATTCAACGTTGCATTTTTTTTTAATTCTAAGTTTACTGATAGAAATTCACGAAATTATTATGAGCACGGTTTTATCAGACCAGTCTGATAATACCACGCTGTTTTTTTTATTATTTTGCAATAATTAATTTATGTTTATTTCTTAAAATATTTTGCCGTGATGTATGCGTAGCTAAATAAATTCTGTACTATTTACTGCATTTTTGAATATATATATCGAACCTTCTCCGAATTATAGGTCCAAGTTCTTAGAGGCTCGGTAATATCCAACTCTCCCCTATCTCTTACACACGCAAACGTTTCGGCAAATGTTTTTACGAGACAGAGACAGATATCGGTATGCGTCAAGGACTAAGATCGCGAACATCACGTGTTTTTATTTTAAAGTGTCAAATTAGTAATTAAGTCGCTTTAGTGTAAAAATCAAAGGTAAGTTTTATTGAAATTATTTATAAAAATATGACCAATTGTTAAATATGCCTATTTAGTACAAAAAAGGGTCGAACTATTCATGAATTATTTAGTGTTAGTTCTGTTTTATACAAAAACATGTTAACAATTCTTTGACTGATTGTGTATTAAACCTATATTTTATAAAAAAACTTACGTTTTGTCGGTAGTGTTTTGTCGGTTTAGTTATATATTGACGCATCTTGAGAACCAATTTTGTAACCGATTTATTTATAGTAAAAAATCTAAATTTCTTTCAAAATTATATTCAAACATTAATACTCACTTTATCAACTATTCCTACAATACATTACTTCATTATATAAAGCTATTTTCTTTGAGTAATAAGTCATTTTGTAAGTTAAGTCAGGGTTGCTAAATCGTTTTTTGCGATTTCCCGAAAAACATATTTTTTGAGTTATGTCAGTATATGATTAAGCGTGCGATATGTTTATTTATATAATATATGTTTTATTTATTTGTATATTTATTTTAAAAAAAATAATTATGTATATCAGTCGGCTGTTACCTAAAACACAGGCATTAAGTTGCCTACCTTAGGAACAGACGACCTTGTGTGTGTGTTAAATATATTTATTTATTTATTTTAAGGTTCTCAATAGGGTCCGCATAAATGATTATAAATTATAAGTAGGTATGCCAAACTGAATACTATTTATCCTTAAATTTATATACACTCATTATGTACATTATATACATTAATACTTATAAACTCATTTGTAAATAATGTCTATGTGTATATAACGTGTTCAAATAAAATGCTTATTCTAAGTAGCGTGTATACTCAGATTTATTTAAAATTGATGAAAGCAGGTTTTAGTTATTTCGTAGTTACTTTTCGATTGAATGAATTTGATTCTGGCTTCATCAGAGAACAACCCTGGTCCTGTAGAGTTCATTTCGCATAATTTAAAGCGAAACTAAGTCTATTAGCAAGAACCATGAGTCCTCGCAGTGTGTGCCTATATTAGCTGCGCAAAGCCACCTGCAACATTCATCAGACTGATTTGCACGCTTTTTAGGATCTCTTCGAGTTCGACATAAAAAAAATCCACAATCGTTAATCAGCCCGAACTTTCATATTTAGTAATTTTTAATCATACTATCCGTGCGCAGAAACTTTGCCGATGGCCTTGTGACGTCGATAGTCAGTAGGGTTGAAAAAAAAGGTCACATAAAGGTAGATTATTATTGTATATATTTTACATCAAACTAATAAAAAATAGTCTCGGTCGAATTACAAATTTAATATAAAGTGTAATTATAAATAGTTAATAAAAAACGCTGTTGTTATTACGTAGATTATATATTTTTATGTATTTATATTTAGAGAATGAATGAAACGAAGCAGTAAAATAAAAGTTTAATGGTTCCAAACAACGAAAACAAATAACTGACAAAAAGAAAACAAGTAAAACCTAAGAAAACATCAATTAAATAATTCGGAGCGAAAGCAAAAAATTACACGTACCTATCGGCTGCGTTGCTAGCGGTACATATCAGACGAGCGAGGGACGTAGTCAACTCCGGTGGGAGGGGTGGTTATCGGCAAAGTTTCTGCGCACGGATAGTAGGTATTTTACTCAAGGAACAAGACTCTTGATATATTTTTTATGTCATCAGAACGATATAATGTTATACTTGTAGGTAATCTCTGAGAAACAACCTATCTTGATAAGAACTATAGTTTTGCAGCCTGGTAGCATTCGGCTTACTACTTTAGGACCGCTGATCAATTCTCAAAAGCTAAAAATCTCAAGGTAATTATACAATACTGTAAAAACAGTAGTCACCTAAAAGTAATTAAGAGTTAATACGAAATTTCAACAATTCCCACAACAATACGTGAAAGAACTGTATTATTTTAAAGTACGTCTAAATTTATAATTTGAAACAAACTTTTTTATATACTGTTTTCTTATATTTACGCGAATTTTACTCATTACAGCCACCGAGAACATGGAAAGGGTCCGAAACGTCGGAAACAAAATAAAAAAATCGTTAAACTGTAAAGTTTTCAATAAACGCGATAAAAACCGTTATAGTATTTTAATTAAAACTTTTTATATTCTAAATTATCGTATCAATAATATATTCAAATGACTAAAATATCCCGTACTATTATTTTTATAGACACGAAAGAAATTAAGTTGCTCATTTTTCACAAATGAGTTTATTATATTACTATATCTTATATTTTGACAAATATTCTAGCGTAGTGGTGCGAATAGTAGCCCTAACGCCGGGATCGTGCGTTTCGATTCCCGGTGGGGGCAGATACTTGATAAATATTGGCTCTGGTCTGGTTTCTCGTCTGGGTGTATGTCTTTGTGGGTCTCCCCACCGTGCGTCAAAGAGCAATTAAAACCGTCGATCCCGTTGATATGATAGACTTCTGATAGCGGTCGTTACTCATGGTAGAGAAATTATCCACCAATCCGCAGTGGAACAACAAAACAGATTAACCTCGTACCCTTCTCCTATATAGAGAAGTGGCCTTTGCCAAACAGTGGATGGAACGTTTACAGGCTGATTTGGCACTATATTATTCTAAGTCACAGTTATATAATTTATTTATACTAACAACCATTTAAGTAAAGAATTATCTTAGACTAATCTACACAACATAAATTAACAACATATAAATTAAATAAAATTATCAAAAAACGTTGACATTTAATGATACAAATTACTCGTAACATCATTGAATTTCACATTCCAGTTTTAAGAACTCGCATCACCTTTTATAGACATCGCCAACATGACCGAGGGCCGACATGTTTACTTTGAAAGCGGTATTTCAAGGGACCATTTCCTTTAAAGTTTTTCATTGCTAGAAAGTGAAAATCATTAAGTAGTGATAAAAACATTATTATTTTAAGAGCTGATGTTTTTACTTCGTAACCTGGCATTCAATGCCGCTGAAAATATCGCTAAGATGCATCTTTACAACTTATTATGTGGTATTTCTATACATATAATAAAATGGTAGGAAAGTCAAAACTGTACATTGAATATTTTTTTAAAAGAATACTTGGGGTGTGATCTACAATCGATACCGAAGCCAAAAATATAGTTTTTAGAATTTTTGTCTGTTTGTCTGTATGTATGTCCGAGATAAACTCAAAAAGTACTGCATGGATTTACTTCAAATTTGGCACGAATATTATTAAAAAGTCTGGTCAACATATGGGCTACAGATTATCACGCTATCACCTACGAGGAACAAGTAGTGAACTTTTATTTCTTCAACGCATTCTGTAACAACGTGTAATCTAATAGCGTTCACGCAGACGACGTCGCGGGCAGCAGCTAGTATATAATACTTCTGACTAGACATTTCTATTTTGCTGCCTTCTCGTAACTTTAATTTTAGCCTTTTGATGTAATCACATTAAATTTTAGATTTTTAAAATATTTTACGTTCGTATTAAAAATAATGTAGGTATGATTTTATAATAAGAAAAACAAGGAGTGATTTTTTTTTTGGCTTATCAAATCTGATGTAAGCCACAAATTGTCGCTAAAGAACACCGATTCCTACCAAGGATGATTCGCGAGGCTATTGAAATCAAAAACATTCTAATTTCAAAAGAGAGGATGGTTGGAACGTACCACCAGCTTGGGGGCCAGTACTAAAATTAATTGAACCCAAGGAAAATATAATAAGAACCACAGTCTAACTAACAGTCGTCCGACAAAGCCGACTAGACAGGGCAATCGTGCGGGGTGTGAGGAGTGAGACGCAAGTAGGCGAGCCCGAGCTGCTGCATACGCTGCTGCCGCCCGAATTAGTTAGTAGCTCGGGACACGACTTTAAGGGCTACAAACACGCATTTTGTTTTAATTTGAAAGCAATTAAAATGTTTCGTACATGTGAGAGATTGCACATTGTCATTCCGTATAATAAATATTTGTTCGTTGCCCATTTATAATTGGTGATTTAGAAAATTATTTATTATTTATTTATTACATTATATTAGGTCTTTACCTATGAAATTGCCGTTTCATCGTAGTGGCTATTGCTAAACTAAAAAAAAACCGCGAGGAACTTTCACATTATTTTTATTTTAAAAATATAGAATTCTTTTTTTATAATTAGTAATTTGTTAATTGGTTAGCTTATTTCATCAAAAACGGAAATTTCATAGGTAAAGACCTATTATTAAACACATAATATAAAACATTCTAAAAATCTATTGGAATTTGTCTCTGCGAAATGTCTTTTTTATTCGTATATTATAGTATTATGAAGAACTTCAATAAATGACTAAATAATAATATTATATTTTAATTTAAAAAATATGACAACCCTACGTGCTGCGGAGCTCGACACGCGGTGTCGGCTTTTCCTCAAACATCAAAGGCGTTGGACCATTGTATATTTCTGTACACTGTGATAAGAACAGCTACACAAAGTTAGCACCCCATGGAAGGATTTTTGAAATCAAAATGACCTTAATCGATAGGTCTACGTTAGGTCTGTATAGGTCCATCAAAATTTTTGTTAGGTCTCCTACAGTTTTTTAATAAATATTTTTTGTAATTTTGCAAAAAAATTACACAAATTTAGCACCCCATCGAAGGACTTTTGAAATCAAAATTACCTTGATCGATAGGTCTACGTTAGGTCTGTATAGGTCCACTAAAATTTTTGTTAGGTCGCCTATAGTTTTTTTAAAAATATTTTTTTTTAATTTTGTAAAAAAAATACACAAATTTAGCACCCCATCGAAGGATTTTTGAAATCAAAATGACCTAAAACGATAGGTCTACGTTAGGTCTGTATAGGTCCACCAAAATTTTTGTTAGGTCGCTTACAGTTTTTTAATAATTTTTTTTTTTTTGCAAAAAATATGCATCTTAGCATCATTTAAAAGGAAACTGATTGATCTTTATATTTCAGCATTCTTTATCGTTAGGTCAGTATTGGTCTATAGTTTTTGCTTTTATATTATTCATTTTTTTTTTAATTTTTTTATTAACAATTATAAATAATTTATCACTCGCGCATGCGCTAACGCACATAGCATGGCGCGAAATTCAAAGTTTCCCTGTTCCGTTTTCATCGCGTCAATAAAAAAATACAAACTGCTCGCATGAAGCTCTCTAATTATTTCTCATGAGAATGGAACTTATTGCTTACACGTATGTAAATAAACGTAAAACCAACAACTTCCCGATTTCTTAATAATCAATCATTTTATTAGCGAGAAGTCAAAAATTAGACCACATATTTTTTTAATGTTCCGCTTTTAATTTAGAACGCCTTTTATACTGGGGCCCCACTAACGGGAAACGTCAATGCCTATTATCATCGCAATAAATTGTAGATAAAGTGAGTGGCTACACTTGAACGTTCAACGTGAGTGGCCATTCTTGGCGATAAATTGGCGCTTATACTATACCGCCACTTGAACTATCACCTAACGCCAAACGGCAATGTGAATGCCGTTGTCAAATCATCGCGATGAGTCGTGAGCGTCGTGGCTACACCTACGTTCATCGCGATGTTAAACGCCATGTCCCGTTAGTGGGTCCCCAGTATTATTGATAGCCAACTTGTTATCTACGTCTGGACCAGAAAAATTTTCGCACAATTCTCAAGATATACTGACTAATTTAGACAACTAAGTATACTAGTATATTTGAATTTATTTGCAATACTGTCTATAATATTTGAAACAGGACCTATTTAATTTATCAGATGTGAAATTTTTATTATGACATTTCAGGCTTCAGCCTAACTGGTATGCACTATTATTATTTCGACCTTGCATATCATTTATGGACAAAGAAGAGTATACGAAAATATGATATATCCTAATTTTTATTTTTACATTATATTTATTCCACGTGAATTACACAATTTTAAATTAATAAATATTATTAGTATTTTTAAGAAAATTCTATAAACGATAGCCAAAAAGTAAATAAAGTAAATTTTAAAACGCATATAAACTTTTCAAAAACATTCCCACGGTTGGATTTTTTTCTATAATTTTTAAGAATTAAATAAATAATAAATCTCCAGAAGAAAATATATTATTTGATATGTCAAATAATTTATTGATACATTAAGACCAATAAATAACTAAATGTTTATTATTATTATTTCCACTTGAGTACCTATGTATTTCAAATTTAAAGAATATTTTTCTTCTTGAATCTTGATGACAAATATTAAATTATGTTGTTGTTTTAAAATTTATCCCCAATAGGAAAAGGCAAAGGAATATAGCCCATACAACCTAGTCTTGTACGTTCCGATATAGTAAAAGGCCGTAGCCAAATCTGAAGTAACTTCACTTTTTTTTTTCGATTCCATTATTGATAAGGCCGAAGCCAAATCGGAGATATCATATTTTCGTATACTCTTCTTTGTCCATAAATGATATGCAAGGTCGAAATAATAATAGTGCATACCAGTTAGGCTGAAGCCTGAAATGTCATAATAAAAATTTCACATCTGATAAATTAAATAGGTCCTGTTTCAAATATTATAGACAGTATTGCAAATAAATTCAAATATACTAGTATACTTAGTTGTCTAAATTAGTCAGTATATCTTGAGAATTGTGCGAAAATTTTTCTGGTCCAGACGTAGATAACAAGTTGGCTATCAATAATACTGGGGACCCACTAACGGGACATGGCGTTTAACATCGCGATGAACGTAGGTGTAGCCACGACGCTCACGACTCATCGCGATGATTTGACAACGGCATTCACATTGCCGTTTGGCGTTAGGTGATAGTTCAAGTGGCGGTATAGTATAAGCGCCAATTTATCGCCAAGAATGGCCACTCACGTTGAACGTTCAAGTGTAGCCACTCACTTTATCTACAATTTATTGCGATGATAAAAGGCATTGACGTTTCCCGTTAGTGGGGCCCCAGTATAAAAGGCGTTCTAAATTAAAAGCGGAACATTAAAAAAATATGTGGTCTAATTTTTGACTTCTCGCTAATAAAATGATTGATTATTAAGAAATCGGGAAGTTGTTGGTTTTACGTTTATTTACATACGTGTAAGCAATAAGTTCCATTCTCATGAGAAATAATTAGAGAGCTTCATGCGAGCAGTTTGTATTTTTTTATTGACGCGATGAAAACGGAACAGGGAAACTTTGAATTTCGCGCCATGCTATGTGCGTTAGCGCATGCGCGAGTGATAAATTATTTATAATTGTTAATAAAAAAATTAAAAAAAAAATGAATAATATAAAAGCAAAAACTATAGACCAATACTGACCTAACGATAAAGAATGCTGAAATATAAAGATCAATCAGTTTCCTTTTAAATGATGCTAAGATGCATATTTTTTGCAAAAAAAAAAATATTATTAAAAAACTGTAAGCGACCTAACAAAAATTTTGGTGGACCTATACAGACCTAACGTAGACCTATCGTTTAAGGTCATTTTGATTTCAAAAATCCTTCGATGGGGTGCTAAATTTGTGTATTTTTTTTACAAAATTAAAAAAATATATTTTTAAAAAAACTATAGGCGACCTAACAAAAATTTTGGTGGACCTATACAGACCTAACGTAGACCTATCGATCAAGGTAATTTTGATTTCAAAAGTCCTTCGATGGGGTGCTAAATTTGTGTAATTTTTTTGCAAAATTACAAAAAATATTTATTAAAAAACTGTAGGAGACCTAACAAAAATTTTGATGGACCTATACAGACCTAACGTAGACCTATCGATTAAGGTCATTTTGATTTCAAAAATCCTTCCATGGGGTGCTAACTTTGTGTAGCTGATAAGAACACAGCACAACTTCCAGACACAATAAGCTCATTCTGCATGAATAGGAACGGTTAATAGTAATAATTTAAAATTGTATAAAAAGCGGGGTATGTAACAATTAATCCATTATTCGGACACCCACCACCTCAGTCCCCCGAGATCATGGACGCTGTAAATGGTCCGAAACGTCGGGAAATAATTTAAAATATTGTTAAACTGTAAGGTTTTTAATAAACGCGATAGAATCCGATATAGACTTTTAATCAAATGAGTAAAATTCGCGTAAATACAAGAGAACAGTAAATTATTTACTATTTGATGAACACAGTGTCCAAAACGAACGAAATTTAATTATTGAGTCTAAGGCTAAGCTCTTATAGGCCATCACGAACACTAAAAATTAGTGCTTATAAGCGTGAGCGCTCAAAGCGTGAAAGCGTACAACCCGAATGCATCCTAAATTCGTGGTTTGCATACTCGTTGATTTAATCTCTGGTTGAATCAAACTAATAAACGTCAATCTAGGCTGTATGGACTATAGTCCTTTGCCTTTCCTTATGGGGGATAAATTTTAAAACAACAACAACTAATAAACGTCAATGAAATTGTCAAAAATAGCAAAACCAAAACATGAAATATCAGTATTTTGTAATTCTGATTATATTATCAAAAGTAAAGTATATGTATTTAATACATTAGAAAATTCGTAGTGATAGATGAGTTGATCATTGTTTTATTATTAATATCTAATTTAAACAAGTTGATATTTTTATATTATTACTTTCATGGCTATTAGATATACGAAATACGTTTGTATGAGTAAAACAGTGATAAGATTTACCTTGTAAAATAAAATATCAAAATTGGAAACGAAAATATTCTACATTGTAATTAATATATCTCACAACTACTAAAATGTCGGCATTATTGACGGCAGATTGGTTTCAATTGGATTCCTACTACAGGTAATTTTTTGTGTAGTAGTAAAAAATAATATTAGAATCCATTTTTTTTTATAATTAATTTCTCTCTATGTTAAAGTCTTTCATAGTATATAATTCAAGCTTTACACATATAAAATATACTAATACAATCTTGTATGATAGTTTTTAAAATAATATTATTATTTTGTCTAATTTAGTATTATATTTAAATTATATATATATATATATATATATATATATATATATATAATTCGGTCAATATTTTTAGGAAATTTGATCTCTATAATATGATCTGGTCTATGGATGAAGGTTTAGGCAACATGATCGTAAGTGGAGCATCCTATGGTGGGCCGATAGCTGTTGTAAGGGATAGGAAACAATTTGTTCGCATCATGTCAACTGCTAAACCAGTTATTACAATTTATAACTGTGTGGGAAATACCATATCAAAAATTTTGGCAAGTATAACAATTATTAACTTAGTAATACAGTATAGTACCTAATTGGATTTACTAATGGGTCAAAAATTTAATAATGGTTATAAACCCTTATTACATAGTTATTTCATTATAATAGTTCTGTAAATATTTGCTTATGAAAATTATTTCCTAATTGAAATAGAAATGATTGATAAATTCTAATTAAGTTGTTTTACTTTTACACCTTCAATCTTTAAATATACAGAAATATCTGTTAATTATATTATTATAATAAACCTCTATTATCATTTTAGTGGAACAGTGGTGTACTTGTACACATGGGATGGTCCGACGGTGAACAGCTTTTATGTGTACAAGAAAGTGGAGATGTTCTAATTTATGACATGTTTGGTGCCTATCAGAAGACATTCAGTATGGGTCAGGAAGTTAGAGATACAAAGGTATTTAGGCATTTTATAATACTAGGCCTTTTTTATACTTCTAATTTAAACGTAAATACATAATAACACAATAATAACATTGATAGTATAAATTATATCTGGCTTATATCCAACTATTTGGAATAGTATAAAATTAAATAGAGTCTAAGAACTAACTAGATAGAGAACTAAATTTACATTACTATATTTTTTTTAATGTTAAGTGTTACTCTTTCTAAAAGTTGAGTTGATTTTATTGTTTATTAAATAAAAACTTATATATAATTTAACTACCTACTGTTTGTTTTTATTTTGTAATATTGATGTGTTTTTGTGAAGATCCGTTTAAAAATATGATCAATATTTGTATCTGTATCTTTTTTGTGCAGAACATTAATCAATATTTTATATTGGTAAAAGTATGAGTATGTCGTCGAAAGTTAGATTTTGGGACAATAATATCACACAATATGTTTTCAATTTTAATTTAAATATTAACTTTTTGTTTTCTTATAACTACATTTCGTACACTGTAACACAATGAGACAGTAAAATATAATTTATACGGACATAGCAAATGAAATTACATGAGTCACTCTATCTCAAAAGGTTATCATCGCCTAAAAACACCTGTAGCACTAATTGTAAGAGAATCAGAATTGCATTACTGAATGAGCAAAAAAATCACCCCATTTTTCTTAACAATTATATTGCATAATACCTCAACTTATGCTTCTTTGCACTCTTTTAAAAGTTTCATTTTTAAAAATATTTTTTTGTTAATTTTTTAGGTGTGTAAGGCTCAATTATTTTCAAACTCTTATGGGATTGGACTCGCGGTCATGACTACGACCAACCGTATGTTCTTAGTGAGCAATGTCTCTGAACCAAAAATAAGGACTGTGCCGGATGTGCCAAGTAAGAATATATAATTATTTTACGAGAATACTAGCTGAGCCTCACGGATTTAATTACATATATCTGGATCCCGTGGGAGTTTAGGGAAAACTAAAAGCTTATGTTTTAATCCAGGTCTTCATAATTATAAGTTATATTGTATTGTTGATTTAAAGTTTCATTACCAATTGTTTAATATTTTAAAATAAAATAACTACAAACTTTTCCCTCTATAATATTGGAGTTTATTTTTTAAATTAGTTGTTTCAACAATTAAAAATTAAATAATTTTTTTACTTGTAATTTTTTGTGTATCAGAAATTTTAGTGTGAGTTAATTAAATTAATACATTTTACAATCATAAAAAATTATTGATAAGGATATATGCTTATTTTAATAACCTTTATCACAAATAACAATTAAATTAATGAAGATATAGTACTGATTATACTACTTAAAATCTTTTTTTTTTTTTAAGGAGCCAATGAACCAATAACATGCTGGTGTGTTCTGAGTTCCGGTTTGCAATCTTCACCGGTTATTGGATTCCTTGTATGTAGAGACAAAGAAATTTATAGATGTCAACTTGGTGAATCCAGACCTATTCTTATGGTTCGTCTCGTATATAGTGGATATTCAAAATATTGTTTTTTATTTTTATTTTTTATAACTATAGAGACTTCAAACTCTTTGGGTATTATTCAGTTTTATATCACGTTTGAAACTTTGCTTCAGTATACAAATACCTAATTGTGTATCTTGTCCTTATAAGAAATGTGTGTCATAAAAACTGGTTTGAAAATCTTCATTGATTTTAGTTATTTTATAATATGATACAAATGTCCAAGGTTTGTTTTTATTTAACAGTTTAACTTGGTTATTACCATTATATAATTAATAGTAACAACACTGTACTACAATTTATTTAACTCGTTAATTAATAATCAATACATTTAAAAATTTTGCAGCGTCCTGAAATAACTAACGCATATACGCAGATCCTAACAATAGTTCCATCACAAAATGGACTTCATATTGCTCTCTTCACCGATTCTGGAATGTTATGGCTCGGACCATCAGACTTTAAGACAAAGTACTGCGAAATTGATACAGGATACATCAAACAACCTAAAGAATTAGTATGGTTAGTGTCCTATTTTTTCCAATATTTACTTTTTAAGCTATACCTACTTAAAACTAACTACCATTATAGATTTGAAGTTATATAATAAACATAAATAGCTATAGACGAGTAAAAATATACAAATTGAATTATTATCATAATTTTACTTATCTATTTAAAAAGGTAATTCAAATCATTTTATTTAAAAAATAATGAATCTGATTATAAATGAACTCGTATAGAGTGTTTGTTTAATTGAAACAATATGGATAAATCTGAATATATATTATATAATAATAATATTAGATATAATAATAATATAAGATAAAGTACAGTTTTCCAAGAAAATTTTACCATTTTACTTTGCCTGTATAAAGAAAATATGCTATATTATAATACTGAAATAAAATTGAATGCAGGTAAGGTTACATAAGGAAAAATTACATATTTCAAAAGCAATATTTCTATATCTGCTATAGTTTAAATTTTTTTCATTCGTCCTCTTAAACCAATCTATAAATCTGTATATATAACCTTTTTAGTACTAAATGACGACCGTTCTGGTGTAATGGTACGAGTAGACGCCTCAATACCGCGCGCCGACGGTCGCGGGTTCGATTCCCGCTCGGAATTTGTACAAATATTTGTTTCCGATCTGGGTGTATGTCCTTGAGGGTCTCCTCACCGTGCCTCGGAGAGCACGTAAAGCCATCGATCCCGGTTGTCATCATAGACACCTGATAACGATCGTTACTCGAGGTAGGGAAATTATCCGCCAACCCGCAGTGGAGCAGCGTGGTGGATTAAGCTCCAACCCATTTTATATATGGAGAAGAGACCTATACTTAGCAGTGGGTTGTTTACAGGCTGATACAGTAGGTACAGTACTAAATGTTAATGTTATATTCTCATGTAAAGGTGCGGATCACAAGCAATAATAGGGCACTGGGATGACACAATGTGTATCTATGGCTTCAACGGGACCACGACCGCGGGACGGGCCCTCGCCGCTCGTTTGAAGGAGGTCCTAGCGGAGGAGGTGGAGGTGCTCAGGCCTGAGAAGAAGGTGGAGATGAGAATCTCAGGCCTGAGCGACGCGGTCACCGCGGAGCGTCTGGCTATCGCGGTGGCAAAGGAAGGGGGCTGTACCCCCGGGCAGGTCCTTGTGCGGAACATCCGGACGGGGCTAAGGGGCCCGGGGTCAGCCCACATTGAACTCCCGGCGGCGGCAGGTAAAAAGCTGCTGCAGGCCGGGAGTATAGCGGTGGGGTGGACCAAAGCGACGGTCCACTTCCTGCAAGCGCGTCCTAGGCATTGTTTCCGATGCCTGGGACTGGGGCACGTCGCCGGCGCGTGCCCAGGTGGCACTGACCGCAGCACTCTGTGCTATCGCTGCGGTCAGGCAGGCCACAAAGCCGCCGGGTGTTCGGCCGCCGCCCATTGCGCGGTGTGCGCGGACGCCGGCAGGCCGGCGAGCCACGTGATGGGGGGCATGGCATGTAAGCCCCCATCAACCCGCGGGAAATTCCCCCCGCAAACGTCACAAGGGGGGAACCGAGTGGAGGCAGCAGACGCTGATATGGCCGAGTGATGCCCGGTCATCTCAGCGTTCTCCAGGCGAACGCCAACCACTCCGCCGGGGCCCAGGACCTTCTCCTGCAGTCCATGGCGGAGTGGAGTATTGACGTCGCGATCGTCGCCGAGCCTTACGCCGTGCCCCCTAGCCCACACTGGGCAGGAGACACCGAGGACTCGGTGGTGATCGTGGTGAGGCCTGGAGCCGGTCCCCCCCTCGTCGTCAAGGCGAGGGGCCGCGGGTACGTGGTGGCGGTTCGGGGAGAGGTGGCTTTCGTCGGAGTCTACTTCTCCCCGAACCGTGACCTGGCGGCCCTGGAACGGTTTCTCGACGTTCTGGGGCCGCTGGTGGGGCAGCTAGCTCCCCTCCAGGTAATCGTGGCCGGTGATCTCAACGCTAAGTCCACGGCTTGGGGTAACCCGGTTACGAACCCAAAAGGGAGGGAGGTGGAGGAGTGGGCGCTAGCTGCCGGACTGTGCCTGCTCAATGTGGGGGCAGTCCAGACGTGCGTGCGATGGTCGGGAGGTTCCGTGGTGGACGTCACGTTTGCCACGCCGGCCATCGCACGCAGAGTGGAGGGGTGGAGGGTGGAGACGGAGGTGGAGACTCTCTCGGACCATCGATACATAAGGTTCGAGGTGTCTCCAGCTCCTGTCCGTCCGGCGTCATCATCGTCGTCAACGTCGTCCAGGGGGCGTAGCCAGTTTCCGCGTTGGGCACTCTCCAAGCTCGATCGGGAACTGGCAGAGGAGGCCGCAATTGTCGGCCGCTGGAGCCTCCCGCTGCTGTCGGAGTTTGGGGTGGATGAGGCGGCCAGCCGGCTCTGCGACGCATTCACTGCTGTCTGCAGAGCGGCCATGCCGCCCGCGAAGCGTCCATCCTCGCGGCGGGCACTCTACTGGTGGTCGGCTGAGATAGCCGGTCTCCGGTCCGCCTGCAACGGGGCTAGGAGACAATATACCCGGAGCAGGCGGCGACGCCCCCAGGACGTGGACAGGGACGACAGGCTGCGCAGGATCTACGTGGAGAAAACGAAGATCCTGCGGCAGGCCATATGCCGAGCCAAGGAGGAGGCCTGGTTGGAGTTAATTGGGGGTCTGGAGAGAGACCCCTGGGGCCGACCGTATAATTGGGCACGGAACAAGCTCCGCGCCCAGTCGGCCCCCATCAGCGAAACGCTCCAGCCGGACCAACTGGGGAGGATCGTCGGGGAACTCTTTCCCGACGAATCCGAGGGCTTCGTGCCCCCCAGAATGGCTCGGCAGACGCCGGACGAGGAGGATGGTGTTCCGCCACCCGTCACAGAGGCTGAAATGGAGGTGGTGATTACTCGCCTCCAGGGTAAGAAGAGGGCGCCGGGTCCAGACGGGGTGCACGGGAAAGTCCTCGCGATTGCTCTCGGGCACCTCGGCGACAGCCTCCGGGAGCTGTTTGATCGCTGCATGCGGTCTGGCCAGTTCCCGGGGGCCTGGAAAGAGGGTCGGCTCTGCCTACTTCCTAAGGCAGGGCGGACCCCGGACTCAGCTTCGGCAGTGCGACCGGTGGTGCTGCTGAACGAAGCTGGGAAGGCCTTGGAGAAGATAGTGGCCTCCCGGCTCGTTCAGCACCTGGAGGAGGGCTCGGGACCCGGACTGTCGGAATTCCAGTTCGGGTTTCGAGCACGCCGGTCGACTGTCGACGCCCTCAAACGCCTACGGGCGGTGACGGGTGAGGCGGAACATGGGAGGGAGGTGGTTGTCGCGGTGTCGTTAGACATCGCGAACGCCTTCAACAGTCTTCCGCACGTGGTGATACGGGAGGCACTAAAATACTTCGGAGTGCCCCCGTATCTAAGGAGGCTGTTGGAGGCGTACCTCTCTGATCGGAGGGTAGGCCTCGAGAACCGGTCGGGGTCCGTGGAGTGGCGGCGAGTCGGCTGCGGTGTCCCGCAGGGATCGGTTCTGGGTCCGATCCTGTGGGACATCGGGTACGACTGGGTCCTGCGAGGCCGTCTTCTCCCCGGGATGGGTGTCATCTGCTATGCGGATGACACCCTCGTTTATTCCCGGGGACGAAATTACAAGGAGGCGGCGCGGCTGGCCGAGGTCGGACTCGACCTCGTGATCAGCCGCATAGAGAGTTTAGGGCTTCGTGTCAGGATTGACAAGACCGAAGCCCTGCTCTTCCGCGGGACCGGCCGCAAGGGACCTCCACCGGGGGCTACCCTTCAGATCGGAGAGGGGAGAGTCAGGATGAGCCCGCAAATGAAATATCTCGGGCTCATCCTGGACGGAGGGTGGACCTTCGGCCCACATTTCGCGATGGTGGGACCGAAGGTCGTGAAGGCGGCGAGTGCGCTGGGCAGACTCCTCCCGAACCTCGGAGGACCCAGCGCCGCCTGCAGGCAGCTGTACTCCGGAGTCTGCCGGAGTATGGCGACGTACGGTGCCCCGGTTTGGGCGGATCGCCTCACCGCGAAAAATAAGGCGGCGCTTCGTGCTGCGCAGCGAACAATCGCGGTGAGGGTGATTCGGGGGTACCGTACGGTATCGTGGGCTGCAGCTACTGCTCTAGCCGGCGACCCCCCGTGGGAGCTCGTGGCGGAGGTTCTTGCCGAGACCTACTCATACGTCTCGGGTAGGAGGGCTCTTGGTGAGAACCCTACGTTGGACGGGATCCTGCGGGTGCGTCGGATAGGGCAGGAAGCGCTTATGCGGAGGTGGAGGGAGGACCTGGCGGGGCAGCCGTACGGCACACGCGTAACGGCTGCCATTCGCCCGGTCCTTGAGCGGTGGATGCGTCGAAAACGCAAGCCCCTCACCTTCCGTCTGACGCAGGTTCTCACCGGGCACGGTTGCTTTGGTGACTACCTGTGCCGGACGGCCCAGAGAGAGCCGACGACTGAATGTCACGATTGTGGCGCGGCGGTGGACTCCGCCCAGCACACCCTTGAGGTGTGCCCGAGATGGGCGGCGCTGCGTCAAAGTCTGACGTCGGTCCTCGGAGGGGACTTGTCGCTTCCGAGCATTATCATCGCGATGCTCGGCGACGACGAGTCCTGGAAGGCGATGGTCTCCTTCTGCGAGACAGTAATGTCCCAGAAGGAGGCCGACGAGCGGGTGAGAGAGGAGGCCGCCGACGTGGCCTCCATCCGCGGGCGACGAATGGGGGTGCGTAGGAGGCGCTACTTAATGCGCCTCCAGTAAAGCCCCTGTGCCCGTGTCGGGGCGGGATGGGAACCCGGTCCTGCTAGATACGGCGTCGTCGGGACTGTTCAGAGGTGAGCCGGACAGTCCCCATGGAGGAGAAGTCTGGCCTTTTCGCCGAGGCCAGCCTGTCGCTGGAGGGATCCTGTTGCCTGCAGATCCGGGACCCTCCAATTAAAGCGGCTGAAGGCTCCCGCAGGGGTTTAGTACGGTATTGCACTCCCAAAGTGCCGAGTCCGACATAGGTCTAGGACTGCCGACCCGGGCATCCTGGATATCATCCGTAAATGGATTCCCCTGCGACAAAAAAAAAAAAAAAAAAAAAAAAGGTAGGGAAATTATCCGCCAACCCGCAGTGGAGCAGCGTGGTGGATTAAGCTCCAACCCATTTTATATATGGAGAAGAGACCTATACTTAGCAGTGGGTTGTTTACAGGCTGATACAGTAGGTACAGTACTAAATGTTAATGTTATATTCTCATGTAAAGGTGCGGATCACAAGCAATAATAGGGCACTGGGATGACACAATGTGTATCTATGGCTTCAACGGGACCACAATTACATACCCATATGATGGACCGTTCCACCTAATAACGGAGATAGACTGTGTCCGGATTATATCAGAAATGACACATGAACTAATACAAAAAGTGCCACTTGTTGTGGAGAACATATTCAGGATTAATAGTACCGCTCCCGGATCATATTTAGTTGAAGCATCGAAGCAATTTCAAGTAAGTGTTTATTTTTTCCGTTTTACATTTTTTAAGGATAATTCAATGACATTACAACCGAGCTACAATTCCATATACATCACATTATTAAAGGCAAAACGAGTGATTTTTCTTTCCAACTTGAAATATCTCTATTTATCGTATATTGCACTTGTAAAATAATGTATACACACAAATAATAAGAAAAAACACTATTTTCAACACCTATGATTATTTTGGATTTTTCAAACTATATTTTTATATGCTATTTTTAGTGTCCGACCGAAACAGGTTTTACAACCGAAACTGAAACTGAATTTTCGGCCGAAACCGAAACAAATTTAAATTCTATCTCTTTCATCAAATCTATAAGATAAACTATTCCAGCATAAGATGAGCCGTACTTTTAAAGGTTTCTTTATATTCCGGGTTTCAAGCTATTTATGCCTAAATACTAAGGGTTATGATCTCTGTCATTTCTGAACTAACAAACCTTGAAAAAACCTCGAAATATTAGCGAAATTACCTCTTTTCTAACAAAAAAAGAATTAATTAAATCTGACTACTTGATCCCTCTTCCAAGTAAATCTCAGTAAATTTTGGAATAAAAAGTATTCAGACTCCTGGCTCGTAGTATGAACTTAAATTGTGTCCAGTTTCAAAAAATACATTCAATTGGTAGTTTTGGCGTGATTCGCGGCCAAGATACAGACAGAAACAAAAATCATATATTTTTGGCATTATTAACGATTATACAGTGCTCTCCAAAAAAAATCAATTATATCCAAAAAAACACAATATGTTGAAGTGTTGCTGTGTTGTACAATGACGCACGCATATGTCGATGTCGGTTCAGGAGCATAGTACAAGAGCGCTACATTGGAAGAGGCTTTCAAGATCCTGTAATGGAAAAGATTCGACATAAAGGGCGAGTACATCACTCAATGCGTTTGATGTGGTTGTGACTAGTTTTCTTTAAGTGGATTTCAAAGGTTATGCCGTTGTGGTTCACCTCCGAGCCTCCAGCTCACGACCGATTCTGCGCAGGTGCGCCAGGTACAAGTCCATCGACAGGTCAGGTTCGAAGTAGAACCAGACCAGGGCGATATACTAGGCGCTGGTTCGGATCCCCATCACAAAGATGTTGTTTGTGGTGAGTTTTGGGTACTATATTACGTGGATGTCCGCGTTAAAAATAATAATCGTGGCCTTTGCAGTACCCTCCCCGTTATCAGTGCTCTGGAAGACCCTTATCCAGCTCCAACTCGCGGCTCTACGTTCCCTGCCAACAGATGGTTCCTGCACCAGCGCAACCTAAACCCCGCATCTGACGCCTTCGAGCAGGAGCTCGGTGTGTGCCAGCTTTTTGCGCTGGAGGTTCGCCTGGAGGATTTTGCGTGCCACTGTGTCTAGCGGTGGAACCTTGGCAATAAGAAACCGCGAAGTGGATCAGTTCATCCCACCTCCTCCTAATTGGGCAGCTACTACAGAAGGCGTTGTGCTCGCAACTCTCTAGCTTCGCCTTCTTGTAGTTTCAGCAAGTAGGCGGGACTCCCGCAACCCACTCCGCGCATTCCACCTCGTGATGCGATAGGCCACATAGTGGCTTGTAGTGTATGTATGTAAGCCTTCCGGTTATATATATAAATGGTATTACTATAATAAAAGAAGATTAATAAACGAACTCTCATTAAATCACACATTACAGACTACACCCATCAACTGGTTCCTTGCAGAACTTTTTTGAGTGGCCGTAGCCAAGGCACCCTGCATTAGACCAGTGGAGATTGGTCCTCCGCCCTTGCCCTCTGGAGATCTACATGGACATTGCCCACGCCTGTGATCTGACTCCAGAGAGTCGGTGCGCTGCCAATGACTGCGTAGGTCACATGGGGGTTCCGTGTCTTTTTACAGTACTTAATTAAGATCCGGTTATCCCCGGGATAGAGGCTGCGGAAGAGGTCCCTATTCTGGTTCCTCAAGGGTTTCACAATATCCTCATCTGTATTAACAAAGAATACACCCTAAAGGACAAGAATAAGGTTATATATTATGTATATAGGTTATATATTATATACCTATTCTTTTCGTCTTCGACCACGAGGCCTGTTCCTTCACCTTCCAATTTTTTTCGCACTTTGTACCTTTCTCCGGTTGTCCCAAATCCCATCACTATCTTTCGGTCTTTGGGTCTTCCGAATCCTTTCAATTTTTACCCATCTGTCCTTTGCATTAATAGTTTTTCTCACCTTGTTTAATACCTCCTCACCAGTTTCCTTCTCATTTCTCAAGGTGACAACTATCGCGTGTGGAGCGCTAAGTCCGGCGCATTTTGGTTTTTAAAGGCAGCTTCGCTTGCGTAACTTCTCTGTTGAGCCTCAACGGTTCCGCGACAGCCGACGCCGGAAGCCGTTGGATGAGGGCTACTTCGAAACCGTTCGCTCTAGAGGACGATAAGGGAGGCCTACGTTCAGCAGTGGATATCTAATGGCTGATATGATGATGATGATGCTGATGAGACTTAGAAATACAGTTTCAATTTAAAATATTAATGATTGTGTTCTTTCACGAAACTTCAGATTCGGTGCGGCCAAAAGGAAAGCAGAGAACAAAAGCCGCAACTAAATTAATTGGCCGAAACTAGCTAAAACCGAACTTTCAGTTGGTCATAAGTTATTTTATCTGTATAGAAAATAACACTTTTGACTACACATTTAAATATATTTTATTAATTGTATGAGAAAAGGTTTAAGTAATTGTACTAATGACTAATAGTGACTAATATACAGGGTTAATTCTAAAACACCAGCAACCTCGCAGGACAAGATAGCTAACATTATGTACAACAACATTTGTTCTACGACTTTTGACATAACTCAATACATTAATTAAAAATGATTTTTTAAGCTTTTATTGTACTGCTCTGAAATTTAGAGTCTATGTTTCATTCATTATCGAAAGGATGACGCGACGCTCGGGCGCGCTTGCATAATAATAGTAATAACACTTTCTCTGCCCGATAATTCTAGTTAATAAAATTAATATAAATTGCTTGGTGGGTTTGTGGGCAGTATCATAGTATGTATATCGCAGTGACTTAAGTGAATAATCAAATTTCTGTTTTGTCATGTCCCTGCAATACGTAAACTGAGTCCACAATCCCTTCATACTTTACCAGGCTTAGAACTGGCTATATTAAACGATAAAAAACAAATAAATCGTATGTATAGGAGGGCAACACATCTGCATAACCTCCAGAGGTTACAGCACAACCAGTTGTGCGGTAGACATCCGGTACCTAGTCATCAAAAGGCTTCGACTGTCCGTATGCCCGCCAATACTATAAAAATGTAGGTATGTAGATTAGGTATCTGAATTCTGAACATAAAAAAATATGTGAAAATTATTAACGTAGGTAATTATTCTTTAACGTTTACTAAAGTCTAATTAAACCAATTTAATATCAAATATTGGTAGCTAGGTATTATTCACTTTTTATTGTTAAATACAGGCGGGCATAAGTATTTCAAAAGTGAAATCAGCGTATTTACAATAATTAAAAAATTAAAAATAATTGACAATAAAATAATATTTACAAACGAAATATTACCTCTAAGGTTAAAGTAACGCGCATGTCGGTGCGTATCGCGCTGATAGCGTTCAAAATAGTCACCATCACAACCAACACACAGACAACACCTAAAAATCAGCTGTTCACTAACACGTGCTAACACTTCCGAATTAGTTTTAATTTGATTGAACGCACAAATTATTTTAGTTAACCGAACCAGTTACAAAAATTTACTCGTGCTAGTTTGTCAGATTCGGTGAGTTGACATTGTCTCACGGCTCGGTGTAGGTAAGTTCGAATATCTAGCTGCATATTGCCGACAGGCTTCCGACACATTGTCATCACACTTAGCCAGTATCCTCACCATTTCCGTGTATTCGACAGAATAGCGGCGGTACCATGGTTATAAAATAACTTTAGTACAGGTACAATACATCGATCGATACGAATAAAATAAATACGAGTAGCACACAAAATCATATGACGCGCGCGCATCAAAGTCGCCCGCCGCCGACTGCCGCGGCTGGCTAAATAGGTCAAGTTCAAAGGCGCTAGCGCCGCCCCGTTCCTACCTTTCCCCTCACATTAGTACGTACTACGCGGTCGTTATTTACCTAATCTTTGGGACGCGCGTAGAGTTTATTGCATTCACGCGTAAAATTAAATTAATATTTATTTTTGTATGAAAATAAAATCTAACAAATTAACAAAAGTGGTAGAACAAATGTTGTTGTACATAATGTTAGCTATCTTGTCCTGCGAGGTTGCTGGTGTTTTAGAATTAACCCTGTATACATATAGGTCGCTTGACATAATATTTTTATGACACGCCCGAAGAAACGCAGCCACCGCGCCGACGAGTACATCCAGCTCGTGAAGAAAGACCTGGCAAGAGCCGTGCAGGACTGTATAGACGCCGCCGCCTTCGAGTTCAACACCGATGTGCAAAAGATGCTGATACGCGCTGCGCAGTTCGGCAAGGGCTTCCTGTCAGACGCCAAGCTCACCGAGCACTACGTGCGCACGTGCCGCTGGCTGCGCGTGCTCAACGCCGTGCGCGACCCGCGCGTCGCCATCCCGCTCACCTCCCTGCAGTATCCTTTGCGATATGATATCTACCGCCGTGCTCACCGAGCACTACGTGCGCACGTGCCGCTGGCTGCGCGTGCTCAACGCCGTGCGCGACCCGCGCGTCGCCATCCCGCTCACCTCCCTGCAGTATCCTTTGCGATATGATATCTACCGCCGTGCTCACCGAGCACTACGTGCGCACGTGCCGCTGGCTGCGCGTGCTCAACGCCGTGCGCGACCCGCGCGTCGCCATCCCGCTCACCTCCCTGCAGTATCCTTTGCGATATGATATCTACCGCCGTGCTCACCGAGCACTACGTGCGCACGTGCCGCTGGCTGCGCGTTCTCAACCCATCTTATGAAATAAATTCCACCCATAACCTTAAGACGTGATTTGTGTCTTCTACTTCCACCTGGCAATATTAATCCTGACTATTGCCAAAGTCTGCCTTCCGACTGAGTCTCCTTCACTTGGCACAATCTTTAGCATCACACATTGTTAGTGGATTGACTCTCATGTCCTTGACGTGAAGCTCATGATGCCAAGATACCATTAGCCAGCACTCGCTCCCGTATAAAAGTACCGGTCGGACGGCCTTGTATACCTTGAGCTTGAATGTTATTCTGCAGTAACAGACCACACCTGCAACCTCCCGCCATTTGGTCCAAGCAGTGTTGTTTTGGTAAGTACATAATAGAATTATTTAATAATTTACACCCGCGCGGAGGCTTAAGATGTGTTAGTATCGATAACGCAATATCGACTAAATCACAACTCTCATTATATCAACATTCCTTATAATTTCTCGGAGCTCACACGCGGACTATACCCAGACTTCTCCGACTTAACGGCTGGTTCAAGTCCTGTTTGGATGATCAAGACTCTCGCAAGCCCTATACTCGATCTTCGCCACATTTAGTTTGAGACTACCGTTTTCAAGCGTGTCCTTTCATTGGTTTACCCTACGCTTCAGATCCAGATGGCTCTCATCAACGAGCACCATTTCATCGGCATACATCAGCTTTGGAGGCTGATCTCGGATGTATGCCGAGACAACATTTGGTACTAAATTGTACAAGAACGGGCTAAGAGCGGAGCCTTAGTGGACGCTAAAAGCTATGAAGAATGGATCAATATCGCCAACACCGGTCGTTACCACTGATGCGGAATTGCGGTACACGTCTCTGACAGTGTCAATATAGGTTTCGAGCACACCTTTGAATCTCAAGCAATAATGAATATATAACTTCTGTATTAGTTTCTTAAAAAGTTATTTTCCGCTTTAATTCCTTAACATCATAAAAGAGTTCAAAATTTAGGTGAAAGGATCTTACTAGATAGATTGATATGGCGTCGCTTACACTGTCTGGCTGGTCACATCGCTTCCTATCTACAGTTAAAAGATGGACAAACGAGAGTATTGTCACATTGGGCATGTTATAAGGTAACTAACAAAACCTAACTACTTGACTGTCATAAATATGAATTAAGGGGGGAAACCAGTTTATGAGGTCGAAATTTTGCTGTTTTTCATGATTTTTTTTAACCAGGAAGGAATAATCACAAATTGTTTAAACTTGGAGGATATTTTATTTATGTTTTCAAGTACACTTTAAAAATTTTTCAAACGATTTCCGTCGGAAATAGTGGAGTTACCGCGTGCAGTCCATGGGCGATTGTCATCCGAGCATTTGGCTGGCGTACATCCCTGACGTCGCAATTTTTATTTGTAATCTTCAGGATATTTTTTTTTTCATTAAAAACATATTTTCTAAGAATATGAACCTAATTTTGATCAAACAAATTGAAAATTGCATGTTTTCGAGGTGTTTGAACACAATGTCATGTTTTTATAATATATTTTTTCATCTTTCTTGCATAAAAAAATATATTTTTAATAACAATATATTCCCCGAATTTGGTTCATGTTACGTGGAATTGAATAAAGAATATCTACACCAAATTTCAGAACGATTGATCAATTACTTTTTGAGCTAGAATGTACGCTAGTCGAAAAAAAGTCGTTTTGAGAAAAACGCGTTTGAAATAAAAAGTAGCGAAAACGAGAAATTCAAGGCAGTAATTAATTATAAAAAATGCTCCCCGGTTAATCAGCTATTCCAGCACCATATAACAATCCCTCTTCTTGCTCATATGCGTCATTTTTAGCTTGCAACTCCACTTGACGAGCTATACGACCTTCCTTCGTCTCCAATGAGCTGCGCCTATTCTGTCTCGTCACGCGCTTTCTGTCCATGCACTCGGCATAATTGAAGCTCTGTGAGCCAACGAAATTTAGCCCTTGTCTGCCAACACCTAAGAGCCGCATGACAAATACAATCCTACGATTTATCTCAAATCCAGTGTTGATTAAAGGACCTGAATTAATTTGTTTCGATGCACAGTGGCAATCGACAACAAGCTTGAAACCAAGGCCACGTTTTTGAGTTTCTTGAAATTTTACTTTTTGTTCACAATTTCCGCAAATAAGAATGTCCGACAAAGCAGTGAATACTGTGAAAAATTCGATAATCCGATAACAATGTATAGGATTCACAATCACATTCTCACTAGTAGCAGTCGAAAGTTTTCTTTTGCTCGTACTTGCTCCACCTTCTTCACTGACTCGACTCACTCTTGGTGTTTTGATTTCCATAAAATGATCTTTTACGTGGTCTACTTCGTCGTTCGCAAGACTCATGAGAACCTTTCGGATACGAGGACATTTTGAAAACTCTCGGTAAGAAAGTCGGAGCTCAACTAACCAGACTCGACGCTCTGTCGAAATATCGTAAACGTTCGAGAACGTTCTACCCAATGCCAAACAAGAACATCTGCTGAAACTCTCCTCTTTCTATTATTCAATAGCACAGCGGTATTGAGGCAGGTAGCTGGAGAAGAAGGGCCTGGGCGACCGCTCCGTTATAATTACCTTCACAGAACCGACGGGCGCGGTCACTTAAGTGCTCATTGCATTCGAACTAATGGGAATTATGCTTTGAAATTTTGACCACATATTCTTGAATAGTTATACTAACGATTCATGTAATTAAAAAAAAGACGATTTTTCGATCGGTCTAAACTGGTTTCCCCCCTTAATGTTCAAGGATTGATAATATAATTATTTAAATGCAATACTGAACAATAAATTATAATTGACGACACGTTGGCGCAGTGGTCACAGCACCTGACTGATGCGCTAACGGTCGCGGGTTCGATCCCCGCACATGACAAATATTTGGATAGGCCATACATATGTTTGTCGTGGTCTGGGCGTTTGTGCTTGTGTATTGTGTGTATTACCGGACCCCCGACACAGGATTCACGTCCTACTGGGGGCCGTTGAGTATGAGACGTTTATTATTATTATTATTTATATTTATAATTAGAGAATAAAAATTTACGCCCTATCTCAACTACCCACACTCACAGAATTCAATATCAGGTCTTCTGCCATTTGATAATTTGAATCAGTAACCATTCTTGTTATTTCGTATTAAAAGATAAACTAAATACAAGCACTTTTTTTAAAATAAATCGTTTACGATTTATCTATAATTGAGTCTACTGAAAATAGAATTTTCACATAAACTCCATAATATTTAAATTTTACTAACTAGTTTTAAATTTTTCTATATCTCAGGTAACACAACCTCATTTGGACAACGAAAGTGCCGCTCGAGAAATAGGTGAAAAGTTACGAAACATACCTGGTATTTCATATTCCACTATTGCTATGAAAGCCGCGGAAAAAGGAAGAAAAACACTGGCCATTAAGGTTAGATATATTAATATTATTCCAAAATGTATTTGTTTTTTTTTTTTTTGATAAGTCATTAAAAATTTATTATTTTCTATATAATATATGGTAGAAAATGTAATTAATTATAACGTAATTAATTAAATTAACGTAAATATTGACTAATTGTTAGTATTTGCATTAAAAATCACTTCTAATTTTATTTATTTTATTTATTTAACAATTTATGTACATTAGGGTAAAAAAAGGAAATAGCACATATAAACAATGCTGATACAAAGGCACTACTTATCCCATGATGGAATTTCTTCCAGTAGTATAATTATATTATATTCTTTAATGCACAGTAAAAAAAAATTGTTTACAATATTTAGTAATGTACAATGAGTTTTGGCCAGGGCGAACTTATCTCTAGAAGAGATCTCTACCAGTCAACCCATGATGGTAAGAGATTAATATTACCGCGGGGTTTGTTGTGCAAGAGAAGAAAAGAGAAAAAAAAGACATTAAACTAAAGTTTAAAACATACGCTCAACATATATAAATTAAGATACATACATACATTATGGATACTATATACGTACATACAAATACATACATTCATTCGTACATAAATATACATACATACATACATACATGCATATATACATACATAAATACATAAATAAATACATACATACAAATGTACTTTCGGGTCATTTACTTTTGAGTTATCAACGAGTAAACAAGTCAATTGGAAAGAAAATAGTCACCATGGACAAAATTTAAAATTATGCTGTCATAAAATTCCTCAACAAAGAAGGATATAAGGTATCATTTTTATCTCTTATAAGTTTCTATAACGGAAGAGTACTTCACTTACTGAAGCGATTAAACGAAACTATTAAAGAAAAAAGAGGAAAGCTGATAAAAGGTACACACCTTTGAATGAGCTACTCTATTTGCGTCTACTGCATAAAGCTGTCCAACGGTGGACGTCGGTTGAGCCATGAGTACATTACCACAGCTTTACATTACAAAAATTAATAACCAAAATTTTTTTTCTTAGGATTGCCGATTATATTATAATAACATTTAGTTTTTGATAATTACAGATATTGGAATACGAGACGCGTAGTAAACTACAAGTTCCTTTGCTATTGACTCTTGGCGAAGGTCCAACTGCTTTATTGAAAGCTACGGCCAGTGGGGACACCGATTTGGTTTACATCGTCCTTTTACATTTGAAGGAAAAGATGGGAAAACATGAGTTTGAAGTGAGTCAGTCACAATATCTGCACATTCTTCAGGTTCCACTCTATTAAGTTGAACAAGAAATAACACAATATGCAATAAATTATTCGTATCGTAATAAATAATTATATTCGTATCAAATTCACATTTTCGCCCATGAGCTTGAAATATTGAATTTTTTTATATAAGGGGAAATCAATGTTATCTTTAAATCTAAATTAAATTTTATTGATAACTAGCGACCCGCCCCGGCTTCGCACGGGTATTTAACTAAAATTTTAAAAATTATAAATTTATATTTTTTCACCTACATGCGCCATCTATCGTATAATGGTAGAATATCGTTTTTATATTTAGTGACATTTAACATAATAGTACCTATATTAATTGAAAATGATGTTTATATAAAATATTGAAACGATTTCTATTCCTATCCGACATATTTAGTAAACTTTTAAGTTTAACAAAATAATAACTCAAAAATAAGTTTTGTGAGTTTTTAAGATTCCTTAGACCAGATGCCTTTGGCGGCGTAGGTACCTATTTTTATTTTCTTAAATATTTATTTTTAAATTTAATTACAATGAAACAAAAACTAAATTATACTGTGAGTTATGTATAATTTTTATGTATTAAAGTTATTTACATTGGTTTTGTACTTTTTACGTGTGCACTCACAAAACTGATAAGAGATGGCGCTGATTGAAAAAAAACGCGCTATTAAAATTTATTCTTGATGATATATAGTGTATTAATAAAACGAAGGTTTTAACAGATTTATTATTTGTATAGATAACGTTACGCAATGTACACGTTTTATGTTTTTGTTCTTTTTTTTAAAGTGTTGTGTAGTTCTTTTATTAGCAGTAAAATAGATTTTTATTTTTTTTAAGGATCGTTATCATGATAAAACTCAATTTCATCCAAGGTTGCAGAATAGGACGTTTTATACCACAGTGTCACAAGTAACGAAAGCGCATTTTCTTCACCAGCTGACGATCCGGAGCTTCCCGCTCGCGCACGCGCTGTACATCAAGTACTGCGCGACGCACAACCGCGAGGCGCTGCGGCAGGTGTACGTGCAGGAGGACGACTTCGCGGCGCAGGCCGCCTCGCACGCGCGCGACGCGCTCGAGCAGCGCGAGGCGGGCGCGCGCGAGGCCTCGCTGCTCTCCGCGCGCGAGTGCTACCGGAAGGGCCGCAACGAGCTGGGTGAGTGTCTGTGTGTGTGTGTGTGTGTGTGTGTGTGTGTGTGTGTGTGCGCGCGTGTGCGTGTGCGTGTGCGTGTGCGTGTGCGTGTGCGTATGCGTGCGAACGTGCAAGCGTGCGTGCCTGCGTGCGTGCTTGCGTGCGTGCCTGTGTGCATGTGTGAGTGTATGCGTGTGTGTGTATTTGTGTGTGTGTACATGTGTGTGCGTGTGCCTATGTGTGTGCGTGTGCGTGTGCGTGTGTGTGTATGTGTGCGTGCGAGTGTGTGTGTGCGTGTGCGAAAGCTTTCGTAAGGTCGGACGTAAAGCGACGCCGATTTGACGCCAATAAAGCCAAATATCTGAAATTTCAAAATTTTCAGTAAAAAAGGGAATATTTCCATAGGGGCGCGGACATGCATACCGCTTGCACACGCTAGAAGCGTATCTAGCTTAGAACGCTGAAAAATCGTGCAAAATCCTGTGACCAGTGGTATCGGTGATGGACCGTAACTATTCCGCAGGAGGCTGTAGCCTCATTCTGTGAGACCATTCTGGTCCAAAAAAAAACGGCATATCATCGCGGAACCTATTCTCATTAAGAAATTAAAATTATTCCAGCCGAGACAACCTACTTACTGCAGGGCTTGCATACTGTACAGGATTAGTCATGCCTGGCATCATCTCTCTATTGTTGGACCTTTTTTTTTTTGTTTTGGCGGGAAAAAATGTACCTGAACGCACACCCCGTCGTCCGGGGAGACAACGGGGTAGTGTGGGGCCCTCACCCACTAAAATAACCCGCCTTGCGCCCTCACCCGCCCTTACAAGGCGGACCACGGGTACCGCGTACGTTGCTCCGTGGCCCGCAGGCGGCAACCCCATCGGGCACTCTCTCCTGTGCGACACCCCGCGCACTCGGGCATCGCACCTTCGCGGTAGGCTGTTTCGGCGGACGGCGGGCAATCCCCGACCCTACCGTCCGCAGCCTCGACTAGGGTGGCATAAGGCGCATGTGAGCGCGTCTGCGCCGCCCCGCGCGCCGGCGGCGAATTGGGTCCGAAAGGAGTGAGTCCTCCCGGGCCCTCTCCGCCGCCTCCTTCCGCGAGATGACGTCCTCACAGAAGGTGGCGACCGCGGTCCAGGCCCTATCACCGCCGACCATCGCACGAGCAACGGCCGGCAGTGATAGGTCCTCTCCAATGACTGCAGCGAGATCCCGGCGCTGCTCAGCCCAGGCCGGGCACGATTCGAGCGTGTGTTGCGCCGAGTCCTCGCTGCAGTCGCAGTGGTGGCAGCCCGGAGTCGTCTCCCTCCTTGCGACAACGTGCAAGTACTTGCCAAAGCAGCCGTGCCCTGACAACACTTGCACGAGTCGGAAGGTGAGGACTCCGTGCTGCCGCACCGCCCACTTCTCCAATATCGGCTGAAGCGCCCCTATGGTCCGAAGACCAGCCCGGGGCGTCTCCAGCCGAGCCTTCCACCGTGTGAAGGTGGTGCGGCGGGCATCGTCCCGCCATACGGTAATTTCGCTCGGCAGGGGATTAATACCCCTCGTTCGCGCCACCGATACCCTCCGATAAACGTCGGCGAGCGCTTCCGCCTCCAAGTCCCACGGGGGGGTTCCGGCCAATGCGCACGCGGCCTCGACACCTACCGTGCGGTAGCCGCGTATAGCCCTGACCGCCATGACCCTCTGTGGACGCCACAGATAGGCCCTATTGTGGGCAGTCAGGGAATCCACCCACACGGGGGCGCCGTACAGCGCCATCGACCGGACCACCCCGGCGTAAAGTCGTCGGCACGCTAGACTCTGTCCGCCCATATTCGGCATTAGCCTACCAAGGGCGGACGCCGTGCCGACGAGCTTCGGCGCGAGTTGGCGAAAGTGCTCGTCGAAGCACCACCTTCCGTCGAGTACCAGGCCCAGATATTTCATGTGGGCCCGGATACCGACCACAGTACTATCAACCGTTATCGAGGCACCGGCGGGTGGACCACGTCGAGGCCCATGGAAGAGCAGGGCTTCAGACTTGTTAAGGGCCACCCTAAGCCCCAGTGCCTCGATCCTCCTGACCACCTCCGCGGTACCTGAGGTGGCCAGGGATACCGCCTCTTCGAAAGTCCCGCCCCGGGCTGTGACCAGTGTGTCATCGGCATAACAGATTACGCCCAGCCCAGGGGGGAGCCGGCCACGGAGGACCCAGTCGTAACCGATGTCCCACAGGAGCGGTCCGAGGACAGAACCCTGTGGGACACCGCACGACATAGGCCTCCTGACAACGTCCCCTTCCCGGTTGACGAAGAGGACGTTGCGGCCGTCGAGGTAGTCCGCCACCAGCCGCCTTAAGTAGAGGGGCACTCCATGGAACCGGAGTGCCTCCGTGATGCAGCTGAATGGCAGACTATTGAATGCGTTGGCAATGTCGAGAGACACCGCCAACAGCACTCCCTTCGAGGCGACGGCCTCCGAAGCCACGGCCTTCAGACGCAGAATGGCATCGACCGTCGACCGACCAACCCGAAAGCCGAACTGGGTATCGGACAGGTCGGGGCCGACCCGCGTGAGATGCTGGACGATGCGAGCAGCGACTACCCTCTCCAGCAATTTGCCCACCTCGTCCAGCAGCACTATGGGCCTGAAAGCCGTGACTGATTGCGGAGGCCGTCCCGGCTTCGGCAGGAGCACGAGCTTCCCCTCCTTCCAGCAGTCAGGGAACCGTCCGGATAGCAGGCTAGCGTCGAAAAGTCCCCTGAGGCGGGGCTCCAGGTGGTCGAGAACCAGGGCCAGCACTCTGGCGGGTACCCCGTCCGGCCCGGGGGCGGCACTTTTCCGCATACGCGTCGCCGCCGCCCCCATTTCCGATTCACTCACAGGCGGTACATTTTCCTCTTCGGCCTCCCGGACGTCGTCTGGTGGAGCCATGACCGGGGGCGTGTGAACCGCCTGCGTTGGGAAAAGGCTCTCAACCACCTGAGAGAGGAAGCCCGGCTGGAGGGTCTCCGTAAGGGGGGGGCCCTGTGCGCGGAGCTTGTTAAGCGCTGCGCGATAAGGGCGTCCCCAGGGGTCACGCTCTAGACCCTCCATCATCTCCTGCCGCTTCGCATCTTTGGCGCGACAGATGGCCAGCTTCAACGCAGCACGCGCATGGTTATACGCCGCGTACAGCTGGCCCTCCCGCTCTTCGTCGCGTACTCGGCGACGTCGGCTGTGGGTGTAAGACCTCCGGGCACGAATACAAGCCTCACGGAGGTCCGCCAGCTCCGGGGACCACCAGTATACCCCCTTCCGTCGGATAGGGTGCCGCACTCGGGGCATGGCCGCATCGCAGATTTGTGCTAATGTACCGCGGATGCGACCAGCTTCGACGCCAACGTCCTCCGTCAAGGGGGGAGACAGCCAAGACTGAACAATGGCCGCCTCCATCAGTAGGTCCCGATCGAGTTTACCCACAGCCCATCGTGGAAAAACGGGAGCTCTGTCCGCCGCGTGACCCCTGCTGGGGCCCCGGAGGGACCGGGAGACCTCTATCCGGATGTAGCGGTGATCGGATAAGGTCTCAACCTCCTCCAGGACACACCAGCTCCTTACCCGTGCGGCGACACCGGGGCTAGCGAACGAGAGGTCCACTATCGATCCACCCCAGCGCCGCACGCACGTTTGGGCGGACCCCCGGTTCAATAAAACGAGGTCCGCCGCCGCCGCCCATTCTTCAACCGCCGCACCGCGAGCATCCGTCCTGGGGGACCCCCACGCCGTGGATTTGGCATTGAAGTCCCCCAGCACGAGCACGGGACCCGGTGCACGCCGTATTGAGGTCTCCAGATTGTGTAGGAAGACCTCATAGGCCGCCAGACTGCGATTAGGGGAGAAGTACACGCCATACAATGTGACCCCTCCCCATTCGGCCGCCACATACCCGGTGCCCTTGTCTTTGACCAACAAGGGCGGGGAATGCGGCACCGTCGACCCGACGACCGCCACGGAGCCGTCCCGACTGCCCACCCAATTTGGGCGCTCGAGCAGCGCGAGGCGGGCGCGCGCGAGGCCTCGCTGCTCTCCGCGCGCGAGTGCTACCGGAAGGGCCGCAACGAGCTGGGTGAGTGTCTGTGTGTGTGTGTGTGTGTGTGTGTGTGTGTGTGTGTGTGTGCGCGCGTGTGCGTGTGCGTGTGCGTGTGCGTGTGCGTGTGCGTGTGCGTGTGCGTATGCGTGCGAACGTGCAAGCGTGCGTGCCTGCGTGCGTGCTTGCGTGCGTGCCTGTGTGCATGTGTGAGTGTATGCGTGTGTGTGTATTTGTGTGTGTGTACATGTGTGTGCGTGTGCCTATGTGTGTGCGTGTGCGTGTGCGTGTGTGTGTATGTGTGCGTGCGAGTGTGTGTGTGCGTGTGCGAAAGCTTTCGTAAGGTCGGACGTAAAGCGACGCCGATTTGACGCCAATAAAGCCAAATATCTGAAATTTCAAAATTTTCAGTAAAAAAGGGAATATTTCCATAGGGGCGCGGACATGCATACCGCTTGCACACGCTAGAAGCGTATCTAGCTTAGAACGCTGAAAAATCGTGCAAAATCCTGTGACCAGTGGTATCGGTGATGGACCGTAACTATTCCGCAGGAGGCTGTAGCCTCATTCTGTGAGACCATTCTGGTCCAAAAAAAAACGGCATATCATCGCGGAACCTATTCTCATTAAGAAATTAAAATTATTCCAGCCGAGACAACCTACTTACTGCAGGGCTTGCATACTGTACAGGATTAGTCATGCCTGGCATCATCTCTCTATTGTTGGACCTAACCTATCCCTGACAGCCTTAGTTCAATCTATTCTCAGCGGTAATTGGTCTTTAAAGCTATGTTCATTTTTTGTACACTCGTTATATAACAAAAAGAAGTTGTACAAATGGTAATAGAAGACAAACCTTCGGCGAATTCAATGCGCTCACTTGGGTAGAGGTAGAATTCGATGTGAAAGCGTGAATTACTTAACCAGAAACATCGTCTTATTTAAGGTCATTTATTAATCGTAAATGAATCAACATATCATCTAAACAGGAAAGAACTTTACACTACCAGTGTTATAAAACGAAAAATAACAATCTTAGTGGTACAGCCCACATTCGACGAAAAGAAATAAAAAACTAAAAAGAGCTTTTGACAGCAAGTCAACATGTAGTTCAAATCAATGACAATATAAAATAGAACACAGATGAACTGTAAAATAAAATCACATTGAATATTATATTATAGGTATTCTATCGTTTTTGTCGCCAACATCCATACCTGCCACACCGGTTATACACCGGTTCTAGAACCGAAGTTAAGTTTTAGTCCGAAGTCAAATACTTTAGCATCTACTATTAGAGCTGCGTCGATCGATCATTCGTGGCGACCCGAGTCGATCGCGACCCATAGGCATAGTGATCGAGTCACAAAGACTCGATCACTTCGATCACTCGATCATTCGAGACTCAATATTGTATTATATCTCTTAGGTACTTCACGAATATATATAGGGTTAGGTAGGTATCTAGAATCTACAGTAGACATACCTGATACGTAGTTATAGTTAGATGTAGGACAAATAACTTTTTTTTTTTTAAGGAAGAAAGTTCCGATATAGTTATAAAACTTAAAAACTAATTTATATCCAATAACCACAAAAATAATTTATACACACACGTTATTACTTTATAATTGTACTTGAAGGCATTAAATGATATTACTTAAACCGCCTCCAAATTTAAAGAAAAATAACACAAAAATATTATACATAAATTACGCGTGAGCAACACGTCTTCGCGACCCACGACCCACGACCTACCGCGAACCAGTGCGGCGCGCGGCGGCGGTGGGCGACCCGTCGATCACAAAATGATCGAGTCGTTTCTACGGTCATGATCGAGTCACTCGCTCGCGGGTTGTGATCGAATCAAAGTGATTCGATCGATCGCGATTGACACAGGTCTATCTACTATTGACTTAGTTACTAATATAAAAAATGCTATTGATAAAAAACAGGTGGCCGTAGGTATATTCATTGACATCAAAAAAGCATTTGACGCGGTGAGTCACCCACTCTTATGCCTAGTTCGCACTACGCCAGTATTTTAGTCGAGTGTCGAATTATTTAGTAGCTAAACGTGTCTGAACACCAAAAATTTAGTTGAGTAGGTTAGTAAGTTGTTAAGTCGAGTCGATCCATTTCATTCTATTTTTATCGGGCGAGTAGCACCTCCCACCACGCGTCCGCGCTCTCTGGATCACCGACTAAACAAGTACGAACGTGTCGAAGTAGTCGAGTTTATTATTTCATTAGTTGCCGCAAAAATGTCGTTTCGCTGGAGCGAAGAAACAACTTAAATTTGTTTCCAAATATGTAGAACATGAATGTTTTGTGGAATATTAAGTCCCCGCATTATAAAAACAAACAAATGAATTACATCATACTTCATACACCAGGATTTGGTGAAAATGAAATTAAATTGAAAATAAAAAACATCAGGTTAGTGCATAATTTTATAATTATATTTCAAATGCATATTTATTTACAATAAAGCATATTTATTACTATGTTACAAAAAGATCTTAATTATTATTACTTCTTTTGTTTTTGGAAGTGTCTATTCATGCGATTATCGTACGAATATTTCTTTTTTGTTATTCATACGATTATTGGAAGATAAGTTTTTAAACGTACGATCTATTTTATATTAATTAAAAAATATTAATTCATTGTTTTGCTTGTTGTTTGTATGTGATCATATAATAATTATTTCCTATATGTGGTATTGACTTCCCAGTGCAATTAATGGCACATATCAATAATTGTTAAATTGTTAATTGTTATGACATATTATTAAAGATATTTATTTATTCAAAATAATTACCTACATAATATCTTTTTTGTTTATTGAGAATTGCATTTATACTTGAAAATTGTGTATACTCAACAATTAATTATTAAAAATAAAATAACTAAGAAGTATAGAAGTTCAATTTGTATTTTACTTAATTATATAGTTCTAGAAACATATTTATTAAAAATAATTCACTACATGTCTTATTTGTTTATTGAGAATTACATTTATACTTGAAAATTGTGTATGCTTAACAAAATTAATTATAAAAAATGAAATAGCTAAGAAGTATAGAAGTTTAATTTGTATTTTATTTAATTATATAGTTCTGGAAAGATATTTATTTATTAAAAATAATTCAGTACAAGTCTTGTTTATTGAGAATTATATTTATACTTGAAAATTGTGTATGCTCAATAATTAATTATAAAAAATGAAATAAATAAGAAGTATAGAAGTTTAGGTTGTATTATATTTAATTTAGTTTTTAAATTATTCTATTATTTTACAACATTAGACATTTATGAATAATAATCATAATTTTACTTAACGAGATCCAATCTTTTTTAGATCAACCTACTCGCAGAAGTTAAAAAATTAAAGGACACAAAAAATTCAGTCGCTGGGGCTGACATCAGGTTTCCATCCATCCATCCAGGTTTCCATCTGGCCATATAAAGAATAATGAAACGTAGAGTAATGTTACAATTAAATCAGAGTTAATTTTAACAGCAATGAAGAACGCTAATGTTGCTAATCAGAGTGATAGGAACAAAACACATAACAAAAGTTATAACTAAAAATGTTGTAAACAAATTTTTTTATTTATTATTATTATTACATTATTATATATTTTACTAAATAAATTTTTCATAATAAATATGTTAAAGTTATTTAATCTTATTTATAATTTGATAAATTCCATCAATGATTAATAGATTGCTTTACAAACTTCCTTTAAACTACATCCAGTAGCAAGAAAGTATAGAACTGCTTGTAATTTTGTAATTGCAGGAATCGCATTTTTTAAAAGGTTATCTTTATGCTAAATTTTGAGAGTGTATTTTCATTAACAGAAAATTCACATAACTTTCGATGTTCTTAAACTATCGAAGTATTTTTTGGGATCTTCCAATGCTAATTCCTTGATAAGACAATTAGTAGCTCCTAGTTTATCTCGTCTATCGATCTATTTTAGTATCCATAGCTTCTTTTTATTAATTACACGACTTTACGACGTTACGATTAGCTTAATCAATTTATTCACTTTATTGCGTTGCAGCATGTTCATCTTGTACAGCACCACTCACTTATGTACTGTACTCGACCGTAATCCGAACGATTTCTGGGCAGTAGCGCGTAGTTTAGCCACTAAGTAACAAGTCACTCGTCTAAAATACTGGCGTAGTGCGAACTAGGCATTACTCAAGAAGCTTAGTTACCTTTTTTTTTTTTAAGCATATAATATTCTAAAGTCTTACTTAGATAATCGATATCAAATAGTCAAAATTGGCGACAGTAACGCCGAGTTGCACGAAACAAATTTTAAATTTTAAGTGTTTATTAAACTAATTTAATCACAAGAATCGTGATTATCTGTTGCACGAAACCTACATCTGATTAAGTTAACAAAAAAAATTAGTTTAATTAAAGACCTATCTAACGGATGATTAATTCCAACAGCCTTAAATTAATCATGAGATCAACTAATTTTAAGATTAATTGCAACTTAACTAACGGAAAGTTAGCGACGGTTTCGTGCAACTCGCCGTAAAAGTACTATGGCTAAGATAACTCACGGTGTCCCGCAAGGGTCCATATTAGGACCATTGTTATTCTTAATCTACATAAATAACATTAGTGAACTCGACCTAACTGGGGATTTAATATTATATGCAGATGACACATGCCTTTTCTACTATGAAGAGAATATAAAAGAAATTTTGGCAAAAGCTCAAAAAGATCTTGACACTCTTGAAGAGTGGTTTAAATATAACCCTCTCACAATTAATACAAGCAAAACAGCATACATGATTTTCGCCGCTAAAAACAAAAAAATTGATCAAAATTTTGCACTTAAAATAAATAATGACATTCTACGAATATCCGTACAAGAAAAATATCTCGGACTAATTTTAGACAATAAGCTAACATGGAAACCCCACATAATGAAAATACGAAAAAAACTAATTTCTTTGCTAGGTTGCTTAAGAAACCAATCCAAATGCATACCAGCAAAAATACGAATCGTTATATACAATACCTTAGTAAAACCACATCTAGAGTATCTTACTGAGATATGGGGATGTGCAGCTAAGAGTAATGTACAACCTTTACAAAGAACACAAAATAAACTAATAAAAGTACTAAATAAAATAGACTTCTTGACACCTACAAAAGATGTTTACAAAATAACAAAGCTCCTTAATATAAAACAGATATATACCTACAATACATGCATGCTAGTCAGTAAAATACTCAAAAGAACACTACAAACACAGTTACGTTTTGATCTCAAACAGCCCAGTAATTATAGTAAGCGCAGTAAAAATACCAATTTAATACAGTTACCCAAAACCAGGACAAATTATGGTAAATTAAACATAAAATATGATGGAGCTAGAATGTATAATAACTTACCTGAATCTATAACTAACGTAAAGTCCGTGGCAAAATTCAAAACACTGCTAAAAAATTACATCTATACAAATAATAAATCTGTTAAAAACTCCGTTTCATTAATACACTGTATATCATCAAGAATAAATTTTAATAGCGCGTTTTTTTTTTTTGTATCAGCGCCATCTCTTATCGTGTTTTTCTGTATTCACGTATCACATAAAAAGTACAAAACCAATGTAAATAACTTTAATACATAAAAATTAGAAATAACTCACAGTATAATTTAGTTTTTGTTTCATTGTAATTAAATTTAAAAATAAATATTTAAGAAAATAGAAATAGGTACCTACGCCGCCAACGCCATCTGGTCTAAGGAATCTTAAAAACTCACAAAACTTATTTTTGAGTTATTATTTTGTTAAACTTAAAAGTTTACTAAATATGTCGGATAGGAATAGAAATTGTTTTAATATTTTAGATAAACATCATTTTCAATTAATATACTATTAAGTTAAATATCTATTATAAAATATTTTCCAGTATCGACGCAGGTATAGGTGATTAAAAATATAAATGTATAATTTTTAAAATTTTAGTTAAATACCCGTGCGAAGCCGGGGCGGGCCGCTAGTTCTTAATAAAATTGAATAAACATAATATTAACATACCTATATTATAACAGGCACTTAAGGAAAAAAAAATCAAATTCATTAATAATATTTCAAGCACGCATACATAAAAATTCACACACAAATACACTCTAACATACGCGCGCATGCACCAACACACGAGCACACGCACCGAACATTACTATACCTTTTTTTTTTTAAATATATTATTATAAAATTGTTATTATAGAAGTGTTATAAGTACTTGTTTATGGACAAAAGTCTTGTACAGTACAGAAGATTGTAAATTATGGATCTCTCTTAAGTTTTATTTAATACCATTATATGACTAATTTACACTTTAATATATTATTTCGATTTCAGACTATTTATTCCTTTATTATATTGTCCTACGCTCTAAAGGATACTGGATCATATTAATTTTAATTTAATATTTTAAAAATTTATCCCAAACAATTTTTTTTTTGTCTTTTAGGAGTATCCATATGTGAAGAAGCGAGAAAATTGTGCAAACAACAGTCGAGTCTCCAAGAAACGTACGGCGAGAGCTTCGTCGGTCTGTCCTTACATGACACCGTGAAGAAACTTTTGAAACAAGGTGAAATAAAACTGGCTGACAAACTCAGATCAGAGTACAAGATGCCTGATAGAAGGTATAAAAACTTTTAATAATGGCAAATGTACTTTTTGGAGTTTACTCCTTAAGAATCGATTTTCATATATAAGGCGCCCGGTATGAGAAAAATATGAGAGGTAAAATCTACTGATGAATGACCTCGTTACTTTTTCGGTGGGCGCGCACCTATGGTGCGGTGCGAAAGTAATGTTGCTCTAATTAATATTGAAAAATAATATTTAAAAAATAAATGATAATTGTCAGATAATAATAATTACATAATTTATCAACATTCGTAATAAAATATTTGTGCACATCTGAAATTGACTATTGTGAAAAGTTTAATGTAAAATATTTCGCCGATTAGTTATAATAAATGTATATAAAATGAATAAATATATATTTATATATGTATATTATTTTCATTAATTTGTTAATTTACCCTTTCATATGGTATTAATCTTATTTTCAGTTGGATAAACTCTTTTTGCGTATGTTTAGACAATCGTACTTAAGGAGTAAACTCCAGTCGTGCGTCGGAGCTGACACACACAATTTTTTTTATTTTATTGAGAGCTGGATTCGAGTCATTCGCTCTAAACTGTATGGCAAATGTACTATGTACGAGAATTGCCATAATAAAAAATAAAATAAAAAAACTTGTTATTCTAAATAATTATTTTTTACCCAATAAATAATATTGTTATTTTTTAAGGTACTGGTGGCTTCGAATCCTCACTTTAGCAGAAAGAGACGAGTGGGCGCAGTTAGAAATATTTTCTAAATCAAAGAAATCTCCCGTCGGCTACGAGCCCTTTGTCGACGCTTGTCTCAAATATGGCAAGAATGACGAAGCTCTAAAATACTTACCAAAATGTAGAGACGACATTAAAGTCAAATACTACGTTAAAGCTGAGTAAGTGTAATATGATAATTTTATATTTTGATTCTTTGATATTTTATACTCACCATCAAAGAATACACGATTTGTAGAGTACCAAATTAAATAATTATACTTAATCGGTGGGTAAAACGGTTTATTTTGCATATAAAATCTTAGGTTAATTTTGCATATAAAATCTTAAAAGTTAAAAAAATTATAGGTTTATTTTGATCTAGCAATTATTATTATTTCTTACACAAACTCATCTGATCACATTAAAAGCTTTAAAATTTGAGCGAAATTTGTTTTACTAACATTGACAATCTGCAATAAAATCAGACGAAGCTGCGAGCATGAATTCATTCGGGCGTTAGTAAAAGTTTTAAACAAGACGATCTGCGCGTGATACACGTGTCTGTGCGCCAACAAAAACTTTTTTTAATGTGTGTGTTTGTGTGTGTACTTATATACGCACGTAAGAAGTTATACTTAACGATGCGCCGAGTTAATGGCTAGTGCGCGCCATCTGTAATTTTCACTTACAAGTTTGTAGCGTAACGTAATTGTTAGCAACTAGCGACAGATGGCGGTTATAGAAAAAATTTTAATATCTTACAATTTTGTCTTAAATTTTTATTTTATCAATAAATTAATTAAGTATATTTTAAGTAAATATAAATCTGCCATTTATAAATACTAAAATATTGACTAGCTAACTTCAGAGTGTAGTATAACTTCAAAAAAGCCCATTGTCACGTGGTTTTCCCAGGCGGTCACCCATCCAAGTACTGACCGCGCTCGACGTTACTTAACTTCGGTGATCGGACGAGAACCGACATATGGACGTTGGCAATTCATACGTTCAATAGCTAACTTCAGGGTGTCGGTTTTTTGTGAATTTACTCTCATTTTTCCCTAACGCGCCAAAAGTATAACTTCAATAAATATGTCAAACTTCCGTTTTAATAACGTACATAAGATTTCTTAAATGCTCTATATTATGCCTTTAATTAACTAGACAGTACTATTTTCTAAAGCAATCAATTATTACTATATTTCAGATTTTATGAAGAAGCAGCTCAAGTGGCTTTCGAACAGAAGGACGAGAGTGCATTATTTTTCGTTCAAAATAAGTGTCCAGTACGCGAGTCCACCAAACATGCTAAAATTAATGCACTGTTAGAGAAATTGTCCACCAAAAAATGATTTAATGTTAATTAACTAATTTTCATATTATGAATACAAAATAACTACATCTACATTACTCAAATATATAGTGTTACAGAATATATTATACCCATTTTAATTTTTAAAGTTAGAATATTATTTTAAATTATATTTATAGATAGTTTTAGATGGAAAATCCAAAAGTCGTGCACTTTAATTTCATAATCTAATTTTTTCACAATAAAATTGTTAAAAACAATTAAACCACATCGAATTAGACCGTGAAATTAAATAAGGTTCTATTACTAACTATATTGAAGCTTAAGGAAAAAAAACGCGATTAGTGAAGTATTTCGGTCGTTATCGTGACCACATACAGGATCCGCACATACTTCTAGACACACGGACGTCCAATATAAAACTTATTTAAACAGTTTTATAATTAGTTTAAATAACAAAAATGGCTTTAAAAGTATCATGAGTGTTAAATATAGTGTTTTATTCTTAATGTGTGTGCTTATAACATTATTTTATAAAAATCACTCGTTTTGTTTAAAGTGAGAATAGAACCCCCATTTAACGCTTCGCTTACGAGGCGTGCAATGAAGTTGAAGAAAATATCTTACTAATCCATAGAAGTAGACTGAATTTAATCAAGTTACTGTAACGTCTGTTCAGATTATATAAAACGGTTTAACTTTTATTAATAATTTATCTTGTATGATAATGTAACTAGAATGTAATATATGTCTAAAGTATAAGTAATTATTATTTGTGATACTACCTTAAAATATAATTATGTTAGTTATCATAATATATTGGTAAATAAAACTTATATATGGCGTGATTGCAGTTTGGCTTTATTGAATTAGTCTTACAATCATGACATCGATATTCATAAAATTAGTTTGTATTATTTCACGATCATACGCAGTTAAACACCGATGAATGGAATCTTATACTATACGATATAAAATTGGTACAAAAATTATAACCATCCATTTGATAACATTGAAAACGGTTTTTTACAAACATCGATTTACATATTATATAGCATTACAATTATTTAGATGCATTTATTTTACAAAACCGAATGGAAAAATGCTAATTAAAGTATCGAATGTGAAAAAAGCATTTTTCATATTCATCAGATTACAGTTGCTAAAGGGACGATACACACAATGACTGAATGTCGATAGTGGACCGCTTCTGAAGGCATATTTCGTCATGGTAAAGTGTAGAATATGTTCAGTTTCAATTTCAGTCAAATTTAAATATATTTTTTGAGCCTCCTGGATAGTGATAGTTTTCACATTCAATACTTTACAGTTGATACAACGATATGATCTGAAGGACGAGATGCGTCTGTACATAGGTAGTATGCAATAGTCGTTTAAATTAGTTTAAAATATACGGCTGATATTATCATAAAACAATTATAAATAGGACAAGATAACATATTATTGTTATATTACATTAAAAATTTAGTTCAATGACAAATATTATACGAGTTTGAAATACAATATAATCAGAATATCATAGGTATATTACTCACAACCACTTATGGATTCATTTATAAGAACATTTAGCTTGGAAGAATATCATATTTTCAGTATCATAAGGATAAAACATTGAAACCATTCGAATACTAATCAATTAAATAACGATCTTTTTTTTTCCTTACAAAGTCCATCCTACATAAGACTCGAAAATTGGTCATTTTTATATCTTTAAGTGATAATACTTGTCAATATTTAAAAGTTGCCGTTTTAATTTCATCACGACTAATTTACAACGACAATTATTCATTAAAGCTTTAGAGCATTGCATCATCGGATACATAATAAGCATAATTACTTATTGGGATAGGTATCACTGTAATTTATTTTTAAATTATAATTTTTACGTTACACGTATTCATTTAAAAGAAGTTTCTAAGTAGATTAGTGCCACTTTTAATTAAACTTCTTTCTGTTCCGTCTACTATTTATTCTTTACTACGTAGAACTAATCTTCAAACAACACACGTTTCAATCACATTTGGAAAAAATTAAAAAAAAAAATGAGCACACCATGTCTTTCTAAGGTTAACGAATAAACAAATAATAACAAGAAAGAAAAACAATCGTGTAATTTTAACTCGAAATCGTAAAACTTTTTTCCTTTTTTTACGATTAAGAAACATTAATTAGTTTTAATTAAACAAAATCCATTTTAAAATTACACGATAGTGTTAATAAATATTTATTTAACAATCAGTCTTAATGAAATAATGTACATATATTAATAAATAAAATAAATTATGAACTCAACAAGCTAGTACTACATATATATTATGTACACATCAATTTCAGATATATAGGACATTTGACTAATTTACAATTTTTTTTAAACTAACAACCCGTCCTAATTCGCACGGATTTACATTATAAGTAAACCAAACCGAATTTTGCAGATATGTATATATTCTAAAGTATTAATTTAAATAAATTATTTACAGTAAATTAATATTAATTGAATGCCCAAAATGGCTAATTTATTTTTCTATATAAATGGGGGAAAAGCTTGATTATTAACTGGATGTTTTTAATAAATATTTTATGGATAAAAAATATATATATATATTAAAAAAATCGTGACCAAATATTTTTTGTTCTTTAGTTAAGAAAGCTGAAAAACCCGACGACAGACTCAACTGGCGAGTTGCATCGTTAATATAGTAATGACTATATAATGATAATTAATAGATAAATAATATTAAAACCAAGTTTATCTTTAAAAAAAATTGTATTTAATGTTGTATGTATAGATGAAACTGAAGAAGCATTAATTCTCTTCTGAACGTGAGCGGGTTTTAGGGTAAGGATTGTTATCTGATAAAATACTTTTACTTTAAGCCTCACCGCACAAATTTTATTGTTTCTATAAAAAAAAAATATTTTAATGGACACTCAGAAATTTCGTTCTGGCAATCTTACATAGTGTCATCAAAGATTATTATCAGCAAATTCTCATTTCCGCTCAGTTTAGGTAAATCTGGCGTTAGAATAAAGTTAAAGGACAAGTTAAACGGATGACTATTCAAAGAGCATGCGGAGTATATACGCGATATAACGAAAAGGCAATGTACCTAAAAATTCGCGTTAATGATTTAAAAAAATTTCTAACAAAAAATTCTTACAATATACTGAGATGCTTAACATAAAAACAATATAAAATTTTGTAATGCTATAGTCAAATATCCTATAAGCATTTATATATTAATTTCTAAGTGTGTTCATACTTAAATAAACGCATCATTAATGTTCAAAACATTCATTTGCAGTTAATATCTTCGAGAATAAAAATTACACAGGATAAATTTCTAATTTCGAGGACGGACAAACATACAATAAAACTCACATAGTGTTATATCACAAGCCCTTAACAAGAACTACACAAACTGAATCGAAATAAACATTTGTGATAATAGTAAAAACAGTAAAAAACAATTTTACAGTTTATGAATAATTTTATTATCATTAAAATATTTTTAATAAATGTTTAAAGCTTCTCATCAGTTTTTTTTTTTTTTTTTTGGTTCTTTTAAACTAATTTTCCCGGTCATTTAACGGTTATAATTTAATATTGATATATAACCTCTAAGACCAACGAAGAACTTGATAACTTAGTTTTGTTAAAAAGAATGTTTATCAATTTAATCATCCCATATTAACCTTAAAATTTTACAATTTTAACCCGACTATAAATAAACATGGAAAAAGTATTACATTTATTAAAGGACCAGTAAAAACTCCCAGAACAATAAATATTAAAAATGAGAAATTTTTTTTCAACATTCACTTCGGCAAGCTCCATTCTTCATTTCAAATATCACACATTGTACCCGTTAAGCACCGTTTTCTTTATCTACCTTTTATTTAAAACAACGAAAGTTACTCGTTCGTAACATTTCCCGATTCCCTTGTTACATAGCACCTCTACAATTTTTTTAAATAACAAATGCCTTTTCCGACAATATTAGTGTTTTGCATAATATGATTTTTAATAATGTCTTTTCTTCACTCGAAACATTTTCGATCGACAATGGTATGAGATCGGCACTTAGTAAAAAAACATGCAAACGACATTAAAAAAAAATTAAAAAAACAACTAATCAACAGAACCCATCCATAAAAAAACACGAAACAACTTTAACCTAATTAAGATTCGTTTAGTATTTTTGAATATGTAATACATGACGCCATTAGAATATTTTGTATAATAATGGTAATGAAGACTAAAATAACACGAAATACATGTAGGTATTTGGTAAGCACACAATGCATTTGCTTAGCTGTGAAATATATTACATACATATTCAATGTTATTTACACTTTCAATAATTTTTAAAACAATTTAAAAAACAAATGTAATTATGTATATTTATAGTTCAGTACTCCGGAGGTACACGACTTTAAGTCACAGTTTTTTTTTTTTTTTTTTTTTTTATAGAATAGCAAAATAAAAATTTTTATTCGCTATTTTGTCAGTGACATAGCAGTTTGTGTAAAAATTATATCTCCGTAACTGTTGATGACATTATGCTTTGTACCACTGTCAAAATCGCGAAAAGTTATAATAGGATTATTAAAAAAAAAACGAAAAAATTGGACTTAGTGTCATGTACCTCCGGGGTACTGAGTTAGAAATACATAATAATCGCTTTATATATATGTTACGTCATATATCATAGTGTAACCGAAACGTTAAGATAAAAGTTAAGATTACTTCGTAATAGGGTATTCTACTATGTTTGAAAAAGTACTTCAAAATGTTAATTTTCGTAATAAAAAGCCACAAAAAAAATTATTTCGGCAAAATAAACACGCTTTCTTGCCATAAAATTAAATTAAATTTTAAACCTTTTTAATTCCCGCGAAAACGCGGTCGCCGATTTTGGTGACGTAATATGCGTAAAGTTGTGTTCCGCTATACACTGAGAGCACTCTGAGGTGTGACGTCAATTCAGTATACTGCGAAGCCGTTACTTTTTAGTTTGCTATACTGCGCTATACTGGTTACTGATAAAAAGGAACGCAGTCCAGTATACTATCATCCTAATTTTTCGACATTATTTTCAAATAAAATATTTATCATGTATACGTTTTCTGTTCAAAAATATATTCAAAAATTATTTTTTGAATATTATTGACATTTTTGAATAACAAATCATTTATGCTGTTATATTTTTTAATCAGGTGATCAAAGTACTGAGAGCACCTTACTTCGAAAGCGCCAGTGCTCACAGTACAAAAATTATGCTATTTATGACGTCATATATTTCTATATGATATTGCAGCAGTGTACTGGCACTCAATAAAGAAACGAATTTTTCACTATTGAGAGCACTGAGGAGGGCTCGCAGTTTATATCGGAAACATTGTCTTTACGACGTCACATCATGGCGGCTCGTGTTTTAGATCACTTGACATACAGATTAAAAATTACTACTTTTAATTTCAATATATTAAAACAATAATGTGCTTTTATGACTCAAAATCAGAATATTTAAGTATATTTCTACATAAATTTTAATTTTTATCAAATCTCATAATTTATTTTTCACTACCGAAAGTACCCTATTCATTAATATTTATTTACACAGTATTAATATTAAAATGGAGAAATTAATAAGAAACATATTATATCCTGTGACAGGACAAATAACCAGGATTTATCATTATAACCATATATATGGTATACGCTTACAAGCATTTTTTTTTTTGTTTTTTTCTTCTAAAATATATTATCACATTTACGAGTATGATTTATTATCCTAGATGGATATCTTAACAGCAAATGCTATTTTTTTTTTGTTTTTAAATTTTTAATTAATACTTAAATACAAAAATCTAACATATGACACGAATTTCTTAAGCGTGAAATACACATTAAGTACAGAGTGTAAAAACATAAGATGGCACGAGAAGTCGCGATAATGATAGTTTTTGTTTTAAAAAAGGAAGGAGATTAATCTCAAAGGACTTTACCATTTAAATATTTATTACCCTGTCGTAATAGATATTAAAATCCTTTGATACCGGAAAACGCAAACTGAAGGGGATATTGAACAAAAATTAACTATACTCTATACTTCTACAAAATCCTTTGGATTTACGCTAACTTAGCGATTTAAGTCACTTTGGTAAAATAATTACATACAAATTTCAATCACAGCAAACTAATCTGTTAGCAAACGTATCAATAAAATAAACTTTAAAAAAATCTTCTACCATAAGTAAATGAGGATACGAAATGAAGGTGCTTTAAAAAAAAAAACAAGAATGTGCAGGATTTGCAAATACGCACAAGTCTACTCACATAACTTTCTTATATAGAAATTAAAAGCACGAGCACACGCTTTTTTGCTTCGACCACATACTTATTAATAGTTCTAATTAATTTTTTTTTAAATGTTTACTTGCATTTTTTACAAAACGATATAATCAGATTAATCTAACTTTTCGTTTCATCTAAAAGTAACTTGTCTAGACTTGTTGAAAAAAAAGTATACAATCAAAAAAATTAAAACAAAAGAACTTCTCCAGTTACATCAAAACATTCAACAAAAAAAGAAAAAAAGTAGGAGTTTTTTTTTTCGTTATATAGGAACTGCGTGATTAATCTAACACTTATTAGAGCATATAATACTGGAAGCAGCTTCCCGTAGACCGAAAATGTAGACGAGGTTGTAGAGAGAAAGACAGACATATCGGACTACATGCTATATCTCTCTAGTCGCATGCGATCGGTCACAGCACAGCTGACTCCCCACCGCTTCACCGAATTGAGATGTTTTATGCCATGAAGGGAAAAAATCAACAGGCAATCGCGTGTGACTAGAGAGAGATAGTCCGATATGTCTGTCTCTCTCAACAACCTTGTCTACACTTTCGGTCATCGCGAAGCTGCCTCCAGTAGTATATGCTTGCTCTAAGATCTAACGTATTGACGTAAAAGGGGATTAGCCTCTGCGATCGCTGGGCATCGACAAACTGGAGACGTCATACATCGCTTCCTGTGTCACAGTCACTTTTGGAGATCGATCGTATTTGATTTTATCGAGATTGGTAACGGGAGATGAATTAGGCGTCAATAGGACTGAATGTCGTAAACCTTGACTCTGATTCGCGGCGATTATATTCAGATGAGTGAGGTTATGTTTGGGAATAGTGAAGGTGGGAAGATCTTTGGTCTTTATGGTGTCGTAGATACGGACCAGTTTTGTCGCGTCTATGTTGTCTAGGGTAGGAGTGGGAGGGGGGCGGGAAGCGGGGGAAGCTGTTACTACGAGGTTTGGCATTTTGGGCGCGTTGGCGCGGGCCTCGCTGGGGGCGGAAACTATGTGCTGCGATATCGAGTGACTTTTAAGCCCTTGCGCTGTTTTGTAGCTTTTGCCGCACTGGCACTTGTAAGCCTTTTTTACCCTGGAAATTAAATATTTAAATTGATAAACAAGTATGCTTAATAAAAAAAAATAAAAAAACCCGACTGCGTAAAATACTCTTATTATAAAGTAAAAAGAATAAAACAATTTACTACTACTTTCATTTGATACCCATATTGCTACAGTAAGAATAAAAAATTCAACTCCCCTCCCTCATTCCGCCATTTTGAAAATTTATATAGCCTATGTCACTAGTACAATTAAGACAAATCCAACGACACCCCATATGTCAAAAACCGTCAAGCCGTTTGGGCTGTAGGGCGTGCCAAAGAAATGGACATACATACATACATACATACATACATACACTCGAAAAACATAACCCTCCTTCTGTCGCAGTCGGGTAAAAAGTGTGTGTGTAGTTATGTACGCACGTAAAAAGTTATACTTCTTTGGATAACAAGATAAAAATCTGTCTACAAATTTTATCAATTTCTTTCCTAATCTTGAAATGTTATAAAGTATTAAAAAAAATCAACACTAATAATAGAAAAAAAAATGGTATTTAATCAGTGAAAGTTTTATTATAACGCATTATCTAGTTTAATAAAGTTTATTTAAATATCATTAAAAAAAAACTAAAATGTTGACTAGCTAACTTCATGGTGTCGGTTTTTCGTGACGATGTGCGCGGGCCTCGTAAAAATTTACTCTTATCATTTTTCCTTAACGCGCCAAAAGAAGTATAACTTCAATAAAACATATATATTACAACTAGTTAATGTCTGCAACACGAACATTTACAATATTTTTTTTACATTGAATAATACGAGTACCTGTTCGAAAGATAAGTTGAACGATGTATATGCAATACTTAAACTACAAACAAAAAAACAACTAGCAACTGCCACAAATTATTATCTAATGTATCTAAAAATATGATTGTATGACAATATTTATCTAGTAACTTATTAGTATACTAGGAAAAAAAATTAACCTCACTTGTTACATTGTATTGAAGACAAACTACCATATTAGTGTCATCATATTATGAAGAACTGGCCTTACAATGTCTCTATATTAATTAAAACTATTTATTTTATTATACTTAATTCTATAACCACAAACTCGTATTCAAAATATCAAAATATTATATGTTACAAAAGAAAATTTAAAAATACCCATTTCTTCCAGAAATATTCTTGGGCTGTGAGACGCTTTTTAGGTCCAGGAATTAATTTTTGTCTAAATGGAGCTGCAGTAGGCACAACTGGATACTTTCTATGTACAACATTTTACTATATTTCTATTTATCAATGGGTAAAATATAATATTCGATGCTCAATTCACATTAGCAACAATTCCTTAAATGTCAACGAGACGATCAGAACCGACCAACCACCAACAGAAATCACTATGTCCGAGTCACTACTTTCTGTCCCGCATATGAAATTGCCAAACATGCGGGAGAGGATGTAGTACTTTTGTCCCATGTTGCTTAACTATACTTTTTTTTTTCTACCTAGGCCGAAAGTTCGATTTTTATCCCTATGAAGCGGGGTAAAAAGTGTCATTTTTGTTGCGCTTCACAGGGACAAAAATCAAACTTTTGGCGGAGATAGGAAAAAAAATATATTCGTGTATACGTTGGTCGGTGTCATTATACGGTTGGGTAACCATTTCAATCACCTTGGTTGTTTGTAAGTTCGTCACAACCAATGACAATAGACACCTGGTAATGATCGTTACCCATGTTAGGGAAATTATCCGCCAACCCGCAGTGGAGCAGCGCAGTGGATTAAGCTCCAACCCTCTTCAGTACAATACAATTTATAAGTTCGTTTTCAATATTTTGATGGCGGCCTATTAAAAGACATTCTTAGTTTGGTATAAATGCCAAGTTTATATACGAACAAGCAGGTCTGATGATGAAAAAGATCATTAGGGTCGTTGTTGGTTGTGTTTGTTTGTTTTATCATGCCAAAATCTTCAATTTTTTTCTTGAAAACAAATTGTTTACTAATTTTAATTTTGTCTACAACCTATCTACAAAAATTAGAAAAAAGGTCAATTTGATCCAACCGTACGATGGTGTATCGTACGGTTGTTGTTGACCCAATCGTCTATTACCAAGCCTTGTGTGTGTAATCAATGACAATATACTTACTTGCCGTCCTTCTTATGTCCATTTTTGGAGTGGTACTTAATGCCGTTAACATTTTTGTATCGCTTCTTACAACCTGGTACTGGACAAGCGAAGGGCTTCTCTTGGGCAGCAGGGCCTAAGGCTCCTGATGCTGCATTGGCATTCATTCTGAAATAAAGAAAGAACAACTTATATATAAAATATTAGAAATACAACAAAAAGAAATTGTTCCGATTATTAAGCTTAAGCCAAAAATTAAGCTAGTCAATATTTTATTTTACATAATACTAGCGACCCGCACCGGCTCCGCACGGGTGCAATGCTGATACATAATCGGTATCTGATACAAATCGTAGTCGTTGCATTTTAAAACTAATATCCTCGAAAATATTCATTTAAATTACATACTGTAAAAGGCCATATTGATCTATATTAAATGCACAATCTATTTAAAGTATTTAATTGGATAAGGATTAATGCTGTATTGCTTAAAATCGCTTCGTAAATAAGCCAATTATTTCTCGTGAAAAGTAAAGGATCAAAAATTGTTATTGTGGGTTATCCCTAAGAGATAGACATATACCATCGCGGATTTTTTTGTAGAACTTTTTAAGGTGTACAATAATGTAGTACATTATTTTGATCAATCTTGTAGGGTTCAGCAAGCGTTTGCAACGTAAACGCAAAAAAAATGTGTTTATTTACGACATCATATTAGAAACCTCCGAAATTATCAGTGTTTCTCTACTGCATGTTATATACATATAAACCTTCCTCTTCATCACTCTATCTATTAAAAAAAAACCGAACAAAATTCTTTGCGTAGTTTTAAAGATCTAAGCATACATAGGGACAGACAGCGGGAAGCGACTTTGTTTTATACTATGTAGTGATAAGTGTCCATGGAGATTCTACTCTCGAAGTTGTTGACGAGTACATCTACCTAGGACAAAATGTCCATCTTGGTAGGTCCAACTTCGAGAGAGAGGTCAATCGTCGAATCCAACTGGGATTGGCAGCGTTCAGGAAGTTAAAAAACGTGCCTGAAGTCGAAAGTCTTCGACCCATGTGTGTTACCAGTGATTAATAAATGACATACGGATCTGGTCATGGTCTCTGACTACTGCAATGGAGAGGGCTATGCTTGGTATTTCTCTGCGAGATCGAATAAGAAATGATGAGATCCGCAGACGAACGAAGGTTGCCGACATAGCCCAACAGATTATCAAGCTGAAGTAGCATTGGGCAGAGCCGATGGTGCAGAAAGTTTCTCGAGTGGAGACCACGAATCGGCAAGCGCAGCGTCGGACGCTCGTCTGCGAGATTGACAGACGACTTGAGGAATTTAGCTGGAAGCCGTTGGATGGAGGCTGCTTTTAACCGGTCGCTCTGGAGGTCGATGGGGGACGCCTACATTCAGCAGTGGACATCCAATGACTGATATGATGATGAATAATTAATATTTATAAAACTATTTAACAATTTAGTAAACAAAAATAAGACGAAAAAGAAAACTTAAAAATGTCGGATTGTGATTTATTTGATAAAGTAAAACCTATGTGTGGGCGACGCCGCGGGGACAACTAGTGGTAGCCTATCATTAACTTAGGGTGAGATAAGCTTGCGCCATGCCCTGGTGGCCGTGATAGGCGGAGACCTCTCGCTGTCGAGCGTGGTCCGCTGCATGCTCGGCAGCGAGAGGTGTTGGTCGGCCGTGGCTTCCTTCTGCGAGGTCATGGCATTGAAGGAGGCCGCGGAGCGGGAGCGTGAAGCAGACGCTAACGCTAACCCGCTCCGCAGGAGACGACCGGGGGGAAGGAGACGCCGTTACGCGCTCCTTCACCCTCCGCAATAGAGTGGGAGGGGCACCTATAATCCTCCCACTCGCCACCAGGGAAATAGAGCGCTCACGGTGCCCGCGAGCGCTCTATAGGCGAAGGCGGTCCGCATAGGTGGGCCAACCGTCGGGGCGTCACGGTTGCATGCGAAAGCGATCCCGTGGCGCCCCACTATGACGATGAGGGCACCGCTGGGTTTTAGTGCGGTATTCTGGCACGTTCTGCCGTGTCAGCGAGTCCCACATACCCGTCGCCTTCGGGCGGCGGGATGCGTAAATGCATTTCCCAGCGTAAAAAAAAAAAAAAAAAAAAAAAAAAGGGTGAGATAAGCTTTTTTAGTAACCGGTGAAACAGGCCCTTAGTGGTGTAACAAGCTATTTCAGATGATCAGGTCCCATTATAAAAAAGGAAGATTTAACCTCTACCAATTATCTAAATTGAACGTGAAGCCTGGTAGTAGTAGAAAATCGTTAAATTAATTTTTTACCGTAATATAACTTTATAACTTACTAGCTGACCCGGCAAACGTTGTTTTGCCATATAAATAATCTTTAAGTAATAAAAAAATAGGGGTTGGTGATAAAAAAGTAAAAATTTATGGTTGTATGTATTTTTTAATGCCACATTATAAAAAAATAAAAACAAAAAATTTCGTCCAAAAATTAAAAAAAATTTTTAAGGGTGAACAACCCTTATTACTTAGGTGTATGAAAAATAGATGTTGGCCGATTCTCAGACCTACTCAATATGCTCACAAAATTTCATGAGAATCGGTCGAGCCGATTCGGAGGAGTTCAAGTTCGAACCCCGTGACATGAGAATTTTATATATAAGATTACATTGCATACGAAGTATTTATCTGAACTTATCTGAATCAGCCTGTAATCGTCCCACAGCTGGGCAAAGAGTTTCAAAAGAGTAACTGCGGAGTTTCTTGCCGATTCTTCTTTGCAGAATCTACATTCCGAATCGGTGATAGCTTTACTTTTACAAAAAATAATAATCACTAAAATATTAATTTTGTAAAATGACGATTCGAAGGTGCTCGTTGGGCCTATTTGAATAAAGTTGTTTTTGATTTTGATTTTGAAAGACCCCTCGTCCATATAGGAGAAAAATTGAAGCTTAATCCACCACGCTGCTTTAGGATCTACCATGAGTAACAATCGGTATGAGGTGTCCATAATAATAACCGAGGCTGACGGCTTTACGTGCTCTCCGAGGCGCAGTCGTGAGACCCACAAGAGACCAACACGCAAATCGGAAACAAATATTTGCCCCGTGCGGGAATTTAACCCGCGGCCGTCGGCGTTTAGGCTATTCACACCACTCACCTGACCGCTGCCCGTACGCATTCATATAATTATCATTCATAGTATAAAACGAAAACGCTACCAGCGCATTTATCGTGTTCTCCGCTTGTTCCGTTTTCTCTTTTAATGAAGTTTTGGCACACTACAGGAAACTCTCTCGGAGGGCTCTTGCGTTAGATTACACATGACTTGCCATTAGGTAAATATAAAAATAATGTAATAGTAGTTTTTTTAAAGAAAGGTTCCAGGTAGATTTATCTATATTTGACAATCATTATACCCATTTTATCTTTTAATTATTTAATTAAAACATTATTTGGCTAGCTTGCGGCAAACGCCGCAACCTACCAGGGCCGGATTTAGGGGAGCGCAAGCGAGGCAACTGCCCCGGGCCACAAAAGAGGGCCCCTACATCCGCAAAAAAGAGGTTTCCACAATAGAGCTAAAGCAATCGAGTTGGAGCGGTCCGTAGTCGGGACGACTTTTGTTTTAGGAGTAGGAAGAGGTGATGACCTTTTTTTTCTCAAGAAAAAAAAATACCATTTCATATCAAGGGGCCTCCACTCCTCCATTGTCCCGGGCCCCCACAACTCTAAATCCGGCCCTGCAACCTACATATAATAAAGTTAACAGTCGTGCGTAGCTAGGCTGATCTTAGTTTCCAACTTATTATAAAAATAATAAAATAAAAATCCATCCTCGAAATAAGTTTACTGGGGCCACTTGAATCGGGGCCCCATTCGACCGCATTGGTTGCATCGGCATAGCCACAATTTTTTTTGTTAACAAATCTTATTTCTGAATAACTTACTTGACCCCATACCGCAGTATAAACTCCGAGCTGTACTCCTCCACTGTCGTCCAAGAGTCGTTGCTGTCTTCTGAAGGGCTCATGAGGTCGTCCTCATCTACTTCACTGCCTGTAATACATAAAATATTATTTAAGTTTTTATAAATAAATAACTTGATAATTAAAGAAATCAGAACTCTAGCATTTTCTTTCAAATTTCAATTAGCTATTAAGTGAAACAAACTACAAAAAGACAACTAGCTGTAACAGTTTTTTTAATATCTTTTTAGACCTATTTACGTAGTCTGCTATAAAGTTTCAATATTAAATGCAAATAAAATTTATTTTTTGTTATGTAATTACTATATAAATTCTATTTCAAATTGTAATTATATTCATAAATAACTAATTATCATTTTAAAAACCTCAACGTACATTAATGTTAAGATCTAATAGCAATAACCTGTAGGTGTACTGCTTCTGACTGAGGGAGTTTTTGGAGCAGAGAGCAAGCGCCTACGGACGTCGGCCGCCGCTGGCATATTTTGAATTTCCCGCCTTGAGGCCTCCGTGAAAAATTTCAACACATAACTTAGCGGTATACATGCAGGCTGTGAAGCTTCCTTTTGCTCAACGACTGCTGGATCGTAATCTAAAACATTTAATATTTTATAAACAACACCGCGCGTTAAATACTGTATTTATTTTTATTTTTCAAAGTTGCCACTTCTGATTCGGATCAGCTGTTCAATGTTTACAATATTATAAAATTATAAATAAGGTTGAAAAAAAACTATACGTTGTTATTATAGACTTAAAACAGAGTAGAACTATTTGTAGCATTCGATTTATTAAAACAACTGTTCCCGCATTTAATTTGTATTAGCTACGTAAAGTTAATCAATGTTGGCAACTTTGATATATTGATAAGACGTATTATGGGAGGGTCAACGTAATTTTTGCAAGCACTAAATGATGAATTATGGATGAATAGAATGAAAAATATTTGATACTCACCGATATGGACATCTTCGATGTGCTCAATTAAATCCGAAAGTCGTGGAAATGTTATGCCACATCCGTTAAATTTACATATGTTCAGCATAAAGACGGCCATGTCGAATGTAGAATAATGGACTAGTCAAACGAAGAACTATATTCTACAAAAAGTATATACTAAAGAACAAATTTTATTCAGAAAATTATTATAAATGAAAACTATTTTTACACCTTTTTAAAAATAAAAAAAATATTTTATATATCAAATAAAATAGCTTTACTATCCCTTACATAATATTTCAAGTGGTTAGTATTATATGCCTATGTCATTCGCGCATTTCGATCAATAGTTGGCTGCGCCGAGAGGAAGTTGCGCATACTGCGCAAATCAGCCAATACGAGTTTAGGATTTATACTCTGTGTCTCTTGACCACTCAGAAATTGAACATTCCAAAGGCCGGTCTCCTCCTTCTCGGTGTTCTTTGGTAAGTGTCACAGGAATTGTGAACAATTTAATCGTGAAAAAGTGTTAAAATCTTCTAGTATTGTCGAATAAAAAGTGCTCATATCATTAAAGAAAAGCGCACAGTGTGTGTCGGTGCAAATATTTTACAGTGATTCTGTAAGTTATCATTGAAGATAGTCATTGAATTTGAAACTGTAGCTCGCCGAATCAGCCATTTTCTGCCGCCTTCCGTGTATTATTATATATGATAATATATCAGTTCTAACCATTACTATCTGTGTTTAGTGTTAACATTATTGTCACCTACGTAAATCCGCATATATTCGTTAAATTTTATCCGACTCCGTTACGTAGCCCTAGTAAATTACGTAACCCTCTGCGATCAAACTGACAAGTCTCCCTTAAAGTCAATTTACTATAAATCGCTTGAAGTAAAGTAGCTTATCGTTTACTAGTGTAATATTTATTTCAGTTCTCGATCGCCGCACCCAAATTAACACAAAAATGCTGTTTGCTGCTAGATTGATCGCCCCTGCAGCCAGGTCTGCTGTAAGTAATTATTATTCTTGTTATAATTCAAATTAAAACAATAATACATTAATTATGATAATATTTTCATTAAAAGTTATGAAATACAGCCGAATTTTGGTGACTTCAATATACCTACATTTATGTAACAATTTTTTCGATTAACTCCAAATATTACTTTAAAATATCAATAGATTTAAAGATAAGCAAGTTAATTTTATTAATAAAACGTTAATTTTCAATATCAAGTTTAGGTCTTATATAACAACAAATAGATAACCGAGACAACAAAATGTAACTTTTTTCAATTAATACACAAACTATATGTCGAAAGTTAAATAAAAATAATAATATCAATTATTTTTAACTATTCCCATTTTTTTTTACATTTTTATTTAACTTTCAGTATATGATATTATATTTTTGATATTTTAATTGGTCTATGTGTTGCAGATCTTCAGCAACACAGCCATTGTGAGGCCATTGGCGGCAGTGTCCACCCAGACACAGATTGTCCCAGCGGCCCCAGCTCAGCTGTCTGCAGTCCGCTCCTTCCAGACCACCTCCGTCACAAAGGACATTGACTCAGCTGCTAAATTCATCGGTGCTGGTGCTGCGACAGTTGGAGTCGCCGGATCTGGTAAGTTTTATATGAAATCTATTGCAATGTCCCTTTGCTTTATTCACCATTATTATTTGCAAAAGCTTAATTACATGTGACCCTTATTGTGTCTTGTCAAGGAAATTATCATTTCTAAATGCACTTGCCAATATTAAATTTATTTAAGATTTATTCTAAAGAAAATATAATAAAAATGGTAATAAGCTTTAAATAAAAAAATGTTTTACATAACCTCCCAAGATTGCATAACAAGTAAGATGGAGTACTTATTGATTTTAAGCACTCATTAATTGCTTAAGAATGAACCAAATAATATTTGAATTAACAAGTGTCAATATAACTCTAATAACATACTTTTAAATTTTTACATTAAAATGTAGACATGTTTTAACAAGGGTAGCATAGTTTGATTTTAATTTGGGTAGATTGGCTTATACCTTATCTCACCCAACAGGTATCGGAATTGGTGTGGTGTTTGGATGTCTAATCATTGGCTATGCACGCAATCCTTCTTTGAAGCAGCAAATTTTTTCATATGCTATCCTGGGTTTTGCGCTATCTGAAGCTATGGGTCTTTTTTGTTTGATGATCGCCTTTCTAATGCTATTTGCTTTTTAATTAATTTTTGTTAAGACTTTTTGTACAGTGTATATTATAATTGTGGAATTTGGGCATCTTAATTAGAATGCATGTTTTACGTACATTTTAACTAATATTTGCATGCTGTGTTGGACTAATGAGGTGAGTACATATTATGTGACATGCTTTTTGTTCGAAGTTCTTTTTATGTATATTTAAAATAATATTATTCTTTAAAATTATGTATCATAATGTTGCTCTAATACTAAACCAATGACATCTGTGTATAAAAAATTAATGAAATTCTAGTCAAAAATATTTGTTATCTTATTTCTTAAAAAGATTTCTAATTCCCTTTATTTATGTTATGTTATTCTGTTCACAAAACTTTTTTTTTTCAGTTTTTAATTAGACTTTTTATTAATTTCCAGGTGCGGGTATTGGAACAGTGTTTGGCTCCCTTATCATTGGTTATGCCAGGAATCCCTCTCTCAAGCAGCAACTTTTCTCATACGCCATCTTGGGTTTTGCCCTGTCTGAGGCCATGGGTCTCTTCTGTCTTATGATGGCCTTCTTGCTGCTATTCGCTTTCTAAGCTAATTACTTTTAAGAACACTACTACTGCCATCCTAGATGAGGTTTCAGTGTATACTATCTGGAGTGGACGGCCGTGGAATCAAATGTGTGAAACCTCACCCTCATAGTGGTGCGAGGACTTATGTGTTAAGTGTTACACTTTCAGTGCATCATCAGGAAATGCAATTTATTTAATTATGTAGTATAAAAAAAAATCTGCAAATAAAATATTGTACGTAAACACTTAATTATTCCTATTCCTGATACAATGTAGATTGTTATCTGAATCATGTTATACATATATTCTCAGTATAATTATGTCATAAGCCGGTGATAATAATTTTTAAGCCAGTTAATTACACATTGCGTGTGAATATTGTCATCGACTTTACACTTGTTATGCTGTTTGGTAATGTCGGCATCCGTATTGTACATTTTTAGGGCGATTAAATGATACAAACTAATTTGAATGAGAATTTTTTCACAATACACCTAATTTACTAAAAAAAACAGAAATAATAACTTTAATACTATAAATTAGTAAATTTTTATGATTTAGTCATGATCTAGGAAAGTTTTTTTTTTTTAACATAGTATACATGATCTAATTTATTTTTTATTTACAATTAAAAGGTTTCTAATTCTATCATAATGTTCTATATTTTTAGCTGACAGCATTAGTACCACAATATCATGTCTAACTTACTTGTACTAAAGATTACATTTAATTTTATTAAAGCTGACCCATTTTTAAGTTTGTTTACAGATTTTCATAATTTATTGACCACAAAGTAATGCAGTAGCCATAATGCCATCACGGGTGAATTAGTGACTGAAGTTATTTTCCTATTTAATTCAATTTTTTTTAATGGATACTTTAGTTTCAATTTAGACTTGCAAAGAAATATTGGATACTTATATTACTGATAAAAGGTTAGGCAGGTAGGAATAATAATTTTATAATGATAAATTACTACCTTTTTACTGAGATACCAGAACAATTACCCACTATAAGAAATCGCGGTTTCGATTCCCGCTCGTAGTATTTATATTTATAAAAATATGATTCCTTCTGCCGGCCTAGCATGCTCGCACGACAAAATTTTGTCTACCCCTTTTCTCGTATTATCTCTGTCTAAAGTAGCTAACATGCGTGCACGTTATACTCTTCTCGTTACGGCAATAGAAGAGATAACAGGATCAAAGTATTAAGGCGAGTAAAATATCTTAGTATTTTTGCCTTAGAATAGGCAAAAATACTAAAATATTTTACTCGTTTAAGCAACAAATTTGTTGACTAGGTTAATGATGTGAACTTTGGCAATTTTTTTGGTGTGAACAAGCGGCACAGTACTACACCTGTGCACGTACCGCCGGCATAACTGGAGAAGTGTCAACGCTTCATTTATTTGAATTGAAATTTATGCAAATTTGGTCAAAAATTAAGTACCTCTTTTGATACATTTTGATTATTTTTTCATATTTTTAATAATTTGGTGTAAAAAATCACAATGAAATCAGATGAATCTGACATTGAACTGACCAAAGACGATATTATTCGTAATTATGGTGATGAAGCCAAATTAATAACGGACAATTTATTGCCTTAGAAATCTAATGAGCGCTTTCGCGTAAAAACTGTAAAATATGCGATAAGTGCTATTCTGTGTCACATACGAATTATTTGTGTCTATTTAGAGAATCGTTCTTGAGGAGTAAACTCTAGTCGTGCCTCGGAGCTGACACAGTTTTTTTTATTTTTATTATCTTCCACCAAATCCAAACTTTTGTATTTATAATATGTTGCAGTAGACTCTGAGACAAATGTATTTTGGTTGGTGTATCTCCAGTAGCTCATATAAAAAACCACCCTCAAATAATATTGTTTTTTACACTTCTGAAAATTAATCAAAAAATACTAAATATAGAACTAATTGATATTTTTTTTTCGCGTTGGATTCATTTAAATATCTGTCATAGTTTCTGAGATAAAAAATACAACCGTTAGGGGCTGTTACCCCCATATCTCCCTTATGAGTGAAAGCAGAGATCTAAAATCATGAGTACAAGAATTTTGGGTGAAGAAGTAATATATTTAAAAGGTTAAACTATGTCTAAAGACGCCGGTGACATTTCCCTATAGTAAGTCGGCTAGACCCTTTTTGACCAGATCATTAAATCGTGAACGTTTCACGATTTTGTCATCAACTATTGGCCATATCATGAAACGCTAAATTTGACCATAAATCATTAAATCGTGAACTTTTCACGATTTACGGAGAGTTGCACGAAACCTTCGCTAATTTTCCGTTAGTTAAGATAAAATTAATTTTAAGATTAGTTGATATCATGATTAAATTTAAAGCTGTTCGAAATAATTTTCTCTCCATTTAAATGATGATTGTTTCCGCATTAAAAAATATAGTTAACCTTAACACAGATTAGTAAAGTTTAAAATTGTTCAACTTAATGAACACAATGAACGATATTTTTTATTTGCGTTTTTGCTAACTTAAATTGGCACCACTGAATAATAATATAATAGATAAATGAGTTTTATGTCATAGACGTAAGAAGCTAATTTTCAATTAATACGCAAAGTTGCCTCAGCTAATGTGTCTGAAAAACACATTATCGAACAACGTGAATTCGGAATTAATCATCCGTTAGACAGGTCTTTAATTAAACTTTAAAAAATTTAACTTAATCAAATTGTAGGTTTCGTGCAACAGATAATCACGATTCTTGTGATTAAATTACTTCAATATACACTTAAATTTTAAAATTTGTTTCGTGCAACTCGGCGTTAGTCATCCACGATTGGCCATATCATAAAATGGGTGTCCGTGAAATATATATAAAAATCCAGAATATATTAGGTTTTTGTTTCTTAAATTTAAAAAAAAAAATACAAAATAGCTTAGGTTTTCTCTTCTTGACTATAATATATTCTTCTTCCGCAGTTTCCGTAATATCATAATTGGATATCCAGTAAAGGTCCATAGACTTATTTTCGCATATGGTCATCCTATTATCCTTTATTTGTTTTATAAGCGATATAATCAAATAATCTTGACCAATTCACGTAGCAGCATGCTTTAGTTGACCATACCAACAAACGATTTCTTGTCATTGATCTGACCAAGGCACATCATGATGTGGCCAATGGACAGTGAAACATTTCATGAAATGCAACCATGTGTGAAATATGGGAACTAATTAACAGGAAAATTTTTGAATTATTATTCAGCTTATTGTATTCTTTTTGTTAGTTCTGGCCTCTATTGAGTTAATACTAGTTTTGACGGTCCACAAACACAGACAAAAGAAGAATATATGTTTGTGGAATATGAAAACTAATAATCTGGACACCTTATACCTATTTTCACAATTCTTGTGTTCTTGTCTTTCCCTTTTGTCGTAGTTTATAAGTAGTTACTAGTTCTCACGGTCCACAAACACAGGCAACACAAGAAAATGTCTATGTTTGTGGAATATGGAAACTAATAAGTTGGACACCTTATACTAATTTTCACAATTCTCGTCTTCTTGTTTTTCCCTTTTGTCGTAGTTTATAAGTAGCTACTAGTTCTCACGGTCCACAAACACAGGCAACACAAGAAAATGTCTATGTTTGTGGAATATGGAAACTAATAAGCTGGACAACTTACACTTAGTTTCACAATTCTCGTGTTCTTGTTTTTCCCTTTTGTCGTAGTTTATAAGTAGCTACTAGTTCTCACGGTCCACAAACACAGGCAACACAAGAAAATGTCTATGTTTGTGGAATATGGAAACTAATAAGCTGGACACCTTATACTTATTTTCACAATTGTCGTGTTCTTGTTTTTCCCTTTTGTCGTAGTTTATAAGTAGCTACTAGTTCTCACGGTCCACAAACACAGGCAACACAAGAAAATGTCTATGTTTGTGGAATATGGAAACTAATAAGCTGGACAACTTACACTTATTTTCACAATTCTCGAGTTCTTGTTTTTCCCTTTTGTCGTAGTTTATAAGTAGCTACTAGTTCTCACGGTCCACAGACACAGGCAACACAAGAAAATGTCTATGTTTGTGGAATATGGAAACTAATAAGCTGGACACCTTATACTTATTTTCACAATTCTCGTCTTCTTGTTTTTCCCTTTTGTCGTAGTTTATAAGTAGCTACTAGTTCTCACGGTCCACAAACACAGGCAACACAAGAAAATGTCCATGTTTGTGGAATATGGAAACTAATAAGCTGGACACCTTATACTTATTTTCACAATTCTCGTGTTCTTGTTTTTCCCTTTTGTCGTAGTTTATAAGTAGCTACTAGTTCTCACGGTCCACAAACACAGGCAACACAAGAAAATGTCTATGTTTGTGGAATATGGGAACTAATAAGCTGGACACCTTATACTTATTTTCACAATTCTCGTGTTCTTGTTTTTCCCTTTTGTCCTAGTTTATTAGCATTTACTAGTTCTCACGGTCCACAAACACAGGCAACACAACAAAATGTCTATGTAGAATATGGAAACTAATAAGTTGGAAATCTTATACTTATTTTCACAATTCTCGTCTTCTTGTTTTTCCCTTTTGTCGTAGTTTATAAGTAGCTACTAGTTCTCACGGTCCACAAACACAGGCAACACAAGAAAATGTCTATGTTTGTGGAATATGGAAACTAATAAGCTGGACAACTTACACTTATTTTCACAATTCTCGAGTTCTTGTTTTTCCCTTTTGTCGTAGTTTATAAGTAGCTACTAGTTCTCACGGTCCACAGACACAGGCAACACAAGAAAATGTCTATGTTTGTGGAATATGGAAACTAATAAGCTGGACACCTTATACTTATTTTCACAATTGTCGTGTTCTTGTTTTTCCCTTTTGTCGTAGTTTATAAGTAGCTACTAGTTCTCACGGTCCACAAACACAGGCAACACAAGAAAATGTCTGTTTGTGGAATATGGAAACTAATAAGCTGGACAACTTACACTTATTTTCACAATTGTCGTGTTCTTGTTTTTCCATTTTGTCGTAGTTTATTAGCATCTACTAGTTCTCATGGTCCACAAACACAGGCAACACAAGAAAATGTCTATGTTTGTGGAATATGGAAACTAATAAGCTGTACACCTTATACTTATTTTCACAATTGTCGTGTTCTTGTTTTTCCCTTTTGTCGTAGTTTATTAGCATCTACTAGTTCTCATGGTACAAACACAGGCAACACAAGTAACTGTCTATGTTTGTGGAATATGGAAACTAATAAACTCAGCAGTTCCGTTGAGGATGATGGGTATTGTTTACATTTGGTATCTTGTCTCGTTGAACGCACTATAGTTCTCACGGTCCACAAATACAGGCAACACAAGAAAATGTCTATGTTTGTGAAATATGGAAGCTAATAAACGTTACTCTTCTCTAACTCCTCTTATTATATTCTTTTTTGGCCCCCCATAATTAATATTATTAATTTTTCTTATAGGTCCACAAACCTAATTTATGGATATATATTCTTATATAACGAAAATACAAACAAACGCTGTAATATATATACAATAAAAGATGTCTAAAGTCGATCTTATCGCTAAAAGAGCGGTTTCTTCCAGACAAACTGTGCATAGGACACGATATAGTAGCACGTACCTATACTTTTTATATTGAAAATATCTAGGTATTTTCTGGTAGTTAAAATTAAACAATAAAAGTAACTATGTTTGTGGAATTTGAAAACAAACTAGGTTAAAAATAATTTTTCTTAAAACGATTTTGTCCAATCTAATTTTTCAGCACTACCTGTAAAATATTAGTATTGATTTTATAGTATAGAAAACATTCGAGTGGAAAAAACTGCACTCTAATTGAGCATAACGGAATCCTTAAAAAAATTATCAATTCATTAGAATGGACACAGATTAGGGATTAATAAATACTAAATACCTACCTACATTTTTATTTTAAGATTTTCTCGCTTTTTTTTTTTAATATAATATATATTAATAATAATACCTGGTACGTTTCACTATCTACAATAGAGGCAACATTTAAAAATATCTGTTTGTGGAATATAGGAGATTACAGTTAATTTGTCTCTTCAAATCCACCAAAAAATAAGCACTTAATTAGAATGTTTCAGTAGCTTTACTTCTAACTGTGTGTATAGGAACTTAGCAATATGCTTGATTAGTCCACAAACAGCTAACACGAATATGTATAAATATATAAAGAAACATAGATAACAGAAAAATATATTAATATAAACAGTCAAACTTAGTTTGTTTTAATTGACTTATAGTTAAAAGGGCAATAGTATCAAATGTAGATAACATAAAAATTGACACATCTATGAAAATTATTAACTTATCAAATAAATGGCAACTAGTACCTATTTACTTTTCAAACTCGTCTAGTGCGACTAAATGATTAGCATCGACACTACAACGCGGCGTTAAAATACAAAATACAACAGGCGTTTTTCTAACTTAAGAATAAATCATGATTTGTAAGCGTTTCCAAATCAATTTTTCGGAATACAAAACCTAAATATATATTCCACATAAATAGAGACTATTTTAAATAATTATTATCAACTTTTACACCTAGGAACTTGGTGGATTCAAGTAATGAAAGTTAATTTATCGGTCTATTTTTAATGTAGTCTATGAAAAAAAAGTAATCAAACATGATTCACATTACCTTTTTTAAGCCTATTTTTTTTAAAGCAAACTAAACAATAGAAGCTATATCAATTTAAGAGACTAGGTATTTACTATATTTGCAATATAATTTAAAAATTTGTTTTAAGTAATCTGATCGAACGTTTTAGGCAAAAATAAAACAGATGATAAACACAAAAATACCTTAGTTAAGTTAGTTGAAAGAAAAAAAAATGTGGCAGTTACATTATATATCGTGACAAAGATCATATCATATACGAACATGTACCTACCATTTTTTAATTAAGAAATATAAAAATTAATTAATTCATTAGAAATTCTCTATTAGAAAATATTAAAACCAAGCTCTGTTTTAAAATTTTAGTGGTAACTGAATTAAGAAGATACCATATCCTATGTTGTTAATCGTTTTTGTACTTTCTTAAACAAAATTTTATCGCTTTACGACTGTAGATGTCTACGTAAATATGCTGTGAAGTTCGCACGTAATCTGAACACTATCAAATACATCTTGTATAATAAAACCTTCGGAAAATTATGGAAATTCCACGTTATTAATAAATGTGTATGTGGTTATTTATGAAGGAGAACCTCCTCAAGTTAGGTATAATAACAAAAAGATTATCATTACATTAAAAATATTTTATTTCTATCTTACGGTTGGTAAGCAAATATTTGACCAGACACGTTAAAAATCCAGATATTACTTATGTCCGTCTTTGTCGCTTCGAAAATACTGAATAAATTTAAATGAAACTAAGCATAATTTGAGTTTATACTACGAGCTTACATATACTTTTTATCCCGAAATTCAGCATGGGTTCTCATGGGAAGGAATAAAAGCGAAAATATAAAATTGCTAACGAAATCGTAGGTAGTTTGTTTGAATATAAATGTATATTTCCGCTACGATGAGTCCTTCACAATACCTGATGCCCAGGCAGTAACAATTATAAATACACATTTCTTTATTCTTCATAACATTCCTTCAACATTTCCAGAGACTCGCTCGAGCGCTTAGACTCATGTCTGTTGCTCCGTTAATCGAAAATACTTCTGACCAATGGTGACACCATGACCACAACATGACATGACGAATATCAGGAGGCCCACTGACTTGTGATCACCCGGATGACACATACCAGATCGTTTACTAACGAACATCATCATCACTAGAGACAGTGTTGGCCTTTAGAGACTTCATTAGCCGCGCTATATTGATATTGAGAGTGCTTCTTGTAAGTCTGATTACTACCGGGATTAACCCCGTTGATCAAGAAAATATCCCTGAAATCTCTTTATTTTTCCCCGAATTATTTATCTCTCTCTAACGCTACGAAATGTCACAATAAGTGTATTGCCAGTGAAAAAATACTTTATAAAACTAACCGATTATAAAAACTAGGTGCGCAATATTATCTGCCATATACTGTACATTATTTTATAGTAATGCTATTTTAGTAACAGATTAAACAAACCAATTTATCGATGGACCGTACTGTATCTTTAAAAAAATTCTCATTATTTAGTAGTGATTCCATATTATAATTTGCCCTGATAAGTTTAGACTTAGATTTTTTACACTTCCTCTCATATGTCGTCGCGTGTGGCATTTTTACTAACAATTATTTAATATTTAAAAGAAAATAACTATTTTTTTTACCCTGATAGTTTAATCGTTGCTTCAAACTTAGTTTTATCGAAAATTAGGTCATAAGTTTAGACTTAAAAATTGTCGGTTATTTTTTTGTCTTATTTAATTTACTGCAGCTCTTGTTTATCTGAACTCTTGAAAAATCTTTTACAGACTGTGATACTGATAATAAAGGATATCAAAAATAAAAACGTTGTATCAACAAATTTATTGGAAATAATTTTACTGAAAAGCATCTAAGTGAATACCCGCGTTTGGATGAGAAGCTGTCACTAAAGTTTGCAAAATTTTCATAGGTAGTAACAACGGAGGTATTCTCTTAAATCCATTTTACAAAAACTTCTAAATTCACTTAAATTAATGAACAGTTTCAGGCATTCTCAATGCTTTATTTTGAAATTATACAAAATTTTGATTAATAAAAAAATAACCAAAGTGGATACAGTCCGACAACTTACAGAATGCATTCAATTTGGGATTAAAAACGCAAAATCAAATAGCCTAGCTTTTTTTCGAGAAATGTACAAAACTCATTCACACACCATGCACTCGACCACCTTGTATAAACATGTAAATATATTTAAATCTTTTCGTAATAGAAATTGTCTGCATGATTTTATTTGGTGTTTTTTCAGTTATCTCTTACGTCTACTTGTACATAATTTTCTTTATTACAATCTCTACTATAAATCAAAACTGATAATAAATCGAGTTTAGAATAAAATAAACTGATATCACTAGGGAGTCTTCGAAATAAAGTATTTTACACATAATTTACATACAGAATGGTTTTTAACATTAATAGTTCTAACAATAACAAAATTTAAGGCAATTAATGATTCGTCTATCCTCTCTCGAAACATCCATCAAAACAATACAAAAGGATGTCGCTTCACCTGTTTATTTTAAATAATTAACGCCGAGTTGCACGAAACAAATTTTAAATTTAAGTGTTTATTAAACTAATTTAATCACAAGAATCGTAATTATCTGTTGCACGAAACCTACATCTGATTAAGTTAACAAAAAAAATTAGTTTAATTAAAGACCTATCTAACGGATGATTAATTCCAACAGCTTTAAATTAATCATGAGATCAACTAATTTTAAGATTAATTAGAACTTAACTGACGGAAAGTTAGCGACGGTTTCGTGCAACTCGCCGTAAACCTGCTAGATATACTACTTTTTAGACAAACTGTTGACTAATCGACACCTTGTGTATTGATTCTCGAAGTCTCAAAGGCAGAATTTGAGATACAAAACTCTCTGTGATGTGCTATGGAGAACTATCACCTGCGCCTCAACATACAGACAGCTTTAAAGAGAATAACCCATTGGTAAATATATGGATAAGATTACTTATTGTGATTTTACTTGAAATTATTATGTATAAAAAACGCCTTTAATTTAAAAAAAAAACTCGCTGATAAAAAAAAATCGATGACATAGTGCCTTAAAAATACATAAAAAATATATTCTTCAATATTTAAAGTGAACTGAATAAGCATGAAATTATCCCACTGCTGCTTTATTCACCACGCTGCTCCACTGCGAGTTGGCGGATAATATTCCTACCACGATCGTTATCTCTATGATAACAACCGGGACCAACAGCTTTACGTGCTTTCCTAGGCATGCTGGGAAAACCCACAAGGACATACACCCCAGACCGGAAACATATATTTGCACAAATACAAATATCTGCCACAAGGGAGAATCAAACCCGCGACCGCCGGCATTGCGACTACTCGCGCCACTACACTAGAACGATGTTTCAATATTTACCTGTCTAGTAACAACAAAGTAGTATTGTCTAGTAACAGTTTATTTACCAATGTATAACTCCCTTTATTTAAGGTATTATTTAACAATATATGAATATGTCGAGGCGGAAGCTATAAAAAATATAAACATACAATAATTTTTCTTATAACTACAGCAAAACAACTTAAGGCATTTCTCTACTCGTCATCAACTAACTGCAATCAAAACTGCACTCTTCCGGCAATCGAGTTCATAGAAACTACCCTAATCGTTAATTTAAATCCCCTTTTAATACTTAAACACATTACATTCAAGAAAGTATAAATATATAAAATAAAACAACATACACACATAAATTGCAGCCAAAATTCATTTATAAAACATATTTGTCATAACACTATAAAATCATGCAATGTTAAACTCATAGCATATTATAATAACCAATGAAATATAATAAGTACAGGGAAGGAATTGTAAAGAAAATTTATAATTGTCGACACAAAAAGAACAAAATATACGTGCCTGATAATGCTTGTTCCAATATTTTGTTGTATAGAAGAAGTTTAATGAAATAAATAGAGAAATAGATAATGTTATATTTGGGTTAGATAGTAGAACATTATTCTTGAGGCCAATACTTATTATGTTTCGATGATCATCGTCGTTGTGTAACTACTAATGTCAAGGGGAATTTGAGTTTTTGTTTTTAATTATATGTACATTTTTTTAATATAATTTTAATGCTGATTTTTGAGATCAGCTTGCATATAATATTATATTATCTTGGTCCAAAATAAGTTTCTATGAATTCGAATCGGATTCACTTACACAATACATTTTTGGCTCAATCTACTCCGAAGGAAACTGACCACCAAAAGTCGCCTTTTTATATAAATATTACCCTTTATATATCTAATTGATATTTTTGTGTAAATAATAACTATATTAACTAAATCGCTTCCGTTTCGAACTGAGCGCCCTTTGTTATAGTTATAGGTCCGTAAGTCTCGTGTTGTTCTAGTTTTAGCATCTGATGCTTCTTGAGAACTAGTAAACTGTAGAACTTTTGCGCCACCTACAAGAATATAACAAAAAAAAATCACATATAAAAGACAAATGTATATTGCTATAGAAGCTTACAAACTAAATAATCATGCAATATACGAAAAATAAAACAACAAAATATAAAATAGGCAACACAACATTCATATGTAATGCTGTCATATATATAAAATATATTATAAATGTTTATCATATAAGTATGTTTAGCTTAGTTTTTGAACACTATATACGTCGAAACAAATCCTGAGACAGGTATATCTCGCACAAGCGTAGCGTATAAACATTGTCACCTCATCCCTAACAGTAAAGAAATATTATCAGAGGTGAGGCATGTACTTATCGTTTCTTAATTTTTTACTTTTGTAATACATTTTTTTATGTTATGATAATTATGAATATATTTACATGACCATTTTAACCGATGCCTATTCTATGTACATCGATACACAACAAATAAAGCAATTAATAATTTCCAACATGCGCAATAAGCGCATTCTTGTTGTCTTCTGTCGCAGATGAAAGATGTAAAATGTTAGTAGTATCAGTGCTAAGTGTATAACAAGTAGTTGAGATACGCGTTAGTTTGACTAAAATGGTGGAGACGAGTTGTCACAATAATATCAATTGTTTTAAGTGCGCCGTCGTCGTCCTTACATAAGATATATAAATATACATAAATACAATTATCATCATGGATTTAAGTGATGGAAGGAGTTTTTTTTTCAATATTCAAGATATCAATTAGTTTTAGTGAATGTAATATTTTCTCGTGTAAGTGAATTTGTATTCTTTTGAGAAATAAATGATCTTTAACCGTAATTATGTTGATAAAAAGTTAGTAGTAGAGGTAAGTAGTTAAAAATGCTAAATAAAACTGTTTGAAAAAAAAGAAAAGTTGCTGATCCAACTTTTTTTGTGGAAACCCCGGGGGTTTTTTATTACTTCTCCCAAATCCGGACATGGTCTAAATGACACTACAAACTATGTATATCGCGCGTAGGGGTAAATCGAACGGTGGTACTATTACGTAACTTACCCGACCCCGAGAAATCGCTGTGGTGTCGAATTTCAATACTAGCTGAGTCCGAATTAGTACTGAAATTCGACACCATAGCGATTTCTCGCGATCACGAAAGTTATGTAATCTCTAATCCTATATTATAAATGTGAAATGTAAGCTTGTTTGTTACGCTTTCACGCGAAAACTACTTAATTGATTATCATGAAACTGTGTACACATATTCTTGGAGGTATTAGAAATAACATAGGATATTTTTAGCGAAGATAAAAATTTTTTTAAGAAATCTCAAAATTTAGCTACCTCAACGCCATCTATCATTCCAGTAATTGATTAGTTTCTATTGTAATGATCTCTGATAGTTATTTAATGGCTTCGATGCGAGCGAAGCCGCAGGTAAAAGCTAGCAGCGATATAAAATGCGCCCTCGTCACTCTGGCGGTGTTACGCACCTGCTTGCGGTTGTTGTGCGGCGGCGCGAGGTCGGCGAAGGCGAGCGCCAGGCCGGCGGCCAGCTTGGGCCGCATGGCGGCGAACAGCTGCGCCGCGCGCCGGTTGAGCACGCGCTCCTCGAACTGCTCCTCCGTCTCGCCCGCCTCGCGCGTCTCGCGCGCGTTCTCCTCCGCCTGCGGGACGGCAACTCTATAACTCTATACTGTAGCGGCGGCTTGCCGGTCGATGATAATTAATTGCACTACGAGACTACCATACTACATCAATATTACCAACCTAATCGAGGTTCTAACCTGACCTGCTATATGCTAACGTAGCTACATTACTTGAAAGTAACGTAGGCTATAAAATATCGAAAACTAACAGAAAAAGTCATTTTTAAAATCGAATAGATCATTCATTTGCCTCGTCTGCTTTTATTATTTAAAAAAGTAATAGTAATACTTTAAAATATGATATTAAGTAATTTAAATTACAAATAGCAATTTAGAGAACTCATTCATTTTATATCAAAACAAGTGTATAAGCAAACTAAAAGTAACACAACCTTGCAATAAATGGTTCTAGTAAATACTATTTTCGTTTCAACAGTGCAAAATTTCCATACACGATGGTAACTCACATTTTCCACGCTGAGCGGTAAATCATAATCATGTTGTGGACTGTGGTGACCATGCTGCTCGTCGTATCCCAAATTTGTCATTTGCATACCATTCTGAAATGAGATTATAAAAATTATTTTTAAAAAATGTTCTAACTGTGTAGAAAGAAAAATTATTACAATGCAAATCAAATACTACTTTAACCAATACTTAATTCATGTCAGGTTTTTATTATCTTATCGCATTAAGTTAACCCTTAATTGGGCATGACCAAAGTAAGACCTTCAAGTTTGTATAGAGGATGTCAGGATTTTTTTAATAAAGGTGTAAAAATAAAAATATATATTTAGTATATATAAATGTATTTATTATATATATAAAAAACATGTGGAAAATATTCACCTTCAGAACGGGTTTCTCATACAATTTAACAAAACGTGGGAAATTATTTTCACTCTTCCATGGGGAGTGCTGTTTATAAATGAAAGTTTTCAAAGGATGGAGCAGTATTCAGTTCAAATTTCAGTAGAGAATTGATTACAATAATGAAGACTATTTCCCACATTGCTAAAAGTAGGATCACCATACGGTCTGAAGTATTATATTTCCCACATATTTCAATGTCGAAATTCATAGAGAAATATTGAATCAATCACTGTAAATCACAAAAACAGTATCTGTATCCATAAATTAGCTCAAAAACTACTTCAAAATTAATTCAAATATACTTAACATATTTTTCAGCGACGTAATTATTTATTTTCTAAAATTCATCCACAAAACAATCACAGTTTGTCCGAAAAAAACAAAAAATAACAAAAAAAATATTTCCGTTCCTATTTACGTATTTTATCCTAAGCATAGACAATATTATTTCCTTTTTAAAACTTGACATATTGTGGGTACCATTTACCCTATACTGTTTTAGAGCATCAAAAATGTATGTGGGGCGTATTCTCCTTCAGTCCAATTAAGGGTTAAATCTTCATTGTTCACTATTTTTTCTGTATATTTTTTTTTTTACATACATTATACTTGAAGTTTTTTTTATTTTTTATTGGTAATGTAAAACATGTGTAATAATGTAAACGCTTTTACTTTACACAAGATCATTTTTTTTTTCTTTGACATACATACACGATCGTCTGTTCCTAAGGTAGGCAACTTAATGCCTGTGTTTTAGGTAACAGCCGACTGATACAAGTATACATTTTTTTAAAAATATATATATATATATAATATAAATAATACATATATAAATAAATATAAATTACACCCAGACTCGGGGCGGGAATCGAACCCACAACCCTTTGGAGCAGAAAACAGGGTCACTGCAAACTGCGCCAACGGGTCAGTCAAAATATGCTAAACTTTATCCGTCATGCCAATGACCATAGTTCATCAGGTTAGACAATAGCGTTCATCGATTTATAAGACGTTACCACGTCAAAAAGTATATAATGAACGAGTCGCTGGTATCGTACCTGGTAGTCGGAGGAGTCGAGCGGCATGGGCAGCGGCTCCATGGGGCCCGTGTGCAGGTCGTGGTGGGCGGGCGGCTGGGGCGGCTGCGACGGCAGCGACTGCGTCAGCAGCGGCTCGCCGCCCATCTGCGGCATCATCGGCAGCGGCTCCATACCGTGCTGCAGTAACCCGTGCTGCAGCCCTGCAACGGAACATTTCGATATAGATGCGTCGGACTATTGTTTAGACATAGTCCCTGCGAGCGTGCTAAGAGGCATATTATAGAATAACTAACTTCCGCCCGCGTGGATGTCGGTTATCGCGACAAATTTTTTTTTTAAATTATGCTTCATTACTTCTTATTTCTCCAAGAATATGTGTACAAAGTTTTATGATGATCGGTTAAGTAGTTTTCGCGTAAAAGCATAACAAACTAAACATACATTTCACATTTATAATATGAGGATGGGATTAGGGAGTCATTTTACTACACTTTCAACTTCAAAATTACACAAAATTTCTGCATCATGATGTCGAGTTTTATTTTGGTTCCACCAAGAAAAAAAATTACAAGTATCAGTAGGACGACGACTCTCACGTCACCGTCACACAAATCAAAGCTAAAGAAATGAATTGGACTATCTGCACTAGTTAAATTACTATTAGTTGTGCACAACTTACTAGCGACTGCTCTATATATCTATTGTTTATGATTTACTCCATTTAGATCCATTTAGAGCCCTTATTATCCTCGCAGCAATGGTTTAGCAGAGAAAGCAGTAAACATAAGTAAAAATATTATAAAAAAAGCCCTTGAAGATGGCAGGGATTATAGAGATTATCTTATGTGTTATAATAATAGTCCTTTATCAGGTCTGTCAGTATCTCCCTCTCAAATCTTGAATAGTAGGAATGTTAGGTCCAATGTACCATCATGTATGTCCTATCTTGAGCCTAGGATTGTAACAAACATTCATAAATTATTATCTTTAAAGCAGTCAGTAACTAAGGCCTACCATGATAAGAGTGCTAAAAAGAATGAGGTTCGATATAAGCCTGGTGATAAAATTGTTTATTGTACTGAGAAGGACAAGGTCTGGAGGAAGGGTGTAGTTGTTAAAAAATGTAAGGAGCCAAGGTCATATCTCATTAGTAGAGGCTCTAATACGAGGCCATTTAGACGAAATAGCTATCATTTAAGAAAGTCATACAGTAACGTTGATAAGTTTTATAGAGATAAATATGTACCATTTGAGAATGAAATTTTGGAGGGAAATATTGATATAAAGAATGACAATAGTAATAGGCTCGGCACAGATAATCAATATTATGTCACTCGTAGTGGGCGAACTGTCAAACCAAAAAAAAATTTTTTCTTATAAATTTTATGTATGTTAGTACAAAATATTTTGATATATTATTTTGATATGTTATATGTTATATATTTTGAGGGGAAGGTGCTCTATATATCTATTGTTTATGATTTACTCCATTTAGATAGTCTCTTAATCTTATTATCTACGTTCAAACGGCGTTTTTCGGGTCTGTGGACATAGAGGGCAAAGCGCTCTCTCTGGTTCCGGCTCGCGTCTCGACATCCACGCTTATCGTGTGTCTCCTTATAAATATACAAATTAAATAGTAAATAGTACATGGCGCAGCCGTATTTGAATTTAAAAGTAAAATATTAAGTATTAAAGAAGATTAGAATTGTTCAAAAGTATCAAAATGGATAAACTAATGGTGAAATTGCCGCCTAGCTTTGACTTGCGAGCATCCAACGCCGCGTCAGAATGGCGATTATGGCGCGCATCGTTTGAAGATTATTTAATTTCAACAAAACAAGACGTTAGTAGTGACAGAATCAAATTAGCGCTACTACGAAATATGATCGGCATTGATTCGGCTCGAGTTTTGTTAACTTTGCCTTTAACTGAAGACAAAGCGAGTAATTACGAATCGGTAATGGCGGCGATTGAGAAATATGTGAGTCCACGTGTTAATGAAGTTTTCGAAAGATATAAATTTAATGAAAGGAAACAGAAACAAGGCGAGGCCTTCGATAATTTTTTCACAGATTGTAAGCAGTTATTATTAAATTGTAACTATCGGAATTGTAAGGGCGAGTCAATTGAAGATCAGCTTTTAAGAGACAAAATTGTACAGGGGATCGCCGATAAAAGTATACAGGAAAGTCTTCTTCGTATTGACGGCTTGACGTTGGAGAAAGCCTCAAATTTTTGTAGAACGTCTGAACAGAGCAAGCTTCAAGTGAAGGAGATGAATCCCACACTAGATATTGACTACAGCCGGAGCCAGAGCAGCAAGACCAACCAGGGCTGCATGAACAACCGAGGCAGCAATAACAGCAAGACCAACCAGGGCTGCATGACCAACCGAAGCAGCAATAACAACAAGACCAGGTGGAGCAACAAAAGCAGCAGATATGCCAATAACAAGGAGGAGTTCAAGTGTAGGCGTTGTCAGACTATCCATGGCCCCAGAAAGTGTCCAGCCTATGGTCAGAGATGCAACAAATGTGGTATTAAGAACCACTTTGCAGTGAGCTGCAAGGTGAACCGGGTCGAGAAGTGTGATGAAGAACTTTATTGTCATACGGCTAAAGTGGTGTCTAGTGTGAATAAAAGTGATTGGTATGAAAACATTATAATAGAGACTCTGCCTGTTAAGTGTAAGCTTGATACCGGTGCCGATGTGAGTATTATGCCGTTAGAAATATTTCAAAAGATTAATAGTAAGTTAAATGTTAAATTGTTAAAAACAAATATAAAGTTAGAATCTTTTAATGGTAATGTTGTTGAACCCTTGGGTATGGTTAACTTAATGTGTAAATTTAAAAATACTAAAAGTTTTGAAAATTTTGTAATTGTGAAGTGTAAAACTACCTTGTTAGGTCTTCCAGGCTGTATTTCATTAAACTTAATTAAAAGAGTGAATAGTATTGAGTCTAGTGTTGACATAGAAAAAGATAAATTTATATTGAAACATCAAAGTGTTTTTCAAGGGGTAGGGAAACTACCGGGTAAATATACAATTGTTACTAAGCCATTTGACCAGCAAATATGTCATCCGCCCTCTAGGATACCTAATTGTCTTCTAGACCCGTTAAAGTGTGAGCTAGATAGGTTAGAAAATAGAAATTCAATAGTTAAAGTGGACAAAATTAGTGAAAATTCTTGTATAAACAGAATAGTTATTGTTGAAAAATCAAATAAAAATGTTAGATTATGTTTGGATCCTTCAGATCTTAATAAATATATTATAAAAAAACCTAAAATATTGCCTACTTTAGATCAACTTGCTATTAAATTAAAAGGTAAAAAGTTTTTTTCAGTTTTAGATTTATCAGAGGGTTTTCATCACTTAACGTTAGACGAAGAGTCATCTTGGAAGTGTTGTTTTGCGACTCCATTTGGTGTTTATAGATATCTAGTATTACCCTATGGTCTCATGAATGCGCCTGAGCTCTTTCAAGATGTATTAGAATCATATTTTAGTAAATTTAATAATGTTGTAGTATGGGCTGATGACATACTTGTTATGGGTAATTCTGCTGAGGATCATGATAGGGCACTAATTGAAGTAATTAATAAAGCTAAAGAGATAGGTATTGTGTTTAATAAAAATAAATTTCAGTATAAACAAAAAGAAGTAAAATATGTTGGTCAAATTTTCAATGAGCATGGCATGTCTGTTGATAAATCTAGAGTAGAATCTTTAATAAAATTAAAATCACCCACTAATAGAGATCAATTAATGAGTATCATTGGTTCCTTCAATTATGTTAGGAGATATGTACCTGAAATGGCTGAATTAATGTCACCTCTTTGTAAACTTTTAAAGAAAAATGTTGAGTTTATGTGGTTACCTGTGCATGAAAGGGCCTTTGAAAAGTTGAAAGAAAAGGTGAGCTGTGCTCCAGCATTGTGTCCTTTTGATCCAAATAAGAAAATAATATTACAGTGTGATGCTTCGAGTAATGGCTTGGGTTGTTGTATGTTTCAACGGGATGATTTAGGCAATTTGAAATTAATAGCTTGTGTGTCTAGGACTATGAATGATTTTGAACTAAATTATGGACAAACAGAAAAAGAATTACTAGCAATACATTTTGGTACAAAAAAATTTCATAACTATATATATGGCTCTCATATTGATATTCAAACTGATCATAAACCCATAGTTTCAATAATGTGTAAACAAATAAGTAAAATTGGTTCTCCTCGTTTGAAAAGATTAAGGTTAAAATTATTAATATATAACTTAAATGTTTATTATGTTCCTGGTAAATTAGTTCATTTTGCTGATATGTTATCTAGAAATTGTTTAAATTATACAGAACATGATCATGAGATGTTACAAGTAGTACATACAGTGTCAAAGCATATACCTATGTCAGATGAGAGAAAAGCTATTTTCAGAAATGAAACATATAATGATCCTGTATTATCAAAATTATGTAGTTACTTTTATCATGGTTGGCCTTCTAAATTAAATAAAGATATATATAAACATTATGCTAAATTAAAAGAACAATTGTATGTTCAAGATGGATTTTTATTTTATTGTAATAGAATTGTTGTTCCACAGAAACTTAAGTCTTATGTAATTGGTCTTGTACATGACGGTCACATTGGAATTAATAAAAGTGTTTCAAAGGCAAGGCAGTTGTTTTATTGGCCCGGGTTATCTGATGATATTCAAAATTTTGTTTCAAAGTGTCGCACCTGTGAAAAGTTTAGATCTGCTAATGTACACGAACCCATGCTTCCTCATAAAATACCTAAATATAGATACTACAAGGTTGGTATGGATATTATGGAGTATGCAGGTAAATCATATTTAATAATTATAGACTATTTATCTCATTGGCTTGAAATTAGACCTTTAAATAATAAAAATTCTAAATCTGTAATTGATAGTATGCAAGAAGTATTTACTAGGTTTGGATATCCTGTAGAAATAATTGCTGACAATAATCCATTTAAGTCTTTCGATTGCTTGGAATATTATAAATGTAAAGATATAAATTTAATAACTAGTAGCCCTTATTATCCTCGCAGCAATGGTTTAGCAGAGAAAGCAGTAAACATAAGTAAAAATATTATAAAAAAAGCCCTTGAAGATGGCAGGGATTATAGAGATTATCTTATGTGTTATAATAATAGTCCTTTATCAGGTCTGTCAGTATCTCCCTCTCAAATCTTGAATAGTAGGAATGTTAGGTCCAATGTACCATCATGTATGTCCTATCTTGAGCCTAGGATTGTAACAAACATTCATAAATTATTATCTTTAAAGCAGTCAGTAACTAAGGCCTACCATGATAAGAGTGCTAAAAAGAATGAGGTTCGATATAAGCCTGGTGATAAAATTGTTTATTGTACTGAGAAGGACAAGGTCTGGAGGAAGGGTGTAGTTGTTAAAAAATGTAAGGAGCCAAGGTCATATCTCATTAGTAGAGGCTCTAATACGAGGCCATTTAGACGAAATAGCTATCATTTAAGAAAGTCATACAGTAACGTTGATAAGTTTTATAGAGATAAATATGTACCATTTGAGAATGAAATTTTGGAGGGAAATATTGATATAAAGAATGACAATAGTAATAGGCTCGGCACAGATAATCAATATTATGTCACTCGTAGTGGGCGAACTGTCAAACCAAAAAAAAATTTTTTCTTATAAATTTTATGTATGTTAGTACAAAATATTTTGATATATTATTTTGATATGTTATATGTTATATATTTTGAGGGGAAGGTGCTCTATATATCTATTGTTTATGATTTACTCCATTTAGATAGTCTCTTAATCTTATTATCTACGTTCAAACGGCGTTTTTCGGGTCTGTGGACATAGAGGGCAAAGCGCTCTCTCTGGTTCCGGCTCGCGTCTCGACATCCACGCTTATCGTGTGTCTCCTTATAAATATACAAATTAAATAGTAAATAGTACAGCGACCACATTCTCATTGCTATTCACATGTGCAATTTACTCATAAAAAACATAGGAAAAGAACTTTTCACTTAGAAAAGCATTAAATATGTTACATTTTATAATGCGTCCTTATCTCCCTCACCGGGAGCATTCACGTGTAATGTTGCATGACACGTGAATGAATGAAAATTATAGATTCGACTTTGAGCATTACATTACAATACTACCATCTACTCTCCTCGGCCATCCCTAATACTGAGCGAGTGAGCGTCGAGCGGACGGGGGATCCATTGGTGTTACAAGGTGCACAGCGTCATGCTCGGTTATCCTTCTACACTGATGAATATGTAACGTTATATTACGTCATGCGAATGCTCTCGGTGAGGGAGCACCTTAATGTTTTAAATCTTTGTGTTGTTTATCAGTCATTTCGAACCTGCTTCATATTAATATTAACTCATTATAATACTAGAACATAACATGTACAATTTTTGAAATTAAGTAGCTTCTTCACAAAAAATAGATATACATTTGATTTTTCAACAATTTGGGATATTAATTACTAACCCGAGGGAGTCATGCCACCGTGCTGCAAGCCCGCCGGCGTAAGGCCACCGTGTTGTAGACCCGCAGGAGTCATGCCTCCGTGCTGCAGACCAGCTGGTGTCATACCACCGTGATGCAAACCAGCCGGTGTTATACCGCCGTGCTGCAGACCAGCGGGTGTCATGCCACCGTGCTGTAGGCCAACCGGTGTCATGCCACCGTGCTGAAGTCCTGCAGGAGTCATGCCTCCGTGTTGCAGTCCCGCAGGTGTCATACCACCATGATCCAGCCCTCCTATTGTGAATGTTTTTTTTTATTATTATATTTAAATTTAAAAACCCGATAACATTGTGAAATTAAACCCGTATCTTGACCGAATGTCACAGCTACAGACTTGTACAATATATTTTAACTGTTAATAACAATAATAATAGCAGTATCTACAAATTTAATTTTGCTATGCAGTTTATTTAAATTAAAGAAAATACCTGGTGTCATAGCACCGTGATGCAAACCAGCTGGCGTCATACCACCGTCTAGGCCTAATCCCGGAGTCATGCCTCCTGGAGTCATACCACCTGGAGTCATACCTCCCGGTGTCATGCCACCTGGAGTCATTCCTATAAATAAAAAATTATTTTTATAATTAATTAGCAGCATTTTTTTTTTTTTTTTTGTTAACAGCACAATGTAATCGACTAGAGCTACAGAAAATCTTCAAGTATGTATTACAGCTGTGTTTCGGCAGGTGAGCAAAAAAACTATAAACAAACAATTTAATTTGGCATGTATTTAATGTTACAACTTTAAATCTACGTTTTTCTATCAAAGTATTCGAAATTGCTAACAAAAATACTGAATTGCACACTAAATTTGCGCATCAAATAAATCAAATATACATGATGATGAATATATTTGATCTTTAAAGCTCAACTATTTTACTGAATGACTAACTGTTAACTTATAGTAAATCTAATTATTATTTTAGTGCAACAATATATTTAATCTGTTTTTTTGGAATCCATCACCTATTAAATTTTAAAGAACATGAGTTATACTAAATAAAACACCAGTTAATCAGTCATGTTTATTAAATTAACCTAACCTAACCTAACCTAACCTAACCTAAAATATGCATTAATTGTTATGCAATATTTAGATAATGATGTTAGTAATTCGGTTGTAATATTGGATAATTTAGTGTGCAAATCAGTATTTTTGTTATGCGGTGAGTAATTTTGTTTTAGAATGCTTATATCTGTGGTTTTAGCAAGATTTTCGTAGCAAAGTTAGATAAAAAAAGTCGCTAACTTTGATTTATTTTAAACATTTTCTAATAATACACGTTTAGTTATACAATTATTTAAATTAATATACAGTCATTTATTTGATATGCAGGTAGATTATTAGTCCAGAAATGTTGTTTGCTTAATTTTTAAATAGAGGTGCAATTAAAAATTCCCCATTTAATTTTCTTCATACAACTCCTTCTGTTCCTTATTTTAACTACATAGTCCTGCGCCTGACTGCGATCACACATTATTGACAAGTGATCCAGCCTGAGGTGGATCGCACATACCTATTCACTCTTTTTTTTTTTAATACTGATACTGTAACTAACACGCAAAACGGAAGTATGGAGAGGATTCAATATTCTAACTTTGACTTTATTAAGTAATAATACAAAGTTTTTTGACATTGGATTCGATGGATTTGGCTTTGGATTCGATGCATTGTCGAAGTTTGAATGAAATATTAATCCCAAGAGGTACTGAAGACATACTGATGGTTATCGGAATGAATATACCCTGAAAAATCGGAGTCAAAGGGAAAAACTCTGGCGGTGAATAAACACGCTTGCGTCTTAGACGCATTAAATTAAAGTAAGAAAACAAAGGAGGGAAACTCAGTTAAATCAATGCGTTGCTCTAAAGCGTCTCCTGAGCTCAGGGGTTTTAACTCGAGCATCTGATATATATCTCTAGTAATAGGCTGAAAGATTGCCTAAAGACGGTCTTGGCAAACCCAGTCAAAAGCCTTCAAGATGTCTAATGATACGGCAATTGCTTCACCGTGTTTCTCGATGGCCTCGCTTCAGATGTACATTGCATACACTAAAAGATCTCCTGTAGACCGGTTACGACGAAATACGTACTGCCGGTACAACAGGAGGTAATTTTTCTGTGATCGCAATAGGTCTATTATTAATTGGCCGGGTCAACACGACCGGCCTTCTTAGGTACTTCCATGACTTACTTAAACAGGTTTTAAAGGGTAACGTACAAGAATTACAAATCTTACTTGAGTCGCATAGCAATGCGAGTCAGTAATAAGTAAATAAAACTCCCCACCATGTAACGCACCTGTTAACCCTAAATCCACTTGCTGGTCACCATGCTGAAGTCCTGCAGGAGTTAGTCCGCCTGAACATCAAACATATTTATTAATAAAATATAATATGTAAATAAATATAAAAACTTGTACATCTATAGTTAGACACATAAAATTGAAACTTAAAAAAAAAGCATAAAAAATAAAATATGTATAGTATGGGATACAAAATGTAATCTATGTAAAATTTGAAGTACTGATTTGTATAGCTAATTTGGAAGTGGTTCAAAAATTAATTAGTATAACTAATATATTTCTTTTACGTAAAACTTTGTTGATTATCTATAAAATTTCAATGTGTGTACCACGAAGTACTAATGTGTGGTTCAGTGGCGCTACTGACGACATTAATTTGCCAATGCCATGTATTTTTTTAATGTACATATAACTCAAATTCTCCTTTTTCAGGAATATTTAAAGTTAAATTATAGTAGTATACCTGGTGTCATGGAGCCATGTTGCAGACTACCAGGCGTGAGTCCGCCTTGAAGTAATGTGCCCGGAGTAAGAGGTCCTAGCACACCAGGAGTGAGAGGTGCCCCGAGTGAACTAAGCATTCCTAAAAAATACAACATATTTTTTGTTACATACTATAATATTAGACGACAAGGTTTTTGCCTGAGTCATAGAATGAAGTTTTATTAAGTTTTCATAGATAAACGGTATTTGGATGCCAATATTTTTTTTCAATCGGATCAGTTTTAGATCATTAAATGTATATGTTTCAAAAAAAACTTATCCGCTTTACTTGTATACATTTATATATTTACTTTATTAAACTTTAAGAAAATGTCGAACACTTTTTTTAATTTTTCAAATGTTGAAATGTGTATAGATGGTGTCTCCATGTGACAATAATCTGCAGAACAATTTTACAGTTATTCTTAAGCGAGCTTAAATTAATGATTAGTATATTTTAGCATTAAATATATTATAGACTTCGCATAACCAGATAAGAAGGCAGAAAAAACTTATAGAATAAGAAGATGTGTGAAAAGAAAGAAGAAAATTTATAAAGTAATTGTTAAAAACAATTTATTTGTCAAAATTGTCTTTCCAAAGTTTTAAAAAACTGTAAAGTTGTTAAAATATAATTAAGTTGTTTAAAATTTTATTAATTTCATTTTAATTTCCAATTTTCTATTTTAATGTTACTTGCTAAGTTTAAATGTAAATAATTATATTTATTTCAGTATATAAAAACATTTGTGTTCATTTGCAAGTATAATATGTGTGTGTGGCAGAAAATTGAATAGTAAGGGCGGATCCACACTACAATGTCACATGATCACGGTACAGATGTTGTAAAATACAATAAAATTATGAGTACATTTTCAATCGAACTCTGCTCACGATTTTGGCTTAGAAGTATCATATGTATTCGGCTGGATTTTTTTTAAATATTTAATAAATTACTCGTATTAAATAATGCATGCAAAAAGTTTGAATGTATTACCACAATTTTTTGACTATAATTATTATTAATAATTTAATAAGTAAACACCGTAACGATCGTTCTGATGTAGTGGTACGAGTAGTTGCCTCAAAGCCGCACGCCGGCGGCGGTCGAAAGTTCTATTTCCGGTCGGGACTGATATTTGTATTTGTACAAATATTTGTTTCCGGTCTGGGTGTATGTCCTTGTGGGTCTCCCCACCGTGCCTCGGAGAACACGTAAAGCCGTCGATCCCGGTTGTTATCATAGACACCTGATAACGATCGTTACTCATGGTAGGGAAATTATCCGCCAACCCGCAATGGAGCAGTGTGATGGATTAAGCTCCAACCCTTCGGAGAATGGTTGGGATGGAATGGGAAGAAATATGGAGAAGAGGCCATCGCTCAGCAGTGGGTGGTTTACAGGCTGATACAGTAAGTAAACACCTTAATCATCGATATAGTGTGTATGTTTAATGGTGGCGGTTCGCGACCGCGACAGGAGAGACAGAGACAACAAAACCGAGACGACCAATGATATAACTTGTCGTGGTCTCTTATCGGAACCACCACCATAATTGTGTGTATGTTTAAGTGTACAGGTATGATAGATGTGTGCGTGCATGTACCTGGCGTGCCGGGCGGGTCCACGTCGTCGTGGCGCGGCGACTGGTAGGCTGGTGGGTCGCGCTCGCGCTCCGACTCTATCACCGTGTTAGCACCGCGAGTGAGATTTAGTGAACGAATGAGTTTGCTTTACCTATCCCCATACCAGTGATGGCGAACCAATGGTACGCGATACAATATTTTAGGCACGTCACCGATCACGAAATTCTTAATACACTAAGAAAAAAGGGGGCATACAATTGGGGCACAATTTCATCCGATAATTATCGACAGGATAAAGACTTTTGAGTTGATTGAACACAATCTATTATTTTTATGATTTTCCCAATAATTATAAATTCAAAATTATTTGATGGCACGCCTATGATCTCAGTAAATATCTGTTTACAAAACATGGCACGTTGATGTATAAAGGTTCGCCATCCCTGGCCTATACTAATAATATTAAGCTGAAGACCTGTTTTGAATGCGCCCATATCGAGTCATATTACCATTCTAATTTCTTATTTAAATGTCTTTTTGCTTTACAACCATACATCAGGGATCGAGATTTACAGTGTAGTAAACATAAAATGCAAGTGAAATTGCATGGATCGTCAATTAATTTACAAATATACTACAAAATTTTACCAGTGTTGACGTTTGAAATTACTTCTCCATAACTATAAGTAATATTCGCAAGGTAACGTTTTATAGTCAATAAACAGTATTCGTAAAGCAAAAAGAAATTTTCAAATCAAATTAGTAGATAATAAAGTAGCGCGTTTATTCAGCTTTATTTTATAACTTTAGATAGTACAAATTAAAGTCAAGAGTTTATATGTTGCCTCTGAAGGCGGTAAAACGCAAGCTCATTCCTTTCACACACATGTTAATAATATGAAGCGTAGGTACGGAAAATTGAGTTAGAAAGTGCATAATGAAGCAAAGAAGTCATAAACACACTACTAATAAGTGAAGGTTCCACATTTTTTTAGAAATAATTAATAAAATTATTTTTATTTACATTATTATTTTTCTTTAATATTGATAAAGATTAAGTTATTAGTAGGAAATAGAACCTTAAACAAAAACATAAAGATGTATTGAATAACTTACCGACAGATGGTTCATATTCTTGTGGTATGGGCGTTGGAGGTTCTAAATCTTGTGCTGGTGCAGGTGTTTCTGGCTGTTGAATAGACTGAAAAAAAAAAATTGTGTGTGTCAGCTCCGACGCACGACTGGAGTTTACTCCTTAAGTACGATTGTCTAAACATACGCAAAAAGAGTTTATCCAACTGAAAATAAGATTAATACCATATGAAAGGGTAAATTAACAAATTAATGAAAATAATATACATATATAAATATATATTTATTCATTTTATATACATTTATTATAACTAATCGGCGAAATATTTTACATTAAACTTTTCACAATAGTCAATTTCAGATGTGCACAAATATTTCATTAGGAATGTTGATAAATTATGTAATTATTATTATCTGACAATTATCATTTATTTTTTAAATATTATTTTTCAATATTAATTAGAGCAACATTACTTTCGCACCGCACCATAGGTGCGCGCGCACCGAAAAAGTAACGAGGTCATTCATCAGTAGATTTTAGCTCTCATATTTTTCTCATACCGGGCGCCTTATATATGAAAATCGATTCTTAAGGAGTAAACTCCAAAAATCAACAATTTTAGTTTAGTAAAGTGGCATGTGGTATGTAACGTGCGGAGAGCGGAGTTTTGAGTACAGACTGTGACGTGTAGAGTGTGGAGTACAAAGTGTCGACTGCGAAGTGTGACGTTTGAAGTGCAAAATATGACGAGTGGATTGCGGAATGTGACATGTGGAGTGCGAAGTATAACGTGTGGAGTGGGGAACGTGAAGTGCAAAGTGTAAAATGTGGAGTGTGACGTGTGGTGTGAAGTGTGTAGTGTGTAGTGTGGAGTGTGTAGTGTGGAGTGTGGAGTGTGTAGTGTGGAGTATAGAGTGAGAGTGTGGAGTGCAAAGTGCGCAGTGTGACGTGCGAAGTGTATAGTGCGGAGCATAGAGTGTGGAGTGCGGAGTGTGACGTATGGAGTGTGTAGTGTGCATTATAGAGTGCGGAGTTTGACGTGTGGAATGCAAAGTGTGAAGTGTGTAATGCGGAGTATAGTGTGAGTGTGGAGTATAGTGTGCGGAGTGGACGTATGGAGTGTATAGTGCGGAGTATAAAATGTAGAGTGCAGAGTGTGACGTGTGGAATGTGGAGTGCGGAGTGCGGAGTGCGGAGTGCGGCGCGTGGAGTGCGAGCGCGGAGCAGGACGCACCTCGTCGTGGCGCCGCTTGCGGCCGGCGCGGCGCGCGAGCGGCGGCTCGGGGTCGGGCGAGCGCGCCTCGCCCTCCTCCGCGCCTTCGCTGCGGAGCGTCATGTTGCGCTGGTATTTCTGTGGACAGTTCACACGTTCTGCAGACGACCCGACACATCCTGTTCGTCTCGGCGCGCACCGGGTGAGTGCTCGAGCGTGCTCAGGCACAGTGTCCACGCGCGTGCCGAGAGGAGCAATCGAGTACGTCATCTTATAAAAATTTATGTTGTATATGTCAATTGCTCGTTATCAATACGTGCCGAGATGAACTAAACTTTTAACTACGTTACCAAAATACTGTTAACTACACAACTTTATACGGCAATTTTATATTTAAGGTAATATAAAATTTCACTTTACTAGTTTCCCAACTTACTTTGTAAATCGTGTTGTTTTTAATTTCATTGAACTGAACTGAATCAGTCTGTAAACATCCTTCTGCCGGAAAAAGGCCGGCTTTACGTGCTATTCGAGGAAACAAATATTTGTACAAATATAAATATCTGCCCTCGAGCGGGAATCGAAGCCGCGACAGCCGGCTTTAAAGCGACTACTCGCACCACTACACCAGAACGGTTGTTTCATTTTATTATAGTAATAACTAATTAACATAAACTTATATATATATATATATATATATATATATATATATATATATATATATATATATATATATATATATATATATATAACACAAGAGTTTACCTTAAACAGTACTCTAGAAGGTATAGGCCTAGCCGGCAAAGTGAATAGTTTCTCCACTCCTCCAGTTTCTTTCCAATGCATCAGTCTTCTTGTCGGAGGTGCCAGGTCCAATGTAGTCACTATATCTGATGTGTTACTAAGCTGGTTCTTCATTTCTTCTCCAGATATGTTTTTTACTTCATCGACAATAAGTTTTCGCTTCCGTTTAGCTTTTGTTATTCCTAAAAGTATTTTTTTAGTTAGATATGTTTTAATTGAAAAAAAATTGCATAGTGATCGCCACAACTGGTAGTCTAGGTTGCATTTTCGAAACCCTTACACAAGGTTTGTGGGTCTTTGAATGACACGCTTATTTACACTCTATCAATTTAAAATCGATAAAAACCTTAACAAAATAATTTTTCAACTACGTATTTGTTTTTTTTTTTTAATGCTATACCTTTAAGAACTGTGGCATCAACAGGTGCTAAGGCGAACGATTCTTCATCGTTTTGTAAGAGAGTAGTAGAATCCAACGCCGGTGCTGGAGTCGCGGGTGCTTCTACAGGAGCGGCCTCTTCTGGGGCTGTATCTACTCCATCCACATCCTGTAGTTGAGAAACAACATCACTAAATAGAAGAATGTATTTATTATAAATTAATCTTAGAATCTGTGAAAATCATCATACATAAAAATCAACCAATCTAGCAAATATCGTAACTCAAAGCAGGGACAGCCATGATTTCACAACAGATTTGTGTCAGTGTCTTGCATCAAGCTCTAAGCTTCCTAAAAATTTATGTAAAAGCCCTTGACAACACGTGTATATTTTATTAACATTGATACATACTAGATGTTCATTCCTTGCAAAGGACTCTTGTTTAACAGTTAATATAAATTCTATAATTTGAGTATCTATTGCATAAAAAATATACAGATAACTGTACTAAAAGAAAATCGCTTAATTTGTACAAACATAATATTATAAATGCAAATTTAGAATAGATAAAAACATGTGTTACTTACTATTCTATGTTTAAAAGATACTAATTATTTTATAATAAAACTTAGTATTACACATTGTAAAATCTCTACATTTGACTACTTTTTGGCAGAAATAAATCAATAAAAATAACTTTATAGCTATACTAACCATGGGTCTAACAGATGGAGGTCTGGGGACGGCAGGTGGGGGCATAAGACCAGCATCATCTGCTCTCGGAGTTTCACTTTCGTGTACGGGTGATCCACCCCAGCTATGATAACAAATAATTGAAACTTTAAGTTTACTTTTAATATTAATTACTGCAACTTAATATTAATTACTGCAACTCGCCGGGGATTACCACAGCAACATTTGCAGACGACACTGCTATATTAGCAAGTAATAAGGATCCAAGACTGGCATCAGAGAATTTGCAGAAGAGCCTTAACAAAGTAAACGAATGGCTCCAAAAATGGAAAATAAAGGCTAGTGCTGCAAAGTCAGTACAGGTGACATTCACTCTTAAAAAAGGAGACTGCCCACCTGTAATGTAAGGCCAGTGTACTCTACCCCACAGTGACCATGTAAGATATCTTGGCTTACACATTGATCGTAGACTAACCTGGAGGCACCACATCGAATGTAAAAAGCAGGAACTCCTACTAAAATACCATAGCTTATACTGGATGCTAGGAAGGAACGCGAGACTCTCATTGGACAACAAATTGCTTATCTACAAAGTCATCCTAAAGCCCATTTGGACATACGGTCTGCAACTATGGGACAGCGCAAGCAATTCAAACATTAACATAATCCAGCGCCAACAAAACAAGATCTTAAGAACAATTGCAAAAGTACCATGGTACATAACCAACAACGAAATTCACGAACAATTGAAAATGAGAACAATTAAAGAGGAAATTCGGAGTTTGGCAGCTAAATATAAAGAACGGTTAATCCATCACCCTAACAAACTTGCTCGCCAACTCACCACTGACCACTATGTGTGACGATTAAAACGTCATCACATACTAGAGCTAGAAGACCGACAGTAGATCTGGGCAGCAGATGAGTATATGCTTCCAATGGGAAGCAGCTCCGCATGACAACATCACATAAAAGATTTGCTCATAGTCTTAACACTGATTGCAAATAAACACGGAGAAGAAAAAAAAATTACTGCAACTATATAATTACTAATAAATTCAATGTATAACAATAAAGTAGCTTTAAAGCGATGATTTATTATTATTAGTATATGAGACTTATTAATCAGTACAACCTCGATATAACGAAACTGAAGGGAATTAGAAAATATTCTTTATATCCAGTAATTCGTTTTAATGAGGTTTGTTATATAGAGGTTAGGTTGGACTATGAGTAGTTTTAAAAAGGTAAGAAAGTGGAATTAAGTGGAAATAATAAATATGATACATTATATGAAGATTTTAAGTTAAAAAAATTCGTTTAATCGAGGACTTCGTTATATTGAGGCTCATTACATGAAGGTACTGTAAATAGAGTTGAATTGGGAAACTCCACTTTTGTTAAAAATAATATATTTAAGAAATAAAATTATTCGTGCGACTAAGTTGAAAATGTCCCGTTAAAGTATACGGCGTGGGTGGAGTGGGCGGCGAGGAGGGTGAGCGCGGGGAAGAGAAGAGAACCAGGGCGGCGCACTGTATCGTATCTGATACGGTGGGTGTACTGTGTACTCGACCGGATGACCGTTCCAGTGTAGTGGTGCGAGCAGACGCTTCAAACCAAGCGCCGGCGGTCGCGGGTTCGATTCCCGCTCGGGACAGATATTTGTATTTGTGCAAAAATTTGTTTCGGGTCTGGGTGTATGGTTCTTGTGTGGTTCTTATCATAGACACCTAATAACGATTGTTACTCGTGGTAGATAAATGATCCGCCAACCCGCAGTGGAGCAGCGTGGTGAATTAAGCTCCAACCCTTCTTCTATATAGAAGAGGCCTTCGCTCAGCAGTGGGTTGCCTACAGAGTAGTAGAGACGAGTAGTGTGCACCTGTGCGCGGGCGAGGGCGGCGAGCCGGGCGAGGGCGGCGCGTCGTAGTGCGGCATCTCGTCGTCGGACTCCTGCTCCGCCTCCGCCGCGCCCGCCGCGGAGCGCGCGCTGCCTCCTGCCGCCTCGATCTCAGCCTGCAACAATCATTATAAAAATAACTTTAAGAGAAAATAATTAATAAAAAAAACAGTTCAAATGTTTCATCCGTACTATCTATATATATATATATAGATATAATAAATCTGTCACTCAATCCGTCTATTATAAAATATTTTCCAGTATCGACGCAGGTGTAGGTGATAAAAAATATAAATTTATAATTTTTAAAATTTTAGTTAAATACCCGTGCGAAGCCAGGACGGGCCGCTAGTTCGTAAATAAGACTAGAGTTAGTCGAAGAACTCTCTAGTGCTTTAAGTACGGCCATGCTGTCCGACAGAATACGGATATTATAATCCTTAATGTCTTTCGACAGGACGGCGGTAGCTGCATAGGTTATAGCAACACATTCACATTGAAATATGGAGCTGTGTTGACCTAGCGTTATTGACAGTTTGATGTTGAGGTCTTGTAAGTACACACCGGCACCGGTGCCAGACCCCATTTTGGAGCCATCCGTATAAATGCGGACTTCCCGTGTACCGGACTGATCTCTTTCGGTCTCACATAGTTGTATGTGGTATTTCCTTTCGAAAATATGTTGTTTGGGAATCCTGTCACACGGACCAGCAATTAGCGGCTCATAGCTCGTAAGGCTATTCCATAGTTTATTGTGTGGACCTTCCTGGTTACACCACAGGCCCAGGTGTTTCAGGCTGATAGCTGACATGGCTGCTTCCTGCTGTATAAACAGATCAAGCGGTGCCAGATTAAGCATAACCTCAAGAGCTGCTGTGGGGGTAGTACGCATACAGCCAGTGATCGCAGAGCATGCTATTCTCTGGAACCGCTGTAGCTTGTTTTTAACTGTGGTAAGTTCTGTTCTCTACCACCAGATTAGCGCACTGTAGGTAGAGCTTCATGATATGAAACATAATCTTAATTCCTCTATAACTACCGCAATCCTGAACACTGCTCTTGTCTTTGTATATGAGGCTGATAATGCTAAGGCCACACTGGCTAGGTATCGTTCCATTGTTCAAGATGCAGTTAAAGAGATCAATAAGTAATTATGCGCACTCCAAGAAAGACCAACAATTACCACGTCTCGATCAGTATGGCGTCAGGATCCACCACTTTCCAATTCTTCATGCAGCGAAGACAATCTCAGGTATTATTGGGGTAAAAAGTTCGACATTAACTGTTGGTTCGGGTGGAAGACTATTTGGGTGCTGATCGTCTAGCAGCTCCCGAAAGTAGTTTCTCTATCTTTATATTTTTTTCGGTGATTAATTATTAAAAAACTGAAAAATTATAATTTTTTAAATTTTCCAACAGGGATTTATTCTGAAATCTTTCAAGAATTGTCCCAATGAAGGAAAAAAATCTCATGTTCATGTTCAAGCAGAAAATTATTTTAATTAACTATTCCATAAGTAATTGAAAAATTGTGATTTAAATTTTATTCAGGCGAATTATTGTTCATTTATCTGTCCATTAACCCCCTATATTTTCTCATTTCTTAAATTTTATATTCAATATGTTAAAATATTTTTTATAAATAACATATCCAAAGTAGCCAGAGTCCACGTTTGAGGAGGTATTTTCATCCCTCTAGGAAAATTATAAATATTGTTATAATAAAGGTAATAAACCTTTTTAAAAGTGTAATAATAAGAGAAATTCTAAGCAGAACTGACTGATCTGTGACTGGAAATTTAATCAAATATCAACAGCAACAATAAAATGTATCTTTAAGTTACAGGTAATTTTTTTAATATAATTTTCTTGTAACCAAATTGTAAAACTGACCTGTTTGTGATAACTAAACTAAGGGACAGTACCCATACTGTGTGATCTATATTTAACTATTTACCCATAGTATTTGCTAAAACTCCCTCCCCCTCAATTTTTCACGTTTTTAAATGATGTTTTGCAAACAGAAAGTTTTAAAATAAATATTTAAATATTAACCAACAATCACATCACGTTAACCTAGCCTTGTGCTAAGTTCGTAAGAACTTGTGTTACAGGTACTAGGAACGGAAATAAATTTAAGAAATTTATATAAATACATATATACATAAATACATACATACATAAATACATATATAAATACATAAATACACATCCATTTCCCGGTGCAGATATCTATATTCGTCGTACAAATTATCTGCACCTGGCGGGATTCGAACCCGCGACCGCTGCGTAGTGTCCAGTTGCCTGACCACTCGACCAGCCGGCCGTCATCAGTTAAACCTGTGATTTTAAAACGCGCTAAACGCTGCGTGTCATATTTGAATACAGCTCGAAAAAGCGCATTTCGCGCTTCTCTCTTTCTTTCTCCTCTAGAGGATATTGACTACGTGAAGAAAACCTAAGACTACCTCCCCCCCGCCCCAGTGACCAAATGTGGTATTTTTGAAGACCCCCAAAGAACAGATCACGTACTATGGGTACATTCTCTAACCTGCCTAACATTTCATGAAATAGTTGAACCTTCTTGAAGTGATTAACCCCACAATCTGCCCAAAACATAAATAAAAATATAATTATAAATTTTAAAAAATATTACTGAAAGAAAAAAAAATACCTGTAAGGATTGAGGCTGAGCAGACGTCCCTGGCATACCGGCACCGGTGCCGCCAGCTGCACTACCCGCAGTTACATCTCCAAACAGATCGCCCTCGAACAGACCTCCCGCATCTGTTAAGATAATAATTAGAAATGGATGTACAAATAAACGTAACATAAAATAATAAAATTTATGTAATGAAACTAGACAAACCACACGAATTTATGGATATTTATGCTTACTGCATTACTCATACAATAGATAGATAGATAGATAAACACTTTATTGGACGCATATCAAAGTATACACAAAATAATGAAAAATACACAGTAATAAAAAAAGGAAAAAACCCTGGCATACTGGCGATATGATTTATATTTTAAGCTAACTTCTTAATAAACAGATTTGTTAACACAAATAGTACATTTTAATTCAGACTGGTAGATCCTGATACAAGCATGTTTCAACAAATAATCAACTTTTCCATTATTTCACACAAAAGTTTGCATGATCTATACATACGGCCAAAATCTGCAACGTCGCCTATAGTTCCTCCGAAGCCATCATCCATGGGCCCGTGGGGCGCGGCCTCCATCCTCGGCTCGTGTGACGGTGCAACCAATGGAGGACCCGCGGCGCTTGTACTGGGCACGCCCGCGTCTTTACCCGCCAGTTCCAATGACGATCCATCAGCAAAGAAGAGATTACTCTAAAAAAAGTTTTGTTAAAATATTGTAAAGACATTCTGAAAAAATTATAAACTAAACTTTCCCGATTTATTATTAATGTTTATGTATATTCAGGCAATGCTACAAAATTGTCAAAACCACTGCCAGCCACACTGGTGCCAAACAGGTATCTAACAGGGCCTCCAGTAGATATAAACCAGTATTGCATGTTAAACTAAATTCTAATATAATCAATATAAATATGATACAAATACAATAAGTGAAGCTATTTAATAATGAATAGGGATGTTATGGAGGTCTGTCATCGTAATCAAAACAAAAATCTATCTGTAACTGTAACCAAATCTAATACAAAAGTTTCAAATAATTTTTGATAGAGACTGAGTCTAAATAAAACATGTTATGACATGTTTTTATTCTTGCCCAGTCAAGCAAACACACTGGCCCCCTGTGTCCTAGTATTTTTTATTATTTCTATTACTTAATTGTCACTAGTCAGTCTTTTTGGAAAGTACATTGCAACTTCATATTCAGAGTACTTAGAAATTTTTTGTGTAAATTATGAAACAGTTGACAGTACTCTACTATTAAAAATAAACAGCTATTATAATTACATACATGACTGATTGTAGTACTAAATGATATATTAGAAATAAAGTCCAATCATTAGCTATTTATATTTTACTTTGGCAATTCCTTGAACTTTAATATCCATAACTGAAACTATCCAAAACTTACAGATAATCCAAAATAAATTTATATCCGTAATCATATCCAAAACCATAACATCCCTGATAATTTATAATATACAATATAGGCAAACTTATAAAGCAAAGCAAAGAAATTAAAAATGAAACTAATTTTTAAGGTATTCTGTGAAAAATTTCTTGGTATTTTATTTTGTTTATTATTTATGCTTATAGCATTTCAATACCTGTTCCAGTCCACCTTCAGTTCCAATAGCTTCTCTCATTATGTCTGGATTGTCAGTATCAAAACCCATGTCACCAAACCCATCATCATGTGTAACCAGGTTCAAAGAGCCATAATCTTCACGCATTGTTATTTCCTCAGCCCTTGACTGATTCAGGGAATACTGAACCTCAATGTCGACTTCACTATAAAAGTGAAAAAAAAAAACAAATCTTTACCTAATTATATTTTAAATACCTAATTATAATATTAGCTTCTGCCCGTGGCTTTGCCCGCGTGGATGTCGGTTATCGCGACCAAAAAAAAAAGTATCCTATGTTACTTCTAATACTTCCAAGAATATGTGTACAAAGTTTTATGATGTTTAACAAAGTTTTAGTAGTTTTCACGTAAGCAGCAAGTAGCGTAACAAACAAACTTACATTTCAAAGGGTATAGCCGGATAAATATGGGAATTCTGCCCCCATGGCTTTTTTGGTATGATTTTGATTATATGATTTTTTCATGCTTTGAACTCGTGATAATTATGAAAAAATCATCATTTATTAATTCCGAATCTATACTAATATTATAAAGCTGAAGAATTTATTTGTTTGTTTGTTTGAACGCGCTAATCTCAGGAACTACTGGTTCGAATTGAAAAATTATTTTTGTGTTGGATAGCCCATTTACCGAGGAAGGCTATAGGCTATAGGCGACCAATAGGGGTTGAGCAATAATAAGAAATGTTGTAACATCAAACGGGGAAAAGTAATCTTTTTTGAGAGCTTCCGTTGCGTCCATTATTATTTCTCTTCTCGAGACATTTTTTAACTATAGTTCCACTTTTAAAGTAAATATAACATCACTCTTTTACTGAGAATTTTTGAAAAATAAAAAAAATTCAACAATACGTTGAACGACCCAGGAATCAAACCTGAGACCCCTTGCTTGGCAGTAACGATTGCGACCACTGGGCCAACGAGGCGGGTACCTACTCTTAGAGTAATTATAAAAATATTCAAGTACGTTTTTCCCTCAAATTAACGCGGGTGAAACCGCGGGGCACAGCTAGTTTTACTATAAAAACAGGTTTTTTTGAAATTCTCGAAAACCATTTGAGTTAAAGAGCTAAAACTTGAGGTGAATTATTTTCATTCAACACCAAATCAACCCCCTAAAATTGAGCCAAAAAAGCCACAGGGGCAGAATTCCCATATTTATCCGGCTATGCCCTTTATAATATAGGTAGGGATATAAATAAATAAAATTGAAGTGTTTGCTTGTAATATCAGCAGAGATAACAGCTACCTAAATAAAATATAAATAAAAAAAAACTTTTAAAATAAAAATAAGTAAAAAAATTATTAAGTTTTTGTCCCTTGATCAGCTAATCTTTATATTTATTCTAGATATCGATGGACCCTTCAAATCTTTCACTGAATGATAGCTGATGTTAGAAGGAGTTCTTTATGCTTTCTGTCTAGAAAAACAATTTGGCTTCCATGTTGTAGCTATATAGTATATATAGCTAAAAAGTAAAGTAAGTAAGATAAAATAATTTATAAGCTAATATGTGTACCTTTAAGAATTTAATGTGACAATTTTATAATTTACTAGGCAACCCAGGCGTTATTAACCATGTTTAATAATAGTCACTCCTCTTATGAGTCATAATTTGATATTTTATAGCATAAACTTAACTAGATTAAACTATAATAATTCTGCATGTGTTATATTCAACTCAAAATCAGTTTGAGATTTACATGTTCATACAATAAAAAAAATGATTTACATGTTCAAACAATGAAAAAAATATTCAACGTACCCTTATCAGCATCAATATGATTTCATTATAATTTCTTTAATAGATATTAAACAGGTCTTATAATTAAATTTTATATTTCATAAATTATTCTTTTATGTCTCAATTAGCACTTACTTCAACTCGGGCATAGCTGTATCAAAGTCATGAAATACTTCAGGCAAGGTGATGGCATTCATTGCTGCTTCTCTATGTTCTTCTGGCAAGTCAACCATACCAGGTCTAAAAGCCATCTATAAAAATTATCAATATTAAATTATTATAATCTGTTGAAAATTTAACTAAACATAAACCCCTATATGAACTTTGATTTATGACTCTTTGAAAGTTTTACATGTTAAACAAACATTTATAATCTATTATAATCGCACCCCTGGTGCGACAACGTCACTTTTGCTAAATGCAATTTTTCTGGAGAAGCATTTAAAACTTTGAAATCTCAAAAAATAATGATATTTCAACATTCAGACAAGATAAATAAATTGTACTACGTCTACTTTAAATTTTGAATAAATATTTACCACCAAGTAAAGGGGTGCTTTAGGATAGTCATTACATATTTAACTAATTTTTACAATTTTTGCATAAGTGACGTTGTCGCACCAGGGGTGCAATATGTAATACCTAAAAGCTACAATTGAAAGAAAACATTGTTTTTGCACATTTTTCTCATGTTGAGCAGGTTTATTTTTATTTATTATAAATTCTGGTTTTTTAAAACACAAAATCTTTATAGCTATATAAATTAAATTTTAAAGTCCAATTATTTATATCTTCCCAAAATTTTACTCAATTGATCTAGAGCAGTACTGTGGTACTACAAACTAGAAGGATCAATATTTAATTAAGTATTGGTTTTAATAGGCTTCAAATAATTTCACAACTTCAATAACAACAATAAACATTTTTGCATTATTTACTTTGTTGGTAGAAAGTAGAAAATATAGAAAGTTTTTCTTTCAGATCAGCATTTTTCAGGATAGAAATATACGAAAGAAGGAATAGAAATATAGGAAAAGTATACTACCATAAGGCATAGAATAAATAATTATACAATATTTGCTGTTCTGGACTTGTGATGTTAACAAATGGTTCTGTGCAAGGACTGTTAATTGGTAAATATTTTAATACTAGAATTTTATTGAATGATAAATCTTATACAGTACTGTGAAATGTTAAATACATTATATTGTGATTTGACAAAAAAAAAAAAAAATAGACATACCTTGATCTTAACAAAAGCTTCATTACAATCCTGCAGTAAATATTTAGCCTTCCTTGAGTATATTCTCACCACACCCAACAGCAGATGACCAGATGTTCTTAAAGCCATCTTTACTTTAGGCTTTAATATTCCATCCACTGATTTCTCAATATTCGTTTCAAAAACATGAGCTTTTGTCAACTTTTTATCCCAATGGGCCGCCAACCAAATTTTGGCCAACGGGCCCTTTTTGGCCAGCACAAAATGTGCGTAGAACATTGTGCCCAATCACTTAATTATTTCTGTTACATCAAATCTGTTCTAAAAATAAAAAATAATTTACAGTTAACTTGTCTCCATAAAAACAATACAGTTGTAATCGATCCAGGACAAACATTAAAGTAACGACACTAATCACTCATCAATTTGGCGCCCATTCCACTTTTCAATTAATTAATGTATCAAATTATTTTAAAACTATATTTATGTGTAACACATTATCAAAATTTTATTTTACTACCATTTTACACTAAAAATACACAATTTCACACCTATTTTAATAGAAATTAATATCGCAGATTCCAGATACAACGTAAACATGACAACAAATACGTTTTCAAGATGGCGCCGCTTACATCGTGATAATTTACGAAATTTCTCGTTCGGAAACGTGAATAGTTTTCAAAAGTATGCATACTGCATAATAGTTTGCAACTACAATCCATGGTTTTAATTGAATGCCAAGTTATTTTAATACCACATTTAAAATTATCCTTTTTTTATACCTTTATTAAAAATAACTTTTATATGCTTTTTTGATTTTTAATTAACCCTTTGACCGCCAAGCGCAGTGCATGGAAAGTGTGCCCTCCACGCCAAGCCTCTTTTTACTTTTATACCTTGTCCAACCGTTTATTATCTTCTTGACAGCTGACATCTATAAATTAGCGTTTTTTTTTTCGGAATAATGTACTACAGTGTAATGTCGTGCTTTATAGATGGGTAGTGAAGGCCCTGTGTCTAACAAATAACTACAGACTATAAAACAGTTCTCGAAATATATCGATCGATAAATCGATCATATGATAAAAATAATTTGACTTTATATAAGTATTGTTTCTGTAAAATTAATTTAAAAAAAGGAAATAAAAATAGTATCTATGACTCCAAAATTGATTATTTGCAAGGAATTAAGACGAAATCTTGAAAATTAAATTCAATTCAAGAGTAAAGAACAATGAATCTGTTGATTCGTTTATTAATTTTTTGACGGTTGCTAACTATGCACGCATTAACAAACAATTGAGAAACGAATAATTAATATTTAAACTAGAAATATATTAATAAATCGATTGAAAGTTCTTCTTAAATAATATCGATTATTATTTCAAATCGAATCAGTAATGTGTGAAGGTGTAACTAATGTCGAACTGTCAAAAAGATAATAAGCGGTTGGACAAGGTATAAATACGTACAAAATGCTAGTGATGGACTTTCACAAATATCGATAAATATTTATCACTCCTGCTGTAATAGATTTTCCACATATAGGTGTTAAATTTATATATAGGCATTAAATTTATCAAATAAATGTTGCAATATTAGCATTGATTAAGTTTCATAAATGAAATAACCGAATAAACAAACTTCACCGCGACAAGTCTTTATCGAACAAAGCCCATCCCTAAAATGAGAGTGACGTCAATACTTGTCGCTAAAAAGCGTCAATGGCGTATGGCTTCAAAGAAAATATGGTTATTTTAGGGATGTGGTAATAGTTAAACACAATAATATATAAAATATAATAAACACGTTTAATAGTAAGCTGTTGTATTACGAATCTGTATAATACGGAAAGTCACGAAATATCATTTTCTCCACGGCATCTCCTTATCCTATTTATGATCTGCCTATAGCATAATCTTTCTTCTATCTGAATGTGATTATAAATTTATGAATAAAGAAGCTGTTAATTAATAAATGTTCTTACTCTATATATATATATATATATATATATATATATATATATATATATATATATATATATATATATACAAAAAAATTACAATGTGGTTGGTACCTTATGGTAAGTTTTCACCAATGTCGTGGAAATAAAATTATTTTTGTAAAAGATACAAATAAAAAAAACAAAAACTTTCTTATTTGAATTTTTCACATAAATTTTGAGATTATGTGAAAAAATGTAAATACAAAAGTGGCAGATCTTTTTATTACCTACAACTTTGCCATTTAACTTTTTTCCATAGGACTTGTGGTTTTGCCTGAAATCGAGATAAATGGCTTAATCCAACCGCCAACCCCTCCACTTCCCCACCTCAGATCACTCGTAAATTACTTTTCCTTTCATTCTTGTTATATTCTCTTCTTTTTTCAATGGGCTTCATTATACTATTATTATATTTTTTTTTCAAAAATTATCGACTATGGTCACATCACTAGTATCGCTTTAAAGCGACAATGGCGTCTGGTGAACGTATATATTTAGGTCTTATCTTCGCCTAAAACAAATTCAAATTTCGAATTAATAGTACAAATATCTAGCTTAACTTTGGTTCAAAATCATTTAGTGACATATGGATAAGACGACAAACTAAAAGAAAAATTATCCTTTTACATATTTTGTATAATATCAGATAATATAACTATTTGTCGCCTTAAGGCGTCGTTGGCGTTCTAGCGGCCGATTACGTTTGTCGCTTTAAGGGGGTGGTCGGGATTTATTGCAGTTAAAGAAATTCATATTCAGCAAAAGTACTGCGATTTCTCGTATTTAAAAAATATGCATAGAAATCTTCAAGATATTTACTGTTTCGGTGAAATTACGAAAACACGATAGAAATAACTTCATTCGATAGAAAATAATCACAAAGTAAGGTCTTTGAAATGGTTTGAAACGGTTTAAATAAAGAAAGCAAACGAGCAACCACCTAAAAGTTTTCTCAGAATATTAAACATGTTAAAATTGAATTATTTGATCTTGGGTTTTCGATATTTTTGTACTTTTCATTCATGATTTATCAATATTATAATTTGTCGGTTACGCCATCCATTCCGAGCGATTTCAAATCGGTTCTCCTTCACTTACTCGCTGCGTTCGACAGTGACAGTCTAAACGTGATGCTAAATAGACGTGTGTCGCTTTAGTCTCCAAACGCGCTTCGTATATTCACGAAAATACAGAACAAATACTAGTAAAATGGGCAATAAAGAGCTAAAAAAAAAGAAGAGGAACCAGAAGGGCCCGAAAAAATAAAGGTTTACATATGGTAAAAGTGCAAAGGTAAGTAATAAAGTATTATAATTTATTAATTAACTAGTTAATCAATTGCTGTTAGTGTACCTTTATTTCACTAATATCTGCATATACAGCGTTGCTTTGTGGTCTGGCGACAGAATCAAGTTTTTGAGACGTTAGGTTCGATCCTCTAAAAAATTTTAGTTTTGGTAGAATTATGTTTTTGTTTATTATTTTTTTTATGCAGTTACTTGTGTGTGTAGGAAAAATACTTATATATCTTACTTATTTTTTTAATCTATTTTTTTTTACCCGACTGCGACAGAAGGAGGGTTATGTTTTTCGAGTGTATGTATGTGTATGTGTGTATGTGTATGTGTGTATGTGCGTGTGCGTGTACGTGTGCGTGTGCGTGTGCGTGTGCGTGTGCTTGTGCGTGTGCGTGTGCGTGTGTGTGTGTGTGTGTATGTTTGTATGTATGTATGTATGTATGTATGTATGTATGTATGTATGTATGTGTTTATGTATGTATGTATGTCCATTTCGCGGTGCCCGCAAATGGTGGAATGAGGGAGGGGGGAGTTGAATTTTTTTTCTTACGGTAGCATTATGGGTATCAAATGAAAGTTAGTAAATTGTTTTATTCTTTTTAGTTTATAATAAGAGTATTTTACGCAGTCGGGTTTTTTTTATTTTTTTTTTATTAAGCATACTTGTGAAATAAAGATCATACTTTGATATATAATTAAAATTTCCAGAAAACGACGGTGTATTTCTGAAGATGATGCAATGGACACTGGAACAACCGCTACCACCATTCGCATGTATGTACAATTCGATGTAAACCGAATATTATTGCTCGCGTACGGTGGGTCACTCGCTAAATATAAAACCACCAGTGCAATATGAGCTAATATCACTATGGATAAGCTCGACAGGGAACTGGCAGAGGAAGTCGCAATCGTCGGCCGCTGGAGTCTCCCGCCGCTTTCGTAGCTTGGGGTGGATGAGGCGGCTAGCCGGCTCTGCGAAGCATTTACTGCTGTCTGCAGAGCGGCCATGCCGCCCACGAAGCGTCCATCCCCACGGCGGGCACTCTACAGGTGGTCGGCTGAGATAGCTGGCCTCCGGGCCGCCTGTAACGGGGCCAGGAGACAATTACCCGGAGCAGGCGGAGACGCTCCCAGGACGTGGACAGGGACGATAGGCTGCGCAGGATCTACGTGTAGAAAACGAAGATCCTGCGGCAGGCCAAATGCCGAGCCAAGGAGGAGGCTTGGCTGGAGTTAGATGGGGGTCTGGAGAGAGACCCCCGGGGCCGACCGTATAATTGGGCGCGGAACAACGACGAATGGGGGTGTGTAGGAGGCGCAACTTAATGCGCCTCCAGTAACGCCCCTGTGTTCGTATTGGACGGTGATGGGAACCCGGTCCTACTAGACACAGCGTCGTCGGGACTGTTTAGAGTTTATAGCCCGTCGTGGTAAACCACGCACGATTTTATCCGATAGTGGAACTAATTTTGTAGGCACCTGTAATGAACTAAATACTTTTTTGCAGACGTCTAATCTTGACTCGTGTGTTGCACAGGAAGGCATCGAGTTTAGTTTCACGCCACCTTATTCTCCCCATTTCAATGGCGTTGCAGAGGCCGCCGTGCGGTCTATCAAGCATCATTTAATGCGACTGCTGCACCAGCACCACTTCACGTACGAAGAGCTGTATACGTGTTTTACACAAATTGAATCAATTTTAAACTCCCGACCTCTAACTCCTCTGTCCTCCGATCCTCTTGACTTCTCTGCCTTAACACCTGCCCACTTTTTGATTAGACGACCACTAACATCTGTACCATATCCACAGTTAACAGAAATCAGTATCGGCCGACTAGGACGCTTCCAAAGGGTGGAGCAGCTTAAACAACATTTTTGGAACAGGTACCATACGGAGTACATACATCTACTGCAACAGAAGACCAAGTGGTCTACATCTTTCAGTGACATTAAAGTAGGATCTCTTGTACTCATAAAAGAAAAGGCCCTGCCTCCTCTATTGTGGTGTCTTTGACGTATTGTGCAAGTGTATCCAGGAGGTGACGGAGCGACGAGAGTGGCGGATATCAAGACAAAGAAGGGCACGATACGGCGCGTCTTCAACAACATTTGCCCACTACCTCTTTGAAGTTTACCCTTCAACCCGGGGAGCTTGTTCGAGCGATATTGCCCGCGCACTGCGACGGGGATACAGCGGGTAGCAGGCGGGGGCCGTAGCACGGCCAATAGCTCCACGCAGTACGAGACTTGCATCGGGACACCACCGGCGACGCACGTTTAACCTATCTTATAATATTATTTTTGTACGGTCAATATACCAGCCTACATACAGTCCACTAGTCTTATTTATTTCTCTTTTAGTCATAGGACCCTAACAAATAGAATAGAATTTTATTGAGAGATATTTATACACTGTTACACATAAAAATTAAATAATTTAATACACAATAAAAGAAATACTTAAAAAAAAGGTAAAAAATATATAATAAATAATAATATATAATATATAATAATATTTATACAAAAAAAAGAATAAAATATACGTATATAGTTCAATTTAAAAATAAAAACAAAAGAAGTATTTGTGTATACAATTAAAGCAACAAACATACAAAATTACAAATACATTTAAAACATACAATAACATATAAAATTACAAATACTTAAATTTAGTTACAAAAAAAAAAAGAATTGACAAAATATATATAAATATGCGCTTGAATATGATATTGTCAAAAATTACCGAGAGCCCTGCCGTACCTGCTAAAGTTCTGGTCGTAGACATCCATATTGCAATCTAGGTAATAAAATTTTGTAAGTAATACCAGCCCTCCTATATACTTACGTACAACATACTTCCATAAACATTATTTTTTAGAACTAAAGAAAATATTGATATTTTGTTGATACATATTTTGTTACCTGCTTTATGATCAACGGTCGTAAGTTTACAGATGATTTTATTACAAAATAAATTTTTAGTGGATATTACATAAATTATTTTCAAAAGATTTTTATTATTATTATACTGTCTAATGTCACTTTTAATTTTTGTTTGTTTTTTGTAGTTTTATTATTAAAAGTCATTTTTCATAAAAAAAAACTTTACATTTAGATTGTGTATGTAATAGGTTCGCATTAGGAGCAAAAAACGAAAAAGTTTTATAGATATTATATAGAGGGCTCGGAACCTAAAATTCCTTATTTAGCGAAGAGATGGCGTTAGTTAAAAAGGTTCGTTGAACCTGTGCGTTCGGGCAGCGAGGGGCAGGTAAGGTGTTGGGAGGAGATGCGGAACTCAAACGCTCAAGGTCATTCGCTCATCTAAGCCCCTTAAGGCGACGTTGGCGTTGAAAGGGTTAAAATACCTCTTCGTGAAAGACGTTCTAGAATTTAGTCACAATTTACTATATATTTGTGTTTGGTAACCAGTTTTAGCTTTATTTATTTATTGTTTTATTAGCGTCTGTCCAATTACCGTCACATGTTACATATTGTAAGTCGCTAACTATATGTATAACAGTAATTTGAGAGCGAATCTTGGTATTATTTTACTATTTTATTTCAGTGTAACTTTAAACTTTTAAATCTACCAACATATATTATTACTCATTTTCGGACAAAGTGAAGATATTAAATATTTAAAGTATCTACATAATATTTTTGGCTTCAAGATAGCCCCAACCATATATAACTTTTTTTTAAAGTAAATTTCGTTACAAAATTTAAATACATACTCACTTTACATACCATTTAATACAGATTATGTATACTATTCCACATAATTACGCAGGGGACGCTTTTTATAATCAATACCGTGTCCTAAACACCCATTTAAGTATTTTTTTTCTTGTTTATAGTATTTGGTATTTCATTTTAACAATACACACTAATGTAAAAACACAAGATTTTTCTACCTGCATGTTGAAATTTCTTTATAAGCAGTATAAATCATGTTTAAAGTGTTTCATATTGAGCACTTTAAGCACCAGTCCTAAATTTTATTCGCCATTTTTAGCCTCTTGGACTTGCGCAGTTGACTTTTGCGAACTAAGCTGCAAAGCGAAATAAGTGGAATAATAGCCAATAGCCTTAATTAAATTGCATCACTGATGAAATCGATAACTTGTTTTAATTTAGTTTATTAATTTTATAATATTAGGTGAAATAATATTGTATTTTTATTACAATGTACTATTAAATATATTATTTAATACATGTTAAATATACTATGGTTTTATCTTCGAAATTGAATTTTGGTTGTTACCAGTATACGTATACATTTCATGCTTAACAAATGTATAATTTAAAGCTCTTATATTTTTGTGATTTCCAATTTTCTGCGTCATGTTCAAAGACATTACTCGATACAATTTTTATATGTAGGTAAATGTTTTATGTTTCGTTGACGACAATGCTTTCTGTATGTAACATACGTATATATATATTCATATATCAGCCTAAAGCACAATTTTATTCGTTTTCTCTTTTTCCCTCCCTCTCTCTAGCAAGTCTCAACCCATAATATCAATTGCAATTTATTCATATTGATTTTCACTTGAACGTTCCCCGCGCCGTTCACTACCGTTGATAAACAGCGCATGCGTCCCAAGCAGCTTCTGCTACTGTCACAAACAAATACTTTTCCAACGGTGGCCAAATAAAATCGATGAATTGGTACATTAAAACTGATGCGACTAAGAACTGCATATCGGAACTAATTATTTTCTTCGTAGAATATTATTCATTGTATTGTAAAACTATGGTACCTAATGTTCCATGGTACACACATGTGCCGCCTTTAGACGGTTTTATGCAGTAGACGCAATCAGAGTAGATCGTATAATATAGACAAAGCTAAACTAAAATATTGCTAAGGATTTTATTTTCATGAGGAATGTGATCTATAACAACTACAAAACCACCTCTTTGAAAGACTATATATATATATTAGCAGCCGGACACTTAATAAAAAAAGGTGAATTAATACAGACCTAATTATTAACATTTTAAACTTTACTTTCTGCCTTTGAACGAAATAATAATGTTAACTATTGATTAACTAAATTAATTATTTATTTGTTTTAACGATTACCTTACTAAACTTTCTCATAAATCGATCTCACTGCTTCTTCTCATTCTACGTAACGTAAAATATTTTGCGCCTTAGCAAAGCCGGAACGAGCCATAAATAAAAACTGATTCGAACTGAATTGAAATTCATTTATAATTTTTTAATATCTTGTAGTTCTACTATTAATTTTAATTAAATCATTACTAACACTTGGCGCCAAGGCTTCTAATGAATCCAGTTTCATCGTAATAAGGAACGATATTTATAATTAGGTATATTTTATATAGTTTTTTTATACCGAGATAAATAATGTTACCAATTCAAACTTTTCATAACTTTATATCAAAAATAAAAAATACTTTTGTTACAAGTATTTTTGTAATATATCAATAATACCCAATAATAGTAATGAGTAATTATAATTGACGAAATGATTTTTAATAAAACATACTGTTTAAATTAAAAAAGTTATATAGTGAAAATTATGTTTAAAAACTATTGCGCATGTCCCATTTCCGTTTCCACGCATGTGGTCTGTGGAATGCATAGATTAAAAAAATCCTATAAAAGTGATGAATTATCAATTAGAAGAGGGCCCGCGAACGTACCTTATGTCAATAATTATTATTCTTACATTTTCTTTCTATAATAGATGTATATTTATTTTTAGTTTTTTATTGTTAGACGTAAACTTAGTTATTTCAAAAATTCGTGGTACGATAGATAATATTTGCACTCATCTGGCAACCCTGTTTCGTACAGACTATTTAGTATTTGTCACCATTTGTCACTGTCTTAGTTTAGTATTCTTTTCCGGTTTACCTGTGGAGTACGCGAGACGTATGTGCTATTTTAATCTTTAAATATCTTTTAAATCATAATGTTATATCAAAAATAATTCACCTAATGTTAACTAGTGAATGTTTATCACATTAACAATGCGTTTATTTTATAAATGCGATTGTTTTAAATTTAATTACAGATAAACTCGACATGCTTGAGTGTGTCGGATCGCCCAATTTGTGGCCAGACCGATGATGTGACTTCTGATCAATATGTATTGATTTTGTTGCTAGGTCTGCCACAGGCTTCCCAAGATGGGCGCTTACAGATACATTCAAGAGTTGTATCGTAAAAAGCTGAGCGATGTTATGCGTTTCCTCTTGCGTGTCAGAGTGTGGCAATATCGCCAGTTAACTCGTATGCACCGAGCTCCTAGACCTACCAGACCTGACAAAGCTAGAAGATTAGGATATCGTGCCAAACAAGGTAAGCGTTGTTTCTTTATTTTGAAAATTGATGGTTAGGAAAACTGTTTAGTAGTCAAACAAAGAACTTTTATAAGTTTGGCGGGTGTTTAAATGTGTTAATAATTCACTTTTTATATTTTATAGGTTATGTTATCTTTAGAATTCGCGTGCGCCGTGGTGGTCGCAAACGCCCAGTTCCCAAGGGCGCTACTTACGGCAAGCCAAAAAGCCACGGAGTCAACCAGCTGAAACCCACGCGTAACTTACAGTCTATCGCTGAGGTAAATGATTTTAACTTTATTAAGTTCTAAAATTGTGTTCTATTATAAGTATTATGAAAGTTATAATTTATATATGCTATTGTACTTAAACTATTTTTATGTATTCATGAATAAATTTAAATTCTCTATCAGGAACGCGTTGGCCGTCGCTGTGGTGGTCTCCGTGTGCTTAACTCATACTGGGTTGCACAAGACTCTTCCTACAAATACTATGAAGTAATTCTCGTCGATCCCTCACACAAGGTAATTTATAAATATAAATATTATTTATAAAAAAAAAATGTAGCTATTTAATCATTTACCACATTTTAGTTTTTTTAAATGATGAACTTCCTATGTCATGCACCAATCTGAAAGGTTTTGCTGAATACTCACCTACCTTATTATCTGATTTAATTTGATATAACCACGAAAGACTTAAAAATCTAGGCACTTTTTTGACAAAAATTTTTGTTGCCAGGCAATCCGCCGTGATCCTAAGATCAACTGGATAGTGAATGCTGTGCACAAGCACCGTGAAATGCGTGGGCTTACCTCAGCTGGCAAGAGCTCGCGTGGTCTTGGCAAGGGTCATCGGTACTCACAGACAAAGGGTGGATCCCGACGTGCTGCCTGGATCAGACGCAACACTCTTCATCTGCGTCGCAAGCGATAAAAAAAAAACTACCATTACTACTGATTTTCTATTTGTGTATATTATTCTCAGCTGGAAAGTCAGTGGTATTCAATAAAACATAAAATATATTTTGTCTTTTTTTTATTATAGTGTTATTCAGGCAATGATAAAATATATACTCTTATATTGTAAGTATTGAATTCTCAGTTTTTATAGATATTTTTTCTTCATAATTATGTACATTTTATAACACATTTTATTTATTATAGAAGTTCCAAAGGAGGTGTTGAAAGGGAGAATATGGAAAAATAACAGGTATTCTTTCTTTTTATTATTTGTATTAATAATTTATTTGTTTCACCAATAAATCTAAACTTGTCTTTTTACACATAAATGTTACACTTAAATATTGTAAAAAAATAAAATTTTTAATGGTCTTAAAGAATATATAACAATTAAAATTTGGTGAATCCTTCATTGTATCAAATGTGATGATAAAATGCTTTATGACATGCGCAACCATGATTACCACGCATTATAACTTCCTTGGATGGCTGATATTTTAATTCATCAATTTTCCTTTTTTTATTCAAAAATTTCTCTAACAACGATAACTTATGTCCTTTCAGGTAAAAACCTGATGATGGCTCAGTACTGTGAAAAAACGTACAGAAAAAGGTAATTACTGTAAATAGCATTTTGTTAATTGTACAGTAGTAATATGATCTGTAACTGTAATAGTGTTGGTATTTCATGGAGTTCATAATACAAAATAATATCCAAACTCAAATATTAACAAGCATTAATTATTTGTTAATGTAATAAAAAGTTTGGAAATAATAAAATCTTGTCTAGGTGAGGTTGTTGTTATTTAAATTTTCGATAATCCTCAATCCGGCAAGATACATTATTATTGATTACAAAAGTTCTAGAAATTTTTGATTTTGTTAAATTATATCTTTTATATCATCGGCTTACTGCAAGAACTCATTGATGGTAAAAATTCACTAAGTACAGTTTGTTACACCAATAAACTCGTCTCCTTGAGTACTATCTATAGCTAAAACCCACTAGTTTCTATGTTCCCAAATAAAAGTTATTATACATATAATACCATTTCAAGTCTAGTCTGGCGTAAATAATATAATTATTTCAATATGTATTTAATTTAACCAAAGAACAAAGTAATTATAGCAAGAAGTCATTAACTTTGTTTTTTTTATTTATTAAAAAAAGTGCTAGTTGATTTCTGTATTTTTTTAGTTAAATTTATTAATATATATATTCTTCAGCTATACATTACATCTGTTTTATGTATACATAATTGTAGTTTTGATAATATAGGACATTCGACATCAACACTACACAAACTAATTCATTGCATTACTCAAAGTTTTGTAAATGTAATTTAGTGAGTTCTTGCAATAAGCCAACGATATGGTACATAAAATTAATAAATCAGTTTAATCATTTGCTTTTATTTTATTTACAGGTACTAAAAGGAACTACTATAATAGAATAATAGTTTTCAAGCCTTCTCACTCTGTGGGCACAATAGAATTTTAGGCTATAGCCATTCAAAATCCTATTTTAGGGGGGGGGGGGGGTATTTACTACCTCCAGAGATGGAAGGTTACCTAAGTATTAATACAAATGCGATGTTGTTTCATTACCAGTCACGCCACATGTTACCAGAGCAGTGTGACTTAGATACTCTTCATATATAGAATTTGATGATACAGTAGTGTGACTATATCCACTGACCTAAAACGCCTCTTACTGTTCTCGAAAACTTTCCTGCACCAATACCAATACCTGTACAATAATGCAGGTTCACAGAGAAGTTGAAAACTTTTAAAAGTTTTTATTGTTTAAGATTTTGAGTTTTGTCAATAAACAGTAATAACAAAATTAACTCTTTATTTATTTTAAACCCAATTAATATTTCCAATATAAATCTAGGAATCGCATACTAAAACATAAAAACAAAAAAAAAAGTAAGGACATGCTATAGTATCTATGACGACTGTTCGAGTAGTCTCCTCGACGGTCGCGGGTTCGATTCCCGCTCGGGAAAGGTATTTTTACAAATATTTGTTTCCTGTCTGGATGTAAGTCCAACCCTTTGACCACCAAGCGCAGCGTATGCAAAGTGTGCCCTCCACGCCAAGCCTTTTTTAAGGTACATTAAAACTTATTTACTATGCTAACAAATAAGTGATTATAAGCTGTGGAGAAAAGATGTTTGCAATAAACATGAATCAGTTTCTATATGAAAATTTTAAAATCCAGCTAACGGTAGTTTTTCTTTTTTTAATGCAAGAGGGGGCAAACTTCGCCTGGTGGTAAGTCAAAGCGACATCCATTGACACCCGCTAGATAAGGGGATTAGCATGTGCGTTGCCGGCCTTTCAAATATGAATATGCTCTTTTCTTGAAGATCCCTAAGTCGTATCGGTTCGGAAATACGGAATACCTTAGGTGGCAATTATGGAACAATGATTCTACCCCTACCCAGGCCTATCCCATTCCCTTGTAGGTAGGTATCGAAAATGCAAGTACATGCGGCGACCACCGCGAGCGGGCCAACCAGTATTCAGTAGGTATTTTGCGATTCGGAAAAGGGATTCTGTGCAGTCACTGATTAAACAAAATGATTTAAAATGATTAAAAATTTTAATCATTTTAAATCATTAAAATATGATTGAAAATGATTAAAAATGATTAAAAATTTTTAATCATTTCAATCATTTTTGATTATTAAAATATGATCGGAAATTATTTAAAATGATTAAAAATTTTTTAATCATCTCAAATCATTTTTCTCAAATCATAAGAGGTGACAGAAATTCACAAAGTATTTTATGATTAGAAATGATTCAATATGATTAAAAATTTTTAATCCTAACTGAATCATTTTAAATCATAAGAGGTGACAGAAATTCACAAAGCTATTTTATGATTAGAAATGATTCAATATGATTAAAAGTGATTAAAAAATTAATCATTTTTAATCATTTCAAATCATTTTGTTTAATCAGGGGTATTTAAAGATCAATTTTAAAATTGTCATTAGTAATTTTTATTATTGTGAAATTTATTTATTTATTTAATTTATTTATTTATTATTAATTATTTTTTGGTTACTAAAATAAGTTAAATAAGTAGGAAGGTAGGCAGGTATACTAACTTGGTGTAATAATCTTTCACAAATACCTACCTATAACAAAATTAAAGGAATTTAGATCTGTTTCTTTTAAATGTAATACCTACCTGCCCATAGTTTTTTTTTTTTTTTTCTGCTCGAATATATTAGAATTATTACTATGAACACCTACCTTATAGATTTATTTGGAAAGTAATTTGTTCACTAGAGTATACTAGAAAAAAGTAATTAAATATTTAGATTCAATTATTTTCTAAAATGAGACAATCCTGATTTCATTAGAAAGGATTAAAGTTACGCGATAGAAAAAGAGGCAACTTTTAGGTAAGTATAACCATAGGTTTTCAAGCGCTGCGCGATCTGAATTGAACTTAATTGTAATTTTTATCGTAGTAAAAGTCCCTATTTCTTTAAACGACTTTTCGGAGTGTCTTCTGTACTTGTACTATTATTTATTCTGTGCCCTACCCAACGCACATCCCGTCGCCCGGGGAGACACCCGCCGTGCGCCCTCACCCGCCCTTACAAGGCGGGCCACGGGTACCGCGTACGTTGCTCCGTGGTCCGCAGGCGGCAGCTCCATCGAGCACTCTCTCCTGTGCGACGCCCCGCGCACCTCAACCGACTCAACCGACCTTTACTTATTCTTTACAAGAACTAACGTGCCGGTTCCACTCTTTACTTCAAAAAACGCTACGCTACGCTCAACAACTGATGCTGGTGTAAAGCTTGGGAGGAGTCGCGGGATGCTTTGGGTGTGTTCTGTGATTTGTCTAAGATATTTGACTGTGTACAACATGAAACTTTAATCAGGAAACTCAGTAACTATGGCATTAAAAATACCGCGCTAAAACTTCTTAGTTCTTACCTTAGTCATAGAACTCAGAGGGTTGAAGTAAATGGTATTACTTCGTCTGGGTCTCTTGTTCAGATAGGGGTCCCACAAGGATCGATTCTAGACCTGTTCTTATTTTTAATATACATCAACGTACGTATATTTGGTGGAGAATAATCATGAGATTGTATTGTTTGCTGATGATACTTCATTAATATTTAAATTGCATAGACAAGAAACAAACTAACGACATTATTTTTTTTTATTTTCATTTCATTTCAAAAGAGATTCGTGTTCTATACTGTAAAAAAAAATTATCCGGATTTTTGAAATATTGTGAATTTTCATTTATCTCGTTAAAAATATATTACGTATTTAAAAATAAAATAAAAACCAAAAATAACATATTACAAGGTATCTAACCCGAATTGTCCTTATACGCGTACCTAGCACGCTGATCACTTATCCACCGAATAGTTGCAGTTTTTGAGCAAAAATCTCTACCATAATATATACATAAGCTGTGCCTCAGTACCTAAATCTTTAGAGCTTGTTTTCAACTTAGTATTATAGTTTTTTTTTCTTTCCAAGTCAATAAAAAAGTAGTCCGTAGCCCTTGCAGAACAAAGGTACCTACTTAATTAATAGGTAATTATTTACATTCGCGGCTTTTGCGAAAAATGGCTCCAAATTTTTTTCTCACATATATTGTTGCTAAACCATGGTATTCTATATAAAATAAGGAGGGGAACACATAAACCCCTCAACAACATATATAATTGACGCCTGACAAAATATTCTTCTTCAACATTTTTCGCAAAAGCCGCGAATGTGAATATTTACCAATAAATATACTAATGTTAGTTACAATATACATGGACACTGAGAGAACCTCTTGCTTCAGCATGCTGACGTATCCCGAAGGATGCTAAGACGTTCCGAAGGCTAATGTCACGGTAATATTCTAACTCCGACAATTTTTACAGAAGCCTTAACATTATCGTTTTATTATGTCGTTAAATTACATTTCTATGTTTCACAAAAATATATAGCTGTGCAGCCAATGTGCGAAATGTTATCAAAATATACCCAAAAACTAGAAACAATCTAAAAATATTTTACCAAATTCTAGTAAAATAAAATAAAAATTTATTTGGTGTAAGTTTATTGCATGAACTTAAAATTAAATAACAATACAAAGTTTCGGCAGAAAATTAATGTACATGATAAAACGCGCCAATTTTTAAGCAGATTTTAAATATCCAAGTGCAGCAATTTTTTTTTTATTCTTATTAAATATATGTAAAATTTTAACCTATTTTATTTACATTTGCTGAGACCAATTATCTATATATTTATATAAATATCTTCGCTTCTTTCACTAAAACAACAGAATACCTGAAAAGCTAACACAGATCATACCGCAATCATATTTTTGTACATTCCACACGCAATTCGGACATGTTTATATACGTTCCTATATATTAGTTTTAATTTTTATTTAATTCTTTTCCGAAAAACATTAAAAAAAAACTATTCTATTGGTTTAACCATTCAGTTTAACATTATTATTTCCTTTATACATATACAAAAAAATTGTGACCCGTTGTCATCTCCACAATACTTTTAAAAAAAAATGTAAAATTATGTAGAAAAATATTTATTTTCTACAACTAACTTTGATTTTAGAAGAAAATAATAGCGATATGATCCGTTTAACAAATAAACAAAAACATCAATACAAAAATGGTTGAGATTATTTGGACGGTAAAAAAATAAAAACGCTTTGTGCTATGTAAGAAAGTATACTTATTTTTCGAAATAATTAAGTATTTTCTATTTAAAAACAATAAGTAACAAAATACTCAAAGTTTATTCTGCTTTCAATATTTAAAATAGTAATGAATGATTTTTTTTACGAAAAAATGTACCTTAACGTGTACACATAACTGTCGAAGTACATATAAATAATCAGTGGTTTCACTCTTCCCTAAAATTAAAATCTATATTAAATATCAATTTCACTTTATACAAGCATTTATTTTTTCAATTTTTAAAAATATAACATTAAAAATTCCGGGATATCCCAGATCACTTGAATAACATTGAGGCAAACTATTTTAGGTAGTTTATTTTTAAGCTAAAATCGTCTAATTATGAGCAGATACGTTGTGGTAACTAATTTTTTTTTTTAATTTCAAAAACATCGACTTAGTACCATGTAAATCGTCCATAGGGCTCATGAAATACATTTTAGTTTTAAAAGGCGGTTCGTAAATAACATGTATATTTATCCGTTCTAATTATTAGGTACCGGAGGCGCGGGGCGTCGGTCGAAGTGGAATGTATCTGAGAGATATAGACCGAATATAGCAACACTGTAGAAGACGGTCAACCCGAACAGGGCAACGCTGGCACTGGCCGTGAACATATTAGAATATTCACACCTGTAAATAAAAATTTAGTTTTATTACTTTATATTGTTTTACAATAGAAAATTTTGATCTTTGTAATATGCAAATTCTGAACTATATTATGCATAATGAGTTTCATAGCAATAATACCAAATTCAATTTTACTATAATGATACATCTAAAATTACAATCATTTGGTTTCATTGCTTTAAATGGTGCCAAAAAAGCACAGATGATTTCACCAATGTCACATAGGATGAAGAATACACAAAGAAGATTGATCGGTGAGGTCGAGGTAACAAATATTACAAAATACTATGTCCAATTATAAAATTAAATAAATTCTCAGTAATCTTCCCACAAAAGTTATTAAAAGAATGTCATATAAGTTTTGATCATACCAAATGAAAATGCTCAATATTTGACTGTATATGGTATATATATGACTATATATCGGTTTCATCGCCAGAATAACTAAAGACTTTAAAAATCCTCAAAGCTTAATCTATATTTTTAATTCCCTAATTCGTAGTTCTCTTGAATATTGTGCTCCAGTGTGGTCACCTTTTTATAAAGTACACGTTGAGAGAATAGAAAGAATTCAAAGAATATTTATGAATATTTTGTCCCATAGGCTCAAACTAAATAGAAAGCTCTCATCTTATTCTAAAAGGTTACGAAAATTTAATGTGATGTCTCTAGAGTTGCGGCGTAAATACCACGAACTAATTTACTTGTTCAAAATTCTACATGGCTTAATAAATTCACCGACTCTCCTGTCATTGATCAATTTTAACATTAGACCAAGATCCAGGAACCCATTCCATAAGACATTTATTTTAAATGTCTACATTAATAACACATCATTTTACAACCCTATTGTTAGAATGTGTCGCCTTTATAATGATATTGTTTCTGAAAATAATGTAAATATTGATATTTTTAATAAAAATAAGTCTAAATTTACTAAAGAGGTCAAAGCTATTCTTAACAAATCTGATTCAATAGCATAGAATAATAAATAAAGCAACAACGTTATATAATATTTAAGAGCGTTAACGACAAGCGCGCGATGTCAAGTTTAGGTAATTCAGTGCAATTATTACTCACACAAAGGTAATTTCACTGTGTGCGTAGCGTATAGTCAAAGAAACTAATTTTGATACTTTCGAATCTAAAAAATAATAATATTAGTGTGCACAGATGACGATAGTGATTTATCAAGACCTAATACATCTTATATTAAATTCGTTTTTATGTAGTATTTTCTTGCGTTTACGCGTTGACTATTTATAATAAAATTGTGGCTTCAAAACTCGAATTTATTTACAGCACTTGTTCTTTACAGAAAATATATAAAATAGCCTATGTTGCTTAGAGGAGAAGTATTTCAAGTCTAGCTAGCTTACAAACAATGAGAGAAATTATTAAGGGTAAATATAATTTTCAGCATTCTGCATCTATTCCGCATAAGCTCCCTATACACACATATATACAATATTTGCTCGTTTAAAGGTATAGTACCTGGATGACCGAGCTTTGCTCGGTTAAATTATATTTAGATACTTTGAAACATAAATTATATTTTCGATATTACCAACATAATAATAAAATAATAGGAACTGGTTATTTAAAGTACAAAAATAAAAATAGTTCTCAGTAATAGTTTTTCTTACAAAAGAAGATACTTGAAAAAAAAAATTGGTCTATAGACACCTGGATTCGAACCAGGGTCTTCTGATTTTGAATCCGCCTATCCGAGCCATTATAAAATTATCAATGACAGCGAAATTTACCTTTGTTTCCTAATAACATTTTTTAAAATAAATCCTAGCTAGACCGATTTATAGCCCCCGAAAGCCCCTACTAAAATTCATGAAAATCTTTGGAGCCGTTTCCGAGATTCAGATTATATTATATATATATATAAGAATTGTTCGTCTAAAGATATAATATAAAATAGTATAATGTAGAATCGAATATAATAGTTCATATTTTACGTGTTAGCTTAGTAATATTAATAATGAAAAAACAACGATAGTCAATAGTCAATACAGTATTTATTACAAATAATACACACAACATTTTTTTTTATTTTTAAATACATATATTTATAAAGTATCTACACACATGCCACATCAAGTTTCGCATAGTCTAAGGAATCTTTAAACATATTCATTTGTATACAAACTTTATGTAACTACCTCCGATATTTTTTGCATTTTTTTTTTTTAATTGTACGTAACTGCTCCTTTTTATGTTTAAACTTTAATTGTTTCTTATGAAAGTGAATTGTGTTATTCTTATAAGAAATAAAGTTCTTAAACCTGAACTGTTCACCCGTCCAGACTGCAAATATACATATTTTTTTATCTGCAATGTGTAATTGCCCTTGCACTTGAAAAATACAACCCAGATAGCTTTCCATTCTAAGAGCCTTCTTTTTGACGTAACAAACAATAGAGCTGAACAGTTCAACAGCATTGTGGCCAAGTTGGTAGGAGGCAAGCGGGTAAATTTTTCATTAAAAAACTCGTACACTGTCCGATGCCATGCCGCTGTAGTTTCGTTCAATTCTGCACGGCCTCAGTACGCCATTTATAAATCCAAGTTTCACAGGAGTCCAGGTACACTCTTTAATTCACAATATTTTTTTTTTTTTTATTAAGTTTCGTACATCCACGGGCTCTCGATTGCCCATGCCTTTTTTCATAATTATTACTTTTTTTTTCTTTTTTACATGCAGGCATTTTGCTCAATTACAGCGAGTAGGTACTTAAAATTATCTTAGTATCTCTAAGAAGGACGCAAGTCCACACTGACCTTAAAAAATTATTTATTTATAGAGTACTAGATTAGTGTAAGTGTATATGTATATACAAAAGTATATAATTTTATATATATACATATACACATACACACATTTATATACATATATACATACATTACATACAATTTTTTTTTTTTTTTCTTTTTTCTTTTTTTTTTTTTAATTTATTCACTCACCATATCTACGTATCCACATTCAATAGTTTGGTTTTATTTGCTTTTTCTAATCTCTTCCACGACCCCCGCTCAGCAGCGCGAGTAATTCCTCAATGACAGCATCGTCTCTATTATGTATTGCCATCTTGAGGCTGTGCTCGAGGATTTCTTTGTGTGTAGCCTCCGCTGCCCTCCCCATGAAGCGACCGATCGCATCATCTCCGTCGTCGGTGTAATAGGCACAGGTGTTGGTGTGCCTAGTCACCGCGACCACAGCATGCGAGACACTGTCATGAATTCGCAGCCTCCTGGTCTTCATTTGGATAATGATAACCTCCTCGCTCGTTTGTCCCTGCGCCTCGTGTATGGTCATGACGCTCGATCCTTCTCCGGTACCATATCCCCGGCTTATCAAAACCTTCTTTTCTTCTTGCGTAAATACCAGGTATAAGGTTCGGGCTTGTTTTTCCGGTATTTGAGCGCCAGTGAACCTCTCAATGCGCAGGGAGCGGACGATGGGGTTAAATGAGTAAATGTTGTTGTAGACCTCGCTGATGGCGAATGCAACGTCCTTGGGATTCCGATGCGTGCAAGGCAACTCACATGATATTCCTGTTGTCAGGTTTGGTTTACAGTACCGCATCTCAAAAAGGTTTTCCCTATCGATATACGGCAGCTGGTTTATGTCTCCGACGAGGACCACTTCTTTCGCCTCCGACAGCCGGGCGGCCATTATTATAGCCCCAAAATGGTTCATAAGGGCTTCGTCCACCGTTAGACGGCTTATTCTTACGCCCTCACGAAAACCGTTTACCAAGATGGAGGCCATAGTGCGCACCTTCGATTTGGCTTTATCGCCATAGCGGTGCTCCAGCTTTTCCTTAAGGTCTTTAGCCGCCTCGACTGTGGTTGTGGCTACGACTTCATTGTTCTCGTCGAAGTTCCTGACTATGTGTGTTGTCTTGCCGCACCCAGGAACCCCGTTTATCCATTTCAATGTTGGTAGTTCCCAGGCCCCGAACGTAACGCCTATGTCAGGATCGCCCGTTATGGTTTTCGCCATCTCGAGTATCCGTTCGTCCAGCATTACTCTCGTACACCTGGCCACCACCACCACCGGGTCTCCTTTTGGTGTTTTAAAGGTTTGAGGCCCTCTGTTCTGCCCCTCAGTCTCGACCGCGTCCACGAAGCCTTTTGTGGTGTTGTAAGCAGCCATATATCGTCCCGACATGTTACCCTTGAGTACTTGTTGGGTGTCGTTGTCGTATATGGCTGCCTCGGCTTCTTCGAGTTCTACCTTCAGCAAGTTTTCGTGTCCGTACTGGTAGGTCTGCATTATCTTTTTGCAGATGGCCAGGCTTACCTCACGGTTCGCCTTTGTGATGGCCAGGAACTCGATGTATGCATTGTATGCATGTTGTAATGGTGTGGACGCTGGTCTAAGCTTTGGTGGTGTAACCTGCCCCTTGTCGGCCCTCGTACGGGTGGCCGATGGCGCCTGTTGGTACCTCTGGCTTTCGTCTTCGGTAAACCTTTTCAGCGCTTCCGATTGCCATTCCCTCAGATCCGCCGATTTTGGGGCAAGGTGGGACAGTCGGGTACCTCGCTTGGGGGACATTGTGCCTTGGATAAACCTTGCGATCGCCACCAGATGGGACCTTGAACTTTCATTCCTTCCTCCGGGGGTGCGCGATTTACACTCTTCTACTCTTTGGGCCTCCACCTTTGCTTGTAGTCGCTCCGAGCCACTGAGCGGAGTCTCTTCAAGAGCCGGCCTTGCGGGGGATGAAGGTGTTTGGGTCCGGGGTTTTAGGTATCCCAGATCCTCCCCCCTGTCTTCGTATGCAATGATCTCATGGCTTTTTGAGGCAATTAGACAGCCATATCTATCGGATACGTCACCTTTAATTTTTTTAATTCACAATATTAATTAAGTTTAGATTTCGTATAATCAGGAACTTAGTAATTTAAACTGGATTATTTTTTCTCTAGGTATCTCTCTAAAACGGTTAGAAAGCGAGCGGAACCTCAGCTTCGAGAATCTGAAAAATAAAACATTTATCTTAACTGCTACTAATATATTACATATGATAACATAGTGAAAACAGTGTAATCTGACTTCGGGTGTGTAATTGAAGTTTACACACCCGAGGTGCTCAAATGACCGTGTAACAGTAATATGTATATACATTACCAAGTCAGACGCTTCTATAGTTTGGGATAATGCCGATGATTCTGGGCTGATGCTGCTTTGGGAAGACGAAGTTAAGTCCTAAAAAAAACTTAGATGTAATGCCATACATAGGTAAATATGAAATTGTTATAAATACGTTGTTGAGTGCTTTACCTTTACTTCTTTTTGGATTTTCACATCTTCCGTGCTCTCATAATTAATATTTTTTTCATTACAATGCCTGAACATAAAATTAAAAAAATAAAATATGTTTTATAAATAAAAATGAAAAAAAAAAACGTTTTATTTGTTACAAAGATTAGGTTACATGGGAATTGCAAGGACCCCTGTATACTAGGTTGGTGACCCGTATTACTGGGTGCCCCGCACATCCACCGCGATACACTTAGGTATATTTAACAAATAAAGCAAAGTTAACTTATTATAATATAATAATAAATGTAGTATGTATATTGTGTGTAAGTGTGTGTGTGTGTGTGTGTGTGTGTATGTGCGTATGTGTCGTATATGCATGTACGTGCGTGTGTGTTGTGTTTGTATGATTTTTATTATATATATATATATAATAAAAATCATATATATTACCACTTTGTTGGTGTGATTAATAATAATATGTATTCTCTATCAAATTACAGCTTTCTAGTACTAAAAGTCTCTGAGCTAAGCCACGGTCAGACAAACAGAGAGCGAAAATACAAGGGTTCCTTGTTTAACTACAAAACCCTAAACCATTTTATTAAACAAGCTTTTACTTAAATGCATAATAGAAGAAAACAAACTTTACATCAAATTCACCAATTTAATACATTACACAAATACATAAATAAAAGCTTGTAAATAAAACTTCGAGGTAAATAAAACTAGTTCGAGGAAATAATTTTATTATGATTTCGACGTTAATCGTAATAAAATTATTTAGTAATAAGAAAAAAATGTAGTTGAACAGTAGAAATAGCTCTAGAAGTTAGTAAACGGGGACCTTACATAGCAAATAAAATTCTATTAAAAATATTATTTATACCAACCTTTTAGCCCTAGCTTTAGCTAAAACCTCTTGATTTATATTCTTCCTTTTTCGCGATAAAACTAGTTTTGTTTTTTTTATTTTATTCCCCATGGCATCTGAAAAACATTTTGTTGTTTCGAAAACTATTGTTGCCATTCAACATAAATAAAAAAAAAAAATTAAATATATTACTTACCAAAAAAAAGATCGTTAGGTCGCACTATACAGTTATAAACTCACTCGTCGCCAAGGGTCAGGAGAGGTCACGCGTAGAGAACCGAGCGACACGTCCACACTTTGAAAGCCTTTGCGGCGGACTGATTTTAAAATATTTACGCGCACAGTTTTATACTAGTTTTAAAAAATTTGTAATAAATTAAATAAAATTCAATAAATTTAATACTATTTTGCATGTTCTAAAGAATATATTCTTCTATTACAATACACTTTTCGTTGTAAATTTTAGTAAGATTTATTGGAGGAAATGATGAATTTAGCAACCGCTTTTCCTTGTTAATTTTCAGTTTGTTTATTGTTTGATTTATTATGTTACGAGTTGAAAATAAAAAAAACCTCTCTCAGTTTTCTGCACAAGGGTCTAAACAATTAAATAACATTACTTGTTTGTAAATTTTATTAGTGTTTTCGGATATTTTTAGCTTCGAAATGACCACTGTAAACGGAATTTAGAAAACATTGTTCGTGTATCTGGTTAGAATTCACGAATAGTCTATTAATATACAAATGTTCTCTGTCAACTTTTTAGATCGATATATTTTCTACAATAATTAGTAAATCACACTTTCGTTAGATACGTCTATGACGAGATAAATTGTTTTGAAAAGTACGCTTTTCGGGCCAAGCAGCCGAAATCGGCGTTAACGCTCTTAATAGTTTCATACTGTTTTGGTAATAATTTTTCATAATCATGAAGTGTGCACATAGTTTAGGGATATAATCCTGTTCTATAATTTATTTTAACATTTTATATTATGTATAAGTATAGATTATATTCTGTTTTGTGTACCATAGGTAATAAATAAATAAATAAATATGGTATGATTATTCATTGCCAATAGAACACCGATAATAATAATTCTTTTATAATGAATAGAGTATTTAAAAACAGTTTTAAATAAATTTTGTTAAAATACATCCCTACAGATAGTCTATAAATTACTTTTTTCAAAGTTTGCTTAGCAGTTGCCAGTTGCTGCAATTTTTATGGGAAAATCCTCATATAAAGAAATTTGCAATTTCCAGTTCCAGAAACTAGAGAGTAGAATCTTCTGCTCAGCGCCTAAAGGTAAAAAAAGATTCATAATAAAATCCGAATTTATAACCCTTCGTTTTTATTGTTAGAGAAGAAAATTTGTATAAGCTATTATATTCTTTACTCCTTAACCTTAAATGTCCATCATCACACGGGATATTCTTTTTAAAATTAAAATGGGATTAAACTTGGGAATAACCAATCCGATTTAATAGAAGTAATAATTAATGAAATTGTTCACAATGAATGAAGATACATATACAAAAAGAAAAAAAAAGACAATCTAATTGATATCCTCTTTTTTTGTAATCAGTTAAAAAATAAACAAGTGCAAGTCGGACTCGCCCATGAAGGGTTCCGTAGCAGCAAGTAACATCATATAAAAGTTCTTGTAGTTCGTTGTAACTTTGATCGATGTTTTAATAATAGTATATTTTTTTTTTTATATATTAAAAAAAAAACTACTTACTTTCTTCTTGATCTTGATCAAACCAATTGTCGGTGGAAGTTTGCTTGGTTATGTACATATATATTTTTTTAGTTTTATCACTCTCTTACAGGAGAGGGGGGACACATTTTACCATTTTGGAAGTGTCTCTCGCACAAACTAATCAGTTTAGAAAAAAATGCTATTAGAAACCTCAACATCATTTTTAAAGACCTATCCATAGATATCCCACACCTATGGTTTTGATGAAAAAAAAATAATTGAGTTTCAGTTCTAAGTATGGGGAACCCTCAAAATTAATCTTAATGCGGTTCACAGAATACATCTACTTACCAAGTTCCAACACTATACTTCTTATAGTTACGGAAAAAAGTGGCTGTAACATATGGACGGATAGACAGACAGACATGACGAATCCATAAGGGTTCCGTTTTTTGCCATTTGGCTACGGAACCCTAAAAAGGGTGATTGTCGAAGGTTGTGTGCGTATGATGCTGTATCAGTCCGTCAATAACCCACTGCTGAGCGAAGACCTCTTCTCCATATAGACGAAGGGTTGGAGCTTAATCCACCACGCTGCTCCAATGCAGTTGGGCGGATAATTTCCCTACCATGAGTAACGATCGTTATCAGGTGTCTATGATAACAACCGTTACCGACGGCTTTACGTGCTCTCCGAGGCACGGTGGGGAGACCCACAAGAACATACACCCAGATGGGAAACAAATATTTCTACAAATAAAAATATTTGACTCGAGCCGGTATCGAACCACGAAGCAATTACAAAGAGGAGGTGTTGTAATCAATGTAGTCTAGCATCCGCCAATGTAGTCCTCACATCAAACCGTAGTTGATCTACTCATCACCAGTTGTCGCTTTCGTCAGTACAGCTTACGTTGCCGGACAATTAACTTGCTCTCGTGACTAACTCCTTTTTATATATTTAAAAAATATTCTCGACCCGCGCACGTTGTGAACATGAAGTGCTGTGTTGTATCGTGCAGAAGTTACACGAATAAATGAAAATCAAATGGAATAAACATATCTTTCCACTCGTAAGTAATATTTAAATTAAATATATTATTTATTTTGTCTAGAAAGTTCGGTGATTACCATGCCTCTATCGGTAAGTAGCAAAACTACTGGTCTAGCCAGGTCCGTACTTAAAATTTTTTATTAAGCCAACAAACAAATTTTGATTCTTATATTTATTATTATTATAATATTGTATTTTGTGTAATATTTTTTTAGATTTCCGTCGAATGACTGTTTCAAAAAGAAATGGATTGAAAATATAAATAGAAAGGATTGGTCTCCAACCAAATAAGATTTGTTCTTTGCACTTTGATGCTAACGATTTTATAACAAAAAAGGTTTATAGAAAATTGCGAGAAGGAGCGTGTCCAAATTTGACAACAGTGAATATGGTTTGTAATAAGTGAAAGTTTATTAAGTAGGTATAGTATCTACTTATGATATATTTTGAGTTTTTGTAACAGTGGATAAGAAGATACTTTTGTCGTGTATGTACAAAACTGAAATATTCTGCCTAATAAGTAAGCAAAAGAATTGATCTACATAAGAAATATGTATGAATCGTTTTCTCAAAGGTTTTTTTTTTTCGCAGGAGCGAATGAAAACTCCGGAACCGTGTGCCCTTAATACTTTCTTGGTTTTTAATGATACACCAAGAAAAAAAAGGTTAAAAGACGAAATTGCACGGTTGAGCGTGAAAGAAAAAAAAGATGCATTAAAAATACGACGTCTTCAATCAAACGTCCTACGTTTAAAGAAAAAGGTATCGTTATGGTATAAATATTAATATAATATTTTGTAAGTGTTTACACCTATGATTGGGTGTGATTTTTAACTGACTTCCAAAACGAGAAGGGTATTAATTCGATTGAATTTTAATTCTTTTTTAAACTAATATATATATATATATCTTTGATTATTCTGTAGACATCAATGAATACGCAGCACTCCTTGTATAATTGGTATTCACTTCGACATGCAGTTGTAAGTAATAAATAATAATAAAAAAATTGGGGTGGATAGTGCTCTATATATCTATTGTTTATGAATTACTCCATATTCATAAACAATATGAATATGTTGTTTATGAATATGGAGTTAGGATTGATTCTTAATCTTAATCTATAATCTATAATCTACGTTCAAACGGCGTTTTTCGGGTCTGTGGACATAGAGGGCAAAGCGCTCTCTCTGGTTCCGGCTCGCGTCTTGACGTGCACGCTTATCGTGTGTCTCCTTATAAATATTTAAATTAAATAGTAAATAGCACAGATAGTATCTACTACCACAATTTTTTTGCATGGAAACGTTTTTTGTGGTCCCAGGTACAGTTTATAAGGAAATATATTAAGTCGCCGTTTTTATTTTTTCTACTTAAACTACTATTTAAAGCACCTCTTCATCTTCCAGAATAGACACATATATCATCTAACCCTTTCCCTTGGCTTACTCTACTTTTTGGTTCGCACATAATGCTTCGAGGCTGATTGCTGCTTTTTTACCTTTTTCATTGTATGCTATGCTTTTGGGTGGTGTTGTTAAAGTTTATTGTGGTTATCTACCAGCTTTTAGAAATGCGACAATTCTCGTCACTAAACGAGGCATGATAGATATTTCTGTTAAGATTATTATTTGATTATACAGGTTAAGACTATGAAAACCTTAATCCTTGACCTGGAGCGGAAAAATTTAGTTAACGCGGAGGAATCTGAAAACCTGACATCCATCGATATCAAAATGAGAGATCTAATTGCACGCCAAATTAAAAAAACTAAAAACGTACCTATCACTAGAAAATATTCACAAGCTTTAAGAATGTTTTCTTTGACCCTACATTATTACTCGCCAAAGGCATATTCCTATTTACGACAAACATTTAATACTTGCCTACCCCATCCACGAACAATTTCCAAATGGTATGAAAATGTTAATGGAGAAGCGGGATTCACAACAGAATCTTTTGTGATTTTAAAACAAAAGTCTGGAAAATCGTCTGAAAAATTACTTTGCAGCTTAATGATGGATGAAATTGTAATAAAAAAGCACATTGAATGGGACGGTAATAAATGTCTGGGTATGTCGACCTAGGAATAAATATATCTCAAAATGATAATTCCCAAGAGGCAAATCAAGCTCTTGTCATGCTACTGGTGTGTTTAAAAGAACGGTGGAAAATACCAGTGGGATTTTTTTTAATTCACTCTATGACGGGGGAACAACGTGCTTCATTGATAAAACAATGTCTTTATAAATGTCACGATTCAGGAGTGAAAGTTCTCTCCATTACCGTGGATGATTGTGCACCAAACATATCCATGGCTAAGCAGTTAGGATGCTGCTTTATACCTACAGAAATGAAAACGACATTTAAGCATCCGATTGCTCCTTATGATGTCACTGTACTTTTAGATGCTTGTCATAATATGTTAAAATTAGTTAGAAATGCATTCGAAGCCAAAAGAATATTTATTGACTACCAAGGTAATGAAATCAAATGGCACTATTTAACGTTGCTTAACGAATACCAAAAGTCAGAGGGGTTACATGTAGCAAACAAACTAAAGGACTCGCATCTCGGATTCCATCGCCAAAAAATGAAAGTGAAACTTGCGAGCCAGCTATTCAGTAACAGCGTTGCGGATGCTCTTACAGTTTGTGAAAAAAGTGATGGAAGATTTTTAGGTGTTCAGCCTACAATCTTTTTTATTTGCCTAATAAATAACTTATTTGATATACTAAATTCAAGAAACATGTGACAACACGAATACAAAAAAACTCTCTTTCCAAAAAACATAATTCAAACAAAACAGTTTTTAATTTTTGCCAAGAATTACATAATGCATTTATCAGTGAAAGGTGAAAACAATACCATTATCAATACAAATAGAAAGACAAGTTTCGTTGGTTTTTTAACTTGTATTGATAGTATAATTTATCTTTACACGCGTTTAGTTGAAACCGATAATGAATTGAATTATTTGCCAACACATAAATTATCCCAAGACCACTTGGAATTGTTTTTTGGCATTATTCGAGCTCATGGCCAAACCAATAACAATCCGACGGTTCGTCAGTTCAAAGTGGCCTACAAGAAGATCCTAGTAAATACGGAACTAAAAGACGCATTTAATGGTAACTGCATTCCTTTAAAAGACATACATATACTTAATATGTCGTCAATTCAAAAAATTAATGCATTTGCAGACAGATCACGTATGTTACATGTAGCAGACCAAGAGATTTAAGTGATGACCTCATTCCTGAAGACGTTTTGTTTGAGTTTGAGGAACAATTAAATTTCACTGAATTTAACAATTTACGTCGTCAAATCGTAACGTACATTTCAGGATATGTGATCAAATTCATATCAAAACGAATTAAATGTGAAACGTGTATGACTGCTCTTTATGCTGACAACACTAAAGATGATCATTTTTTAATCAAAATAAAAAATAAAGGCGGCCTGATTTTTCCTTTAGATGACGTAATCAAAATTTGTTTAAACACAGAGTGTAGCATAATAATATTTAAATCACATAAAGATGATTCATCAATTTTTGACAAACATAGAATAACATCACATACACTAAAAACCCTAATTGGACAAAATTGTTTTAAAATGTTGATCGATCATATAAAAGAGCAGTCGCCGTTAAATAATCACATAACACTTTTAAGCAAATGCATTTGCGAAAAGTATACAGATATATTTATATATTATATATTTATATATCTTATATATCTGTATACTTTACTACAGATATACATTTATATATTATTCCATACGTTTTCAATATTTTGCGACCTGCAAAAACGTAAGAGATACCAAAAGACAGCAACTAAATAAAACTGTACTTTTTAAGGGAGATTAATTTCTAACACCTAAAAATTACGGCACGATTCATCATCATCATCATCATCATCAGCCCGTATCGATCCTACGTTGGACATACGACACTATTACTTGGTTTATTTTAGTTACTTTCACAGTGATATGTCATACGGCATACTACTGTGGGGGAATGCTGCCGATATAAATACTATTTTTGTGCTGCAGAAGTGAGCTATTCGATCAATTTACAAGCTAGCACCCAACGCATAACTAAGAGACAAATTGAAGAAAATAGATATTCTAAATTGTTAAATTCAGTGAAATTTAACTGTTTCCTCTCAGTATATTTTAGAAAATGTTATGTACATTCGTAAAAATATTAATGAATTTGTAAAAAAAAAAGCGACGAGCATGGCCTAAATAAATACTCGGAACAAGCATAAGTTGGATGTACTTTATAAATTAATCATCTATATAAATTAGGACAGATATATAAATTAGAAAAAAAAAAATATCTATATAAATTGGATCAGACTTTATAAATTAGGTAATAGTTTAAAGGGGAAATGTATCTCTCTACAATACGATCCCAGATACTGTTCAAAAGCTTTCAATTAACAAATTAAAAAAAAATTGTCAATGAGCATATGTGGTGAAATAACAAAATAAAAAAAAAACATTATTATATAATTATATAGATAGCTCACTCAATCAGCGAATAAGGCGTTCTTCCGAGGCAATTTCAGTCGAATTATTGTAGTGAAAATTCTAATTATGTAATTTTATATTCTGGGCTAAGGTTCGAACCGATAGTAGTTGGTTTTGATGTTCAATATTTGAATTTGAATAACCTGATGTAATAAAAAAAAATCTTTCTTGCTATAATAAGAAAACTATCAGTATCTACAATTTATAACTGTTATTTATGAAAATAAAAGCATGTTATATATCATATTACGCAGCATTATTTCATTTTATTTACACCAAGTCTGGTTTTGGAAAAGGTTTATCATTTTTGGTGTCCTTTCAATTTTATAAATCACTCCAATGATAAAAACTTTATGGCATATGCAAAAGCAAACTGACTTTTATTACACAATTATCGACCTTTTTCTCAAGTCGATATTACACATGGCTACATAATATCAAGCTTTAATTTTCCAGCATAAGATGACGACCTCTCATTGTACGAAAATCCTACATTGCGAAATCAGCTTGTCAATACAATAGTAAATCATGATAATATTATGTAGCCGTATGTGCCTTCCAACTTCAAATTACATCTATGCTAAACAAATAATTCTGAGTACGGCCCTGGCATTTGCACTAGACACCTAGTGAAATATAGCAGAACTAATACGTCTTGGCAGACCTAATAATTCTTATAGTCAATTACTTGTTTTGGCTACCGGTCGCTAGATCGCTTGCTGCTATTTGAAGCCCCTCGCACCCCCGCGCAGTTGCGACACTACATTGTATGAATAAAGTTTCTTATGACACCTCCTCTTTGTACTTGCTTCGTGTATCGAACCCACGACCGCCGGCGTGCGGTTAGAGGCGACAACCCGTACCGCTACACAAGAACAGTCGATAGTATGATAGGTTGGTTACAAACCTGAAGAACCAGACGACGGTGAGCGCGACGGACACGAGCGTCATGAGGATGTTCTCGAGGTCCCAGGCGCGCTCGGGCGCCGCCTCCGTCACCACGTGCGCGCGCGCCGGCGCCTCCGACGGGCCGTGCTGCTGCTGCTGCTTCGAAATATTATTTTATTACTTTGGGCTCTTCTTTAGTTTCAGTAAATGAAACAATGTGACACAAGTGTAAACTGTAAAATACCGTCTCAGTTTCAAATCAACAAATTCTACAGTTCACGACGGCGCGGTGGTGCAGGCCGCAGTGTGTGTGTATTTGTGTGTATGGGCGCGAGCGTGTGTGTGGGCGCACGCATTTATTTGGGCTCGCGTGTGTAAGAACAAAGCACACGGCGTATTTTAAACGCGCAGACGACGCGCAGATGGCTCGAGTATAGGCCTACTAGGTAACCTACACACACGGAACGAGCATGAGACGCGCATCTACAGAGCGTATACGCGCAGTTATAGAGCCATACAGACGTGCTGTAGTCGCTCGTAGCTTCCGTGCAATTGCGTCAGCGTGCGCCTCTCCTCTGCCCCTTCTCCACCCCTTTGTATGCGCGTTTGCATTGTATCATCAATTTAAACGCAACAATCAGCATCTACGGCGCCGAAAACGCGCGAACATAAAACGCGCGTCGTCTGCGCGTTTAAAATACGCCGTGTGTTTACGCTCAAGTGTTTGCGCATGCGTGTTCGTGCGTGCGTATCGTGTTCGTGCGTGCGCGTGCGTGCTCGTGCGTGCTCGCACCTGGTCGGCGGAGAGCGGCGCGCGCGAGGGGTGCACGAGGCAGTGCACGACGGCGTGGTGGTGCAGGCCGCAGGCGCGCAGCGTGGCCGCCTCGTCGCCCAGTACTCGGCCGCGGAAGATCAGCCGCACGCGCCGCTCCGCGCACAGTTCCGCGGAAAAGTGTCGCCTGCAATAATAATATTAATAATATAATTTATCTACTCCCCATGCTTTAAATCCTCTATAAAAGATTCTGAAAGACTTAGCTTATTGCCAATATGAAAACACCCAATGTCCTAATAACCATAATATCATTCAAACGGATGATATAATGTTTACTGACTTTCATAATAACACTCCTTTGGTTTTTTTTTTTCGATTCCTTCTGCGCTATATGTTTACCAACAGACAGCCACAGTCTTACTGCTCGATGCGTGGTATCTGTATGAGTTTCAAAAAAAAGAACATAGTCATTCACGCGCGTTTCACTATCAGAACGCCGCGCGCCGTAAAAAAAAAAGTAGGTTATTCGAATCCCCACCCATTTTTTATTTTCGATATTTTTATTATTTTTCTAGCGGCCCGCCCTGGCTTCGCACGGGTATTTAACTAAAATTTCAAAAATTATAAATTTATATTTTTTATCACCTACACCTGCGTCGATACTGGAAAATATTTTATAATAGATTGATTGAGTTCTCAAACTGCAAAAAGCACTGAGTATTGATATCAACTTCGAAGCAAATAACTTTCAGCCCCTTTTAACACTGTTAGGGGATGAATTTTGATAAAATACGAAACACGTCTTCAATCAATTCTGTTAAAGAATATTTATGCAAAATTTGAAGTAGATTGGACCAAGGAATCACGTTATCTCATACAAACTTTTTCACCGTCTTAGGGGTAGAATTTCGTAAAATTCGTTCTTAGCTGATCTCTACTCGGCAAAAGGAATATTTATATCAAATTTTAAGTCTCTAGGTCATAAAATTCTAGAGATATCGTGATGAGTGAGTGAGTGAGTGAGTGACCTTTCGCTTTTATATATATTAGGATTACAACTTAAATAGCTATAACAATCCAACTTTGTACAATCAATAAACAAATAACGACCAAATAGTTTAACAACAAACAAACAACCAAGACCTAAGTACACTAAGGTAATAAATGCAAAAAAAAAAGCGTTTCTTTAAATATGGGCGAGACTCATTCTTTCGGCCGAAGTTTTGGACAGCGCGATTCAAAAAATTATATTTTGTATACTGCGCCATCTATCTTGTTACGATTCGTTAGACCAACTGTTAATAGATGGCGTCACATTAGGTACCTATACAACAGTTGCATAAATAACTATTATTGCACACCAAAACAGAGAACAAAATTAATGATACAAGCTAACATCAGTTAAGCTGTACAATGAGGCGGTATTATTGCTAAATAACAATTTCTGCCAGACAACAAAGAATCTGCTGCATCATCATCTTATATTAACAATTTCATAATAAAATTAATTTTTATCTTAAAGACCTTTTTTAGAAGAAAAAAAAAAAACAGTCTCTCCCTTTTAAATACATTATATGAACCATTCTCACCTTTTGAAATCTTTTAGAAGTTCATCAAGACTTCCCTCGACTTCTTTTAAAGTATCATTAAGATACTTAAGTTTAATAAGTATTTTCCTTTCATCTCCATTATTGTCTGTCTCATCACTGGATGTTCCTCCAATGCTTTCTCTTTCAACATCACCAATATCTTGCTCTGTTGATGTTTTTTCTTTTTGTTTAGGTTTTGTCTCAGGTTTTAAATCAGAATGGGATTCTAAAAATATAGAATATCTTATATAAATTACTTGTGGGATTACTTTTAAAATTAATAATAAAATCATAACAAACCTGCATCACATCATATCAAATTAAATTTTACCATAGTCATGTTAAAATTAATTACAATGAAAATTAATGTAAAAAATAAAAATATATGTACCACTTGATCTTGTAAAAAAATCACATCCAGTTGTGACGTCAGCCTCCATTGCACTAACTATGCTGTCCATTTCTCTTATTTGAGCATTACTAGCTGGTTCTTGTTCTTCTGTGTTATCTGTTTCTTCGCCTTGAGTTTCAGATGCTGTTTGATTATTCGGAGGAGCTAGAAATTGGTAAAGAAACATGATTTTTTATATGAAAGGCAAAAAGGCCATTATCTAAACTTAAACAAAAAAAATCATGAAATGTTATGAAATGAAATGCATTTAAATACATTTCATCATAACCAATCTGTTCAATGTTAATAAATTCATAATTTGTTAAATAAACTCTTGGAGCGCCTATGCTTTTAATAGTTATTATGTTTAGCAGATGAAAAAACTGACAACATCTTTTTTTGTATAATATATACAAACTCGATATCTGAAGCCTATCTCATCAGTATCTAAAATGATTATTATGACAGACAAGCAACTAACTATTCATCTTTAAAAATATTTTTAAGATGGCTTAATTGTATCGCAAACAGCATAGAGAGAATTGTTCGCACATCCCCAATGTGTGAACAATTCTACTATCTCAATATATAGTGTGCAGGACTTATATGGAACTCATACATAGGAAATATCCTACCTTGGAAATTATTGTTATTTCAATATACTGACAAAAAAAGAATTCAAAGGAATATATGGAATAAATAACATTTCATTATTTCTTGTTCCTTTAGAAACTTTCAACAAATTGATAGTTATCAGATTTTAGGACTAACAAAATTGTATACTTTTAATCAACTCTGTTATGTGTATGATTAAAATGATAAATCAATAGTTTTATACCTAAGCAATAATATAGTAATCAGTGCCGGATTAACCACGTAGCAAGAGTAGCAATTGCTACGGACCCCGCATGAAAGGGGGTTCCGTGCCATGCTAAATAGGATCCTGCATATTTTAACCCACTCTTCTCTTGCCGAAGTGTAATTATTTGAGGAATATGGAGAGACAATGACCTTTTCTTTTTCTCAGGAATATATGTAATGACAGCTAATATCATTGTGTTTTTTTTTGTGTGCACTTACAAAGAACAGGTGCAGAAAAGTTATCGGTAGTATCATCTAGTCTTTGCTACGGGCCCCGCGCTAGCTTAATCCGGCACTGATAGTAATGGAAAAAACACATTCAATAAAGAATACCCCATATTGTTAATCTTACAGTCAATCCTTCGGTAGAAATGCAGACGATTGTTGTCCAACATTGCCATATCTGCATCAACAATGCTGTCCATTTCCTGTAGAGGTATTACTCTACTGTCTCTGCTATTCTCATTACCAGAACTTGTTGTACTTGCAGCTATCAATCAACATTATAAATACATTAGTAACTTTACAGAAATCATCAAAACATACTAATTCCTTAACTTCAATAATAAAATATATACCCGTAGATTCTGATGTTGATGGTGGACTAGTATTTAACTGAGTGTTTGTTATATTTGATCCTGCAATCACCAAAAATATGAAATCAATAATAACATAAATATTCAATTACAGAATATGACGAACTAAACATGACTAATAAAAAATATATTACGCTTATCAACCATAAAATAGATTATTGCAACACAAATTTTCGTAACGGTTGTTGATATTATACAAAATATTTGCATAGCTACACTCACGTGTTAGTATGCTCACTGTAACAGGGTGATGTGGTCGAGATCTCATCACCAGTACAGTTCTGTATCTGTCAGGTCTAGCATTAGTGGACCACCAAGCTAGAGACGCTATCACCAAAACTAATAAAACAACCGCAAACTGCACCACCTCATCCCCAACGCCCTCTATTAAAGACATTGTTCTACAACAATAAAAATATATCACCTAAATTATTCATAGAAAAACTGTATTAACATAGCAAGTATTAGTATAATAGTAAGTAAAATTGCAGTACAGAAGTATCATTCAAACAAAATAACATATTAAATTATTAAAATTAAGTTGTAGCCTTTTTATTTAAATTGTATATACACACTTTGAAAATAAATTAAGAATGAAAATTGTAAGTCAGTCATAATATGTACTTTTTGCTAAAGATGTTTACATGTGCAAAGATTTTTATATACTTGTTACATATATAAATCCCCACAAGGTCATATACATGACAACGAAGATACGACAAATAACATATACACTCACTCACATTGTATTATATTTTTAATTGTTGCAGAAACGACTAAACAAATTTACAAAAGTCTTGGTTCGAAGTCCCCGTAATTATCGAAAGGCATTTCGGAATAAACTGAAAATAATTACTCAAATAAAAAATCGTTTAGTAAGGTGTTATTCATATATTTTGAAAAATGTCAAAATATAGAAAAACTGGCTGGATAAAAGCCCTGATTAAGTGTATGAAAAAAATCAACTCACAAAATATTAATGAATGCACTGTTATAAAAGAACTTAAAACAAAAAGTATGATTTTTTTAATCAAAATAGGAAAGCAATCGGATTTATGAATTTTATGACGGAATAACGACGAAACGTCATTCAAAGACGTCATTTACACTTTTACAGACTGTAAATCACTAACTTCGTTTCATACCGTAAAACGGGGTGAATAGGTATGGTTTGGAAGTTCACACAAAGGGTACGTTCGCGGGCCTTCTTCTAATTGATAATTCATCACTTTTATAGGAGCGCATGCGTACTTCATACTTTTTTATCTATGTATTCCACAGACCACATGCGCGGAAATGATACTTCTTTAATCAAAAACTGAATTTAACTGTCGAACTGAATTTAACTGTCGTTTTATCACCAACATCACCTTCATCGAAGGAGGCTACTCCACTATCAGCTGAAATGATACAAAAAATTATAGCAGATGAAAACGATAAGCTAAGAAATGACATAAAAACTCTCGTTCACCACGCTATATCGGAAGAGTTTAAATCCTTAAGAGTTGAAATTACAACCATCAAGGACTCCCTGAGTACGTTCAAGCAACAATTGGGTAATCTGTCAGAGCGTATGGAAAAGGTCGAGACGAATATAAAAAAATGTGAATCAGTGTCTTCTGATATATGTTATCTCAAATCCTCCTTTGCAAAGTTAGAAATGGAAAAAGATAAACTTTTGTCAACAATGAACAATGATCCCTTGGCAACTACGTTGCAAAACACGCCACATACCGCTTATGAAGATCTCGCCGCTGAGCTCCATGACCGTGCTCTGAGGTCCAAAAATATTGTCGTTGTGGGTATTCTGGAAGATACAAACTCGGATGTATCGAAAATGAAAGAACAAGACAGTCAAAAACTTCAAAAAATCCTGCACACTATAAACCCCAATTGTCCTCTACCACTTAGAATCTACCGTTTAGGAAAACAAATCTCCGGAAAATCTCGACCAATAAAAGTTTGTTTTGAATCTGAGAGCACAGTTAAATATTTATTGCGTAATAAAACAAAGATTAAGAACGAAAAATTACGTATATACTCAGATCAAACACCACAACAAAAACAGTATATGAGCGCCCTGCGTAAGCAATTAGCAATGCGCATTGATAAAGGAGAAACCAATTTAACAATTAAATATATTAAAGGCGTTCCGAAAATCATAATAGGGTCTTCAAAAAACTGAGAACAATAAATCAACACAATAGTACAATATGTAATTCATACCGAAACAATAATAATATTACTTACCAATTGGCAAATAATTATCAGAATATTATTACGAGCTCTTCGTCTCTTAAATGTTTTTACGCAAATGTACGAAGCATACATACTTCAGGGAAGCTCGAAGAACTAACTTGCATTCTGAAATACATACCGACCGATGTGCACATTGTGTTACTAACAGAAACTTGGCTAACGTCAGAATATGAAGCACAATCAATACAAATACCCAATTATACGCATGTTTTTAACATCCGGGCTGGTGGTACGGGAGGTGGTGTATCAATCTTTATACATAACAATTTTACCTTTGAAGTAACTGAATCGCTTTATAATGACAGAAATAACTATCTATGGATCTTTATTAACAAACTAGCTTTAAATATAGGATTAGTATATAGACCACCTGATACGAACGTAAATGACTTTTTGGAAAGATTCTCAGCATATCTTGAACAGCGAAAGCGATGTATCGTGTTTGGTGATTTCAATATCAACCTGCTCTGTAATGACTCCCGAGCAACAGAATATCAAAACTGTATAAAGGAATCGGGATATATTTTGTTGAATAAAATTGATGAAGAACATTGTACGCGAGAGACGAACACTACTAAAACGATCCTAGACCATATCTGCTCGAACGTGAAAGAACACCCATTTCAATTTTGTTTAATTGAATCTAGTATGTCGGATCATAAACAAATTTATTTTGAATTAAAAAAGCGTATAGTGGTGCCAAAGCCGAAAATACAATACGAAGCAGTTAACTATGCATCTCTTTACTCTGATATGTCACAGAAAAATTTCTCTAACGAAAATCACTTATTCTCTAATCTGGAACAATTCATTCAAGAAAATATAAAGACTAACAAAATACTCAAAACTAAAATTCAAAACTTACCAAAGGATGATTGGATAACACAAGAAGTGATTAATGGTATTAACATACGAAACGAAGCATGGGTTCAATTCAAAAAGAATCCCAAGGACGACAAATTAAAGGAGCTGTTTACAATTGAGCAGAATAAAGTTAACAAAGTAATCAAACGACTAAGAAAACAATATTACCTCAATGTGTTTGAGAATTGCAGGAGGAAGCCAAAGAAGATGTGGAACTTAATATCCAGTCTAAGTAACAACAAAGTAAAGAACTGCAATGTCCCATCTAAACTAGTAATTAATGACAATACTATTACGGACTGCACAGAAATATGTAATTCGTTCAATAATTTTTTCTCAACGATTGGCTCTGTTTTGTTAAATTGTATTCCTACACATTATCACAACCCTAACACTTACCCTTTCACACAATACAACACATCGACTACTCTTTTAAAAAAATTCAAACCGTGTACGTCGTCAGAGGTCTCTAAAATTATTGATAATTTGGACAATAACTCAAGCTCTGGTATCGACCAAATAAATAATAAAACACTAAAATGTATAAAAGATTTAATATTGGTTGAATTGGTCGCTTGTATTAATAAGTGCTTAGATGAAGGATCTTTTCCTGACAGCCTAAAAATAGCTAAAGTTAGTCCCATTTACAAGTCCGGCCTAAAAACTGACCCAAGTAACTATAGGCCTATATCAGTTCTACCAGTCCTCTCTAAAATATTTGAAAAGATACTTTATACGCGAATATATCAACATCTAAATGATATTAACTTTCTCTTTAAAAAACAATATGGATTTAGGCCGAAGTCAAATACTTTAGCAGCTACTATTGACTTAGTTACTAATATAAAAAATGCTATTGATAAAAAACAGGTGGCCGTAGGCATATTCATTGACATCAAAAAAGCATTTGACGCGGTGAGTCACCCACTCTTACTCAAGAAGCTAAAGTCTTACTTAGATAATCGATATCAAATAGTCAAAATTGGCGACAGTAAAAGTACTATGGCTAAGATAACTCACGGTGTCCCGCAAGGATCCATATTAGGACCATTATTATTCTTAATCTACATAAATAACATTAGTGAACTCGACCTAACTGGGGATTTAATATTATATGCTGATGACACATGCCTTTTCTACTATGGAGAGAATATAAATGAAATTTTGGCAAAAGCTCAAAAAGATCTTGACACTCTTGAAGAGTGGTTTAAAGATAACCTTCTCACAATTAATACTAGCAAAACAGCATACATGATTTTCGCCGCTAAAAACAAAAAAATTGATCAAAATTTTGCACTTAAAATAAGTAATGACATTCTACGAATATCCGTACAAGAAAAATATCTCGGACTAATTTTAGACAATAAGCTAACATGGAAACCCCACATAATGAAAATACGAAAGAAACTAATTTCTTTGCTAGGTTGCTTAAGAAATCTATCCAAATGCATACCAGCAAAAATACGAATCGTTATATACAATACCTTAGTAAAACCACATCTAGAGTATCTTACTGAGATATGGGGATGTGCAGCTAAGAGTAATATACAACCTCTACAAAGAACACAAAATAAACTAATAAAAGTACTATACAAAATAGACTTCCTGACACCTACAAAAGATGTTTACAAAATAACAAAGCTCCTTAATATAAAACAGATATATACCTACAATACATGCATGTTAGTCAGTAAAATACTCAAAGGAACACTACAAACACAGTTACGTTTTGATCTCAAATAGCCCAGTAATTATAGTAAGCGCAGTAAAAATACCAATTTAATACAGTTACCCAAAACCAGGACAAATTATGGTAAATTAAACATAAAATATGATGGAGCTAGAATGTATAATAACTTACCTGAATCTATAACTAACGTAAAGTCCGTGGCAAAATTCAAAACACTGCTAAAAAATTACCTTCTTAATAAAATTGAATAAACATAATATTAACATACCTATATCATAACAGGCACTTAAGAAAAAAAAATCAAATTCATTAATAATATTCAAGCACGCATACATAAAAATTCACACACACATACACGCTAACATACGCGCGCATGCACCAACACAGAATGCACGCACCAACACACGAGCACACGCACCAACACCCGCATATACACAAACACACATACATTCCCAACACACACACCGAAACATGTAGACACACGCACCGATAATTACTATACCTTTTTTTTTTAATATATTATTTTTAAGTTTCTCATTTTAAGTGACTATATACTGAAATTGTATGTCTTATGAGAAATAAAGATTCTTTAAACCGAACCGAACTTTAGTAAATAATTGTTTGCTATTGTTCATAAAAGATAATAAACAAAATTATCTTCTTACATTTAGTCACTACTTATTATTTTTATTAAAAACTGATAAATAAAAAAATATTGCGCATGTTTCATTTCCGTTTCCGCGCATGTGGTCTGTGGAATGCATAGATAAAAAAGTATGAAGTACGCATGCGCTCCTATAAAAGTGACGTATTATCAATTAGAAGAGGGCCCGCGAACTTATCCAAATAAAAATAATTATTTGTTTTATAATATCCTTAAAAATATGAACAATAAGTGTTCTTTTTAATTTCTCCGCCCATTAACACTTTACTAAAGTAAGAAAAAAATATACAATATATTCTTATACATAAACATATTTAACAAAATTTAGGATGTCCCTATTCATAGGACGCGTCGGCGCGGGCGCCGTGGTCACAACAACTGGCTGATGCGCTAGCAGTCGCGGTTTCGATCCCCGCACATGACAAATATTTGTATAGGCCATACAGCTGGGCGTTTATACTTGTGTATTTTGTGTGTTTCCGGACCCCCGACACAGGATTCACATCCTACCGGGGCCGTTGAGTGTGAGACGTTTATTATTATGATTTTTATACTTAAACCGGTGTGTACTGGAACAAGAAAAAATAAATAAATAGGGAAAAATGCATAGGGGTGTCAATATATTTTAAACTAACTTAAATATAGTATTTGTAGATTTGATGCTACAGTATTATATGAAATAAAAATGGTAAAATTAGGATATTAAAGGTTATTAAACTGTAAATATACATAATTATAATTATAAGACTTAATGTAATAATAAATGTTGTAGTGTTATTACATTTGTAAATAATTTAAAGTGACAACCCTATCCCTATTCAAACTTTACCGTTCTGAGTAAACCCTCATGCATCTGCTCAGTCAATGCTTATGAAAATGATTCGGAAGACGGCCTAGACAACGAATTAGTGCAGTTTGCCGAGCTGCTCAAAACGGATGTGGCTGGTGCGATTGACAGTACGAAAAACGAAGCTCTAGAAATTCAACATGTTAAATTCCTAATGCACAATTTATCCTTACTAATATTATAAATGGGAAAGTGAGTTTGTATGTTTGTTCCGCTTTCACGCCGTAACTACTGAACCGATTGCTTTGAAATTTTGCAGACGTAAAGTTAGAAGTCCGGATTAAATAATAGGGTACTTTTTATCCCGAAAAAATTTGATTTTCCCGAGGGAAAACAAAAATATTGTTAGTTCGGAGATGATGGCGATAGATGGCGCTGTGTGTAGTTTAAAACAAAGTTATGTTTTGCATACGAATATACACAATGTAAACTTAGAAGGTAAATGATATGATAATTAATCCCCGAAAATGAGGAATTTGGTTTATCTTCTAAACTGGTTTTTTACATCTACTAATCCTGTGTACTTAGTAATTTTCTTTGCAAAAACTTCTGTTATTATTTACCTACCCTTTATCCTGGTATAATACTGTTCCTGAGGGTTTACAAAAGTGAAGAAATTTCAAAAAAGTAGGTTATTACGTGCAAATATGACAAATATACTGAAATAAGTATAAAGTATTAGCAGTTACGCTATTTAGTTCTTAAGGTATGCGATAGATGGCGCTTGGATACAAAGGGGGACTCCAGCAGATGAAATAAAAGCTTGCCTAAAATCGTCTAAGTTATGGGACCATGTCATAAAATTCCAATTGACAACAAACATGCGAGTAAGATTATTTAACGACTTTCACTCAGGTCATTACGCGGAAACATTGTTAAAAATCGGTGATGGGAGAATGACAGTAGATGCAGAGGGAATGATAACTTTAACGGAAGATTTTTGTAATGTTGTGGGCAGCGAATCAGAGTTGGTAGCCAAAGTTTACACTGACTTACACAATAATATACATGATGACCAATGGCTCTGCGAACGCGCAATATTAGCGCCAAAAAACGAAACGGTCACTAAAATAAATGAAAATATTTTGGATGAAGTTATGGGAGAAACTACTGAATATTTATCTGTAGACACGGTGATAGACTCAGAAAATAGTACCTCATATCCTGTAGAGTTCTTAAATTCTTTGGAATTATCTGGGGTGCCATCACATAAATTAAAATTAAAAGTAGGGGTTCCGGTGATGCTCATGCGTAATCTCGATGCCCCTAGACTGTGCAATGGTACCAGGCTGCGTGTCACTCACCTTGGGCGGAATATTATTACCGCCACTATTTTAACTGGCGCTGCAAAGGGTGAACGTGTACTCATTCCTCGGATTCCGATTATTCCAACAGACCTCCCATTTCAGTTTAAAAGACTTCAATTTCCTATAAGGGTTTCATTTGCTATGACCATTAATAAAGCACAAGGTCAAACTCTAAGGGTTGCTGGAGTACACTGAAAAAAGCATTGTTTTTCGCATGGCCAGCTCTATGTAGCGTGTTCCCGGGTATCCAGTGCCCAAAATTTGCATGTTTTTGCTCCCCAACGTAAAACATATAATATAGTTTACCACGCAGTTTTGGTTTAAAAACTCTAAACTCTATATATACGGGAAAACTAAGAAGCGCGATTTAACCGAATTCATAACCGAATTCCACGCGGGCGAAGCCGCGGGTAAAAGCTAGTTAGAATCATATTTTCCTAATTTAGAAATTACTTCCTAATTTAGAAATTTAGCTTTTTCTTTGAGGATCATCATTAACGGTTTATTATACCATGGGGGATATCTACCGACGGCCACAGTGGACCTGATTGGAACATAGGACTTCTTCATTCTGTTAAGTATATCGTAGAAAAATACCACAGCGTCGCTAAACGATCTACAATGTAACTCGGTGTACCAATCATAGCTATTCAATTCCTCTATGATAGTAGTGTAGTCAGCCTTATGATAAATATACTTCAAACCTGAACACTTGGGAAGTTTATAAAGTTGAACGAAATTAACTGATACTGATATGGCTCTGTGGTGTACATCTTCGGGAACTAATGGGTCACTGCTGTAATTAACTTCGACTTCACTATTGGATAGAACCCATCAGTCCAGTATACTACCGCTACTACCACTGAGATGATTATATTGTGACAAATTGCAAACTTTGAATATTAGTAGGTAATAAGGTGCTTTGATCTGCCTGCAGCCGCCTGCATATGATGATGATGATGATATCGTATCTCAAAGATTTCCATATTCGTCAGTTGATCGGCATATACCGGATGTATTTGGAACGCTTGAAAAGATTTAAACCTAATATTATACTACCTAGGTATATACTACATAATGCATATAAACATTTATCTCAGAAAAGTTTTTTAAGAACATTTTAGGACTTATATATTTTGCGAACCCACCATGTATGCATGCTGTGAACTCTCGTTGATCGCGAGATGTGCGACTAGCGGGCGGCGGCGCGGGCGGAGCGAAAAGTACAGAACCACTTACCTGTTTACATCCTTCGGGTTCGAATGAGGTGGGGTTCAAATTGTGCTCCATTCCTATGGATACAAATCTTGGCTCGTCTATGGGTCTCTTCGTGAAGTCGAGGCATTAAAGAGGGATCTACTACACAATTTTCTCGCAATTTGGCAAAAACACTGCAAATCTGACCACTCATTTGGATGACGGCATCACACTCCCGATCGAACATCCTTGCCTTTACGTAATCCCACAAAAAAATATCTAATGAGATTAGATCAAGTGAACGAGGCGGCCACGCATGAGGCCCTAGTCTGCCAATCCAGCAATCGCCAAACAACTCCGTTAGACACTCTCTTACTGATCTAACGACGTGTGGCAGTGCACCATCATGATGGAATAACGACAGTGAAATATTGTCTAAAATTGTTTCAATATGGTTATTTATAAACTCGAGATAACGTGATCCATTAAATCGCTCCGGCAAGAATAATTCACATAAATAAACACAAAACGTCCTTCACACCTTCAAAAGTACAAATAAAATAATACTAACAAATACGAAACAATATTACGAGAGTTAAATTTTTGCTCAAACCGACTCAAACCGACACTCAACGGAACCTCGCACCGACTGCCACCGACTGCGAGTGCGACACGTGATTTGCGAACATAAGGCTCGTTTACACTAAGCATTCAGTGTTATTTAGCATTATTATTATTTTTTTTGTTTTGTTTTTTGGAATCTAAACTAAAAGAATGCTAAATAAAGTTGTCGATGTACATTTGCTATGCTATTTTCATCACAAGTTGTCTCAAAAAAAGCGACGAAAGCATTCGCATCGCAAGTGGAAATTAAATTAAATTTATTATTTTCAATGTCTGCCAGTGGCGGTAGCTTCATACAAGCCGAAAAGCCGGGCTTGCCCTACTTCAAATTCCGTACCGACCGAAAACATTGACTTTCATATGTAAATTTTCGCGCGCCAATTCTTTCACTTCGTTTTGTTTTTTATCTATGACTATTATAAGTAGTGTCCGAACGCGCCGCGCCCGCCTGCCGCCAAATACTACGTAGCTTTGACGGCTTTATGCATCTCGCTCACTCTCATTGGCTTGCAACGGGGCTTCGCGAGCGTGTATTTCTGCACCGTTCTAACCTATGAAAAAGTGCTATGTCTATAGATATAACTACTGTGTGTTTCTATAGCAATTAGTATGGAACAATAAGCCCGGCTTTCAAGTTGTCACAAATTAGCGCCACAGTATTAGCGCCACGAAGTTGGTTTTTGTTTTCAAATTTCACGGTACATGTCAAAGAGTGTAAATATTTATAATGATGAAATACATTTTGTTTAGTGATTGAGCAGATAACTGATACATTTTTCATTTTCGTAATTTTGATTTTAAAATGAGTTCAGATAGAAATCTTATTGTTCCTTGTAAGAATTTAAAGTGTGTGAAAGTTTTAATAGGCGAGGAAAAGGTGAAATCTTTATCTTTCACGGAGAAAAAAAACCTCTTGGCTTCGGAAAAACCTAATACACCGGATTTGTGTATTTCGCAAACAAGTAAGTCTCACATAATACAGTTTAATAGATTAGTATACAAGACTCATTGGATTGTAGGTTGCTCTCATTCCAATAAATTGTATTGTTGGTGTTGCATATTTTACGACCTCGTTTTAGAAAAACATATGCAACAACAAGATAGCGGCAAACCGGGGCCTAGTTTTTTATCGAATAAAATTCAAACTGATATTCATTCCGTAGCCGATATACTAAAATCTCCCATCGAGTTTGAGATCAAAATCACAAAATTTGTTTCAATTATAATTACTTTATCTTATTATTACGTTAAACAACAAATGAAATAGTCAATAGTCAATCGGACAGTTTGCGATACCTATCATAAGCTTTTTTAATGCCTCTATAATAGCGCCTTTTCATGTGTTTTTTTTTTGTTTGTTAGTTTTTGATGTAGGTTTATACCAGAACGCGCGGTGTTTTTATTAGCTCACTCTTAAACTTTTTTAAAGCCACTAAAGGTATGTCAATGCTGACATGTTTGTGATTTTCTGTGTTCTGTCGTGTAATAACGTGCCTTCAGTGTGCCTTGTTAAAACTCGTCGAAAAAAATCGAATCATAAACAAAAAATGTATGTCGGGCTTGCCCTGTTCTCAAGTACTAGGCACGCCACTGATGTCTGCATATCCATTATCTCTAAGGATTTTGTTTTTATAAGTTTCACTGTATGAATCCCACAAGCACGCATGTTTTTCGTATTCTGTTAGTAATTTATTTGTTCCCTTGTCCACTTAACTTGCGACTTTTATTAGATACTTTTTCAAAAACACACATAAAGATAAAAAAATCTGACCGTCTCAGTCAGATTTTTAAGCGTGCTAAAAAGCATAGCACATTTTTATTTGCTAAATGCGTGCTTTTTTAGTATGCTTTGAATGAGCATGCTAAAAACGTATAAAAAACGTAAACGGGCATTTACAGCTACGCGGGCGCGCGGTCTGTGAGATTCGTGGAAGTCGGCATTCGGCAAAGGCGGCATAATTATGTCTTTACAAAAGGCCGCCGCGGCCACGCGAATAGGTAAACTTGTTATTACTACCAGTATGTACTAAGTAAAATCCATACAATTTGTTTCATTATAGTGAGTGAAATTCGCGTAAATATTAGAAAACAGTGTTTGTATTCATTTATTCTTTTTGTAGTACTACGAGTACGTACCTAAAGATATTTTTTATGAATGTTAATAAAGTTCGTATGAAAATGTATAAGTACCAGTGTTTATTGTTCAGCGTCAGTTTGTATGTTACGCTCAAACACCAAAAAGGCTTAGAACGGCTTATTGAGCGAATAAAACAAACCACCATACAGAAAGTCTACAACGAATTGTGGTCGTTTGCATAATTTGTATGTTGTGTGTTTCGTATGTTATGTAATATTTCATGTGTTTTATAGTGTCCACAACGCGTTGGGGCTTTCTTTTTCGCTCAATGAGCGTTTTCGGGTTTTTGGGCGTAACATGTACACTCATAATAAAAAAAGAATAATTACAAAAACTAGGAAGGTTGTTACTGATTTTATTCGTAAAAACTAAAACGATGTACGACTAAAGCGATAAATCGCACCGGAGACGCAAGCGGAGACGCGAGCGGTGCGGGAGTACATTGACCTCTCGCCGGCGGCGGGCGAACTCTGTCAGCCGATGGCGCGCATGAAACGTAGTGAACGTAACGATGTAGTATTCAATTTAATACATTGCAGATTTTCTCAAAACACGATTATTTTAAAGCATTATCTTCAAATTTCTGTTTCATTATTTTCGCAAACCGGATAATGCCGAAAAAAGTTATGAAAAGAGACAAGAAAAAAAAATTCCTTTTGCGTTTTTTTCACTTGCATCATGTCAGATCATGCTAACACTATCATACCTCTTCGTTTTTTCAAGCGTTCCAAATACACTCGGTATATGCTTCAGCGTTACCAGGGAACTGCTTAAGTTTAATAAGCGTCGCTCTTCCATGAGATCTCGAGTTTGGTCAGAAAGCTTTCGAAGGCCGCCGAAGTGTGAGTAGTCGCCTCAAACCAGGCGCCTGCGTATTTTTAGAAATATTTGTTTCCGGTCTGGGTGTATGTCTTTGTGAGTCTCTCCACTGTGCTTCGGAGAGCACGTAAAGCCGTCGTTTGTTATCATAGACACGTGATAACGATCGTTACTCATGGTGGGGAAAGTATCTGCCAACCTGCAGTGGAACAGCGTGGTGGATTAAGCTCTAAGCCTCCTTCTATATGGAGAAGAGGCCATCGCTCAGCAGTGAGTAGTTTACAAGTTGATACAGTACCTACAAATACCAATCAGTTGACCAAATAATTGTTATTATCAATTTACTTTCCGCAATGTCACTGCCAATGTTTCTGTGGGGGTAATACTTTCGCGCATATAAGTATTTTGGTACTTCAATTTATCATGCATGAAGTTAAGGTGGAGGTACCTTAGTAAATTTTGCAATTTTTTTTTTCTTGTAGTTTATAGTTCAAAGAATACTTTGTATAATTTTTACGTAGAAATTCGCAATATTATAGAAGTAGTGAGTTATTCTGCAAAAGGCAACAGAAGCAATGAAGAGTTGACCGTGTCTGGCGATGGGACATATAATTTGCCAAATGCATTTTTTAACTGTGGGGAAAAATCCTGTTTTCAAGTCAGGGCCGGATTTAGTGGAGGGCAACCGGGGCAACTGCTCTGGGCCTCCACAAAAAAGCGGCCCTTACAATAGAGGCGTCGGAATTTAATTATGTATTGTTTAGGAATATGGAGAGGCTATGATCTGTTTTTTTTTTATTAGAAATATGGAGAGGCGGTGATGATGATTTTATTTTTATTTTTAGGAGTATGGAGATGCGATGACCTTTTTTTTTGTAAGGAAAGTTATCGGTATTCTCATCCGACGGGGCCTTTACTCCTTTCTTGCCCCGAGGCCTCCACACACCTCTTAATCTCGCCCTGCCAAGGGGCCTCCACTCCTTTGTAAGCCAAAGGCCTCCACACCTTTAAATCTAGCCCTGCTCCGAGTGATTAGGAATTCAAGTCGAGAGAAATACTGACAGGCAATGCGAGATTGAAGATGCGGACCACATTGCAAAGGTGGAAATTAAAGCTCGAAACGCGACCCGTGAATTAAGAATTTTGCGCAAACAATCGAGAATTGTAGCTAACGAAGCAGCGCGAGTACTCCAGAGGAACCAACGTATGGCCCTGGAATTGCTGATTAACCGTAAGTTAAAAAATATCTCTATGTTGCGAGTAATTTTTCTGACAAATTTCAAAACAGCATCGAAGTACACTTTTTGAAAAATCGATTGAACTCTTTTTTTATTTTATTTTTGAAGTACGGAGAATATTGTGTGAATATTTTATGTTGAATTTCTGCTATTGCCAAAATTATACGGAGAATTTACCGAAAAATGGCGTGGCAGGCCAACTGCCGAGCGCGTCATTTCTTTACCCATTTTTCAAGAGCGATTATCTCGAAACATAGTTTTCAAAGTTGATGCCAGATGTATCTCAAAAATGGCTCGTCCGATTTCATCCAAATTTGGATACATATTCTTCAATATGTTTTTTTTTTTCTCGTTCGCCACGTATGGGTTTTTCATTTGATTGAACCATTGCTTTATTATGTAATCAACTAATCAATATCGTCGGAAAGTGCGAACGAAAAACGAATGTCAATTCAAAATGGTCGCTATTCCGTCAAAGAACAAAATTTAAAAAAAAATCCTACAAGCCGAATTGCTTTGTGTATTATATTTCAAAAATATTTTCTGTTTTTATGTTTCAGATCAACTGACTGTCTGGAATCCTTGGCACCACAGGCCATGTCAGCGAAAAACACGTCTGACGCTGACCACAGCCCTTCCAGTCAATGGATTTATTGAAAAAAAAAACTTAACCATACCTCAATGTACATATATTTATTCAATAAAAAAAACCTGAATCCAATCAAAGCATTAGTTTTTGAGATAAAAATTCCCGAAATTCAAATGTTTTAACATTCATTCAGAAATAATCTGCAAATTCTTTTTCATTTATAATTATAATTACAACAATAGTAAACTCGGGGTTGTCACAAAGTTTACAAAATGATGTTTTTTATTCAATAGGTACTGGAAAAATATATTTTTAGGATAGCACAAGATCCAGATTTAAACCGTTACGTTATATTATACATATATTGTATTATAAAGTGTAATTATAAATAGTAAATAAAAAAACGCTGTTGTTATTTCGCAGATTATATATTATTATGTATTAATATTTAATTAATGAATCTGTCCGAAGTGGATGGGAAGTGAATTTGTTTTAAAATCAATTTATTATGATTAAAAATCTATGTTCAGACACTCATTCTCTTTTATTATTTATTTTACTTTACTTACGTTGATTAAATATAATAATTATAATATTTAAAGTTGTGAATAAAAATCGATAACAATTTACCTTAAACAATAAATATAACGACTGTTAAAAAAAAACCAAATGTTACTTATCTGCGAAATTTTTCCATCTGTGCTAAAATTTGGAGTTGTTACGTTGTTAGATGTATATTAGTAATTAAAAATTTGTAAATTTTTGTAATAAGCTAATTATTTTCTTATTACGTATTTGTCGGTTGAGTTCTAGGAAACAGTGTTAAAGTAAAAAATTTTATGTATAATTTTAATTAATAAAAGTGTGACAACCCTACATTTCTTGTTCGGTGCCCTCGTGTATAGTGACCTTGAACTTAGTTCTCGGGATTTGGTTCGGTGGAACCAAATTCCGCCGTGTGTTAGCACCTTAAGACCACATGAGTAATTTACTCATGTGCTAAGACGACGAAGATTACATAACAACAAGATTTAAAATAATCGGGAAACATACTATTATGATATGGTTATTACATAAACATAGCTTTAGGGGCCTTTGAATGTGAAAAGTTTAATTACATAATTATATACTTCGATTGAATTTCAGATTTCATCAAGAACCGATAACTAAGATAAATCCTTAATTTTATTTTGAAAAAAAAGTATTTGATAAAATTCGTTGGTTTTTATTTGTCTAGGAATATTTACTACAAAATTATGCAGCATTAAAAATGCATTATTAGTGTACTGTATTACCAATTGACGATCGTCCTGCCTAGTGGTGCGAGTCACAGAGTACATTTTGAATATTATAGAGATGCGAGTAGTTAGTCGCCTCAACGCCGGCGGTCGCGGGTTCGATCCCGCTTGGAACAGATATTTGTATTTTTACAATTATTTGTTTCTATTTTGGGTATATCCTTAGGGGGCAACCCTCTCATGCCTCGGAGAGCAAGTAAAGTATCATCAGTTATGATTTTTATTATAGACACCTGATAGCTATCGTTACTCATGGTGAAATTATCTGAGTGGAACAGCGTGGTGGATTAAGCTCCAACTCTTCTCCTATAAGTAGGAGAGGCCTTTACCCAGTAGTGGGCTGTGGGATGTTTACAGGCTAATTCAGTTCAGTTTTGTATTTATTATGTTAAATGAAAATTTTGTTATTTTTTAAAAAACGCAAAACATAACAGATTATGCTTCCTAATAAAATGTAAAATGTGACAAATGGATGATGAAACTATGAAGCTATTTTGTTAAAATAAATAAGAAACAGACATTGATTTTTTGTAAATTTTCAGAAAATTGCATCATTCTGAGACGCTAATAATACGGCTTTGAATGTATAACGGTAACAATGTACGCAAAAAATAATCGACGTAAAATTTTATTTTTACAACTTTATTTTAATTTTATAAAAAAATAAAATACATGCAATGATTGTAAAAATTACAAATGATATAGTTTAATATTATAAATATAATTTAAAGAAAGAAAAATTATATTTATTGCAGTTTGCGGCTGGTATAAGCAAAATGTTATGTGTAGAAAGGAATTGCATGAAACAGCATCATTTTTGACAATATGTCAAATAATAAGTATATCGGTCTTGCTTACTCTTATACACAAAAGTCGTTAAATTATATACCACTCTCTTTCATGTTATAAAATATGAGGCTCTTGTAAACCTTTATATAAAACGTATAAACGATCCCGTCAGACGTCAGACGTCAATACTCGTGATACGAAATACGAATCAAGTACGAATTTCAAAATCAGCACGCATCGCAGCAGTTCTTGATCCGAAATTTTATTTTTTTCTTAATTAGTCTTCGGATTTCAATAAATTTATTTGTGGGACATACATGTAGTTTATATATTTACTTAATTTAAAAGTTCAGTAGTGTGTGTCTTCTTTATTTCATTATTGGTCTTATTAGCGGAAAAGTTACTAAGACCACCGATTGAAGGAAATTTATTTGCAAATATTGCAATAGATACAGACAAATCCACTAATAAACTAAGTAAAAACTAAGGTGATTAACATGAGCTACGGGTATAGTGAACAAGAAAATTACAAGTATTCCAACAATATATTGAACACAAACTACAATTCAACAAAGCAGTTGCATTATAACATTGTACATCAAATGAACTATTGTTTTATGAGAAAGGACAAGATAAAGAAGTTTAAGATCATCATCAAAATGTAAGTATCTATTCATTCTAAAATAAAATACCTATGTATGTATAATACAAATGTTTTGCCAAACAAATGGTAAAATAATTGAGTTAATTGGATCAAGTACTTAAAGTGTCTTATCAATTATGTTGTATGTGTTGTTATTGTCATTCAGTATTTTACTTATCTTCCTATAAAAAAATAATTATATATTTCCAATAAAAAATCTTTAGATTCAATGTTTTAACTTTTAAAGTATAAGGTTCGGGTTATACATTGTACATTTTTCTAATTTGAATTAAAAGGCACTCCATGCATACTTTTTGCAGACTCCCAAACACTTAGAAATTTTGTTATGGCTAGAAAGTTCTTCACGAAAAATACATATTTAAAAATAATAATAAATAACTCAATGCTACTTTATCCTACTTGATAAAATCAGAAAATAATTATGTTGAATAGTTTGACAGTTGAGCTTAGGTCCACACATTTAAATATATCTTAATTTAAATTATATTATGTTTTCTTTCAAAGATATATTATAATGAAATAACCAAAATGGTAAATACACAATGATTGAACCTTTGACCCTTGGTATTTCTTCACATCCTGCACATAGGATTATCTTTACATTTCCCTTAAAATTATGTCTACAAATATTCAATGTCTCCAAATATATGAAATTCATATATATTTAAAAAAAAGTATCTTTTATTTATAATATGAATAAAATATACATTTTTTTGCTTGTTTTTGAGACATTTTTAACACATTGTGTTGGAATATAAAATAATTTTTATACAAATTAATTAAAAAAATAATATCGGTTTGAAGTGTGGCAGATAGAAAGTATGAAATTGGCTATAACATGTTGTTAGACTTATTTATATCAGTAAACAAAACAGGTAGTTGTGGTAATCTCTCTTTCCATCTACCTCCTGCCTAGTTTAGATAAGATTAAAGTTGTCAATGTATCTATTTAAAGTGACAACTATCTGCATGACTTGGATAATATATTAATTGCAACCTGTGTAGGATGTGTGAATATGACAGATTGTGTCAAGTTATTTACCTAATATTTTTTTAGAAGCTTGCTTGATATAACAATTGCTCAGTGTTAGATAAAAATCATAGTTGATTACACATAAGGTGTTTGTTATTAGTGTCAGCATTTTATTTGAATAAACTTCTGAAAAGTGGATACCGAATTTCATCATGAAATTTGGCACAGACATTCCATTTGATTATCTAAGAGTCCCATTAAAAGGAATTTTGGCGGCTCGCAATATTTTTTTAAATATTGAATTTTTTGAGTACGCTGCTCAGCACGCTCTGTATAAAAAAGCTAAAAATTGATACCGATTCCGTCATAAAATTTGGCTTGCAATAAAAAACAGGAAAAAAAACCTAATAACCTAACCTATACATGCAAAAAGAAAAAAAAGCTTAACAACTTAATCTAAACATGTACTTTGAAGTTTGCTTTGAAGACACTCCAACCTCCTCCTTTTGATCAACTCTCTTTCTTATATAGAACATATTAAGCAGCGCACTAAAAATCCTTATATTACGAGCCGTCAAAAATCCTTTTAAGGCAGCTCTTAGATAGTTACATGGAATATCTGTGGCAAATTTACATCCTTTTTATTTTTATTACCAATTTCACTTTCAACAAAAAAAAAAAGTAATAAACTTTTAGAGTGATTTATTTGTTTTATCCTATTTTCGACCCCACTTATATATGGTTATGGTTATGGTTGTGGGCTCAATTTTCCGCATTTAGACTCGCTTCTGGTCCATTATGCGTGAAAGAAGGCTGGCTAATTCAGCCAGCCGAGCTCCTTCCAGAAGCACAGAAGCCTCCTGGGGCGTTCGCAGGCGTCTCGGAGCGTCCTTATTTCTTTAAGGATATTTGCCCGGTGTGTGGCCACTCCCTCGCATTCCAGGATCACGTGGGCGGCTGACGACCCCACTATATTATTATTAAAGACTAATAAAAAAAGTAAAATATTTTAGATGAGAAGAATCACATCATAAGACTTCTCAAATGAATAATAATCTCAAATGAAAGACATAAATGTGATAGATTTAAATACTCTAATGTAATTTTTTATGATAAATCTATTACAAGTAAATATACAGAAGTACCAACCATTGTGACATACATACGTCCGCTTTATTTATTTCCTATCGCCACGTCACTAATGGTCTCGTCACTAGGGCATTCGCTGGACATAAAATTTGTTGTGAAAATTGTTCATTTATTAACATAATTTATAATAATTATTGGAATAGAGGCTTTGCAGATCATTGCATTGGGCATTGTGTGTGACCTTTGTGAACTGTAAAGCAAACAAAAGAGACAGTATGTTATCTAACGGCATCATCATAAAATAACTGTTGAAATTGGTTGTTGTAAAATACACTTAGTTTGACTATTAGGTAAAAAAGAACTAAACGTAACCAGCATTGAAAATAAACAATGCAACATAATTCTTATAATGTTATAGTAGCCAGATGTTATAAGTTTCCAAAAATAAATACAAGTTAAAAAAAAAGAAGTCAATGGCTTTATTTACGTCATTAACGACGAGAAAGTTGTTTTACAACATATTTAAATAAGATATACCTACCTACTAGTCTAGTCCTTATAAATATTTTGAAAGTGCTATTTCTGTTATTACTTTTATGAATTTTATGAAAAATTTTATGAGTCAAATTTTTTTGTCCGATTGATAATTTTTTCTTTATGGTAGAATTAATAAACTTGGTCAAATTTTATTTTTATGTAATCAAATACCAATTCGATAATTTACTTAACGTAACTGATAATGGCAAGATAAATCGTGACGACAAAGTCATTATAATAATAAGGTTCATGATCAGTAAATGATGTATTTATGTTATCATAGTGACAGCAAAATGTCGATGGCGTCGAGTCGTCAGAGGCCACGATGGGCGTAATTTTATTTTAAATGTCTGCCATCTATTATGTCAGTTCAATTTAGAATACATTTTTACGGTTTTTTTTGTGACTTAGAAATTCTAAGTTAGAAATCTTATATTAACATTGTTCCATTTGAATTTTCCTTATTTGTAAAATTATATATAGGTATACTTAACTAATACTTTTAAATTTTACATTACTATACTACGGTTTTTTCTTTTACGACTACACCAATGAGTTCCAATATTCGGATTCGGAGTCTGTTTTTATACAATGCAGTAAAAGCTCTTTATTCGCGGGGTATACTAATATGCCGCGAATAAAGAAACCGTGAATATGGAATGGTAATTTATATGGGATTGTACGTTCCTAGGTGCCAAAATAAAAAAGAAAAATATAAAAAAATCAATTTAATTAGAGGTCGATGGGGGAGGCCTACGTTCAGCAGTGGACATCCAGGGGCTGTTATGATGATGATGAATTTAATTGAAGTTATTGACCATATTGATAAATTATTATTGTTATATATTATATAAATTATTATTATTGACGGCCGGCTGGTCGAGTGGTCAGGCAACTGGACACTTTACGCAGCGGTCGCGGGTTCGAATCCCGCCAGGTGCAGATAATTTGTATGACGAATATAGATGTCTGCACCGGGTCATGGCTGTGTATTTATGTATATATGTATTTCTATCTTAAATTTATTTCCGTTCCTAGTACCTGTAACACAAGTTCTTACGAACTTAGCACGGGGCTAGGTTAACGTGGTGTGATTGTTGGTTAATATTTATTTATTTATTTATATTATCGTCAGGCTTGGGCAATGGTTTAAAGAATTTAGTAATTTTTTATTGCTTGGCAATTTTTAAAAGCTGCCTCAATTCAGACTGATATTCAGCAGTGGCATTCGCAATTTGCCTCTTAAATATAAGACTTCGTTCCATAGGTGGATCAATTTTCATAAAGAAAACACAAAGCTCATTTGCCATTCTTAAACCTTCACTAAGATTTTTCAAATTAAATGGCACGTTTTCAGTGCTTGTTGAAGCCTCTTCTTCAATGGACTTCAAGTCGGTTTCAGTTAAATCTTTGCCTTTGATTCTATCTGTTCGAACCCATCTTGTTCTATTCCATTCGCAATTTCGGCAATTCTTCACCGCGGCGCGCAGCATAAGTCAAAGTCAAAGTCAAAGTCAAAATATTTTATTCAGCATAAAATTATTACAATTATTTACTGAACGTCATGAGTCTACCACCAGTTCGGAAAGAAGAAGCCTCTGACCTGAGAAGAACTGGCGAAAGAAACTCAGAAGCATAAGTGATACAATTTTGATCTGGCACATAAAACAAAAATTCTCCAATATCTATATCGTTAAAGCTATAGAATGACGTATGGGATTTTAAAAATATTTATTTTTGTAAAATTGGCAAGCAATCAAAGTGTCTTTTTTCGCAATAAAAAGACAATCATTAGTTAATAAAAAATGTTTCAATTACCTTATCGAAAATCCCGTACGTATATTCTTTTCGAAATGTTATTTCAAAGATATGGACAAAATTTTAAATAAAATGAAAAATTTCAAATTATGCTGCGTGCCGTTTTGAAAAGTGACATTTCGAGAAAAATGCGTTTTAGTTTTACATTTAAAGAAATGAAAAATTGTATGGCTAAAATTTTATTTTAACCGTTAATCTGCTATTTCAGGACCATAACCTGATCTGCTCTTCATCGTTGGAAAAATTCTCCTCACTTGCTTTTTTCGACGATTTAATGTCAGAACGCACTTGTTTTGCTGCATCCGTCAAAGTTCGTTCGGGTGTTCGGTGTTCGATTTGCTTTCCGTCGGTTTCGAGACAAAAAATATAGGACTGGACACTTATATCCATTCGTAGAGCCTTCATAATTTTCAAAATACTTGTAAGGCGATTTCAAACAGCACACTGCAATATCAGTCGCTATGTTCAACAATTTTTTTCTCGCTTGAATACGTTTTTGGTGCCAATCTTCAGACCGTTGTGTTGAAACTTTCGTTGCTGTTTTATGCGTATTATATATCCTCCCAAGCAACGATTCAGTAACTCGTCCCGGCTCAGTTGTTCATCAATTGGTTTTATTACTTTGAAAACTTCTTGGGAAAGCGCCGGCTTAATATTTTAATGTTTAATATTAATAATTTAATATTTTTAATATTATTTCAATATGATTTACCGGTTCGGTAAATTCTGGTAATTTTTTTCGGTAAAGACGAGAAAGTGTTTTTAAGAACAAAAAAAAAATATTGTTTCCTGGCCAAATTTGCAGTAGTGTTACCCCTTTAATGAAAATTTTGTTATTTTTTATATACGTAACATAATAACACGCTTAGTTTTTAGGTCAATCAACTTCAAGCATGAATCATTAGATATAATACATAATATAAATAAGTACATTGAACATATTTTTGATTACGTAATTGTCATGTTTTCTTATAAAGAAAACTCTGTCTGCATCTAACAGTATAATTCGAAATTATAAATTAGATTTTTTTTATTAGGTAGGTACCAGATAATTTAAGTAGACTATGAATTTTTTTACTCTGCAATTATTATGATTTGGACGGACATGGACGGTACATGGACGGTACGCCGTAAGATTTGTAGGTCCTGAGATTACAGACTCGGTTTATAATATTTGTACCTATAGAATCTATTATTTAATTAAAATTCTACACCGGATTTTATCGCGTTTATTTAAAAACTTTACAGTTTAAGGCGAGGATGCAGACCGCTACTTATTCCTATGGCTGGTGATGGCGCGGCATTGCGTCGGACCGCCCGAAACGGTTGTTATTTTTTGGTTTTTTTAAGTTCTTGTACCAAAAAGTGAACTTAATTAAATTTAAATAAACATAGACTACGTAGTTTGAAAAGAAGAAAATTATGGTATAAATTTCAAATTTAAAAGAAATATTTTTTCCTACAAATGTTTACAGGGTTTTGCTTCAATTTATGCTATGTTTGGGATTTTTGATGATCGAGTCAAGTTCATCTAATCGTGTAACGAATTTACTAGGGCTCTAGATAATATCCTTGTGTATAACATATATTTTTTTTAGGCCGATAAATGAAGTGGGAGTAATTTTCCTGCTTTTTTTGCTAAGTTCTTCTCACTGCTTATTTGCCAATACATGGCCTTTTTCCGACGTTTCGGATCCTAAACAGCGTCCATGGTCTCGGGGACTGAAGTGGAAGAAATGAGTAAAATTCGCGTAAATATAAGAGAACAGTAGAATTTATTATACCTAATAATAATATTAGTATAGATATTATTTATATATATACATATACTTAGAATAATAAACTATAAAACATTAAAAATACTAAAAATGAAATTGGTAATATTATTCCGTGTTTGAGTAAAATGAATGTGATGTCTGTACTGTGGTTTGGATAGGATGCGATTTCATCAAATTTTTAAATTCTCGTGTTAAAGTTCTCGTCGAAATGTAAATGGGAAACTAAACAAAAAAAAAAGGGAATAACCAATTCATAAACGATTTTTTTTTTTTTTTAATAATAAGTATATTTTTATAAAAAGCTTTTTCACTTGGACCTTTTCTACTTATGTAATCTGTTCGCATGAACCTCTAGTAACATGAAGGATATTTCTTGATGATATTGATATAATGTAGTCATAATAAAGTTTGAAACATCAAAGTTAGACGTCGAAAATAATAAAATATGCGCGCAGTATGCGGTGATTCATCAAGAAACATCGGCTACGTACGAGTATAGTTATATGTATGTGAGCGACAGATTTGATCAGTGTAAAACCCCAGTGAGAAACCCCACCGACCTGCTTCTGCTTGATAAAACGCGCCGTTTCACGTTTGCGTTGCGAGAAACAACTATATACATATATATATAAATATGTTTATCTTTGTATATTCATTTGGAAACGCAATGGTCTCGTGATTCGTTCTTTATTGGTTAATATAGTTGACGTCATACAAAAAGACCAATCGCTTGCCAGCCGAGATATTTTTAGAATGTGAACACGGTAGCGGGGATTGAGGAAAATGGTGAGCCGAGTTTCTAGACTCAAAGTTGCACAACATTTTTCGAGCTCTCATTGAGTGCACGTACATTGTCCCAAGTGGTGAAAGTTACTTGTATTAATTTTTATTTACTTTTAAAGTTGTCTTTGCTTACTGCTATCACAAGCTTTCACAGTTATTTCCAATAATTTCATTTTATTTTAAAGAATAACTAGCGATCTCTGTGCATCTTGTGCTTGCAAAAGATATTTTTGTAAGGTGAGTTCTAATTCTAGTTAGAATCTGAATTGATTGATACTACGTATGTTATTATTTTTCTCTACTTACTGTAAACTTTCATAATTATATTTTGATACTATTTATTTAGCTATGAAATAAGAAAATTGTTGGGTGAACACACGTGAGCATGTTAAAACATGTCGCACTCACGTTTATGAGTGTATCTATATTGTGTAATACATGCTCCTCGAGTGTTCTCGAAAACTTTTATATGTATTATGTTGTATTTATGTTATCATTAATACCTTTATTATATGTATGTATATACACTACTCTAACAATACAAAATAATACTATGAGTTAAACACAGCAAATAAACGGCTTATTAACAATTTTTTCTAGACAACCAGGGTTAGGGTTATTAATTCTGAAGCTTGGAAAGTAATTATCCTTGAATATTAAATAGATATAGTTACCGGTATGGACCTTGAGCGCTCGGCGACAGAGTGGGGATCGTTTTCCGTATCGTGTAAGAATGGCAAACTAAAATGTAGACCCGTATATTAATTATTATTATTTTTCTTGGTTGTATAACTTTTTTTTAAATTCTATGTATGAGAGGAAAATTATTTTAGTATAATTATAAAATATTAATATAGAAAAGGTAAAAAAATGAAAGTTTCTGTTTATTAAACATCTATGTTTGTTACAAAATTTACGATGACAGAGAGTACTGGCGGTAGCCACATCGTCATCATCTTCCTCATCGTCATCAGCAGTCATCAGTAAAGTTAGTAACGCAGTAAAGTTCAAATTATAGGCAATTAAATTGAAAATTTAAAAAATATGAATTCAAAGAGACAATCCGGCTGTGTGAGGCCAGCCTAACTGTATATACGACAATATGATTTCGCATCCGTGCCTCAATACTATCAAAGAGATCCAAAATTCGTTTATGCTTAGGCGAAGGTCAGCGCTAAAGAATCAGGCTGACTATTATAGTATAGATACACGGAATCAACTACGCATGTATATTTTTTTACCAGATTGCGTAATACTATTAAATTGTTTATAATAGCCTATTAAATTCTCATTTGGAAAGTTATAATCAAACGATACGTCATATACATAATTATCTATTCTTGGTATTTATTAATAGTCTTATAATAAAGAAATTTATCGATCTTGAATTGTGAATTACTGTTTGCATACGTCTAGTGTCTTTGCCGTACACTATTTTGATGCAATGTGAAAGTATAAAAAGTGAAGTATATATTATGTTTGATGTGAAAGAAGAGTACATATTATATTTATAAAGGTACAGATACACATGTTACTTACTAGCATGCTTATAGTCTACTCGACAAGTGCCATTTTGGTCAACTTTTGTCAGCAGTCTCTGAAAATTATGATTGAGGTGTTATTCGATTCGGAATGGCATCTAGATGATTTTTGAAAAAAAAAATGAAGTTCCGCTTGCAAAAATTGCAAAAGTTATTAACAAATAACTAAAAAAACGGGGTTTATTTTTTTTAAATAGCTTTAACATTTGTCGACTAGATTATAAGCATGCTAATAAGCATGTTATAAGCATGCTAGTAAGTAGCATGTGTACCTGTACCTTAATGCTACAGAAGTACTTACCTATGTATGCCCGAGTAGACATCACCCACTTATCAGTAATGATACTACCGAAATCTTTATACAAAACATTGTTTTGATATGGATTATGAATATATACTCAAAAATATACAATTTGTTCCACAAATATTAGTACCTATATGGTAGAAAAATATTAGTTCTTAAAAAACTTATATCTATACATTATAATAAAATTGTAAATTTCAAATGTTATCGTAATGTTAATTTTATTATTATTTGTATATATTATTATTTATATACATATTTATATTATGAATGATAATGTGTAAGAAGGAAGAGCATTTAGTTAGTTAATTTAATACATTTAATCGTGATTCAAAAATGCTAATGACATTACGTAAAATAATGTTTCATAACGTTTAATTAATAATTAAAATTAATATTTAAAACTGAAAAAACTAAATTAGACAAAAAAAATATGCTTCAAAATGTCGAATTGCGAGCTATTTTTACGCAAAGTACAATAGTTTTGAGTACGACGCTATCATAACAGATCGCTAATGAAACTTTTGCGGTTAACGAGTACCTTTAATAACACAACTACATATTAAAATGAATCATGTGTGAATCAATAAGTACCTATATAATGTAAAAGAACTTAATGCGTACAATACAACATACACATAGGAAATACGTGATTTCATGTTGTTATACGCATTACTTATGTAACAGTACTTATAATATACCATAAGCAGAGATAATGTTTGAAGTAGTTTTGATCGATAGGCGGTAATCATGTAAATTCAAGGACGGTTAACTCATCAACTTGATAAAGGTCGATAATTTATTTAACTGGTCGTGATAAAATAGAACTGTAGCTCTATATATGACATTACGTAAATAATGATAACTAAAGTTGAAAATTATTTATAGTAAATATGTTGAATAATTTAATACTTAATTTTATGCTCATTAGCTTAACGTTACACAGTTACATGTCTATGTTATTAACATAATGTTTCAAACCATTCAAATAGCATGTTTGTTTAAAGTTATTTTGACTCGGTATTCCTGAACTAAATAAATACATAATTTTCTATTGTTTCAGGCCTTCAGCTGTGCGAGTTTTAAATATAGGAGCCTAGAGGTTAACAATTTCTTTAGGAACTCAAGAAGAGTTCAAAAAAGTAAGTAACACCGCTGCGGCGGTTCTGTTCCCCTAATAACTTTTCTGTTACAGGACAGCAAGATCTTTCGAAGAGAAAAGAGCTGGAAGAAAACTAAATTCATTTACTTACATACCAACGAATTATAATATACCTAATATGTTCATTTAAAAAATTTGGTCCTAACCAATAATAAATTTATATATTTAAATAATTGAAATCAATAGAGATCTTCGAAACAATACATTTAAAAAAATTAATTTCTCGGAGTTACCATAATGTATCAAGGATTATATACATGTTTTTCTTTCATATTATTGCAGCAATTTAGACGTTCTATAATATATCGAATTTCGTTCGATTGTCCCATCATTATTCATATCGTCGGCCTATTTTTACTTAAAGCAAGAATAAGATTTATAACAAAAGTTACTTTAAATTATAACGTGCCCTTAATTTTCTTACCATATTGTCATAAAAATAATATGAGTACTAACTCCACTTTTAAGGCAAGGTTTAATTTGATTTTTAGTTTGTATTCCATAGTTAAGATATTTACGGACATTTCGGAATATAATATTTTGGATCAAAACATACAATAATTATTGTAATATTTGTAACAAATACGTAACACAAAATTGTGATTAGAATTTTTTTTACGATAATTGAATATTCATTCGTTAAAGGTGATATTGTTTATCCATAAAGATGGTTGAACATTTAAAAAAATATGAAAACCATATAGCAACCATAGCTAGATTTTTTTTATTTCATTTCGGTTACATGACTTTAATTTTTTTTCTTTTTGCAAGCATGTGGACCTTTTGATAAAACTTTTTAAATTACATATACATTAAATATTTTCGTAGAACGCGTGACATTTCATGAATTAGTTTTTCAGATATAGCTATATATTTTAAAATATATTTATGCTTTTTTCTTTGGTCATGTAAACGATATATACATATACCTTTTTCTGAAACCTTTACATGCGCTCGAAATATGTTTGAATCTTGATATTTTCAAACAAAATATTATGGCTTGCGTATGTAAAAGTGAAATAAATCATAATAAATCACACACACCCCACATCTAAATTTCCCATAACTTCCTCTCATGCTTCTATCTCCGCATCTCTTCCTTACCTCTGCTTCATATAAATATACACATTGTGTTACGTCGTATCATTTCTGTTTGTAGTTCTATTCAAAATGGTTGCTCAAAAGATCACCGTCTGTCCGTATCAAGGAGACGATATCGGAAATCAACTCAAATTCAAACCAAATACCGAAAGACATGGTTTTTTCACAAACGAATGTCAATACTCAAAGTCTTTTGAAAGTGGTAGAAATAGATCGCTTAAAGTCCGAAAAGAATCAACAGGTGAACAGTCCAACCGGAGTAAATACCGGCGGAACTACTGTATCAACCCCATCTTCGCCCGTGGCTACAACCAGCTTTTCCGAGGTAAGGAGGTGTCTTCGAGTCCGTGAGTACATATTACATTCTTCTACTGTTTAAGTTATTTAAGTTTTGTTTTTTTATTATTTTTAGTGACCACATTTGTCCTAATAAAATCTAACATTATGTTTCAATAATTTCAGGAATATTTGAAACCCGAGCCGTTATTCCTGGAGACAATGTTTCACGAAACCGATTGCGAGTTCTTCCAAGATCTGGTGGGCTGGTGTGCACCACCACTCGAGGAAAAAATAGTACAGTACACTGGTAAGTCATATTTTAATTTTATATACATACTAGCTCTGCCCCGCGGTTCCACTCGCGTTAATTTGAGGGAAAAACTTAAATATTTTTAAACAATTTTTTTAAGAGTAGGTACCCGCCTCGTTGGTCGAGTGGTCGCAAGCGTTACTGCCGAGCAAGGGGTCTCAGGTTTGATTCCTGGGTCGTTCAACTTATTATTTAGTTTTTTTATTTTTCGAAAATTCTCAGTAAAAGAGATGTTATATTTACTTTAAAAGTGGAACTATAGTTAAAAAATGTCTCGAGAAGAGAAATAATAAAGGACGCAACGGAAGCTGTCAAAAAAGATTATTTTTTCCCGTCTTTATAACATTTCTTATTATTGCTCAGCCCCTATTAGTGCTTGTTCACGTAGGATCGCGCGGGCGCGGTGGCGGGTGCGGGTGCGATATACGTAGCGAGTTCGTGTTCACGTTGGCCGCCAGGCGTTTGCGCGACATCGTTTCTAGCGATAAGTTCAAACTGGTTGAACTTACATCACGTCGCGAATGAATCGCTTGCCAGCCGCTAGCTTGCCCGCTACTTAGACCGCGCGTGCGTTTTGTACGTGAACACTTGGATATTATGCCATATGTTTGATATTTCGTGACCGCGCCCGCCACTGCGCCCGCGAGTCAACGTGAATGAATACTTAGTCATAGCGTGATGTTATATAGACTATAGCCTTCCTCGGTAAATGAGCTATCCAACACAAAAAGAATTTTTCAATTCGAACCAATAGTTCCTGTAATTAGCGCGTTCGAACAAACATACTCTTCAGCTTTATAATATTAGTATAGATTTTGGTATTTTCTTTTCTACTAAATTTCAAATTTTTTTTACACAGATTCTTCAAGTAAACCGGAAGTAAGGGCACATCAAACTGATACACTATACACACAATTCTCACCGCAAGGTTGGGATGTATTCGACGCTAACTCGCCAACAACTAATCAAATATCAAGCTGCCCCGTGTCACCTAGCGTGGACGGGTTGGCAGATTTTAACTCTAACTTTTTTAATACTATAAATATAACAAACGATAATAAAGTACCATTCCAAGAGCAATTCGTTGATATCAATGCTTTGCCAGTTGTAATAGGCGACTTAGCGTCTGGAGTTATGGCCGACAAGAATCCACAGCAAGCTATGGATTCTGTATGGCAGAATGTCCACGACATTGATTACACTAAACAATTATCTAATACACACAATACATTGCCCTTTATCCAACAAGATGACTCCCTGGACATGAAATATGTTTCGGTCACGCCCCGGGAGGTGGAGAACAATGACGTTGTAATATCTGAGTACATAATCGACAAAGAACCGGAATTCGAAACTAAGGAATTTGAGCTGCTAGCCCGGCCAGAGAGGCGCGGTGGCCGGCTTTCCGTGAATACACAGATATGGCCTAATAATACGGACATTATAAGCACCCCAGATGTCCTTAGTGTCGTTGAACAATTGGAGAAGGAGAAATGCATACCGCCCAGTTCAGTAAGTAATATATATATATACTAGCTAGACGTTATCCTGTCTTAACTATTCACCGATTCTTTCGTATTAAAATTTTGCCGATGCAGCTGTCAAATGCGTAACGTCGTAGTCTTCAAGTTTTCTGAAATTTTCAGATTTAATGCACAATTTTTTTAATTTTTCATATTGTAAGAACCTTTACCAAGTATTAGAAAACTTAAAATATATGTACATATTTAAATTAAACTAGCATCCGCCCGCGGCTTCGCCCACGTAGGTGTATTGATAAAAAGTAACTTATATGTCCCATCAAATTTCATCACAAACGGCGTTTTTTCGGGTTGTGCCGGTTGTGCGTGCACACACTCGGTAGTCGGTAGTCGGTGATGGCGCGTCGTTACTTGGACCGCCCCTCTACCCCCTTACGCGCCGTGCTGAATGATAGTTATTAGTTAGGAGTGCGATATATATCGATAATTAGTAAATACTCAATATATTAGATAATTATAGCATTCGATAATTATTTATATTCTTGATTCGATATATCGCTCGCTTAATAATAAACCGAAATAAGTCAAAAAAACACTTTTGTGGGAATTCGCTGTCAAAGTTTTGAACCTCTACCTTGTTGGAGGCATTCTGTCGTCTTTGTGATCCATTAAATCGTTCATTTTGCTCTGTTACGCGTGGCAACCAGATTGTACCTATTCTTTGAGATGAGTTAGTTAATTTTATTAGAAAAAGTAGAAATCAACAAATTTTGACATATTTCGGTTTATTATTAAGCGCGCGATATGTATATCGAGATATCTTCATTCGATAATTATCGAGTAGTATCGATCTATTTCATTTGATATTATATCGAGTAGTATTCTATCCGATATACATCGATACGTTGTAGCGATAACCTTTTTTCGTGTGCACTTCCGACACATCGAAACTATCGATATATTCATCCGATATATCGAAACATTTCATCCATAATTTTTTTCGGATATGTCGATAAGTATCAATATATTTATCCCATATGTCGGATCGAAAAAATAATTGATATACGGCGAGTTGCACGAAACCGTCGCTAACTTTCCGTTAGTTAAGTTGCAATTAATCTTAAAATTAGTTGATCTTATGATTAATTTAAAGCTGTTGGAATTAATCATCCATTAGATAGGAGTTCTTTAATTAAACTAAATTTTTTTGTTTACTTAATCAGATGTAGGTTTCGTGCAACAGATAATCACGATTCTTGTGATTAAATTAGTTTAATAAACACTTAAATTTAAAATTTGTTTCGTGCAACTCGGCGATAGTTTTCAAACCATATATTTTATCGATAAAAATGTCGATACTTTTTTACGTGAACATTCCTACTCATAGTATTCGTTTAATGGCGCTCTATTCTGATCAATCGAATTCGCGCGAAAAGATGATCGTTAAAGCCATGGAATTGTATAGCACTTACGCGTTTTAGCGTGATATTTATTGAAATATGTTATATTATGGCCAAATTACACAAAATCTTTATAAATTGTACCCTATGTGTTATTCTGATGTATAAGCTGTGTTACTGTAAAGACTTATCTAAATCTGTTCAGTAGTTTTTGCGTGAAACAAAGATACAGACAAGCTTTCGAATTTATAATATTAAAATAAGATTAATAAGATAGGATTGGTAAATTCGTTCCCAAGTTATGGTGTGGAATAAGGAAAATAGGGATTAATTTATATATCATGTAGACCTATTTCTATTGTATTTTTATTATTATGTATTTTATGTATTTTAATTAATAATATTTCTTTATTGTTAACAGAGCACAGTAGTAGCGGCTGAGCATGAAATACACACTGAAAGCACAAAAATAGAAGAATCTTCAATATCAGAAGACTATGAACCTATTACTCCTAAAACTGAAATTACAGTGGATTCTGAAGAAGAAATCGTAAAACCTACCGCGAGGAAAAGGAGACGTATTGATAGTGAAGATTCAGATGAAACTTACACACCTTATACTGAACATTCGCCTCGTAAATACAGAAGGCGTAAACCCAGTATACCTATCAAGGAAATGATAAAAGCACTAGAGGGTGCACAACAGCCAACAAAGACACGAAGAGGTAGACCTCCTAAGAGAAGAGAGAGTACAGTATCAACAGTGAGTAACAATTCATCTCTATCAACACATGAAATGAAATACAGAGAATTAAGAGATAAGAATAATGAAGCGTCGAAAAGATCTAGAATGAACAGAAAAATTAAGGAGTTACAAATGGAACAGTTGGCTGATGAATTAGAAGAGAGAAATAAGATCCTTAAAGTGCGAGCAGATTTACTTGAAGACATGACAAAGAAGTTGCGAGATGCACTTATGTCTGCCGTGTCACAGAAAAGAGCTGGATAATGATATTAAAATTAGTGTTAAGCACTTTAATTTATTCTAATCTAAATCAAAGGATTTAGCAAATGTTTGAAGGGCTATACATAGTGGTTACTTTATGTAAAACTATAATGCTCAAAATGGCGATGACGGTATGAGCATTATAAAAATGTTGCTCTTTTTAAAACTTAATGACAAGTTTTACTTCACGGATTGACTTTTTTAATTTATTAGATATAAGAAATATTTTAATAAATAGTATGTTATGAACATTTCAATTATATTTCACCAAATTCTTAAGTTTAATATTTTTTTGTCATATTATCTTAGTCTTTCGGTGTTGTAATTATGCGTGAAGTTACAAAAAAAAAAAAAACTACAATTATTAATCTATCATGTAGAATTTATTTCGTTTCTTAAATTTTACATGTTATTTAACTGCTTTATAGATTTATTGTTTCTGAATAAAATGATTTCATCTTGTTAACATTTTTTTTATTTTCTTTAAAAAATATACTAAATAAAAAAAGAATAGTAATGTTTAAGAAACTGTTATACCGTTGCTTATTACAGATATTTTTATTAATGAATAATTTCTTCTTCAATTTTACCAATTGTATATAATAAACTTGATTAGTACCTAATTAAAAACGATAAATACTTTCTTACCAGAAAGGGGCGGGTTGATAGGGTTCATTTTTCGCTCATTACTAAAAATTTTTTTTAACCCTTTGACCGCCAAGCGCAGCGCATGGAAAGCGTGCCCTCCACGCCAAGCCTTTTTTTTACTATTAAATACCTACAAAATGCTAGTGATGAGACTTTCACAAATATCGATAAATATTTATCACTCCTGCTGTAATAGTTTTTCCATATATAGGTGTTAAATTTATATATGGGCATTAAATTTATCAATTAAACGTTGCAATAGTAGCATTAATTAAGTTCCATAAATGAAATAACCGAATTAACAAACTTCACCGAAAAAAGTTTTTATCGAACAAAGCCCATCCCTAAAATGAGAGTGACGTCAATACTTGCCGCTTTAAAGCGACAATGGCGTATGGCTTCAAAGAAAATATGATTATTTTAGGGATGTGGTAATGGTTAAACATGTACAATAATAATATATAAAATAATAAAATGTAAATAAATATAAAATATAATGAACACGTTTAATAGCTAGCTGTTGTATTACGAATCTGTATGTATGTGTATAATACAGAAAGTCACGAAAATTCATTTTCTCCACGGCATCTCCTGATCCTGTTTATGATCTGCCCAAAGACATTTGATCTTTCCTCAGGCCTGATTTTTTCCAATTCAAATGCAACTTAACTAGAAAAATATTCGTTAATATTATCTGAAGGTCATTTACATACAAATCTCGGAAATAAGAGTGCATCGAGATTCATTTTTATTCGGATCGGATTTAACTCGGATGTTCGTCTTTAATTCACGAAACATTCTTCACACTGAGTTGCCTTCCCGGGAAAAATGATCAGGCCTGATAATATATGAAAAATGACCGGGCGTGAACAGGCCTGATCAGACATGAACAGGCATGATCATGTCTAATTTCAGGCCTGCTCATACATGAACAGTGATGTACAAGATACCCTATACAAAGTATCTGGAATACAAAATACAAGATACTTTAAAATCAAGTATTTCAGATACCAGATACAAATACCTTTCTGGAATGGTATCTGAAATACTAGATACAAAATACGTATCTTCCAAATACTTTTTAAAGATACAAATTCTTTTGTAAGAAAATAACATTTTATTGAATGTAAGTTTAATTTTTTACGTGAATTTTTTACAAATACCTACATCGCGTTGATTGCGTAAAAGTGAGAAGATAAAATATTATATTATTAAGGTTTTTATTGAGACTTAAGTAAAACCAGTTCTTCAAACATTTTGTCACTCATTTTTCTTCGATGAGGCCAATGATTTTTTTTAAGAGTGAATAATTTTTTATTTGAATGATAAATACAGAAAAAATTTTGTCAATAATTGTCGATATCTTCAGTTTTTTATATCATTAACAGTTGCTGACAAAACGTCGAGTGGTCTTATTCCTATATTTAAATCGAAATCTTTATTATTTTCATCATTGGTTGATCAACTGTTGAAGAGCATGCAACTAATAAAATAAAGTCTTTAACACTCAAGAAATATTTTTCAACTGATTCAGTATAATTGTCAGAGTTTCACAAATAGTTAATAAAAGTTTTTGTGATGAAACTCCAAATAAAAATCAATAGAGTTTACGCCTTGGTGTATGGTATACAAAACCGTATGTGAGTACATTCTAGTCGCTTTCTCAGCGCTCTACTCCAAAAACGGTTAATTTTACAGAAAAATGCATGAAACATTTTTTGCAGATAATTTTATGACGAATAACTTTTATAATGACCTCGGTTGACCTCCGAGCAATAGGTGGCGAGATATTTGCAACAAAACTGAGTTTTATATTTATCCGCAGATTGGGGCTTAAAATGCCTAAAATCACTGGATTATGTCATATTTTGTGAATGAATGCATAGAATAACTATTACTAAAAGTATTTTACCAAACATAGTATTTACAAAATACTAAGATACCAAACAAAAGGAATTTAGATACAAGATACAAAATACATTTTAAAAAAGTATTTTAGATACAAGATGAAAATACGTATCTTGTATCTGTATTTCAGATACTTGTATCTTAAATAAGTCACATCTCTGTACATGAACAGGTATGATCGTGTCTGATATCAGGTATGAGTAGGCGTGACTATGTATGATCAGGCCTGAACGTATTTTTACTCTTCAGATATGATCATGCATGAACAGACCTGATCAGACATGATGTCTAATTTCAGGCCTGCTCATACATGAGAGACAGTCGATAAAAATACAGGGTTACTTCTAAAACACCAGCAACCTCGCAGGACAAGATAGCTAACATTATGTACAACAACATTTGTTCTACCACTTTTGTTAATTTGTTAGATTTTATTTTCATACAAAAATAAATATTAATTTAATTTTTCGTTTGAATGTAATAAACTCTACGCGCGTCCCAAAGATTAGGTAAATAACTACCACGTACTAATGTGAGGGGGAAGAGGAACGGAGCGGCGCTAGCGCCTTTGAACTTGACCTATTTAGCCAGCCGTGGCAGTCGGCGCCCGGCGGGCGACTTTGATGCGCGCGCGTCATATGATTTTGTGTGCGTCATAATATGATTTTGTGTGCTACTCGTATTTATTTTATTCGTATCGATCGTTGTATTGTACCTGTACTAAAGTTATTTTATAACCATGGTACCGCCGCTATTCTAATGTCGAATACACGGAAATCATCACGGAAATGGTGAGGATACTGGCTAGGTGTGATGACAAAGTGTCGGAAGCCTGTCGGCAATATGCAGCTAGATATTCGAACTTACCTACACCGAGCCGTGAGACAACGTCAACTCACCGAATCTGACAAACTAGCACGAGTAAATTTTTGTAACTGGTTCGGTTAACTAAAATAATTTGTGCGTTCAATAAAATTAAAACTAATTCGGAAGAGTTAGCACGTGTAGTGTAGTGAACGTAGTGAACAGCTGATTTTTAGGTGTTGTCTGTGTGTTGGTTGTGATGGTGACTATTTTGAACGCTATGTACGCGATACGCACCGACATGCGCGAGACTTTAACCTTAGAGGTAATATTTCGTTTGTAAATATTATTTTATTGTCAATTATTTTTAATTTTTTAATTATTGTAAATACGCTGATTTCACTTTTGAAATACGCCTGTATTTAACAATAAAAAGTGAATAATACCTAGCTATCAATATTTGATATTAAATTGGTTTAATTAGACTTTAGTAAACGTTAAAGAATAATTACCTACGTTAATAATTTTCACATATTTTTTTATGTTCAGAATTCAGATACCTAATCTACATACCTACATTTTTATAGTATAGGCAGGCATACGGACAGTCTACCACACAACCCCTTAAGGTTATGCAGATGTGTTGCCCTCCTATAGATACGATTTATTTGTTTTTTATTGTTTAATATAGCCAGTCCTAAGCCTGGTAAAGTATGAAGGGATTGTGGACTCAGTGTACTTACTTATTGCAGGGACATGACAAAACAGAAATTTGATTATTCACTTAAGTCACTGCGATATACATACTATGATACTGCCCACAAACCCACCAAGCAATTTATATTAATTTTACTAACTAGAATTATCGGGCAGAGAAAGTGTTATTTATTACTATTATTATGCAAGCGCGCCCGAGCGTCGCGTCATCCTTTCGATAATGAATGAAACATAGACTTTAAATTTCAGAGCAGTACAATAAAAGCTTAAAAAATCATTTTTAATTAATGTATTGAGTTATGTCAAAAGTGGTAGAACAAATGTTGTTGTACATAATGTTAGCTATCTTGTCCTGCGAGGTTGCTGGTGTTTTAGAAGTAACCCTGTATACAATAAACTAGGTACCTAGAGTGGGTCCCAAGGGAGTTACTGGTCTCCTACTGGGCGCGTTCCCCGGTGGTAGATAGGGGAACGCCACTCGAATGCCTCGCGAGTGGTAGGGGTCTTCGGACCCCCGCGGACCAAAATCAGCAGCAGTGGGCGTGAAAGCGCAGGAGGGGGATGACTCGCTCTCCCCCTCCATTCGGTAGCGCGAAAGCGTGGTAGTGGGCGCGGAGGCGCACAAGCCACTGGGCTCCCTGGACCAGCTGATGTGTGGACCCATCAGCGGGGGCTCGCCGTCTGGGGTAGCTGGGCGTCCAGTGGTGGGCGGGGCGCGAAGGCTCGGTGAGAGTGTGGGCACAGGAGGTGCAGTCGGCGAGGGCGTGGTGCCGGGATGGTGCGGAGAAATGGAGGGGAAAATTTATCCCCCATTCGGTGGCAGAAGCGGGAGGCTTCAGTTGTCCGTTCCGTAGAAGTGGGCGCGAAAGCTTAGTGGTTTGGTGCGGAGGCGCACAAGCCACTGGGCCCCTGGACCAGCTGATGTGCAGACCCAGCTCAGGGGTTTCGCCGTCTGGGGTAGCTGGGGTCTAGTGGTGGGTGGAGCGCGAAAGTGCGGTGAGAGTGTTGGCACAGGAGGTGCGGCTGGTGAGGGAGTGGAGCCGAGAGGGCGCGGAGATTTCGGTGGTAGGGCCGCTCCTGGTACCTCTCTGAATTAGCAGAGTGGATCAGTCGAGCGGCCCCAATCACATACGGAGGGGCCACCGGGCTAAGCGTCGGGGTGTCACGGTTGTATGTGCGAGCGATCCCGTGGCGCCCCACTACGGCGCAGACAGTCGATGGGTTTTAGTGGGTATTCTGGCTTCGCAGCTAGCGAGTCCCTCATACCCGTCTCCTGCGAGTGACGGGATGCGTAAATGCATTTCCCATCGTTAAAAAAATAAAAATAAAATAGGTACCTAGAGTGGAATCAAGAAGAATGTGATTATAAATATATAAATAAAGTAAAGAATGTATTAATTACTTATTAAGGAAATGTACTTGTCATATTAATTTATGTTAAATAACTTTATTTTATTATTTATTATTTGTCATGAAGTTATGTTGTTATGTCATTCGTATTAATTTATCAAGTTGCTTATAGTGTATATATGTATGTATGTATGTGTATGTATGTATGTATGTGTGTATGTATGTATATATTTATATATTTGTGTATATATATAAGTATACTTATATGTATATTTGTGTCATTAAATATAACATATATTTATTTATATATGATTTTTTTTTATTGTACCTTTTTTATATACAAAATTTTGCGCCCTTCGCCTTGTTTATATGCAAGTCCTCTGCCCAAAGGTTGCCTGGAAGAGATCGCTGTATTAGCGATAAGGCCGCCTGTTGCAACTGATATAAGTTGATTGTTTTAAATTCTATTGTAAATGTATGAACAATTAATGTATTGTTCTTTTGTGTATTGGTGTGCAAAAAGAGTAAATAAATAAATAAATAAATAATAAATGTTATTATGATATAAATGAATATTTTAATGATAAACAATAACAACACCTATTATATATATTAAAAGTAAGTTAAGTTGACTACAACCGTGAGGGTCGAAAAAGAATGACATTTGTTCTAAAAGTATTTTATTATAAAATAATTACAAATTACTATAAAACTAAAACATGGTGACTAAGTTCGATGTTAGAACAGAGTGCTTCATTATTCTTAGTTTCTGTATATAAAAGGCTCGGCCGGTGACGTTGGTCTCATGGTGCAATGAAATGATGGTGAAATGGTCTACGATGATTTGTCGATAATCTGGTGCACGTTTTGCAGATGACGCGACTCTTGTCATGCCACAATCGAGGTCATTGATGATATGTAATTAGTAATGTAAAAAATTTATATTTACCTAACAAAGAGCTTCCTCTGTACCTGAATATTACGTGCCCTGCGGGGTCCACAATTATCTTTTGTATTTCATAAGTACAATGTAAATTATAGTTGAGAAATAAATTGTAGAAGGTTAAATACCCCAGACCAGTGCAGCTGAAGCCTTTGAAAATGGTAAAAAGTGAAAAAAAAAAATAGTAAGATGAAACCCATTGGAAAAGGAAGAAAATATATAACAAAAATGCAAGGAAAATAATTTACGGGAGATCTGAGGTCGGGAAGTGGAGAGCGGTAAAAAAATTAATATTTAAAATATTATATATCAAAAAAAATTACAATGTGGTAAGTGGTTGTTACCTTTTTATGGTATGTTTTCACCAAATTTCGTGAAAATAAAATTATTTTTGTAAAAGATACAAATAAAAAACTAAAAACTTTGTTATTTGAATTTTTCACATAAATTTTGAGATTATGTGAAAAAAATGTAAACACAAAAGTTGTAGATCTTTTTATTGCTTACAACTTTGCCATTTAACTTTTTCCATAGGACTTGTGGTTTTGCCGGAAATCGAGATAAACGGCTTTATACTCTTAACCCAACCCCCAACCCCTTCCACTTCCCGACCTCAGATCACCCGTAAATTACTTTTCCTTTCATTCTTGTTATATTCTCTTCCTTTTTCAATGGGCTTCATTATACTATTATTATTTTTTTGGTTTCAAAAATTATCGACTGTGGCCACATCACTAGTGTCGCTTTAAAGCGACAATGGCGTGTGGTGAATGTATATTTTTAGGTCTTATCTTTGCCTAAAACAAATTCAAATTTCGAATTAATAGTACAAATATCTAGCTTAATTTTGGTTCAAAATCATTTAGTGACATATGGATAAGAAGACAAAATAAAAGAAAAATTATCCTTTTACATACTTTGTATAATATCAGTTAACAAAGTAGCCCATCTATTTGTCGCCTTATGGCGACGTTGGCGTTCTAGCGGCCGATTACGTTTGTCGCCTTAAGGCGACGTTGGCGTTGAAAGGGTTAATTCGACGTATTATTGAATGGGTTTGTTGTACACATAAATAAGTATATTTTTTGTTCGAGTTGAGTCTTTAATGGGGCCGCTCCGCTCGCGGTGGGAACTGGGCTTCATTTTCCGTTCCGCTCATTCCTCTTTTTCATTTTCCGTTTGAAGTGGAAATCAAAAGACAAAACTCTTTGTTGGTGGAAATGTAAACCTATTTTATTTAAAAAAATATTCGTTCCGCGTAACCATTTCCCGCTCATTACCCTTTCGTGGTGGAAAGTCGGCTTTACCGTTGGACACTTAACTGATTCCTTCATATAAAATTGTTCTCCTATACGTCTACACTCGATATTAGAAAGGTAAACAGATTTAATCTAGTCTTTTTAGCTTTAAAATTAAAATTTAACTGAGATTACATAGCTATATATCTTCTAAGGAAGTCTCTATTCGCTGGTAGATTAATGAGCACTTGTATTTCGAATATGTTGTACTATCAAGAACATCTGTAATGAGTATAATTTATGGACGTTCCCTCTATAGCGCGATATAGACCTCCCATTGAACATATTTACGTCAGGATGACATGATTTACGTAAGATGTAAGTCACAAGAGACATGTTACTGAGCATTTCATATCTCCTGACGTAAAACTAACGTAAAATACGTATGATGTCAATCTGATATATCATAGTGGTAGTTTTTTTTTCGTAATTTTAATTTCGTGTACTCAAATTGACTTCAATGTGATTTAACTGACCTCAAGCTGATATGAAGTAATTAAGTTCCAAGTGAATATGAGGTCATAGTGTTGTAATACAACTAGTGACCGACCGAAAGTTCGGTTTCGGCCAAAAAATCTAGTTTCGGCCAAAAAAATTGCCGATCGGCCGCGCCGAAACTCGAGTATTGAACTTCATTTTGTTGAGTTTTATTTTTAAATGACAAACTTACTTGTTTATAGGTAATTGTCGTTGGATTACATGTTTATTTAATTTTAACTATATGAGAACGCGTAGGTATTAAAGCTCATGCGAATTACCTACTCAGTTATCTCGCCTCGTCCTTTCCCGTTGATCGCGCGTGGTGCCCAGTCAGTTTGGGATAGGTACTTAGTAAGACGTATTTTTTTCTATTTATAATTCATATTTATTTACCCAAATAAATTTTCCTTAATTTAGATAGAAAGCCGTGTACCTACCTCATTAGTTATTACAGTAATTCTATTTTATATGTGATCTATGAAATATTATTTTTTTTAATTTACTAGCTACTGCTGCTTACTCCCGCGACGTCGTCAGCGTGGACGCTATTAGATTACACGTTGTTACAGAATGCGTTGAAGAAATAAAGGTTCACTGCTCGTTGCCCGTAGGTGATAGCGTGATAATATGTAGCCTATATGTTGACCCGGCTTCTTAATAATATTCGTGCCAAATTTGAAGTAAATCCATGCAGTACTTTTTGAGTTTATCCCGGACGTACATACAGACAAACAGACAAAAATTCTAAAAACTATATTTTTAACAGGGCTCCTTGTTAAGATTTGATCGGTTAAAGAATGGGTTCCGACTGTAAATCCTTCTATTTTGCAAAGAGTTTATGATTTGTTTATGTGTGTATCAATCATAAAACTATTTCAATAGTGTAGTTGTTCAATATTACTTTTGACAACATTATAAACTACTGGGCTTATTTTTATTTATTTATTTTATTTCATGTATTTTTTTGTTTTTTTACGCAATTGGGTTTTTTTTTAAATTTTATTATACACTTTTTAGTTACGATTCATTGGCTTCGTTATTAGAATTATAAGATGGTAAATTTCGCAATCACAGTCCGAGACCCAAGACGCCGAGACCCACGCCTCTTCTCCCTTGTTTTGTGTGCCTTGGATTTGAATCCGACCTCTGCTTTCACAGTCTGCAGCCATGCCACTAGCATCAGGCTATCACTGCTACTATCCCCGCCTAATAAGGGCAGAATAACGAAATAGAAAGTATATAAGTACCTATTTTATGTATGAAAATTAGCGTAACTGGTTGTTTAAAACTTAATTTGAATCGTTATATATTCTAAGCCATTATTTAAAATGAAAAATGATGAGAGAATCCTTAAAATCATTTTTGAATACCTATTCAACGAAATCCCACTTGACGTAATTCATCGTTGTGGCTGTGGTAAATATTTATTATTATCATATATTTAGTTACATTCGCGAAGTTAGGACGAATTGATTGACGTAAAAGTCATTAAAATCGGTCAACGCGTTTGATCTCTACAAAGCCACATAGGAACAAACATACATAGATACATAGGCTGATAAACACATTATCCTTCTTTGCGTCGAGCAGTCAGGTAATGATAAACACATTACTCTTCTTGCGTCGCACAGTCGGGTAAAAACACACTAGATTTTAGTTGTTAGTTACAATTGAAATTTTAAATATGTTTAAGGTAGTTCCAGCATGAAACCACTTTTCGACAGATTCGGCTAAAAATTTTTTCACGAGTTCAAAATAGCTTTATAATTCCTAAAATTTCATAATTTGACGGTTTAGATCACGATATATTTAAAGACAAAGTTCGCGATTTTGAGAATAATGTCCCATTTATGGGTACGTTCGCGGGCCCTCTTCAAATTGATAATTCATCACTTTTATAGGAGCGCATACGTCCTTCATACTTTTTTATCTATTCATTCCACAGACCACATGCGCGGAAATGATACTTCTTTAATCAAAAACTGAATTTAACTGTCGAACTTTAGTAAATAATTGTTTGCTATTGTTCATAAAAAAATAAACTATTTTTTATATAAAATTATCTTCTTACATTTATTCACTATCTATACTAATAATAAATCTGTTAAAACCTCCGTTTTATTAATACACTATATATCATCAAGAATAAATTTTAATTGCGCGCTTTTATTTCAATCAGCGCCATCTCTTATCATTTTTTTTTGTGTGCACGTATCACGTAAAAAGTACAAAACCAATGTAAATAATTTTAATACACAAAAATTATACATAACTCACAGTATAATTTAGTTTTTGTTTCATTGTAATTAAATTTAAAAATAAATATTTAAGAAAATAGAAATACGCCTACGCGACATAGACGCCATCTGGTCTAACGAATCTTAAAAACTCACAAAACTTATTTTTAAGTTATTATTTTGTTAAAAGTTTTCTAAATATGTCGGATAGGAATAGAAATAGTTTTAATATTTTAGATAAACATCATTTTCAATTAATATACTATTATGTTAAATTATGTTTGTCTAAATATAAAAACGATATTCTACCATTATACGATAGATGGCGCAGAATATTTCATATAACTTTTTGAATCGCGCTGACCAAAACTTCGACCAAAATAATGAGACTCGCCCGTATTTAACGAAATGTTTTTTTTTTGCATTTAGTACCTTAGTGTACTATGGTCTTGGTCGTTATGTATTTGTTGATTATACAAAGTTGGATGGTTATAGCTATTTAAGTTGTAATCTATATATATAAAGAAAGTCGTGTTAGTTACACCGTTTATAACTCCAGAACGAGCGGACCGATTTTTATGATTTTTGTGTTTTTGGATTTGTATTCGTCGGGAATAATACTTATTAAAAAGTAATATTCATCAATGAAAATATAATTAATAAAAAAATCAGTTCAAATGTTTCATCCGTACTATCTATACATATAATAAATCTGTTAACGAGTCCGTTTTATAATCTTTATCTGAATATATAAAAGCAAAAGGTCACTCATCACGATATCTCTGGAACTATAAGATCTAGAGACTTGAAATTTGGTAGGAATATTCCTTTTGCCGAGGAGAGGTCAGCTAAGAACGGATTTTACGAAATTCTACCCCTAAGGGGGCAAAACAGGGGGGCAAAGTTTGTATGGACAACGTAGTTCCTTGGTCCAATCTACTTCAAATTTTGCATAAAATATTCTTTAACAGAATTGATTGAAGACGTGTTTCGTATTTTATCAAAATTCATCTCCTAACGGCGTTTAAAGGGGGTTGCTTTGCTTCGAAGTTGATTTGACAACTCAATGTGTCTATTATAAAATATTTTCCAGTATCGACGCAGGTGTAGGTGATAAAGAATATAAATTTATAATTTTTAAAATTATAGTTAAATACCCGTGCGAAGCCGGGGCGGGCCGCTAGTTTTTATTAAAAACTGATAAATAAAAAAATATTGCGCATGTCCCATTTCCGTTTCCGCACATCTGGTCTGTGGAATGCATAGATAAAAAAGTATGAAGTACGCATGCGCTCCTATAAAAGTGATGAATTATCAATTAGAAGAGGGCGCGCGAACGTACCCTATGTAAGTAAAATTTCCGATTTTTTAATATTTTAAAAAATTCTCTCGACAGAATCGGAAAAAAAAACTAGGAGTGTTGAAAAATGTTTTTAGACTAAGCTAAAAAAATTAAAGTAGCACTTCACGGTTATCGAGATATTAAAATTATAAATTTTAATTTTAAATTTATAGTGATCTGGCAACACTGCACAACGCTCTCATCTTTTTAATTTAATAAAACTATTATAAGAAAGCGCAATACTATTTGTATATAACAAGGAATTTATATACAAACTGGAATGCTCACGCGCACTCAGGATCGCGCAGGATAGCGTCTCTTTCTACCAAAAATTCAAGGCAAAACTCGTAAGAAAGAGACAAAACACCAGATGTCAACGAAATGCTCGGAACAATTATTTTTCACTTTACATGTTGGTAAGAAATGTCAACCTTATGTCACCGTTATTCAAGGTGCATATTTGAATATACAAGATTACTAAGTGAGCGTTCTAGTTATGATATAAATTCTTTGGTATCCCTGATTAAAAAAAGGAATTTGATAGAATTAAAAAAAATTATATCCAATCCTGAAAATATGATTTAAAAGGATTCAACATGATTCAAATTTTTTAATTCTGTTCAATACTATTTAATTCTAAAAATATATTCAGAATTAAAAAGAATTCAATAGAATCAGAAATTTTAAATGCTAGTTAAATTCTGTCATATCTTACTACTCCTTTCGATTATTTTAGGATTAAAAAGTATTTAATATGATTAATCGTGAATTATTTGAAACAGGATTTGCAGTATTTAGCAGAATTTGGAAGTATTAACATTTTAATTCTGTCAATTTCCTTTTTTTAATCAGGGTATATACTAAGACCATATAAACAAAAATATATAAATACAGAGGAACGTTGCCAGATTACTGTAACTAATGATATAAGGCAGAAGGTATTAAGGTAGGACTACACTTCAGCACGCTGGTTTCGGTTTCGGCCGAAACTGAGAGAAAGGCCGAAAGTTCGGTTTCGGTTTCGGCTGAAAAACCTGTTCGATCGGACACTAAATACAACACGACTTCAAATGAAAGTCATCAAACGTAGTTACTATTATGTTATAATTTCGTAATTTTTTTGAACATCTGTGTGACCTATGTATGACGTCATTTTAAAGTCAAAGTCACACGTGTTCACTGGGCCTCGGAAGTAAAAAATCGACGGCGTTAATAATATAATCTATATATATAAAAATGAATCCCTATTTCCCTTGGTCACGCCATCACGCGTGAAAGGTTGGCCCGATTTCACTAATTCTTTTTGTTGTGTTTGTTATTGTCAGAAGGTTCTTATGAAAGAAAAAATTAAGAAAATTGCGCGGGAAAATATGAAAATTTTAGAATACTTAAACACCATATAAAATTATTTCTAATTTAACCTTAGCGCTTATGGTAAACTGAACACTTTAAAAAAAAAAAAGAATTAGTGAAATCGGTCCAACCTTTCACGCGTAATGGCGTAACCGAGGGCAATAGGGATTCATTTCTATATATATATATATATATATATATATATATATATATATCTGAGCTCCTTCACATATACATATATATATATATAGCTGAGCTCCTTCCAGAAGCTCAGAAGCCTCCTGGGGCGTTCGCAGGTGTCTCGGAGCGTCCTTATTTCTTTAAGGATATTTGCCCAGTGTGTCCACTCCCTCGCATTCCAGGATCACGTGGGTGGCTGTTACTTCAGCAACTAGACATCCCCGGCAGAGAGGACTGTCCGTTGCATTTATAATGAAAAGTTGTGGTTGAGTGCCATGTGGCCGGTGCAGATCACTTTACAACTGCATAACTTACAGCTTTAACATTGTGTACCAATAGTTTGAATGAAAAATTTGACCTAGTAATTGGGTATTACGGAAATTCTAACAACAGACCTAGCGTGTTACTGGCAAAGTGATGGAGATTGGCCTGAACATACTATGCATGTCAGTAGCAGTTAATGTGTTAAACAAATAATCTCCAGATCAACTGGAACATTACAGGTTATAGGAAAGTTATAGGCCATAAACAATCACACGACAGGCTAAAGGATTGAAGCAATAACCATTAATGCAGGTGAAACCATATATATATATATATCGATACTGGGAATTTCAATTGTCCTAAAAGGACAAAATACGAGTTTTCAGTAGAGCCAAAAAACAAAAATACTAATTGTTTTTGTCTAATATCTTTTTCAAACAAAGTACTATAGTCATGATGTCAAAAGAAACCCTATTTTTTCGTGTTCTATCCGTATTAATTAACAAAATAAACCAATATTTTATTGACGAAAATGAGAGTCCTTTACGGCCCACAAAAATTGAGCTGAAGTACTTTACAGCCACGAAAAGTTGGTTACGATAAAGTCAGATCTGTACTAAAGGACTAATCTTAATCATCAATGGGTAGTACAAGTCATTTAAATCAGAGACTAAGGGGGTAAAAGGAACAAAAAAACTAAAGATCTGGTTAGAAATTCCTATAATAGGTAGTAAAACTTAAGTGAATTAAAAGGTTTTATTATTATTTTTTTATTAATCAAAATACTCAGTAACAAAATAAACAGAAATGTTATCCTAATAGGAACTCAAAATGTGATGCTATTTTTTTTAATTTAAATAGAAAGTGCAAAAATGAGGATTATGGCCTCATAAATAATTAAAACATGACTGTAAAGTCTAAAGCGTAAGGCTACCTATTGAAAATTATTTTTACGATACATCCCAAATAGTAAAAAAAAAACGAGCTAGAGCCGTTGAAAATCCAGGTCGTAAGAGGCTTTTTTTAAGAAATAGATTTTTTTTAAATATATTAATCGATAGAGCTCGTGATGCTGATTCCAAATATATATATATAACTAATTTTTGGTAAAATGTCCTTTACGACAATTGAAATTTCCGGTATCGATATAGATACAAATTCGAATTAAATATTCGTAGTTAAGACAGGACAACGTCTGTCGGGCGGGTCAGCTAGTTGAAAATAAAAAGCAATATTGGCTGTAAAAAGAGTAATTTATTTATAATTCACAATTGGAGAATATGTACCAAAAAATCTTGAACATAGATAATACAAACATAAATAATATTTAGTCATAGATTGGAATATTATTGTGACCAGGTCCAATTTGTAATATTACTTTTTTTTTCTATGACTTTTTCAATTAATGCGGGCAAAAAATGTAAATGAGTCAAATTAACACTTGACGACTGCTGCACAAATTTTGAGTGTAATGATAAATAATACAATTAATATTCTAATAATAATTCTAAATCGACTAAATATTTAGTATAAACATACTCTAAAATAAGGAAATAAAATTCCCAGTGGTGGTACATTAAAAACGTTTCTTCATGAAATTACCATAAAATAAACAAAAACAATTGCAATAAACAAATTATTCACAAAGGAATTGAATTTGGGAGCACCTGTAACAGTTTATCAGTTCATTGCAAAATAGTAGGAATAATTGCTCTCGGCCGATATCTTAATGTAACCCACCTTATAATATTACAATTTAACAAACCCATAGAAAAATTTACACCAATCAGTTCACGGTTACAAAGTAGCTGCCCCAGCCTGTATTGTGACCGATTCATAAGCTGCGTTTAAAAACGTGAAAGCAGAATTTAGGAATCGGAATGAATAGCGATTTACATTAGAGTTGAATAAAATATGTAAAGATAATTAGAGCTTATTTGAAAAGACCACAATTCAGGCTGGGGCCGACCTCGAAGCAGTGTGAGCATAAGCGATCCTAATATACACGTATACCACACCGCACTAACGACTAATGAGTTCTCTATAACATAGCACAACTGATGAACGTCCGAGCTTCGCGAACACGCGCCAACACTTCATACTCGTAAATTTACACTTTACACTCAAGTCAGTATAAACGGAAACTATAAAAAAATGAAGCACGTGTTAATCGGAACTGCCGTCATCTACGTCTTCGAGGAAGCTAAATTTATTTGATGCTACAAAGTTCTGAAAAAGAAAAAAGAATACAACTTCAATTAGAGAATTATGGTCATGTACTTTTATTTAATATCACCAACAAAGGCCTAGAACAGTGTTTCCCAACCTTTTTTAGGCCATGCCCCACCTTAACATTTCTAAATTTTTTATATATATAATTATATATTAACATGCATAATTTTTAACCTTTAAAATTGTTTTGTTCCCTTAAGAAATATAAATGATAAGTTTTAGGAAGAAATCACTATGAAATTGTTATCAAAACATTGTAAGTAAAATTTCAAAACATATAAAGAAAAAAAAAACTGAAATTTATAGACGTAAGCTGTCAAAAAGATAATAAACGGTTGGACAAGGTATAGCATTGCATTTAAATAAAAGCGAAAGGCTTAAAGTCGTGTCGAGTCCATTTTTAAATTGCCCCCCAGTGGGGCGTAGCCCCACGTTGGGAAGCTTCCGGTAGTATTATATATATCAGCGCGAGGACTTCGTGCAGCATGGAGAAACTTGTTCATACAGGTTGTTTTTAGTAATGTTCTATATTGAATCCAGCACATTTATTTATTTATTACAGCTTTATTGCACAAAACATTAAAGAATTGTACAAAAGGTGGGCTTAATGCTAAAAGCATTCTCTACCAGCCAACCTTAGGACGTACAAGGGCGGACGTTTGTAGACATTGTGTGATGGTAAAACCATTTGCTCATACAAGTTTGATTCTCACTATAAAAACACTGCGAAAGTCGTGCTGGGGTTTTTTTAATCTGAGTTCTCAAACTATTAACATTAAGGTACTGTTACACATGCTCATTACTAGCATGCTTATAATCTAGTTAACAAGTGCCATTTTGGTCAACTTTTTTTATCAGTCTCCAAAAATTATGATTTGGGTGTCGAAAGTTATTAAGGTTATTTTTAAAAACTAAACCCCCTTTTTTTAGTTATTTGTTAATAACTTTTGCAGTTTTTGCAAGCGGTATTTCATTTTTTTCAAAAATCACCTAGATGCCATTCCGAATCGAATGACACCTCATAATTTTTCGGAGACTTCTGAAAAAAGTTGATCAAAATGGCAGTTGTTAACTATACCCTGTTTTTTTAGAATAGTCCAATTTAGTAAAGAAACCCTGTCAATACGTAATTTACGATTTTTCCGCATTTATCACTCACTTTCACAACACATTAGCTTACGGACATTTGTAAAACTCCATTTACTATAATTTCACTAAAAATAAATAACAATTTATCATTTAAACACATAAAAACTATTAAAATACGAATATCGAGAATACAGATAATTCATATTTCTTAATATGTCATTTCAACAACTTTTTTTAAGGCAAATAGGGATGTGGTCATTATATTTTTAGAGGTGAATGAGTATAAGTGAATGAACAAAATGAATAATAAAATATTCCGTGTTCTTTACTATTTATATATTTTACATTTTCACGAATTACAATTTGTTAATAAGTTATAAAACAATGTTACCATAAAGCGATTTGTTGTAAAGTTGTTATATATTCTTTTTTTTTCTTTTTTATGTTGAGCGCATAAGAGATAATTTTAACTTTGCGCATTTTTTGTGATCTTACGTAAGAACTATCGAGACTCCCTCCCACCCCCTTGTAAGAAAAATAAGACGTGGTCGACACATGCCCCCCCCCTAAATCATCTTACGTAATAAATGGATGCGCCTTTATAAAGATGCTCGATAAATATTTTTTTCCATAACTCAGTACCTCTACCAATTCTGAACAAAAATATTCAATATATTATCAGTTTTTTAAATGAAATTATCATGAATATGGTATCGTTCATTTGCTCTTTGTGTCACTTCAATAAACTACACTATTACTCTATATTTATCTATTTTGTCTGTGGTCGAGAATACACCATATTTGTTTACCTTTTTGGACTATCCTAAAAAAAATAGACTGTAGATTATATGCATGCTAATAAGCATGCTAGTAATGAGAATAATCGAAAATAAAATCGGTACTCACCGGTTTTTCTTGCTCCTTCAACTTGGGCAGTGGTCGCTCGGGCCGGTCGGGTCGGTCGGGTCGGTCGGACCGCTCGGGACGGTCGGGCGCGTCGTGGCGGTCTCGGCTGCGGCTCTGGCGACCGTTGTGCTCGCCGCTGGCTTTACGCTCGGGCGACGCGACCCGCTCCCGACGCTCCCCGGACTCGTCACGCCTGTCGCGTTCGTCTCTCTCACCGCGCCTGTCGCGCTCGTCTCTCTCGTCGTAATCGCGATGCCTGTCGTCTTTGTAGTCGCGATCCCTGTCATCTCGGTAGTCGCGATCCCTTTCATCCCTGTAATCGCGTTCTCTGTCGTCTCTGTAGTCGCGATCTCTGTTATCCCGACGGTCCTTGTCGTCCCTGTCGCGCCGGTCCCTATCGTCTCTGTCGCGTCGATCTCTGTCGTCCTTGGAATAGTCGCGTCTTTCTCTATCGTCCTTAGGGTAGTCGCGCCGATCTTTGTCATCCTTAGAATAGTCGCGTCTGTCTCTGTCATCTCTCGAGTAGTCACGCCTGTCTCTATCGTCTTTAGAATAGTCTCTGTTATCGCGTCTGTCTCTGTTGTAACTGCGTGAATCTCTACCGCGATCACGATCATCTGAAAATTTAATATTAAAATTGGTAATTAATTGCAAACAAAAACGTACCTAATCGTTACTGATAGCAGTGTCTTAGTAATACATACCACGTCTGGCACCACCGCGTCGATCACCAGAATGGTCGTTCTGAGAATTTAATATTAAAATATTAGTAGAGAAAACAGAAGGTATACATGATATACTGAAGTTGTCAAAAATGTAATTGACTCACCCTGCGACCCCAACGTTCTTTTTCCTCAGCGGCGCGTCTCGCTTCCTCCTCTTGTTTCCGTAAACGTTCTTCTATTTCACGTTCCCTACAAGTTAATAAACATATTAGGTATAATATATAATTATGTTATAAACGCTATGATCTGTGTATAGAAGGAAAGCAGTTAACATAAATGAGAGAGAAATTCCCGTGTCAGTTTTGTCTAATTACTGTTACAAATTAGTTTCTGAAATATTTATCTTATACAATGGAAGATAAATATTTATACATATAGGTTATTACTAATATATAAATATTTATATTTTTTGTATTATGTATGTTGTATATAGATAAAATGTGGGTATAGAGCGACCGAATTGCGCATAAAGCATGACACGGTGTCTAGTTAACCCTCTCTTTAATGTAGCGCATACACAAAAAAATGTCTTAACAACCAAAATACCACGATTATGATTATTAATACATGCGCATTACTTTAAGAGTATGGGGTACGGCACCCTTTGTGTGGAAGCCTGAGTCGAACTTACTTAGCCGCAGTGTCGACAGGTTTTGCAGCTCCAAAAACTTTCTCTGCAGGGACAGGTTTAGGTACACTCTTCTCTGGCACTTTTTCTTCGAGAAGTGCTCCGTCCGCGGGTTTTGTAGGTGTCTCAGTTTCCCGAGGCACAGTTCTCGGGAGCAAATTTAACTTGGGTCGTTCACGAGGCTTACTATCTAAATATTAACACAAAACACAAAATAAATTTCAGTTACATGTAATTTTTTTTTAATCAAATGATACATACCTTCTCTCGGTGGATCGCGATCTCTGTCTCCAAAACCTCGTCCGCCAAATCCTCTACTATCGCGACTTCTAAAAAAAAAACTTAGAATGACGTTTTCATAATTTTATTAACTTCGCGAGATCTCGTTGGAATTTCTGGGTAAAAAGTAAGCTACTTGTGTTAATCGGGGTTATTTTCTACCGCTTAGTTACGTAATCTTTAATAACAAATATCCATCCATTCATCCTCACAAACTTTCACATTGCTAATATTTATATGAATACACATACCCATATCCATCTCTATCGGCTGTTCGAAAACCGTCACGTCCGCCATAGCCGCGGTCTCGTCCCCTATAAGAGAAAAGTGTTTAATCAATGCAATGGAAAACATACGTTTTATCAAATGATAATTGGCCGTCTATGCCCGACCGCCGTTTTTAGATATGCTAAGAAAAATCAATACTGAGTCTATGAAAGCATCAGCCAAATATTTTAAATTTAATTTAAATTGGTCTCTATCCGTATGTTCGTTACAGAATCCCAGGAAATTATATGGCATGTTTACCCATCCATACTTAGCCAGTGTCTTTGAAAATTGTTATTACTACTAATTTTACTTATTATAATTATTTCTCGTTTTAGAAATTTAGATGTTTCAAATTTGTGATCAATGACAGGTGTCGGTTGTAAATGGGTAAGTATGGGCCGACCCACTGGAAAAATATTCTCACTTATGATAAAAAACAATGATATTATTCGAACTGCTGCCAAAAGTCAAATCCTGGTCTAACTTCTTTTAGGCGTCGTTCAAGTATTACGTAACGCAATTTTCGAAACCGTCCATGTAACACTTGAACGCCTCCTTAAGCTGTCAGTTTAATGAGGATGTGACAAATGAAAGAACAATCTGCGGTGGGCGTGTAGTGTGGTGTGGTGTGGTGTAGCGTGCTCACCCGTCGCGGTCGCGGCCGTACGAGTCGCGTCCGCCGTAGGGCGCGCGCGGCGGCTCGCTGCGCTCCGCGTCGCGCCACGCGCCCGGCCGGTTGTCCGCGCTCGCTGCGACACACGTCACGCGGTTATTACGACGTTAGACGTTTCAACGTTTTAGTGATCGATCTTATACGTTAGGGCTGTTTTACGCCGGAGCAATACTGCGACATTGCAGCACGCCACACTTGTATACTACAAAATTAAAAACGTCGCACATTGCGGCAAGAGTTGTGCGGCATGGCAACACCTTGCATCATGTGGTAGACTGTCGCAGCTTGTATCCAAACAAGGTGGATTCCATGCGACATTTTTGATGCGTCAAAACAGATTCTGGGTTGTGACAGATGATGTTTTGTTTGTATTTTTTTATTAATGTTCAAAGTCCTCATTTGAAATTCTGGTAAAGTCTTTAAATAAGGCACCAACATCTGATTTTATTTTTGATAATGAACTAGTCCTTGGGCTGCCTTCAAATAATGTTCTTTTCCAACAACGTTTCTTCTTCCGTTGTCTAGCGACGTGGCTCAGTAGCCATACCGCTAGACAACGGAATGGACAACGCAATTAATACTGATTAATAAGCTGCTGCTAAAGTTACTTGACCTAATCCCCTCAATCAATGAACTAGGTAGACAAAAAACACTCAAATAAAATTTTACAGCACGATGTTTCCAAAATTATCTATGGCACGATATTGCCTCGGCGTAAAATAGGCTGCCGCATGCCACAAATGTTGGATATGTAGCATACCACAATATGGCGCACGCCACAATATGTAGCATGCGGCAATGTCGCACATTGTTGCTCTGTCATAAAACAGGTTTATATGGGTAATCACTCAGAAGAGAGAGCCGGAGCGAGCCGAAGACTAGTCTGAATTGAGTTACGACCGAGTCGTGTCACAGATTATGCTAAAAAGGCCGGTCACAGGAACTTCCATCGACGTAGGGGGTTACATCTCCTCTAGTGAAGAGTCCTCGACTAGCCCCGTCGTCGGAGTTTCTGGTTTCCCTGCCATCGCTGTGAGCGACGCCTCTCGCTGAAAGGTTGAACGGTGACCACAGCGCACCTGACCTCTTCTCAGACCTTCCCGAGATGTATGAAGTAACTGATTATCAACTACAGGTGTGGTATAAAGATTTGCACCAATCTGGGACACTAATAGGATCTAAACCGAAAAGATTTGATAAATTTAATCTTTATTTTTTTGGAAGTTCAGAGATCTTTTAGCATAAACATATTTTTAATAGAGTAACACTCGAGTGCGTCTCTACAATATATGCTCTAATTGTATCTGTCTGTCTGTCTGCCCGTTGTATGTAATCATTGATTTCAACAAAAAGGTGCAAGAGCTTGAAATTCTCAAATATTTTTTTTCTGAGTGTTACTTGAGAGTTTTTTAGAATATCTTCATCATTAATTTTTTAGAATAGCTTCATCATTAAGATCATCACTGCAAAACTTTTAAAAAGGAAAGAATGTGATCTAATAAGGTTAGGTCAATTACAAAGAGTCGGAGTTATTGCAAAAAACCGATTTGACTGCTAGCCAATATGTAATGACATCATATTATGTACATACAGTAAACAATGAAAATATTTTTTTTTATCTTTTCTGATTTGGATGATATTGGTTTTCTAAATAAGATTTCCTCTTAACCACATTCTGGTATTGACTATCTCGTACTTTGCATGTGCATCCCAAGTGTGACATTACAGCTCGCTCCAAACCACAATCTCTTATATACATCACAGTGACCCCAAAATATCTAGTAGGTTTGGAAAAATACTGGCAAAATAGTCATACATACGATGCAACAAGTTATAAGTTTTGATTTTATGCAAACGTAGGATCTATAAATAATAAGTTAACTGTAATACAACAACAATTGACACTAGAACTTCGACAATTATTTTATTTTTGTTTGTCTTTGCTTATTATAGTTGAAAAAACATTTTATAAGATGCTAAATGTAATGAATGATTTGTACGAAAAAAAAAAAGATTATTCAATTTTTTTAAAAGTTTTATTTTACTGTCTAGCTTTTCTTTAAGCCCGTAATGCATTTGCAGGTTCTCCAGTCTAACAAATGTTCACAAAGAGTATTAATATTATGTAGTAGACGATCCACACGTCTGGCTATCTTTACTAAGACATATATGCGTAGCATGGTCCCAGAGGACACAAAAAGAGGTCCCGAGCAAGCCTCTTTGAGGATGAATGTGAGAAAGATCAAGTATGCAGAATGAAAGTGAGAGAGGCATGAAAGTGAGAACTGGAATGAATAACCGTAAAACAGTCTCTGATCTCCATGTCGAAGGTAAAAAAAAAACAAATCTTACAGTCTCGCTCGCGCTCGCGGTCGCGCGGCTGGTCGCTGCGGCGCGCGGGCTCGGGCGCGGCGCGCGGCCCCGAGCGCCAGTCGCCCATCGTCCGCTCCGGGTCGTACTCCCTGCGCACACACCACACGTCATTTACCGTACCGTACAGTAGCTGTAGCCCCAGGAGTACTTATTATGAATTAAAAATTTTGGAATTTAGGGGTCGTTCAGGTAATGTAACGCAATTTTTGAGTCTTTAATTTCCGTGTTTTTTTTTTATTTGAATAAAAGAAAAAAACAATGCTACATAGCGGGTTGTATGAACCCCCCTCCCGTTCTTGTAACGCATCGTAACGTTTTACAAGACCCCCTCCCCCCTAAATTGTGTTACGTAATACTTTAACGCCCCCTTACTCTGCTGCTTGGCTGTGGGTCGGCGAATATTTTTCTCTGAATTCTCAAATAATTCAACCGACTAATGTGTGGCAGCTGGGTTTTGGTGAAGTTTTGTTAATGATGCAATCAACAACTACTCAGTTTCTATTTTCATCAACTTTTTATAATACCAAACTGACTGAACTGAATCTGTCTGTAGACGTCCCACTTGTCGGGAATAGCTTCTTTTCCATATAGGAAGCGTAACATACATTTACATAAAATTTATTGTTTCTGGTAAACTGATCAAAGAATTTAACAAAGTTTTCACAATAACTTTATTTTTACTATTTGGTATATAATAAAGTATTCAATAAAATAAATAATATTAGTAAATAAATTTCAATTGTCAACACCTCTAAAGGATTTCACACAATATCAGTGCCATTTCTGGACTGAACCATAGATAATTACAATATTTTTGTCATTAAATAATTATTATTATATTGTTAATATTTCTTATATTACAAATTAGACAATATTAAGGACTAATTTGACGATAAATTACATTTCTGTTACAAATTGAATCTTGGATTAATCAATGGTTGTTTTTGATATTACAAGTATTCTTTAATTCAATAATTTTTAGGTGACTGACATTATTTTTAAGTCATTTTCTTCATCAAGATGTATGGATGCTGACATATTTTAATCATTCAGAATGTACTGGTTACGTTTGTTTAATATAAGTATAAATATTTTTGGGCAAAAATGTTTTATATTTACCTGTCTCTATCAGATCTGCCACTTCTACCCATACGGCGGTCATTATCTTGCGTAGACACTTCTATCCTGATTCTCCTGCCTCCAATCATCTATTAACCAAAGTAAAATTTATATATATTTTTGAATCTTACTAAGAAAAAAAAATGCATTAAATAAAAATACAATTGAAACTTTACTCACCAAATCAGGCATATTCATTGCATTGACAAGACTTTCTCTATCTTCGAAGTCTACATCTCCAAAACCTTTTAGACGGCCTCCTTCTTTTGGTAGCCTCAAGTTGTTTATCTGTTTAAAATACATTTATTTACATATTCATTATAAATTAAAGACCTTTATTAAAATTATTTTAATTAATAAATGAATTGCCGGCAAATGTTGTTACTCCTAATAAAGTTTTATAAATTAATATTATAAAAAGCTAAAACAGGGAGATGAATATTTAAAAACTATTAAAATAATTTTTATAATTTAGAATCAGTTTCAAGTCATACTAGGTTTCTATGGAAGTTCTTTTTTTTATGGAAATTTGGACATAACATTACAGTTTAATCGAGTAAGGAACTATATTTCAAAGTTTGACAATGTACCTTAAGTCCCTCAAAGAGGTCCATGATCGCACTCTCTTCAACATCATAAGGCAAGTTGGAGATGTGCGCAATGTAGGGTGGACGACGTGGGATTGATTCATCGTCAACTGCAAGTCCGCCTCGGGCTGCACGCGACGCCGACGGCAGCACCACAGGGCGATGACGTGAGGCATATGAATCTGAAAATTTTAGCTCTGTATATTAAGCAATACTGATATATACTGATATCCCTGTAAAACATCAACAATAGGAAATGTATTAGACTAAATATTAGTTGAATTTTGTAATTTTTTATTTTGAGTTAAGTTATGTAACATCATGGTAGTAAAATTACTATTAATTGTAAATGAAAATATATCACTACAAAATGAAACAATTTATTTAAGACAAAGCAGCACCTTTATCTGTTGGTAGTTACATTATAATAATATAATAAAAGAGCAAGTTTGTTTGTTTAAACATGCTAATCAGGATCATGCCAATAGGCATAATGTAAATACTAGTGCAACCAAACAGGTTGTCAAATCATTAATACAAAATATTTGTGGTAACTTTTGTTTCATGAAATACTTATCTTTACTGTAACATAGAATTATAATTTAAAAAAAAAAACCACCCTCAGAAATAATAGGGAGCAGGCCAATGAAAGACTAGTCTGAATTGAGTTGTGACCTTAGTCATCTCATAGATTATGCTAAAACTGCTGGTCATGAGGGTTTCCAACAATACCAAATCAACACCTCCACCTTATTAACCACCAGTAGGCATTTAGGTATCCTAAGCTTAATATGGCATTGTCATTTCTGGTTCCCTCACCTTCCTTGTAAAGGAAGCATCCGGCTAGAATATATAAAAAACACAAAGACCTATACTCAGACCTTCCCGGGGCGAGAAGAGTGACTTGCACCCAGTTTGTGCACCCCAAGTATGAGATTAACATTGGCTTGCCATTACCCGTTAAATGTCATCATTGGGTGGTAAAAATTGAAATGTTTTTAAATAAATAAAATGACAATATTCTACTTACGTCCATCGTCAACAGAGTCTGCCCAATCGTTAGCTGCGGGAACTGTCGTTGACTCTGCAATGAAGTTTGTGGCGTCGGCTTTGATCCATTTTATTTTCTTTGATTTCTTGCCTGGAAGTTGATAAGTGTAAGATAATATATCCCTGCCTGTTGTATGTTCTCTTAAATATATCTACAGGGAATATTTTAATGACGCATAGCAAGTGAACGACCTATTCAACGAGTTTGGAAAGTGGTTATTGGAAGCACGTTTGTTAAGGACATTTCGATGATTTTAAAACATCTGGAATAATTTAGTGCATTTACTAAGAGTGTTTAGTATAAACAGAATCTTATAATTTTTATTAGAGCAAAATTTTTAGAAAATTAAAAGTTTAAAATGTAGCCACGCGGTGAATCTAAACGTCTGCAAAGGTGAATTGATGACACGTTAGCATTACCTAATTAAATCGAATGCGTATATAAACTTTACTCTTGGTAAAATAAATGATTTTGAATGCAATACAAGCTAAAAAATATTAAATAAACGATAGGAAATAGCGAACATTTTAAGTTTTTCAAATGACTAAATTAATAAAACTAACCTGTAGCGGCCATATTACAAGGCTGGGGCCAGTGTTGCCACTGACTGTACAGATTATAACTCAGAGTTTATAGTAGGTATGCCATACGAAATATTCAAATTTTGTTACCATTTTTTATTTCCATAACAATAAAAATAAATATTCTCATTTACAACGTTTATTAAAAATATACTATAATATAACAAGGAAAATTATTTGCAGGTTTTTTAATGCAACTATTTTTTCAATTTCAATAAATAAAAATTATCTTAAATCTAGTCGTATTAGGTACTTTAATAGAAATGAAGTTTACATTGGCTGCATTCGCGTTGGACGCTTTCACGCTTTGAGCGCTCACGCTTATAAGCACTAATTATTAGTGTTCGTGTTGGCCTATAAGCGCTTATAATCAATAATTAAATTTCGTTCGTTTTGGACACTATGAGCGTCAGTTAGCAATATCATGGCGAATGTGGTAAATGTTCATCAAATAGTAAATGCAATTTAAAAACAAAAATGTATCCTCAACCAAAAGTACTGGAAAACATTAATATTTCTTTTTAATTAATTTATACTTCTTTTTAATAAATTTGATTTATATTACTGCTGCTAAATTTTGTTACTTTCTGGATCAGTTAGCTAAATAGAAAATAATTGTGGTTTATTGCTTGCCATTTGTGTGGGATTGTAAAGACTTAATATTTAGAAATACACAGAATTTGGTTAGCTTACGCTCAACTTGTATTCGTTTTGACAGATAGTAAAGATTGGCGCTCACGCTTTTGCTGCCCTACCTCTGTGGCGTAAGCATCTGTGAGCGCGAGGAGCCGCGATATGTATGTTACATGAGCGTGCTTTTTTGACGCTCACAGCACCAAGTCGAACGATAAAAACGACGTGTAAGCGCGCTCACAGCGCGTAAGCGTCCAACGCGAATGCACCTGTCATATCTTCTAATATATAAAATTCTCGTGTCACAGTTTGTAACAAAACTCCTCCGAAACGGCTAACATTTAACGGCTAAATTTTGTGTGTATATTTAGTTGGTTGGTGGAGAATAGGACGTAAACTATTTTTCATACCCCTAAGTGGTAAGGGTCTGGCGTGTCCATGTAGGACAAAAGTCCCTAAAATTAATAAAAGAAAAAAAAAAGTGGTAAGGGTGGTCCATCCCAAAAGAATCTCTTTTATTTTTTGGATAAATTATTTTATTTTATTTTTATAATTCAGCATTAAAAAATACAAACAACCCTAATTACTTTTCACCATCAATCTCTTTTTTTAAATAGTGATATTAGTACTTTAATAAAATTTATTTAATTAAAAGTTTAAAAAACGGATTTTATCGCGTTTATTTAAAGTTACGGTTTAACAATATTTAATTTAAATTATTTCCCGACGTTTTGGACCTTTTACAGCGTCCATGATCTCGGAAGACTGAGGTGGTGGGTGTCCGAATAATGAATTTATTGTTACATTCCCCGCTTTTTATACAATTTTAATACAATTTTCTACTCTTGGCGGGCGATAATTATTGATCAGTTACCACTCCACCAGTTATTCCCACCAGGCATCTACTGCAGTGTCACCTAAACAGGACAGAGTAAGGATGAAAACGAAGCCGGTCTCCTGTCTTTCTCACACAATAAGCTTTCTCTCAGTCACCAAAGTTTAGGGTCTAAACCACAGGTCTAAACCGTTTTCGGCCATTATTATTGATTTGCAGTGCAGTGCTATAATTATTATTTATTGCCATTTTGCTCAAGTAATTTCTCACGTGCAGTTAATTAAGTGATCTCATATAAATCAATGGTTTTCAACACGTGTTACGAGCTCCCGTCAACAACAATCGTTGTGTTACCTGTATTAACTATTTCACACTATTTTCATGCATTTATTAGTTAAGACGATAAGAACAAAGACTAGCGCGTCGATTCGTAGTTAACACACGCAGAGCAAATGACTTACAACTTCAACAAGTACATCGAGCATTTATATCCGATTCTTCTCGTGTGAAAATATTTCTCTGAAAAAACTCTGAAAAAGTCTTCAGAAGTCAGAATAAAACTTTTTGAAAGTCTTACATTTTCTGAAAAAAATTAAAAAAAGTCTTATAAGTAAAAAAAAAAACTGAAAAATGCTGAGAAATTCTGAAAAAATCAAATATTGTCTGAAATTTCGGAATTTTCAAAAGAGTTATGAAGACTTTGTGCGGTTTATTCAGATTTACTTAATTCATTAAATTAAGCATAATAAAAATCAAAATCAACAATATTTTATTCGTTATAAGGTGATTACACACTTTCAACGAACGTCAAAAAAAAAATGTCTCGGTAGACATCTACAATTTCATCATCGGCTTTACTAAATATTACAACAATATAATAATGTCCCTAGTGCAGGCCGAGAGAAAAAAAGCCGGAGGAAAAAAACTCTCGGTACTCTTTTTAACACATCATATTTTGTACATACAAAAAAAAAATATTTACAAAGAACGAGCAAATCGTGTCACTGCCAAGCAGCCTTGTCATTTAAAACATCTTTAATGCTGTAATGTGCCTTAATACATAATTTAGATTTAATAAAGCGTTTAAATTTACTTAAGGACTTAAATCTTGCACATTACCAGGCAGTGTATTGTACATGCGTATACAGTTACCTACAAAGGAGTTACTTATTTTGTGGAGCCTAAAATTAGAAAGGGACCTAAAATTGAACCCTGAGGTACTCCCATTGTAACAAGAGAGCCGGGGGACCGCTTGCCGTTAATCATTACGCTTTGGGTCCTGCCACTCAAATAAGAAGTGGCAAAATCCAGAGCGGTACCCCAGGTTCCATAATAATAACAGAAAGACTTTTGAAAAATAACTATACTACACTACAGGAAATTTAATAAAAACATTTTTTTTAAATCGTACCGTTCTTAATATATGTATCTTAATATATATATATATATATATATATATATACATACTTTTTTTAAAAAGTATGAATGTATATAAAAATATGTAAATTACAATATTATACGTATTTACATTGCAAAACTTAAACTAATTATTTACAGACAGTTTTGGTAAAAATCATATCCGCGTTATTAAATTATGTACAGAATATTATTTAAAAAAAAATTTGGTTGTCTGTAAAGTCGGTTTACGGACGATAATTTTTACGTGATAACGTCATAAGAAAACATGAATGGAATTGAATTATTATCACTGAATTATCATTATTTTGTATAATATATACATAAGCTACAGGTAATTAATTGTATTTAATATAAAAGCGAAATAAAGTTAAATACTTTGATATGTAATACAAGAAATAATCAAGTTTAATAAAGAAGCTAAGTTTAATAACTTAAAGTTAGCAAAACAAATTAGATTATCATTAACCACTTATGAAAATTGTAAAAATATACTAAATAAAAACAGTTTACTTTTTATACGATCGTAATTATATGAGTCCTAATAACTTTTTAGTCAAAATTGTAATAATTATAACCTGATATTACTGCACTCGCCCACCGATGCTACTTATTTTATAATCAAAAAACAAATATATGAGATTATATCGCTAATCGGATTCTTAAAATGCAAGAATTAATTACCTTTTTTGCTGCAATTGTTGTTGTAATAAACTATGGTAACCATTTTATGATTTTATTAACTTTTATTATTAACTTTTATATTATTAACTTATATTTATTTACTTATATATTATTAACTTATATTATTACATTACATTATGGCTACGTTCCACTTAACGCCCGCAACGATTGTAACATCCTCTGTATCGTTCCACCTAAGGTCCGTGGTCGTCGCGAGCGATCGTTCGACGTCATAGATGACGTCACTGTTCGCGACCACATCGCGCCCACTTCGCCCACAAAATATTGATGGGTCAAAGTGGGCTTTCATCAAAACGAAGCGGGAATTTTAAAAAACAACGATGGCGACGAGACAAATAACTGTTTACGATCCTGAAACTGACATTGCAGTGGAATTGTCTCTCATTCGTTTTGTCAAAAAATTCACGGGAATCCATTTTGAATTAAATTTTACTCCAATCCATGCGAAATATTTACTCACAAAACCCCCACAGCTGCACGTTTTTACATGCCGCCATATTACGAGCACATAGCGCTCAAGATGTGCGTTCCACTTATAACATTCGCCTTCAACGGCCGCGGCCTTTTTACGTTAGTGGAACGGCAATTTCAGCGGTCGTGGTCGATGGCGTTGCGGGCGTTAAGTGGAACGTAGCCAATATTATCAACTTTTCACTATTTGACATTACTTCAATATTGACAAAACAGTTTCCCGCCATTTGCCGCTGTCATTTCTACTCGGACGCGTCGTAAGTTAGGCCGACCGCCGATCGTGAGCCGAACGCTTAGGCCGAGCCGATCGTACCTCTCTACCGCTTGTTCTGCGCTCTCGCTCACTAATTGTGACAATGATGACGTCATCTTCTTCGAACGGGCACCCCTTCATCAATTTACTAGACGTTATCACGTCAAAAAAATTTAGCAACATCGAATTAAAACATACTAAAATAAATTAAAAAAAAAGATTCATAATATTGTTTCCACTACTATCCTTTACAAAGTTTCATTGACGAGAATATCAGACGGGTCTTCATTGTTGAATAGGTTTTGTTCATTCATTTGGTCATCATTAGTGAATAGTTGTTCAATTTGATCATCTAAATTACGTCTAGAAGAAATCTTTAACAAGTTCATTGATAAAATATTAGTTAAAATAATTAAAAACAAAAGAAAAAACAGGTGCAGATATAGATTACTTAACAATGGCTTTTATAATGAGTTCAATACTAACTTTTCCTTCAAAACTTTCCATATTTTTTTTATACGTTTTTATTATTTCTTCGACCTTTTGCTTTTTAGATTTAATTTTATTTTCTGGTAACAAAAATAACAATCTTTTAAGCATAATACTTTTATGGGACACAGTATTTTTTAACTTAAGAAATTCTATACATACTTTTCTTGCTTCTTTAAGCTTCTCGATTACCGATTGTTCTTCTTCGTCATCATCTGAAGATGATGATTCCAATGATGATGGATAAGTAATAACAGGCTCTCGAATGCGGAAATTCGGATTGGACAGTTGCTCTTATGAATCAGAAATTTAATTAATCATGTTAGTCTACAAATAATGGCTTGAATATAATATTTAAATTTATGAAAATAAATAATCATTAGTCCGCACAGCACAATAATTATAGTACAAATTCACGAAAACTATTGATGATTACGTTCCTTTTAATGTTTACTTGCTTTTATATTTTTATAAACTTTTGTAAAGAAAAATGTTTTATACACTCTTATAGACAAACTAGCTGCTGCCCGCGACGTCTTCTGCGTGAACGCTATACAGCACCAAAAATACCTACGATTATATCTTTTAAAATAACATTCATTTACCGGTTTCTTCTTTACATTTCATATGTACAGAAAGTGCAGTAACAGAGGGAGACTGTCTTTTGTAAAACTGACCTTCAAAAAGTGCTTATTTTTAGCCTGCTTTGAATAAATGACTTTATGCTGATTCTGCTGAATTAAGTCATAAGTTGTGACTAAAGTAGATGGAGAAAATAATTAATAAGGAATACAGAATATGGTAAAAATACATACTTATAGGACTTCTCGATAAACAACATTAGTGGTTTGGCTCTCCGCAGCCAAAATGTAAAGAGAGTCAGGACTGGTGACGCGGGAGCAAGCGACGTACAGCTGCCCGTGTGAGAAGCAGCTCGTCCTGAGGTCGACACCAGCTACCCTCAGTGTCTGCCCCTGCGACTTATTGATGATCATCGCGAAGCAAACACTCACGGGGAACTGTACGCGCTTGAACTGGAACGGGAAGTTATGAGATATGAGGGGAATGCGTGGTATAAATACTGCCTCTCCGACGCCACAACCCGTAAGAATTTCCGCCTCTATGGTGTGTCTGTGGAGCGAGATGACTTTAAGGCGGGTCCCGTTACACAACTTCGGAGTAGATAGGTTCCGAAAAAGCATAAGCATTTCCTATCTTTATGATATATATGGCATGCTTAATTTTCCTCTTTCTTCGTTATTTAGCTCAAATTGCTTACAGCAATAGTGTGCCGTTTTCGAGTTTAAATTTTTGTTATATATCTATGCAGTTCTTTTTGAGTTCTGTTTGTTATTACATACAGACACACTCGATGAATTTTATAACACATAGATGAAGCAGCTTAAAACTTATATAAACACATTTTTTTTAAATTGTCTTGCTCATCTCTGAAACGAATTAACGATACAATTTTTAAGAAGAAAATGCACAACTCCATCTATGACTTTTAAAAACAACTATTAACCTCGCCAACATGATCAAATTTAAATTATTTATATCCAAAAAGGGTTTACACATGTAATTCGACTTGATGTTTTTGAAATCTCATAGATGGCGCTGCTTTGTTGCTGCGCTGCTAAAATTGTCTTGATACTACACTTATATTCATTTCTTATATTACATTCATTCTTACATTCATTATGTTTATCAGTCTAAGTTACTTATATTTCGTAATTTTTATACTGTGAAGATAGCTTATAGCTTGGTTATTAACATAATAACAACATTCAAATATGCGTCGTTAGTAACATTTAACAACGTGTAATACGTTGTTAAATGTTACAGAATGCGTCGAAGAAATAAAGGTTCACTGCTCGTTCCCCGTAGGTGATAGCGTGATAATATGTAGCCTATGTTTTGACCCGACTTCTTAATAATATTCGTGCCAAATTTGAAGTAAATCCATGCAGTACTTTTTGAGTTTATCCCGGACATACATACAGACAAACAGACAAAAATTCTAAAAACTATATTTTTGGCTTCGGTATCGATTGTAGATCACACCCCAACTATTCTTTAAAAAAAATATTCAATGTACATTTAATTAAAAGTCTAAATCGGATTTTATCGCGCTATTTGTTTTAAAACTTTACAGTTTAACGATTTTTTATTAAATTAAATTATTTCCCGACGTTTCGGACCCTTTACAGCGTCCATGATCTCGGGGGACTGAGGTGGTGGGTGTCCGAATAATGAATCAATTGTTACATACCCCGCTTTTTATACAATTATAAATTATTACTTTTAACCGTTTCTATTCACGCAGAATGAGCTTATTGTGTCTGGAAGTCGTGCTGTGTTCTTATTTTCCTTGGGTTCAATTAATTTTAGTACTGGCTCCCAAGCTGGTGGTACGTTCCAACCATCCTCTCTATTGAAATTAGGATGTTTTTTGATTTCAATAGCCTCGCGAATCATCCTTGATGTACTTATAATCAGGAATCCTGATCATAGTTTAAGCCATTCTGTGTATAGAAAATCTACCCACACAAACAGGTATTTAAACTTTGCTTCTCACCATCATCCTTCTTTTTTATAATCTCGAAACTTACAGAACAATTTATAATGCTAGTTCAATACTAACTTTTCCTCCGAAACTTACCATATTTATTTTATAAGTTTTTTTTTTTTTTCGACCTTTTGCTTTTTAGATTTAATTTCATTTTGCTTTCTTTTCTGGAAACAAAAATAACAATCTTTAAAGAGAAATTATAAGTCAAGCCACAAATTTCTTTATTGACCACGTGATCTAACTTCTTATTTGATATTTCATAACTAAGCATCGGGAAAACAAGATAGCCTCTAATAAGCTAATTCGTCTTTTTTACAAAACCAACTAAATATTCTATAGAAAGCGTCAAAAGATCAACGATTATTTTTACTTTTCCTTCTTATTTATACATTGCCACCTAATTTACTAACTCAGCCACGAATTTTACATCTTGGATACGTTCGCGCGCCCTCTTCTAATTGATAATTCATCACTTTTATAGGATTTTTTAATCTATGCATTCCACAGACCACATGCGCGGAAACGGAAATGGAACATGCGCAATAGTTTTTTATTTATCAGTTTTTAATTAAAATAAGTAGTGAATAAATGTAAGAAGAAAATTTTGTTTATTATCTTTTATGAACAATAGCAAACAATTATTTACTAAAGTTTGACAGTTAAATTCAGTTTTTGATTAAAGAAGTATCATTTCCGCGCATGTGGTCTGTGGAATGCATAGATTAAAAAATCCTATAAAAGTGATGAATTATCAATTAGAAGAGGGCCCGCGAACGTACCCCTTGTCACCATTTTACAGCTTCAACACAAAATCCTCAAAAAAAATAATTCAAGCTTCTATAGTCTGTATGATTTATTATAACTTAGCATGTAAAATAATACATCATATTCTTTTATCGTGAAAATAGCCACTGTAAGATTTGTTGCGAGAGCGCGAGACTACGGCGACCGGCAATTTGCACCGATCACAGAGATTCGGCGTTAAAAATAAACGCGATTAGTTCGACCTACACTTAACACTCGGTTTACGCGTTTGACAGACCTTAAAGCTCCAAATTGCATTTCGCCAACGTAATCTACCTAAATGCAGTTAGAGAATAACTATGAGTTTAAATTCTGAATGCCCGATTTTTGACGTTTAGCTCGGTAAACGCTTTTTTTAAAATAAAATTAAATGGTTAAAATTACAAAAAAAAAAAACATTAATTAAAATATACGATTAAAAAAAACGTTTTTATTAAATTTACTGCAGTGTAGTATAGTTATTTTGCAAAAGTCTTTCTGTTATACTTAATTTAATGAATTAAGAAATTCTGAATAAATCTAACTAAGTCTTCATAACTCTTCTGAAAATTCGGAATTTTCAGACAATATTTGACTTTTTTAGGATTGCTCAGCATTATTCAGAGTTTTTTTTACTTATGATAAGACTTTTATCTTTTTTTTTCGGAGAAAGTAAGACTTTCAGAAAGTATTATTCTGACTTCTGAAGACTTTTTCAGAGTTTTTTCAGAGAAATATTTTCACAAGGGATTCCATGGTCTAGCATTCGAGTATGAGCCCGATATTATAGTAGTAATACACGCGCAGATTTGGTCCGCAAAAGTCTTCGACAAATGTGTGTTACCAGTGATGAGTGATGACATACGGATCGGAGACGTGGTATCTGACTATGGGCCTTTTAAACAAGCTCAGAATCGCACAGCGTGCAATGGAGAGGGCTATGCTTGGTATTTCTCTACGAGATCGAATAAGAAATAATGAGATACGCAGATGAACGAAGGTTGCCGACATAGCCCAACGGATTTACAAGCTGAAGTGACAGTGGGCAGGGCACATACCTTATAGAACTGACGGCCGATGGAGCAGAAAGGTTCTCGAGTGGAGGCCACGTACTGGCAAGGGAAGCATCGGACGGCCGTCCACGAAATGAACAGACAACTTGAGGAAAGTCGCCGGAAGCCGTTGGATGGAGGCTGCTTTAAACCGGTCGCTCTGGAGGTCGATGGGGGAGGCCAACGTTCAGCAGTGGAGACCTAATATCTGATATGATGATGATAAGATCAGAAAACTCACCACTTATAATACATTCATTAAATATAATTGATAGGTGGGGTGCTATGATGTCAACAATTGTACCGATTATTTTAACAGAGTAACACCACAGATCTCTGGGGTATCTCTTAATATCTAAAGTTTTAAGTATTTTGATTATCTCATTAGCGTCTATGGATCTGAACGTAAAATCACCAAATAATACATAATAATATACAGAATGACTGGTGAATTACCATCAATTAGACATGGGCGTTTTCGATTTTTAGATCAAACGGCTACGTAGCCGATATTAAGTTTCCATATCGATATCGAAAACCGTTTTCAGATATCGATATCAGAGTAAAGTTTTGCTATCAGTTGCGTAACGTAAACACAAACCGAAACAAACGCAAACTGTTGAACACTGGAATACAAGATTAAAACAGCTTAAATATAAACTATAACAAGTTTGTATCTAATGTTTTGAAAAACTACGTCTTATGGTTATAAAATATTAAATATTATAGTAATATTATAGTATTATTATAATTTTTAATATTTTAATATAATAATTATTATATGGCATAATTCAATAAAACTAAAAATGATTCGTTTCACAAACTTTTTCTTAAATACACACACTATTTTATTACGGAAACTAAATTATCATAACCATAAAATCTCGATTTTATTGCTTAACTTGTAGTTATATTTTACGATGTACACAGTTGCATTAAAACCGCTAAATAGGATCGAAAACCATATTCGCCTCATCTCTTTTATTCAGTATGAAGTTACCGTTATAAGAAAGAGATGCAGATAATATGGTTTTAGCTGTCGCGCCGCTCTTAGATGCGCGCCCGTCACCGTTCTACTAGTTTCGGTTTCGTGTTCGCGCTCAAGTTTTCGTTGGTTATGTGAAAACGGCTATGTGTTTTGGTATATCGATATGATACGATATGGCGACGCGTAACCGATATTAGTTATGTTTTGATATATCGGTCTCATGCCTACTATCAATATTTAAGGAGAATACTCGCTACATGTTTGTCATTCGAATTATGTAAAAAAAATAGATACTTAATTTTTGACCAAATTTTCATAAATTTCAATTCACAACTTCAACACTTTGATATACCGATAGTCAATATGGCACCGCTGGAGAGACTGCAGCATCGCCCAAGTTTCGATCGAATCGAAGGCTTTTTCATAGTCCACAAACGCCAAGCATAAAGGCCGATTATACTCCTCGGTTTTTTGTATAATCTGCCGCAGCGTATATATGTATGTGATCTATGGTACTATAGCCTTTTCGGAAACCGGCTTATTCGGGAGGATTCCTTCCATGAGATTTTAAGCTTGGTTAGAGAGCTTTCGGGGGCCGCTTTTACGACCGGGTCTGTAAAATCGATTCCCGACTGTACAGTACTGTACTATGGACAGTGTTTACCACCCTTTTGTTTAAATCGTCCACAGAAACGCAATCGTCAAGGCAATCGAAACGATTTGATAATTCGAGCTGAAAGCTCTCGGGGTTTTGGATATGTGCGTTAGATGGTCGGAGAGTAGACTTCATGAGGCGAGACCGTTCCAGTTTAACACTGATATTCAATGTTCCTCTAACCAATAGGTGATCACTCCCGGTTTTCACCTTATGGATCACGGAGACGTCATTGAATATCTGTCGTCTGATGGTCATGATGAAGTCTATTTCATTCCTAGTGGAACAGTCAGGGCTCATCCAGGTCCATTTCCTATGAAGCGGCTTCTGGAAGAAAAAGTTTATCACAAAGAGTCCCACCTTCTCCAGAAAATCGGCCAGCCTCTGACCCCTGGGGTTACGCTGTACATATCCAAATTGCCCCATTCTCAGCTCATCGTCTCATCTTTTGCCTAACTTCGCGTTAAAATCCCCCATGACAACATTGAAATAGGTTTTGTTCGTATGTATGGCCCTATGACCTTCAGCGAGTATTAGAACTAGTATAACTGTATATTTAGACACTCTGAGTATACGGTACGCAACCCTGTTTGACACACTCCCGATGGTCACAATGTTGCCAATGAGGGACCTGAGGGCAATAAACGCGACACCTCCTTGGGACTTATGTTCGCCTTTCCAGTAGTAGAACAGGTTACCGGATTCCAGGGTTATAGTGTCCTCCCTCTCTTTTCGGACTTCAGATAGACGCAGTATATCCCAATGTAACCTGTTAATTTCCTCTTCCAGCTCAACAATCCTTTCATCAGACCTCAGAGTGCGAATGTTGTGTGTCACCAGGGCCAGGTGTCGTCGAGGGCAGCAGCGGAATCCCTTCCGGAGATTCTTAGCACCCCCTGCCCCACCGTTACCCGAACCGCTGCCGTAGCTGGGAATAGTAGGGCCACCGGGGACTGGGGGCCTGGACTAATTTCGTACTATCATTTGAGGGGATTTGCCAATACTCGCCGCGCTTGGCATGCGTGTTGGCGAGCGCAGTGTGTTATCCAGGATATAATGACGCTGCTGCCCATCACCACCCCGATCGGTGCACAGTTGTTCGTAACACTATATTCTTACTCGCCTTCTACGATACCTCGGAAAGAAAGAGGTCGGGACTATTCTTCCTTGCCGGTCACCGCACGGCCGACGGCCTGATCTTATGAAGCATAGTAAAGTTATATTATTTGTTTAAGAGCGGATGTCCAAAAGATCCGACAAATTACAGGCCTATTTCTATTCTACCTGCCTAAAATAAAAAAATAAAAAAAATAAAAAATTCTACCTGCCTGTAGTAAATTATTTGAAAAAGTAATTCTTTGTCAGCTTTAAAATCATTTTACAAGAAATAAGCTTTTACATAACAAGCAATTCGGTTTTACTAGAAAACGCTCAACAACTGATGCTGGTGTAGAGCTTTTTACCTCGATATTCGATGCTTGGGAGGAGTCGCGGGATACTTTGGGTGTGTTCTGTGATTTGTCTAAGGAATTTGACTGTGTACAACATGAAACTTTAATCAGGAAACTCAGTCACTATGGCATTAAAAATACCGCGCTAAAACTTCTGAGTTCTTACCTTAGTCATAGAACTCAGAGGATAAGCGTAATATTCGGTGAAGGAGTACTTCGTTGATTAAGATGGTGGAGTTAGTGGCGCTGTATTTCATGCAATATATTACTAATTTTGTACTAAAACACAGTTTATATATTATTTTTAAAAGAGTAACTGCGGAGTTTCTTGCCGATTCTTCTCTGCAGAATCTACATTCCAAATCGTTGGTAGCTTTACTTTTACAAAAATAATAATCACTTCAAAGTTTTAATTTGTAAAATGACGATTCGAAGGTGCTCATGGGGCCTATTTGAATAAAGTTGTTTTTGATTTTGATTGATTTTGAAGTAAATGGTATTAAGTCGTCTGGGTCTCTTGTTCAGATAGAGGTCCTACAAGGCTCGATTCTAGGTCGCTCTTATTTTTAATATACATCAACGAACTATCAACCATAACTCAATGGTGATAAACTGAATTTTCGGGATCCCATATCTGTCGATTGGCGAATAAACTCAGTTCTGCAGCGTACGGGGTTAAAAAGATAACGTCTACTAACGGATGTCGACACAGCTAGATTAGTGTATTTCAGCTACTTCCATAGTATAATGTTCTATGGCATTTTGCTATGGAGCAATGCGGCGAATATTAATACTATTTTCATTCTGCAGAAAAGGGGTATCCATTATCCCTGAATAGCATTCAAAATAACACAACATTTGTTTTAAAATGGATTTATTATGATTAAAAATCTATGTTTAGACACTCATTCTCTTTTGTTTTTTTTTTTATTTTACTTTACTTACGTTGAATAAATATAATAATTATAATACTTACTTACAACTCTTTGTCTCTTAGATCTCTCAACGAAGGTGAAACCTACAAATATCTCGGAATGTCAGAGGCATTGGGCATTGATGACGGAGCCATGAAACAACTGATTAGGGAACGATTCTTTGGCCGGCTGAAGAAAGTGCTTAACAGCTTTTTATCGGGCGGTAACAAGGTACGGGCCTTTAACAGTTGGGTTATGCCCTTAATCGTCTATACCTTCGACATTCTGAGATGGACTCAAACGGAGTTAGATTCCCTTGATCGCAAAGTCCGTAAAATGTTTACAATATACCGAATGCATCACCCTAGTTCATCTTTGATGAGATTATACATCCCACGAAAATGTGGTGATCGAGGCTTTTTAAACGCAAAAGACCTCCACAATCGAGTGGTGTATAATCTCCGAGAATATTTTTTAAACATCGAAAACGATATGCACAAGGATTTTGTTGCCGTTGATAAGGGCTTTACTCCGCTATCCTTAGACAAAGAGAAATGGCGTAAACCTATAGTAATGAGTAACATCGACCGCGTGGCCATATGGAGGAGCAAAGAACTACATGGTCGGTTCTACAAAGCTCTGACAGATATAGATGTAGACCAATCCAGTTCTATGTCCTGGCTACAACACGGGAATCTGTTTGGGGATACTGAAGGTTTTGTCTGTGCAATTATGGATGAAGTTATCAAGACGAATAATTACCGGAAACATATCATGAAAGATGGAACTCCACACATATGCCGAGCATGTCGTAAGCCTGGCGAATCCATCAGACATATTGTTTCCGGTTGTGGTCGTCTTGCTAACGGTGAGTATTTGCACAGACATAACCAAGTAGCCAGGATTATCCACCAACAACTTGCTCTTCGATATGGCCTCGTTGAAAATGAGTTACCGTACTATAGATACAATCCAACGCCATTTCTTGAAAATAGTCATGCGTTGCTCTACTGGGATTGGTCTATTATCACTGACAGATTTTTTGCATCCAATAAACCTGATATAGTGCTAGTAGACCGATCAACGCGCCGAGCTATTATTGTTGATATTACAATCCCGCATGACGATAATCTCGTAAAGGCGGAAAAAGAAAAATTAAGTAAATAATATATTATAAATAAATATTTAGACCTTGCCCACGAGATTACCGCCATGTGGAATGTGGACTCAACAATAATTGTTCCTATTGTTGTGTCGGTCAATGGCCTATTAGCGAAGAGTATCGACCAACACCTTAAGAAACTCTCGCTCGACTGTTGGATCAAGGGTCGGATTCAAAAGGCAGTGTTGCTTGAAACGGCCCGCATTGTGAGGAGGTTCCTCAGACTGGAGCCTTAACCACCGATGGCCTGGGACTCAACCTGCCTCCGGAGGAATACGTTTTTTATATTTTTAAATATTTTTATTTGTATTTTTTATAAATATATTTAAAAATGTAATTACAGGGAAAGATGTTGAATAATATAATACTTAAAGTTGTGCATAAAAATCGATTACAATTTACCTTAAACAATATAACGACTGTAAAAAAAATATTCAAATGTTACTTATCTGGGAAATTTTCCGATCTGTGCTAAAATTTGGGGTTGTTAGATTTATATTAGTAACTAGCGGCCCGCCCCGGCTTCGCACGGGTATTTAACTAAAATTTTATATATATTATAAATTTATATTTTTTATCACCTACATGCGCCATCTATCGTATAATAGTAGAATATCGTTTTTATATTTAGTGATATTTAACATAATAGTACCTATATTAATTGAAAATGATGTTTATCTAAAATATTAAAACGATTTCTATTCCTATCCGACATATTTAATAAACTTTTAAGTCTAACAAAATAATAACTCAAAAATAATTTTTGTGAGTTTTTAAGATTCCTTAGACCAGATGGCGTTGGCGGCGTAGGTACCTATTTCTATTTTCTTAAATATTTATTTTTAAATTTAATTATACTAATTATATACTGTGGATGTATAGTACATGCTATGTATCAGAGATGGCGCTGTATGTGAAAAATGATTTTCCCTGTTTTCCTGCTTTTCTGTTGAAAATTTTCCTTAATTTAGTTTGCTATAAAGCTCACGGAGCCCGAGACCTTTCCAACGAATGCAAAACCGTGGAAATCGGTTCGTGCGTTCTGGAATTATAGCGTCAGGAAGGAAAACCCGACTTATTTTTATATTATAGATAAACTTAACTTACTTAAACTAAACTTAACTTAATAATCTTTTTTTTAAGTCTTAAATCTATTTATTTAGATATTTTTTGATTCTATTGTGTAGGTATATACCTTGTTTTCTATTTACATACTAGCCTATTTACATTCTTACTATATTATCCTATTTACATTCTTTCGTTTACATTCTTTAAGTCTATATTTATCTAATTTTTGGAACCAACATACGAGATCATTATGTCTAAGTTTCAGCCATCACATCTTCACCACCAGTCTTGGTTTGCGATCTACATTTTAATTTTTTTTTTATTTTATTTATCCGACTCCGTCCCAGCCTTCCCCGAGGGACTCCTCAGAGGTTCGAGCACCTCCTCAATGACGGCGGTGTCTCTTTTTTGTATCGCCATCTGGAGGGTGTGCTCGAGTATTTCCTTTGATGTAGCTGTAGAGTTGTTATCTGTAGTCTATATATATATAGGAGACTTTCTATAGATATAGTCACTCATCACAATATCTCTGGAACTATGAGACCTAAAAACTTGAAATTTGGTAAGAATATTCCTTTTGCCGAGTAGAGGTCAGCTAAGAACGGATTTTAAGAAATTCTACCTCTAAGGGGATGAAACAGGGAGGCAAACTTTGTATGGGACAACGTGATTCCTTGGTCCAATCTACTTCAAATTTTGCATAAATATTATTTAACAGAATTGATTGAAGACGTGTTTCGTATTTTATTGAAATTCATCCCCTAACCGGGTTAAAAGGGGGGAAAAAGTTATTTTGATATCGATACTCCTTAGTGCTTTTTTTTAAATTACATTTTATTTTGACACATGTTTGACAATTCAATCCGTCTATTATATTATAATATTTTCCAGTATTGACGCAGGTGTAGATGATATCTTTTTTTGGGTGCTCCTGGTGAAACAGCCAAGACTTTATATTAAACGTAAAAAAATTAAGTTGTAAATATACCGTGTGGTCGCTTTATAGTAAAATTGTGTTTTATGTAATCTTTTTACTTTAATTTTGGCGCTGTTTTAAATAAAGGGTTTTAAACTAAATGACTCATTAACAAGGCATCTGTACTCACAATGATACAGATATAGAAGACACCGAAGTGAATTTGGAAACATTTTTGAATTATACGGCATTAACACCCCAATTAGTACAGATTGGCACCATGGACTAATGTTGAAACAAGATCAGAAAAAACTATAAATCATGTACCCATTTAACTTTATCTTACACTAAAACTAAGAAGGAGGAGATAAAAGCTGTCATGGACTATTATTAAATATAAATATATGTTTGACATACACACACGATGGTCTGTTCCTAAGGTAGGCAACTTAATGCCTGTGTTTTAGGTGACAGCCGACTGATATACATTTTTTTATAAATATACATATAATTAGTACATATGGAAATAAATACATATTACACCCAGACTCGAGGCGGGAATCGAACCCACGATCCTGGAGCAGAAAGCGGGGTCACTACCACCTGTGCCGAAAAAAATTTAAATTAAAAATATAATTTTTATCGGGTTTATTCAAATCTAAGAGACAAAATCGTATTGATATGTGGTGTAATTATACCTACGATACAACGAACGAAGCATTGATGACCGTTCTGGTGAAGTAGTGCAAGTAGTCGACTTAACGCCTCGCCTCAATGGCGGTGGTCGTTGGTTCGATTCCCGCTCGGGGCAGATATTTGTATTTGTGCTAATATTTGTTTTAGGTCTGGGTGTATATCTGAGTGTATAGTGAGTTTCCCCACCATTCCCCGGAGAGTACATAAAGCCGTCGATCCCGTTTGTTATCATGGATGCCTTATAATAATTGTTACTTATGGTAGGGATATTATCCGCTAACCCACAGTGGAGCAGCGTGGTGGATTAAGCTCCAACCCATCTTCTATATGGAAAGAAGGCCTTCGCTTAGCAGTGGGTTATTTACAGGCTGCTACAATACATAATAATATACATAATAATATAATGTATGAGTGTATATGAGTATGTATTTACCATAAACAAAGCTTAAGGTCAAACTCTTACTGTAGCGGGAGTATACTTAAGATTAAGAGTAAGACTATAATAAATATTGTTATATTTTATAAGTATTCAAATATTTTAACATAATAATTTATATGTTATAAAAAAATTAATAACGTTAAAAAAAAACCTATTATAACCATTTTCGACTTTATGAAATATTTTCCAGTATCGACGCAGGTGTTGGTGATAAAGAATATAAATTTATATTTTTTGAAATTTTAGTTAAATACCCGTGCGAAGCCGGGGCGGGCCGCTAGTTGTAATATATATGTCACTAATAATATGTTGTAATATATATGCTACTTGAGCGACAGGCATGCCAGAGTGAGGTACTTAGGCGGGGAGCACATAAGAGACACCGGGAAGGGCTGCGTGCAGGGGTCTATCGGCGGGCCGATTTTATGGAATCTGCTTTTGGATCCATTGCTCCGGGATTTGGAGGCCAGAGGCGACTACGCGCAGGCATTCGCCGACGATGTAGTGTTGATGTTCGAGGGTGAGACGGCCCTCGAGATCGAACAGCGAGCCAATGCCGCCCTCGAGCATGTGAGGGCGTGGGGTGCATCTAATAAACTCCGTTTTGCGCCCCATAAGACCAATGCGATGGTTATGACGCGCAAATTGAAGTATGACACCCCACGTCTTCGCATGGGCGGGGTCGACATTGTCTTGTCGAACGAAATCAAGCTGCTGGGGGTCGTCATAGACCGAAAACTCACATTCAACACTCACGTCGCGAGTGTCTGTAGGCGCGCGGTCGCCTTTTACCACCAGTTGGCACGAGCAGCTAAGGTCAGCTGGGGTCTCCACCCCGAGGTAATCCGCACTATTTACAGAGCGGTGGTCGAACCGGTGATTCTGTACGCCGCCAGCGTATGGGCGCCTGCCGTGGATAAGCTCGGTATCCGGAAGAAGCTGAACGGGGTCCAGCGAGGCTTCGCGCTGAAGCTATGTAGGGCATACCGCACCGTCTCCCTGAACTCGGCTCTGCTGCTCGCTGGGTTGCTCCCTCTCGACCTTCGCGTCCGCGAAGCCGCGGCGCTATATGAGGCGAGGAGGGGGGTATCCCAGCTTGAGATGGGAGGTCGGGAGATGGAGCGGATGTCCTCGGCTTTGCGGTCTCCGCATCCCGCTTGTCGTGTCGACCTCGAGGTCAAGTGCCTGGTAGACCAGGAGCAGCTCATGGCCAACAACGGTCATGACTTTAACATCTTTACGGACGGCAGCAAGATTGAGGGCAAGGTGGTTGCGGCGTTATCCGTATGGAGTGGCGCTGCTGAAACCAAAACCCTCAAACTTGTTTTGCCGTCCTATTGCACGGTTTACCAGGCCGAACTCCTAGCGATATGCCGGGCGGCACGGATGGCCGCAGAAAACTTGACCGGATCAGTTGGGATTTATTCCGATTCCTTGTCAGCACTGCAGACATTGCAGAATCCAAAGGCCCTCCATCCCCTGGCCGTAGAGGCGCGGGGCTTTCTGCGTGATGCTTTGCTCCAAAACAAACATGTAAGTTTGTTTTGGATCAAAGCCCACGCAGGACTGGAGGGGAACGAGCGTGCTGACCATCTGGCCAAGGAAGCTGCGCTGAAGTCCAAACGCTCTTTTGATTACGATCGCTTTCCCGTTTCATTCGTCAAGCGAAGCATTCGCAAGCGATCGCTTGACTTGACGAGCCGGTGAAACGGCCGGCGTCACCAGGAAATTCTTCCCTGATGCGGTGGCTGCCTACCGAATCATCGGTAAAATGGAGGTTGATAGATTCGTCACCCAGGTGTTGACGGGGCATGGTGGATTCTCCGAGTACTTGCATCGGTTCAAGTGCAAGGAGAGTCCATCGTGCGTCTGCGACCCCGGGGAGGCTGAATCTATCTTCCATCTCCTCCTAGACTGTCCTGTTCACAGTTATGACCGTCTCAGGGTGGAATGCAGGTTGGGCGTCGGAGTGCGTGCTGAGAGTGTCAGTGAGATAATTAAGGACGATGAGAGTAGACCCATCTTTTTAGAATTTTGCAAAAGCATATGTAGAATTGTGAACAAAAGAAACAGCACTTAAAATTATGTTTAGTTAATATAATTGTATATTGATTATAACATAAGAAAATTTTTGTTAATATAGGATAGGTCTAGTTTAAGAAACATTGTAAATATTAAATAAGAAATAAAATATTTTTGTTTAATATTAAAATGGATAATTATGTAAGCTTAAAAAAAAAATAGATTTAGTCCTTAGTTGTAAGAGATTGTAAATAATTTGTAGCAGTACTTTGTAATCCAAACCGTAACCAGCCTGTAGAATAGAAATAAATATAAGATGCGAAACGTGAATGCGAGATAGTCAAACTTTATCTTCAAGTGAAAGGGTTTTTTTAAAAAAACTTATTTAAAATTAAAAAGAATATAAGAATAGAAATAAAACGAGAAACGTCTGGCCGATTTGGAGGCCGATATATTTCTGTTTTTAAATGTGTACATTAATACTACAACATTAATAATACAATGGGTCTCTTACACCGAATCCAAGAACTAATATTAATATTTATATTAAATCTATACTTCTACGAACTGCGCGGTGGTGTTTGGTAACGCTACACCAGCGGGCATACGATACATGCATAACTCCTCCCTCCCCAAGAGCGAAATTATAGGATTGTTCGTTTTTAATAATCTTCCGATGATTTCGCTTGCATGTAAAAATCTATTTCGTAACACATTATAAGAATAAAATAATAAAAGTTAGAACTAGAAATAATGTAATATAAACTATAACTACACTGATGTTAGAGTCCCTTTCGTTAAAACGTTCACTCACAAATTCACTATGCCTTAGAACACTATCCGTATATTTCACTTTGTCTAAGTTAATTCTCTGCACATTAAGTACACGTGCACCGGATAGTGTCACATCTGTAGTACGTACGGGCAACTGCGATAGATTTATAATAGGAATTGATTCTGTAGATCTTCATTCTCCATTACGATAGAGGGACGATTAATTTTAATCCCTTGAATCTCAACATCACACGGCTCATTGATGTTTATGATGTAGGTCCCGAAGATGGGATGCTTACTTATTTCATCGTTGCAGGTCGTTGTAAGGGTAGTTTTCAGCCTTGAGAATACCTAATATCCAGCTTGTGGTGCTATTTGTTGAACTCTCACATCTTCAATGTTAATTTGATGCTGCTTGCAATATGTGATATTGTCTCGGAATGCTATCAGCTGTTCAAGGCATGTCGGTTCGGGGTATGGCGCCAGATTATGGTCAGCGCACAGGAACTGGTCTGCGTCAGCAAGTGGTTGACACGGTTTCACGATCGGTAAGTGTTTCATTCCCTTTGCCAATAGGAGGGGATATTTGGGTAAAATGGAAATCGTTATATTTTGTTGTACACGGTAAATTTGTAATGAGTAGATTTTATCTCAGTATAAACGTGAATCTCTAGTATAAACGTGATCTGGTTGTACTTAAAATAAGACTTAACATTAATAGTTTCCTCTATTTTTATTAGGTTTTGCTCGACCGCTGCGTACACTAAATTCTCAGTTATAGATATCGATTTTAAATGGTGCAACAATTCGGTAGAATTAATAATACTTTAGTGTAATATAGATATTCTACTAAATGTAAGAGCGGTCTCGATTTCACCAAATTTAATAAAAATAGTACGGAAATTACTGGCAAATATATTAAACATAGTTATAAAATATGTATTATACATCCAATCATTGTCTTGGGAAGCTAGTTGTTTCAATGCGGACTCAACTATTTTCAATCGTTTCTCTAAAAGTTTCCATTCATAACTTCAGTGGTATTAATGAAGCTATCAATTACTTGAGAAACCAGAGTTAATTTATTTTTAATGATAATCTGATTGTGAGCAAGTTTTGATGTGATTTTATCGTACCTTAATGCATCACTATAGTTAAGATTTCCGGTAACAACTTTAATCAAAGAACACAATGGATTAAGAATATCCCTTTTGAATCGTTGTTGTGGGATTAATTGTTTGTATTTCTATTTAAGTCGTCACATAGTCTATCTAAATTTAAAACTTCGATAATAGTTCAGTAGTCTTTTTGCAACAAGCGATTGTAGATGAAGGGCCAGCGCCGGCATCACTACGATCGCTGCGATCCACCTGCGGAGGACGTTTTACATTTTTAAGGGGGACCTTGGTCTGTCTTTGCCCTACTTGTATTGGCACTACATTCCTAACAACCTTACCTATTTGGCTTTAACGTAACGCGGCTTATCTTTACTCTTCCTTTTATTAACGTCTTTCGCGAAAATGGTTTTTCCTTCGGGGAATTGTCTTTCACCTTCACCACCCTTCTTTCCCGGTTCCATTTTTATAAAAAAAAGTAATCTATATATGAGATTTAAACTAATCACTGAAGTTTCCAATGAATGACAACACAATAATGACACGACAAATAAAATCACAATATAAAGCACACAATAAAATAACACAAAATTAAGAGTACCTATAAAAGTAACAAAAAAATAAATGTGTAAAATACAATGTAAAATAATAAAGCAGTATAAAAAAAATATAATTTCTACGTACGACAAATGAATAAAATTGATCGATTCTAAGATCAATTATACTATATAGTAATTAAATAATAAAAATTATCAAACAAAATCTTAAAATAAAAATGTTTAATGCAACACAATTTTAATTTGAAATTATTTTTCAATTTTCAATTCTTAATTATAATTAAATATAACTTATAACTTCTTATAATAATATTTCAATTTATAAATTCTCTCACAATTACTATATTAAATTATTTTTAATTTATTAATTCTTAATAACTAATCCGGTACTCAATAGAGATTTATACTAAGTACCAGTCACGTTATACTGAGAAATGTTCGATCCCACGAATAACAATATTAATTTACACACGTAAAAAAACCCTTTAATGAAAAATACGGAAGTGGTATATGGTAAGGATGGCAAAGAGTTTTACTTACCAACCGACCGCTACTCCCATACTCGATGTCCTTGGTAGAGCTCGACAAATTTTGTTGGTTCGTGGATCGCCTCACAGCTATTCGCGCCGCACTCACGTAATCCGGGCGAATTTGGACACCCGGAATTATACGAAAGACGGCACAGCTTTATCGAAGCGATCCTACCGGCTGCGCCAGTCAAACTTTATCTTCAAGTGAAAGGGTTTTTTTAAAAAAACTTATTTAACCCTTAACTACCTACCTGGAGTCTCTCAGACTCTGTCAAGGTTATTTTTGTTTATAATTTTGCATTTAGGCATCTTTGTCCTTCGCGCTTCTGTATACCTTTTCCCCGCTACCCGCAGTACCGCACCTGCGCTCATCGTGATCATACGCGCGCGCTCTGTATTTTGGTGAGTAAAAATATTTTTGACGGAGTCTGAGAGACTCCTGGTAGGTAGTTACGTAATTTTTTCATGACGTGATTTCTTTTTTTGTTTTAGTTGAAAATGGCGACTAGCGATAAAATTATTGAGCGTTGGTTGGAGGAAGTGCTTTTTTCAAATAAAGATGATGTTTTGGATAGTAATTGCAGTGATGTAGAAGTGGATATTGACGAAAGACATGTACTGCCCTGTAATTCCGCATCAAATTCAGAAATAGAAGGCGATGAGGAAGCAGATCTAGTAGAAAATTCTCAACAACAGAGCTCAACTTTAGATTTTTCGTCGGATGATGACGTCCCCTTGTGTGAATTACGATCAAGACCTCGGAAGAAGAATAATTTCGGCAAAGATCGTTTTCGCTGGTCATCGACACCAACTTCTAGTCGGGCGAGAACATTCCAACATAACATCGTGCATGAAAAAGAGGGCGAAAAACAAGGATACAAAAATGTTCTCAATTCTTCATCTTCGCCCCTCGATATTTGGAATCAGTATTTCAACAACAACAAATTTCAGAAGAAACAACGACTATGGCGCGTGACGTGAAAGTTTCTCTTCGTCGAGTGCAAAAATTAGACCAAGAGACACTTGCTGAGGTTGTAGGACGCAGTACTGATTCACCAGAAAAGTTAGCTATACGCAAATACTGTTCTATATGTGATTCCAAAAAGAAGCGGAAAACCCAATATTTATGTTTCAAGTGCAAAAATCCTATTTGTCTGGAGTGTTCTCACATGGTGTGTTTATGCTGCCGTGAAAAATCATAACCACCAACCATCATCTTCAACCTTTGCAATTATATAAAAATGTTGCGATTTTGAAGAAAATTTGTTTATTGCTAAGTTTATTCATTACTAAACCTTGGAAAAATTATGATTAAAGTTAATATATTTTTTTAAATTTAGTAATTGATCTCATTTTATTAGAATGTTAAATCTTCTTAGTTTTTTTTGGACGTCAATAAAGGAACTAAGTTTTTAGAATAAGTAATACAAATGTTCCAAAGTCTATAATTTAAGTGTAAATAAACGAATATAAAAATAACGTTTTCGATTTTAATTTTTGACCTCAAGTCATAGCTTTTTTTTGTAAGGCTTCAAAAAGCAGGAGTCTGCGAGACTCCTAGTAGGTACTTGTGTGACTGAAAAGAGAGGTAGGTAGCTAAGGGTTAAAATTAAAAAGAATATAAGAATAGAAATAAAACGAGAAACGTCTGGCCGATTTGGAGGCCGATATATTTCTGTTTTTAAATGTGTACATTAATACTACAACATTAATAATACAATGGGTCTCTTACACCGAATCCAAGAACTAATATTAATATTTATTTCAATCTATACTTACTTCTACGAACTGCGCGGTGGTGTTTGGTAACGCTACACCAGCGGGCATACGATACATGCATAACTAGATATATAAATATTATGTAAACATAGTCTCTGCCTATGGTAGAGGGTATCAAATGTAAATGTTACAATAAAAAAAAAAATATATATATGTCACTGGAGCCCGGTACGCGCCTTTATATCTGTCAATATAGTGGAGGTTTACAGAAATAAAACGTAACATTTATAGTGATAAGATTCGTGTTTTATTGATTAAATTAGAAGATCCCTACAGTAGCCTCTACCGCCCTTTAAACAAAACGACTGATTGCATCACCACCGTCGTCGGTGTAGTAGACACAGGTCTTTGTGTGTCTAAGCACCGCTACAACAGCATGCGGAATACTGTCATGAATCCGTAGCCTCCTAGCCTTGGTTTGGACGATGATGACTCCCTCACGTGTCTGTCCCTGCGCCTCGTAGATAGTCATGACGCCCGACCCCCGCCCGGTATATACCTGGTTTAACAGCGTCTTCTTCTCCTTTTGTGTGAAAACCAGATACAGGGTCCCGTCCTGTCTTTCAGTGATTCGAGCGCCAGTGAGCCTCTCCATTCTCAGAGAGCGGACAATGGAGTTTGAGGAATAGATGTTTTTATAGACCTCGTTGATGGTGAGTGTATATGTGTATATGTATGTATGTATATATGTATGTGCATATGTATGAATATGTGTATGTATGTGTATATATTATATTATATATGCCATTGTACACTTCATTATCCGCCTTTACTTTACTGTGTCCTATACCCAAAGGTTGTCTGGAAGAGATCGCTCTATTAGCGATAAGACCGCCTTTGTACATCTTTCTATATTTGTTTTGACTTTTGTTCTATTCATGGTGTACAATAAAGAGTATTATTATTATTATTAATTATAGTAATGTTTATAAATAAGATTTATGTTGTTAAGTTACAATTCGTCAATATTTTCGTCGTCATAATTATCTATAATGAAGATTATAATTGTCTCAATCGATAAAAGGGTAACTTGATCTCGCAGAGGCTTCGCAGACTGGCTCGTTTTCTTTCACATAATAAACTAAACATAAATGGAGAGGAGGGTACTAAAAAACTTGTTCCGTATTCTAGAGTAGCCTGCGTCTGGATCCTTGCGACCGGTGACTGGGCCAGACGCGTACACGGTTACGATCTCCATTCCCCGGACCCCGATATTGCGATAGATGGCATTCACGTCGTGCGCCGTTACCGAATAGACGTGTGACTTGCGCCTCGCTCCGTTCGACGCAAACATTTTTATCACACTGTTTTTTGTTCGTTGCGTTCTAAATCGTTTCGTCAGCTCGGTGCTAACACTAAAATTAAAAGCTTCATTCGGTTCCGTTAGACAGTTCGATTTAACGTCGCTAGCTAAAGATCTTTTGTTACGGAGTGACGTAAAGCCTGGTGCAGTGATAACAGAGAGTGATGTGAATTGTGCTGTGTTTACGTTACGATGTGCGTGGTAGTGTAGGAGGCTGTATCATGGGGTATGCGACTAACAGCGCGGGGCGGGCGGCGCACGAGGCGCTACTGGCCCGACAGGATGCCGAGTTGCGTCTGATGGAGACTATGAAGCGAAGTTTGCAGGCTAAAATGAAAAGCGATAGAGAGTATGCTCTCGCGTTGTCCGCCGCAGCCGCACAAGGACAAAAGATGGATAAATGCGAGGAACTGAACGGTACGACATGCGGAAAGGCAAAAACAACTTTCCATATGTGATGATATCATATGATTTTATTATTCTTTGTTATGAAATAAGATATTATTTTAGTAAGCGATAAATATTACACTTCCTTTAACTACTATTTCTTTTCTAATATTGTAAAAAATATTAAATCAATATTTTATACCCTCAGTTTAGACCACTTTATGACGAACACAGAAAAACCGAACAATTATAACTGTCATTTCGGTTATTGATAATAGTGGATCTGACAATGATGTAACGCATTAATAATAATTAATTTAAAAGATCATGACGCACTAGCCTTGTAAAACTTGTTTTATTAATCTAAGACATACTAAATTGGTCAAAATGTAATTCGTACGAGTATACCTAATGAAGTGTCATTGGAACAAATAAAACCGTACATATATAGCACTTGAGTTAGGCTTAGTATTTCTTGAATAAAGAAAATTCGTACATATTTGAATTAACGGACCAAATTTTTAAAACAACTAATTAACATGTACCTACCTACATTTAGTTTTTGTGTGGTTTCCACTTCTACTAAGTCTATTTAGTAACTGTCTCAATTATAAATGTTTTGTCTATTTGATTCATAAAACACAATAATTTAAGGTTTGTTATGTTTTGGTTTATTAAAATTGTTAAAAAATTACAATATGAGATAAGGTTATAAAATAATTTTTTGATTTATTATTCTGAACTTTAATTATTGCATTACTGCAGGTCCAATTTATCTTATGTTTTGCAAGATTTTTTTCTTCAATAATGTAAAAATTGTCTTCAGGTTCAGTCATAGCCTCGGCATGGCGGACGATGACCGAAGAGTGGGAGAACACCAGCCGTTTGATAAAGGCTAATGCCGAGGCTTTAGACTCTAAAGCCTTGGACCGACTCAATACACTCATGACAGAGAGGCGGAAGGCTCGCAAAGTATATCAGGAAGATCATAGCAAAATCTCTTCGCAATTCACTCAGGTAAGTCTAGCGTAGCGTCACATTTACAGAAGAAATACTGTGTTGTGTGTATGTTGTTTGTGTGTGTTATTAATTATGTATGTTAATAAACAGTAGTATTGTACAAAGTATTTTAAAGTTAGCAGTTACATGAAAGTTAAAATAATTCTACAATTCAATTCAAAGAGCAATTCAAATAAAGAAATGGTATAAACGGTTTCAATATCTTATAATTATTATTAAATACTGAACTAAATGTATAATTGGGCTTGCTCGGTGTTAGCTTATTCAGCATAACCACATGGTCTCAGTAGTTTATCAGCTACCGATATCAGCGTATCCGATCACGTTCCGCTGTCGATAACACTGCTTTGCTGACTCATTACTATTTCTACTTTTCTCCGATCATGTATAATGGTCACGTATTTGATCACTTTTGCATTAAATACTTTTTAGTCAAAGATTCTTCAACTCTATTAAAATTGCAATAAAACATTCTGTTTTTTAATGTGTAATTAAAAGTAAATTAAATTGAAGTACGGCAGTCCAAGTGTTTTCCGTTATTGACCGGTTTCGCACATTTCCTTATTCAATCGACCGTTTCCTATCGTTGATCTACTCTTATTACTTGGTACACGTAATTAGGTCTTAGAGAACGGTGCAAGAAAGAACTGTGTCAGGGTTAGAATGCATTAGCTTTTCCAATCTCATGATGTTGGCCATACTTATCAGATACGGCGAATAACTTACGGTACACCGATACATCGTCAATTTATGTGATGCAGTCTTAAGAAAAAGTTAGCCATAAAGTTTTGATAAGTTTTTTTGAGTTTCAAATTCAATTATAGTATCAACACAACCAATAGAAATATTAAATATATTAAATCATATATAAAATAAATTACTTTATATCGTATTTATTTTAACAAATTGAAAAATAATTAAAATTTTGAAATATAATAGGTAAAGTGAACAATAATAATTCAGATGAAAACACAAATATTTCTTTATAATGAAAGAATAACATAAGGTTATAAGCGATTAGGCAAGCAGTCACATTCGGTTGGGCGTTTTGCCAATTTTTCGTCGACATGTAAACGAAACAAGCAATATTGGCGCCGCCGCCGCATGTTACTAACGCGCAGCTAACTAGAGTATAAAATTGGGATGTAACCCCACTATTTCTTTTAAATATTTATGTTATTATGTATGTCATAATACTCAGTACGTAAATAATAATAATAATCTTTATTTCGGGACTAGCCCATATAGTGTTAGTAACATTTTTTCCTTATTACCTAGTGTTAGTACAATAATTTTTTTTAAAAATAGTAATATTTTTATATTTACAATTTTGTCATATCACATGGAGTTTAATCCAATGTCACAGCATTGGACTCTCCCATCTATCTTTTTTTTTTTATAATTTGATAGGCTTGCGTTTGACCACTATTTCACCTGATGATAAGTGAGAATGCGGTCTAGGATGGAGCACGCTTACCTAGAAATAGCCTATTCACTCGCGACTTGAAGATGCCCAGATTGTAGCTTTCGGGGAACACAGACGCTGGTAGAGAGTTCCATTCTTTGGCCGTACGCATCAAGAATGTACTAGCGAAACGCTTAGTGCGTATAGGGGGGATGTCAACCGTATAGGGGTGACGTAACGCAGAGCGTCTGGTTGTACGAGATGAAAGGGGCAGGGGGGAATCAGGTCGTGGAGTTCTTGTGCACACTCACCGAAGTGTATCCGATAAAAAATCGACAGACAGGCCACCTTGCGCCGATGATTCAAGTTTTGTAACTTAGCAGCGACCAGTGAATCATCACCGATAAGCCTCTTGGCTCGCCTCTCGATTGACTCGAGAAGCTCCAGCTGGTACTTGGCTGAGCCATCCCAGAGATGAGAACAGTACTCCATACACGAGCGAACTTGAGCTTGGTATAGCTTTAAAAGCTGTTCCGGAGTGAAGTACTGTCTAACCTTCGAGAGGATCTACAAATACATTACCTATCTACAAATACATTCAGGACACTATTGTGGCTGCCGCGGAGACGCTTTAATGACGCGCACCTCTTACGCATGATAGCTTTAAAGTCATCAACGCCCATTTCCGCGAACATCACTGAGGCACTACAGCACCACGGCAGCCCCAACAGTATCCTGAACGCATTATTGTATTGTATGCGGAGGTCACTGTAAGCACGCAAGCTACAGCTGGTCCACAGACTGCACGTATAAAATGATTGGCAGAAGGCTTTAAATAGAGTTATTAGAGTTATTAGTAAAATTAATTTATTTGGATTGAAAAGTTTGTAAAAAACAAAGAAATTGGACATTGTGCTGTATTGTATCTATTTGTAGATGTCTCACGCCGAGCAAGTCTCATCTTATATTAAGGAGAAGGAGATAGTTTGATCTGCTATGCTCTTTGACTGTTTAATTCCACGAGAAAGTTTTTTTTTCTTTATTTACTAAAAACTTTCGTGATTTTACACAAATTGTATACTTCGGAACTCAGTAGTACTTACTAGCCTCGTTTTAAGCACAGTGGTGGTTCTGTCATATCAGCTCAATTGAGTAGATATTATTTAATTTTATTTGGAATCTAATCGGCGAATTTAAACTATTACTTGTTTAACAAATTGTTAGTTCAGTTATTTAAGCCATTTTGAATGAAAATTCAATCCATAAAAATGAATCAAACCTTGAGAATATATCGTAATTATATATATTCATGTGACAGTAATACTATCCTTTTAATACTATTTAATAGTTTTTTTACGTTACCTTGACATTTGCTTTAATACGTAAATCTAGGCAATTTGCGACAATAGCAGATTGTTATAGGCCTAGAGATTGAGTTGCTCACTACTATGTAATTTATTGCAAAATGTTATAGCAAGAATGACTTATTTTTTATTAACTGAGTATTTGTATAAACTATACCAAATAATTTATTAGCAGAAAAGCTTTCACCTTTAGAACCTACAAAAACACTTCATTTCATTTAATTCTCCAAAGATATAAAAAAGAAAACGAAAATACATCATAAATTAATTCGGAATCAATGGCGTAATGCAGAATGCTCCATATTGAGATTGGCTTCGCGGCACCTGTCATCGTTCATTGGCCCTATGCCCGTGTCTGCAGCGCGTGCATCGCAGATTTATTCTTCTATACTTATATTGTTATTGTGATTACTTCAAGTATTTATGTTTACCTGTGTTTTACTTTTGAATGTTTCCTATTGTGCTCTCTTTTTTGATGAAACATTTCTAGGTTAAATTAGATTTCATTCCACATATTGAGGAGTAAGCACTCATCAAGAATACTGAAGAGTCTTCATTTAAATTTAAGACCAATGCAATTTCAATGTGTCGATTCTATCTAAAGTCAACTTGTTCTTATTACACCGGATCTGACCCAGTTTCTGTTCTTCTACTCGATGCGGATTGAAAATCGAGAATCCCGTTCGTGTCTGTGTTACCAAGCGTTATAAATGCAGGAACTAGGCCAAAAGAATCGCAAACAACGCGCTGTCTACTTGGATTTTTACAGCTGTTAATAATACCGACCTAGTTTGATACTTTCGCTATGTTGTTAAACTGTTTTTAATACCATGATTATGAAAACAGATTTAAAATTTTCCTTTTTTTTGCATTTTCGATTACGACTGTCAAAGATGTTTGTTTTACATTATGATTTAATTTATCAAATTATATTGTTTGCTGTTTTTTAAATTACTAAATTCATGTTTTCAAGTATTTTTAATTAAATAAAAAGAGTATTTAATTAACAGGCCATAAAATTAATAAGATAAAAATCTTGATATCCTCAATTGCCGTGTAATAGTGATATCATAACACCTTTCTTAAGTGCTTTTTGTCAGGCATACATCTATGTTTTACCATCGGTTTTTAAGTAATAAAAGATAAGCTACCGTGACGAATACATAACACGACGTTTTGAACGTTTAATTTAATTATACTCGTACAAAATAATCGTAGCTAAAGACCATGGGAATAAGCTTGTTCTTCTTTATAAATGTTTTGTGTTTTTACCTCAGCTAATATGCTAAAAAAATCGAATAAAAATAAATTATTATCAACTTTAACATAAGTTAATGTTTCTACGCATCAGTTACTGAAAACGAACACGAATAAGAATAAATCATAATATTTTATTATAAGAAATAGGTATATATAACATTCAACTTCTTTAAATACGATTGAAGCTGCGCCAATAATGTTCTTGTTTAAAATTGATTTAATTTAGTAACTCAATAGATATATATGCACTAAGAAATATAATATGTTTGACGTTCACGTTTATATTTCATAAACAGTAATCTATATTATATTAATACGTGAAGTAAAAACTTAGTATCCCTTTTTACGAAAATTGCGCGGACGGAGAAGTAATAAGTGCAAAAAGAATGCAAAAAAAGTGCAGAAAGAAATGATAATGCAATGTTTAAAAATACATTAAATTAATTTAAAAAAAAAACACCTTTCTACACGCACTACGACACACACACATATGTACAATGTACATATATAATTATATTTGTTTATTGTCAAAGTCTGTTGTTTTTAACAACAAATTTTTTATCGATTTTTTGTATCTTATCTTATATCTTTAAACGAGCAATTCTTGTATATATATAATCTGAATCTCGGAAACGGCTCCAACGATTTTCATGAAATTGAGTATGCAGGGGGTTTCGGGGGCGATAAATCGATCTAGCTAGGATTTATTTTTAGAAAATGTCATATTATCCCTTTTTTTACGCAAATAAAAAATATCATTAGAATACGAACGTAAATTTCGCTGTCATTAATAATCTTATAATAGCTCGGATGAGAATCGGGCGGATTCGAAATCAGAAAACCCGGGTTCGAATCCTGGTGTCTACAGACCATTTTTTTTTCTTTTTTTTTCAAGTTTCTTCTTTTGTGAGAAAAACTATTATTAAGATCTCTTTTTATTTTTTATTTAAATAACCAGTTCCTATTATTTTACTATTATGTCGGTAAGATCGAAATTATTATTTATAGTTCATCAGTATGTATTATATCTAAATATAATTTAACCGAGCAAAGCTCGGTCATCCAGGTACTATCTTTAAACGAGCAATTCTTGTATATATATAATCTGAATCTCGGAAACGGCTCCAACGATTTTCATGAAATTTAGTATGCAGGGGGTTTCGGGGGCGATAAATCGATCTAGCTAGAATTTATTTTTAGAAAATGTCGTTTTATCCCTTTTTTTTACGCAATTAAAAAATATCATTAGAATACGAACGTAAATTTCGCTGTCATTAATAAGCTTATAATAGCTCGGATGAGTATCGGGCGGATTTGAAACCAGAAAACCCAGGTTCGAATCCAGGTGTCTACAGACCGATTTTTTTTCCTTTTTGTTTTTCAAGTTTCTTCTTTTGTGAGAAAAACTATTATTGAGAGCTCTTTTTATTTTTTATTTAAATAACCAGTTCTTATTATTTTATTATTATGTCGGTAAGATCGAAAATATTATTTATGTTTCATCAGTATGTAACGTATCTAAATATAATTTAACTGAGCAAAGCTCGGTCATCCAGGTACTTAAAGATTAAGTGCAATGACTGCTGCATAATATGTCGCTCACCATGTTATGAGCAATCATATTTTTATGATGTTGACAATGCTGTTAATTATAGATTAGGTCGAATTTCGACCACTGGGCGACCACTAGTATGATTTTATATATACCTATGAGATAAATATTTAAAAAAATTGTCTTCACATGACGAAGCTAAAAGTCATCATCAAATGTATTAATAGAAGAGGAACTGTATTAAAATATTTAAATAGAAAAATTAAATTGTGAAGATTCGAATATTTTAACGTAGGAATTTAAAATTCTACACATGGTGGCAAGTACCGAATCATCTCATTAGTTCGTCAGAGAAAGTGAAATCAACCGTCGATGAGTGAAAGTACTGGTCGAGACAGTTACCTAAATTCGATAATCTAACAGGTTGAATTATGACTTCATAATTCCGGACAGTAGACCAGACTGTAAACAAAATACCGGTGGTTGATTTAAAGTCGTGACTATTCGATGAATACAATGGAACAGCTAATACTACAAAGGGTTCTTTATCAAACTTATGTTCTATCCCTGACTCAATAAGTGTCTTTTCTTTATACGTTACTGGAGTCGTTTATCTTTGGAATTTCCTTTTACCGATAACATTATTATCTGTGCTATGATGACTTTATCGATGTAAATACCAAGGTCAGCTGATGGCTACTTTCTGTTAGGACAGCAAAGGCCGCTACTTTAACGTATTGTGTTTTTAGTCTACGGTATTATTTACAAAAACTGATCAAATTATAAGCAAAGATCTATTTAATACAAGGTCTAATATATATTATACTGTGTTTTTATGTATATTTTGATAACCGTTTTAAACTATCTTACTAAATTAAAAGTATTTTTACTTCTATAACTTTGTCGAGTCGTTATTATCGCAATTAACGACGGCCGGCTGGTCGAGTGGTCAGACAACTGGACACTTTACGCAGCGGTCGCGGGTTCGAATCCCGCCAGGTGCAGATAATCTGTATGACGAATATAGATGTCTGCACCGGGTCATGGATGTGTATTTATGTATATATGTATTTATATCTTAAATTTATTTCCGTTCCTAGTATCTGTAACACAAGTTCTTACGAACTTACCACGGGGCTAGGTTAACGTGGTGTGATTGTTGGTTAATATTTATTTATTATTATTTATTTATAATTTTGCTTATCTCCTTTATTTTAGGGTAAACATAAATAATTAATATTTACTTTTATTTGGGAAGCTTTTTATTGTCGTTGTATAGATTGTCTTGGGTATGTGTTGATGCAGTGTACAAACCACCGTCGTATCAGGTTACATTAAAATCAAATCACTGGGTTTTGTCCTGTTAAAATGATTCCCACGATTATTCTGTTCTTAAAATATTTTATTGAATTTTAAATATACTATATAATACGAGTATACTCTATTACGATTTAGCTTCCATACCGACTTTCGAATTGTCAATTTTCAAATCAATTATTAAGTAATTAAATTTTAGATTCTGTGCCGGTTCGCTATTAGTTTCTAAAGACTTTCTATAGGTTTACGAGTAATTCGTACTTATAGGAAGAACATTTGTAGATAATATTTATTAGTTTGCATATTATGTGTTTTGATAATATTCTTAGAGAACGGTAAATTTTGACAATACGATGTATTTAAGTATAAAAAGGGTGTAAATACGGATACATTTAACATAGTATAAACATATTATATATGTAAATGAAGCAAGTTTTAAAATAACGGCTTTTAAACAACGTCTAGCGTTGACTTCATTAAGTATGAACATAATTTAAACAAAAACCACTCAAAAACATAAAGTACATACAGTCTATACGAAAAATTGATATTGTCACCGAATTGTATCCTTTTTGGGTATAAAAAACAGAACAGAACTAAAAGACTAACGCCGAGTTGCACGAAACAAATTTTAAATTTAAGTGTTGATTAAACTAATTTAATCACAAGAATCGTGATTATCTGTTGCACGAAACCTACATCTGATTAAGTTAACAAAAATATTTAGTTTAATTAAAGACCTATCTAACGGATGATTAATTCCAACAGCTTTAAATTAATCATGAGATCAACTAATTTTAAGATTAATTGCAACTTAACTAACGGAAAGTTAGCGACGGTTTCGTGCAACTCGCCGTAAAACGAGCTTGCAGCATTAAATTATTTCATTTTTTTGGGTTTTTCTTTTTTGATTCAATTATAAGAACACGTTATATCGCATATGAAATATGATAATTATAAATTTATGTAAAATAAAAGGAAATTAAAATCTTTACAACGAAGTAAAATAAAAAAAGAATTAAAGTGCGAGTACGTCGCATTAGAACTGAAGCAAATTAAGAATGAACAATCTAACATTACAAAATCATGAAATAACGTATGAGACCTAATTAATGCAACGGCTGATGTTTTTTATTGTTACTAATCTTTGAATGATGTGTTATGACGTAAAATGCATTACCTATTTAGTAGTCACTTGACCCCTGCCAATTTGTGCTGCCGTTCCCACGATACCATTGTTACGTTTTCATTGTATTCCTATAGTTCACGTTTCACAATAGGTCATTTACGTGCAGTTTCTTTTTATTGAACTAAATCATGAACAATTCTTGTCATTGCTAATACTAAAATTAATTGTTTTTTTGACAGTAAAAAAAAATAAATTCATTTTCATTAGAGATAAATCATAATTTGTCGTCGCCACATTGTAACTGTAGTGTACATAAAGTTCAATATTTTAAACTTATTACTTACGTAATAATAACAGCTCACTGGATTTAGCGAGATCAGGAGAATACGGGGCATGGGATAACAATTCGAAGCCACACTGATGGATTTCTGCCATAGTCTCGACAGACGTGTGAACTCGCGCATTATCCTGGTGAAACAAAACTTTTCTTCGTAACAATCTAGGACGTTTTTTTTCAGAAGTTTACAATAATAGGCCGAGTTTATTGTTTCACCGTCATTTAAGTAGTCTACCATGATTACACCTTTTAATCCCAAAAAACTGACGCCATCACTTTATCGGCCGACAAAACCACTTTAGCTTTTTTCGGCGCATAAAATCTTGGTCTTTTTCATTGTTTAAATTGTTTTTTTTTCTCTGGAGTATGGTGGTGCACCCAGGTTTCATCCATAGTCACAAATCTCTCAACAAATTCAATTAGATCAGCCTTAAACAGCTCCAAACAGTTGTTACTTCAAATGTTTTCGTCGGTGGTAGACATCGATGGCCGACTGCTGCGTGGGTCATCTCGGACACTTTCTCGACCATGTTTGAAGTCTGCTACCCACATTTTTATAGTAGCATTCGTAGGTCCAAATTGCCCTCAAGTTACTAACATGTCTTCATAAATTTGTTTTGGAGTTACACCTTTCTTCTTCAAGTACTAGTATCTTACTACTTGTTCGACGTTATAGTGTGAGCCAATGCAAATAAAAAAATTAAATCTTATGCAATTGCTCAAGAATAATGTAGTTTCAAAATGAGGGTAGTTTTATAAAAATACTGAACTGAACTGAATCCGCCTGTAAACAACCCACTGCTGGGCAAAGGCCTATTTTCCATGTAAGAGAAGGGGTTCATAAAAAAGCATGTTCCTAACTATATTAGGCTATGAACTTTTCAAATAACCCTCGCATATTAGAAAAATTTGTTTAATTTTTTGATACTTTCATTTTCCGTTCAATTACTTTGTTAATCACAACTCGTTAATATTATCGTCGTTTTTTAAGTGATTCTTAATATAAATTAAATATTTAAAGTTACTGAGAATATAATTAATTTATTTATTATTAGGTATCTGCAGTTTTGCAATGCAAAAATGAACAAGAAAATACATAGTACAAGTAAAAAAAATACTAATATTCGTATTGTACTGCTATTTATCACTAATAAAAATAATTATATAATATTTTAAGTTTATTATGCTTATTTCACATCACGTTTTAGGGTTTACTAGTTATGCTGTATTACGTGGGCATATTAATTGAGTGACCATCAAAGCTATAGCTAATTGACGCAACAGCATTCACATTGAGAGACTGGCTCTCTGCCCAACTCCTTGGAATTATATGTCGCACTGCTCTAAATAGTTCATTGCACTATAATCTTGATTACTCAACAAAGCATACGTTTTATTTTTGCACTATCTACTATACAATGACTACCAATTAATCTGCCAAGGTTGATATTACAAACAAAATAGCGTTGATAGTTATGTCTTTGTTTGGAATAATAATTGTTTTTTTTAATTGTTAATCTATATCTCTTCTAACATTTTATTTGCGTTAGAAAACCTGTATTGAGAAAGGTTATAGGGGCGTTACTGCTCGGATCCTCTGGTGAGGTACTAAATAAAATTTAAATTTCTTCTTGGATTTAACTTTCACTTTTCGATACGATGAATATATATATATATATATATATATATATATATATATATATATATATATATATATATATATATATATATATATATATATAATATGAATAATATTATATTTTTCCATTAAATTTTTCGTTGAATAACTCCCAGTTGTGCAATTATTATATTGTTATGGTAAAACATTTATGTTTCATTGTTACCGTCTAACTGAATTAAGGTTAATTCGACGAGTGATCGAGTAACAACAAAATACAATTGCACAAATCCAGTTATGAAAATATGTATAGGTATGTAGGTGTCATGTTGGCGATGGATAACAGTGAGTATAACAATGGTCGTGACACGACCGATTCTGCGCATGGATAATTCGAAATACTATATAAAATGAATTATACTGACACCGAAAGTTAGGCTATCGTAATACAAACATTGATCTCCTATAGGTTTTGTAATACAGAACAGCTTACACACTGTTCGAACGATAAAAATTATTCAGCTCAATTCATTCCGATTAATTTAAATTTATAACTAAAAAGTTGCTGAGTACTAGCAAAAAATAACCAAAAATATTCTTTTCGACTCGAATTAGGTAGGTACATTGAAATTAAATGAGATCGACATTTCGTAAGATTAATATTATGAAATGTTTAAGTTAATAATTTTTTTTAAAAATCTTAGTTGGATATGCAAACTGGCAGACGTTCCACCTGTTGGTAAGTGGTCGACGTCGCCCATGAACATAAACTAGTTTACCTGGAATTAGCCCAGCAAACTCATTTATGTGTTGCCTATCCTGAGACATAAGGTGTTAAAGTCTCGGTGCCAGTAATTACACTGCCTGTCTTGCCCTTCTTTCCGAAACACAGCAAAGCTGTTTCACGGAAGAAACAAGCAAGATTATGTTAATTTCATCATATACAACAAAAGGAACATATTTATAACAATTATAACATCTGTTTATCTTTACATCGCAATGTAAAACGATTCTTATCGTGCACTTGAATGGTAATTAACCAAGTATTCTTTATAGAACAAAGTTGCGAATATTTCAACTATTACGTGTGATGTTATAATAGTTTTGTAATGAATAGGTCTTAGAAGCGTGAGAACGAATGTGAAATGATGTCCTTAATAAATGTAGGTTAGTAATAATTTGATTTGTTATGTTGCTTCGAATATCTGTGTCGTTGGTCTGATTATTCACTAATACCAAATATTATCCGTAATTGAAGACGTTTTTAATATTTTCGTTTGTTTTCAATGTATCTCTCTTATGGTTCGTCGTTTATTAAATAAAATGAGCTTTTAATTTAAAAAAAAATTGGAATTTTTAAAGTATCTGCTATTATTATAACACCTTTAATACATATATTTATTTATATAAATCTGTTTAGATTTAAAATCTTATAAAGCCATTTTTTGACATGTATTAGGTAGTTATACTAGTTTCAAATACATTTGAAGATTTCAGCAGCGGTACCGTTCATTAATACTACTAGCACCAAGCCAGACCTGAGCTCGTCAATTGAAATGTCAAATGGTAGGTCAATTGCCAATTTCCTTCGAGATTGTTTTCGTCTAATTGCTTAGTTGATGCTCAGCTCGTGATCTAAAACTCGGTCTGGCGTGAAACGAATACAATATGCACATTATTACTTACACGGTACACCAGATAGTTTTTTAGTTGTTGCGCTTATCCTTTTAAAAGAAAATACAATATTAAACATTGGTCATTTATTGAATTCAGTTTTGACAAAATAAAAAACTATTGCTGAAATACCTACACTGAGTATTTTCTGTTGTTTATTTGTAATGGGTTACTTTACGTGACAGCTATGACATATTCGTAATACAAGTTAATGCAAAAGTTCTGTAGGATGGTATGTATTTGGCACTCGTTTTCTTGTTTACTATGTAGAATGCGGTATGTAAGGTTAAGGATTTCCATTGTTTCCTCACCGCAAATCGTTAGCCTTGACAGAGAAGCAACCGACTTTTCAATGTAATTGATTTAAATCTGACAGTTTACTTGAATAAATCACCGTCAGTAAACTTCTCTCAAACTAATATTCTGCAGTACAAATTACATAATATATTTCACGTAGGCGTATGGCATAAATTGGTGCAGTTAATATTTAATTGCCGCATAAAATATAAACCTAAACACGATTTTGTAATTATAGAATATGTAATGTTGACGCAGTGAAGTAATATGTAATTCTAGCATATTCGAAAAAATGACATCGAGTTTCCGACCGATATATTAATGAAACGTTGGGATAAAAAATAGACTTCGAACGTTAAAAGGCGGCACGTTCAAGCAACTGTGCCGGATTTTTTGTTTGTGTTTTTGGAAAAGGAAACAAAATCTTGACGTTCTTTTCTTCTATTTGCCTCTGACCTCGGCTCTTATTGACAATGGCTGCCAGAATGAAATATGGTGCTCGGTAACGAAAAACAGATTAGTTGGACGAAATTATTCCACGTCTTTTGTTGTCCATCGTTTCGTCGGCACTGTTTGCTGTTCTGTACACGTCTAGTATTTTTTTTTAAAACCACCTGTTTATCTGAGACGAAGGTTCAATATTTTTCTAAGATCACAACTCGAGTACCCATCGTATCTGATATCGTCGAACTTGTGTGATCACATTTATTGTTGTGCTATTCTATACGATCAAACAATGATATTCAAACGATCAAATAAATAAAATTAAATACCTAAATGCTTATATCACTTATCAAAAATGTTTCATGTCTAGAACTAAATATAGTATTTTGTCTCGTGTTATAACTCGAGCGGTCTCTAAAGCCAGTTTAATGAATCGTATGTGTTGATACGTAGAAGACGCTCGGTAATAAAGCGCCGTGCTAGTCAGACAATAGCCGCCGCCGAGCCTTCGGAGAACCGGTCCTGAGGCCAGCGCTCCGCCGAATTTTGCGTCGACCACCCATAGCTCGTGCCGTCCCGGGCGATACTTATCGCGCCCGTATTTATGACTAGAAACACTATTACCAATTCTTCAGGGAAAGGAATCGCTTAGCGAGACCACCCGTTCAAGGTAATATGTATCGGTTTGATCGATCAAATGAATAGCCAGCCTTACCGTGCCGCAAATTACAAAGCCTTTTAAAATCACAATGTTATGATTGAAGTAAACAATTTTGAAATGTCAGTTTGCCATTTTGTTTTTACGTTGTTTGTAATAAAACAGCACCGCGCAAGGCAGCGTGTGAGCGAGAGGGAGGCTGCACCGCTAGTCGGTGCAACAGACCCGCCTACTTAACGCTCTAATCTAAAGGGCAGTGTTGTGTCTATCAATCTTGAATAATTCGTCGACTTTAAACTTAAAAGAATAAAGAACTTAAGACATAAAAATGATAATGAAGATGTTCTAAATTGACGAGTTGTTTTTCAGTAGAATAATAGAAAAAAAATTATAAACAAGAAAACTTTAAACACTTATTTATTAGCTGTACCTCTATTTAATATACCGTAACTTTATTTTGTGATTGTATGTTGTGTGTTTTTCGGATGACAGGTCTAAAATTATTTTATTAATTTGTTGTTCCTACTGGGAAATCAAAAAAAGCGAATAACATTCAAATTGATCGTTAAAAAATTGGTTTAATGATGTTGTTTTGCTATACATATTTCATTAGTAATGTTGACAATGATATTTAAAAGTATTATCTACTTACTTTTTAAGCTCATAAAAACATTAATAATATTTTATGTAACTGTTAAAAATCCCGTATATCTAAAGGAATATAAAATAGTAACAAGAAATCGTATCATGATTAAAAAGATAATATGAGCTCGGATCTCAGAGCTTGTAATAAACATGACACTACCGAGCAATGATTATGTTTAAACGTCGATAAATCCCGAGGCAATAAGCCCAGCCCTGACCACAGTTCATTGAGTAAATCTGTGTCCGGGCGGCGCGGGCGCAGCGTCCGCCGCCGGCGAGCACGATGCACGACCCTGCGTGTGTGTGCGTCTGTGTGTCGGCCCTTTGTTTGTTGTAAACATTCGTAAGTTTAGAAGCTCACCACGGCTCCGGCGCGGCGCTCCGACGTGTTTCGTTAACTTTATTCGTTTATTTGTTGCTGCCGATAATTTTTCACGTTCGATCCAGTAACTTGGCATCATTTTACTATTCCCGATTTTTACCCGATTGCGACAGAAGGAGGGTTATGTTTTTCGAGTGTATGTATGTATCTATGTATGTCCATTTCTTTGGCACGCCCTACAGCCCAAGCGGCTGGACGGTTTTTGACATACAGTAGGCGCGCGAGTTCATGTCCATCCTGAGGAATGCGGTAGTTCTGTGACCTATCATAATGTCGATATCGATAATCTCATTTGGTCAACCATAATATCTATTCCATATTTATTGCAACTTTAAGTAAGTAAATATTTATTTATTTATTTATTTTTATTTAATACTTTATTACACACGTTATTAAATAATAGCATTGAAAAAAAAAAATATACAGTAAATGTACAATGGCGGCCTTATCATGCTTATGTATTATAAAAGTTTATTTCTATTTGAAATTGGTGAAGGCGAAGTACTCATGGTTTCGTAAAAAAAAAAGCAATACAATAGCGGTCAATAGTTTTTAGTATCGACAAGCACGCGTCACCGTCAACGGACAACACTCGATTTCGGACGAATTCGGCGAGGTGGGTGAAGGCGGGGCGCGCTGCTCCCGCCCTTCACCTTAGGCCCCGATGGACATGAACTCGCGCGCGTACTGTAATTATGAGGTGTCATTGGATTTGTCTAAATTGTAGTAGTGACGCAAATGGCGGAATGAGGGGGGGAGTTGAATTTTTTTTTCTTACTGTAGCAATATGGTTATCAAATGAAAGCTAGTAAATTGTTTTATTCTTTTTAGTTTATAATAAGAGTATTACATACTTGTTTGTTGTTGTGTTCGCGGAGGTTGTTGCATAGTTAATACTTAAGTTGTCTTTTCTCTTCAATTTTCTATTTTTCTAAATGGCGATAGCTTTTAAAAAACTAGTCTTAGCAAACGTATTCAACGAACGTCGATCGATGGGCCGGTCGATGTTCGACATCGCGAGGGAAAGTCAAACTTTCTGAATACTAATCGATAAAAAGTAAAAGTATGTTTATATTGTATTTTAGAAATGGCTAATTTAATATGTAGCGATTTTATAATAATATAATACAAGCATGAATAACATTGCACGATCGTATTTAATTAACGTTAATAAATTACGTAGTTTATGTACTTTTCTCATGATAATTCGTAATAAAAGGAAAGAATAAAACAAATATATTGTCTGTGGCGATGATGACGGTAAAAAGTATTTAAAAAAATTGATTAGGTTTTTAGGTTTGAGGCCATTTTTTCTTCATAAGACTCAATTTTAATTCAATTTTAATAGATAAAAGTTTTAAGTATTTTAAAGCTATAAGGTAAATAACCCGACCTACTTCGGAGTGTTGTCGTTGTCAAAGATGGTATTTATTTTATAATTTTCCTTAAACTCGCGCTACTTCGTCATTACACTTTGATATATATCAACAACGTAACGGGAACCTTCATTGTACAACAAAATAACCAATGGTTGTACTAGAATGAGGTTTCACTATATGTATACTGGTCCGAGATAATAACGAACGCTTAAAGTTTGCTTAGCTGAGTAAATACCGTCGCGCGTCGGTTTGATAGCAACACGCATCGATACCAGGAACTTTTCATTTACTTAACATTACTTAAACGGAAAATTGTGCACGTTTGATATTCCTGATAAACTGATTGATAATATTATTGTATAGAATATTACTTATTTAACGCTATTAGCCAATATTGTTTCAACTAATATTATAATCAATTAGTTTATGATAAACTCGTGTAGTCTGAAAGAAAAAATTCAGTTCACATATATTTATTTCCACGACATGTTAGCGCAGTGGTCATAGTAACGGCTGATGCACTAGTGGTCGCGGGTTCGATAGCACATGGCAATGGTGAATATTTGTATACGCCATATAATATGTTTGTCATGTGCTCGGCGTTTATTCTTGTCTGTTTTCTGTTTCCGGACCCCCGACACAGGATTCGCATATTTATACAGGAGTCCGTTGAGTTTGACGCGTTTATTTATTTATATGTATAAATGTACATATAGCAATTAAAAAACAATAAAAATATATTTTTTAAGGCCCCCGAGTATAAGCTTCTTTTAACCGTTTCCAGGTAGCACAGTCTGACGCCAAATTTAACCAGTCATCATCTACCGTTAACTTCAAATTCTACCTATACCTATGTAAAAAAAAATCTTTGTAAAGAGACTGCAATAAATATAAATTGTAAATAATACAACGCCACGTAAAAACTAAAAACTACGGGAAGTCGTAAGGGAGCCTACAAGCAATTAGACAAGGCTTAAACATGGATGTCTTTGTTAAAATCTCAGAGGAGAACAAATAATATAAAAACACGAACAATAATTGTGATTGTTACTATTATACTTCTTGTTTTTCTATCAACAAATCTACAGACGTGATTCGAAAAACTGCACTTAAAATTTATACAAAAAATCGCAATTTTGAACCTATTCAATACAATAAGAACCGCTCAGTACCGAACATTTTTCTAATGAAACTTTTAAATTAAAAAGTCATTTTTTAACCGACATCGAACATCATAAAACTCTCTTGAACAATATAACTAGTTAGAAGAGGGTCTCAAAATTAAAGCGAATCGACAGAAATACTAATGTATAAAAGTCCATCGAATGTAAATAATTATGGGCAAGTGCGGAACATGTGGACACTTTCCAGAATTTGGAATAAAACATTTTTTATATCTGAATTAGATAAGTTTTATTTATTTTTAACATATCACATACCTTAAGAGATAATCAGCCTTTCTTAAACTAAAATTCTAGTCTTAATATCACCTATACTTACAAAAATAATCACTTTTCTTAAAAACCACCACATTTGTCCACAGGTTCAACAGACGATTGTACCTATGTACAGTAAAATTGTACCTGTGGACAGTTCAAGTTAATTTGAAAATAAAGATAAAAAAAATAATAATTATACCTATACTTCTAAAAACAACTTCAAACAAACGTAAAAACAATAGAGTATTTTTAATTATATTTATTACGAAAAGCTTCTAACAATTTTTCAGTAAATTCATCACTATCGTCATGTTGTCTAATACGATGCAGGCCACGCATACAAAATCTTCACTCTCATCATCAGACTCAAAATTTTATCTGTATGACTTCGAAAAACAACAAATGTGATAGCTATGATTGCAAAAACAACATATGAGTATTTGGTTTTTGTCTTTGGAATAAGTTTTACACTTCAAACATCTAACAAACGATAACTTCTCTTGTTAAATCATTTTTTGCCGGATTTCTCAGTGTTTTTATTCAAAAGTGCTTTGGAAGGACCAGTTTCAGAAAGATTATTAGCTAACAGAGGGGTTGGATGACATTTTGAGCAACTAGCATCGCCTTTGGAGGAACCAGAAAGAGCTTTGATAAGAATTGTTTTTTAAGCAGAGTTTTTTTTGTCCATTCCGGGCCTACTATTTCTTTCTTTTCGGCTTTTTTTTAATGCTACCCGTAGAATTATATCTTTTTCTGGCGTGTCTTGTGATTTGGCTGGAAATCTGCTCAACTGGTTGCTGCAATCTAATTTATCTAAATTAACCGTTGGTGTTTCTTAATAAGTTCCGGTGACTTTAATATAAGAAATAACAAATCAAGTAAAACGACTGATCATATTTTGTAAGTAAACATTACACTTTTGTACCTGTGGACAGTCCACAGGTACACTCGTATGTTTGTCCACAGGTACAAATTGAGACTTATAAATTAAAACTGATCAAACTTTGATAATAAAACACACTTAAAGACATGAGATAGAGCCACTAACTAAACGGTAAACAACGCCCATTATACAGCAAACACGATCTATCTGATATCATAAGTATTTTGACGGTAAAACTCATTTAAATTAAGCAAAAAAACTTACTTTTTGACGAAAAAAACTTTCATAACCAGCACAATATCAACCATACCGAAAACAAAGATGGTAATACGTCCAAATAGTCAACCACAGACAAAGCTATACGGTCAGGTTTAAATTAGAATTTTAGGGTTACTAATTTCGACGGAATCGATTGTGTCCACAGGTACAAGCGTCCATAGGAACAGCACTTGCCCCTACTAGCTAATAAGCTTATATTATATAAAGGATAGAGCCAGGTATATAGCAACGTCAAAACGTAGAACAGACAGGATTCTTAAAAGGTTTTTGCATAATCGAACAATATACAACTACACTAAAAAACGTATACGTTTCACTTTTATTACTATGATAAGCATTCGTCACAATATCGCATAGGGTAATTCAGGGTAATATGGCCGTATTTTTTTGTACGTAGATTTTAATACATTATTTATAAAAATAAAAACAAAAGTGTACTTTCTAGTTAAACTTTTATTAATCAACTTTGGTTATACAGACTTTGGTTACGATTAATGAAATGAAATTTTAATAATAAACTTTTAAAAAAAAAAACAGACACTGGCCATCTTAACGGACATATCTGTCTAAGATGGCCATAGTAAGACGTACAAGATGGCCATATTATTTCTTCGTTCTTTTCCCCTTGCCTTTTCCTTTTTCTTCATTTAACTTGCCTTCATACTTTTTCTTAGCCTTTTTTCCACATGTATCACAAGTATTGTCAAACGCTGTACAATTTTCATGTATCCACTTGAGACAAATAATGCACTGAATCCAATCTTCAATTCTTTGTGTTTTATAGTAACTTTTACTACATCTTATACAGTCATACTCGCTATCTTCTCCCGCCGTATCCTCGCTCTCCAATTGTATTATGTCTTCTTCTTCTTCAGAACTCGATTCAGATTTGCTTTTAAATAAACGTGGCTTGCGATTTTGTGTTTTAAGTTTCTTCTCTAGTTTATCTTTCTTTTATTTAAGACTTTCTTTTAAAATTAATACTACTGCTACTTGTTTTGCACGTTTTTTTGCAGAGTTATCAATTTCTGGAATCGGGGTTAACGCATCAAGAAATTTAGAAGGAGTTTCGTTAGTGTCTGAAACAAAAAGTTATTGCAGCCTTGTAAACCGAGATGTTGTCGTTTTTTATAGCATCTAAAGCGTTTGATAATTACTCTTGGGTTCAGTTACCACGGTGTGATGTTCGCACGTATTTTGGCATCTGAAAACCATGAATAATTTATTGGCTAGCACTTAAACATCTATGGCAATAATAGCCAAAAAAATATGGCCATGTTAACCTATTTTATAACAGACTAAACATCAGGTATTTGCTAAAGATATCGTATTATGTCTACATAAATATTTTGAAGGGTATTCACATTAAGTAGTTCTCACTACCATCAAAGATTATATATCTGTATATTACAAAACAATAAAACATCTGTGTATCGAAAAGATACAAAATTAATATAAATTTTTATTATTTAAGTAAGTTAAAAATCATAGACAACGTAATATTTTTTTCTATAATATTTCGAAATGTTATAACAAATAATATAAGCATAATGCTAGCTAAAACTTAGGATTAAAACTAAACACTTTAAAATCTAAAATAGCGACCAAATGTATACATTATAATACATTGTATTATGTTAGGCATGTGTTGAGAATTATACATGACTAGGAAAAAATCTATGAAATATAGAAAAAGTAACAATTAGGTAATATTACATGGAAGAATTTCTGGAGTAGTAAAGCGTAATTAAATTCTTCGCTTCCTATTGATCTAAACAAGAAAGTAATAGGCTCATGCATAGATTATACACTTGGCTCATGTATATATTATTGCCCTGTCTAATGCAGAAAAAGATTTAAAATATAAGACTAAAAGGTAAACAGAACAACAAAATTTATACGCAGTAAAATACGATTCCCGGATGCCCTCCGTCACGCTTAACGATTAAAGTGGAAATGGACTGGACACGTACGAGTAACACGAGTAAGTGATATTTAATAGATTGATTGAGATTGTAAACACTTTTATTTAATGGGATCATCCCTGCCTATTATTATTATATATAAAGCCTAAAATTGGTCGTAATTAGCAAGCTTACTACTTAACTATATAAATATTAAAAATAATAATTATATAAAGATACTTTATAGACAACGTAGTATTTATACATATACCTAAAAATAAATAATAAATTTAAGTGAACAATATTATTTTGTCATTGCTGTCGATGTCGCCATAGACGGGGTTAATAATATTAAAAATTATATGTCATTATAAAATAAAAAAATAAAAGAAATATTCATAATGAATTTTTCAAGCGGATGTGGATGGTCAAATAAATCCTAATCATAATAAGTAACGCGTGGCCGCTTCTTACAAAAAATAAAATTGTATCATAAGATTAATTTGTGGTACACTTTGAATTTTTTTGCATTGATATAGCAAAAAAAGCAGCAAAAAATTTGTTTCTCTACATTTGTAGATATGTTCTTTTTCGTATATCCGAAAGGTAAATAAAGTCCTTTCTTTTTTATACTATTTTCTAATTCCCACTGATTTTCCTAAAACTTTAAATTTATTTATTCTAATAGTTTAGTGACTGGTTTTTGGCTAAGGGCGCCGGGCGTTTGTGCACTACAAGGAGTTTTACTGACCGGTATGCAGTCCGATTCTTTACGGTGTGACATGAAAAATTTTTTTAATGAAAATGGGATAAAAATGAATGGGGAAACGTAAAATGTGAATGTCGGACGGTAAAATTACGTATAGACTATAATAGTGCATAAACTAGTACTCGTATATACATTTATATGGCGTGCCATATCGGACCATAAAAAATCGGACTACGTACCGGACACTAAAATTCCTTGTAGTGCACAAATGCCCTAAGGGTCGAAAAAATTTGTTTCCTTTGACGCATATAATCAAGATAGAGACATTTACCTCCTACGTGCTGGCACGCCGGCCGTGTCAACGTCCTGTCATGGTGTTTACATATTTCACCCGCGACAACCATGCGACAACAAAGCAAAATAATTTCTACTTTGTATCCTGTCTGCGCATTACATACAAAACAGTTACTTATACCGCCTCAAGAGACCATAGTTTTGTTCTATTGTTTAAAATTCACTTTAGTGTTTTGTAGCTATTTAAGTGAATATTGGCTTTGTCTTGTTCTTCCATTAGTCGAGTTCTTTACTAATATTATAGATAAAGTGTTTTTTTTTTTGTTAGGGGCATGTGATTTCCAGAAACACTGATGACTAAACGTATTTTCGACCGTTTGCGCAGTTGGCAGTGACCCTGATTTCAGCTCTAGGGTAGTGGGTTTGATTTCCGCCCCGAGTTTTGAAGTAATTTTATATATGTACTATGTACAATAATTATATATTATATTATATTAATATGTCAGTCGGCTGTTACCTACATAAAATACAGGCATTAAGTTGCCTGCCTTAGGAAAAGACGACTGTGTACACACACACACACAGTCGTCTTTCCTAATTACACATTTAACCTATTTATTTATCTATTTATTTAAAATGTACTTTATTCCATGTGCTATGAAATATTACGTTATGACTCATTGTAAATAAGCAGTAAACCTAAATCAATTATTCTGTCATGTATCTATCTATTTATCTGCTTTTTATATCATTTTTAATATTCATCTTCATAAAAAGTTATAAGTAGGTACATAAACGATAATTTTAATAATTAATAATGAAAAAGAAATTGCGTCGTGTAGTGCTTCATATTAGTACCTTTTTTTCTCGAGTCAAAGAGTTCAGAGAGTATAAAATCTATTGTTCCAAGTTCTAGTTGGCATTTAGTATTTGAAAAATAAAACCTTATCCTTTCATGCGAGCTTGTCTGACTTACTTTACTCCCAATTAAATAAGAAAATACAAATTCATAAGTATGGTATATTCAAGTTATATTATTGTTGTTAAAAATTACTAGCATGCTTTGTTTTAACATTCACAACACATTTGACTCACTAGACTTTATTCATTTATTTTCTTGAATTGATTCGCCTCTAGTTAAAGTGAATCATAATCTTTTATTTGTTTTATTAAACTACCACTAGCTTTGACTTCCCCGACGTACATTGAGGTAAATTTTCATGTAAATATATATTAAACAAAGATAATTCTTTGAATTGTATTTTATTTGGAACGTCATAAGTTGATTTATTTGCTACTATTACTTTTATTTACGATCACTGTAACCGCAGCCGGTAACCTAGATATTGCTTCTTAGTTTAGTAAGCTTGAATCCTACGCGAATTTTAAAATATACAAATTTTGATAAATTTTTATATAAGGATGAAATAATATTATATATTTATAAGACAAATGCACATTATTCGTTTTCTTTTGTAGAAAATATATAGATAGAAATGTATTGTGTATTTTTATAGAAAATAGATATATAGAAAATTCAATTCAGCAAATAATGTAACTAACAGTAGACACACTAAAAGTGTTGTGTCGTAGTAGTAGGTTAATTTATTATAAGTGTAATGTGTAGTAACATATAAAACCGTATACGCCTATGGCCTAGGCTATACCTACTCGAAAGAAAAGTGAAAAAAAAAAACAAAAAAAGAAAACTGAAGCAGAAAAACACCGTTAGCGTTGGACCACGTCCCAGTCTTCACTAGACATTTCTTAGGACTGCCGATCTGTAGTCCATAGTAATATAAATCGCCCTTATTATATTTAAAAAAAAAACATGTTATTTAACAAAAGGCACTGGAAACTAGAGCCCGTGAATGTAGTTTATTTAGTTAAAAAAAATGGACGCAATCAGTTTTAGTTAATTAATGAAGAGTAAGCATTTATAATATGAAGTTAGATAAAGACAAAGTATTCGTAATATAAATAATTTAGTTTTACCTAAAATAGAACTTTTATTAGCTCGAGTGTTATAAACTGGCTTACAAGCGAATGCATTTAATTGGCACATTTGCGAACCGTGGGAAGGGCCGACGGCGAAATGAATGCCTTGTGAAGAACCTTTTGAGGAAAACCTTTTAATAAAAGTTATTGTCATATTATGTACCGAATTTAATTATTAAAAAATAAATAAAAGTTAATACTCATCTTTACAGTAGGCAACACTTGCATTAAGCGATAAATGATTTGGTAATTATTGGTTTCCGAACCTATACTTCAAGCTCAGTTGTTAATATTGAGGTCAAAGTATTTACATTGGCCATTCGGCAATCAAAGCTCATGGAACATAATAAAAGATTTTATCTGATACCTATATTATAGAGTTGTCATTTGCGTTAGGCAACTAACTGCACGTGTCTGAGTGAAAGCGTCGGCCACACCTTATTACGATCGGATTTTCTGTTCATTCACATGTTAACTGTGTTTAAACTTACAACTGTGGAGAAACGCAATATATGAGAAATTTTAAACTGTACAATTTTCCTTTATTTAAATTCCTGTAATTTACATTATTATAAATGTATGACACATATACATTAACAAGACCCAGTAGTTAAAACAATAGTATTTATTGCATTAGTTCTTATGTTTTAAATTTTACAATTAAGATACAGGATGACTGGTAAATTACTATCAATATTTAAGGAGAATACTCGGTACATGATTCTCATTCGAATTATGTAATAAAAATAGATACTTAATTTTTGACCTAATTTTCATAAATTTCAATTCAAATAAATGAAGCGTTGACACTTTTCCAGTCATGCCGGCGGCACGTGAACAGGTGTTGTAATGTGTCGCTTGTTCACATCTAAAAATTGCCAAAGTTACATCATTTACCTAGTCAACAAATTTGTTGTTTAAACGAGTAAAATATCTTAGTATTTTTGCCTATCCTAAACCAGGATTAAAGTATTAAGGGGGACTGGATCATGCTTGTTTATCCTGCTACCCTGTTAACACGTGGCGGCGTTTGGACGTAGGTAAACTACCTGTTTTGTGTCGAAAGTGCAGCTAGCTGCTAGGGTGTCCAGACGACGCGTAAATAATTGGATAATTATTGAGTAACTTTACTTAAAAGTTTATTAATATTTACCTATTTTTTTATGTACCGAGTATTCTCCTTAAATATTGATAGTAATTTACCAGTCACGCTGTATAAGTGCGTTGTGGACGTTACACTATAATTTTAGTACAGTTGGCAACCCTAGTTACAGTGGTTTCTTAATTAGCTAATACCCCAGTCATATACATTTGGGAAATGCATTTTAACCGAGAAGGCTAAATTTTGGATATTACGCAGGGGAGGCCTAGAAAAGTTGTCGACCAAAATTTCCTTGTGCATTTTCCGCCATCTTGAAAAAAGGGTTAAATACGGTTTTTCATAATAACTCGGTTTTCCGTTGATATACGAAAAATTTTTGAACAACAATTTTTTGTTGCTTTTTTTTTACGATCTATAATTAAGGTCCTATACATGTTTCACCCATCGTTCATCGTTATTGAGATATCGATCGAAGAAACCATAAATTTCGGTAGTGAAATTTGTTTTTTGCTATTTTCTTTCTTCTCGTGAAAGATATCGAAAAAAATGACTAGAATTAAACTTGTAGCGCGTTTTTGAGCCTACATTTTTATTTTAATTTTCATTTTCGGCAAAAATTACGATCTAGCGCGCCGCAAAGTTGACCGCAGCGCTCCCGCCATAGTAGTCCAAGTAGTAACACGTTTAAAAAACGGGGATATTACGTGGCCCACGTGATATTCAAAATTTAGCCTTCTCGGTTAAAATGCATTTCTAACCCGGTTTTTTCGACTTAATGACTGGATTATAACAAAATATAAAATAATGATATATCTCTCGGATACATAATATAGGTATTAGGAGATCATTATAAATCTAATTTTGCTACAATCAATATTATTTTGCATTTTGGGCGCTAATTACTCATCATGTTACATCAAGTTTCATTTAATTTTTCATTGAATCGTACCTAAATATTTGACTTGAAAAAGTCCTAAATTATGACTTGCTTCTTATACTTTGAGAGGAGATTGATATAGGGAGATTAATATATAGATAGAGGGATTCAATTTTGCAACTTGAACAGAATCGATCAGACTATCATCGATCTCATCATATCATCGATATCATCGATTAATTAATCGTTACTTGTGATTGATACAGGTTCAACCGCCGTTCGAAGTTCTCAGTCATATCATACGTTCTATACGTTTGTATAGGCGATACAGAAGTTCTCTTTTGATGGATAAAAATTACTTCTGTCGGTAAATTAAGAAAGCGATCAAAATAAGAATAAAGTAACGAAAAATAATTTAAATCGAAATGATGATAAATGATTTAAAATCTTTTTCTACGTGGAACCCCGTAACACATACAATTAATTTAAAAAAAAAAAAAAATTATCTCTATGCCAAATTTTATTCAAATCCGTTCAGTCGTTCTGGTGTAATTGAGTAATAAATATCCATCCGATTAAAATTATCATATTAGTAGTAAAAATTAAAAAAAAAATGTGTAAAGGAAGAAAACTCGAATCCACTGTTCGGAGGGGACGCGGTTCTAGTCAGCTCGTGACGTTGTCACGACGAAGAAGATTTTTTTGTAAGATTGGTTGTAATGAGAGATCAACTTTTTAACTGTTTCCGTATTTTAAAATATTATAAGCTAGTAACGACGCGAGAAATTACATCAAACTTGCACTTATGAATGCTTTCACGTAGTTTGTTTTTAGTAACTCTTCATTTCCTTCGCAGCATTTCAATTTGAATTACTTACTAATTCTATGCGTCAAGCTATCGTCAATTTATACTTGAGCTACAGGTTTCAACTACTTTTTAAACGATCAAGATTCCTGTACGTATAACCGATGATGATTTTTCCTGTTAGCTATCTGATACCTCGCGATGTGGTTGTTTTATTGTATTTTTTTAAATTTACATTGCATGAAAGTATCTGTCCATGCATTATTTAAAAGTATGCTTAAAATTGTAATTATTGAATTTAAAATACAAAATAAATGTTTTATGCGTAACATTTATGACATATTATTAAATTAATTTTTTTGTTACATATATTTATTATTTTTTTTATTCATATGAGTATACAATGATATTAACGAAAATTTAATATTTTCCATAGGCTCCATTTTAGCCCATGTTAAAACATGGTTTTAAGATTACAGGGATACAAAGACACACAAGATTACGGAGATATTTAGATCTAATTATCTAAATATCTATACAAATATGTCTTTGTTTTATTGTGCTCCAATCGTAAAATGATTGTTAGTACCTACTTTGTTTTCTACGAATATTTTAATATAAACGTGAAAATTATTACAAACAAAAAACTGTTTGAATAAGTTTCTATTGCATTAGCTTTTTTTACGATAGGTATACCTATGCACACTATGACTCATACAAGAACAAGTACCAAACTACAAACGTCAGCCAGTCTGGCAATAATGTCGAAATTGAAACCGGGTAAAACTACGTTTAGTACCTACTCAAAATGTGTTAGTCATCAATTAATTTAATTGAAAATTATTTTAATTCGTTATTAAATATATCATTCATATTATTATTTATCATTCCTTGCTTGTATAATATTATATTCGAGTTGCCTTAAAACGTTATTACTTATTACGAATTAACAGGAAAAATTGTTATTTATATTCGACTGTCTTATCTCTGTATATACTAAATAAATGGTATTTTAAAGCACAATGTAGAGTACTTTAGTTAATCGTGAGAAAAAATGCCATTTAATATTTTATAAACTAAAATTAAATTATTAACTAATTAAAAAAAAAAACATGTGTTTTGTGAATGAAAATACCTATCTAACTTAAATGAGTAAATAAATTGATTATTTTTGACTGATAATAACTGTATTGATAACATTTATAACAACCCAATATATTTTTATGGCCTGTTCAAATATGGTTATATATTATATAGTTATAGGTTATATAATCCATTACGCTACGACTCCAATAAATAATCGAAAATTTACAAGTATCCATGGAACACTAGCAAAACTCTAAGATACATCTAAAAATTTAGAAAAAATCTGCAATAAAAACAACATAATATATGATGTTATAATTGCTTTTTTAAATAGGTTAACGGTTATTTTTACGGTGGGACAATTCTCTATGGTCGTTCTTGTTCGTATTTGACGGGTTTTCTTAGAAAATCGCTTTCTCCGCAGGTAAACGCTATAAATATAGTTGTACACGACTGTTCAGTCTTATTGTGTTGTACTGTCAACAAAATTATGTTTACGGTAAACGCAGATTATATTAGATAAGATAAAGAACAAATGTCTTATCGTTGTTATATTATATCTTAAATGTTAACATACTCAAACATGTTAGATAATTAATTAATCCATTGTTATTAAAGTTAATTTGTTTTTTTTTTACTAATTTTAATGCATTATAGAGTTTAGTTTTTTTAGTGTTCTTTACTTATCTTTTATTCAAATCAATAAAGAATTACTATAATTGTTTCATTAAAATATAGATTATTTTATAGAATTATTTTCCATCCATTTTAAATGTATAAAAGTTTTATTTACTTTTTGCGAAACAAGATTTATTTTAACAAAAGGACCAGGCAATCGAACAAAAAAGTAACGATACAGTTGCGACAAATTCGCAATTTTTCTGTCCCGTTAAAAGTTCATCGACACGAACGCTTGTCAACCAAGACTATTGAAAGTTGCACTTGTTTTTCAAAACGGGGTCAAATTAATAGTGTCCTAGTTAATATCTACTTGTGATGCTGATTGTTAATGGTTGTAGGTCAAACCATAAAAAAGTAAATAGTTATAAAATTCATTTCAAAAATAATTTCAGATTAAACAAATTACTTTGAGTACGAAGACTCGTGACACTCAATCTTCAATCGGTTAGATATTTGTTTCTATGGAATGTAAAGATCTTGGCCTTTTAGCTAATTCTAAAGATGTCAAGGTTCTGTCTCCTACACATTGTTGTTAGGTATAATAATTTTGTTAAAATCGTAACAAAGCTAGAAATTGTAATTAAAATATTGTTTTGTTATCTTTGTGTATAGATTCCTAATTCATCATGTATATGGTAAGTGTATGTAAGTGTAACTGCATCAGACTTATTGAAATTAATCTAGATTCTAGGCTGTTTGAGTTTACTTCAGTTCAGTATCTTACAAATAATTTAAAATTGTGAAATGCTATCGACAAAATCTATAATTTAATTCTAAAACCTAAGCCCAAGCTAAATTAATATCTGACAAAACAAGAATAAATTATTTTAGATTTTCTAGTCTGTAGATATTAATTGATTTTGAAATTATGGTGTAAAAATATTTTTAAATATAATAACTATTTGTGTTGTCCAAAATAATTCCCACTTTAATGCGTAAAATTATAACTATTACAACTATGAAGGTCACCAATTAAAGAAAAATCCCTAATAGGTATTATAAATGTAAAATGTAAGTTTGTTTGTTTCGCTATCACGCGAAAACTACTTAACCGATCATCATATTATCAGAAGTAACATAGGATAATTTTTTTTTTGACAACCAAATCTGACCAAGACCTATGTATAATATTTATTTACATCGTTAAAAAACTAGAACTTTGGAAGTTTACTGTTATTTTGAATCCCGTTTTTAATAAAAAATAGTAAATAGTATTATTAAAAACTAAGAAAAGAACACACTAGTGACAGGCAACGTTATTTTGTAATTACATATATTCATAAATGTCGATGTCATCTTCTACCATTATCATCACCATCATTATCATCCTGTTGTCATCCACTGCACGAATCGAATTTGGAAATTAAAATGTCGATAACAATACTTGAAATCAAAACGCTAAAAGCCGGAATAGCCGACTGTCTAATAATAGGTATATTGGTGTGCAAAACATAACGATCAATGACATGTACCGATGAACAGGGCGCATACCATCGACAAATATTTAGGTCGCAAACGATGATTTCAGTTATTAAAATCTAGGTACATATGCATAAATAATAAAAGTATTCATTTAGTTTATAATAAAATAAATATACATTTTCTTGATCATATTGCGTTCGTACTATTCAAATGTATTAATTACCTAATAAAAGTTTTAAATAGTTATGATAATTTTTTGGTTATATTTCGTATTTATGTAAAAGACTGAAAAAATATTAAATGATCGTTTATTAATAAGAAATACTTGGCACTGTTGCTAAGTGTTTAGTTTATTTCGGCAATGAAGTTGTCCAGGAAGTTATAAGTGCTTAAACATACTCGAATATTTTTAAACTTGAATTGTTTAAAAAATTGAAATAAATTTTATCTAGTAATTTCAAGTATCAGCCTATATGAGTTTTAAAGATATAGCCTTGTGACAGCTGACGGATGAACGGACAGACAACTATCATTTTGTCATTAGCAGTGTCTTCGTTATAGTTCCATTAACGCGCTAGGGGCCTGTTTCACCGGTTCCTGATAAAGTTTACCTAATAAAGCACATGGCTATATTAGATAAATAAAAATAGCTGATATGATGATGATGATGATGATGATGATGATGAATATACCACATAAGTTAATGATAAGCATTTAATAGCGGGGGGTAAAACAGATATATAGGGATGCTTTACCTTGACAAATAAGCTACAACTTTTGGATTCACAGGTTGCGAATAGAAATATCTAACAGATAAAGTGGAGAGTGATGGTAAAGAAGAAGAGACAGATAAAACTTTATGATATATGTAATATCATAAAGTTTTAACTGTCGGATACCGTTATAGTCAGATAGCTTTGTCAGCAACCGGTAAAACATTCCCTAAAAAGGTTTAACGAATTCAAGTCATATATTTAAATATATTTTTGGCAATTTTCAATGTGGCAATAAACATTTAACTGCCACAACAATTTAGCTTGTAATTTTTAGCTTTATGAAGGGCGTGACTGGCTGACGAAGTATAGAGATAACTTTTTGCCTCATTTTACATAATTGGATAACAAGACTTTAAAAAAAGCATATTTTAATGGCTAAATTCGATCGTAATAGTCTATCGTTTTATTTAACTTAACTGTATACATATATAATATATACAAATCATTATCTTTTATATTCCTGTATGACTAATCTTCATCAAACGTTAAATTATGTTATTTACAAATATACTTATTTAAAAACGTTAGTGAATTTATTAGTTAATATTTTAATAATAAATATAATGTAAGAATTTCATCATTATCATCATCATCATCATATCAGCCATTGGATGTCCACTGCTGAACGTAGGCCTCCCCCATTGATCTCCAGAGCTACCGATTCAAAGCAGCCTCCATCCAACGGCTTCCGGCGACTTTCCTCAAGTTGTCTGTCCATCTCGCGAACGGCCGCCCGACGCTGCGCTTGGCGATACTTGGTCTCCATTCGAGAACCTTTATTTTCATCGGCTGTCAGTTCTACGAGCTATGTGCCCTGCCCACTGCCACTTCAGCTTGCAAATCCGTTGGGCTATGTCGGCAACCTTTGTTCGTCTGCGGATCTTATCATTCCTGATTCGATCTCGCAGAGAAATACCAGGCATAGCCCTCTTCATTGCACGCTGTGCGACTTGGAGCTTGTTTAAAAACCCCCATAGTCAGAGACCACGTCCCAGATCTGTATGTCATCACTGGTGACACACATTGGTCGAAGACTTCCGACTTTAGACACCGAGATATGGCGGATGAAAAGACGTTTTCTAATTTTTCGAACGCTGCCCATCCTAGCTGGATTCGACGATTGATCTCTCTCTCGAAGCTGGATCTGCCAAGTTGGACCTTTTGTCCTAGATGTACTCGGCAACAACTTCAAGAGTAGAATTTCCAACCGATATCGGAGTAGACACGACCTGGGCATTCGAATATGTAATAAATATACCTGGGTAGTTTATTGACCTATTTTATTTTCATTTCTTACAAACCTTTTTCCTGACAAATAAAAATAAAACAAAATTTACGATACCTACTTTAAGAAGAAGTACAAATAAAAAGGTATATGCGTAAGCCGATGAATTACTTGCAAGTCGTTTGCGGTTTACCACTGGGCGCTGGCAAAAAGTTAAAAATATTGCCTCTTTTGTGTCCTTACATTTTGAAACTCATATATATATTTTTTAATTTGTTTCCAATTCAATTCTGCGGACCTAAAAGAAAATATAAGATTTTAATATTTTAAACGTTCAATTCTGCAATTTAACATTATTCAAACAGAATGTAGTAGCTATTTATATTTTTAAATTAGAAAATATTTGTGCCAGTGATAATAATAGCTTTTCGAAATAGCTTTCAGCTTTCCAATGAGTTGCCATTTTTAATTGTCCTAAAAAAAAGTTGGCCATATAAATGTTTTCTTTCGTAATTGTTATTCACCTTCACTTTCTGCCTGCGATGTCAATGTGATCATTATATTAGAATTGACATTACACTCTTGTTCGTACGGGTGCTACTCGTATTGTTAAAACTGCGTGCGAGTCACGTGCCAGTAGAGATTCGGTAAATCATAATAGTAATCTTCAACATAAAGCCATTTTGTAGTAAGTATCTACTATATGTAATATTGTTAATAAATCTGTTCACAAAGTTATAATAAAATATCCTGTTTCGCATTTTATACAAATATTTTTTTAAATTTATTTTTTAAGTACGATTCGGACATGTCCATAAAGGTTCATATTATTATACAATATCTAACAATACATGCAATATTGGTTTGAGGACCCCTTTTATTTTTAACTTTGGGAACGTAACTCTAAAAAGAAAATAGTGTATGTAAGATGATGATAAATTCATAAATAAAATTTGATGAAATTAAAATAAAAACTTATATTAAATACCTAAACTTTAACAGCTAACAATAAATAATAGCTACATTATTTTTACCAGTACAATATAATCGTATTATATATTAAGTGAAGATAAATTCATCACACAAGTTATGTAGGAACGTTAATTTCAAATTCTGTCTACAAAATTACAAATACCTCGTTCATTTTCAACATGAAACCTAATCGTAAATAAATAAATAAATAAATATATATATATATTAAGACTATTTACTTAGAATTTGAACTTATAAAAATAAATCATTAATTTAGATACATATTTCAAAAGTTTTGTTTATGGTGATAAGAATATCTATAATAATAATATAATCTATCTGATAAGTAGTATCAAATCTAAAGCTGAATATTAGGTATGATAATTTGTTATAATGGGCTAATTCTAGAATGTAAGATAATCCGATTTAAAAAAAAAATGGGTGTAAACTTTATTGAGGTAGGTTAGTTAACTCTATAAAACATCAAGTTTCGATTTGTAGGAGCCAAGCAGAAAACTATGAACAAAAAAAAAATGCAACTAATATATGAACGCGTCGCGGGTGAAATCGTGCGAGAAAATAATATTTTTAAAAATGTTTAAATTGACTTCACACTCTATGACATTAGCGAAATTTGTGCAATATTCTTTACTGGCATAATTAAGCTCTTGAAACTCAAAAGGATCAAACGAATTAATTAGAAAGCGTGAAATCTAAGAACTGATTGGAGTTATTTGTTTATTTAACTTCTGTGTTCAATTTATATTTTTATGCTTTGACACTTGCCTACGTTATTTTAATAATTGACGATAGCCAGGTTGGTTATTTTTTACGAAAAATTAATACGCAAATTAATATATTTTTTACCTAAAATGGTAATTCAGTCAATGTTTATTTTTTACGCATGTTAGAGAAATAAAAGTAGGTACGATCTACGATTATAAGTTATTTCGTATTATAAGTTATGAGTGTTTACTAATAGTCAATTAAGTTTTAACCCTTCTCTTTAAAAGGATAACATTTATATGTATATAAAGTCTAAGCTTAGTTTAGAAATAAGTACGCATTAACGATAATAATAATAAAAATCTAAAAATGTTAGTAAAAAAAAGGCATGGGCAAATAAAGCCCATGGATAATTAGTTAAAAAAATGAGGCCACTTATCATTTAATACTAGGTGATCCTCCCGTTTTTACTCTGTTCTGTATTAAACTTTAAACCACCCACTGCTGAGCGAAGGCCTCTTCTCCTTATAGAAGAAGGTTGGAACTTAATCCACCACGCTGTTGCACGGTTGCGGGTTGGCGGATAATTTCCCTACCATGAGTAATGATCGTTAATCGAATTCGGGAAGTTCGGGAATCTAACCCGCCACCGCCAGCGCGCGGTTTGAGGCGACTACTCGCACCACTACACCAGAACGGTCGTCGTTTTTACTCTAGTTCAAGTTAATGATTACTGCTCAATCTATATTAATGATAACATAATTTTATCCTAAGTTATCATAAAGATATATATAAGCAATAATTGTAGTTCTACTAATATAGGCAACGGGTGGTCGCAGTGTTCACAGCACTGGCTGCAGCGCTATCCGGGTTCGATCCTCGCTCATGAAAAGTATGGCCATATAGATGTTTTGTGTTTGTGTTGTGTTAACACACACACACACTGGATTTTTATCCTACTGGGAGCCATTGAATATAAAGTGTTTAAAAAAAGGCTGTTTAAAAATTTAAACAAAACAGACATTATTGTTTTTAAAGAATGCTATGAGTTTATTATACCTAATTATATGTTTGTTTTGGTAATAAAATAACGTTGATGTAACACTATCTGTTTTTCTGATATTATTATTTTATTTTAGATTTCGAATTTGATGTTTTTACATAAATACATATTATTACTAATAAAAACAAAACATTGTATTCGTCAAAATTTACTTTGCTTTGTCACAATCAATATTTTTAATGAATAGTTATTTGAACGTAAATTATTTTGTGCTGACATAACGTATACGTGAATATTGTTATATTTAAATATATCTACCTATAAATCATATTGTATAGTGTACGCTTAATTGGTTTTTATTTACAATACGTTTTAGTTTTAATTTTAAAATTAGTTCAAACTAGTTTTATATCTAGATAAATTTATTTGAAGGATGATTGCATACCCTATTAATAATAGTTATAAAAAAGCACATTTCTTTGTTTCAGTCTTACATTAAGAATTATTTATTATTGTTAGCTGGTGTGCGAATGTTGTGATGAAAAAGAGGTTAAACGAGTTTGACAAAATATTTCAGCTTATTGTTGCATATATACAGTGGCGTAACTACCGGAGGGCTAGACGGTGCCTTGCACCGGGACCCCCAAGCTTTAGGGGGCCCTCAGAACCTGACCAACAAACTAAATTGAACTATTGAAATTTTCTTGCGTGTAGAGCCTGGACGGGCCCTGCTGTGCATGATGAGTAGATGATAAAGTAGCGTTTTAAAGTACCTTTACAATATTTAAACAACCATTTATACTTAGGCTTGTATTGATAAAACTTAACAGTTTAGTTGCGACCCTATTTTTTTTTTTGCACCAGGGCCTTTGGTTACCTAGCTACGCCATTACATATAATTATATTTTGTCAAAATGCATTTAGTCTACTAAAACTTGTTTTAACTAATTTTTAATCCAAAGTATAAAGTAGATTTATGAGTATGATCATAATTATAATTAGAGATGTGCCGACTATAACTTTGGCCGACTAGCCGACTAGCCGACTAGTCGGTTGTAAAGAGGCCGACTAGTCGGCCGAATAGTCGGCTAAGCCGATAACAGTTTCGGCGACGGCAAAATGGGTTGTTTCTTTATACCTGGTTGAAACATCGGTTATTTTAAAAATTTGTCTACTGAAGAGTGGGAAATACTCGGAAAAGGCATTGAATTGCTGAAGCCATTTGAGGAGATTACGGAGATTATAAGTTCAAGTTGCTCTTCAGTGTCTGAAGTAATACCTCATTTGAAAACGTAACAGAAATATGAAGAAATGTACATTGGAGAAAAGAAAGAAACCGTGCAAATGAAAGTCTTGCTGGAAAATGTTTTGAAGAGTAGGTTTGACTTGGAGCATAACAAAGTCTTTTTTGTAATTTTTTGTAGAGTAGGTACATCATGTAGGTACATGTCTTGGTTTAATATTATTAAGTCTGTTAATAAAAAAATCTTAGTCTTTTATTCAAAAATAAAAAGAAATATTTATAAATGTTAATATGAATAACCAGATATTATATTGTTTTGTGTTAGTATAAATATTAATTTTGTTTAATAATAATTATCATAGATATTTTTTCTTTACAGTATTACTTACTGTAAAGAAAAGACTTTTAGAGACTTATTACTAAAGGAAAAAATCTTTGTATTTCAAAATGTGTTAAACTGATTCTAAAAGCAAAAATATTAATTACCAATCAAGGTATTTATTAATGTAATTTCTCTTAAGTATACACATTTTATTGAGAAATACATACAAATTACAAGCCGGATAGTCGGCGCTCCTTGCCGAATAGTCGCCGACTAATCGCCGACTACAAAAGTGGCCGGATAGTCGGCTTAACCGACTAGTCGCCGACTAGTCGGAACATCTCTAATTATAATGTAACTTGGGTTAATAATCTCATTAAAATTTGTTAAATAAATTCTCAGGAACTTGTTAATGTAATAAATTAATTACGATACAAACTTGTAAAATATACATCAATAATATTTATCATAAATCTATAAAGAAGCGATTGTGTATTTACATTGCAATGACAACGCATTGACATAACATGTAAACAATTTGTTACCGATAATGTTTTAAAATATGTATTCTATTTATTAATTTATCGACGTTACTGACAAGCTGTTGACGAGTCATTGATAGTGACGTAATATGAGCTTGAGAATGTTATTCGAAATATTTCCGGTTCCACTCGAAGGCAGCATGACGGCATTACTTTTTATTCTGATTATTTTATCAATAGTACATACTTTGATAATGAAATAACAAATACGTTTTACTTTTATATAAATATAATTTTACAATAAGTTTTTAGAACATAATAATTATAATGAATCATCATAATAATATACTCGAAACGTTATGTATATTTAAAATTAAATGTAGTAGGTAGGTAAATTGTTTATAAGAATCTAGATTATTTATAAGCTAAATAAATGGCTCTTATCTTTAGAGGCACAATTTTAATGCGCATTGAAACTAACACTTATTGTTTTCTAAACAAAAACCCAAATACTAAAATTACTTGCTTTTTATATATTCTTTAACTTCGACATTTTTGACTTGATGATTATGATATTATATATTATATCAGTCGGAACATGTTATTTTATATTTTAGCTAATAAATATTAAAAGCAACCTTGTTGTTTACGTATGCAAATGCAATGTGAATTGTGTCGAACGGACATTTTCGAATTTATGAAGTAATCTGTTTCGCGTAATACTTGCGTAATCTACTTGTACTTTATATATAAAGCTGAAGAGTTTGTTAGTTTGCACGCGCTAATTTCAGGAACTACTGGTTCGAATTGAAAAAATATTTTTGTGTTAGATAGTCCATTTACCAGGGAAGGCTATAGGCTATAATATAGCCATATATATATATTATATTATAATCACGCTACGACCAATAGGAGCTGAGCATTCATAAGAAACGTTACAAAAACGAGAAAAACATTATTTTTAAGAGGTTCCGTTGCGCACGCTGCGTAAACGGTTAAAGTTACGCAAAAATCATGTATGGCGGAATTGATTGAAATTAAAATTTCTAAAAAATCCGCGACAGCATATATCTATCTTTTGATGTTGACTCATTATAACCGCTTTTATAGTAATCAAGTTTGTTTTAAAATAATGTGTTATTTGCGAAGGTGGTTTTACAGACATGATATAAATCCTTATCCAAATAAATAGCAACAAAGGCAACAAGGCAACTTTATGAAAATAAACTTTGTCTTTTATAGCATTTAATTTGAACCCATAATTTAGGAGATAATGTAAAATGATGTACCTACGTTGCGCCGCGTGCCAAGTCGGCAGAATTACCGTTTGCTGTAACAATTAAAGTGAACCGATTTACGTCAAGACTGCTTTTCACGCGGAAAACTATATGTTGCCTAATCAAGATCAGGTTGCGGAGAAAACCAGTATTTTCTTCTCCTTGGTTGGTTAATAATGGTTTAAAAATATTTAAGTACGTTTTTTCCTCAAATTAACGCGGTTGAAACCGCGGGGCACAGCTACTACAATATATGGTGATGTTAATTTCGTTGTTCTAGATAAAATCCATAAAATAAAATAACCATATTAAACCTACCCCTCGTTTTATCAATGGCTCGTCTTGCAAAACCAAGTAAAATTGTATAGCAAATTTATTTTTAACTCATAGTTAGGGGCCGTTCATAAAATACGTTCGCATACAAGGGGAGGGGAGGGGTCTGGCTGAGTGTGACAAGATGTGACAAGGGGGGACGGGGGGGGGGTATACGGCAACGTGACGTTTGCATCGTCTATCGCAGCTCGGCGAGCTCGAGAGCTGTTATGCATAATAGGAGATGAAAACGATGGTACGGAAGATGCAGAATGGTTAGATGACGATGAAGTGGACAGTAGTTTTGAAGATGAAGAAGAAGATGGTGCAATACCGATTGTAGATACTTCGGCCCATTTAGAAAATACTTGGACTTCTGAATAATAGAAATATTATTTATTTTTTATATGTTCGTATATTTATTAATTTATTTAAATTTTATTATAATAACTAAATAAATATTTTTAATTTTCAGAATTTGTGTACTATCATTTAGAATTTATCATACTCAGCAGGTGGGGGAGTCTTATTTTTTGTGACGAAATATTTCTAGGGGGGGTCACAAAAAGTGTGACACAGCGTGACAATGGGGGGAGGGGGTCAAAAAAAGCTGATTTTAGTGTGACGTATTTTATGAACGGCCCCCAAGTAGCCTTATATAAATTTTTGAATTGTGACTATGTAAAGTCCTATAGCCACGGCTTGGATGCAAATTCTGCCGAGAGCTAAAGAGAGAAGAGAAACTCAACAGTTGCTTTTAAAATCTTTTAACACGAAGTTGTTATGTTAATATAAGTATGATCAGCTGTATTGTGAGAAGTTGAACGTCATCCCTGTTACTTTATTTTATATAATTATTATGATCGTGAACAAAATAAATATGATTTTTTTTTACTATTTTTAATTTTTAAATGTCATTTTTTTAACAATTGACGTCTCTAAGTACAACAAGGTATGTTACTGAAAATACCAACGTCAACGCATGATTTATTTTTTCTTAAAGATTAAATTCAATATTATTATAATATATTTATTACAAGGAACTCTCTATTTCATATAATACTCAAGAATTTCTAGTTATCTGGTATAGGCAGATACTATTAAAGTAGGTACTTGACGTTTGTACATAACAACCATTTTTACGATCTATCGGCCAGTTATCGCTCTCAATCGGAAAGTAATTATTATTGTCGTTAAAACAGTAAATACTAAGAGTCAAGACTAACTTTTTTCAATTCCTACTACATATTTGTTCACACTCTTTCTATATATTCAAATATTCAATCGGTAATAAAATACTTTTTATGCATCCACTTAAGTTCAAATACATTGTTTTAAACTGTTAGTCGATGACACATGATGTTGATACCGTTTTGCACGCCTCATAAGCGTTGAGGTGGGTTCTACTCTCACTTCACGCAAAACGAGTGATTTTGTGAACTTAAAATGTCTTTATTCACAAACATATTAAGAAAAAACATAAAAAATAGTTTAACAATCATGATACTTTTAATACCTTTTTTTTAATTTAAACTCAAAAAAATGTTTAAATAGTTCCGTCTTGGACGTCCGTGTGTCTGTATGTGCGGATCCTGTATGTGGTCACGATAACGACCGAAAGACTTCCCTAATCGAGTTCATTTTTTTTTCTTACTCTTCAATATAGTTAGGAATAGAACCCTATTATTTTTCACGATCTAATTTGATGTGGTTTAATTTAAGTTTAATATGGCAGAAAAAAAATCTTCGTTGACTTAAATGTAGGAATTGATCATATTTTTTTATATTTTTATATTACTTGTTTATTTAACACCTGAGAATGGAAGACGTAGTTTAGATAGTCCCATATCGAAAAAAAAAAGACAAAATATATATATATTCATCGTATTACGGAACTTACACACATTATAGTAGTAACACACGCGCAGATTTGGTCCGGCGGACCAGACGACCGGACCGTATAAGGAATGTTTATCGTGTATAGGGTTGTCACACTTTTATTAATGAAAATTGTAATTTATTACCAATTTCCTAGTTATACATTAAAAAATTTGCTTTAACACTGTTTCCTAGAACTTAACCGCCAAATACGTAATATGAAAGAAAATTGTTACAAAAATTTACAAATTTTTAATTATTAATATACATCTAACAACCCCAAATTTTAGCATAGATGGGAAAATTTCGCACATAAGTAACATTTGGATTAGTCATCTGACTTCACCAACCTTCAGGTTGGTGAAGTCAGATGACTATCACGCTACGTAAAAAAATAGCGGATAATCTGGCAAGTCTGATTCTTTTTCCAAGAAGAATTCGTATGCACTTTTAAACTTAACAATAATTTACATATAACGGAAATTATTTGGAAGGTATTTTGATGTTGAAATAAAATTCGATTTACCTATATTTTATTAACGGCAGTGACGCAAAAGGAGTTCTTGGTGTGAAATATACATGTTTTTTTTTTCGTTGTCAGCTCTCAGAAGAAGTCCAGAGGAAACAGAGCGAGTACCAGAAATGCCTAGAGTCCTACAAGCAGATGAGGGCGAAATTCGAAGAGAATTACCTTAAATGTGAGTAATAATTTTTTTATTTTTTTTGTTATTAATATTTTTATTTCGAAACTTTAAATATTGTTTTGCAAATTCGTAAGAAGTATGTTTTCACAAATTATTCTTGATGAATACTTCAAATTAATGTTCGGTTTGATCGATTTGTTTCCCTTTTAATCCATTAGCCACTCATATTTCATTATCATTGAACGTGTGCTAGTAAACAAATAATACATTATACCCACGCCGCACACCGAGACCGATTACCGGGCAATTGTTAAATTAAACGCCGACAGCCGGCACCGAATGCGTTCGACGCAAATGTTAACGTCTATAAAGTATAAACCATATTCCATAGCGCACGCAACGTTCTTTGCAAATCGACTAATCTCCGGACATTAACTCCCGATATCGAACAGATCGCCGTTTATTGGCGCCAGCCGAGTTTAATTTCGCAAAAGTAGACCTATTATTATTTTATAAGAACGCATGCAGACTCGAGTAGCAATGTCGTTATTCAGGTTATTTTAAGCGTTTCACATTTTCCCTACATTTCGAATTGGTGTGCACGTCAATGGTGATACTTAAAAAGCATTCATACAAATTGCGTGCGTGCTGCGTATCATTAATGATTTTGATGTCAATGCACTCGGATGTCGTTCACATGCAGGTTCTGACTAGCAGTTAAACAGTTAAAATCAAAATGCAAACCATATCGTGTTATACGACATATATAAATGGATTATGTAACTGCAAAATAATTTTAAAAATAATAATTTTATCAATAACAAAAAAAATCAGTTGTTCTGTCTACTTATCTATACATTAATTAATATTATAAAGGAGAGATTAGAGAATGCAAATCTCGCGAGATTGGGGCTCAAGCGAGATCCCGTGAGTTTATGAATAACAATAATGCGAGATCTCGCCAATTTCGAGATCTCGCGAGATTGGCAGTTTGCTTTTTTTTTTGCAAATAATCACAATATTTTAATAAATTAGGCAAATAATAATAAAAATTATAAGTATTATAAGATAAACATTTATTTTCAGGATTTTTTCAATAGACTTTTAGGAATCAAACATTGTTTGATGTATCTGTCAATAATTTTTTAATAAACTTCTAAATAGTTAACTTTGACGTACCTATCTATTAAATAATAAATGAAAGAAACAACCAATTTTCTCTTCTAATGTCAAACGAAAATCTTTTAGTAATAATTTTATATTTATATTATTATAGTGGAATCTCGTTAAACTCACGAGATCTCGCCCTTTTTTCGTCCGAAATCAATCTCGCTAAAAAGACCGAGATCTCGCGAAAACGAGATCTCGCGAGAACGAGATTGCATTCCCTAGGAGAGATGTAGGCTATGAGAGATCACAGCAGCAGTAAATATAAACGCTAGTGAAACCACACGGGTTGTATATTATATTATGTTATTTATAAAGTTGTTTTAATGTGCATTTCAAAATCAAAATCAAAAACAACTTTATTCAAATAGGCACCACAAGCTCCTTCGAATCGTCATTTTACAAATTAAATGTTTAAAGTGATTATTATTTTTGTAAAAGTAAAGTTACTACCGATTCGGAATGTAGATTCTGCAGAGAAGAATCGACAAGAAACTCCGCAGTTATTTACAACCCTAGTTACAACTAGGATATATTTACATATTTTTATATTAAAATATATTTAGAGATTTAAGGAGATGATTTATATACTACTGTATACTCATTAAATAGCATTTATTTGAAAGTGTCTTGAAAAGGATAAACAAAATTGAATTTATCTGCCAAATAATATTTTTTTATATCATTGTTATAGGTCCTACCAGTCGAGGTGGTCGTAAACTGGACGAAACGCGGGACAAGTATGGTAAGGCTTGTCGACGGCTGCACAGGGCTCACAACGAGTATGTGCTGTTACTCGCAGAGGCGACGGAGTGCGAACGTGCGCTTCGTACTGCTGCACTGCCTGCGCTGTTAGACCAGCAGCGACGGCTGGGAGAGGCTATGGCTTCTTCGTGGTAAGTGAAATACGAAACAGTTATTATTGCTCAATGTTAAACTTTTTAATAAATATTAGTATTTAACAAAAAAAAAAAGATTAACACAAAAATAATCTCTTCGAGACGACTAATACACGATGTATTTATAGACTCTTTTGTCTCTATTTACCTGTATGTCTGAACTGTACGTCTACCATGAGTTTCCAAAGACGATAGTTCACGATACACGCTAGCGAGTGTAGTAGACAATTTGTATGGAAAGTTGAGCAGCGCCCCTCGCGGATACTGTCATTACTATTGCGTTTCTACGTTTACTACTGTAGTTATGTCATGTGCGCTTGTAACAAAAACTCATGGTAGACGTACTGAACTGAATCAGCCTGTAAACGTCCCACAGCTGGGCAAAGGCCTCTTTTCCATATAGGAGAAGAGGCCTGTATATTAATATCAAGAAAAGGGAAGTTTGTGAAGGTAAATGGACGTGTGTGGTTGCTATTTGATTTATTACTCTAAATTACATAAACATTTGGAACGTCACTTCATAATATTGTAGATAGTCGAGGACCGCAAAGCGGTTGAGGTTGTGCTTTACTCTTGACACGTCAAAGTCAAGCAATTTTTTTGTTATTAAACTGCTTCTACCACAACCAATTTTCTATGTCTTGAAATTGTCATGAGAGAGGACTTGCGCATTTAAATTATGTAGCGTAGCAAGTATTATATTAATGTACCTAATGGTTTATTTATTGGCTAGCTCTAAAAAAAAAAAAAACCTTTACGGAGGTAGCATGGTTATCGTTTTGTCTAAATATCGATAAACTGTCACATCCAGAATAATAAGCAGCACTTAATAAAAAATTCGAAAAATGTATTATAAGAATTTATTTTACGATATCATCAGAGAGTAAAATGTATAGATCTGTTAAAATCTGTTTGCAAGTAATATAATACTTTGTGTATTATATTACTTGCAAATAGATTATAATTTCTTCGTGTTTAGATGTTAATAAATTATGTAATGTTGTATGTAAAAGTTAAACGGAATAACAAGTTGTTGGGAGTATAATTAATTTCATGGCGCAACAACGTCGTGACGGAAGGAATTATAACGAAATTTTATGCTATTACTTATATCACTGTCAATTTTAGAAAAGTACCAGATTGGACTATAAATAACAACTTCCATTGACAAATGTACACCATCTTAACTTTCATTGCGAATGACTCACTCGTTTCCATAGAGAAAAGTCACCGAGACAATTTTTAATTATAACGGTATAAATTTTATTAAGACCTGGTGTTGTGCGTTCATATTGAATTCGAAGATCGCATCAACCCGGATCCGTATTTACAATATATTGGATATTAATATATATGCGTTATCTGTCTATTTCTGAGGAGTGGCTATGCTAATCAAATGGAAAAGTAAAACTGGTTAAGCGTGTGTTACAACAAACGAAACAATAATATTCTGTCGCTACTCGTATCTGCACCACGCTTAAATGTTTTCGATTATGTCATATATATGTATATACAGAATGATCAAAAAGTCGTGTCGCGTCGTATCGCTTCAAATTTTACGGAAAAAAATTCATTGCTCGTTAAATTTGGTACCAAGAGCTGCAATACAATTTTTGTAGTATTGATACATTATCGAGTCATAGTAAAGCACTTTTTGTTTTATTGCTTTTAATCAATTTAATTTTTTATTGATGAAATTGTTAAAAAAGTCGGTAGTTTCATTGAAAAAACAAAAATATTCATAACTTTTCGTGCAATGAAGTTATGGCCATGCTGTAGAAAGATTTTTTGTTGGAAATTACCTCCTCTATCTCCCTGTTTCTTTTGATCCACGACTTTTCGATCAGCCTCTATATTATGGACTTTATAGCCTGAAGGCTGAAAGTTTTCTTGTAAATAAAAGCAATGTTGTCTAAAGTATGTTTAAATAGGAAAAGAAGAAGTTACGACTACGTAGATTTGTTTACTAATTATCTATTGGAAACCGTCAAATAATAAACTGGTATAAAATGTAAATATTGTTGCATTACATTATTATCATCTGGCACGCCGACTGGCATTACGTTTTAAAGTCTTAACAGTAACCTAACCTAATTTAAGTTTGTCATTAGAGACTATTCGCAATTTTACGGCTTACAATAAATATATTGTAAATTGACGACGTTCAAATTATTACGTCGACAAAGACATTTTAGAGAAACCATTACTTTCAACTGTCGTAATAAATGCTATTGTGATTGTAAGTTTGAAAAGCTAGGCGATGCAAGTGCGTTTTAAAAACATATTTAGATATGTCATGAATTTATAAAAGTAAAAAATTGGATCATGAAAATATTCATAAGATTACCTCATTGATATTGCTATCAATGAATTTTTTTTAATCGAGTGATAATCTAAATATAATCTAATTAAATCAATTACCTCACCACCACCTCTCGCGTGATAATAAGTTTTTTTTATTAATTGATTGTGTATTATTAACTATCTACCTACTGTGACTTCGTATGAATTGAAATTGAACATACATAGTTTTAATATTATACTAAGAAAAATACACGTTAATCAGATCTGTTGTTATTTCATACATCTGGATAAAACAAACAAACAAAACATGTTGACATGAGTTCGATGTAAAATTATTGAAAATTGAAATAATGTATTTCATATATTTGTTTGAAACAATAGGAAAGGTATTCTAGTGGAGGTTGCGCAGAGGTCGGATTTCGGCACGGAGAAGTTTAAAGAAATACAAAACAAGATTGAATCAACCGTACAGAATCTGAGACCGCAGGAAGAGTACAAAGAATTTATTGACAAGTACAGGTAAAGTATATTTTTAATCGATCGTATAATTACATATACAATATTAAATGGCGAATGTTAAGAATAAAATATACCAAGAGCTTTAGGGTCAGCTGCTTTTACATGGCTGTTAAATTTTAGCCGACGACACTTTTAACATACATATCTAAAGCAACTATGATTTAATTAAAATTTATTTTATGGAGATGGTTATTGGAACTACCAGTCTAAATGTTTCTTCCCGGTTTTTCGCGTCAGCTATGCCTTAGAGATTTGTTACTGGTAAATTTTTATTCTTCATTGTCATTTTTTAGTCGTTATACTAAATGTAAGTAATTTTTTTTAGAATATAAATGAATTTTGTCAAAAGAAACGTTCTAGTTTCATTTCCTAATAAACTCGTTATTATTAAAAGATGTATCCGCTATTAAAGCGAAAGTCAATCGTTCAAATATAGTAATTAATATTAACAATTTACATACAATTATATATCATCTGTCATTTCGAACGTAATTTTAACGTAATAATACGATCATATTTGGTCAGTTTTAGTTACGATTACAGTTAAAAATTAACTAACAGTGATTTGAGACACCCATTCTGTCGTTTTTGATTGTCAAATATATCTGGTACACCAATCTTTTAATTTTACCTAATTACGAGTATAATGGCGTGTCGTTGCTCGACACGCCATTATACTCGTAAAAATATAGTTACTTGTCGTTAGTAACTATATTTTTACATTTGCCTTGTCGTAACAAAACGTAGGCAAACGTAGGTATTCATGTTCGTTCTCGCAGCTTTGATTTGCCAACGCTAACCGTTTAGATTGAAATTGTGCCTGTACACCTACCTTCTTCTCTGCACCTTCTCTGCTTCTCCGAGCATAGAAGAAACTAAGTCGATTATGGAATACGTACCGTGTCAAATTTAATTTTCTCCGTTATCAATATAGTAAATTTAACTTATATTGTTATAAGTAGTATATTAAATATATTATATGTAATTAAAATTTCAGGTCACCGCCATCAACCCCAGTTTCCTTTAATTTTGACGAAAGCTTAGTCGAAGATACGAGCGGTAAACTTCAACCAAACCAATTGACAGTAGACAACCTAACCGTGGAATGGCTCAAAGAGAAGTTGACAGAATTGGAGACGACATTACAAGACAATCGGGAGAAACAGACAGCGCTACAGGGACCAGAGATTATAGGAAATGGTGTTTGTAAAAACAATAGTACCGGAATGACAAATGGAGTGAATGGAATCGATAGGTAGTTTATTTAATGAATTTAATCATATAAAACACAATTTTGAACTCTATAAAATCTTAAGTCTATAAATTAATGTGATAATTTTTTAATGAGCTTAAATGGCATTGAACTATTTCTCTAATTTGATCCTAGAATAGTAAATGAAATTAAATTAACAGGTAGGTAATATGACCTACACGCTGCTAGAGCAATTTGACGAATCAAGCTTCGTATCTTTCTCCGTCATAAGAAGACATTTGAAATTTACAGGCTATTCGAGTCAAGGTCTTGGTTAACTTTTAAAGAATCGTAGTATATCATTGTATATATTATTTTCCCTACACACAGGCATTCCCCACCGCCGATCCCGGTGACGACGGCGGAGCCTGTAAAACTCCTGGAGCTGCGCGTGTCGGAGCGCAAGTGCGCGCGGCAGGCGGAGATGATCCGCTCGGCGCTCGCCGAGCTCGGCTGCGAGGAGGCGCCCAGCGGCTGCCCCGACCTGTCCGCGGAGACCGTGGGCGTCGACAGCCTGGACGGCAGCTCGCCAGACCATCAGGTACTTGCATCCCTACGATATAGATACTTCAACCGGGAGTTTTTTTAAAGTGAAACTTCTTTAGAACCGTTGTGATTTGAAACGGGATGCGACGGAAAAAACGACACGTAAGAGACACAAATACAAAAATGTGTAGGAGAAAATGAGATAGTATGAAGTCGCGTATCATCGCGTTTAACTATTAATATTAATACATTTTAAATTGAGTTTGCCAAAGATGTTTCACTTCTGACATGTGTACTCCGTACCCGCGACATTTTTTTCCTCGGGCTTTTTTTCCCTATCGGCCAAAACTAGGGACATTAGATTAAGTTATTTATTTTAATATTTAATAAAGCCGATAATATAATAGTAAGGTGATTTCTATCGAGACATTAGAGATTAGCATTATAACACCACGTGTTAAGATGATTTGAAGCATCTATACTTGGGTACTCGAGTATATGTTTTGTGTCGTACTACTATTTTACGAGGGCATTTCAAATATTACTAAAATAGAGCTACTAGGTCTCCTATAGCAATCTGCTCACTATGGTGGACATCATTATAATTGGTTTTGGTACTACTAATTTTGACTGACCTGCTGGCGAAGTTGGCAGTGACATTGCTTTTCGCTCCAAAGTTGAGGGTTCGATTCCCGCCCCGACTCTGGGTGCAATATTTATGTGTATTATAATATATTAAAAATATGTATATCAGTCAACTGTTACGTAAAATACAGGCATTAATTTGCTTACCTCCGAAACTGACGGCAGTATTTGCATGTAAAAAAAATGAAATACATATAATTAAATTGTCATAATAATGCCGTAATTACACCAGAATGATGTAATAATGGCTGATTCAATTAGAAGATTAATAAAGCGAGAGTGTGGGAGTCTAAGCCATTTTGGTAAAAGTCGTTTTGTACTGTTCTATAATTTTTGACAAATTTTATATAGTACTACTTGTTTATCGTTATGCGGCTAGTTCAATTTACAAGTTATCTAGAGGTTATTTCTACCCGAGTCGAAATTTAGAGCCCATTTAGCGCCGCCTACGGTAGGACTTATGTTGGACTTCTGGGCTCAAAGTCGTTCCTAACTCCTAACCCATATTAAATTAGGTCCGACTTAGCACCTAAAATGGCACAAATTTCCGTTTTTTCCACTTTACGACTAAAATCGGATCTAAATTGAATAAAAATTAACAAATATAGGCGCTAAGTCGGACTACTGGACTCTAAATCGGTTCTATGTCGGACTTTAGGGAGCTGTGTTGGCTTTAAATTTCGACTCGGGTAATCGTACATTTATAGAATAGTATTTTGGTATATTTTTTTCAGGTTTCTAGCTAAGTTTGTTTAAATTGTAATTATTAGGTAATTTTCTGATGGTATTACACACGTTTAATGAATTGTTGAATCGTCAGGACCGATCGTCACTCGGATCGAAAACATCAATGGACGCTTTACGATTGCATCTACACTCGATTGTACCACCAAAGCCGTTCTTCAGAATATTTACGCGTCCTTTTCGACGCAAATCGGTCCCGTCCAGTCCCGCATTACCGCCAAAGACATACAGGAGCAGCAGCGAAGGACCTTCCGATTCGGTAAAGCTTAAATGGACCCTCCGTAAACAGCGAGTGGTCCTAAAGCGACGTTTCCGCAAGCGCTTGGATGTCTATGTGCAATGTAGAGTACGAAACGAAGTGTTTAGGAAGCGCAGAAAAATTCGCTGTACATGCCCTAACCGTGTGGTGAGTGACACTAATAAGACGCATGACATCCCTCGACATTGCATGAAGAAAAGCTCGAGACACCGACACCTAAAGCGTTCTAAATAATTTTAGACACCGCAAACGACGGCACCGCGCGAACTTCGCACCGAAATACACTTTCATATAATATTAAAATAGCACCAGTTCACACTAAAACTTCTGTTTCAAAATCAAGGTGACGTCGCTTGAGACGTTCCAGAAATGTTACGCTGTGTACCCGACGTCGGCGTCGCTCGTGGGTTTACGTCAAGTTCATGCAGTTATTGTAAAATTTCCGCTATTAAATTAAAAGTAAACCATGTAATAATTCGGTTTATGACACGTGTGCTATCTAGTAATGGATCCTTTCGCGATGTATATAATGAATACGGATATATTACCTCCCGTCGCGTTCCCTCGCCGGAAGAAGAGGTTGAAACAACTTCAGCTGGAACTTGAGAAAGATGTATGTTTTGCTTGGTTTTATGAATTGGTTGTGAAATTGTTGCTTAATACTTTCGAGGTAACATTTAATGAGCATGTTCTGTGTCTGTTTATTATAACACTAATTGGAATTAACGTGTGCTTTTGTCACATTAGTCGGTGTTAAAATAGTTTTATGATCTATTGCAACAGTGCATAGGATTTTGTATTTTAGGAAGAATTGTTTAAAAAGTAAATCAATTTACGATCAAGGTTTATTAAAAAAAACTTATAATAAAAACATTTTAATGTCTTTAAGTACTGCGAAGTTCCGCTATAAAAACTATTTGTTAATTAGTACTTACAGGAAATGGAATTTTAATTAATTAACCTTATAGTATCTGAACATACACCGCTCTTAGAAATTCTCACGTCAACCTAGTAAAGTCGTTTTGATTTAGTGTATAGTTGATATCTCCAGGAATTAAACGATATGCCCACTGCATTAGCCTACGCACGTGAATAATGTGTCATAGAATTTATAAAAGTAACATATAATCATCTTCTTTATCTCGATGTCGACAGGTGAGCGTGAGTGAGACGGAGCGATCGTTAGTGGACCAAGAATGGTTCCACGGAGTACTGCCCAGGGAGGAAGTTGTGCGATTGTTGAGGGCCGATGGGGATTACTTAGTTCGAGAAACAACTAGGAATCACGCAAGGCAACTCGTTTTGTCTGTATGTTGGGGGCAACATAAACACTTTATTGTACAGACCACACCAGAGGTGAGTTACAAAAATCATAATTACAATAATTACTGACTTTAACGCCGAGTTGCACGAAACAAATTTTAAATTTAAGTGTTTATTAAACTAATTTAATCACAAGAATCGTGATTATCTGTTGCACGAAACCTACATCTGATTAAGATAACAAAAAAATTTAGTTTAATTAAAGACCTATCTAACGGATGATTAATTCCAACAGCTTTAAATTAATCATGAGATCAACGAATTTTAAGATTAATTGCAACTTAACTAACGGAAAGTTAGCGACGGTTTCGTGCAACTCGCCGATAGTAATCTAAAATGCAAAAAAAAAAAAACGTTAAAAGAGGATAATAAACATAATCTGTTTTAGGGTTTTTATTTTTATATAAGGAAATATTGTTATCAATCATAAAACGCTTCTATAATTAAATATTAATTTTACTACTGTTATAGATGAAAAAAAAGCAGATTTTTATTCGGCTTTACTATATAATAAGAATGCAAGTAAATGACTGGATTGTCTGACATTAATAAAATTCGTATTCTAGTCTGAAATGCGTTATTAGTATGCCTGTTAAGAACCAGGACGATCAATTTACGAAGAAGTATTTTAAACACACACACACGAGCATCCCCTTCGAAAGAAATAAGCTGGGCAAAAGAAGGATTAATGTAGTTGCGTGTACTTCTCCAGCAAAGGCTAGCTTTGAGAGAGTACAAGTGGAAATCTAGGAACATATACAATTATAACAAAAAAAAAAAAATGAAGTAGTAGTAATACTAGTTAATAATAGTCCCAAAATGTAATTGTAGCTGTACCATGTTGACAATGAAATAATTGTTTTTTTTTCTTTTATTGTAACAGATTTCTCAATAATATATTTTAACAATAAGAAATAAGATGACAGAGCTAGTCATGAATTAATTGATTAACTTTAGAGATAGGCCACTGAGACAAAGATATTTACTTACCCACCCTAAAAGACCACTGCATACGTATTTTGTTTTTTTTTAAATATAAATATTATTAACACTCTTGTTTAACTTAAGTATGAAAATCAAATGATTTTTTTAATTATTTTAGTGTTATGGCCATCCTGATACAGGACATGTTTTGTTGCTTTCCCAGGGACACTACAGGTTCGAAGGTGCTGCGTTCCCATCGGTCGCGGAACTGATCGCGTGGCAGCGCGCTAGCGGCGTGCCCGTCACCGCTCGCTCCGGAGCGCTGCTGAGGCGAGCCGTGCCCCGGGAGACCTGGGAGCTGAACAATGACCACGTGCAACTACTGGACAAGATTGGACGGGTTAGTAATTAATATATAAATATTTTTTTCTAAAGTTGGTGGAAAAATATCTCGAACACAGCATAACTTTTTTACAGTAATTAAATGATTTTTGAGTTAGTTGCAGTAAATGAGAAAACTGCATATATATCATACTGTACTGTAACCAACGGCTGCCCAAATGTAGTAGTGTCAAAAATTCAATTAACGCCGATGCGGTTTCGACTTTCACTCGAAGCGAATATTGAAAGCGTGTTTTTACCATGAAAAACCTGATAACGATCCTAACTTTTGAGAGGGAACTTAGAAATATAAATTATCCACAAAGAGATTACGTTAATCGATACGCTGCACAATCGCAGTTGTGCAGTGTAGTGAATTGAGCTCCATCACTTTTATTATATGGTAGTCTCTCTCGTACTTAGTCTGTACTGTATCAGCCTGTTAACAACCCACTACTGAGTGAAGGCCTCTTCTCCGTACAGAAGGTTTGGAACTTAATTTACCACGCTGCTCCATTGCGGGTTGGCGGATAATTTCTCTACCATGAGTAACGATCGTTATCAGGTGTATATGATAACAACCGGCACCGACGGCTTTCCGTGCTCTCCGAGGCACGCTGGGGAGACCTACAAAGACAAGAAAAACAAATATTTGTACAAATACAAATATTTGTCCCGAGCGGGAATCTAACCCGCGAGCACCGGCGCGTGGTTTGAGGCGACTACTCGCACCACTGCACCAGAACGGTCGTTAGTAGTAGTCGTACTTAATCATATGACCTAGATCATAATGGTATTGAAAATGTGAAAAACTTCATTTAATATTTCAACGGTTGATGTCATCTAATGGTGGCGGTTCGAGCCGCGACAACAGAGGCGAGAGACAGTCAGACAGAGACAACAGAACCGAGACGACCAATGATATAAGTTGTCGCGGTCTCGTGTCTCTGCCTCTCCTGCCGCGGTCGCGTGTAACCGTAACGTGTGTCGCGCGTCGCGCGGTGCGCAGGGCAACTTCGGCGACGTGTACAAGGCGCGGCTGCTGCCGACGGGGCAGGAGGTGGCGGTGAAGACGTGCCGCGTGGCGCTGCCCGAGGACCAGAAGCGCACGTTCCTGCAGGAGGGCCGCATCCTCAAGCAGTACTCGCACCCCAACATCGTGCGCCTCATCGGCATCGCGGTGCAGAAGCAGCCCATCATGATCGTCATGGAACTCGTGCCGGGTACCGAACTTTTATACGTCAACTAGTTTCTGCCCGCGGCTTCGCCCGCGTTGATGTCGGTTATCGCAACCAAAAAAATAAGTATACTATGTTACTTCTAATACCTCCAAGAATAGTTTCATGATGATCGGTTAAGTAGTTTTCGCGTGAAAGCGTAACAAACAAACTTACTTACGCATTTATAATATTAGTATGATATATTTATTTATTACTATTTTATTGCACAAACCATCAAAAAGGCGGGCTTAATGCTAAAAGCATTCTCTACCAGTTAACCTTGGGACGTACAAGAGCGGATGTTTGTAGGTGTGCAAAATTGAAGATTGATAAAATTCATTAAAAAAAAGCAAAATAAGACAACGTCAGTAACAATCGTTACTTAAGAGATACATACATTTAATAACCGATCCTGTACACTGAATATTTTTTCGAAACAATAACGCCACGTGTTGTTTAATGCTTCTGTTCAAATTTTTTTTTTTGTATGTAGATTTCTCTTTCAGAACGCGCAAATCTCGAAAAGTACTAAACGGATTTTGATAAAGCTTAGTACAATTAAGCCCTATGTACCTAACGGTCGTAAGTTATATGTATTATACGTTGCGATTCTTATTAGCGGAGTAGTAACAAATGTCAATGAAAAAAAGACCGCGCGGATAGACTAGTATCAATATAAATACACTATATAATTTACAAGCAACCCGCTTGGCACGAGTGCTTACTAAGGAAGAAAAACAAAAAGCGTGTTCAGAAAAAAATTTGCGTCACATATTTTTTCGTTACAAAAATATGTTACAGTAAAACTTTCTAACCGAAACATTTCTGTCTTATTCGAGGACTTTACAATTTTTTTTTTAACTCAAAAGGACTGGAAAGTCATTTTGCGACTAAAGCCGTCCGAGTCCTTTAACAAATAAATAAAAGTGTTCCCACAAGGCCTTACGACGCTTATTCTGTTCAGTAATAACGTACTATATTTAGTTGAATTTAAAGATAAAACATAATAAACTTATTAAAAATATTTCCAGGCGGTTCTCTCCTAACCTTCCTAAGGACAAGGGCGTCGAACCTCACATCCCGAACTCTACTAGCGATGTGTAGAGACGCAGCAGCAGGAATGAGATACTTGGAGTCTAAGAACTGTATCCACCGTGACCTTGCCGCAAGAAATTGTCTCGTGGGAGACGACAATATTGTGAAGATATCAGATTTCGGCATGTCGAGGGAAGAAGAAGAGTACATCGTATCGGGTGGCATGAAGCAGATACCCATAAAATGGACTGCTCCAGAAGCACTTAATTTCGGTAAGTAATCGATTAATGTACCCGCTTGTAATAATTTTTTCCATATGTAAGGCGGGAGCAGAAAAAACTGGTGTAACATTATTGGAATTATTGAAAGTACAATTATTTAATTAACAATAAAATTATATATATATAATTATGTTTTTTGATCAACTAGTTGATTATCGTAGAATATTATTAATTTCGCTTCTTTATCTTTTAATGTTAGAACGCAGATTTCATTCATAAATCTAAATCTAATTTAATTCCTAAAGTTATAAATTCAATCTTAAAAATTTTTAAATTAGATGAACACAATAGATATTTATATGCCAAATTTAGGAACAATTGGTTGAGTAGAGCACGAAAACTTGAAAAAAGTCTAAGTAAAAATAAACATTCGCAATTTGTATTAAATGTGTATTCAATTGATATTTATAGTAAATTTTAAAGAAATATTAAGTGATAAAATCTTATCCATAGATAAAATTAATTTGTGCACATTTTATACAAAAAACAAGATACTATTACTATCTTCTGAGGACCGCATAAATTACTAAAAAATGTATAACAACCATCTATAATATATATATTAATATGATAAACCGAAAATGAAATTACTTACCTCTACCAGTAAAAACTACTCAAAACAAACTAAGCAAGAATTATAACATATACATTAAAAACAAGTATTTTCAAGACAATATATTTACTTTGACGACCGTTCTTGTGTAGTGGTGCGAGTAGTCGCCTCAAACCGCGCGCCGGCGTTCGCGGGTTCGATTCCCGCTCGGGAAAGATATTTGTAATTTTACAAATATTTGTTTCCAGTCTGGGTGTATGTCCTTGTAGGTCTCCGCACCGTGTCTCAGAGAGCACGTAAAGCTGTCGGTCCCGATTCTTATCACAGACACCTGATAACGATCGTTACTCATGGTAGGGAAATTATCCGCCAACCCGCAGTGGAACAGCGTAGTAGATTAAGCTCCAACCCTTCTTCTTTATGGAGAAGAGGCCTTCGCTCAGCAGTGGGTGGTTTACAGGCTGATACAGGTACAGTACAGTATTAATTTCGGTTTGTTACAGGCAAGTATACGTCCCTGTGCGACGTGTGGAGCTACGGCGTGCTCATGTGGGAGATCTTCTCGAAGGGCGACACGCCGTACGCCGGCATGAGCAACTCGCGCGCGCGGGAGAAGATCGATAACGGTACGCTCACATCGTATTCTACTTACCTTCATCATGTTTAACCCTAAGGGCGTTTGTGCATTACAAGGAATTTTACTGTCCGGCAAGCCGATTTTTTACGGTCCGATGTGGCATAAAAAAAAAGAATAAAAATGAAATAAAAATGAATGGGGATAAGTAAAATGTCGGACGGTAAAATTACGTATAGTGCATAAATCGGACTGCCGGACAGTAAAATTCCTTGTAGTGCAAAAACGCCCTAAGAGCGCAAACCGTCAATAATTCGACTCTCTATTAATACGTATAAATTGCGAAGCGTCGGAATATCGACTATTGCGCAGTTTGATTTTATGTATCGATCTGTTACGAAAATCCATCTACATTTGAGGAAAATATTTAAGATTCTGTGAACACTTAATTAATAAAGATACTTACTTTTTTTTTTCAAAAATCATTTCGCAATTTATGCAAAATATGTGAAAATTAGCTCAGCACTCAAAGGGTTAAATGTCATTATTTTCGAGATGACCCGCGCTGTCGTCCCCGCTTCAATAAGTATGATGTTTCATGGCCTAAATTTCCTCAATAAACACTAATTACATAAAACAACTTTTTTTTCCATATTTTGACCTTAACACGTTCAATTAAACAAACAAATGAAAGTCGTAAGGACTTAGATATAATTATTCTTAATATGCTTGATAAAAAAATATAAAACATGTAAATATTTGCAATTAGTTAACTCAGCCTAATGTTTTCGATGACGCGTTGACGCAATGGTCACAGCAATTAGCGCTACCGATAGTGGGTTTTATCCCCACACATGACAAATATTTGTATAGGCCATACAGATGTTTGTCGTGGTCTGAGCGTTTGTGCTTGTGTGTCGTGTATGTTTCCATACCCCCGACACAGAATTCATGTCCCACTGGAGGATGTTAAGTGTGAGGCGTCCCACTCTACGGCTATCCGTCCATCTGTTAAAGGGAACTTTAATATGAAGGCATTTAAAATGTTAACGAAACGTATATATCATGATGACGCTATAACGACAAATAATTTTAATTATCTGTATTCAAAGAATCTAAAAATGTGCTCAGGATACCGCATGCCGGCGCCCGAGAGCTGCATAGAGGACGTGTATGCGCTCATGTTGCGCTGCTGGGAGTACGAGCCCGAGAAGCGACCACACTTCCATCAGATATACACCATCATAGACAATATTTATAACAGATAACAAATACAGTCATATTCAAAATGGCGTCCAACTGTCAAACGTGACAAATTGGAAATAAGGGCCGTGTTCCGGAATATACTAGGAGCACTGCCCAGTGACAGCATCACTGTATATTATTGTATACTGGACTGCGTTCCGTTATAAACAGTAACCAGTATAGAACTGTATAGCAAACTAAAAAGGAACGGCTTCGCAGTATACTGAAATGATATCACACCTCACAGTGTTCCAGTGTATTTCGGAACGCGGCCAAGATAAACGAATTATTCCTTTAATATTGATATGTACTCATATGTTGTAATATAATTTTACTTTAAATCACGATGCAATTTTAAACTGAATGATTACGAATATACTTAAGATTTAAGTGAAGCTTTTACGTTCTGCTAAATTTCGAATTTTTAACTCATACGAACTATCGACAAAATTTTATTTTGCTTAACACAATGAATTTGTTTATAGAATAGGTATATCTTGTAAACATGTCAATCAATTATCAATTCTTGAGAAATAATTGTAGGGACAAACTTGCTAATAGTTTTTATTGATTGTAAATATTTTAAATCTTTCCCAACATCTATAATATGTCAGTATTGTTTTATATATAAGTTGTAAATTCTATAGGAATAATTTCATTCGGTAGAATATATAATTCATACATAAATAGTAATATTATTTTGACATAAAAATATCACAATGTATGCCATATTATTAAAAAAAATGTAATTCATTTTGATATGATACTTTATTCAGAAATATTTCTTTTAGATTTTAGTATATTAGTTTAAAAAAAATGTATGTTCTTAAATTCAGTTTTAACAGATTACATTGTATTTTAAAAATTGTAACCAATACTGTAGTGTTTAATTTTAGAATTAAAACATAGTACCTATTTTAATGTCTTTTATGAAAGTGTTGATCTCTTGAGTGAAGCTTTTTAGGAAAACCTAATTTAAAATATTTTTTTTTTATTGAACTTTATATTGAGGAGTATCTTTGTTTTCTTGTGATGATTTGATGAGTGGTGTACTTTACTTCCTTCTTGCCATCTTAATTTCAATATCTTTGTTCATTGTCAATTCCAAATTATTAATTAAGTTTTCTTCTTTAAATAATTATGTATACCTACATTTCCTATTGCTTTATTTTAAAGTTTCGTTGCGATTTTGTTTTTTGACAGCTCATGATTTAATTATATAAAATAGTGTTATTAAAATTTGTGTCTTTTTATTATTATTGTATTCAATAATGAAATATTAAAAATGTTGTATTCTGTAAGATGTTTAAATAAATAACAAAAACATATGTAAAAAAAAATGTATTTTTATATTTTATATATACACTATGCATAATGAATTTATAAATTTCGAAAAATAATTGTGATAAGCACTGTGCTTCCAAGTAAATAATTATTTCTTGCCTAGTACTAGTAGTACAATATGAAATATGTAACAAAACCATAGATAATAGAGAATAGACTGAGCGATACCCGATACAAAATCGACTCTCTAGAAAGAGACAACTACTGGCCGCACTTTCACTTTATCTCTCTCGCACTTTCTTGCTATTATTAACTTTACAGCTGGATAAGAAACACTCCGTCATTCTCTATGTCTATGAACAAAACAATAACTCAAGTGAGACATTGTAGTTATTGAGTGTTTAGTATTGTATTAATATAACATAATATGTTCATTGTAAATATATTCATACATTATATTAATAAAAGTGCCAGAATAAATAAGATTGTTTTCATTTTAATCAAAAGATTATTGAACTTTTTTTTATATAAACTTGTGTAGTTGTTTCAAAGAAAACGATACCCTTGTTTATTATTTAATCTATTTAATTTATCTGGAAAAAGAGGGATTTATTAGGGATTTTGAAATGAAAAATATATTAAATAATTATATATATATATTACAAAAAATTTACAAATATAGCTTGATAAGTTCATCACTAACGGCTGATGGCGTGAGTATACCTAGATCGGTAAACAGTAGAGTAATGTATGCCGGAGGTGTGTAGTCGACTAATGGATGTTGTTTCGACAAGTCTCCAGAACTAAGCACATTTGATAAATATTTGAATTCATTCGGAACGTCTCGTTGATTGAGAGGGTATATCCTTGAAAATTTGAAACTTTCTGTGAGAACGTAAACAGGTTTCTTTAGTTCCAATGCTGCCATTCCTAGGCAGTACGTACCGACCTGTAAAAAATATATATCACATTAAGTATAATATGATGCACAATTCCAACCCGCGATCGCCAGCGATAAGACGACGACTCGCACCACTACACCAGTGGTTGTCATTGTCAGCATACAATCCTTAATGAACAAAATATGGATTATTTTTTTATAGGTTAACTTGTTAAGACAAATTAGGCTTAGATTAATGCAACTTAATGCCTGTTATATATATATCCTTTAACAACATAGGCCACACAACAATGTTGATAAGTGTTGATGCAGACTAAGGTGGAGCTTGCATACTATGACATAGGCATTCCACACCTGTAGTTATAAATTAATATATTAAAGGAAGATTTCGTTTCCATGATCAAATTACAAATATGTAACATTTTAATACCTTATTAATAATTCCACCACTCTCAGTGACCCCCTCGGCCCCTATCATAACAATGTCCATCTGCTCCATAATGTAGCCCACAGCTGAGTCTAGAATAAGTGTTGCTTCTATACCAGCCGCTACTAATTCTTTATGCATTCTAACCCTGGAAATTAAAGTTTTGGTATCATTATTTATACTATTAATATTAATAACTGTCTGAGACGAGTGTTTATTTATCTTTTTCTATGAAATGTTATCCTTAATAAACTAAAATTTATAATTTAATTTAAAAATGAAATAGCTAGTTTGGTAAATGTGGCTTTCAAATAAATAAAATCTTTTATTAGACGACTAGCGGCCCGCCCCGGCTTCGCACGGGTATTTAACTAAAATTTCAAAAAATATAAATTTATATTTTTTATCACCTACACCTGCGTCAATACTGGAAAATATTTTATAACAGACGGATTGGTTGTCAAACATGTGTCAAAATAAATTTTAATTTAAATCAAAATCACTATGGAGTATTTATATCAAAATAATTTTAACATCGTTAGAGGATGAATTTCGATAAAATACGAAACACGTCTTCAACCAATTCTGTTAAAGAATATTTATGCGAAATTTGAAGTAGATTGGACCAAGGAATCATGTTGTCCCACACAAACTTTGCCCCCCTTTTTCACCCCCTTAGAGGTAGAATTTCGTAAAATCCGTCTTAGCTGACCTCTACTCGGTAAAAGGAATATTCCTACCAAATTTCAAGTCTCTGCGCCTTATAGTTTCAGAGATATCGTGATGAGTCAATGTATACGTGGAAATCTCATATATATTAGACGATTACCAAATAACTAATACTTATACTGTCAATCTATCGGGGGTAAAACCGCGGGGCACAGCTAGCTTTTATATAAAAATTCGGTCCTTGAATGAGGTAAGTAGAAGCGTAGTAACCAAATTCCATATTTATTCATACAATATAATTCCATAAATATATATCATTACAAATAACGATTTTCCTCTACAAACTTTCATCCCCCAAAGCATAAAATTCCAAAAATGTTGAAACAGATAAATTTTTATTGTAATAAACATCCTACATACCAATTTTCATAATTCTAATTCAGTTTAAGTAAAATAACAAAGCATCATACAAATTTTATCCCACCTGTCTACCAATTTATGGCGAGAATTTCCTAAAACCCTTTTTTAGCTGACATCTCCTACTCATAATCCAAATAATGACCTTCCTGACAAATTTTAACTATATAGATATATCACTTTTAGATATTATGTATAGAATATAAAAATTATTGTAGGAGTAAAAACTATAAATTAATTCAATTAAATAAAATTAATAAAATTGTGTGGATTTAGAAAACCAATAATTACTTTTTGGTATTGTTTACAATTTGTTGCAGGATGTACAAATTCAAGATTGTTTGTAGTAACTAATTGTTTGAAAGACTTTTTTCTAAGAAGACTCTATTATGTTACTCAAATAGGATTGTCTATTAATTAATTAATTTATTTATTTATTAAGACTTTATTGCACACAAAAAAAAGATACAATTTAGAACCATTAGGTACAAACAAAATATATGTATGCAAAGGCGGCCTTATCGTTTATAGCGATCTCTTCCATTAATGTTATGCAACTCAACAAAAAAGAAAAACAAAAAGGTAGTTTCTCCCTTTCCTTACCCACTATTATCAGGACAAGACATTGTGACAAAAACTTCAAATCTTTTATTGGCTTTTGCTGCTTCTAACATAGCTTGAAGTACCACTCTTGATCGAGAATGTGTCAGAATTTTCTGGAATTTTAAATAAAATATCTAATTAAATATAATATTATTGACTTGAAGATTAATGATTAAAGGAACTGTTTTTTTTTTCATCCAGTTTAGAAAAAAACTACTGTCTTCCATTGGTATTTTTTTATGTATGATATATGTATATAAATATATATGAAATTTTGAGCATATTTGTGTAACTCTTTTTTTATTTACCAAAACGTTGGTCTCATTGAAATATGAAGATGATCTGGTGGTAAACTCTGAAGATAGAATATCATAAAATTCCTTAATAATAATTATATTAACTTTATTGTAAGCAACATAGTGAAGTTGTCACTAAACAGGACTAGGAATCATATGATCAGATGTTAAAAATATATATATTTTTTAAACTTTTATACCAATTACGAGTACTTTTTGATACTTCTTATTGATACCAGAATAGAATAAAATCTACTTACACAACCATCACTAATAAAAGGCAGTGCCTGTTTTGCTACTTTTCCTCTGGCTTCTAAAAGTGTATCTAAGAATATACGGCCACGTTGCAGCATTATTTGTTCACATTCTTCAAAAGACTGCAATAACAATATATTAATATTTTTTTATGCATAACAAACAGTATTTGTCAATATTAGACTCATATAGATAGAATGTTAGAAGAAAAAAATTAGGAAAATACTAGCAAATTTATAGAAAACCTGCAGTTTTACCAGCATAAGTTTATATCAATAGATTTTTAGTAATAAAATATAGTTTTTATGATCAACATCGCGATTCCCAAAGTGGTCCATATCGGTTTTCCAAGGATCGACATAAAAGAAAATTGATTTTAGGGGTTTAAAAAGTCAAGTTCGTGCAAGATGATGTGTTTGAGCGTACAAGTCTTTCAGGCATGTTTTGACTTGCTCTGTATTTGACACATAAATACGATTTAACATGAATGAAATATTGATCAAGTTCAAGTTCCAAACATGCTCCTAATATTTTAGTACATAACAAGCTTGCTAAATGCAGCTTGCACTTAGGTTGAAAGTTCATTTGTTTTGAAATTAGTTAGAGCTTGAATGATAATAATTATGTACACTCATTTTCTTTTAATTTATTTCAAGAAATTACAAAGTTATTACATAGCTAAATAAAGTGAATTAAAATAAAGTGATAATTTGTATTAATAATTATAAATTACACTTGATATTTACTGAATTTGATGTCTATTTATTTTGTTAAATTTTGATGAGAAAACGATATCAAGTTTACTCTCTTAAACAACTGCAAAGTTTCTAAATGGGTAGATATTTTGATCAATAGGAAAAAACTAGAGATAGGATTTTTAAAGTAATTAGGCTATGGATGTCTAATGTATCATTTCATTTTGGAAAAAGGGTCTCTTGTCCAAAATAGTTTTGGAAATCCCTGGTTTAGATAAATACAAACAAAGGAGGAGTACATGCATGACCTAGACTTAGGCGGCAAATTGAAGTCATAACCCAGAGTTTAGTATTTTGAAAATGAAAGTCCGTTCTTTGTTTTGGCCAAAGCAGACTATCTTTTTGATCTAATGTCTAGTATGCATTCAATTTGATGTGGGATGGACAAATTAGGTTTATTAAACCTTTTTTTAAGAAGTATTCATTACATATAATAGGAAAGGGTTTGCTCTTGCCCAAAATAGTTTGGGAATCCCTGATCTAAATAATAAGTTTAATCACAAATGACACACAGTTATGGTATTAATAAATAACAAAAATCAATCTATACATTCAACCTCAGAACTTTCACGTTCTCAATATTAACATATTAGACAAACAATATGATTTTTTTTTCTTTTTTTAAATTACAATTTAAAAAAAAAAAACAGTAGCATTAATAAATTTTGCAATAAAAATTATCCTGTATATTCAATATTAAATCTGTTAAAGTACCTTAACATCAAGTTTGGCAAAGGTAATAAATCTCATAAACAGCTGGCATCCTGATGATATGGCTGTCACAGGTTGGTTACAATGGCGCATCGCTTCCACCGCCAGTTGTAGATTGTGATCCAATTCCCTTACTGTTGCCACTGCAATTGTAAGAAAGCAGTGACTAATAAAGAATGTAATAGTAATCGATGAAGAATATAAGTATAGCAAGTAACTTTTAATAACATTAAGATTATTTAAGAAATAAGGTTGTTTCATATATCGTAAGAAAAATATTACCTTTATAATTTTCTATAACAGTCAATAAGGTTTTAATTGCTGCAACTCCAGCAGAGACATCCTCTTCTTCCCTTAAGATTTTTAGGAAAATTTCTTGAACTTCTAAAAGAAAACGGAGTTACATATTCATTATTAACACATTAATAGAAACATTAAATTCATATGTGTACTTGGAAAATTCACCTTCTTTCTTCATTTTATATATATAACGAGAGAACTTATAATTGAAGTTTTATTTAATATTTTATCTTATATATCTGGCGTTTTTCATTATTTGATAATTCAATTTTTAACCTATAAATTTAAAACGTCACATACCTAACAATAAAAACTGACAAGTAGATAAGTTTATGAAGCAAGTGAACACAACGTGCGAAAGATAAGAGAAACCAATGTAAAAAAAAACTTTTTTCAAAATAAAAACAACTTGAAAATATATAAAAATATTGAATCTGAACGTTTTTTAAATATAAAAAACATGAAAAATATTCTATTTTGGTAACAAGTATATACCAAGAGATTGGAAATGATGTATAACGACATCTAGTAACGGGTAGATATAATTTTTTTATATAAAATAATTTTTAATGACTAGATCTTTTAACAAATGACCTAAACTTAACTTTTTTGTTGATAGTTTCAACGAAATACGACAATTACACAAAAACTTTAGTATCTAATGGAGCGAAGGGTGGCTCACGGTCAGTGATTGTAGACTCACCTATGGCAGTATTATGATTACAGTACCACCGGTTGGCGTATGGATAAGACGCGTAAATTTGAAAATAGTTTTATTTTAAGCTACTTATTAATAATACAAGTTTATATCAAAAGTGTTAACTTGTTTTAGTGGTAATATAAAGATGGGAAATTCCACATCACTGAAGCATAATGATAAACGAAAATGGCAGTGAGTAATATGTCAATAATTTATATTTTGTTTTTAATATAAATAAGTTAATATAATATAGATATATCTTATAAATAAAAAAAAATAATAAACCTAAACATATATTGATATTGTTGAACGGAAGAACAACAGGATAAAATATTTTTTAGGTTTAGCAAACAGTTGTTAATTAAACGTAAACATATTCGATAATTTTTTTTTCCTACCTCCGCCAAAAGTTCGATTTTCGTCCTTGTGAAACGGGACAACAGTGACACTTTTCCCCGCTTCACAGAGACAAAAATCGAACTTTCGGCCCAGGTAGAAAAAGTGACACTTTTTCCCCCATTTCACAGGGACAAAACCCGAACTTTCGGCCTAGGTAGGAAATAAAAAGTATGTGCAAGATGGGACGAAAGTACTACATCCTTTCCCGCATGTTTGCCACCTTCATCTTCAGCTCGGGTGGCAATTTCACATGCGGGACAGAAAGTAGTACCTACTTTCGTCCCTTGTAACACAAAATACGCTTTAACGACAATATCATTCGAGCAAAATGTAACTGATGCTACTGTAAACCCTTTGCTTTATGAATGTAATAAATCGTGTTATTGTAATTGTACCTATGACTTACACTTAGTTTCAGTATCTACTAAAGATTAATGAGTTTTACCTTTATAAGTATTTATTCTAAGCCTTCATGATTTCTAATTCAAATAATTTTTTTAATTAAATATATAAAACATAAGTTATTAAATAGTAAATAAAGTACTTTCAACCAGTTAAATTCGTTTTTACAACATAGATTTAGTTGCATAAGACATATTATTTTTTTTTTTTGACGACCGTTCTGGTGTAGTAGCTGCACGCCGGCGGTCGCGGGTTCGATTCTCGCTCCGGACAGATGATTGTATAAATATTTGTTTCCGGTCTGGGTGTATGTCATTGTGGGTCTCGCCACCGTGCCTCGGAGAACATCAGAACACTTAAACCCGTCGGTCCCGGTTGTTATCATAGACACCTGATAACGATCGTTATCCATGGTAGATAAATTATCCGCCAACCCGCAGTGGAGCAGCGTGGTGGATTGGAAGCTCCAACCCTTCTTTTATATAGAGAAGAGGCCTTCGCTGAGCAGTGGGTGGCTTACAGGCTGATACAGTACAGTACAGTAAGATATTTTTGTAATAACGTGCTACGAAAAATTTATAGTAACATAAAATAACAATAAAAAATTCACTTTGTTTAATACATATTTTATCTACTACTAATTTTGAAATTATTCATTATTTATTCTTTATTCTATTCTATTCTATTGGTATGTAAGTGATATATGGCTAATATATCACTAAATTCCAAATATGCATAGAAAATTTACGAAAATTGATATTCAATTCTACTACACAGAACCATAAAATTACTATAAGTATCTGATAAATACAAAAACATTGTGAAATTGCAACCTGTTTAGTACTTTGGCCATAACAAGATGTAATATTTAAACAAATGCGTATTCAAATAGCAATACAATACAAAGTTTTGTAATTTTAGTATGCATTTGCTTACAAAACATGTAGTAAATTTACAAAAAAAAAATAACAGTAGTTTTGCGGAGTCCACGTACACTTACGGTACACATACAATTAAAGTTCTTCAATATAGCGGAAAATCTAAATAAGTACATCATAGTCATAAATACATTTTTACTAATAAATATAACGGCGATCATCGCTTTTTATCTTGTAGTCAATTGATATATCATAAATTTATAAATATTAAAGAAATAACATACACGGGTATAAAGTCAGTTATATATCATAGTATGTATTTATTGATCACGTGGAAAATAAAAAAGATGCTTATTAATAAAATTGGTTTTAAATTTTAATATTTGAATTATTTTACGTAAAATTGTTTGTAAAATTTGGTGTTGACTTGTAACTTTCGAACAAACATTTTCGACCGAGGTAATAACGTTATTTAGTGAAATACAAATCTTTTGTTATATTTTTCATTAATTTTTTATTAATATTAATTAATTACATAATCAACTTTGAAAAATTTAAATGTTATAAAATAACGTTTTTCGTTTTAAAGTTTTGTCCAAGTGTGGAGAGTTTACAGAGAGATAGATTACAATACAATTTCTTATAGTAAAGAAGAATACTAAAAAAAATTTATAAAAATGAAATATACAAAAGTAGATAGTTATAAATTATTATATTTTTATCAAATAAATAGTACCTATCACTTGAATTGTGGACGTGATCATGACATAGACGTGATTAATTATCAACGAAATATCAATGTCAAAATCAAAGTCTAAATAATTTTATTAATAACAAACATTTAAGTTTTATAATAACTATAGCTGCAGGCAGTGGAATTGTGATTTAGATTCCACGGTTATGGGGATTGTGTATTACATGATATTTAGTTTTTAATTAAATCCATTAACCTGTAGTACAATTATAAATATTAATTAAATATAAATAAAATAATTAATCAAATGACTAGGACACTATGAACATTGTACAGTTGTAAAATAATTCTTTAATTCAATCAGTGAATATAGAAATTGATCAAATGTGTTTAAGTTATAGTTAAAAAGGCCAAAAACACAAAAAATAATAATAATTAAATAAATTGAAATGAATTAATCAACGCCAGAACACAGAACTCTATTATTTTTGTAATAATTTTTTTTTTTGTTCTTTTTATACCGCTAATGGATCTGGTGATTAAGACTACTGTTATTATTATTTGACCGAAATGTTTGTTACTGAAATACACAAAAACAACCTTATCTGAACAAAAAAAAAAAAAATCTAGTCATCGCGCGAGTTTTAAATTTAAACATAATGTTAAATATAATAGAAATTCCAAGATGTGAAAATAAAATGACGTTATAATATACCCGGCTTTCTACGCCAGTCGGTATAAATTCGCGTAAAATTACACCTTTCCAAACATTTCAAAATGCGCTTTCTACGTATGAACGTACGAGTAAAGCTAACTTCATACGTATTTTTGCGTAAAGTCGTATAAAAGTAGTAATGTATGTGAATTTATTTTCTATCGTACCGTTTATCTTATTAGTTTATATATACAAACTCTCTCTTAAGTAACAAACTGGATCCTATAAAGACATGAATTAGGGAAATCCATTTTTTTTTGTTTTTGAGCAAGGACTCTGAGTTAAAATCTATCTACTGAATTTATTTTTAGGTTTGATAACCTATTTATTATACGCTAGACCTATTTTAAGTTATATAACATCACGTTACGTCGCTTTGAGCATAAACGGAACAATAAACACAAATACGAGTGAAGTCGCGCGGGTTGTGTAATAAACATATAATTGTAGTGTAAGGAAAGTTAGTGAAGTATGTATTTTATGCATTTGTTTTTGTGTTTCGTTATATTGAGGCCACTTTGTGGTGTACCGCTTTGTTGTTGCATTTGACGAGAGTTCTTGTGAAATTTAAAGAAATATCGAGAATAAAAAATAATATTTATGTGGTTTTTTTTTTTTTATTTATTTGTACAATATTTTTTTTATAATAGTTGTTGACTGTCAAACTTAACACACAATACTTTTTTTTTCATACATTGACACAAACATAGTGGTGTCAAGAGGTTATATATATCCTCACATCCACGGTACTTTTTAAGACTTGGACACATCTTGAACAAGTCCAATTCTTCGGCTTAGCATCTCGAGTCTTGGGTCAAATAATGGCTTTGTAAACATATCTGCCAGTTGCAGCTCCGTGGAAACCTGCTTGATATCAAATTCTCCATTCTGTATACATTCTCGAATGAAAAAATGCTTCAGCTTAATATGCTTGGTTCTCCTATGGAACTCATAAGGCGGATTCTCGGATAGCTTAATAGCAGACTCATTGTCAACGTAGATTGTGGGTTTTCCATTGAATTCTGTTATATCAGTCAACTCTTCTAGAAGCTCTTTCAGCCATAAGGCTTCCCTCGCAGTCTCTGTTAAGGCCACAAGTTCTGCCTCCGTAGAAGAGATTGCTACTGTTGGCTGTTTCTGGCTTTTCCACATAATCGGACCAGACAATAGAAAGACCATCCCGGTCGTCGAATGACCCGTTGCTGTGTCGCCACCGTGATCAGCGTCACTAAAACCTATCAGCCTATTCTCCCGGTTTTTTGTGAAGACAAGTCCTTTGTTTAATGTACCCTTCAGGTACCTCAATATTCGCTTGACCTTCATTACATCAAGCTTGGTATGTTTTTCAAGATTCCTTGATGCCACGCTTACAGCGTAACTTATATCTGGTCTCGTAGCAACCATCAGATATGCTAAGGCTCCCACAGCTTGACGATATGGAAAAAGTAACTCAGAAGTCTCATCTTGTTCATAATTGTTGCCAACTTTTATTGCCGGCGTTGGAGCGGATTTACAGTCAGCCATTCCAAATTTTTCCAGTATTTTTTTTGTATAAGACCTTTGATTTAGGGTAATACTACCATCTTTGGTTTTGTTAATTTCAAGTCCAAGAAAATAGGAAGCTGGTTTTGTAGTTATTTTAAATCTACTTTTTAGTTCTTCAAAGAACTGTCTTCCAGCATTTTCATTAGTAGAAGCCACCAAACCGTCATCTACATACAACGCAGTCAAGACTTACTCACGTAAGTAAAGACAAGGATCTTTTTTGCTTTGCTTGAATCCAGAATTTATAAGGTACTCTGATATACATGCGTTCCAACAAAGAGGTGCTTGTTTGAGTCCATAGATGCTTCTTTTTAGCTTGCATACTTTTTTAGTGCCATCATTGAAGCCCTCTGGCTGCTTCATATAAATTTCCTCTCTTACAGTACCGTTTAGAAATGCAGTAGCTACGTCGAACTGTTGCAGTATCATATTTTCTTGAGCCGCTATTCCTAGAACAGCTCTGATGGTACTAAGGCGAGCAACAGGACTAAAAGTCTTCTGATAATCAACGCCTGCTTTTTGTGAAAAGCCTTTAACTACAAGCCTGGCCTTATATCGTTCGACTGTACCATCCGGATTCTTCTTTATTTTGTAGACCCACTTACATGGAAGTGGTTTACGATTTTTGGGGAGGTCGACTATTTCCCAAGTCTCCATCTCATGCAGTGAATTAATTTCACTCTGCATAGCCTCTACCCATTTGGACTTTTCTTTGCTATTCATAGCATCTCTAAATGTTTGAGGTTCTGTCTCATTGTCCATATCCATGACTGCCAGGACATAGTCTTCAAAACATTTTGGCGGTTCAATCCGAGATCTATCGCGTAGATTGTATGTCCTTCGTTCTTCTAGAACATTCGCAGGTTTATCAACATTTGTGTCTGTTTCATGGATTTCAGTTGGCTCATCAAGACTTACTCTATTGTCATTCATTTCGAAGGTGTCATAAAATAATTCATTATTATTTTCATTTTCAACTTGTATAGGTACCTCGGTAGAGCTTGCAATTACATTGTCGTGTTCTGCTAGCTGTCTACTAGTATTTTTGTCTGTGTCTTCGAAATAAATGTCTATTTCATCCTCTTTTGTTTCAGTTTCATTTGACTGTTCATTATTATTGAATTCTTCGAAAGGAATGAGGGTGTAATTTTGATCGTTCTCATAGAACATCTTTTTCAGAATACGGACTTTAGAAATAAGAACTTTTTTCTTCGATGGTACATATATTCTGAAGGCTTTCGAGTGTTCTGAATAGCCAACAAACACACCCGGTATTGCCTTTGAAGCGAATTTGTGTTCACCTTTTCCTTTCTTGAGTATGAATGCTTTGGCACCAAATACATAAAAGTGATTTGCGTATGGTTTTCTACCAACCCAGCGCTCAAATGGTGTCTGGTTTCCGATACTTTGGTTAATGCTTCGATTAGATAAGTAATTTGCAGTATAGACGGCATCTGCCCATAAACACATAGGTACTTTTGATTCCAACATCATGCATCTAGCTTTTTCTATTAAGGTTCTATTTTTCCTTTCAGCGATTCCATTTTGATGCGGAGTGTATGGAGCAGTTAGTCTTCTTGCTATGCCATTTTCTTTCAGAAAAGTGTCAAACTTCAAATTTAGATATTCAGTACCATTATCGGTCTGGAGACATTTAATTTTATTCTCTGTGAAGTTCTCTACTTCTGCTTTGTAGTCAATGAATTTTTGTAATACTTCATTTTTGTTTTTGATGAAATATACTCTGCAGTATCTTGTGTAGTCGTCGATGAAGGTTACAATATACTTATTGCCATTCCACAGACGTCACTGTGTATGATCTCCAGTCTTTGGGTCGTACGTTCAGTGTTTTTGTCACTTGGCTTGCTAGGCACTCTGCTCATTTTTCCTTGTATGCATATCTCGCATACTCCTAAAGAACTGTCTTTGTTGAAATCTAGCCCAATTAGGCTTTCGTTCTTTAGAGCAAGCTTCATGTCTCTTTCGCACATGTGTCCCATTTTACTGTGCCATTGCTTAATGTCATCGTCTGACTTACTATTTTCTGCTTCATTACTACTTTCTGCAGTATTGGCTTTATGTCTATTAGCATTATTATTTGTCGTATGCAGGTAATATAAACCATCGACTTCTCTCACTGCTTCTATTAGTACTTTGCGCTTTTGATCTTTAATTGTTGCTTTCTTCTTAGTGAATAGGACAGTATGTCCATTGTCAGTCATTTTTCCAACAGACAGAAGATTAGCACACAGGTTTGGTACATAAAGAGCATTTGTGATACCAATTTGTCGTCCCTCTTCAATTTCTATTTCAGCATGCCCGAACCCTTTTATCTCAGCAGTTTTGTCTTTGGAAGCAAGGTTTAGGGTTTTAGATATAGGTTTTATCTCAGTAAAGGGCTTATCTGAAAAAGTCATGTGTGATGTGCAGCCGCTGTCAAGTATCCAGTACTTTTCGGCATTATCATTCATGGGGTAGGAACTGTGTAGGTTTGTTTCGGTTTTATTGTCAACTTTGTTTGAGATTTCTTTCGGCTTTTTATTTTTCTTGCCTTGTTTCTTATTCTTTGACCAACATTTTGATGTATCATGACCTTTCTTCTTACAGATTTTGCAAAAAGTGTGTAGACATTCTTCAGAAGTTTTCGTGTTGCTAGTACTAGGGTTATCACGACGTCGAGCGTCACTCTCTTCAATAATTTTTATTTTTAGCTTTTCTGGATCTGGAAGGGAGTCTTGAGATTCGATTGCAGTTCTAAAATTTTCATAATCTGCAGACAGACTGTAGAGGATCATAATCGAGAGAAGTTCTCTATTTATGGTAATATCCATTTCTTGTAACTTGTCTACTATATCCATCATGTTTTTAATATGCTCACGAACATCAGTCCCTTCGTCATGTTTAGTCAAGATCAGCTTTTTTAGTAGAGTCGCTTTTCTGGCGGGTCCTTTACTGGCAAATATTGATTCCAGAGTTACCCATACATCTCTAGCATATTTACAGTTTTTCACCTGTTTCAGCTCTGAAGGTGCTATCAGCAGCAACAGCTCCGATTTCGCCATTTCGTCATTGTCAAGATCATCTTGTGTTGCACTCTCCTTTGGGCTATCTATCACGAATTTCCACAGTTTATTTTTGATAAGATATGCTTTCGCATGAATACACCATGTATCGTAATTGTCTTTTCCCAAGGTTTGCACTTTTACAACCGACATATTATTTTTCTGCAATTTCCTTATTCCGTTAGATTCAATAATCCATTTTTCGCTCTGCTACCATGTGAAATTTAAAGAAATATCGAGAATAAAAAATAATATTTATGTGGTTTTTTTTTTTTATTTATTTGTACAATATTTTTTTTATAATAGTTGTTGACTGTCAAACTTAACACACAATACTTTTTTTTTCATACATTGACACAAACATAGTGGTGTCAAGAGGTTATATATATCCTCACAGTTCTGGTATTTTATTACAAAATTAACTTACAAATTTTTATGTTAAATATGACATGTCATTATTTAATTATATAAAAATCATCGTATATTTTAATCGGACGTATGTAGGTATGCATGATGAATGAAATGTATACGTCGTTAGTATACCTATGTATATCAAGTAGGTACAAGATAATAAGAATATTAAACTTCAAATTTTGTATTATACTTGACTTAACGAAAAATATTAAGACAGGTACTTAAAAATCTTAAAATAGTAAAATAAATTAAATCTGCGTATGATACAACTGTTAAAGAATATTCTAGACGCGTTTTATTTTTAGAAACAAAGATATTGTTTTTACACGATGTGATTAAATACTAGTCATTATTTTTTCTTACATTAATCTACAACTGCGTCTGCACTTCTGTCAAGGCCGGATTAAGTCATGTAGAGGCCCGAAGGTCTATTACAAAATTCGAAGCCCCGGTACATTTACAGGTACACATCTTCACGGTACAATTGCGGTAATTTACAGATTACCCAATTTTTTGCTTGCTTGCAATGGTTTGATATTTGAAAATAAAATAAATTTATCGTAAATAAATACCGAATTAAATAAAATGATTTTATGTTTTTCATATTTTTATGGGTCTCTAACCTATCATTAAAATAAGGATGATTTCCGATACAAGATCAATTACCATTATATCTGCAAAAGTTTTAATTGCGTTGCGGAAAATGCTATCCAGTTTTCGTTAGCTGTTGATAGGATTCCTTGAGTGACGTCTACAGTTACCTTTCTCTGAAAAATATACGACAATAGGATATAGGATTCCTTGAGTGACGTCTACAGTTACCTTTCTCTGAAAAATATACGACAATAAAGAGAGATTAGAAAAAATATAGACCTCAAGATCGATAAATAAATGGAAGATACTATAGTATGTAATTGTGTGCAATAAAGTTATTTATTATTTATTATTATTATTATCTCTATATGTTACATAATATGTAAGTAGCATCAATTAAATTTTATATATTTTTTCTATATTCAATTATAAAACCAAATATAAGTTTGAGTTTATAATCGATCAAATTTATATCCCGTTTCACTTGTTATTTTTTTTTTAAAGTGTCTTTAGAAAACTAACCGTCACATTATTATTTTGTTTTCAAAACAAATACATGTCCGTCGATAAAATAAAATGTATAAAGCATTGTTATTGTGGTTTTCATGCATACATACATATTAAATTCAATCTTTTCGTATTTTTCCAAACGATTTAAAAAAAATCCGAAAAAAAATTATTGACAATTACGGACCATAATTTTTTTAAGTAATGATGAACTCTCATATATTTGGCAAATGATACATACATTTTATTTATGTAGATATATAAATAGAACAAAACTTTTTGTCTCTTCCTTCTGTCTGTTGGCGTATTTTATTAAAAGAAAGAAGTATCAATATTGACCAAGATATTTTTAACACGCGATGTACCAGTGTTGGCTGCGGGCTGATACATGACTAACACGTTATGGCGAATTTAATGATAAAAGGTTCAAGTTTTAGTTATTTGTTTCACTGATTGTCTGTGGTACGACTCTGATAATGTATGATATGTAATTTGCAACACAACAAGAAACAAAAAAGTCACTCGATATCATTATATTGATATTCTTTATTTACTCGTATTAATTTCTGTATTGCCACACCGGATCAATTCTTGTCATGCCAGACCGGGTCAATTCGAAAAAGATTGTAGGTGTATTAAATTTTTTTTTTACGGTAATGGATTTATACTTTTTTTTGTTAATTTTAGGTCATTATGTATGTGTTTGAAGTATACTCCATATTGAGATAAGTATCACTAATTCTAGGTATATACATATGTTGCGATTATTTTAAATTACGAAATCAAAAAGTCTAGTTTAAATGACGACTTATCGATCAATATCGATCAATTTAGACAACATTAATTGATAATATTTTTCTTTTCATTTTTTTTTTCATTAATAATATTTTTTTCTTAATTTAGCAGTACTGCATTAAACAAACAAATAGTCGTAATATATAATTAATAAAGCATGCGCCCTTGGTTTGATCTGCTTATCACAGCACGGTTGAATTACTAGTAAGAGATTGATCACCGAAAACACAGATATTGTGATCGCGTTGCATTTTACCCTGATTTGTTTTAAAAAAAAGGTAAAACTTAAGTCGTTATTATATTTCGTCATCATCATCATATCAGCCGTTGGATGTCCACTGTTGAACGTGGGCCTCCCCCATCGACCTCAAGAGCGACCGGTTCAAAGCAGCCTCCATCCAATGGCTTCCGGAGACTTTCCTCGAGTCGTCTGTCCAATTATTATGTTTAATCTGACGAAATAGCTTACATAATTAAAATGAAATGGTATTTCTCAAGAACAACTGGACCTGGCATTTCCAGATTTAATTTGTATGTACTTATTTTCTATACTTAACATTTTTAAAAGTTGCTTATTTATTTATTTTAATTAATTTATTTAACACTTTATTGCACACCGCATATTAAAAATTAACAATTCAATTACAAAAAAAGAAAAAAAAAACATATTATATAAATGTAGTACAACTCATACTACAACTATTATTGAAAAAATTTCAGGATTCTGTACAGTCCCTGGAATAAAATCTTATCAAAGATGTAATGTGATCAATTTACACACCAACAAATATATTATTTTGTATATGTGTCTGTTTCGCAAAACTAAAATATGATAATTATTCTGCCCAAATGTAGATAATTGCTATTTTGGATATTTCTTCAATTATATTGTTTCTGAGGCTTTAAGGACGTCATAATACTAACAGTGTCAGTATATTGTTTTTTACATACAATAAACATAAACTTTTCTTTGTTATTAACTAGTATTGAATAAATTCATTAGAAACTATCATAAAATGCACTTAAATAGCGATAAAAATGCGTATCACATTTAAAAAAAGTCTTACCTATTGCGAATAAGAAGACATTGTGAATTTAACGTTTTATAAAATATGCTTATGATATAGAAATAGAGAATAATATGCATATATCAATTTATATTATTTAATTTCATAATATATTATTAGATTAAACTATAATTATTTAAAAAAAAAAAAAAAAAAAAACGTTATTCGACTGTACGAATCTTTTATAATATGCTAATAAAAAATTAAGTATTAAGAATCAGCTGTAGGTACGCTCGCCCTTGGCCTGCTATTGATAGCGAATCGTGCGCATGTCTACATCACTCCGATCAAAAGTGATTGTGATTGACGGGTTATTGTTTACCTTCGTCTACCGGTTTCCGACCTTTTTTTTATAAATTAATTAGACATCCATTACTTGTGTTGACATTTATGGCCACAGTCCAGCCACTTCGATCCTAGTGTAATGTTTTATATAATAGCCTTTGTTACTCCTTGATAACGTAGCTTTCTATTTAAAAATTATTTTACCGAATTCAAACAAACATTTCTAATTAATAACAATATTTTATCTAACAAAAATTGTTATAATTGTAGGTTAAATATTTTAAGAATTATGAATATATTTTTTGAATATATATATATGTCTATTATATTATGGTTTGTAATTATTATAAAGGTCACGTATAAGTTACATAAATAATATAAAATTATTATCGTTTACAAAGACGTCGTATTTACATAATATTTAAATTATATATACATCAACCGTTATGGTGTAGTGGTGCGAGTAGTCGATTTACGCCAGCGGTCGTGGGTTCGATTCCCACTCGGTTGAGATATTTTATTTGAACAAACAATGGTTTCCGGTCTGGGTATATATCCAATTGTCCATGTGGGTCTCCACAGCTGTCTCGGAGAGTATGTAAAGCCGTCGGTCCCGGTTGTTATCAATATTCACCGGTTATATACAACTGATAGCAGTCGTTATTTATAGAAGGTAAATTATCCGCTAAACCGCAGTTGAGCAGTTGAGCAGTTGAGCTACTCTCTATTTTTTAGACCATATCAGTTAAGAAATTCTGTACCTATACAGCAGAGTATTCTGCAGAGTATTAGATGACCTTTCATCTAACACTATGCAGAATCACAGTTATTAAGAAAACTAAAGTGATATACTCGCTGTTGACGTAGCTGCCAAATCTGTTTCAATCTCGAAAATTTCTATCGTGTCTTCAGCAGTTAAATGATTTCGTGAAGATTTCATTTTCGTTCGCTATCTGGGTGGATATTCATAAATAGGCTACTGATCGCATAAATATTAATATAACGCAATAATATAAGTGCAATAAAACGAATAATCAAATTAAGTAACGAACAAACAAACTCAGCAGCTTATATTATAAGGTATATTAAAATAAAATCAGAAACATTTGATTTTAATTTGTTTTAAAACCATAACATGAAACTGAAATTTCAAACTCTACTCTAAAAAGAAATTATTGATTTAAAAGTTTCTTTTGACAATGTAAAAAAATAATGAACGGCGTATAAAGTTGGTAAAGGAAATTAACACCGTGATGTAACAGGTCGTCGGTTCACTAATATGTATAGAATTAATGCTAACATTATTAGGTTGAAGTCAGAATATACGCAGAGATATCTTTTTGTATTTCATATATTTCGTTAAAAATTAAATTTTTAAATTCAGTTTCTTTTCAGTTTCAGCAGTTTCGAACAAATGTTTTTCTATAAATAAAAAATAAATATAGAGCAAAAAATTGTTTTACAGTGGGAACAGTTACAAAATGTAGGTACGTAATTCGCTTAAATATCGCTTCGCTTTTTAATAAGACCGAGAACTCAGCTATATTTAATAGTTTGTTTAGATTCGCCTGATTGATAAATGCAATATTGTAAACGTATTTAAATTCATCATCTCGTCAGCGACCTTCAGTCGTCATTAAGAGAGCGCGAGCTCTATGAGACTCTATCAGGCCGTGCAAATATATTTTCATAATTATAAATTACAAAAATAAATAGAAGTTATTACCAGTGTGTGATATATCTGATCTCTTTGTTTTCAAAAATGGATTTCTTTTCGCGTAAAGTCAAATCTAACGAGCAAATTGACGTACGTCAGTTGAATGGCGCGCGTAACATATTCGGGAGTAAAAAGTAAGTAGATAGCATCTTTAATTTAAGAATATATTGAAAGAAAGAATCAATTTATCAAGAGTAATAGCTTATTATTGCAAAAATAAATAAATATCGAACATAAAAATTATTAAAATCGGTGTAATGAGTCCTTAACCTTCCCACAGCTGATATGGTTACTAACCCGTTAAATCTTGTCAAAAGTTATGAATATTATTCGTAATAAATTAAAATATAAAAAAGATAATATATTTTGTAAATTAAATTAAAAATAAAATCTAAAACCACAGAAATTGAAAACAAAACATTCATATGAATTAGTAGTTCATTAAAATTTATATTATTTCTTTCTAGTAATCTTTCACTTTCTCGAGACAATCCTCTTTAAAAAGAAAACTTGGTAATTATTATATTTTTTATTTATTTGAAATAAGATACATTTTATTAAAATTATTTTTTTTCATTAAGTACATTAAAATTTTATATCCATATTTTTAAAAATAAAATATAAAAAAATTATAAAGTAGGTATGTAATTTAAAATAATTATATATATGTGTGTATACACATATATGTATATATAAAATCAAACTCGTCATCTTCTCACCCGGTATTTTATAATGTTTAATTTGCACACAGTTATGGACTGCTCTTGTAAAGAGAAGGCTGAATGTCTTCTGACTCTACTGACGCGCAGGTTCTTTTTTTAAAACTTTTTAATTTTTTTTTTGTTTTTATTAAATATATATTACTACTAAGACAGTATATGTATTTACTTTTTTAGTTAATTAATATTTTCTATTATTTCAAATAATATTTTTATTAAGAAAAAAAGCGCTAACCAGCATCAGAAAGTATTGTTTAATTTCTAGTTTGCTAAAAAGACAAATGACTCGGATGAAATTAAAAATTTAAATTCTATTTTTATTTTAAACATTAGTGTACATATAACCACAATTATAAATTTCTCGAAATTTTATAAGCATTATTTCAATATTTTTATGAGTATTGCTTCGAGAACCGATATGGGCTCATGGGATAGAAGACTTTAATCAATATCTAGCGATTCTGGGCTTAAATCCGGGAATACATTGCTAAGTTTTCAGGTGCCCAAGTTGGTTTTATAAATTAGCTCAAGCTCTGCTTCGACAAAAATATCGTGAAGAAGTGCTAGCCAACTTGCAGTGGACAAGCGTGATAAATTATTCTTCACACTTTTCTTACTTAAAAAAAATCGATTTTATAAATTATAAGTCGATTGCGTGGTAGATGCGTATACAAAACGAATTTGTTACCGTTTCACTAGAATTGCTTAAAGAATAATAACCCCACTTCTAGACCCTTCTCTTTTTGTTACACAAGATGGAACTTACACCAGATTTTAAGTTAGACTCAGGATCAGTTACTACTGTGAAAACCGAATCATCGAATTACGTGCAGCAGACAGACAGATAGACACGACGAACGTCTAAAAATTACTGTTTTGACTTCTGTTGCTCTCATTAAGACCCCTAAATCGTTTTTCCTAAATATGTTTCGTTTACAGACATCGACCGACGATTATAATTTTATATTGGAATTATACGAATGGAAGAGACCTTTGCATGTCCGTGGGAAATTTTTAGGCTAATATTGTATTATTTATATACAAAATAAAAAGTAAAGTAAGTAAAATAAAAAGAAGTAAAAGTATTTCGTATAGCTTATAATCTGCTTCCATAAGCTATAACTTGATGTTTTGCGGCCTTTATAGCTGATTTATTTCAATAAACAGCTTAACATGGCTAAACAAATTTTCGTATCAGATTGGTAGCTCATGAAATTAGCGCATTGAAATACACACACAACACAGAAAAACTATTCTATATATGTATATTAATATATATTTGATAACAAGATAAGATAAGATAGATATGGTAGGTTATGGTTACAATTTTGATTTTTTCGAAATGTGTAATCATGACTTTTAAATACATACGGAAATTGATTTTTTCGATAATCAACGATAATTTTACAAATAATTATTATTTAGTAGTCATAGCGTATTCGACAATATTATTTAAAATACACTTGCAATAATTATAGTGCAGTATGTAGAGTACGGAAATGGTTGTCACGCAATACGTTGTCACAAAAATAATTAATTGTTGTTGTGTGGAATGTTTTTTGGAAAATAATAACAAACAAAGTAAATGTTCAAATTCAGGCTTCCGCCGTAGATTTGATCGCTGTTGCCAATTGTTACGACAGAATAAGTAGTAACTTCAAGTATTTCGAAGAAAAGGCGATGCAATTAAGCTTATCGAAGCAATATACATAAAAGTTCGAACAAGGACATCCGAAAAGAAAACAAAGATTTAATATAATAAATAAAGATTTAATGAAAAATCTCATAAAGAAATTAGAATTAATTTAAGTGAAATAAATTTTTCACCTAAATTAACACGTTTTTCGTCCTCATAGATAGACTCCTGTACGAATTTGAAAAACGACAGAAGGTCTTAGGACATGCCTTGGAAAATATTTATCCTAATGGTTTAGAAACTGGCTCAGTTCAGGACTGCCTGCCACAGCACTGCTGACATCATTTACTTCTATATTGGAATCATTTTCCATGGTGTGAATAATTACAACAACAATTTCTTCAAATAATCCTTTTATTGAATCAGGATATATGCGCTTCTGCCGTTCGTGTGTTCGCACGAGAATTAATCGAGTAACGATAATCACTCGTATTTATATCACAATCATGAGTAGGTACATTTTTGAAATTTACAAAAACCGTTTTTGTATTTATAACGAATGATTTACATGCAATTATTTTAAGATAAGTAAACAACTACAATTTAGCTCCAAGTACGTTTTTAGAATAATCAAGACAGCAACTCTTTATGAAAACATGATTATGAAAACGTAATAGCAATAACATTATTGAGTATCTTTATAATTAATAATATGAGAGTAAAAATCACAACATCGAAGCTGAGCCTAAGCTGAGTACACATTATGTATCAGACTGTAAGTAGTTTTAAGGCAGGTCTTGATTGAGCTTTTCTTAGCTAAAAAATATATCCAAAACTATTTCTTGTGCAATATTCAGTAAAGCGTTGGTTGTAAAAATAATCTAGGAACTGACACGACGATCCCCTAGTTCACAATCATACTCAAAATCATACCAAACAAAAAGTTGGGATTTCATTGACTAAAATGTAATTATATAATTGGTAAGTAAGATAATCTTATAGATCTAAGGCATTCCCTTATGTAAATTATTCCCGATATAAACTCTATATACTTCTAATAAATGTCTAGACTTAAAGATTTTTTTAGTTTTATTTGAGTTTGACTTTCTTAGAGTTTTTCCTCAAATAAAACTCTAAAAAAGTCTTTCTAAGTCTTTTATTTTATTTATTAGAGCTACATATATATAGATGTAGAGTATATAAGATGTAAGATAGAGTTTACATTAGGAATGTATTTTCATTTTTCATTTTCATAAGGGCATAATTTTAAGAGCTTACTAGCAGCAAATGTGTAAATTCGCTTCCGAACAAGACGTTGATATTCAAGATAGATTCGCAAATATTCTAATTTTTTTTTTATAAAAAATAATTAATTAAATAATAATATTTTGACAGATAATTAAAGGTATAATTTTTAGTGTTATCATTTGTTACATTGTATCATTTGTATACTTGTACTACTGCTATACGAGAAAGTAGTAGAAGGTTTTTATCCGTAAGGCAATAAAATATAAATTATATCCAAATTTAAGTATTGGAAACTTTTGCTTTATGGAAATAGGTAAGAGATCCGTAGAAACTATTGTGCGATTTTTTCAATTTTATTATAGAACATAAAATTTATATTCCAATATTTTTTCCTACATAAAAATTATTTTATTAATATAAAAACAAATTTATTATATCACGTTTAGATTTAACCACAGAGATAGTAACTAGTAGTTGATAAAAAAAAAGGTTAAGGACCTAACGCCATCTACTATCGAATAGCGGTAACCGCAATGTGGTTCTTATCTGGGTTATCGCTGAAAATTTTTCCTATTTTCCCAGGAGCGAGTCCGCGATGAGTCCAGCGCCCCCCGCGCCACGAGACAAAAACGCCGCACAGTTCGCCAATAACAAGCAGTCGCTCGCTGTCAGTGGAAAAACGTGTACGTACGAAATGGAACGCGATCGTATTGGTGTCTGGGGCTCCGGGGATGGCCAGTCCAATAGCCGGCTCTCAGGCCTCGACCGCCTGAAGCACCCTGGGCTCAATAAGGTAAGAATTTGGATTACTTATTAGTCTCCTAGGTCATGGCTCATATGCGGAAGTGTGCGCGAATTGTATCACTTGGTCATTGCCCCATTCACTTTTATTTTACAGTAATGAAGTAGGTATGCCACTCTCGTTACGTAAACAAACGCGAAATGGTTTGTTTTTAACTTTACAGTCTAATGTTCACGAGATAAAATGTCAACAATCTTTAAAAACTAAATTTAGTAATACGTTTAAGTTTACCTTTGATAATAATATTAAAAAAATGTGTATATTGTTATCAACGTGTCATATGGTAAAATATTTTATTTATACTTACCAGTTTCCATGGCAGACAGTTTATCATATTCATTAAGGCACCATAATCAATAACTCTCGTCTGTATGGTATTCATATTCGCTCCCTTTACGAGTACTCATTGTCCTAAGCCGGCATGCCTGTTACTCAGCTAGATTTGCAGAGGGGACGACTTGAATAAACTCTCTATAGGAACTCAGGAACCAATATAATGAAAATTTCTTAAACGAATTCCTATTTGAATATCAAATAATTTATTGATTTTATTTTTTTACTTGTAATAAATAAGAATCCAGCTGCAACCTTGGTTTTCCAAACAATTTAAATAATTGTCGAGGACTTATGTGTTTTTAAACAATCAGCTATTTTATCTGATCGAATACACATTGTTTACTTAGTTTACAAAAATACCAACACTATGCTATCCGTTTTAATATGGTCTTAAAATAACTACAATATTTTAGTATAATATGTTTAAAAGTTATTTTAATACATTATTATGTCGTATTACTACATATAATACACACTGCATCACTCATAGTTATTATATTTGTAATTTTATTCAAGTTTTTATTTTTGTGGCGAAACATGTCAAATGGTTAAAAAAATAAAACATTTATCTTTTATTTTTTACTTTAATCTTTAGTTTTTTGATACAAAAAAACAAATTTAAATTTTTCATCATTAAATGAATCATCAAAACCGATTCATAATTGACGGAATAATCGCGTAACAAACATACAAAAAATAACAGTCAAATTGAGAATCTTCTTTTTTGAAGTCGGTTAGTAATTGTTCTTGTCTAAAACCGAGTAATTCCTGAGTCCTAGTGCGTTCAAAGAAATAAACATCTTCTTTACCTTAATAATATCAGTATCTAACTTTACAAAGATCTTTTTTGTTTATTTTTGTAAAAGTAGAATAATAAATGTTATTACTGTACTTATTGTGATTTGTTTCTTAGAATGTGCAAGTATCTTACGAATGGGCGTTCTCTCTGCATTGGTTTATTATTATCTAATCATGATAATATCGTCTGTCGTTACATAACGTATTGTTTGCGTTTATCTTCATATATGTACCAGTATATAATAAACGTAGTACCTATTGTATATATGTGGGTAGGAGTTTATATTACGTTTGAACATTTTTAGTTTTTTGTTCTTTTTTGTATCGATCTGTTGTTTATAACAAAAAGAAATGTACTGAAAAAAGAACCAGCCATTAAAATTAAAATAAAATTTTAATCAAGGTTGTCTAGAAAATATTCTACCTATATACCAGATTCTGTATTTTTAGTGTGCGATAAATCTATAATATAAAAATAAGTCGTGTTTTCCTTCCTGACGCTATAATTTCAGAACGCACGAACCGATTTCCACAGTTTTGCATTCGTTGGAAAGGTCTCGGGCTCCGTGAGGTTTATAGCAAACAAAATTCAGGAAAAATTTCAACAGAAAAGCAGGAAAACAGGGAAAATCATTTTTCACATACAGCGCCATCTCTGATACATAGCATGTACTACAAACCAATATATATCAAACGAAATGTTACAAAAAACGAAGCCATCTGGTGGCGAAACGGAGTTCGCCGGGTTTGCTAGTATTTAATAAAAATGTGAAAATGTCATATAACTTGCTAAACTTAACAGTCTTTAATGATGACAAAGCAGACCTTCAATTCGCAGAATAACATTGTTATGCTTGCGTAGAATTCGTCGCAAAATTTAATTCAAACATTTTCGCTAGAAATTCTCTTTAAATGTAAATCGTTCACGAAACAGATTAAAGGATAAATACTCGTACAAATGACAAAGAAAATCCTTAATAAAACGATTGAAACGCTTTGAAAAGGACTATAATGTTTATGGGTACTTAAGCGTATTTAGAAATTGATAAAAAAGAATTAAATGGATTAAGAATTTTTAGCCTAAGCCTTTGTAAACTCGATGGGATTGCGTCGTTTCATTATCGAGTTCCTATGACAACCTTCCAGCTTCATCATCAGACCCTGGTTACCACTGAACGACAAACTACTCTTAGCGTAGTGATGTCGAAATTTCCTTCAAAGTGTTAACGCCGATGATGTTTTTGTCTCTGGTCAGAGTGGTTTTTCTTATTGATCTTCCCACTGTGCCTTGAAAAGAACATATAGCCGTTGCTCCAGATTGTTTTCAATTTACCATAAACATCAGATAGCAATATTTAATCTTATTTGGGAAATTATCCGACAAACCGCAGTGGAGCAGGCTTTTACCCAGCTGTGGACGTTTAGAATATGTTTCAGTTCATGTTCAGTAATGGACGAAAACTTGCTGACGATGATGATAAGGAAAATTACGATGACACCTTGTCTATTAACTAGCTACACATAAGATTAATAATATGCCTTCAAAATTGCTTAATAAAATGGTATCTAATAATTATGATTTTATTGAATGAAATTAACGCTAACATCGAGGATGTAGAGAACTGTCGTTTCTTGTACGTTTCCAGGCATTATATTAATTAATATTGTCTTTGTTAGTGACCTACAAGGTCAAGTTATAAATGTCACCATGGTAACAAAACTGTGAATAAATAAGTACATTGTGTTATTACACATGAGATAAAGCGAATGTAATGATTTAAACTGATATCTGATAAGCGTGATGTATCGTTTTTATGTTATTAATAAAAATGAACACGATGACGAGTTACGGGTTACGAACAAATTATAGATTTACCCGATTTTTATAATATACGATCCTACATTGAATGTCGTAATCGGTTACCGATAAAATCTGTGATTCTCTTTTTTCAATAATTCCTGCAGTTATGATTGACTATTTTAAATACGTATATTATTAGCGTTTAAGCCTTAACTCGAAACAATAAATTAATTGCCAAGCGGAACTCCTTATCTTCAGTATTTTTTTACCTATAGCGTATTTGTATATATACACACATATATATACAATATATAATTATATCAATGATGACTCACGAGTTTGATAACAATCTTGATCTTGACGCGATGATTGATGAATAAATTTTATAGTAATATTATCAAAAGAAAATTGTTTAAGCATATATTTAGTTTCGACCATAATTGTACTGTTAGGAGAAACAAACTTATTTATTTAAAGAAAAGAAACAAAACCGAACACTTAAGTTCTATTTCCAGCAGCACTGGACGACATATTACGATAATACACAAGAATTGACAAACGTGACATTGAGTCGGTGTTTTATCGATGTATCATCAGTATGTATGAACCATTGATGACTAGGTACCTACGTGTTACTAAAAGTAAAATGGCCTTTCTGATTTGAACTGACTTATTTAAATTTAGAGTTTAGGTCGAAAAATGTTAATAATAATTCAGGTATCTTATCGGAAAAAGAAAGAACCTTCGTATATTTTTTGCGTGATACAGTATAATCATACAAAATTGCTTTTATCGCTATATTGGCACGCCGGATAACGTAACCATAGCAACCACATAATATGTTATGGATTTGTGTAAATTGCTTCTATTTTTCAGTACATCTATTACTTTCACATGTGAAGGTTTTATATCGAATTCGAAAGGCTAAACGCGTCTAATTTTCGTGACACGTTAACAGTGCGAATTTTTATGTGTTAAAAAATTGTAAAATTACTGTATAATGCAATTTACTGCAAAATGTCTTTGCATACATATCAATATTTACCTATTTTTAAATATGTTTTAAAAAGTAATCGTTCTTCCGTAACTATGTATTTCTTGCAAAAAATTTATCTTCATAAAATACCCATGTAATACATACATTTTTAGTTCAATTAATTTGAAGTTGACAACATTTATTCATAAGTATTATACGTGTATTTATTATAGAGTGATTCTGCTGGATCATATTTCAATCGAAACATGGAATGCTTATTATAACCGCTAACAATATCAATCGACTGATCCACCTTGTACTGGCACTGAAGTAGGTCTCTCATATGTCCTACTTTTGTAGCAATAGGGTATCTTTACAAAGCTTTAAAAGAGGCTACTTCCATTTTTCCAGTTTTAAAGTTTCTCCTATAATTAATACAATTAAATTATTGATATTTATCGAAAAACAAGAACAAATGTTATAATAAAATTGTTCTTTGCTTAAATTTGATTTAAAATAGTCTGGAGTATTTCGATACACCAAGTATAAATTACAACATGCCAAAAAAGATAACACGCTGATCATATTACCACTTTAATGCCCGAAAATAATAAATAACTTTGTGTTTAAATTTTCAACATTGCTTCTTAGTAAGTGTTATCTTAAACGTAGGAAGAGCGCAAGAAAACTTTTCGTATTCTATAAACTTGTATTACTTACACGTTTTTACAATAGCAGTACTTTTTCCGACGCTAACCTTTTAACCTTAACCGGCCTAATCAAAAAAAAAAAAAAGTACCAAAAGGTTTATCCTTAACATATTTAGATAGTAGGTTGTTACTTAAATTTTTATGTTTTTTGAAATTTTTGTCTGTTTCATGTTACCTTAATTGTTATATACTGGAACACATTATGGTTATTTAGAAATAATTATTTCTAGTTCGATTGCTTATAAAAATATAATATAATGAAAATTAATTTAATCTATAATTCTATAAAGTATTTATAAATAACCATAATGTGTTCCAGTATATGTCATATTGTGACAAAAACAAATAAAAATAATCTATCACTTTAGTTGACGAGTATCATAAGTTATTTAATTGCCGATTAACAAAAAATACTAGTGTTTGAATATCACGATTTTGCTCCTTGAATCAAGTTCCAATGGTCGAGTGAGTTGGAAAGTTTTATTTTATATAACATGATTGAATTAGCAATAACAATCGTACCAAAAACCTTGATTACGAAGTAATTAGTTAAACACTGTGACACAATTTCTATAATAGAAATGCGCTCCAGCTTTGCGTAATTTATTATACTCGCGTAATAAATATTTTACAACAATTAATTATTCTAATTTATCCGTAAGTCAATCCGAGCTGAACGTTATGCAAACGTTAATGCATCCACCATAATTATAGTCCTGACCTTGCAGCCTCAGATTTTCACCTGTTTCGGTCATTTCAGAATTCTTTGCGTAGTGTTAGGTTAACATCAAGAAAGGACTGTCAAAACTACTTGTCGCATTTTTTTTTTAAATAAAAAATCCTAAGATTTCTACAGGAACGGGATCACTACCTACAAGATGGCAAAAAGCTTTCGAACAAAATAGCACATATATATTTTAATTAAATGTAATTAAACTTTGAAAAAAAGTCTTGAATTTGTATTATATAAAATACGAATAAACTTTTGCCACGACCGACCTAATATATTTGTAATTGATGACTAAAAGTTTACTTTGGTGACTTCTTAGCGTGATTATATAAGCCTACATTGTTTATATATAAAATAAATAGATTTGATTATCGTAATGTACTGCGCGTATGCGTTATAGAATGCGTTACAACGAAGACAATAGAATAAAAAATTATTTGCCTTTAAAAAAAAAAATTATGTGTTAATTTTTTTAATCGTCAGCTAAAAAAAACATCAAGTGTTGATGATGCACTAATGATGACCTGGAAAGTATACACTACGATGTAAGAGTATGTCTCATCGTGACGCTCGGTTGCATACGCCACGAGCATAAGATCGCATTCAGTTTGACTAACAATAAGACATATTTCTTGCCACCATTAAGTGTAGAAATCATGTTACACTAAAAACGTATCGAGTTGCAAAACTACAAGAAAACTGGAGTAAAACGAAAGTAGGTGAAACAAACACACATGAATAAAACTGTAAGTGGTTGCTTTAATCGCGTTACTTGATTGTTTGCGTCAGCTCCCCGTTACGTCACCAACGAGTAATCTATCGTGCTCTCAAAACACCTGTTGATCGCAAAAAGTTTGCTCTTGACATATAACACGTTATTACGGTCAGTGTCACGTGAATTAGTTGTCACGGTTATTAAGCCGGAACGGCATTAGGGTTAAAAATTAACCGAACTGTGTAAGTGAAGTCTTATAAAAAGATCTGAGTTTTTTGATTAGTCTCATCTGCTTTTTGCATGTAGCATGAAATATTGCATCTCTTAGACCATGTGTAAGCATACACTTTTTTGTGAGTAAAATTCCCTAAGGGCGTTTCTTAAGGGATGAAAATATATAAAGGAATTGAATATGTGTTCAATGGGATATTTAACGTATAAGTTAAATATTTAGAATTTGATTCTAATGAATCTGATACACAAATATATAATTAATAAAGTATTTGATAGGTTAAATTATGAATTATAGGTAACCTGCGCAGTTTAATCCACACCACCCACATAAGTCATATACATATACATAAAAATATTAAACTGTATAGGTTACAATTGTTTGTTATATTCAAATTTGACGACATTCAAACAAGTCGCATTATATAAATAAACAGCACATTTACTATAACCTTCAATTTGCCGCAAAGCCTCCAAAAGCTCCGACCTTAATCTCACCGATATGTTATGTGGAGCAAACTCGACTCCGTACTTATGTCGCGAGTCGCTCCGGGCGTATTCTGAACGGCGAACACGTTAAAAAAAGTTATTAAAAATTATTACTTACCTACAGTTTAAAACGACAGATACGTAAATGTGATGCAATTTTAATATTTAAAGTCACGATTCGCTTTATTACTTTATTAATACAATAGAATATTTCATTTATATAATGTATTACAGTATACCATTCTACGAGTATATAGTCGTCGTTTTACAAAATAAGTAATTACTTTTATTTAGCATTATAAATATTACAAAGTAAAATAACTTTTTAAAAATATATTTTACAACTATTTATTGCTATACATACGAGTAATATTTTAAATAGAAAAGTTAATTTGTCTTGTGTATAATAGATAATAATTATGAGACACATTGTATGCAGTGGCGGATTTACCAGTAGGCTGAGTAGGCTGGAGCCTAGGGCGGCAATTTTAGGGGGGCGGCAAATTTGGATCAAAATTTTTTTTGCCTTACAGAAAAAAGAAACCTTATTATAAATATGAAGAAGTCCCGAAAATTTAACAAAATTAGAATATTTTGCTACTCTATACAATACTCTATAGGTACCAATACTCTATATATACCTACCGAATCCTTACAACTCTAACATCTGTACGTAAGTAAAATTTAAAAATATGAATTTTTTAAATATTCCATTAGCGTTTAAATATTACAATTAAAATGTAGTAATTTTGACCCATTTTCTTTTATTAATTATTACTATGATTTTTGTCTGTGTACCTAAATGTTATTAGGTCCACTCATAAAATTCGCTTAATAAGAGCCCTTCTTATGTACATACTTAATAAGATCACGTGATAAAAGTTTATTGAATTTTTGTTTGTTATAATTTTTTAAATGAACAAAAAATGAAATATATACATACTTTCGATACATTTTTCTAGAGTCATTCCGAATCAAATGAGCCATCGCTCATAATATTTTTAGGGATTTATTTTCTCTCTTTTTTACGGTGGGAAATGTATTTACGCATCCCGCCGCCTGACGGGTATGTGGGACTCGCTGACTCCCCAAAAGCCAAAATACCCACTAAAACCCATCGGTCGTCTGCGCCGCAATGGGGCGCCACAGAATCGCAAAGGCATTCAACCGTGCCGCCCCGACGCCGGGCCCGGTGGCCCCTGCGTATGTGATTGGAGCCGCTCGACTGGTCCACTCTACTAATTCAGAGAAGTACCGGGGACGCGCCCAGTAGGAGACCAGCAACTCCCATGGGATATTTTTAGGGCTCATTTGTTTTTGATTTATCAAAAATTAACACGTTTATGAACTTGTTGACTAGCATATAAGGTCGAAGGTATGCTCTATTAGCGCAAGTTAAGAACCAAGATATCGGTGTTTCGTTACATTATATTGTAATTAGCAGATAAAATCAAAAAAGCATCTTTTCAATCGATCAATTACTTTTTCTCAATAAAAAGGGTAATTTGAACAGCTATAAGCTGTGTGCTATGTGGATTTTTTTAACAAACATCAATTTTTGTAATGAACTTATTTTAATTTTACATGTCTTATGAAATTGGCTAATTTATACTAAAAGTAAAAGATATGTATATTTTACATCCTGTTTAGCATTCGGTCCATTGAAGTATAGGACTCGGTTCTAGAACGAAGGATTTAATGATTGGAAAAATGCAGAACACCTATTAGCTCCGCACGAAAACTCTGTGTGTGATAAATCTAGCATCCTTATTTTGAAAGCTAGAAGTGAGATTGATGGCCGACTCGATAATTTACTGTATGTTAAAATTGATGAAGAAATTTACTTATTAGGGAAATGTTCTACATAGTTGTTGCCTTACTGAAGCGACTGTGTTCAAAAGGCCTTACTTTCAGAGGAAAAAATGAAAAGTTTGGTGATTCGCATAACGGAAATTAAAGCATGATTTTGGAATCGTTATCGGAATTCGATCCTTTTTTAACGAAACATATTGAACGATTTGGGAATCAAGAATCAGGTAGTACCAGTTACATATCAAAGACCGTTTGCGATAGTTTATTCTCTTAATAAATCATAAAGTCTTGAAACAGATTGGATACGAGATAAGATGGGCGAAATATTTTTCCTTAATCATCGATTCATGTGGATCAAATTACTCTTGTCATTGGTTACGTTTTGGAATCAGGCAAACCGAGTGAAATATTTCTCAAGTTTTTGCCATCAGTGAAACATAAAGCTGACGAAATGCTGTCTGCCACTATTTTGGAACTCAAAACATAGATATTGAAGATTGTCATGGAAAGTCATATTGATAATACCCTGAACATAGATTAGCCAGACGGCGTTTACAATGGCTTCCAGGCAAAAATTCAAAACACCTTTCGCTTTTTACGTGCCTTGTTCTGCCCATTCTTCGAATTAAGTGGTAATTCCGGCTGCTGAACAACGTGTACAGAAGCTTGTCGCTTTTTCATGACGCAACAGGAAATTTACTTCATTTGAATTTAGTGGTAACTTCGGCTGCTGAACAAAGTGTACAGAAGCTTGTCCCTTTTTCATGACGCAACAGGACATTAACTTTTTTTTTTTTTGAAAACTCGACACAACACTGGCAAAAAATAATGAGTGAAATCGGGAAGGGCAAAACTCTGAAGAGTGTGAATCTGATACGTTGGTCAGTAAAAGTGTACGTAAAAGTTTCAGGGATTCTTGGCGCGTTCACGATTCGTGGCAAAGTTCTTAAAAATTTAGAACTAATCAAGGATGACTGTACCGAAAAGCCTGTAACGCGACAAGAAGCCGCAGGATTATTTTCGATTTTAGAAAAACTGAAAACGGTGGTAATGGTTTTGTATGGAATATTTTTTTGGAAAGAATAAACAAAGTAATGTCCAAATTCAGAGTTCCACCATAGATTTAATCACCATTGCTAATCTTTACGAATCACTCCGTAAGTTTTTCGTAGCTGAACGAGAGAATTTCAAGTATTTCGAAGAAAATGCGATGGAATTAAGCGTTTCCAAGCAATATACAAAAGAAGTAAATCTAAATGCTTTAGCTCCTTTATGCGTAGAGTTAGAACTAATTAACATGATTTAAGGCACACCTTACTCACAGCTTGTAAGTAGAACATGATTGAGCTTTTGTTAGCTCAGAAATATACCCAAAGACTATTTCTTCAGTAAACACTAAGTCGTGAGTAGTAAGAATACCGTAGGAACTGACAACGATCCCTTAATTCACAATCATAATAATAACGGAAAAAAGTTGATACAATGATGACGATAGAGTAAAAATCATAAAATTACAATTTCATTGACAAACAAAAAAAGTAATTAATATGATTGTAAACTAGGGTATTGAATTGCAGAAGTAAGGAGGGGCGGCAAAAATTGAATAGCCTACTGGCGGCATATGTGTAAATCCGCCACTGATTGTATGTTAAAAGAGCAGATATGATCTCCATATCGCGAGTATTGATCGTAGATGGAGACGTAACGACTGAGTATTTTAGTAAATTTGTTATCACATACAATATGACAAGAAGATTCAGCTTTTACACTCATCTTCTAATTTGTCAGTGGACGTTGAACTGATATAATCCTTTTTTGTACGCAATGAAACAAAACATATAATACATTCAATACGGTTCCTTCCTGCTTTTACTTTATATATATTTAGTTAAATGAATATTAAAACATTATATAAAGAATATTTTAAGAGAATAATATATTTTAAGAATATTTTAAGAATTTTTAAGAATATTTTTTTTTGTAATTCGTATGTGAATCTTATAGTCTATATCGAGACAAATTAGTTAATTTTAACGTATAACAAAAAGTATTAAATATTAATGCCTTAAACGGTCGTAAAAAGCAGACTATAACTTTAAAAGTGTAAATAAATTTGGTATTAAAATTCTGACTGGTGGTCTGGTGGGTCTGATTGTGAGCTTACAGTATTTTCGGCACAATTGTCTCTAACCTGAACTTTAAACATAAGAAAGATAATTTAACGCATTTACTGGAAAATTGTTAAGCGCTGTGATTTACGAGCTCCGAGAGAATATTTAGTGAAAGTGAATTGAGAGAATAAATTTTATAGACTCCGAAAGTTTTTGATAGGTACTTGTGAAATAAAATGGAACGAGATTGGTGGCAGCTGACTCCTCGGCGAGAAGTTCATTTCATTCCGGACAACTTGGCGGCGTATGACTCGCGGGTTAGATATTTTTTTTATTCATTGAATTGTTAACTTCTTGTCACGTGCGATATACTTCAGCATATTTAAATAGAAGACCTCGAAAGTGACATTCTAGTTAATTTTTTTTTTTATTAATTAGCCTCACCGAAGTTTCCGCTCTCCTTGACAATGTCCCGATAACATAATATTAATTAAACTTATTAATGCATCGAATTTTCTAATTGAAATTGAATGTATGTTTAAATTAGTATTGTAAATTTGAGTATATTTTTTCATTATCTTGTGCCTGAGTATCAGCCACATAAATATGTAAGTATACAGTTGTGGCTTTCTAATTAATATTATGCAATACGAATTAAAATATTTCACGAAGCAAAAAAACTGCGTTATAAATTTGCACACAAGTTCATTTGTATGCCAACGAAACCGTTCGATACGTCATCGCCACGCCTTCTTTCATATTAATATTAATGAGTATAAGATGGTCGAGTCGTGGGTTTTTTGTAGTTCGCAGGATTTTCTTCGAATTTTTTTATGGGTTCTTTTGATGACTACTTATGAGATTTATATAGTTCACATAATTAAAAAACCGTTTTTAATATTAAACAAAACTTATCACATGATAAAAAAATTAAAGTATATAGTAATAACAAATAAAGGTACTTTTTTTTGAAGTGTTAGTACTTACTACTATCTCTTTTTATTTTCGATATAACTGTATATAAACTAATTCATAACAGTAGATTTTCCAAAATATGTTTATAATTTTTATTAAATAATATTTTAGTGTTTCTTTCGTTACTTGCACTACCGTAGTGAATGCGTTGTTTCCGCGTAAACTTGCCTATATTTAGTATTTCGGCAGCGAGTTTTTGATATAGCTCTAAGATTTGATTAAAAGTCTATACCGGATTTTATCGCGTTTATTAAAAACTTTACAGTTTAACAATATTTTAAATTAAATTATTTCCCGACGTTTCGGACCCTTTACAGCGTCCATGATCTCGGAGGATTGAGGTGGTGGGTGTCCGAATAATGAATTTATTATAAATTCATATAACTATATATAGTATAAATATATATAATCAAATGAGTAAAATTCGCGTAAATATAAGAGAACAGTAGCTCTAAGATATTATTATGTATTTTTTGTTTCTACTACAAAATCTTTTGCGCGTGTATTCTAAGTCCGTATACAATCACGCGGAAAATAAAACAGGAAACCGATGTTCATTAGTCATTGTGAACACGGGTTTCTTTAGACTGACTAAATTTTGCGGATCATCATGTAAGAATATGCTCGTAATTGTTAACTCAGTAACTTTGTTGCTAATTTGTGCTTTTAGTTCAGATGGGGCTTTAATTTTTTTTCATAAAAGTACTTTATTATGTATGATATTATTATAATTTATTGTTTTCTTTGTAAAACGATAGGTATGAGTGAAGTGATAAATGACACCGATAGAGAATGGTAGGTCATAGAATTAAATCGATAGTTCTAGCGTGGATTACTCGCTGTGTAAACGGTCACCTTCATTACGTCATTTCACAGAAACTTCTGGAGCAACTCCATGACAGTCATACTGAATATAAATATATCTAACTAATAGTTAAATAAAAATAAATGATTGGTAAATTTAGGTTTTATTTAGTTAAGTCAATGGATATTTTTAATATTTCGAGTAACTAGTTAGTCAAATTTGGTATTAAAATTACAATATTGGCTAGCACTAGCTAGCTTTCAATAAAAAATGATAAATTACCGAAATTAGCTTTAATTGTTTTCTAATTGAGGAAGTGATGAACGTGTGCTTATTCAGGTTTAAATTGTTGTCAGGGGCAGAATCAACTGTACTAATTGTAAAACTGTTAATTGTGACACAATCATACGAAACTGATTCCTTGGGAATGATAAAATCAACTATATTATGTACGATTATAATGAAAAATTACGAAGTAACTACTATATAATATTATGTAGATAATATTAGTTGAATTAATCTCAAATTAATCTAGATTAATCACTATTATATGACTTATTGATTTCTTTCGACCTAGTAATTTCTTACCAAAATCAGGTATCCGTATCATGGCAAATGCTTCAATTTCTTAAAGCAACTCATCGACAACGATGTAACTCAATTTAAATTTGTGTTTCAGGGTTAAATAGATTGCTCGTAAAAAAATTATTGTTGTATTTTCTTAATTATGTTAGGAATATTAGCGATTATTATAATTTGCGCTTGCGCTGAAGTTTTGCAATTTCTTAAATAAAATATACCGTTATTTTTAATGTCAAGATATAAAGTATAATAATAAAAAAATATGTATTGAAGGTAACAACGTAACACTAAAACACCTTTTTTACCTTTTTTTTATAAAGAAAGTAAAAATTATTTAAGTCTCAGTATTCAGATAAACGGTTTTAGTGATGATACGATGATTGTCAAGAAGAAAGATGATTTAACTACCGTTGCTTAATAATATTAGAAACGTGCTATTTCTTTTAAGTACCTATTAATTGAAATTCGGAAAAGATTAAAAAAAACTTGTTTAAAAAAAATGAACTTACGAGAGGTGTTTGAGAACTATGTACTAAAAATTAAGTACTACCTGCTGCGTTTTATGTGGTAAAAAGTGCGAGGAATGCAATGAAATCCTCAATGAGGCCCATTCGACGCAAAAAGAAACTGAATATCAGCTAAACAATAATTTAATAATAAATGATATTCAGTATCATTTAAGCTCAATCTCATATCATCAAAGTAACTCTTAAAAGTAGTAGTCTTTTACCTGATATCTTTTAATGTGTCAGTAATTCTATCATTTAATTTTATAATCATTTAATCATGACCTTGTATGGTCAGTATTAGTATACTATTTAATCCGAAAAACATTAATGTTTTATACATGAATAAAAATATTATTTCCTTTGTAACAGGGTATGGCGTTTACAATCGAGGAACGTCAAGCTATGGGTATCCATGGCCTGTTGCCCCCGAGGGTGAAGAGCCAGGAGGAGCAGGTGGAACTGTGTAAGCTGTCCATCGAACGATATGAAGACCCTCTCAACAAGTATATTTACCTGATGGGACTACTTGTAAGTATTAGTAGGTTCGTTTAGCCTAGTTATATAATATTATGTATCATGTTACGTACAATTATTAAATAAAAAAAAAATATTATTTAAGAAGATGAGATCTTTTTTCTATATATCTATGCAATAAACTCTTGTGAGAAGAATTTAGCTCCTTAGCAATTATTTTAATGAATCAACTATAGTCTCAGAACTCTGTGATATAAATCGAGTCAGTCATTTAATGACAAATGATAAAGTGCTTGTAGAATTTCTTTGAGTTTGAATGATTCAAATTTTATATTTCAACAAACAAACGAACTAACTGCTAAATCGGTTTGTCGTAACAGTTATAATGAAAGTACGAATGTTGATCGTTTAAAAATATTTTAAAGTTTCATTAACGCCGACGACCGCATGTTTGATTTGGATTTTAGTTTGGATGTTAGTTAATCTTTGTGGGTATCCTCACCATGACTTGGAGGGCAGGTAGGTGCCAGTTTTAACATAAACATCTGATACAAAGCGATTCTTGGTAGGGAAAATATCCGCCAACACGCAGTGGACCAGCATGGTATCCACCACGCCTTTCTCATATACGGAGAAGAAGCATTTACCAAGCAGTGAAAGATTTATATTGCATATATACATAATTATATATATTTAGTTTAAGTTATATATACATAACCACTATAAATTTACTCACATCTTTAAAGTTTATAAATTAGCCGTAAACCCTTAAAGATGATTTTGTATATGTTTTACACGTGTTACTGTAGAAACAAAGTTACCTACGCGGTGATAACAATCTAAATAACAACGCTCATTACTATGAGAAAATAATTAAAAGTTTTTATCGGTTATTTACTACGTTTTATCGAGACCGACGATTGAATGAATCAGTAGTTAAACCTGTAGAAATAGTTGAACGTTCAAGACCAAGATGTTAATTCGGAATTTTAAATACATACCTATAAGCCTATAACACGTCAAGAACTCTCTCCTTTCGTTGTATTTTGTACAAAAGTACCTACCTATAAACCTTTAGACGTCTCCCTTACTTACAGTTAACTGTTTTCTTACTTCTTAGTTACTTTTTATCCTACCTCTTCTACCTTTTCATTTTCGTTGCCAACATGCATAAGTTATATACGATATACTGTAACAATCCGGCCGATTTTTTTACTCCGACAAATGCTGCTAGCAGGCTAATCCGAAAGAGGTACTTCCTAAAAGACAAGGGCCTAGCAACTAGGCCAATAATATACAGTCAAGTAAGTAATAAATAGTTAAATTTTGTTCATTTTCATATTTTGCACAACAACAAATGACTACTCTTGCCTAAGGTTGACTGGTAGAAAATGATTTTAGGATTAATCTCGCCTTTTGTTCATTGTAATAATATATTGTACAATAAAGCAATAAATAAATAAGACTTGTACTATTATTTAAGTAAGTAGTGAGTGGTTAAGGACTATTCGTCATAAAACGATGTTTTATAGCATATGCTGCTTCTGCGTAACATAGCATTCTTATGGTAAACATTGAAATCGGTTGAGTACTTTCTTCTCTCTTTCTTCTTCTTCAATAAAAAATAGCGTAAATTATGTACCTACTTAAAACAAACGTTTGTAAATAAACTTTCTTTCCAAGGACCGCAACGAGCACCTCTTTTACCGCTTCGTGGGTGAAAACGTGGCGGACACGATGCCGATCGTGTACACGCCCACTGTTGGGCTCGCGTGCCAGAAATTTGGGCTCGTGTACCGGCGACCACGCGGTCTCTTTATCACCATACACGACAAGGGACACGTTTACGACATATTGAAAAACTGGTATGTTATTGCACTCACTTTTACAATAAGTATATTATAATTTTATTATAGGTTCATATACTCAAGGAAAGACTATTTAACGCAGTTATGACAAAACATTTTTTTTTAATATGATCCCAGTTTTAAGTTTTAAAAAAAAGAAAAAAAGTTTCTGTTATACATATTTGTGATGTATATTCAATATCTGCGTCATATTTGTAAACGAAAATAAACTTATAAAATAATTATATAATTTTGATATAAAAATAAAATTTAATTTTTTACCATATTATAGACGTCAGAAATATTTATGTAGATATAACGTAATACTTGATGTATTTACGCTTAATATGCATAATTAACCATATATTTGAGTTACACTAATGTTTCTTGAATTATATAGGTACACATATAGTTCGATTTATATTTTTCTTTACGTACGCTTCAATATGTGCGTTAATAAATTATTCGATTTACGATTACGATATTTCCCTTGGTAACAATTGAATAAACCTCGTGCTGACAAATTAACAATGTAAAATAACAATTTTTTATATTCATTTTTCTAGTAATTTCTAACGTAAAACATTAGCTGGGGTTTATTTAAAAAATAAATCCGGGTTATTGTGTATCATGAATAAAAATAAGCGATCCGCCCGAATTCGGACTTTATCGGCAAATCTTAATAAAACTTAAATAAGCAAAAACTATTAATGAGGTGTGTTTATTTTGCATTATGTCTTTATCATCACTTTTTTAGGCTACGCTTTATCTGTTTGTCATTTCGAACGTGTTATTTTTGTATACAAACATATTAAAATAATAATATATTTATATAAATGATATATAAAGATGTATCTTCCCAGTAAATTAAATAAAATCTCAAATCTCGTTCCGTCTCTAGTACAAATTTTCAAGATATCTTGCTAGATTAGGAGATTTTTGAGTCTCTATTTTTTGAAGTTACTGAATATAAATATGTACTAAATTTTGAAATAAGTTATGTTCCTGAAGAATCATTTCATAAAGCCAACTTAAATTAATTTAGGTGACTGAAACGACTATTATTGCTCTACACCAAAGTTACACTAAAGTTAAGTCCCTTTTTAATACCACAATGCTAATTATGTAGATAACGTTTAATATATACATTTTAATTCTTATTATATTTATTGAAATACAAGATTTTTTTACAAAATTTATTTGATCGTGCCATAAGTTATTAAATATACCATCTCTCGAAATGTCAAAAATTGTTCCTCAAATCTTGAGATAATTCAAAAAATATCAATCAAATCGGTCAAGGCGTTCTCAAGTCAATCATGAAGAAAATTTATTTCATTAAGTATATTCATAGTTTCCCTATTAAAAATAAACCATCGACTCGGAAACATCATGCTTATATATATATTAGGTATAAATATTACTCGTATACACTCGTTATACCAAGGCTATAGCGGCGTCGAATGGTCTAATAGATACTTATCGATCTCACGACTTTTGTTGTCTAAGTAAACTTATTAAAAAAGTATAACTTTGCTATGCTTATAAGATATTTAAGTTTATAATACTTGCTTATTAATATTATTTACAAGGAATATCGGCTAAGGAAGATCCAATTACAATAATTTATCGGGTTTTTCGCTATTATTTTGTTGATAAAACGCGAATAAGTGACGTTCTATTTTATTAAGTGACTTATATTTAGTAAATATGCATCAAATTACCATAAATGTAAAAAATTATTTGCATAGATAAGTCAGAACTAGGAATTTAATGATTATGTAAAAAAAAAGCTGTTTTTGTACTGCGTGAAATACTCAAAAATTCTGTTTAATAATGCAATTTTTCTACAAAATTTTTATAGTAGTTAAATACGTAAATTAAAAAATTACATTTGTTAAATAATTGTAATAATAAAATTTTTGATATTCGACAGATTTTACTAAAAATAAGATACCTTAAATCGTGGCTCTAGATCTGTGTTTTTTGTACTGTTTCAATACATTCAGATTACGAAAAATACCTACAAATATTTGTTACGAATTACTGAAATCGCTGTTTAAATAAATATTCAATAAAAACCTACTGATGGGCCGATTCATCTTAAAAATAAAGGCAGTGTTTTTTTAAATTCTGGTATATGATAACAGTTAGCAAACGAGGTTAATCTGTTGTTTAATGATCACCGTCAAAAATAAGCACACGCAGAGGGGGATTGACCTGACGAAACGATGTGTCGATTTTCTAGGTGAGCGTTAGTACTAACACGGTCGAGCTATTGATAATCATAATAATAGCTATACGAGCTATAAGCAAATTCTTATACAATAGCTAGATTCTGCTACAATTAATGTGTACATAGACTTTTTAAAACGTCAAATAAAACAACTTAAAATCCCAGATGTAAGTTTTGGAGCGGTTCATAATTTGGGGGTTTACTTTTGTAATAGACAAAATTATATTTTAAATGGCATAATGTTATCAGGCCTGAAACTGACGTGCGTGCGATCGTAGTGACGGATGGTGAGCGTATCTTGGGGCTGGGAGACTTGGGCGCCTGCGGTATGGGCATCCCTGTGGGCAAGCTGTCGCTCTACACGGCGTTAGCCGGTATCAAGCCGCATCAGTGCTTGCCTATTACTCTTGGTAAGTATTATTTTACTTACACTTACGTAAATGATAATGAATGTTATAGCAATTATTTCAACTATTTAAGAAGAAGTTTGAGCTCTCCCTCCCTTAACTTATCTAATATTTACTTCTAGAAGCTATCAACCTTATACTATAAGTGTAATTTGATCAACAAATCATACTTACTAGTAGTATTATAAATGAGAATGTAAGTTTGTTTGTTACGCTTTCATGCGAAAACTACTTAACCGATTATAATGAAACTTTGTTCACATATTCTTGGAGGTATTAGAAGTAACATAGGGTACTTCTTTTTTGGTCGCGATAACCGACATCCACGCGGGCAGAAGCTACTAAACATTATTTCATTTTTTATTTTCATTGTCAACATTACTTCACAGGCAGTTAGATTAACAGTACTACTATTTTAATGTTTTCAGATGTGGGCACAAACAACCAGACGATGCTGGACGACCCTCTGTACATCGGTCTACGTCAGCGGCGCGTGCGCGGTGCCGAATACGACGAGCTCATCGACGAGTTCATGCAGGCGGTCGTCAAGCGCTTCGGGCAGAACTGCCTCATACAGTTCGAGGACTTCGCCAACGCGAACGCGTTCCGCCTGCTCGAGAAGTACCGCGGCAGGTGAGTGCTGATGTCGGCTGTTCTGTGTCTGATTGCTTGTCGCTGTCATTATTTCATTAGATAGTTATCCAGATAGTAAATTTAATGATAATTTTTCCCATATTTTTTTAAGGTAAAATCGATTCCCATGACTCTAAATTTATACATAGAAAGATAAAACTACATACCTTGCAATCACAGTTAGTTTTAGAACATAAGGAAGAAGAAAACAACCGTTCTGTTGTGGTGAGAGAAGTCATCTTAACACCGACGGTTGTGGGTTCGATTCTCGTTCGGGGCAGTTATTTATATTTTTGCAAATATTTGTTTCCGGTCTGGGTTTATGTCCTTATGGGTCGCTTCACCGTGCCTCGGAGAGCACGTAAAGCTGTCAGTCCCGATTCTTATCATAAATACCTGATAGCAATCGTTACTCATAGTATGGAAATTCCATCCTATGCTCAACGCTCCAAGCTCCAACCCTTCTCCTATATAGAGAAGAGGCCTTCGCTCAGCAGTGGATCGTTTACAGGCTGATTCAGTTAAGTCAGTTCAAGAAGAAAAAGTCTAAAAACATATTATGAAGTACAATGCGCTGTGCAGATTTCTAGACATTAACTTTTCCACATATCTTACAATTAGTAAATTGCGTAAAATACACAATTTGTCTATGTATGGGTTATATCTTTAAATATTTTTTGTTCTAGTTACGACTTACGACCTTGTTATAATAATTTTACTCGCTTACACCGTACAAACAGATATTACTACATTATTAAATTATTATTATGATATTGTCTTATTTGATGTAGTCTGTCCACTCTTAGAATATATCTTACATTAAATATTTAATTTTTCGATTGAAATAGTACTGGTACGCCATTGAAAAAATAATTATGACATTTTTTAATTTAATAATGAGAATAGTTATGAAATTTACATAAAATAATTATGACTTTTTTTTTTAAATTTTATTATGATATTTGTATTTGTACAAATATTTATTTCCGGTCTGGGGGTATGTCCTCGTGGGTCTCCCCACCGTGCCTCGGAGAGCACGTAAAGCCGTCGCTCCCGGTTGTTATCATAGACACCTGATAACGATCGTTACATATGGTAGGGAAATTATCCGTCAGTATGGTACGAATGAATTAGTAGTATAACAAAGTTTACATTACTTACCATGTAAACATCGAATCTTAACCCTATAATAATTGCAAACGATGTCAATGAAGTTAAAGGTAGAAAGGAGGTCAGAAGAAAATATACATAAGAAAATTTGAATTGTAAATATGTTTATATTTACAATTACAAACACTATTTAATCGTAATTATACTTTTTTTATTCACAATTTATAAATAAATAGAGAGAAGGGCTATCGTTTTGACATTCACTATTATAATACATATACCTACAAAAAGTTTTTATGATAGGTACATTAGTGCATATCCATAATGCGAAGATCCAAATGAGAGTTATATAAACATGTAATAATTTGATATGCATGTTTAATTTTTAAAGTTGATGTTAGCCTTTGATTTTCTAGTTAATAATTTTGCCTACTACGTCACCAAAAGATTAAGATTATATTGTATACTAGCGGCCCGCCCCGGCTTCGCACCGGTATTTAACTAAAATTTTAAAAATTATAAATTTATATTTTTTATCACCTACATGCGCCATCTACCGTATAATGGTAGAATATCGTTTTTATATTTAGTGACATTTAAAATAATAGTACCTATATTAATTGAAAATGATGTTTATCTAAAATATTGAAACGATTTCTTTTCCTATCCGACATATTTAGTAAACTTAAGTTTAACAAAATAATAACTCAAAAATAAGTTTTGTGAGTTTTTAAGATTCCTTAGACCAGATGGCGTTGGCGGCGTAGGTACCTATTTCTATTTTCTTAAATATTTATTTTTAAATTTAATTACAATGAAACAAAAACTAAATTATACTGTGAGTTATGTATAATTTTTATGTATTAAAGTTATTTACATTGGTTTTGTACTTTTTACGTGATACGTGCACACATAAAAAACCGATAAGAGATGGCGCTGATTGAACAAAAAACGCGCTATTAAAATTTATTCTTGATGATATAGTGTATTAATAAAACGAAGGTTTTAACAGATTTATTATTTGTATAGATAGGTAGTTTGTTTATATAGTTGAGTGGTGAGTATTTAGTGATAAAAAACATCTCAACACCAAGAATTTAATCAAGAATACTAGTAAATAAGTTGAATCGATAGATCTTATGCCATGTTTTCGGGCGAGTATTGCTCTCCACACGTTTCTACTCACAATCAGTGGTTACCAACTAAACACGTTCAATCTCAAACACAGGACAAAGAAGTCATCACTCGTATATTGTACCAGACCGAAATGCAAAAGATTTTATTACTGTAGTATTATTTAAGTTACAATATTACTTGTTATTAGACTCTTGTTAACTAGCCTTTATAATTAATCTACATTGTGTTACATTTTACATTATAAACATTAATACATGTAGGTAATAAAATTGTAGCGAGACCAATTCTGTTTATGGAATAATTTACGAGTTTTAATGCTACTTCAGTCAAAATTTTAAGTTTTTAGAATTTTGCCAGTTCGACTTCTCGTCTTGTTCGTTTTCTATAAAAGCAAAAATGTCATAAGGTTTTAAAAGACTTATAGACCTAGTCATAGCCTAGTTTATAAAACATCACGCTATGACTCGTCAACGCGAGTAAAACCGGGCAGGTAGTTAACACGACCGTCCGAAGACCGATCTGGTGTAGTGGTGCGGGTAGTTGCCTCAAAGTCGCGCGCCGGTGGTCGCGGGTTCGATTCCTGCTCGGGACAGATATTTGTATTTGTATAAATATTTGTTTCCGGTCTGGATGTGTGTCCTTATTGGGTTTCCCCACCGTGCCCCTGGGTGTACGTAAAACCGTCGATTCTGGTTGTTATCATAGACACTTGATAACGATCGTACCCATGTTAGGGAAATTATCCGCCAACTCGCAGTGGAGCAGCGTAGTGGATTAAGCTCCAACCCTTCTTCTATATAGAGAAGAGGCCAGACTGATAAAGTTAACACGGGCCGTTTGACGCGCAGGTACTGCACGTTCAACGACGACATCCAGGGCACGGCGGCGGTGGCGGTGGCGGGGCTGATCGCGTCGCTGCGCATCACCAAAAAGCGACTCTCCGACAACGTGTTCGTGTTCCAGGGCGCCGGCGAGGTGAGACCTATTGGACTATTACGTAACTTTGACTGGCCTGCTGGCACAGATGGCAGTGACCCTGCTTTCTACTCCAGGGTTGTGGGTTCGATTTCCGCGCCGAGTCTGGGTGTAATATGTATTTATTTATATATGTATTAGCTTCTGCCCGCGGCTACTTACTTTTAATACTTTCAAGAATATGTGTACAAAGTTTCATGATGATCGGTTAAGTTGTTTTCGCGTGAAAGCGTAACAAACAAACTTACTTTCGCATTTATAATATTAGTATGATTATTGGTATATATATTGCAAAAAAAAGTATACCAGTCGGGTGTTACCTAAAACACAGCCATTATGTTGCCTACATTAGGAACAGATGACTGTGTATGTATGTTTAAGCATATTTATTTATTTATTTAACTTGCGTGATCGCCAGAAATCACTGTGGTATCGAATTTAAATACTAATGGAGGCTCAGCTAGTATTGAAATTCGACAGCACAGCGATTTCTTGCGATCGCGCAAGTTACGTAATAGCCGCAGTAGTCTAGTGGAAGAAGGTCTAAAGCAATTTATAGTGTAATAGATGTATTCCATGCGGGAAGTCTTGTAGCCATATGTAAAAAAGGCGTGTTCGCTATTAATCGACACAGGGTAGTAATATCTAATTTATATTTGGAGAAAAACCACACTCACAGCATGGGGCTAAGTGAAGTCAGGTGGTAAAGTTCTAATGCTCATCAGGTTTTACTGATCGACTTTACGATATACACTTTACTGACAGACTAGTGGATAATATTTAGTGGACAATATATTGTATCATGGTTTCCCATGTTTTCGTATACCACTTCCTTAGGTATAATTCCATTGTAAAAACATTTTGATCATTAAACTTTATTTTTCAGTAATCAATGTTTCATAAAGATCGCATAACTTTAAATACTAAGTGTTTTTTCTTAACAAATCAAATAATAAATATATGAAGTTCTCAATTCTATAAATCCATTTTTACTTTAAATAACCTCGCATGAATTTTAGTACTCGTAGGTACGAAAATTGATGCTAAATTACGTACTAACAAATACCATTAACAGGCATCACTGGGTATCGCGGAACTGTGCGTGATGGCGATGAAGAACGAGGGTACATCGGATGCAGATGCCCGCTCTAAGATTTGGATGGTAGACTCCAAGGGACTCATCGTGAAGAATCGCCCTGAAGGTGGACTCAACGAACACAAGGAGAAGTTCGCCCAGAACTGCTCCCCAATCCGTACTCTTGCTGAAGTTGTTAATGTTGCTAAGCCATCTGTACTGATTGGTAAGTTCGGTTGGAGGATTTCTTAATTTAAAATTTTATTTAATGGCTTATGTTCTTCACATGATGATTTTGATAGGTTTTTATGATTGACTAGTGGAAATCTATCTCACGGGAATCGTACATTATTAATACAAACAACAATAAAATTTAACTTTGCGCTATTCCAAATTATAACCTATTTTTGTGTCAAATTTTATGCCGATTCGTTCAACCGTTCTAGCGTGATGTAACAAGCGTCCATGCAGCAAAACTTTCGTATTTATTATAATAATTATCTTTTACTCGCGGCTTCGCTCACATTGAAGCCATTAAATAAGTATCAGAAATCAATTACTGGAATGCTAGATGGGGTTAAAGTAGCTAGATTTCGAGTTTTTTTGACAAATATTTTTTTTATCTTTTGTATAAAAATATCCTATGTTACCTATTTGTAATACCTCCAAGAATACCTGTACATAGTTTCATGATGATCTGTTAAGTAGTTTTCGCGTGAAAGCGTAACAAACAAACTTACATTTCACATTTATAATATAGAATATAGGATTATAAAACAAAGTCCTCCGCCACGTCTGTATGCGGTTTTCACCAATAGGCAAAGTGATTCAAGAGGCAGGTTTAGGTACGTATACATAGTCCGGGCGCAGCCGGGGCGCGTTAGTTTATAATATAGGAGGAAGGAGGATTAGGGATTAAGATACAGATATGATCTATGTGCGCAGGCGCGGCTGCGATCGGCGGCGCGTTCACAGCGGACATCCTGCGCGCGATGGGCGAGCTCAACGCGCGGCCCGTCGTGTTCGCGCTCTCCAACCCCACCAGCAAGGCCGAGTGCACCGCCGAGGAGGCCTACGCCAACACCGACGTACGTAACACACGGGGCCCTGAGGCCGCTGTCGTACAACTGTTTGTCGGATCGTCCGCTCGAATATAAGATCGAATTTCAAAAAAATATTTAATATTAGACAAATCTACATATACAATACGTGTATCCTAATTAAAAATATCTTGACAAATTCCAACATACAACTAGAAATAAAGTAAATGCACATACAAACTGTCCGTTTGCCCCCTATTATAATTACGTATGTACGTCCGTCGGCGCAGGACCGCGCGATCTTCGCGTCGGGCTCGCCGTTCCCGGAGTACCGCGCCAAGGACGGGCGCGTGCTGCGGCCGGGGCAGGGCAACAACGCGTACATCTTCCCCGGACTCGCGCTCGGCGTGCTCTGCGCCGGCATCGTCGACATCTCCGAGGACTTCATGCTGCTCGCCGCCGAGGTGAGCGAGCTCTCTTCGTTTCTCTTTCGACGACCGTTCTGGTGTAGTGATGCGAGTGATCGCCTCGAGACCGCGCGCCGGCGATCGCGGGTTCGATTCCTGGTCGCGACAGATATTTGTATTAGTAAAAATATTTGTTTCCGGTCTGATGTCCCGATGTATGTCCTTGTGGGTTCTCCCCACCGTGCCTCAGAGCCCAGTTGTTATCATAGACACCTACCTAATATATACCTGATAACGATCGTTACTCATGGTAGGGAAATTATCCGCTAACCCGCAGTGGAGCAGCGTGGTGGATTAAGCTCTAACCCTTCTTATATATGAAGAAGAGGCCTTCGCTCAGCAGTGGGTTGTTTACAGGCTAATACAGTAACACACACACACACACACATACACACACGTACACACACACGGTCGACCGTTCCTAAAGTAGGCAACTTAATGCCTGTGTTTTAGGTAATAGCCGACTGATATACATTTTTTTTAATATACATATATAATTATATATAAATAGACATATATTACACCCAGACTTCACCCACAACCCTGGAGCAGAAAACAGGGTCACTGCCAACTGTGCCAACGGGCCAGGAAATTGGCTCTAAAGCGTCATTTGCATTTGTCCAATATATTGTATCATTGACAATTCAAGTTGTATTCAATTTTCAATTTAATTTACTGTCTGGGGTGCGCTTTTGTCTTTTTTGCAATGTTACTCCTATATTTGCGATTACTGTTGTAGGACCTGTTAAGGATAGATCTAGCCAAGTCTGGCAAGATATCTCAGTGATATATGTGAGACTCTGCGAATGAGATCAATGATTTCGGATTCGAATCTGGGCTAGTACCTTAAAATATTCTTGTGCTCGGTGTTAAACGAAAAAATACGTTAGAAAACCAGCATGTTTCGGGACAAATTCGAAATCAAATATCCATCCCTATACCATCAAGCTGCATGTTTTTGAATCTCTAAATGAGTCTCCTCAATTAAAGATAGAGAGAGAAGATTCGTTTGCGCAACAATTACAATTTGATCGGATTGTAAATTTTGACTAGTTATAATTATTGATCTTTTATTTAATAATATGGTATGGGATCAATATATATGCTTTTTTTCTAGATAGCTTTGGTTTAAGTTTTTTTTTCATATTTAAGATTTCATTAAAATTTTAGGCTCTGGCTGAAATTGTGTCACAAGACAGCCTGGACCACGGGAGCTTGTACCCGCCCCTCGCAGAGATCCAAGAGTGCTCTGTCAAGATCGCCAAGAAAGTTCTAGAACATGCCTATAGAACAGGTAAATTTGAGTTTTCCTTAGAGATCACAAAAGATGGACGGTTGTTTCAATTAATTTTTGAGTGCCCAAAATTTTTCAAGATTCTTTTTTTTCAAGAAGAGAAAATTTTTCGAATTCTTTCAAGATCTTATTTAATGTTATGCTGAACTTTTAAGAGTATGCTCACAACCGTTCTTTGGTATTGTTTCTAACTGTTAGCATATAACTGAGTTTCATTATTACTGATACTGTTAATCGAATAATTAAAAAAAGGACATTATGTGCATAAAACTGTCAAAATTGAACATTTTAATGATCTACTTTTAACTTTTATTATTTGGTGTTAATCTGGCTTTGATATAGTCTCAAAGTATACTATGGTTGCTTACGTAATTTTGAGTATTATGGTTTCTAGAAATTATGCTACAGCTTTATAAGTTTCGTTCTGTTATAACGGAAATAGTACTTTAGTTTTTAAAAAAAAAACTATTTATCGATATTAATTAAAAGTTTATTACATTTAATCACAACTACATTTATTCACTTGATCTAGAATAATATGAAAATAGTATATTAATGAATCCTTAGGCAGCCGTAGCCTAAGGGGGATGAGACGAGACTGAACTAAAGGTTCTAATAATGATCATATCTTATACATTGCTGACGCGGTAGCGTCACAGGACTCAGCAATTCCCTTTACATAACCCGGGTATAACATCTCCCCCCTTAAAAGAAATAAACTTCATATTTTAAAGAAGTTTATTGTTAATACATATGTAAAATTATTAATTAAATGGTTTAAAGATGTGTTCTTATCTTAGCAAATGGAATTGTATTAGAAACAGTGTTGTCAGTATGTCTGTCTTCTTCGTTTTCTTCAATTGGAGAATGGAGTGTTGTAGGAAGAGGAGAGTTAGAAATAGTAGGGCTGCTGCCGGATTTATACAATTTAATATAAAATTTGAAAATAATGAAACATACTATAGCTAAGATAACCAATACAGTGACAATGGAATAATGGGCCCCATATTTTATAATATGCGGTTCATTTTTTAATTTATTGAGATCGTTAATAATTGAATTCGTTATTTTGTTATAGTTAAAGTTAAAATTTTCTGAATCTATATCTTCCAAATTAATAGGAGGCACATTATTAAAGGTTTCCTTATATTTATTTAAATTACAACATGTGTCATTTATTAAATTAAAATTAGAGAGACTCGTCAATGGTGAACTAATATTTAAAACATTATTATTTGCATACAATTTTGTATTCTTACAATAAGCTGTACAATATTTAGTTAGTGTAACTATACCGACACCCTTAATATTTTCTTCCACCAACTCGGAGTTTACACAGTCTATAGACAGTTTGGTAGGTAAAGATTGCACGAATAGCCATCGATTATTTGTTAGTGGTTTCCAAATATCCAAATTACCATTTAGAAACTTTGTTTTACACTGCACTGGTAGTTTTGTAATCACTTTGGAGAGTATTTCACTTTCACATGACGGGTTGGCGTTTACCGAGAAGACGTTCATAATATTACATATGAAACTCCTAAAATTGTAGTTCTTACACCCATCAAGAGAGTCAATACGGGTGTATTGAAGTTTATCTTTAGTAATCGCTGTGTATTTATTCTCCGGTATTATCATGGTGAAAGAGTCTGGCTTATCTGAGTCATGAGGCACGGGCAATGGAATATTATTATACAGATAGAATTCCTGAGGGGAAACTAGTGGAATTTGTAATACAAATACGACCTTAAAATTAAGATAGTAACAAATTAACTTAGACATATTTATAATAGAGTATATTGAACTTAGATCTAAACTTACCGCTATTTCCATATCGTTTGGCAAATGCCTATAGCTATCGACAAGCTCTTGAAATAATTGTCTCGGCGTTATAATAGACGGATGCAGAGTATTCATTTTACAAAAGAGAATAGCATTAATTAAATCTTCTAATTGAAACGATAAGTTCAGGATTGAAGTTTCTAAGTTACTTAAAATAGAATTTATTTCTGAAGTTAAAATTAATTTATTTAAATTAGCAGACACATTTTTTATCGATAAAGAGAGCTTGTCAATGGCATTGAATAAACTATCTTCATTAGTTTTAAGTTTATGAAGAGAATAATTGTAAGAAGAAATTACCGACGATGTGACAAGAATATTCTGTTTAACTAATGAAGCTAATTCCTTATTATTATTTTGAATTGTATTTATTGCATCGTCATATTTTACAGCGTCATCTTGATCTAAAGTACCAAAAATTTGCTTGAAAATAGTACCCATACCTCCAATCCATGCACCACGTTTTATTTTGTCATCCATTAAGTGGGAAATAGAGGAATATTGCTTATTGATATCGTGGTACCGTGTGGTTAGCGGATTAAGCATATTGTAGCATTCAGAATTATCGAGAGCATCTGTTTGTTGACAGAGATGTCTAACAGTAACTAGAACGGACAAAATGTTTTCTATGTGCGATTTGATGTTTGAGATGTTAATCGGCATCAATACACTGAGATGGCCATTATTAATTTTCAATTTGCCTACATAGTCAAAATAGATGCCGGGACTGGAAGGGATCGAGTGAGCGAAGCTTGGTGTTGCTGACGCGTGTGGGTACCAGCATATGATATAACTGGAATAAAATGGAAATAATAGTCTTATAATCTAATCTTATAAAATAATAAATGATTGTATAAAGTTAATAGTATAACATAATAAAGTAGAATTACAAAGGAGAATTAGAGGAAGTTTCAATATTCTCTGCTAATTTTAATTCATCAAAATGATGCTTGACGTAGCGTCTATTTATCAACAAGGAAAGAGTATTGTTTCCATGGATTTTAACCACTTTAAATGGACCTTTCCAAATAGGTGACAAGGCTTTTCGAAGTCGTAAATGATTCTTGAGATAAACATAATCGCCTACTTTATACTGAATTTTCCTAGATTTATGATCATAATAAGTTTTAGAGGATTCTTTAGATCTTTGAATATATTCGAAAGCTTTTTCACGAGAAAACTTAAGTCGGTGTTGGAGCATTTTAACGTAGTCAGGGTAAGTAACATATGGTTCTTTATCATAAATTGAATCTGGAATGAAGGCTTTGTGTCCAAAAAGTAATTCATACGGTGTATAATGCGTTGTGCAATGTACAGCGGTATTGTAGGCTAGCATGGCTGTGAAAACATATCGAGGCCAGTTGTCTTGGTTTTCATTAACGTAAGATTTAAGGTATTCCTTAAGAGTGGAATGTGACCTTTCTAAAGCTCCTTGCGTTTGTGGATGGTAAGGTGTTGACCACAACTGCTTTATTTTTAAGAATGAACATGTCGTTTTGAAAAGGTCGGCAGTAAAATTTGTTCCCTGATCTGTCAAAATTGTTTTTGGAATACCAAACAATGAAATGAAGTGTAGAAGACAGTCACACGTTTCTTCAGCAGAAAAACCACGAAGAGGATACGCTACAGAGTATTTCGTGAGATCGTCTTGCAGAGTCATTATATACTTAAGTTTTGCTGTGCCTGACTCTGGTAGAGGACCAACGATATCGAGAGCTATTCTTTGGAAGGGGCCGTTGGAGGTAGTTGTTATTTGCATAGGGGCTCTATTAACCTTTCTCAGAGCTTTATTCTCTTGACATGAAGAACAACTCTTAACATAATTCTCTACATCCTGCCTCATACCTTTCCAATAATATCTTTCTTGTATTCTTTTAAGCATTCGGACAGAACCTAGATGACCAGCGATTGGTAAGTCATGATTTTCTCGTAAAATCTTTTTTATTTCACTAGGGGTTGGATAAATTATATTATTATGGTATATGTGAACGGTCATATTAGTGTTATGAAATAAGTAAGTAATGATGTTATAAATTTTTATAAATGAATTACTTTCAAATGGGTTTTTAAAATCGGATATTCCAATTTCATTTATGTTATTACCATTCTCTTCTAATATGTGATTTTTTACTAGTTTCAGAGTCTGGAAGATCTCTGGATAAGAGCTTTCATTAAAATGATGAACTTTCGTATAAATAAAGTAAGTATCTTTATTTTTATATTGTACTTTATTAAAGGAATAAAGCTGTTTCTCGCAATACATAATTTCTTTTGTATTTTCAATACTATTTAAGATATCTTGAACGTAAGGATTTGATTCGTCTAAATCGATAGATGTTGGAACTAAAATTATTTTGCATTGAGATTTGAGTAACGATTCATTATGTTCAATTATTTTAGTATCATATTGTATATTTTTATTGGCACTTTCTTTCAGGAATTTAGAATAATCTACGTTTGATATATTTTTACTTCCAGTTTCTTCAGGAGGGTTATCATAAGGAGAAGCAGAAGGATCTAACAACTCTAGGTCAACATTTATGTCATTAAGGTCTGTATGTTCTTGTTCGACTGGGATATTAGTAGTTTTAGGATTATGATGTGGAATATTTTGATTGGAGACCGAAGGATAGTCATTAGGCATGGAAACAGACTTTTCGTGTATATCAGCACTTTGTGTAGAAGGAACATTGACAGGAGGAAGAAGTAGCGGATCTAACTGGGAGGATAATTCAGGAGATGGAATATCGAGGTTATCGAAATCAAGATTTAAATCTGCACTTTGTGGACTAAGATTTATTTCTTCAAAATCTATGAGAGAATTATTTGAATCAGAGGAATTATCAGGATTTGGGATATTTTCAGGATAAACTGGATTTACGGGGTATCGAGATAGTGCATCGGCTACAGAATTGAGTTTTCCTTTACGATAAATAATATCATAATCAAACTCTTCGAGTTTGAGTCTCCATCTCTGGAGCTTACTGCTTGGATCCTTGTGGTTAAATAACCACTTTAATGGACGATGATCTGTGATAATTTGAAACTTCCTTCCATATATATATGGACGGAAAGTTTTGCAACCAAAGATGATGGCCAATAATTCCTTTTCTGTCGTGCTGTAATTAGATTCGCTCTTATTTAAGGTGCGCGAGGCAAAAGCAATTGGTTTGTCTTTGCCAATTGGACCCTGAGATAAGACAGCTGCAATAGAATAATTAGAGGCGTCACATGTCAAAACAAAAGGTTTAGTAAAATCTGGATAACAAAGTATAGGAGCATTAGTTAATTTGTATTTCAAGGAATCGAAAGCAAGTTGCTGTTGGTTCTCCCATTTAAAGGAAGTATCTTTGCGTAATAGGGTAGTTAATGGTTTGGCGATTTTAGAAAAGTCTTGAATGAAACGGCGATAGTATGAGACTAATCCTAAGAAAGATTTGATATCTTTAGGAGATTCTGGTGTGGGGAATTTTGCTACAGCTTTGATTTTTTCTGGATTGGGTTTCACTCCCTCTTCTGTAATAATATGGCCCAGATATCCTACTTCTCTTCTCAAAAACTCACATTTATCTGGTTGGAGTTTGAGATTAAATTTTCGTAACTTCTGAAACACTAATTTTAGATTTTCTATTTGAGACTGTAGATTATGAGAGTAAATCACAATATCATCTAGATACACAAAACACCTAATGCCTTGAAGCCCCGAAAGTGCAGTATTCATTAGGCGCTGGAAAGTGGCTGGAGCATTTTTTAGCCCAAATGGCATTCGAGTAAATTGATAATGTCCATTGGGAATATTGAATGCAGTTTTGGCTGCATCAGCTGAATTCATGGGGATCTGGTGAAACCCGGATGCAAGATCTAATGTAGAAAAATATTTACTATTTCCGAGTTGATCTAAGATCTCATTTATCTGGGGTATAGGGTAAGTGTCACCTATTGTGATGTCGTTAAGCTTTCTATAATCTATCACTACTCGCCACTTTTGCTTTCCAGAAGCGTCTTGTTTTTTTGGGACTACCCAGATAGGTGATGACCAAGGGGAGTTTGAGGGTTCTATTATGCCTTGTTCTAACATCGTCTCAGTTTGTTTCCTTACTTCTTCCTTATGTATTTCGAGGAAGCGATATGATTTTGTATATACAGGAATATCAGAGTTAGTTTTTATTTCGTGTTCAATTGCAGTAGTACATGTTAATATTTCTCCAGGTAAGTGAAATATGTCAGAATATTCAGAGCATAATTCATAAAGAGCGTTAGTTTCTTCTTCATTAAGGTGAGAAACTCTTAATTGATCTAGAACGGATTGGGTTCTATTATATGTGTTAACATTACTATTTGAGTTACTAAAATTCACCGGATAAATAGCAGGCTTTGAGACACAGAGAGGTTTCAGTTTACTAGAGATTGGAAGATCGAGATTAGAATTGAGTGTAATTGGAGATTCGGATATATTAATAACAGATATATTAACTCTATTATTGTCCTTAACTTTAACTAAACAGTTTGCTATCAATATGTTGTCAGATATATTCTGATCCAAAATGAAACCTTCTCTGATTTCGGGGTTTTTAACTGAGCATTCAATTATCATTTCTGTTCTAGGAGGAATGATATAGGTTGGTTCGCGAAATTGAAGCTTAACATCTTCATTGTTTATTCTTAGATTGTCTTTATTGTAATCTATAGCGCATTTAAAATTGTCTAACATATCTGATCCGATTATTCCATCATATGGCAAGTTGATATCTTTTACTACATGAAATTTATAGGATATGTGTTTGCGTAGTGATTTATTTAAATACAATTTAAGGTTAAAGTGACCCATTGTTTGGGTACATTCTTCTGCGGGATCTATTCCTTTAAGGCTAATGGTTTCATAGGTAAGTTTTGGAAGATTTTGAATGCAAGAGTATTTAATTAGACTTATTGAGGATCCGGAATCTATTAACAGAGATAGAGGCTTATTAGATAAAGAAGTATATACTTGAATATGTAGAAGTAAAATTTTTGTTGGATCAGAAGTAATTTCGAATATATCTAATTCTTTTTTAATAGGAAGTGCGGTTTCAGTAGATTCAGTGGGTAGACTTCCAGGAGATGCAGTGGTTTTGTTACTTACATTGGTTTTGCAGGATACAGTGGATTTGGGAGACACCGTGTCTCCTTTAGATATAGTAGGTTCAAAAGATACAGAGGATTTGGTAGATGCAGTGGTTTTATTGGATACAGCGGGTTTAGAAAGTACAGTAGACTTAGAAGCCTCAAGGCTAGGCTTAAAAGTTACAGTTGCTTTATTAGATACAGTGTTTTTAAAAGATTCAGCGGATTCAGTGGAGTGACCATTAGGTAAATTAGTGTCGATTTTCCTTTTGAGGTGTCTCACACGACACCATCGTGAGACATTCGATAGTTTTTTTCATCATCATCATTTATCTCATCACGAAGTTGTTCTACATGTTCGTGTGTAAAATTAACGCGTTGTTGAGCTCTAGATGATGAGGGTTGATTATACATTCTATTGTTGTATTCTCTTTTCTTACAATTTTCAATAGAATGTCCAATATTCTTACAATACCTACAAATAATTCGGTTTCTAGTACTGGTAAAATCGCGTTTTGGTAAATTTGGTTGATTCTGAGCAAACGGTTGGGGCTTTTGAAAATTTTGTAAAGATTTAGTAGTAAAACTGTTACGCGTAGGTTTACTTAATTCAGTCGTTAATCGCGGAGTAGATTTGTACAATGTTTGTTGAATACGTTCTTCGGAAATAGCTATGTTTGTCGCTTCATTTAATGTTCTAGGAGATCGACATCTGGTAATATTAGAGATTCTGGGATGTAAGCCTATTAAGAAGTGGTGGAGGGCTAACTCTTCCATGGCCGCTGTACGGCCCGCTATCTCTTTGACTTTTGACGTGCTCAGCGAAATCTCGGTAAGAAGTTGAGATAGGCACGTCTCTATTCTCAAAGAGAATTGGGATACAGATTCCTGCAACCCTTGTTTACATTCTTGCAACTCCATTAAAAGATGCGAGTAATGTTTCCTCACACTGAATTGATTTTTCAGGAAGTCTTTAAGTTGTTCCCAAGAAATAAACTCTTTAATGGAACAGGCAACTTCGGCCTTTCCACTCAGCTGACATAGGATATATTTAAATACTATTGGTTTTTGGAGTTCTGTTGCAAGGTCATATGCGTTATTACAATTTATTAGGAATGAGTTGAGAGTTTCCCTAGAACCATCGTATGGTTTTATAAATTTTAAAAGAATATTAAGTTCTAACTCGGGAGTTGGATTCGTCTTTTTTCCTCTTTGTTTTCTTTGTTCTACGGTATTTAAAGGTCTTTCATCCTCAGATTCGGAGGGCAAATCAACATGGGTCGGTACGTGTAATGTTTCAACTTTAGCAGCTTTTGGTACTTTAGATTCTGCCATGGTTCTTTTAAATTAATAATATATGTAGTAAATATTTAATTGGATATAGTAAAACAAGAAATAGTGAAAATATACACGAAAGATTACGAGAGAAGAAAAAAAAAAGAAACTGTAAATTTTAAATGTAAAATGAAAATGACAAAATTATTATATAAAACTATTACCAAAAGCCCGCCTCAATTCTATAAATAGATTGTCTATATCGTAAGCCAGACTCACGTTATGCAGAACGCCACGGTGGTCCTGATAAGAACCATATCGATTTCCGCAGGTGCAGTATGGAGCCTTGGATTGGAGTTCAATCTCGTTCGTCAAACAAAAACACTATAATAATTCACTTTTATAAGAATGTTTATTTAATGTTTCTTTTATAATTGAAATTTTGTATTCACGATAGAGTTTTATTTTATTTTATTATATATACATATATAATTTTTTTTTTTCACTTTTCACTTCACGTACCAGAGTTAAACTTTTCTCACAGAAATAGTAAATTAGTTATCACAAATTAATTTTATTACACATTTTATTTCACTTTTTTTTTTTATTTCAGTTTTAGTTTTTCCGCGGAGACGGACCCGAGGATATTTTTATATCCCACCGCTGCCACCAAATGTTATAACGGAAATAGTACTTTAGTTTTTAAAAAAAAAACCATTTATCGATATTAATTAAAAGTTTATTACATTTAATCACAACTACATTTATTCACTTGATCTAGAATAATATGAAAATAGTATATTAATGAATCCTTAGGCAGCCGTAGCCTAAGGGGGATGAGACGAGACTGAACTAAAGGTTCTAATAATGATCATATCTTATACATTGCTGACGCGGTAGCGTCACAGGACTCAGCAATTCCCTTTACATAACCCGGGTATAACAGTTCGTACTTTTATGAGGTGTATAGGATCAAACTGTTTGTCAAACTTTCCGTTTTTGATTAAAAATTAAGAATGTATGGTGGTGTTTGTCAAACGAGAGTTCAGTTAGAAAAATCTGAAACAAAAGGCAAAAGATTTTTGTGAAATTTGGTCGATCTTTTTAGTTTGATCGTGTCAGCTATTCAATGTAATCGTGTACGTTGACCTGAACGTTTGTGAAACTGGTTAAATTACTTACAGGACACAACAGAAAATATTGACAAAAAAAATTGGTTGTCTGTAAAGTCGGTTTACGGACGATAATTTCACGTGATAACGTCATAAGAAAACATTGGTAAAAATTACATACTTTTATGAATTGAATTGAATTATTATCACTGAATTATCATTATTTTGTATAATACAAAGAAGGATTTAATTGAAAATTACAATTTTTTTTATAAATTAACATTTATTTGCACTCGGTAATTCAAATATTTTTTCTCTTTTACTCGGACGCATCTGCCGATGGAGTGGAAGAGAGACAGATTAGTCACAAGCCGAACGCTTAGGCCGATCGTGCCTCTCTATCGCTTGTTCCGCGCTCTCGCTCGCGGAACGTGACAATGAGTGTTGCTTTTTAAGACGTTATGACGTCAATAAATGTAGGAAATGAATTTATCATAAATATTGTATCGCAGGCAAGGCATCGGTTAAGCCGCAGCCGCTGGACGCGGAGGCGTTTATCCGCGCGCAGATGTACGACGTGCGCTACGCGGCCGCGCTGCCGCCGCGCTACGCCTGGCCCGCGCCCGCGCACGCGCCCGCCACCGACGCGCCGCGCGTCGCCGTCATGTAGCCGCGGGCGCGCGCTAGCGTGGATCAATAAACAAATAAAGAGCTCTGCAATTCAATATTCTTTTTCATATGTATGTAAAATAATTTAATAATTAAAAAAAAATAAAGTATATTGTGTCACAAGGGACGAAAGTACTACTTTCTGTCCCGCATGTGAAATTGCCGCCCGAGCCGATGGAGAGGGTGCCAAACATGCGGGAAAGGATGTAGTACTTTTATCCCGTGTTGCACATACTTTTTTTTCTCTACCTAGGCCGAAAGTTCACGTTTTGTTCCTGTAAAGTGGGGGAAAAAGTGTCACTTTTGTCCCGCTTCACGGGGACGAAAATCGAATTTTCGGCGGAGGTAGAAAAAAAAAGTTTTAATTAATGAAATGTGGATAAAAATATTAGTTTGGTTACGTTTTTTTTTACGAATTTTAACTTCCGAGAAATAAAAAGTGAAATAAGGAGGACAGGGAAGGGAGGGGTTGTAGAGTCATTACATAATTTAAATGGGGGATATGTTGTGTTGTTGGAAAAACCGCGTTTAATATCGATACTGCAAGGAAATGTGATAAACAAAGTCACTGGTCACCATCTGTTACTCGGTTTGGCAATCAGTCTGTTTATTTTTATAAATAACCGCTCTTATCGCTTGACCAAATTCAACCAAAGGTTTATATTAAAGCTACTATTTATATATCTATAATTTATTTCTCTAAAATTCTGTATTAAGAAAGACTCATACTTATTAAACATAAAATGTTTTGAAATGGTTTAGTGGAAGTAGTGGCTGTTTGTACATTAACAAAATTTATGATGTAAGTTCTATTGACGAGGGATCTTTCAAGTCTTATGTTTTATAATTATTTTGTTACTTCATCTATTTCGTATGTTAAGCTTAGCTTGAATTATCTACATTTTCAAATATAATCTTTTTTCGAATTCTACTATTTAATTGTTTCGGTTTCATGTTGATAGACAGTGTGATATTTAAGAATGTTGCATCAATAAAAATAAAATGGTTCAAATTGTAAAAGTAATTTTGGCAAGAGTGCATCGCCAAGTGCGATGATGCAAAATCTATTCTCGTAGTAATATGACGTGATTATTTTTCTCATTTGTTTTTACTTTGCCAACTGTTAGCACATTTAATCAATAAAAGCAAAATAATATGATTGTATTATCCTTGTTGGAATTGTTTTTAAGTGCCTAACGCAGTAAAGTTATAAAAATAACATTCCAATCTAAAGTGTACTGTTTTGTGAATAATTGTAAACCAAATATATATTGTATTTATGAAATTAAGTTTATTTTTGTATTTGAAAAATACTTTTATATGGCGATAAAAAAATTTGTGATATGTATGATAGTGAGTTTTATTTAAAGGGAATATATTATTAAAAATAAAAAATATAATTATGTTTCTGTTAGTTTTATAAACTTGTCAGAATATTTTATTATTATTATTATTTAATTGTATTAAGAACCTTGTCATGTAGGCGAGTTAGATTTGTAATATTGAACAAGCTTATATTTAACGGACCGGTAACGCAATACTTTTTATTTGCAAAATATTAAAAATAAATTATTTCAAAATGATAAACATTTTATAATTTTTATTCCATGTCGCATGCGATGCTATTGATAGTAAGATATAGTAATGCTTATATGTATGTATATATACTGTTACTGCTATAAAAATATGTAATAAATTATAAAATTAAAAAAAAAAATTAGTAGCCTGTATCAAGAGGTTTATTAAAATGCCTATTCTATTTATTTGCTAATAAAAGCTAATTGCTAATATGCGCACAATGACAGACTTATATCTAAATATTATATACAGGTAGAATAATAATTAAAAAACATTTCGACATACATTTTCTTACTAATTTTAGTTAATAGCATATGCTCTATTTTAAAATTCATTACCTCTCTCATTTTCCAATCTTATCATTAAAAACGAAAAGGGTCTAGCCGACTTAGGTTGATTTTAGTGTCAAGCTGACCGTCAGCGCTGACAGCTCAGCCCGTAGCTCGTCAGCGCTGACGATCAGCGCGGATCGGTTTAGTATCCCGCTGATGTGCTGATTGCCGCGGAATGCAGACGCATACAAAAATGAGGAGACTCGTCATGATTGTACGCAATAGGCGCGTCCGGTCGGTACGATACTAAAACCAGAAGCGCGCGGGGGCTAGTCGGCGCCGACCGCTCAGCGACGCTGACGAGCGGCGCGTACGACGCGCATACGTTGAACGGTCAGCGTTATTCTAAAAGGATTCTATAGCGTCCATACAGATTGCTAGTCGCTGAGCTGTCAACGCTGACGGTCAGCTTGACACTATAATCAGCCTAACTATAAGGAAATAGCACCGGCGTTTTTGGACATAGTTTAACTTTTTAAATATTACTTCTTCACCCAAAGTACTTGTACTTGTGATTTTAGAGCTCTGCTTTCACTCATAAGGGAAATATGGGGGTAACAGCCTCTAACGGTTTTTTTTTTCTCAGAAACTATGATAGATATTTAAATGAATCCAACGCGAAAATATATAGATCAATGAGTTCTATTTTCGTATTTAATTAAAAGTCTAAATCGGATTTTATCGCGTTTATTTGTTTTAAAACTTTACAGTTGAATGATTTTTAATTAAATTAAATTATTTCCCGACGTTTCGGACCCTTTACAGCGTCCATGATCTCGGGGGACTGAGGTGGTGGGTGTCCGAATAATGAATCAATTGTTACATACCCCGCTTTTTATACAATTATAAATTATTACTTTTAACCGTTCCTATTCATGCAGAATGAGCTTATTGTGTCTGGAAGTCGTGCTGTGTTCTTATTTTCCTTAGGTTCAATTAATTTTAGTACTGGCTCCTTCCTTCCTCCTTCTCCTAAAGTTTGTTTCTAGTTCGAATATCACAAAAAGAACTTTATCAATACATAGAGAATGAAGCGGAGATTATATATATATATATATATATTATATAAATGCACATAAGGAATTTGGCAGGCGCAACGACGATTTATTATATACACCAACTAAAAAAATATTATACATTTGTGTCAGAGTCTACTGCAACATACGAGGGAGCGTTTTTAGGTAAGGGGTTGAAATAAAAAAAACTAAATTATTTTTCCTTTTCAATATATTCACCTGCAAGACGGACACATTTTTCAGATCTTTCAATTAATTTATTTATACCTTCATAAAAATGTTTTGTCTGTCCTCAAAATACGCTGAAACTGCCTCCTTAACTTCATCATCGGTGGTAAATTTTTTACCCCGCAGCTCTTCTTTCATTTTTGGAAAGAGGTAATTATCACTGGGGGCCAAGTCTGGGGCTGTAGGGTGGGTGGTTCAAAATATCGAAGCCCACTTTAAGCAGGGCAGCCAACGCAACGCGGCTCTTGTGGATGGGCGCATTGTCGTGCAAAAGCAGCACACCTTCCTTTTCTCCGTCTTTTCTGTTTAATGGCTTCTTTTAGTCGCTCTAATATTGAAGCGTAGTATTTTCCGGTTACAGACCTTTATCTTTATAATCGATCAATAATATTCCTTCTGAGTCCCAAAAGACCGTTGCCATGAGTTTCCCAGCTGACTGTGACACCTTAAACTTCTTGGGGGGTGCTGTGCCCTTTTTATGCCACTGCATAGAGTCTTGTTTCGACTCAGGTTCATAATGATGAACCCAAGTTTCGTCTCCAGTAACAATTCGACTCAATACACCATCCTTGTCTTCATTGCAGAGGTCCAAAAATGCACGTGAAGTGCATGCGTGTGATGCATGCGTTGTTGTTTTTGCGGCGGCGTGAGCATTCTCGGTACCCATCTTGCACTGACCTTAGTCATGCCAAGATGATCGTGCAGGATTTTAAAAATGGTTGTATCGGATACTCCAACCATTCCTGCGAGTTGTTTCTTCTTTAGTCGAGCATCGTCGAGTACAAGTTTTTCGACTTTTTGGATAAGTTCTGGCGTGGTCACCTCGATGCTCCTGCCCGGCCTCGGGTTGTCTTCGAGAGATTCCCTTCCTTTTTTAAACAAACGGTGCCACTTGTACACCATGGTCCATGGTTTTTCTGGACAAGAGTCACCGTAAACCGATGACATCTCATCCATTATGGTCGCAACTGATTTTCCTTGCTAGGTAAGGAACTTTATAACGGCACGATATTCGATTTTTTCCATATTTCACTTTTCACTCCTGATTATGTTGCTTGGTTAGCGATAGCTCAAAAACTAATAGTCTAATAACAATGAAATCTCGTATTTATACTAATTATGAGTCACTAAACACGTTACGATCCTAATAAGCCTAATCACCCCCCTCCAACCCTCTCATTCCGCGAACTTAAAAACGCACCCTCGTATAAATACAAAAGTTTGCATTAATTGGTGGCACATAATTAAAAAAAAAAATCTGTGTGTGTCAGCTCCGAGGTACGACTAGAGTTTACTCCTAAAGAACGATTCTCTAAATAGGCACAAATAATTGGTGTGACACAGAATAACACTTATCGCCTATTTTACAGTTTTTACGCGAAAATATAGCGCTCATTAGATTTCTGAGGCAAAAAATTGTCCGTTATTAATTTGGCTTCATCACCATAATTACGAATAATCTTGTCTTTGATAAGTTCAATGTCAGATTCATCTGATCTCATTGTGATTTTTACACTAAATTATTATTAAAAAAAAATAAATAAATAAATAAAGTCAAAAATTAATAAATATTTCTTAATTAAAAAAAGATTCGATAACTGTGCTCTCTAGTCAAGGTCGTCACTAGTAGTGTGAGTGCGGGGTATGAAGCGACGATCGGGCGTGGCGGAAATCCACCCCTTCCTCAACCACTGGTTCCTCCGAGCTCACGCGCTGACTATACGTCTTAATACTCACGACTTAAAAGTGAAAATAGGTTGCGCACAAAAAACGTATCGATTTTACGATATTAGATCAGTAAATTTTCCAAAGTGCGTCTTTGACGCCGTCGACGACGCCGATGTGTCATCATTTTTCCAAAAGTATAACTTCAAAAAACATTGAAACAAAAAAAGTGTCACTTTTGTCCCCGTTTCACACGGACGAAACCCGAAATTTCGGCCCAGCTAGAAAAAAAAAAGTATATATGTGCAACATGGGACGAAAGTACTATATTCTTTCCCGCATGTTTGCAAATTCACATGCGGGACAGGAACAGTGCCTGATTAAAGTAACTTGATGCCCTAAGCAATTTTCCCCTGTGGGCCCCCCTATCCTTAAGTGAACTACAAAGAATTAATTGAAAAAAAATGTGAATACATATCGTAGGTAGAATATGTATGTGTTGTTGTTTTGCCGGATAAAAATTATCGATAGTTGACGATAGTTATCGATAATTATCGGTTCAATTTTCGGACGAAGAAAAAAAAAAAAAAAAAAAAAAGTTAAAAAAGTCCTCCGCCATACCATAATTATCGATACTTATCGGATCCAAAAACAATTTTCGATAATTATCTAATACCACAATATTATCGATAATTATCGGATGGCACAAAATTATCGATAATTATCGGATCGCAAAAAATTATCAATAATCATCGAATGAAAACTTATCGATACTTATCGATATTTATCGAATGAAAAATTATCGAGTACTTACGAATTATCGATAATTATCGCACACCCCTATCCCATGCTAAATGGGGTCGACACAACATGATTTCGTCTCTGTCATGTCGTCTCTGGTGCCCCCCAAGACGGGATGCCCTAAGCAATTGCTTAAATAGCTTATAGGCTAATCCGGCACTGGACAGGAAGTGTACTACTTTCGTCTCTTGTGACACAAAATACTATTAAGTATAAAGATTTTGTGTTAGTGATAGAAAGTCCAAAATCAATTATTACTAATAAAGGACAATGGCAGATCCACTAACAAATTTTTGTTGGCATAAATTTTTAGCGTCTACTAATGAAAAATATGTAATAATATAGTACTTAAATTCCTGATCACTTTTGCCTAAAGAAGCACCACCGAAAGAAGTAATGAATTGAAGATATTCCAGGTTGAACATTTAGAGGTTATGTTTCGACAACTTGTAGGTAACTAATCAAAAACTTAGTCAAATACATGTTAAATATAGTCCGAAACTATGTTTCAAATAACTAGATAGATTGATTACAAAACATTGAAGTAGGTATATCTAGACTTTTGACGCATTCACAAAAAAATAAAAAAAAATTATTAGTCGCTTTTTTTTAACGCTCAGGCCTAAAATATTTCATATACGGGGATTTTCTTTGTTACCTGTACTTAGGTATTTCCTACTTAGGTACATCAGCGTTAGCTGTAGATGATATAAAATTGACGATCGACAAAGACGTTCATCTTCTTAAATCATGAGCGCTGTAGGTCAACAGATCTAATAAACCCTGCTCTTAGAATTTTTAGACCTAAAAGTGGTCTGTCTAGATTTGGTCAGTCAGCATCTGTTTAAATTTTTCTGTAATGATAATCACCATAGATAGTTAATTACGAGGTCCATCCACTTATCGTGCCCTTTGCAGCATGGGATCATCTTTTTATCAGATAATCAGATGAGCAGCCCGCAAGGTCTTAATCAAATAAGAAACAGTTTACAATGGCACACAAAATGGTTGTTCCCTGCAAAAAATGAAAGTGCTGCCTCTAGGTTAAAAAGCAGACTCTAGAAACCACTTATCTACAGATACGTGGAATAAAGACAGTGGATCCATGGAATTATTATGTACTGTGTACAACTGGAAGGTTCACTCAGATTATAAACGCGAGCCGAAAGAGAGGTTTCAAAACTTCATCCGTCCTTGTCAACACTTAGAACAACAAAGAAGACGCCATTAAATTACAAAAGCTGACATGACAACCATATTTACCGGTATTGCTAGTAATAAATTTATAATATTTACTAATTATAATATTAGAAATATTTTTGTTCTTAATAAGTAAAACTGTACGCGAAAGTGATTTGTTTTAGTATATCTGCGTTACTCACATAAGTTTATCATATTATGCAAAAAAGTACGTTTTAATTTTCATTTCTTAGACAATATTATTCTACTAAAGGAATCAAATATTTTACATGGCAATCGTGCGAAAGAGACAACGAAGCTTAAATTGTTCTCTGTCGAGACCGTTTTTTACTCTGTATTTTGATATTCTAAAAGCAACAATATCGCCTTACATATAGAGTTCAATTTTATTTGACAGGATTTTACTAGTAAGCCTTCCAGTTGTACCTAGTACATAATAATTCCATGATTTTTACAATAATCAAATGTTTTTTCATTAAAAATGATATTTTTCCTAGACTTACACAGATCTTAAAAATATATTGAAAAAACGTAAGAAATTATTATATTTAAATTAGTCATTAAGACACTTATAGACGCTTGGGAACATTCAACGGAACTATAGTTAGGTACTTCATTTCCTATGAAATGTCAAATCATTTTTACAATAATCAAATGTTTTTTCATTAAAAATGATATTTTTCCTAGACTTACACAGATCTTAAAAATATATTGAAAAAACGTAAGAAATTATTTTATTTACATTAGTCATTAAGACATTTATAGACGCGTGGGAATTCTATCAACAACTTTTTCGCCATTGTCCTTTGGAATAAGATTAATGAAATAAAAGTTATTTTTAATTAACAAAATAATTCAATTATAGTAAAAAAAGCTTGGGCGGTGGTAAGTTTAATATAAATTTTGTTTAGTTAGGAATGTTTGAAACAAAAACTACTAACGTGTTATTCGTATGTATTACGATATTTGGTGCCTGCCAAAGTGCCTGTGCCAAAAGCGAAAGTCAAAATATATTCGGAAGGTAATTTGCAATTTAATGCAATTCCTGTTGCCAGGCAAATGGCCTTGTTTGAAATGAACAGATAATAATAAAAATAAAAACATAAATTACTCAGACCAACAGTCTTTATTTCAAGTAGTTATTATTTATAAATACAAATTGAGAAGTACCGATTCACAACAAAATATAATCTAGATTACAGCGTCCCTGCAAAATATTTATATATCACTTATCACTTCATTAACAATATACACGTTCACACGTCCGGCGGTCCAAGCCGGCGGCGGCCGGGGCGGGCCGGCGGCAGGGGCGAGCCGGGCCGGGGCGAGGCGGGCCGGGGCGAGTCGGGGCGCGGCGAGCCGGGCCGGGGCGCAGCGGCCGGCGGCCAGAGACGGCGGGGGCGAGCGGCCGGCGGCCAGCGCGGCGCCTCTCACCTGCTGAGCGAGTGCGATCGTTCGCGCGACCCCGAGCTCTCGCCGTTGCAGCGCGCTCGGTCACTGCCTGCCGGACGAATTATACTCGTTAGCTCGACGACAATTGTCTCTTATGGCGGCGGTTCGCCACCGCGCAACCGACGCCATAAATTGGTCGTATTGTAAAGTAGTATATTATCAATTTGTCAATAGTGTCTATAGAACTGGTTCGAGGCTGGTATTCACATTTGAAAAGGCATTGATGATTAAAACATGGCAATGTCTATTAGTTCTAAAAATTTGTTACACATGTGTCCGATACGTGGAATTTTATCTAAGGCTTGGTTAAGCATATTGGGACTAACCACAAAGATAATAAAAAAAAAATATTTATTAACAGTAAGACTCGCTTAGTTCATTTCTTTACTGCTAATGATTCTTTAGAAAAAGAATATATTTACTTTAGAAATAAAGTAAATATATTCATGTAGTTCAGTAAATAAAAAAATAAAAAAAATAACAGCAACAAGTTATGAATACAAACATTTACTGAAAAATGGATGGATTTAATGCATACGATTAAACATAATAATGAATGATATTAATACGAATGGTATGCTAATTTAGAAATTTTAATAATCATTCCAACATAAACATTATAAACAATCACGCACTTAATTAAAAAAAAAAAAAAAACAAATTAAGTCATGTACGAAAAATATCGTAAGCGAAACTATTACAATATTATACACACTGTAAAAGAAATAAAAAATTTCAACATGTCGCACCATGTGTTCACTCGAAAGAAAAAGAAAGGCTAAAAACGTCTAAGAAGTTAAAACGGGCCTGACCTAAGAAACGACGGCCTCGTTAACTGGTATCCTATTAACAAACAATTTATATCACTTATCCTGCGCGACCGTAATCGCTAATATATTCTCTCTATAATTATATTCGAGCTATGTGACTTTTGAAACAGTTCATTATTGCTCCATGTTCAAATTATATCTACGACCTTTTTTTTTTTTTTTTAGCTATATGTAGACCGACGACCTTTTTTTTTTTTAGCTCTAATATGGAATCGACGACCGAATAGATATCTTTGTCGGTCCACGGCCAAATCTTGGTATTTTTTGCGTACCAGGATTAATAATCTTGGTACATGGTACGCGACCCTAAAACCTGGTATGTGTACCAAGAAACTGGTACGTCTGACATCCCTGCTCGGGACAGATATTGGTATTTGTACAAAATTGAGTGGTTTAGGGGCTGATAGTACTGAAGCACGTCGTATGTGTATTGTGTATCGTGCGGCAGGCGAGTAGAGGAGTACGCACCGAGCCGCTGGTGCGGCGGCAGCTTGCTGAAGAAGGGGTGCTTGAGCGCGTCGCGCAGCGTGATGCGCTGTGAGGGCTCGTACTCCAGCATGCGCGCGATCAGCTCGAACAGCTGCCGGTGCTCCTCGCTGTTGCTCTGCAGGTACCTCTGCGACACGAGAGCCCCATTAGCTATGCTACTACTACGGCCCCGTTACCTATGCTACTACCACATAAGTAAAGAAGTGGAACAGAAACAAAGCTTCTGAGGAGCAATCAATTTCTATACCTATTTCGGTAGGGTTAACACAGAAGGATGACATTATTGTTAAAGCACACTGTATAGTAAACTATATTTACACTTTTGTATTTAAACACATTAGATATTTATTAAATTACTAGCTTCCGCCCGCTACTTCGCCCGCGTGGATGTCGGTTATAGCGACAATATTTTTTTTTTAAATAAAAAGTATCCATATACCTATATTACTTCTAATATCTCCAAGAATATATGTATAAAGATTCATGATCATCGGTTAAGTAGTTTTCGCGTGAAAGCGTAACAAACAAACTTACATTTCACATTTATAATATAGGATAGGATAATTATTAAATTATAATTAATATTATGAAATGAAAACATGACGCGCGACGTTTACTGCAGCCCCTGAGTTTGAGCACTCTCCGAGCCGGTAGAGACCGGTTTCTCTCCGTACGTGACGAGACGCGAGTGCTCACGCACACGCACGCCTCAAGCTCGTATTAGTGTACGTATCGTAGCGCGGTTGTATGAAGCTTGTCTGTATTCCATTTCTTTACTCACATACTACTACCGCGACTCATGGGACTAGCTGATGCTCAATTAGTATTGAAATTCGACTCCACAGCGATTGACTTGTGATATGGGTGGATACCGACACCGCACTCGAGAGCCATAAAATGATGTTTTAAAATCTTTGTCACTTTTCTATAGTGCAGTTTATTTTTTTATTTTTATTGAATGAGATATCAAAAATTTTATTATTTCCTCTAATTTGTAGTAAGTGTAATCGTATGGATAATGAGAAAACATTTATCTATATTAATCTATATTTTGAAACTACTAGGCTTTTAAATATTTTTCTAATTAAAACAGTAGCAAATGATGTCACTCAATCAAACTGAATTCAGTTGTATATGCAGAATTAATTTATTTTTAAACATGAGGAGTATTTAGTATTTGTTATTACCATTGAAATAACTTAAATTATTTCCTTTTACGCTTCATAGCATAATGCCTATACATTTTGTAATATAATAATGCTTTAAACAGAAAAACAACTTTTAGAATTACATGTTTGGTTTGTAACTATTCACAACATTTTTTTTTAAAGTGACAATAAACATATCATAGAAATTTTAAAAATTTTTACTTTAATATGTCACTTACCAGAAGTGGTTTACAATTTTCTCTAACATATCGGCCCGCTGACGATTTGTCATCCCAGTCTAATTTACCGTGGTAGAAATACTTTGTTCTCGTTTTTCGTGCCATTCTGAAAATGATTTATTTCTGTTATTATTTTCTTTTTATATACTAATTAAGACATCCACTGATAAAGGTAATAGTGTAATGTAAATTACTAAGAGTAAGAAGTGCATACATTAAGAGAATTATCCGCCAACCTGCAGTGGAGCAGCGTGGTGGATTAACCTCCAACCCCTCTCCTATATGGAGAAGAGGCCTTCGCTGAGCAGTGGCTGGTTTACAGGCTGAGATACAGTGGGTGGTGATGGTCGGTCCGGTACCTGTAGGGGATGGGCCCGAGGATGCGCTCCATCATGGCGAGGTGCTCGCGGTTGTCGTGCGTCTGGAACAGCGTGATCCCGAGGTGCAGCTCGAACATGATGCAGCCGATCGACCACACGTCGCACGGCTGCGACCAGCCCAGCTCTGTGGAACGAACGTTCATATTACATATATTAACCACATAAATTATCTACGAGAATACTAATTACGACTTTTTGATTATTTTAAAATTAAAGCCAAATTTTTTTTTACGTGATAACGTTTTGTAAATCGATGAGTGCCGGCTGCACGCACGAAAAATCATGACTCATTGTATCATTCCGCGAGCGAGAGCTCGAAACAAGCGATAGAGGCACGATCGGCCTAAACGTTCGGCTTGTGAATGAAAAAGAATAACGCAGACTGGAGGATCTTAAGTATCACACATGTATATAAGTTGGAAATAAATTTTTAATAGCATATTGTTAATTGTAATTAATCTGTATAATTTAACTAAAAAAATATTTGAATTAACGAGTGCAAAGAAATGTTAATTTATCGATAAAATTGTAATTAATTGAATTAACTCCTTTGTATTATACAAAATAATTATATGTAATTCAATTCAATTCATAAAAGTACGCAATTTTTTATCAATGTTTTCTTGACGTCATCACGTAAAATTATCATCCGTAAACCGACTTACAGATAACCAATATTTTCAATTGTTTTCATCGCCAAAACATATTTTTAGCCACTGGTATATAAATAATAGTGTACCTATCTGTAGTGTAAATAGTAGTGTGTGTGTGTAGTTACCTAATATGACCTCCGGCGCCCTGTAGTGCCTGGTGGACACGATGGTGCTGTGGTGTTCGTGGTCGAAGGTGGCGCTGCCGAAGTCGATGAGTCGTACATCACTTCGCTTCACGCGCCTGAGGTCATGCTTCTGAAAATTATGTTACAGATTACAAAATGTCCCTATGGAGAAACACGATTAATTGGTTTGAAAATCTCTGCTTCTAGTTTTTGTAGGGTTATGTTCCACAGCATTCATTATTTCTGGATAATGTTGTCATTTAAAAGTATATATAAAATATACGAAATAGCTTCAGCCCGTGGCTTAGACCGCGTGGATGTCGGTTATCACGAACAAAAAAAAAAATGTTACTTCTAATACTTCCAAGAATATGTGTACAAAGTTTCATGATGATTGATTGAGTAGTTTTCGTGTGAAAACGTAACAAACAAACTTACTTTCGTATTTATAATATTAGTATGATATGATTATGAATTAAACAAAGAAATCTTTGTTCTATATGTATCTCTAAAAGCATAGAAAACAGAAGCTTGAAAAAAACTTGGCATAACCAGTAAATTCAATTACTCATACCTTCAACAAGTATATACAAAATAAAACATAAAAATAGATTTTGCAAAAAACTAGAGGTATAATGAACTATGTGTCAACAGAATGACAAACACTATGAATAACAATTTCAAATACAGTTAGTTGGCAAACATTAAGAAAAAATTATATAATACAGAATACTATTCCTAAAAATAAGTGTTAACATATAAATAGTGTAGGTTTATCATAATCAAATAAAAATATAGAAAAACAAATTGTCATTTATTCTGACTTCATTTTAAAATTATCATCACTTTTGTGATATTTATGATAAATATATAGTTATTTTAGTTTTTTTTTCAAGAATTACACTTAATCATATAAAACGACAATTTAAGTTACATTAGTTGTTATTGTATTAGGGATGAATTTTGCTAGACCGTAGCGGGCGCGAGCCGTGCTCCGCACGAGTCGCGGGCGATGCACGGATTGACAACTTTACGAACATTTTATATGGTACGGTTCATGCTACACCGTGCGGCGTCCGCGTCACCGACGAGGCTCGGACGTGCCCCGACGACGAAGACACTTCAATAAAGCGAACAATCGGTATAATATAAGCATGTAGCACGTACGGGGATCAAACGACTCGGACACGGCTCGCGCTCGCCACGGTCTAGCATAATAATTCATCCCTTATGGCTACAATTAGACGACTTATTTGAAGGAGTATCAGAACGTATTTGTGATGTAATCTTGGCATTGATAAGTGTTACTAATGAACCTCTGACACAGTTAACAATCTGCCAAAAAAGTAATACAAGCTGTATATCTATCTCTGTACAATTACTGTGTGATACAGAAGCTTTGTATAAACGATATAAATTAATACAATGAAGCTTGTTTACTTTACTGGGCGTAAATCACATGAATTACTAGTCTTATTAAAAAAAATGGTATACGATAAATTAAGGAAGGTTAAGAGTGTACTTTACGCTACGATTTAAAACAACGAATATGTGATAATAAATGCCAAAGAACATGAAAAGTATTGAAACTTAATATCCTCCCCTTAATAAACCTCGACAATTTTTTTGTGTAATAATAATAATTAGAATAAATCCATGAAATTACCGCATTTAACATCGTTATAAGTAGAAACTGACTGTACTACTGACAGGGAAATAAATATACATATAGTTAAACAACCACAAAAATATTATTATGATTATGAACTAAATGAGCGCAAGTTATTGCGGTTTTCCAACTACGTAAATAAATGTTATTGAAATTAATAATATATAATATTAAAACAAATATTTAGTCACTTTTTTCCTACTGGAATATTATGACATGTATTTGGCACATGTTCTACCATACATACCCAACAAGAATACTCACTGTATTCATCAAGGATTTTGAGATACGATTTATTTTTAAGTTTTCCCAGTATTATCGGTTAAATTTATTTACAAAAATGTTAAGCCTTCAAATTGATTGAAGAGGCCATTGCTCTGGCCCTGTGGTGCGGTACAATGCATAAAAAGGAGTATCTTTTGGTTTCATTTTGCTGTAATGCTTGCTTAAAATCTTTGGCGTGCTAGAAAACATCGCAAAATAATCTGCATGTCGCGAGAGAAACAAGAAATATTATATTGTCTCCTTAGAAAAGACCCCAAATCGGAGCAGCGAATTAAGCTCCAAAGCTTTATAATGAGGGATAGGTTATTTTAAGTGAAACATAATAGGCCCGTTGGCGCAGTTGACAGTGACCCTGCTTTTTGCTCCAGGGTTGTAGGTTCGATTCCTGCCCCGAGCCTGGGTATAATATATATTTATTTCTATGTGTATTATTTATATGTATATTTATTAAAAACAAAAATGTATATCAGTCGGCTTGTTACATAAAACACAGACATTAAGTTGCCTACATTAGGAACAGACGACCATGTGTTCATGTTGAATATATAATATACAATACTAACTTTTTTGGAACTATTGTAGACGCTGACGACCTCGTAGTCGCTGTCGACGAAGAGAATGTTTTCCGGTTTGAGGTCGGTGTGGGTCAGTTTGTTCTCGTGCAGGAACAATACGCTGTAGATGAGCTGGTACGAGATGTGCCGGACTTGCTCCAGCGGGTACGGCTGATAGTTGTTGTCTTTCTGTAATGTCAAATACAAATATATGTCACCACATCATTGTCTTGATTATTTGCTAACTAGATAACAGTGATAAAATGATAACATTGGAAAATTTCATTGATTGAATGGACATACAAAAGGCTACAGGAAGCAGGCCACTATTGCTTTTTTTTTGTTAAAGTTGTGGTTTATAAAATATCACGTTATTCTTCTAAAGAGGCGATATGTACTACTTATAATTTAGCACAAAATAAATTTTAATAAAAAGAAATAAACATGTATTCCATGGGAATTTTCCTTTGATTAGAGTTGTAGATGTAAGTTCCTATTTATATATTTATTTTATAGCAACTGTAGACTTGAGTTTTTTTAAGTTTTACTTTCATAATATTGAGCTACTCTGCTTGCGTCTATTCCATAAACTGTCCGACCACAGCTTTACATTACATTGAATAATATTCTACAAGGAACACAAATAGTTCCAATATGCTGTTCTTAGTTGCATTAACTTTAATTATAACAAATTCATCGACTTTATTTGGTCACAGTTAGTTTTAAAACTTTAATAAGGCTAGGAATTTCATTTTCATGAGGAATAATGTGATCTATAATATCTACAGAACAACCACCTTTGAAGGACGGTATATAGAAGCCGGACATGTATATATTTCTTTTAATATTTAGATCTTTAGATACAACAAATCATTTGACATTATATAATAAAATCGATATTTAGAAAAATTTGGAGGTTATAGGGTAGTTTTAAATAATTTTTATTTATAACATCACTAATCTCCGCTTGAAATTTCATAATCTTATTATAGGTACAATATTGCAAAGTAATAATGAATTAGTAATACATACATTATTAAAAAAGTAAAAATTTGAGATATTACTTATTGCAGACTAAACAAACATCAAGGAATGGAAATAGATGTACGGTATTCTTAAATTTGTTTTGCGAAATACAGATTTTATGCTGTTATTTCTGCGGTAATAATAAGTTTATAACTGTGAAGTATCAGTTGAATCATGTGCAATTTTACTCACCAGGAAATCAAATACACTTTGTCCAAGCATTTCGAATGCGATACACATGTGTCCGTGGTACTCGAACCAGTCTAACATTTTTACACATAAACTGAAAACAAAACAAAAAAAATATATATATCAACTTGGGCTTTAAGAATCGTCTTTAAGCACAAGTTAAGATTCATATTAAAAGAGACCTGTCCATAATTTTTTTAATAATACGGGTAACTATCGTAATCAGGTGTCTATGATAATAACCGGGACCGACGGCTTTACGTGCTCTCCGAGGCACGGTGGGTAGCCCCACGAGGACATACACCCATTCCGGAAACAAATATTTGTACAAATAGAAATATCTGTCCCGAGCGAGAATCGAACCCGCAACCACCGGCGCGCGGTTTTAGGCGACTAGTTGCACCTGTATACCAGAACGGTCGTCATTACAGTACACTGCAGTAATACAATTTTTTTTTTCTAAGTAAACAAACAAATACACATTGCATATTCATTTTACACCATCAAAGACATAGGAAATGTGCGCGAGGTGCGAAGACTTAGGTATTTTAGAGTATATTGGTTGACATCTCCGCTTGGCACCGAGCCAGTGACGGCCATCGTATAAACGGACAAGGTCAGATATTGCTACATTCGCCACGTCTAATAACGCACGCCAGAGTCATCATCAACTTTGCATTACATTTTAATATACTTCTCCCTCGTTTTACGATTTATTCAAAAAATGTACGGTTTTGGGTTTAATATATGATATGATATGGCGATAAATTTCATATGAAGAATGTTTTGTATAGGCGACTGTAACTAAATTTAATCATACTTACTTTTTACAGTCAGGATCAATGTCAGCTAACTTTTCTAAAACATTTATTTCTAGTTTTGCAGCCTCTCTGTACTTCTCAACATTTTTTATAATCTTCAGAGCCATTCTATGCTCCCTGGAACGTAAAAAATTAACAATTAGGAGTTTGTAATAATACTCTGGCAGCAGAATGGCCGGTAAACTGCTAATATAAACATATGAAAATAGAATCAGATTAATCGATTGGAATGCGATGCCAAACAATGAATATTGTCTCAACATTTAAAAAAATTATGAAAATATAAATACGATAAATTAATCGATAAGATAGTGTTGAAAGTTGAACTTTATATAAACAAATGATGTATCAACAAACAAATATCTAGCTAAACTCAAAGAACGAAATAAAACATTCTAAATTTCAATTTTTTTTAAATACATATATGTTTGTCACCTGAAGGATGTGAATCTTATTTCTCACCTTGAATATCGAAATAAGTTTAAAATAGTTTTTAATGTAACCTTCTCCATACAATTTAAGTATTGTAAAAAAGTACTGAACATATTACAGAAATTGATTACATTCCTAAGATTAATTTTCTCCGAAATCAAAATCAGTTTTTACAATATCGTTAAAAAATTTGAATTTAACCAAACTCGAACTATTTCTTAATAAATTGATACGAAATAATAAGCGGTAATTACAGTGAATAAATAATATAAAAAAAGTCAACTTACATTTCCAAGTCCTTCACCTCGACCACCTTTCCGAAGGTGCCTTCACCGAGCGTCTCGATGATTTTGTCTGCAATAAACCAAGGCAGAAAGATTAATCATTTATGCGCACAACATAGTCATGATGGTATTTAGCACTGGTTTTTCGAATGCCATGATATCAATTATAAGAGACACATTATGCCCATATATTATCACAATTGAAAAAAAAAAAACCAATGTTTCATATATCCAACATGACTGCTTTCCGAAATAGAAGTAACGGCGGCCACTGTTATTTAGAATGAAAAGAAAAAAATCACAAGAGGTAATAATTAATGTAAGTCTGAAATCTTCATAATTCAAATCACTGCTAGGGGCTTGACTTGTGGGTGAAGTGACGATGATTGTCACTTCCGAGTTTCTGTCGTCGTTCTTTAAGTGGTATGTGTATATTGCATATGTTTATTATGATAGTAAATGTGTGTCTATGTAATGTGTGTACGTCATGTATGTGTATGTGTCGGGTGATTGTCTCGTTGCAAATAGTGATGGTAATTGTAAACAAGTGTTAAAGGTATGGTGTGGACACGAACATCTTGCTCCCATGACATATCCGGGCCAGTACACCAGATGTCCGTCCTTGTCGTCCTTGACGGAGGAGCGTGCCCGGGAGCTCTGCAGGGCCGCGCGCCGCACGCCGCCGAGTCGCCGCCGCCGCGACCGCACGCGCCACGCGCCAACACGCCATCACGCCACACGCACCAGCCACATGCCACGGAGAGCGCCACGCGTTCGCCACGACCCGAGTAGTGTTGTACCCAACAATCAGACAATGGAACGGTTGCCCGTCAGACAAGCGACAATTGGTATCGTGTGTCGTACATGCTGTTAGAGGGCGGACGGGTGGGCGCTGCGGTGCGGCATTTGCGCCGCGGCGGGTGCCCGAGAGTCCGCTCGGGCGCCCGCCTTCAGGGCGCGCCACTCGCGAGGTTTGGAGCAGGCCAGGAATGGGACGAGCGGGGGAAGGAGGGGAGGGTGTGTGTTCCGACGCACCATTCACTCTCACACGACTTCCGCACACCATCTTTCATACTCCGGTTCATTAGGTTAACAGTGTCCACCCGATCCCGTCTAAAACTATGTTTTTTTTTATATTGTTCACTTTACTAACGTAGGTGGTAGCAGCACATTTGTCTTTAGCTTTGTCTAAAGAAAATTTCCCGGAAAATGAAGACATATTACATTTAAAAACACGCAAAAGAAAAATCATCACATGCACTATCATTGCAAAATATGTACGATTTTATTTTAATTATTTTCTAGCTTAACAAGCATGACGGTTGTTTAGTTAGTTCGTAACTTGAGGAGTTATACAAATATTTATTCATACCCTCTTGTATTAATTTTTTTACTACCTACTATTATGTCAAATTTAGTAAAATATTTTGTTTACACCAAACTACATGCATCGTCGACTATTTCTTTGATTTATTTTGAAATAATAAAAAAATTGTACTATGTACTTTAGAATTAAGCAATTTTATACTATTTCATGGAATGTTATCTAATATAGCAATGTTTTACTATTCTTGGAATGGTATCAATAATAACGGACCAGGTTATAGTTAGCGGCACACAAAGACGCAAGCGGTCGATTTTGCTAGCTTGTTGCTTACAGGCGGCGTGGCCGCACGTCGCATCAGGTGCCGTGGCTTTTGTGCCCGTTGACGGCTGCGCAGCTCCGGCGGCAGAGCCACCACATCTCCTACATTAATAGGCTCCAATTTCTTGGGCACTATGGCATTTGAAACTCCGTTAAGTTCCTTTTCAGTAATACGACTGTAAACTTCGTCTAAATGTGCATATTTCATTATAAGACTCTGAATTTCTTTTCGTCGTGTCTCGCGTTCGCTAAGTACTCGGTCACCAACCGGAGTCTTATCGTCGTCTTCATCACTAGATGGAAAGTAAATTTGTTTCTGTCTTCCACACTCAATGGTTGGAGAAGAAGCATTTGTTTTAGTTGAATTTAATTTTGCATCATTATTGACTTCTTGCTGAAGCGGTGAAATTAAATCTCTAGCTCCAGAACTTAAACTGATATCAACAGGTCTTAAAGTTAATTTTCCCCCACGCTTATCGCTACCACTTTTTTCTACTCTCAATGATCTTCTGTGATGTTTACGATATATGCTATCTCTGTCTTTACCATACTGCGGACGTTCTCTCAGAGATACGTCAAACCCATTTTTAAATTCATTTTTATCACTTTGTTTATGACTAGATAAACGACGATCCGTAGTGTTTCTGAAAGGAGTTTTATCCCTCGTTTTTTCTCTTGAATAATTATTTCTCTTAAATGAACTCTCTCCGAATACAGCAGTAGTAAAACTCCTCATGAGGCCTCTGGAAAAGGACGTTTCAGGTTCTAGTGTTTTATCTCGATCTTCCTTTTCTTTTCTAGCTTTTTCCTTTTTCTCGATAGCAATTCGATCTAATACTGATGAGTATTTATCTTCCAATCGGCTACGTGTGCTACCTAATATAATCGTGTTATCTAAATTGTTATTATTAGTTTCCTTGAGAGGATAACGTTTAGTGAGCGGTGATGATTTATTATCTTTCATGTGAGCTCTACGGAATGACTCACTGCGGTTGAGAGCAGTAATACTTGGGTTTGAATGTACAGGTGATTGTTCAATTTGAGTTTTAGGTGAGCTCAGGTAACTCGAGTAGGCCCGCTCATCGCTAAATTTCTTCGCGGATGGAGTTACAGTGGAGACAAAAGGCTTGTACGACGAAATGTTTCCATTGTTTTCGTAACGTCGTACATTTGTTAAAACAGAGCTTTTGCTTGAATATAATTTATCATCATAACGTGTACGTGCTGCCGATAGTTTGGAATCAATGTGGTCATTTTTTTCCGACGGTCCTCGACGTGTCAGGCGATTGATGATGCTGGAATACCCATCTGATAAAAGCTGTGTAACGCTCGTAGTAGACGCGCGGGTATAACGTCGTCGTGGACTTGTTCCACTTCCGGTGGTCGTTAAGCTACTAGCCATGTTGGTGTCGATCAAGTATTATTTTTGTAATAAAAACACTTCAACCTGGGTGTATCACATAATAATTCGTAAAAATCATAATTTCACATGCATTTGTTTATAATTTCTCCTATTAAATATTTATTTAATGTAGCTGTATTTATTTTAGATAATCACAAATAAGATAAACTGTTGTTAATCGGGAGCGGGCCTTAGCACTGAGGGATTCAAGAAAGATCACTAACGCAAGCGAGTGCGGCCGTCGGTGCCAAGTAATGGTCGCGAACTAAAAATATCGGCAACCCGTGGGAGCGCCCTCCCGCGCACTCCGAGGTGCCGCCGCACGCGCATTTTCGTCGCATTACATTCGCCATACATATTTATACTTTTCATTTAGATTTACGAATTTTGTGTGTCATATTTTCAAGTGATCTAAACAATATACGTAAACAATTATAATGCGCGATTGTATTTTTTAATGCAAAATTCTTTGCCAATCCAACTCATGGATTATAAATTATCTTTGATATAGTCAATGCGTATTGTAGATTTCTTTCATTGTTCTAGCACTAAGTAAAATGATTGAGATTGCATGTATTTCAAGAGTGCTACAATAAAATCTGCAAGTTTTTCTTTTGGCTATAGCAGTTAGCTCGAGAGCCAAGACAGTTCTGTCAATAAGCGGTCTCTAATTGGGTCAATGGAACGCGCATGAAGCTGAACAATACCGCTGTTCACGTGCGTGTACCATGCGTTACAGTTCAGCACGAGTAAGTAAACTTTTTTCAGAATCAGCCGCAGGTCAACATTTATCTATGTTCATATGCAATCGATAATAATTGTCCCGATAAACGTGTCTTTATCTCACTTTCAAATTAAGCGCAGACATGTATGACATCGGATGCAAGTATAAAAATAAACGATGTGTGTCCGATACATGACACGAATACCTTGCGTGCCGCCTCTAGTTTAATGAATAGTAAACAAACATGTAAAATATTTGCATTATCTTTAAGCTAGATATGTTTAATATTCATTCTCAATCTCAAATTAATATTTGAAATAAGTCTTAAACGATCCATATTTTATGTAATGGAAACTATAACGTCGGTTCAAAATATTTTTTCAACGCAAGCGTCGCAAATATCGTATATAGGTACGGGATGAGTTATTATTGCGCTTCGATTTCAAATCGTTGCATGTTACTTTCTCCTGTTAAATATTTTTGCGGCAAAGTATACAACATTTTTTTTCAAATACCAAGCCAATAATGGAATTATAAGTGAACGCCGATCAATACTACGCGATACTGTTTTGCCTGCCTCGGGGTAAGAATTTAAGTTAATGTATATACTTTACTGGAATTAATAGATTCTCAACCGACATGGAATGCATGTAATTTGTTATAACATTTTAACACCAATTCATACCTCCGAAAACGAAATATCTTCAGAAACAAGGTATAAAACACATGAGTGAATAATGTATTTTAAGTCCTTTAGAATTAATTTTAAATAACATATTATAATTTTAAGTGTAGTACACATAATAGTTACAAAAAATAATAGAACCGAGATTAATGATTTGTCAGCAGCAACGAAAGAATAACACTGGTATAAAAAGGTGTACATTTTGATCACTTCATAAACGTATAATTTTGAGTGGTATTACTAGAGCAGACACTTTCTATCATGCCAGCTGTTCACTCGACTAAGGGTCGAAGTTAAGCGACAATAAGATTTGGGGAGCAAGTAAAAAAAAAAGTCCGGTATGATTGGTCCAGAGATCCCATCGGTTTAAGGGTTAAGTTTGTGTAATAATAAAATGTAACTATGTATATATCAACTGCTATTAAGGGCACTTTCCTATGACCTAAAATAAATATTACAAAAAAGATTAAAAAATAATAATTAAATATAATCAATAACCTAATATTCTAATGCATAAATAATTTATGCTTCAAGTTTTGTTTTATATCAATAAATATCGTTATCTGATCACTATCAGATAGATATTAATCACGTTATAAAACACAATATGAAACTAACCTTGCCCGCAATTTTACAACACGCGCCGTCAACATCGAAAAGGACCTCCGCAACGACGGAGAGGAGTTTAGCGATATCGTGCCATTTGCACCCATTATCCTTCAGGAACCGTTTGTACAGCTCGTAAAAAGACGCAAGCCGGAGAGGTATGTGAATGCGATCACTTTTCACACAAATTTCTGTCATTTCTACATACAATAGTTAACACTTCACAACGTTTGGTGCAGCGTCGAACGCGAGGGGCGGGCGGTTAGTTGCTCGGCTGATTCACAACTGTGTCGTGAAATCAAACTATAGGGGAGAGAATAGTCGAATGGCTTGATTACTTAGTTGAATGAACGCAGTATATAACACGTGATTACATATAGATACATATTTTACAAGAAATATATATTTTATATTTTTGTCAAGATGTCACTTTATCTGTTCGCTTCTGTTAACGTTTAAACGTAAACTGTGAGTTGTGATCGTCGCACACCAATTAAAAGATCCTAAGCATTAATTGAACAAAGAATTCGTCGGAAGCTTTCAGTTAAAACAGGATTTATCCGGCTGTAAACATAGTCATTCCTTTTAATTTTTATGGATAAAGATTTATTATTTTACTTTTAGTGAGTAACGGTTATTTAACTTTTTCAAGTGATAAAAAAAGAATTTGGTAAACATAATTGAAGCAATCTTGTAAATGTAAAATAACAACGATTCGTAAGACAGAAGAGATATAATTGTGTAATAGTTCAATCATAATATGACCCTACTACTCAGAGAGCGTAGTAAGTAGTAGCCGTTAAGGCCTAACGTCCGCCTCAACTGGCGACACTACGTGATCACAGTCAACCACGCATTGTTAGTGTGAGTTACGAATGATCTAAAATGTAAACGACCGTCTGTGTCACTGATAACAGCGCGTCGTAATGTATAAATTATATTAAGTTGATTTAAATTTTATCTTTATAATCTATTTTCAATGTGCGTTCGTTGTATTTTTTTGTACATGAGAGCTGGTTATATTTCGATCTAAAAATATTTTCTACAAGTTGTTGACTGCTTTAAAAATAGGTCAGGTCTGTGATGATTGACAGGTGGGCTTTGGTCTAGATAAGATTTTTTTCGATAACTTAATGAGCACGCAATATTTCTTTAAACGAATAAATCCCATTACTGAAAATGCGTCAAGCGGTTAATATAAGTCGGATATACCTATATCATATGAGTGTATAAACATGTATGTAGGAATACGAGCGGTATCTGCAAGGCCGGACGGAAGGAACGGCACAATACCAAACAGAAAGTGACCACGGGTGTTATCTAAGCCTCGACGTGCCCGTATTAACGACGCGATACTAATAACGAACTTGACCTCTAACTACGCTTACTATTAATCTCAAAACATTGAAATTATATCACGCATGACATGTGATATGAGATCATTGTTAGTGATGATACATTACCAATTTACCATACGACAAAGACTTGCATACTGCAACTTGCATATAATTTTTGTATGAAGTTATTCAGAAAATATTATTTGCCCATGACTAAAATAAAGTTAGATACCTATAAGCAAAAAATAAATAAATATACAAAACACGAATAGGAGTTGCAAGCTTGGTATTTAATTCTTATCTATACTGCTTTTAATGATTAATTTGATTTTAAATTGTACGTAATGAACGGTTACACTATTATTTTAGTAAATATTATAATTAGTTAACACTAAGACAATAATTATCAACATTTTTAAAATAAAAACTTTAATAGTTTATTTTAGCAACTATCTTGAGATAACTAAAGACGATTTTTCATTATTCAATAAGGATAAGGATAGCAATTTAATTTGTTTCAAAATGTTAGCAAATTATGAAGTTATCTCTAAAACAATGACTTTAAAATGTAAAGAATTAATTATATTCGTAAGATTCGTCATTTTTGTACTAACAGTAATTTGGAACATTTAGTTTTATCATTTTAGATTCTAAAATCTTTAAGATTAATTTGTATCAAATAAAAAATATGCCTTAATAATTTTATTTTAATTCATAACGTGTGGGCGGTAATTTAATGTTCCGGACGACGATAAAACCAGACATCTGTCGAAACGTCATTGTAACACAAGACAACATATTATGCAAGTAAAAATAGCCAGAATTTTTGAAATTAAAAAGGTGTTTTATTAAAAGTTTGGTTTGTTATAATACGCTTTGTGTAGAAAGAATAACATCCTAAAATATTAACTTGGCAAATCATATTAAATTACCTATTAGCGTATCTTAAGAATATAGTCAAGTTTTTTTTTCTTAAACCTTAGACATGCCAAATGCTATGTGTCTAATTATAAAGTTTAATCTTAGCGATATTTGTTTTTCGTTCCTGTTTGTTTTCTTCCGGTAAAATATCATATTTGCATCAATTTATAAATAAATATTTGCAATTTATGTCATGATATAATTGTTAATTTTTTTTGTAATAATTAATTTAAGCAATTTTTAATTTGTCATAACAAACTAATAAGAATATTTATGAATTTTTCCTTTCTAATATTGCTAATTAAAAGTTAAGATAAAATATTTTTATCGAAACAAACGTTTGCATTACTCAAGAGTTTGGAATCAAGTTTCTGATTCATTCGAGTCTGGTTCGAGCTAGTTGCAACGAGTACCAATTTAATGTTTTTGTTAAGCAATTCAAAGCAATTGAAGCGCGAGTGTGCAGCTTGATTAGACTGGATTCTGTTTCAACTTGCGAGAAAAACAATTCGAGGGGCAACATGTATATTAAACTAAATATAAGAGGAAATAATATCTTAAGAACATAATTCGCTACTAATTTAAAAGAAAATTCGCATAGCGAAGGTTAATTTTGGGTGGAAGTTGTTGCGTTGATATCATGATCGAGTGGGCGGCGCGTGCGGCGGGCAGTTATCACAACAGCGGGCATGCCGGAGTTTCGCCTAGGTGAAGGTGATCGTCGCTATTTCTGTGCGCAAGCGGACTGCGTTTATTCAGCAAACGCAACGCGTGGCGCCATCTAGCGATCGCTATTGAAATTACATAGTTCATACCAGCTGCTGATCTATTTTTGTCGGTTAAATATTGTTTATAGTAGATGATGATGGGTTAATCAAATTGCGTTTCTCTTATTAAAAAGGGGGTGTTATTTTTCAATGTTTATAATTATTTTTAATCAGTCAAGCGTGATTGTCTTTATAAATTTAACGTGCGTTTTTAAAAACGTACTATGTATTTTCAGTTTCGTATCAATTAGACATTATAAAATTATCAAAAGTATTGTAACTAAAGAGAGTAAGTAGCCTTTACAAAATTAGAAAAAGAAAAATCTATAAATAGCGTGAAGATGTTTTGGTAAACTACGCTGAAAGGATTGTTTCAGTTAAGAATCCTTGACCCAATAAAATAATTTAAAATAAACGCACTTTGATCTCAGTATAATATGTACCCTACGTCGCAATACATGTATGATTTTAGAAGTTATTAGTAATAAGCGAAATATTTAACACTTCTTTTATAAATAATTTTTTTTATGGAACAGTATAAAAACTAAGTTAGCTGACCTCTACTTCTTTTGGTTGCTTATCAGGTCTTAGATGCGAAGGTTGAGGAGGCACGGGCGGCGCGTAAGAACACGATGGTTGAGGTTCCAAAGCTGGTTTATTTACTATAACTGAATGATTCGCAGATAATGTCGAACTTTTGCCATGGTTATCCGTTTCTCCTTCTGTGTTGTGAATGAGGATCTCAGGTAATTCTTGTGTTGTTGTTTTTACGTGATTATCGGTAGGTGCTTTCGTCAGCCAAGAAGGAGGTACAGCAGGCGGTTGAGGAAGTTGTTTGATACCCGTGGTAAATATTGCTGAATCCACATTATTTACAGGTTTGACTGGAGTAACTGGTTTTAGAACTTTATTATTGTTAGATGCACTCTGTGTTGACTTTACACTATTACTAGGAACATGTCCACCACTCGCGACGACAGTTTCAGTGTTTGTTGAAGTATTTATTTTATTTACATTTTTATTTTTCTCGAAATCTTTTGGCATAGAGGAAGGTTCCGTTGGTTCTTGTCTTTGAAATGGAATGGAAGATAACTGACTAAGAGATACGTTTGTCAGTGGTTTATTTGATTCTAACAAACTTGGGCCATTGCATTCATTTTTATCAACGTAAGAAGAATTTGGTTTAATTTCATTTTGTCGATTTTCATGTTCTGAAAATGGTTCATCTCTACTCTGAGAGAAGTCAGTGCTATCACAAGATAATTCATCTAAGCTTTGAGCTAAATCAAGCGCTGAAGCTTCGTGATAATCAGTTGAACATGGAGAGGTATCATCACTTGTATCGTCCGTGCCACAAAGTCTTTGTGAACTTTTACTACTAGGAATAAATGCCAAACTGGAGGTCACATCATTAGAAATATCCGCATTAAATGATTCTTCACTTTTCGATGAATCTCGGTTAACGGTAGACTCTTTAGCACACATTTTATCCTCTTCGTTCAGTTGAGTTATTCCCACAGAAGAAGCAGGTGGATTTGCATTTATTGGTGGATTTTTTAAATTATCTGAACTACTACTCAGTTTGTTTGCTATTTCAGATTCTTTATTATTCATATTAGAGAAACTTATTGGCGCTTGCTCAATCATCGGAAGACTCATGTACTGAGGTATGGCATAATCACTTAATCGCATGTATTGTGCGCCCTCTTCTGTCGGTATTACAAACTGAGGTGAGTAATATTCGAATTCAGTGTTTCTACTCCCGTATGTAGACCAGGGATCGTTAGGCGGAATTAATGGAAGTCCATCGTAATATAATGCAGGATTTACTTCCTGGTTTAAAATATATTCTGGTTTATATTCCCATGATGGTACAAAAGAGTCTTCAAATGCTAAATAGTTTTCTGGCAACATAACTATATTTTCATTCAAGTCACTAGAAGCCAACGCATAGGAACCATCATAAAAAGGATTGTTCAAAACAAGAGGTGGCGGTTTTAAGGGTTGCACTGAGATTTCAGCTTCCACATATAATCTATATTTTGACAAATCAGGTTCGGACTGCCGATGGCTAAAGGCTTGATCGTCTATATTTTTATTACTTATCACATACATGTCTGAAATATCAAAACTGCGAGTCCGACGTAAAAAATTAAAAGCGTGACATTGTTGATCCTTTACAGGATCTTTTTCGTACACGTGTTTTTCTGCTTGATCACTAAACAGTTCATCATAAGTAGGCACACTCACGTTGTTTATTTCACCCAAGTTATCTGTATCGTTGTTTTGGTCAAGGACAACATCAAATACAGCATCAGTTTTAGTATAATCCTTCGAGGCGTCACTTGGCACTAAAAGTACTCGAGGTAAGGAGGGTGGGGGTCCGTTGAAGAGTAAGTTGTTAGGGGGCGGGCGCGGTGGTTGGGCAGCCATAACTCGCACTGGCCGCCCGCGGCGCGAGCTACTAGAATTTTAGTGCAGCGGCAAAGACGCGCTGGGCGGCCGGCTGAGCTTTTCGACTGACTGAAGGCGAACCGAGTGACGAAGGCGAACACAAATAGAACAGGCGCAAGCGCGAAGAGGTCGCCGTCTCTCGCGTACGTCTTCACGGACGGAGGCGCATGCGCACGCGCAATCTCATGCCAAACCAGTCTCGCTACAGGCACTGTGACGTATTATGCTTTATTGTGGTTCCGGGCTTTGCTTATGGAAAGTATTTTATACTACAACAGCGAGTGTTAGACGGGTTTTCGGATGAACACCTCAATGTCGGGTAAGTGATGGCGAGCGTTGGGTTTCAGAAAATCACGCTACACTTTCATACAACCTCATCAACAAAATAATTAGAAACGGTAAGACTCACCTGTTCAGGAGGTGAACGGGGAGAAGACTCGTCGCGATGGTGCCTTCTCCGCCGGTGTGACGTAGGCGAACGCCGATGATGAGATCTTTTAGATCGCTCATTCCGCCGCCTCCACGAGTGCTCCGAGCTGTGAAATCAGCGATCGGTAGGCTGTAGGGTTAGTGAGCAGGGACAACGTTAAAAGATGGTCGCTATACGAAGAAATGTCGAGGTGAGGTTGAGTGTGTATTAGGAGCGAATATTGTTTACTAACGTAGGCGAACGTTCTTCGTAAGCGGAATGTGGATTAATAAGTTGGTTGAGGCTGTCGGGCGGCGGCAAACAACAAGCACGCAGCAGCGCCCTGACAACAGCCCAACGCTGCTGCCCCGTCCCTATACCTTCAACTTAACCATTACAAGAAAAACTAACTAAGCATTCCCGTTGTATTTTTTTTTTCGTCTTGTTAGCATTTATGTAACCAACGTAATCATTTAATTTAATATAAAAATAGTAGAGTATTTCTCACGAATTTACTGAAGCGTGTTGCGCGAATACGTTAAATTATAATTTCAAGGTGATACTTTATAGCAAAAATTTTATATAGAATACGAAATAAGACAAATAATGTCACTGTTAAGAGCAGACAAAGTAGCGGATATTATAGCACTGCGGAGAACGACCCGACGCGCGCTACGTTCGCAGACGTACTGAATGTCTGAATAAGCGCCGCCTGCACACCATAAGCTAACTAAAGCTGTACAAGCATTACCCTTTTCGTAGTTGACAAGAGGAACAATCAAATTAGCTACGTCACAATAATTCTATAAAATTATAAAGTAACGTATCACGAATCTTTGAAATCTGAAGCGATATGACTAATTTAAGCACCGGAAAGTTGGCAATCTCGAAAAAATGATTGACGGACTCACAACCAATTTCGATCATTATCCTTTTTCCGAGAGAATATTCCTTTCTTCCTATATTTTAAAGACGATTATAGCAATATATAAATCTTACGTTTTGGACTACTAAACTACAACGTTCCCACACGTTGGTAACTGAAGAAAAACAAAGCCACTCATTGCTAATGGAATTATCCACCTGTAATTGGTTTACTTTGGAAGACAGTGAGGTAAACAAACAATACGCGTAAAAATGCGCAAAATATATCATTATTTTGTGTCAGAATTTCGATATTATAATATGTTCATTATAATAATTATTAATATGAATTTGAATAGTAAAACAATTAATTAAATAAGTATAACTTGTTATTGTTTCTTGATTTTATACTTAAAATGTTTCGTTTCATTCGTTATTTTTAATCTGCAGTCCATCTAATGATAACTAATAACATAATGAGTACTCGACTTAGTAGGTATCGATACGAAGTATTTTTATTTTGATATTGAAAGCAGTATCGATATTTTTTTAAAGAGAGATTATCATTAATATTAAAATAAATACAAAAAGGAATAACTTAATTCAACAAGACGTACAATCGCAAGGAAATATAAATGCAATATCAAAAATGTAAAAGTACTCCATACTTCTTAAGGTATCAATCGCATAATGCTTACAAATTTTTTATGATTTAAAGTGCAGTATCCAATACTTTTGTTTTGTTACCGCATCCCTAATTACACATACACACTAAGAGAGTATTAATGAAAAGCGGATAGTCATTAGTTTTTGTTATAATATGTACTCGTCAATGACAAATTTCAGTTTTATTTGTGACATTGCGACAAAACAATTCTTTCTTGCAACAATTCTTTCGCTCCAGATAGATACCAAAGTATTTATAAACGACAATTGACTTCAATTAATCAATTCATAAACAAGTTGAATATTCTTATAAATTTAATAGTAACTTTATTTGAAATGGTATTAAGCACCTGCGAGCGCCACTCACATATGCGCCGGCAGATGGCTTCAGGTACCGTAAGTGTCGAGGGCCAGCCGTCGAAGGTGTCTCCGCTAAGTCCCGATACATTGTTTAGAGACAACCAACCAACCTGCAACCTGCACTTGAACATCACGGGACCTTGCGCGATTGCGATCGTATATCGTACGTAAATATATGTTTTAGTTATAGAATTACGATCTACTGTCATATATTTTTAATATATAAAAAAAACAACGACTTATAAATTCGTTAGACTACGTAGTAATTCAGTTAGGCATCAAACGACCAAATGTGGGTAATAATATCGGCACACTTATAGGTAGATAGGGGATGTATGTATTACGAAAAAATAACATTTTTATGCCATTATTTAACCTAGTTATATATTTTTTATGAGATTACATAGTCGCAAGATTTATTTAAAATCAAATATGTATCGACAACTACATATAAATGATACGATATAAAATGAAGTTTCCCGTCGCGTCTATGTGACTATCTGTTAGCGATAAACTCTAAAACTACTGAACGAATGTTCATGCGTTTTTAACCAATAGACAGATTGATTTATGACGAAAGTTTAGGTGTATAACTTGTCAAGGTTTCGTTATAAATTAATTGAAATATGACGATAATTGTTAAAAAATCGAAATTAGTCAAACCGTCTGAAAGCTTTCGTCGAAAACGCTGCCTAATCTATTTCAGATATAACAAAACAATGAATCCGAGATATTTATCTTTTATAGGTGTACAAAAAAAGGCCGCGATAGCATATATCTATCTTTTAAGGATAGCCTTACTATACGATACCCATAACGAAACCGGGGCGGGTCGCTAACAGTAAATAAAATGCTTTGCGGACTTGTCTACGCCAAATATAATATTTATTGTTTAGATGGAAAAAAACGTACAAATTTCACTTTATTTTTTATTTCTTTAATTCACGTGGAGGGAGGACAACACCGGATGCGATTACGTAATTAGCAGAAGAGATTATATATTTTATTAAAATTTATAAATATTCAAAAAGATAATTCTCGATTCAGAAAGTTTGAAACTGGTTTGATAACCAACAAAATACATTTGAATACCTACACAATTTTTTAAAAATATTTTGTGTTCTCTCTAAGGAAAGTGATAAACAAATATGGGTATAATTGACTTGAAAATTTCATAGTATCATATGGTTCGTAAGTGAGATAGATATAAGTCATAAACGCCGAGTTGCACGAAACAAATTTTAAATTTAAGTGTTTATTAAACTAATTTAATCACAAGAATCGTGATTATCTGTTGCACGAAACCTACATCTGATTAAGTTAACAAAAAAATTTAGTTTATTTAAAGACCTATCTAACGGATGATTAATTCCAACAGCTTTAAATTAATCATGAGATCAACTAATTTTAAGATTAATTGCAACTTAACTAACGGAAAGTTAGCGACGGTTTCGTGCAACTCGCCGAAAGACTCATATTTTTTCTGTCAATTTTGGCGGAAACAATAATCCAGCTTATTTTATTTATACTATTTCAAGTCAAGTTAAAGAGAATATAGGTAATATAATATTATTTAAAACATATTACAGAAAGCTATCTATCTGTATTATGAGGCACACAATATAATTAGATAGATATATAAAAAATATAAGCAAGACGTGGAATAATAATTACACAATGGAATATATAATTTTAACAAGTTCGTAAATACGAAGATAAAAATAGATTTTTTTTTAATTTTCTGTAACTTTTGTGGAAATAAATAAATAAAATAGTATAAAATTACGCCAACAATTTAATTTTATTTTAAAAACAAAATATTTTAGCTTAACGAATAAGCGAATTATTTTTATTATATAAAAATACTGTATATCGATACTTCTCTGTTAATATTTATTTAATAAAATTGTATTATATTCGTTTCGAGTCGATACCGCCCAAACGGCCAGACGCGAGGTTTAAGGCTAACAAAGACATCGCGTCACACGATTCATCGCGAATAACAAACACCGGAACATTCACTTTCGATGGACAACATCGATATTGTAATTCAACCAGTGTCATATTTCGTTACACAAGTTCCTAGAGAACCGGCTATTGAGCAATTTCTAAAATATAAGCATAGAAGTATATGGAAAACTGGCTTTTTAAATACTTGAATCGTGTGAAGGAAATTAGTTAATACCTGTTTCTTGGGTTTCGTTTTTCATTTTTATAAAGTGAATATATATATTCATTAATATGATTTATCGTAGTATAGGTACTAAGATATCTTTTTTTTTACAAACACCGTAACAGACAAACGATTTTAAAAACGAGCAAAAGCAAATAACTATTACATATATTAAAAGCAGAGTTCATTAAACATATCAGTAAAAACTATTAACTTAACTAATGTAAACAAGCGTTTTATAAACTAAAAACCACTTTTGTACAGTCCGAGTTACAGTGATTTTCTAATACGAGTACTATCCTATCCTATTTGTAATTTTTTAGGTGGTATTTTGGGCGATATTAAGGTGACGTGAAAAATGTAATAGCAGTAGCGACATTTACGTAATGCGACGCGCTTCATCTATATGAACTGTGTATGTAAGTCAAATTTAATCTTATATATAAAAATAAGTCGGGTTTTCCTTCCTGACGCTATAATTCCAGAACGCACGAACCGATTTCCACGGTTTTGCATTCGTTGGAAAGGTCCCGGGCTCCGTGAGCTTTATAGCAAACAAAATTCAGGAAAAATTTCAACAGAAAAGCAGGAAAACGGGGAAAATCATTTTTCACATACATCGCCATCTCTGATACATAGCATGTACTACTTCATCTTTTAATCCCCAAAAGAAATGTTACAAAAAACGAAGCCATCTGGTGGCGAAACGGAGTTCGCCGGGTTTGCTAGTATAAATTAAGTTTAAATTTGTATTAAACTGTAGTTATTTGAAAAATACAAATTAATTGAGAGAAAATTTAGGTCGAACCATTCTAGATAGTTAAAAAGGTGAAATTCCTTATTTGTAATTAGCAACATAGCGTGCACTTTCTGCTTCATTCAAAACGGATAATTAGAGATAGCACGATAAAACTGTGTATATACAGAAGCAAGAAAAAAATATGATTGCCTCAGTCTTAACATCAAAAAGAACTACGCCACTAACTACTTTTGAATAAATGAAATAAATTAACAAATTTTCGTTAATGCTTTCATTATGATGGAGCTTCTGACATTTGTCAGGTGTTGTGTGTAAGACGCGTATCGTGTCGATAATAAACGAGAGAAACGCATATAATGTAAACATACCTACACATTTATCATGTTTGGAGAAAGTTTTTGAGTACTATTCATTTAATGCTATTTCAATTTAAATTTTTTATTGATATATTATATATATATATATATTTTACTTCAATTACAATATTATCTAAATAAACGAGGAAATGACATCGCACATGCCATCAGATCTATAAAATTACTAACCACTTATTTAATTGTCACGTATTAGTAGTGATGTTCAATTAGAGATGATTGTATATGAATGTTATATTAAAATCTATAAGTTTTGGGTTCGAGACAATTTCTAATTAATCCGATCATTTTCTAATAAGTTTTCATCAATTAATTAGAGTTGATAGCTTTTAATAGTGCCAAAACAGCACCGATAATGATTCGCCAATGTCACGTAGAATTGAGAAGACCCTATTATTAAGTACCATGTCCTTCCTGTCTGAGTGATTCGACAACTGATTCATCAACACCAAGACTATTTGTTGCATACGACATTAAATTTTGATAGTAGCGCTTTTACAATGTATACACCCAATAAGAAAGGATGTTTGGAAATAATAACCCCTATCCGTTATTTTTGAAGTAATAGAGGTATGAAATTTTTCTATATCTTTCCATATTTTTTACATCTACCTTTAAGAGAGTAAAAGAGGCAAAAATGTTTGAATAGAAGTTCCGTCGTTTTTGAAGTTAGAAGAACAAACAATTATTTAAAATTTTATAATTTGAAATAATTAAGTAGGTATGTTTTTCTGTCTTTTCTGAACTCCATACTTAAAAGGGTGAAGTGAGGAAATTTGTTTGTATGGAAAGAAGAAACATTTTTGAAATAAAAAGGGTGAAATATGTGAGCTTTTTGTTCAAACTGTATTTAACGTTTTGCGAATTTCACCTTTGAAAGAAAAGTTTCTATGAGAACTGTTATTTTAAAGGCTTATAAATAATAATAATAAAGTACCTTGCCCAGATAAACCCTATGAGGTTTTCGTGGCTGGGTTTTTGTGAAAATATAATATGTACTTTTATGTTTCGAACAAAAACAAAAAAGATTATTACTTGACTTTTGATTAGAAAACACGAAGTGCGCGTTTCAACGTATTTTTCTTCCTCCGAGGAAGTGAAGTAAATTGAAGGATATGTTACTATTAAGGTTTATTATTATTACATCATAACGAGACAATTTTTTTCTTTTAATGTTTGTGAATTTCGAAGTAGATTGCGCTCTTTTAGTATGTTAATCGATAAAATCAATTGTGAACGTAACGAAGGATAAGAATAATTTACAACGCGGTCAACGTTCAAGCAAATACGGTATTCGTACAACGGTTCTTTATTTAGATACTCCAACACGTGTATCGGATTGAATCATCTCGTTTCTATTTACAGTATCACCGATATTTCCTCATGTCATAACATTTTGCACGGTTTATTTTGGTTAAAGTTTAACTGGATGACATAAGGAAAAAGTTATTTAATTTATAAAACAAATGAAATTTGTGTTAGATGTCAAAGTTCAAAGGGCAGGTGGGTGAAACAAATCGCGATGACAGTAGTGAGTTTGTAGCACAATGACCATAATCGATCGGACCCGGTGCAGTGCAGACTCTTACGAAATCGAAAGCCGCAGTGTTCAATGCGAAACGGACTGTGGCTGGTCAAGGATTCCTAGCATAAAACGCGGCTATAACATATTTTTTTATCATTATTTGTTGAGGTTCATAATGTGTTTTTACCTTGACTTCTTTTCGAATAAGAACGAGTTTCTTTTTTTGTTGTTTCATTATAATATGTCTTAATTTTTTTTTTGATTGTTTTTAGTATCAGAAATTCATGACGGCGTGAACTAGGGATCCGGACGTTCGAGCAAGTTGGAGCAAGCATCTGAGCGAGGCGAGTAGGATGGGTGATTTACTGTGAACCGTGTCGACACTGCAACCGCGACTAATCGTCCGCCCGCGCTCTCGGGTCAATGACAAGCGTGGCTCTCCACTGTCACGAAAAAGCAGCATAAGTGACATGTCAATTAGCTATGACGATCGTACATGTTTCGTTTTGGATAGTTTATTGCTATGGAATTTACTGATATCAAAAATATAAACTATATTCTTCTCTATATCAGGTTATTTCAACTGATTAAAACATTAACTCTCAAAGAATTGTAAAAAAAGATACATCACCTAAAGCAAGTGAAGAAAATTGAACGTCTCACGATCACAAGTTTTCCAGAGCGGCGAGTTAAAGTGACACGGAAGCACCGTTTGTTTTGTTAGACTAGTTTAGAGGCTTAAATGTTGTTACTGTTACATCAGCCTCACTGATCTGAGCCTTTAGCGGTGGACGATATGGCGCACGCGTGCGACGTGTGCAGGGTGCAGGGGGCTGCGGGACGCGGGACCAGTGAAAGTTGATCGGGCTGCGTAACTACGGGCAGCTTCTGACATTTATCAGATGGACGTGAACTGACCGTTAATGCTACCGCCTGTGTTGACACATTAAGACGCTTATCGTGTTGACAAACAACGAGAGAAACGCATATGATGTTAACTTACACATTCATCATGTTCGGAGAAAGTTATTGTTTACTTATTATAGAAGTAAACGTTGATAATTTTATTTTTATGTTACGAGTAATCTATCTTGTTTTATCAAAATCAGCGTAATTAATGTCTACTTTATATCATGTACGTATTTCTAAAGCTAATTGTTAAAGTGTAGCAATATTATATAGACACTATATAGTCACGTTAAAATTGTTTTTTTAGAATAACTGTTTAATAATATAATTTAAGTTTACCTACATTAAGAGACAAGTTTTAACCACAAACTCATAATAGCACTTTCACTTCAAAGTCGCTTAATTTCATACTTAATTCAATTATTCTACGCTATATTTTGTATCTCGTATTAAAATTAAAAAAGTACATGAAAATATTTATATAAACCTATGTTTTACTTATATAAAACGACTTGATAACAAGCTTTGTGCTAGAGAAAGATACAAAGGACGAAAATAAATTACGTCATATCGCTAACCAGGTTGACAAATCCTTTGCGAGCGTACAAACCAGGACGGGACCTTGAAACATTCACTAAAATGCTATCGAGACGAATCTTGTAAGTTATAGCTTCGAGAGCGCCCACGGGTTTGCGAATGTTTGCTTATTATTGTCTAACAATTTCCATATTTATTCTTCATATTGTTACAAAAATAAAGTTATATATTTGCATATCGGAATTTTTGCTTCTTTTTTACAAAATAAGATTATTCTTACGGAGAATTATCAAGAATGCAGTTTTTAAATTTAATATTAGTATAAGTTGGAATAAACGTAAGTCTAGAAAAACCGGAATATATTAAATTGAGCGACATAACTTAAAGAAAGGAATATAGACCCGTAACGGTGAGTCATGGTGACTTGTGTAATGACTTTGTGACCGTCTAAAGCTTACTTGCTACTGTTGAGTATACTAGTTAAAACATAAACAGTTTTAAACACAATAAAAGTAGTAACGTTAAATTGAACATAATATTAAATTTATTAAAATTGTTTTACATTGGTCAAGTTATGACGATGCAAATAAAGTTCACGTTGTTTCATAATTTTACGAGGAAACAATCCCAGTTGATTAAGTACATATATAATACATCATTATAATCCAGTTATGTAGTAAAAACAGTATATAATGCATAGGTAAGGATGGTAGGCTGCGACGGTTTGCGAAACGAGAATGTAATAGTGCTTATGCATTCTAAACCAGTAGCGAAGTCGATGCACTCGAGTTCTCGGCTCATGCATGAGTCGGACAGGTTTAATTTATTTCTATTTTTTACGTTACAACGATCCTCAACTTTGATTATTACTCCCTTTATACGTAAACGTCTAGCTCCTAAACACACTCGAAGGCAGTAGAAATCGTTTGTACGGAAAATATAAGGAGATGACAAGTGTTAGTAGGGTCAGTTTACATTATTTTTTAGTACATACGAAACGCTCCACTCGTGTTCACGCATACTCTTCTGGAAAGCGGCAGACTTCGGCGTCCAGGAGTCGACACCGAGGTATAGGGCGGGCAACTCCGCTACCTTCACTTCGAGCCTCTCCGCTAGCCTCTGTTCCACGACGGACTTGGGCCCGCTCGTCAGCGGCCTCTGTTGCTCCTTGCCGTTCCGCCATTCGGCGTCACTGTAACCGTTCAATTTCTCTCCGTTGCAAGACGTCACGGTTTTTGGACCATCTGTGCTGAGTAATTTACTCTTAACGGTGTCGGCTTTACCGTAACTTTTAAACTGCACTGATTCTGTTCCATTCGCGACTCGCGAATATTTCAAAGAATCATAAGCGTCGCCATTGAGGCTGTTGTATTCGACGTTGTTCAAGTTGATGTCCCTGTCGGTGCGTTTCGACGCGACATCGTACCCGTTTCGCTTGTTGTAACGCTCGTCGAGGTTTTGTTTGAGAAAATTATTTTCGAAGCTAGTTTTACATTTAGGAACATTATTAAGATAATCGCTATAACTGATATCGCTAGTATGTAATCCTTTATCACAGTTCTTTTTTAGTGTCTCTTGTATGTCTACACCGTTTCCGCTAACTCTCCCGTAGGTGAAGCTGGCCGGCTGACTACTGTCGATCTTATCCGATCGTTGTATACGGTCGGAATCCTTGGCTTCGAATTCGTGTCTGACGAGAGCAACACGCGAAACTTCTTCACCTTTAACGTTTCCTTTGTACTGTGACCTAACAGCAAAATCGACAGCCGTGATGCCAGCTCTGCTATGTTCATTGGGAACGGTCCACGTATCGTGTTTTTTTCTCTCACCGTTCTTAGAGGACCACGCTTTTGCCAATGCAGCTTTAAGCGCCTCTCGTCTCTCATGCACGCTGACTCTGGGGTATTCGTGTATGGGTACAATGGCAGGGGCGTACAATGTCGACCGTGGTGTTGCTCGCGTTATGCGGAAACTTCTGAACTCTCTGTTGAACTCCGAATTCAGAGAATAAGCTGGTATTCTCGAAGTCACCATTTTGAGATCAAAATTTCCACTTTTTAATTAATGTAAATTATATCGTTCACAATTAAACTGATTTTTTTAACGAGTTCACTGAACACATATCGGCTCTACCTGTAACGAATTAGCAATGAAAATGTATCGAAAGCTGGGTGTTATTAAAGTATGTAAGTAAACACTAAGGGAAAGCGTTATGGTGTACGAATTTAATTTCGTTGAGTACGAGTATGTTATAGTGTTGGGTTGTGTCGGGTGTGGGCCGCGACCTTCGCGGTGGGCGGCAGCGTGGCGGGACATCGCACTGGTCAACGAACCGCCCAGTGCACCGTCCGCTCCCAATAGCGACTTGCATAATGCGCTCGCGACTCGCTGTCTTATCTCTTATGCAGTTATGCTACCGATCGCGTCAGCTCTGCATAATCGAAAGCGACTGAAGAAAAAGTACTAGTCGGAACTTTTAATATGTGTATAAAAAGTCTTACGCAGACAGATCAATTAAGTTGTTGATAATGATAAGACATCAGTTGAGCGTTAACTCGTTATGTGGAGCATTTATGCCGTATAAGTGCAACAAGTGTCGCCTTGATGGCGTCCCTAATATGGCCAGTGGCGGGTCTGCCATATGGCCCGTGACCGACACATCCTCGCCTGATACGCTTCAGCTACAGAGTGATGATAATTGTAATATAAACATAAACTCTATTAAAACAAACGTGCACTTGTTTCTTCGATGATATTACAAAATAAAATTGTTATTTTGACATGATTCATTTTAACCAAATTCAACTGTTTCCTTATGGTAACCGATAGTAAATAAACACAGTCGTTTGCCTAGTAATTACTAACAGAAGCAAATAAATAATGTACGATGGTATATGTAAAAACATGACAATAGTTTCTGTTATTAATTTTCAAATTGGTAGTGTTTAAATATTTCAGCGATCGACACATTTTCATTTTTAACGTAACGACACTTCTTCTCGTCAATCACGACACATATCTGTGATCAACACTCCACTGATATATTAAGCACCGATCACCACACGCACTTGAGGTGGCTGCAACCTGTGGCTTATAGTTTTAACGGCATCAATAAACTTCGATGTTATTGTAAAATAAATCAAATAACGCGACATAAGTGTATCGAAGGAGAGCAGCCACCGGAAGCGAGTGCATGTCGAGCTCGAGCCGAGCGCGGCCGCGGCCGAGGTTCGGGCCGGTCGTGCATACCTTCTCGTTGCGCGCGCGAGAACTGCGTGCGGTGTGCGTGCACCGCTGCGACTGAACTGACTGAAGGGAGGCAACGCACGCTCGGCCGAGAGGACCCCACCGCCGCCACCTCTCTTCTGCGGTTCGCCACTTATGACTCTAACGCGAAGCAGTACGGCCGGAATCGCAGGAGCACTGACCTTCGCTACCACGCCGCGCGCTGAGCCAGTTCCGAGTGCAGCCAGCATCCACTGTTGCTACATTCGCACAACCAACGCACCCTACTAACACTATATCTATAATACGCGGACTAGATAATACAACGTATATACACCGTGTATAAGATGAGTGCTTTATAATTTATTAAGCTCTCATATTGTCTTAGTCTTAGTAGAATAGTATGCTTCTAAGGATATTTACTGGACAAACTATTTTGTATTTGAATCAAATAATCATTAAAATGTATTTTAGATGGTAAACAATCGGTAAGACTTTCGGAATAAAAAGATATTACTAATATTCAATAGACGTAAGTTACTTAGTCGTAGAAAGCGTAGTGAACAGTGTATATTGTAAATTTGCAATACAAACAAGCTATAAGTCCGCTTATAACGTTCATTTCTGTTTTTGTGACAAAGATAGTTAGTAAAATAATTTCTAGTTTTTATTTCAGTTAAAATAAAGAAATTTTCACTGAGATAATGAATGTCGCTGTAATTTTTTCGAGTGTATTTTGTAGCGTTCCCAATCGTCTCGTTACCAGCGTGAAAATAAAATGATGAAAAACGATGAATTTATTATTTGACGCGCCAAGCAACCACGCTAGAGTAATTAACGATTATTCTATTATTTTCATGTATTTTATCGTTACACATAACCGAATTAAACCTCACCGTCGACAGTTCTTGTAGTTAATATTGATGGTATTATTACCTGTAACAAAAACAAAATGATAATTAATATTTTTTTAATTCATATCCACTTACGATTATACTATGAGTTCATTAAAAAAGAAATCATTCAATCATTATGCGAGCACAGAAGGTCGATTCGGTTTCGAAACTCGACTGCATATTAATATGTATAATATTATGCATTTGGGGCGTTGAAAAAATAACATCGCTTATTTACAAATATTTTAATTTCATATTATTTTAATTATTTATTTTGATGAAGTTTCATTACCAATTCGATCAACTAGTCAGGCATTTAAAGTTAATCGTATAATCTATGACGTTTGGTAAATTAGAATTAAAATTTTACCCCATCGGCTTTGTATTGATGACAGTCTGTGTAAATAATTAAAATCCTGCATCACAAAGTTTATTTAAATCTTAGGTGTTTGTCAGTGTTAAAATTATTATTTAACTTGAAGATAAATTAAAATATTATTATTACTATATATATGTACTTCTTTTAATATTTTTTTTTCGAATAAGGCAACAGGCATATTAAGATAATAAAAAATATAATTACTTTAATTTCGCATGATATTAATACTTTAATAAACACGAATACAACTAAACAACTTATGAATAAACAAATAAATGTCATGTTTTAAGTACAAAGTTCCTAAAATCGAGTGAAAGTTGAAAGTTAATACATAAAACAAATTAAATTGATATCTCGCGAGACTGGGACATAAATAATGACTGCCTACGTTTTGTTACTGAGAAACAGCTTTAAATTGATTAGGACGACGATTAACATGTTCTCGGTAAATAAAAAGTAATTCATATTTGACAATCGAATTGACAGTGATTGCTGTGAAATTGAGTTTTGTGTCGAGGGTTGAGGGTACGATACCCGTATGTATATAACAAAATATGTTAATATGTCACTACCATTATTTATTATTATTTGTGTTCTTACATAAGTAATAAATCAAATACTTCACATTATTTCTAACGGTTCTTGAATATTATCTTGTACAAATAGCAAAAGCATTAGTTATATTAAAATAAATCTAATACTTATATTTATTATTTGACGAATAAAAATATTTTAAAGTAGATAACCCGCGCAGTTTCATTCGCATTAGGGTTGTTGCTCCGCCCCTATGTAGGTACCGTAGTTTGAATGTGTTAACTAACTAACCTTCTCTACGTAGGATAAAATCGAAGAGAGATTGATCTGTCTTAGGAGTATTTTTTCAAAATTATAATGGTACCGTGTTATAGTTATAATACCGTAGCCGAACTATATTTGTTTGTGTATATGAAAGTGTAAATATATAAACGTACTAAATTATTTTGATGACAATTAGTATGATTAAAGATAATGCACCTCGTTAAAAATTAGGCTATAAAAACATTACGCAGTTTGAGTCGAAAGCGGACATGTAACAATTAAAGTCAACGCGGGTAAAAGTACGCGAACGACTAGGTTTTAACAAACATGTTTTCTAACGAAATATAATAATTTTTATAATCGAACCGGCAAGTCGTGGTATTAACGGATAACGCTTTATAATATTAGTATAGATATATCGTATCTGTAATATTGAATGTCCAACATATTCGTCACGTTTCTTAAAAATAAAAGAAATTTACCTACTAAGTTTTATCACGTAAAAATTAGTCACAAGTCACAATGACACGACTACTCGTACTGAGTATTTTTATCACAATTTTTTTTCCAATAAATTATTGACTGAGTGACTTTAATATAGGGATTTTAATGACTTCCTAATGTCTTGTCATATACTTTATTGCAATTTTTATATGAAAATAAAACTTATCTGATGAGGTTGTTACAATTATTTATTATAATTTTAATACGTTTTCATATTTAATTGAATGATACATTTACATTACAAAGAATATTAATAACAAAATTATATATTAATACATCTGAATACTCTAAATATTGATACGGTCAAATTAAAAAATGATAGTACATATTTACAATGGATAAGGACCGTCTAATGATAACACAATTGTCCGCACGTAACAATTAGGTGAACTACCGTTATTATAGTGAAACTATATTTCTAATTAAAAGCATGTTAGTAACGATACATTTACAATATTTGACAAAGCAGTTGATAAATATGATACAATGTACATATATACAGATTCCATGTATGTATTGTATTTTATTGACTTAACCTAAAATACGGTTGTTTAGAGTGTCGAGTATTTCGTATTTATTTATGGAACACAAATAGACCGTACTTTCAATATTTATAAACGCATAGGTACATGAACCATGTTATTATAGCTAATCCATCGTGAATGTGTGTCACTGTCAATAATTATCCGCCTCTATGGCTTTATGGACCCTGAAGGGTGAAACCTTTGTATCGGTAAAGCTCGACCTATAAACTTATAAATAAATAACGATAAAATTGTGCTAACGTGTTGCGCATATATTGCGCAAGGCGAGAAACCAGTAATTATGATCTGTTTGCGCTCGTCTGATTCAGAACACCCTTCCTGTAGATACCGTTAACTTGTTTTCCGTTAGCTTTTCTTGCGCCAAAACAACGGACGGAATTATTTTGCACAGCTTAATGTTTTTACAATGAGGTAAAACGTTGTATCAATGGCGCAATACGAACCCGAATTTGCGGACGCGTCGAACAATTCGGTGGCAAAAAAATATATAATAGCACCGGAGGCGAATGAGGCGGCGAGTAGTCGACAAACGGCGAGGTCCAATGACCCAAATGGTTCATTACTGGGCCGCCTAGACTAACGAAAGAAAAATCGGTCGCCACTCTAGCGCGTCATTGCTTCACATCTCTTTGTCTATCGATGTTAAGAAATTACAAGTCAACAGATTGAAAAGAATTTAAAAAAAACAACTGTTATGTCCCCGTCCTTCATAATATGATCGAGGTGTTTTTGTGTTCAACATATTTAAGTATTCTATAAAAATAAATTTATATAATCTATATCTATATTTATACGTATAAAAATGAATCCCTATTTCCCTCGGTCACGCCATGACTTGAGACCACTTTATCGATTTCAATCATATTTTTTAAAAAGTCTACTTTGAAATTCTTACAGAATTTAAAATCACGACATATCACATGGGGAATGATGGGATCTCTCCCCATCATCCTCATCACGTGTATTTATTTTTCGATGATAGCGCGTTTTCTAACCACTACACCTTCCTTTCTTTTTTCCTTTTTTTCTCATTATTTTAATGTCGGTCAGAAAGGTGCAACCTTAATGTTGGATCGTCTGTGTTTGGACATTTTCATCACAGTGCTTTATTTTCTATAATTAAATTAGATGATACCCTCATTTAAACATAATATTCTGTACATTTTTAGGTTTTTTGAACAAAAAATATATGCGATTTTGGGCAGAAGGAGGGAGAAAAAACCTCACGATGCAGAACCAGGGGGGTGATGGGTGATGTGGGGTTAAAAATTTGCTTAAAAATATCTCATGATTAATAGACGATCCCATACAGATGAATTATATTTATAAAGATATGTTGTATCTTTAAATTTTTTATTTAAATCACCACCAAAATTATAACAGGAAAATACACTTTTAACATTTTTTATCGATAAATTAATTGTAAATGAGCACCAACAATTCAATATAGACGAATAATAATAAAGAGTGATACGCAAAAAATTAAGAGCTGATCTGCTTATGGTTAAATGCCGGTCATCCAGTTCATTATACTGGTCACGCACACTGACGTTCTATAAATATGAGTCTAAAAAAGGATATCACAGTAATACGTTTAGTATAGAAAAGCCAATTGTATTCTAAATAAAAAACAAGCATACATATACGTAATAAGTGATCGTTAAAATGTTTCAAAGCGTATCCGTGATTCAAGCAGTGACCACGGTGAATTAATCCTATGCCGTAAATGGTGCTTCCACAGAAACCTGATCCGACAGCCACGAGTCTAACACAATCTAAACAATTTATCGAAATAGCTCCTATAAATGGACTTCCTGGGATACATCTCAACACTGTAAAATTGACGTTGAAATCAGGAAGAGATTAAAGAACGTTTGCTTAGTTTTTACTATGTAATACAAGTATATACTCATAAGGTTCGAGTAACTGTTACGTAACAGGCTGTAATCCTACAGACGGGAAAACGTTTTTACTTTCATAGGATTTGAAACCTAATGCACCAATTTACTCTACTGGTATATACGACTTAGAAATCCATCCAAAATATGCAGCTTTCCTCACGGTATGTTTTTTTTTTCTTCTTTCTTTTAAATTCGTGTAAATATATAATTAAATATTTGACTTGTTTCTCAGTAACTATAACACATAAACGACTAATGAACACGGACATGTATTTTAAAAGTTAACATAATAATAACTCAGTTAAAACTAACGGTCCTCATTAATCATCGAGGTCACAATTGGTCATACATAAGTACAATCAGAACAATACTTGAAAATATAGATTCGTCATCTTTTACTGAGATTGTCTCATTTTTTTTTTTTGTAGTTCTTTCTATTTAAAAGGAGAATTAAAACAACCGTCTCAAAAATATCTTTAATTAATAAGTAAAATTAGTTCGCGATTGCCTTTCATTAGCTTGTAAAATAAAGTACGAAATAATGTCTAATTTCTGAACTGTAAAATCAAAGATCTTTTAAATATTCGGGATAATATTAAAAACTCTATATCCTCTTCTATTTTTTTCTAACAAAAAATAAATAGTAAATTAAAACGGATTACGCGTTAACATGAATTATAACCAAGTACACATTTTGAATTTCATCCCTTTTCCCAAGGAAAATGCCATATTTCGGGATACAAAGTACCTTTTCACAAGTACACATTAGTACCTTTGGCGTGATGGCGCGGTCAAGATACAGACAGACAAAAATTTTAAAAAAATATATATTAGTATAGATTACAGACACACCGTTCTGGTAATCGTTATGAAAACAATTCTGGTGTAGTGGTGCGAGTAGTTGTTTCTTTTAAAAAATAATCAATTTGTTGTAGAGATTGTAAACCTTTGAGTAAACTAATCATCTTAGTAAAACTCATATGAAAATAATAAGTCTATTTATTAAAAAAGTATAATCGTAATAAAACTACGACTTAAAGCTGTTATTGACAGTGTTTATTTGTATACTGCATAAAATACGAAATCGTATAGTTGATGTCGATAATTAGTAATCGTAGTACCAATCAAGTCTAATAGAAGGTACATAAAAAAATAAAAAAACTATGTTTCCATATAAAATATTTTGAATAGTCTGTTGTCGAATAAAAAATCACAGTGCAATTTGTTGGCTGTGTTAAAAATTTTCCCCTAGAAAAAAATTTTTTTTCTCCATTTAGAGGAAACAGTTTTTCCTATTTGAATCTACAAAGACGACAATTTCCAAATATGACTTGTATTTATGTACAAAATTGAACTTTGTTACCTCAGACTATAGTCGCAGCGACTATCTCTTGAAGAGCTACCAAGGTAACAAGCGAAAAAAAATTAAAATAGCTAAACCATATTTTGGTTCAACGCTTTTTAAGTTTATTACGTGTCGTAATATTTTGAGCCAAGCACCGTCGTCGCGTCGTCTAATAATTGAGACTAATGAGACCGCACGATACCTCTTCCGTAAATTAGTGAGGATTGGAAACACGAAACAAATTTTTCCTCTCCTTTTGCATCAAGGAGGGTTAACAATGTAATCCTAAAAAACACCTTTCAATTACACCGTCACTTTTTTAACATATTAATCTAACGCACCGATATAAAAAAAGTAAGTCAAACATTTAATTATATTAAAGGTCTCCGACGTCCGTAAGCAGGACAGGAGAAATCAGTCCATCGACCTGCATTAAAATACCTTTCCCACATAGCCATGCCCGCTCTTCTTCTCAGAAGAACAAACAAAGATCCTGTACATGACTCAGTGATCAGCCGCAGCCTCGGGTCCAGACAAAAAGTGTAAAACTTAAAGTATGACAAACATCAAATTCCACTCATCGTCACAATAACCGGGTTTCTTTCAATTATCTTACGACTTATTTATTATTTATCAAAGATATTTTCCAGTTCTCAAAAGATACTTTTATGCAATATCCAATCTTAATTCTACGATGACTTCTGAATATTTAATATACCAATCCTTGATTTTTGGAAGATTTGTTAACAATTATGAATTTTTTCCACATCTAAGGAGATTACGATAAGCAACAGTCAGCTAATTGGACTTTTCCAGTACAGATGCCGGTATCAATGTTAACGTAATTGGGGCAGAAAGTCAATACGCTGGCGTAGCGTAGGTACAGTTCGATTCGTCGAAGAACCGTGTAGGTGTTACTACATTACTGTCGCTCGTCATCCTTCATACACGAAATTACTTGTTCCCATAATTTATATTCGGGGTCGCCGTCACACTTATGATGAGCCATTAGAAAGGAAATTACAATTGTATTGATATGTAAAATTATTCACACGTAGGTGAGTATGTGTGTTAAATATTAAAAAAAAATATATTTTTTTTTTAATAAAACCTCGCGATGGTTCTTTTTTTAAATAAAGAACTAAATCAATTGAATATTTGATAGATTGAGTCATAACTATTAAGTTTCCTTCCAAAGAATTATCCTTATATCATAACAATTTAGTTTTCTGATAGATTAAAATAGTTTCAATGTCTATAAAATATTCCGTCATAGAAAAGACGACGGAACATTTCCGTAGCAGTTGCATATGTAAAGGCTCATTAACCCTATCGGGCTGTTAAAAGTCATTATCACTCGAAGTATAAATAACTAACGTAGGGAATTCAAAAAGAATTACATAAATATAAATATTTGTTTATATATTTTTATATCTGATTTATTTTTCTTTTATATACTAGAGAATCTAAGATCTGTGTGAAAATATAAATACACAAAAAACAACACAAAAAAAATATTTAGACAAGTAGGTACATTTTGTAACATATAATATGTAAACACAACATAACATATATGTTCAAAGTGATACTCATTATTTAGTTTTCTTTTAACGAGGTATGAATTTTTATTATTTATTTTTTTAATAATCAAAGAAAGAAAAGAATCGTTAAATAATTACAAAAAATAACTTTCGCTTAAGGGGGTAGTCTCATGTTCGATCTTCAACAAATCGTTTTTTTTTTTTTTTTGCATATTTTCAAAGTTTAATAAGTTGAGAATATACTGTAAAAATTTTAGACCGATACACTAAGTCATTTTAAAGTTACAGCAAATAATAGGGGAGAGCGTACCCTGCAGCTGCGGCACTCATACCTGCGCTATTGTTTGCGACCCTATAGCTTTGAAAAATTTATACTTGTAGTGTACGACAGGTAGAATTTTGGTATTTTAAAGAAAAGTGAATGTCAGTATGTATGTGAAGGTGTTGCTGAAAATGATTCTTATGAAGAAACCGAAGGTATCCTGTACGCGCCAGGAATAGATGATTAATGTAAGTATAAATTTTAAATGAAAATTGTCTTCTCCAAACTTTAAACGCGTTTTTCTCGAAACTACTTTTTTTCCGTCGGCCCGGATGATTAAAAAAAAACTATTGGACCGATTCGGCTGAAATTTTAACACAATATTCTACACATGAATGGTTCTGTCCGGTACCAGAATTACATTTGTTTATCCACTTTTCTTTTTTTATCTCCATTTTAAACCGAAAAAAACAGTCGATTTTTGAAATTTTTTTTTTACAAGGCCGCTATTTTGTTATTTTTCACTCAAATCTTTTAAATCTGCTACGGGACAGAATGACAACCCTACTGAATAATAATCTTTTTGGAATTTTGATTTCAGATGATTACAAAAGGAGCAATCAGGGGGGCCAGCCACCTACTTTTTTTTGAAGAGACTTACTTCACCTCACCAAAATGACGTTAAGATATTTTTTTTTAATTTAACAAAATTTTTTTTGTATTATTCAATAGCTAAATAATAACATATAATTATCATAAGAAGATTGTATTTCATTTTCCGCAACAAAAAAAAATCCTTAAAAACCTTCAAAATTTCACCTCGGACATGAGACTACCCCCTTAATTATTTATGAGTATTTGATTAAAAAGCGAAATCATGTCACGTTCGATGACAAACGACTGCAGACAATGTGCAGCTGCGCGGGTGGAGGTGGATAACAATCAAGGTCAGGAGGCTTGCTAAGAAAGACGTTTGAAAACAAAAGTGATCACGGTTTACACATTCGCAATTTTCTTATTATGTAAATAAAACTTTTTTGGACTCAGAACATGTCGCGGTAAAGGAAACCATTAAATATATCACGTAATAGAAAGAAGTCTTTCTAAGGATTTTATACAACGAAGTTGCTTTTCGTTTGTAAAGCATCAAATATCTAATATCTAATCATAAAGTTTAGGATGTTTTACAATATTTCAGTGTTCTAGCCAGCGCATTTTATTGATACAACGCTGACATCAGACTCACATTTCTAGTTGTGATCAGCATGAACTGAACTGAGCTTGTAAACGTTCCACTGCTGGGAAAAGGCCTCTTCGGCCGAGACTCCACCAGAGCGGAGATGTGTTTTAACAACCAATAGAATTTAGTTTAGTGGTGTCCACTGAAGCGGTGGGGAGACGAGATGTGTGAATAACGAAATTCTATTGATTGTTTAAACACATCTCCGCACATCTCCGCTCTGGTGGAGTCTCGCCCTTCTCCATGTAGGAGAAGGTGCAGGTCCGATCAGCATGCTAGGTATCGTATTTCAAAACAAACTATTATATCGTTTAATAATAGTTAACATATTTTACATACCGGTCATTTACAAATTAGACTAGCAGCCCACGCATAAAAAAGAAACGAAAACATTATACCTACTTCCATTTTTATGATTTAAATCATTTTACACGTTACACACGGTTAACCGGTACGAGATAAATACTTCCGCGAACGAGCGAATTACCGAAAGATTGTTTGCAATGCTTTAGTACGACGCCTCCATCGATTTCTGAGCGATACGTGGGCGGTAGATGCATTGCCGATCCATAAACGGAAACCTTGTTTACCTACTTGTCTTCCCTTAAGGATTGCCGATATCGACCCCGGCAAGGTCTCTCATTAAAAAATCTTGTACAATATTTGGAACGTAATCTCGTTACAATAAATACAAAGTGCCGCATCGACCTATCATCGCATTTTTCGAGGAATATTATCGCATCGCATTTTTCAGGTACAATTCAACAGGTTGTTCCGCAAACGCATTGCTGCCTCAAATTCAGTTCGGCATCGTCCGTATTACAAATACGAACATCAACAAATGCGACCTTCAGCATAATTTTTTAGTCTCGAATGATATTAAATGACTATATTTGCATAATCCACTGAGAGCTGTCACAGTTTGTCTTTATTTAGTGAGTTTAGCGAATACGCCGACTTATACATACGAACAACTGGACAGTTTTGAATAAATTATCAATAAAATGTCATATTGATGCTAATTAGACAAGTAGATCGTAGATATAATAAGCGCTGCACCGTACGACGTTAATATTTTTTAATCGTGTGCTAAGTATAAGAATGTGATGGTCAATGTCAGTGCTACTCTACGCGTCGACACCAAGCCGAACAAAGGGCTTATCGTCTATGACTCAAAAACGTGCCTGAGTATTAAGACGTCTTGCTCTTGACTTTATTGTGGCCCATGTTTAATACACGTGCTAAACCAAAGGATTCATATTAACACATTCATTTGGTTGTTGCTTGCTATTTTTTGCTAATTATAAATAAGAAGCCAATAAATATTTAATTTAAAAAAAACATAGAAAACAGGGAATATGCGAGTGATTTTAATTTACTTGTTTTTATTTTTTCGGTTACTTAACGGCCCTATCATTACACCTAAACTCTTATTTTCTATTTACATCACAACAATAGGCTTTGATGGATACGTGCGTGCACTCAGTAATATTTACCTAAACTTAACCTCAAATGTCGTTTACATTCTAACTTTATAATATTATTCTAACAGATAAAAATAATTTTGTGTGTATGAACTGTTAATTTGTTTATCTTAATTAATTTGAACAACACTTAGTAAAGCCTTGGAGGATAGACAGAAATATGACGTAGTTATAGTTCTTTAAATGAAAGTTTTTTTTGAAATGAAGGTATAAACAAACAGATATTTTACGCCTTTTATGTCCAATAAAATTATTTTTTTATAACTTCACACTGTTTAATTATCGAAATGTATAATATATTTACATTAAAGTGATCTTCACAACAATATAAACGCGATATTGGAGGTACATATTACAATTATTATCTATTCTCATAACCTTACACCATAGTTTACGTATTTTTGAATGATTTGAAATTAAAAAAAAAAAAAAAAATAAAACACTTAGTTTGGTATTCTTTTAATAACATTTTTGCAGTAGTACTAGGAATAAATTTAAAATAGTTTTTTATTGATCTAAATAGAGATTCAAAATGAAAAACCTTACATGATAACTGTATCTACATAGGAAACAACAGACGGTGGCCTGTGTCGTCAATCAAAGCGCGCGAAAAACTGCACCATACATTAATATAAATATAAAAATTAATTCAAGCAAAATTAAACAATATTTATATTTTTTAAGATGTTATAACGACGTGAAAAATGAAATACACTACAGTAAAATAAAAATTATGCATATTCCCTGTTATATTAACTAAATTAAACTGGTAGAAATAAATTTACTGTGTGCTATTATAGGACAAATAAAGAAACACTAAGCACTAAGCAATAAGGGTGAGCAGCCTCTTTTTTTGTTAATTTATTTAATTATGATGACTCTTTTACCAAGAATTTTTTTTATATGATATGTGACATAAAATATTGTTTACAGACGTTTAAGACAATTAATTAATCGATAAAAACGTAGTTGAAACAATAGTAAGACATGTGTTTTTAACAATTTGGGTTAGCGCAATCATTTGGCAATGTGAGTCAGTACCGAAACTAACTGTATCAATCTAGGTACGAGCTCGTTCTAATTACCTAGTTTTTAAAGATCAAATTATCAACGTTAGAAATCTAAGTATAGTATATGTAGCCTATTTTTATATTTTTTAACTAAAATATTTTCATATCACAGTAAAATAACGTCTAATGCGTAAGTAAACGTTTCATTTTCTTTCATTTATTTATGTAACAATAATTTGCAATGTTTTGTATATTTAGTATTATTAAGGTGGATTTAATTTTCACAATTTTAGAATTTTATTACAAAATTCACTTCATCATATCAGCCGTTGGATGTCCACTGTTAAACGTAGGCCTCCCCCATCGACCGGTGCAAAGCATCCTCCATCCAACGGCTTCCGGCGACTTTCCTCAAGTCGTCTATCCAAAATTATAATAGTGTTTGTCTATACAAAATTCACTTAATAATATTATTTTCAGGTAATAATTTTACGTCGATTTTTTTAACGTTACGTAACTTTTTTATAAGAATATAATATTTATGTATCAGCATAGTAATTTTTGACATTGTTATTATTATATTAATAAAAGAAAAAAAAAATATATACACCAAATGTAATTCTATTAAAAACATTATGTAGTTACTTCTTGTTTATGAAAATTCTCTTTTTTGTATTATTTAGTGTTTTTACTTCTTTTTCCGTTATAACGTCATTGGTTAAATAAAACGGTATAAAGAAGAACAATCAAGGGAAGAGCTAAAATTTTATAATACTATCTATTGTCTTATAATCTCAGTCTCCGTATAATATTTATTAACGTGTAACTGTGTAAGATACTTTCACGCGAAGAAGCCGCGAACAAAGCTTCGTTGTCCGACTACTTCGACAAAACAATGCTACAAATTAATAATCACACTAACGTCCGTGTAACCCACTTTTTGAATTTTTTGCGCAGAACAGTAAGCGACAGATATGACTAATATATGTTTTAATAATCACCACGGGATATCCCGCATTTAATACGCAAATTACTATGTAATTGGGTGTTTTGGTTCTTCCTTAGTATTTTTGTATTCATGACACATTACATATAAAACGACAAACTGCAGCATGGGAAATAGTTTTAAACTGTATACTGAAGCGGAAAAGTTTTGTTTATTTGACGGCGCCTTAACCTTGGGAGATCTACTTACGCGATTCGATTTGAAAAATTCTTATTGCCTTAGAAAGTCTGCTTATGAAAAAGGTTATATGCTGTAATACATTAAGCTACGACTTTGGAGAGAGGAGTCATAGTAGGTAATACATCGCGTATATAGATAAATCGAAATTTAAATCCTTTTTTGAACGCATTCATCGTTCTTATTTTTTAAATCTCTTTATTAGAGAATGTTGACTAGAAACTATAAATCACCACGCGACCATGCTTGAAAGCAGAGTGCCTAATAATCATATGCGAAAAATGTGGGTTCTACGTAACTTCTTTAGCAATATAAAAACAGTATAAAGTTGATAACAAAAAAAAATGTATTTAAGTGTTTTATGGAAAGGATAATGAATAGTGAATAGAAAATTTACTTTTATTCTTCCAAAAAAAAAAAAAAATTTTTGGTTTTCTAAATATGATAAAATCTAACATAAGTACCATTTCAACAGTACGTAATCTTGTACGAGGTTACAGACACACGACGACCCACGCACCCCGATAGACACAATGCGATATTGTTCGCGTCAGTTCCTCGAAACCCAATGCATAAACATCGACTAACAAACAAACCCACCCTCTTCGATCTGATTAATGTTTTGTGATGACATAATTATATCCTTAGTGAAGATATCTTCAATCCTACTAATATTATAAATGCGAAAGTTTGTTTGTTACTCTTTCACGCGAAAACTACTCAACCGATCATCATGAAACTTTGTACACATATTCTTAGAGGTATAGAATATTCTTAGAAGTAAAATAGGATAAATTTTTTTTGGACGCGATAACCGACATCCACGCGGGCGAAGCCGCAGGCAAAATCTAGTTTTACAATAAGTTTGTGTCAACGTAATTATGTTGTTTCTTTTTTTTTTAGATATTTAGTATTTTACAGATTGTAGATTTTCAGTGAAAATGTTTTTTTTATTTTAAGTTTTAAGTTGAAATTTTATTATACATCTTAAAATTGCTTTAAGCGACTACAGTACCATTATTTATTGTTGGTTTGTAGTTGACAAACCATTAAATTGAGAATTGGTCCAAAACTTACATCTATTATATATAGTAAAAATCAAAATCAAAATCAAAAACAACTTTATTCAAATAGGCCCCACGAGCACTTTCGAATCGTCATTTTACAAAATTAATATTATAGTAATTATTATTATTTTTTGTAAAAGTAAAGCTACCACTGATTCGGAATGTAGATTCTGCAGAGAAGATATAAAAAATTATCTGTCCAGTCTAAACTTATTAATGTTTTTTTTTTCACCTATTAGGGACGGTTCTTAATTTTACGGTTTGGAATGGATGGATTGTAAACAGGAAATGTCTGTTTACCTCCAATATAATTTTCACGTTATAATTTTGATGTTTAATCTGAGAAACAATAATTAAGCATCAACGTTTAATTTCAATATCGATAATGTTTTAATAAAACAATATCTTTTACGGAAAAAAAATGTTTCCTATATAACATCGATTATATTTTTTTCCAGCCACATCCATGCAGGTATCCTTGGATTGATAACAAAGTATGCAGCTGCAGTGAGACAAAATCAATTTTGCGGCTTCGATCTGGGCACATTACGTTAGTCTTAAGTTATAATTATGCTAGTTTTGTATTAATCCTCAACCAGGGCGGCATTTTCGCTTATGCGACAAAGCCCTTTTTTTCTTTTAAATAAAAAAAATTGTTTAAATATATGATTTAATCCTAAAGTTGTGTTACACAAAAAGAAAAGGAAAGGTAATCTTACGTTAATAAATCTAAAAATGTAAAAATAATAACTAACAGTGATGGCAAACTTAGTATTTCTTTTTTCAAATTATAATAATTTATACCTTGAAACATGAACAAAGTTATTTTTTTTTAATATATAAAAATAAAAAAATAAATGTAAGTTTATTTAAATTATAATTACAATAAAGTATCAAACAGTATTAAAAATGAGAACATAATTTTACGACATGTTTTATTGCTTTCGCTTATTTATTGTATCCATTATATTAAAATGGCAAATAGGAAATACATCATTATTTTTTATTCGTCATTGGGAAAATAATAATAAATCGAAAACGAATAACCACTCCTTTGTTATCTTTATTCGGAGATTAAAATAACTTGTTTACCTTTAGTTAAGATTTTTAGGAAAATTTTGTTGTTAAACCAAAGCGAATTATAATTTAACTAAATACGTTTTCCGCTTAAGTGTTATTTGAATATGATGAACTTTAAAGTCACGAAGCGCCAATAAATTGCACATTTCAACGCTCGTGTCGAATGGCTTCCATTAGCTAATCTAAGCCGCCGTGGAGTGGACGTAATAAATATAAAATTTATATGAATTCTGACCGACTTTATTATTTAGCACATATCAGTAATTTCACATGTAAATTCAATAATAATATACTACAGGTATGGCTATCAAAAAGAATATGTAGCTCAGATGACCAAAAGAAGACAACGGCGCGTCTACGCGCCGATCACTCAGCGATGGACGTGGATTTCGTAAAAAAGATTAATTAAGTCAAGTGTATTAATTAAGCAGGCATTATAATGAACGAGAGACGACCGATGCTTTCACTAATAACCGCCCACTTCGCGCAGGACGACTTTCCATACGTTACGCCGTCGTCGTCGTCGAGAAAAATAAAACGTCTAATATAATAAATTATAAGTCTAAATTAATTAGTCTAGTAATTTAAAAAGTTTCGTTCGCTAATTTGATTGATATAGCAGTAGCGAAAGTTAATATTATTACACGCTTTATAATTATTCGGACAGAGAAAGGCTGATTACCGTATATTTGATGTTTTAGCAAAACGTATATTATTATTTCATAAATTAAGCTAGATGTGTTCTCTGTGCGTAAAATTCGGCTCGTCTACACACGTGGATCAATTGTTTGAAATAAGTATATTTAGACGGAAGTTTATGTGTATAATTTATCTTTAAATGACAAAAAACAAAACACCACACAAAGTACATGCGCGTTTTCATTTTCATACACTTTAAATGAAAGAGATTTATCCGAATTAAATTACTTAAAATAATGTAATGATCATTCATGTCAGAACAATACAGTTTCGAGTGATCGTTGTTCTCGCACGCGGTACGGAGCAGTACTTTCTACAAGAATCCTCGGCGTTCCACAATGAACAATGATTAAACTTCTTGTGTTTATTGGTAAAAAAGTAAACACGCTGTCGGCGCTATTACAAAACACAGCTGTTCTCATTGGGTTACCGACGAAAGTACTTTTGTAGTGTAATAGTATTTAGTCGACATAAAATAGCGTTAATGTACGTGCCGCATTATTCTGAAGTCATTAAATTTTATTTTGTTACTTTTGGACTGTTAGAAAAGTATTTACGATCAAATTAAATACAATGTAAGGGCCTTGTAAAGATCACTATATTTATTGGATTCCGTACCCAAAGTTTTAACGAAACTTTATTACCAAGACTCCGCTGTCTGTCTATACTTGCTATCACAGATATATCTTTGAAATCGTAACGCAGACACAACTGTAATTTTCGTAGAATAAATGCTACGATAAGAAAAAAAAATATAAAAAAGTTCTGAAACAAACGCGGTTTTTTTTTTCGACATTATGTAGGTCGATTTTTTAAAATATGTAGTTATAATACTGTACAGTGGTACGCATCGCTTCGTGTACGAGTTCGACTCGCACTTAGTCGACTCTTCTCTAATAATCAAGACAGTTAGTTATCAACAAATACATTCATTACATGCTAATTTAAAGAGCCTGATACTGAACTGAGGTCGGTTGAAAATGAAAGTAGGTTTCTAAATTCAGACTATTCGTTTCCAAAAAGTTTATTTATCATAACACGGTTATGATGTAACCGATTATAAAATTAATTGTATATAATAATTTTAAATTATCCGATTTATTTATTGACACTTTCACATAATATGTCCGTGAGTCAAAGACCATAACATATCACGATACATATTTATTATTAATAATAAAATCATATTAATTAATCATATAATGGTCGATTTCTTAAAAGTAAAGACATCCTGGACAATATAATTAAAGTATATTACTTATCAGAAACAAAGAAAAACCGTTAATGGCTGGTTTCTATAAACCGAGTTCTTATTTTTGTAAATTCCTTACAAAAGATAACATTTTAACATAACCTCCATTCAAAATTCTCACAGTATCAAAACCGGCCAAGTGCGAGACTTTTACACGAAAGGATATTTTATAGACGTATTTGTTCAAGATCGAGCTATAAAACGACGAAAAAACACGTTTATTGTAGGGGGGCGACCTTTTATTTTTATCTTAATTTACTTTTTATTATAGTTGCCACAATAAAACATATTCTGAGAAAAATTTAAATGTCAACCTATTACGGTTCTTGATATAGCCCTGTGATAGACAAATAGTCGGATGTACGGACAGAGAAGTTTAAGTTATAGGGTTTTCTCAGCATCCTTTGGTTATGGAACTCTATAAAAAATAAAATAGCACAGAATTATATATATATTTATTTATATACACGTTTTACTATTTTGATAATATTAAGTATCAAATTTATATAAAGTGAAATATTCCTGTACTTCAAAACAGATAGAAATTGTCCAAACATCTTACAAGTTTAATCAGTGTACATATAAACGACAGTCGGAGGCGCCGCTTAATGTAGACAATATTTATTTATGGTGACAATAATGTTTTATTCATTACGATACTCAAGATAAACACTAACGGTAGTGACTGATACTATGAGGTAATATTGTTTACTTGAAAACATCTATTAACATAAAAATAAAAACAAAATTTTCCTTTTCAACGAAAATTGCTACTTTTCTTTTAGTTTTTTTCAATACATACGAATATAACAGCTAATAATAACTTCATTGTATGTGTGTGACGTGGGTATATGTTTATATTGTACCGTTGACTTTCAAGTTCGTTAAAAAAACATGTATTGATATTTTTAATATAAATATCGGCTTTGTAATGAGTACGGTCAAATAGGTGCTCAATGAGCGTGAAACGTTCCTCAACGACAAAGGTCGCTCATGTGCACAGTGACTGACCACATATTGGAAAATATAAAAAAATGCTACCTCGATTTGTATATAACCGAATAGTTTCAACATGTTTTACAGTTAGAATGTTATTAAAATTACTAGTGGTCGCCCAGTGGTCGAAATTCCTAATCTATAATTGACAGCATTGTCAACATCATAAAAATATGATTGCGCATAATATGGTGAGCATATGCAGTAGTCATTGGACCTGATTTGTGATAAAAATAATCGTTGCAAGACCTGTATTTAAGACTGTGTTGACAACAGACTGACAATAAACAAAATTTGTGTATATATGTACATTGTACATGTGTGTGTGTAGTGTTTTTTAAAATTAATTTAACGTATTTTTTGAGCAATATTATAAAAAAAACATTAGCATTCGGCACATCTTCTCCATATAAACTCTAACTGTGCCAAATTTCATACTTTTCCGTCCGCGTAATTGTCGTAAAAATGGGTACAAAGTTTTTGCTTCACGTATTAATATGTATATAGATTTTGTGTAATTTTGTTAAATTAAATATTAAAAAAAGTGAACATTCATATTTTCTTAAATCTAAATGTGCACATTTCTGATTGTACAATCACTCTACGTCGTTAAAACGTTTCAAATATTACAATAAAATATTAACTGATTTAAAACTAATAGTAAAACTCAGTTTAGATATTCGAGCAAACGACGATCATGATTTAAGAGTACGATTATAAAATCAAATGAATGAAAATATAGTTTTGAGAACAGTTTGTCGTCATAACAGTTAACATGAAAACGGAAAGAGAAGTGAAAGGAAATAAAAATTAAAGAAATCAAACGTAAACATATGATATTTAGTTTATTAAAACCGATTATTTCGCTTCATTACCATCATAACAAATAATGATAATAAATATAGATCTGAAGTTTACTAAGCCTACACTCGCTTTCGTCTCCCGAAATGGCGATAGCAATAACGATGAGTAATGAATAGAGAGCTGGTTTAATTCGCGCCGCTGCCTGCGCCCACGCACTCGCTGTACGCCGTGCATCCACTCGGAACAATGCTTACTGGTTTACTTTCTCGATTGACTCATACTGATTCATTGTGCGCGTCTAGCGATTTGAATTAGATTAATAGTTACAATTACTCCCAGGATGTTATCTTTTAACTTAGGTCAATAGACAAAAACTTTCGTTGACATCGATAGCATGTCCATGCATATGTCGCCAATTAGAAGCATCATGAGTACTCGTGTAGCTGTCAGTGGTAATTTCGGTAAATTTTTGTGCAATAGACTATACGACCCTGATCTTTTGTACAAATATAGTTTTGACCTAGTAATCTGGGTCATTTTCTTTGTATATTATTGAAAAACATGATAAAAAATTCATTTAAAAACTGATTTCAAACAATATAATTGGCAATATGTAGTTTAAGTTTTACATTGTAAATAAGTATACTATTGTAAAATTTCGAAATAAATGATATTCATATTGGCAATTTATTTACATTGGATTCAGTAAATAAGAAAAAAAAATTGCGGTCACCGAAAGAAATATATGAAGCTGCATACAATCAGCGACGACCCTGGAGAGTGCGACGTCCTCACAAATCTTTTATATCTACAATAGTCATCTTTTCCAGGGAAATAAGTCAAATTAATATTTACAATGAGGTGAGTAAGAAAGGCGAGATCAAAAGGTTGTAAAGTATGCTGAAGGACATTCTGTGCAAATAATTGACGGCTTTTAACATTTAATAACCGCTCGATAGTTTGAACGGAAACAAAAAACAAATTATAGCTTCCGCTACGAGATCTTTAAGTTGACCCGAAGTCGACCTGTACTTTTAATATTGGTCGTTTCATTGTCTAATGTAAATCATTGAAGTCTAGTGAGAAGTATCGGTTTGTATATCGGCGTATGCGCAATCGGCCCTAATGAACGCGTGTCGCCAAGCTAACCTCTGACCCACACTAAGTTCAACGACCGCGCTCCCCCCACGATTCTCCCGGCCCCCAGGCCCTTTGCTCCTGAGCGATGCCAGACATTTTTATCGCATTTAATCAGCTAAGACGACCTGCCTATTTACATTTCTCATCGTTATACTGGCGACTACGTGTCAGCTACGTGTAAGCTCGCTCATAGGAATGAATCGTAATACAATCGGTGTTACGCTTCATTATTTTTTATTAATAAATTTATTACAAACAATTTCGTATTAAATCTTTAGGACGAAAACTATGTACGTAATAAGCTTAGTGGCATTTTGTATGCTACAAAATAGATAATTAATTTTCTCTAAATGATTTTAGACCATGAAATTAGTTTAAGAAAAATCTCATTTGGTTTAATGGAAATCGTTAATTTTACGCGGTACGCTTGTAACGTCAAATTTTATAATGTTTGGTAAAATCACGCTGTTTAAAATATTTTTAACGGTAAATGTATAAAGACATAATTTAGCAATAAATATAGATATCTACGAATGCATTTGCAAGATAACTGAAGCGATAAATGTAACTTTAATTATTTTAAATGATTCAAGTAATTAAACTCTTTTTTCGGTGTAAAAAATATATTTAGAAATCATAACATGTCACACTCTAATTAATTTTATTGTGAAAATGATTGTATCTAAATTGATTTAATTTGTTTTTGAAAAGCACTTATACTAGAAAAATTTAACTACCTACTACTACTACTGTGTTGTTTTAATAAATTATTTTTGTTTCTTTCACCATGATGACCAATGACAAAAATTGTTTGCTATTTAATAAATACTTTAAAACTATCTTTTTTTAATTAATTCGGTATAAATATTTCTTTAACTTACACCTGCAGTAATTACGCATAATATGTAAAGCGGACATGTGCATTTAAGATAACAAGACACCAACGGAACCTGTCAAACCACGAGGGAAAACTAGACGTGCATGTATTTCAGGATATACTTTTATATATAAAAACCTGTTAAGACCTTTGATATATGTCTTAGTAAAAGTTATGTAGCTTCTTTTACATATATCTTAAGGGAACCGTATGCGATAGATGATTTATTGCGTTTGACCGTATAGCGGTTTTTCTATAAACTTTGGACGAAGCAGCCACCCATTTTGGTTTAGAATGTGGCAAAATCATTATAAAGGCGGTTCTAGTGCCACAAGGGCGCTATTGAGAAACAAGGCTATCGTGTCCAGGACGAAGGCGGACTTGCGCGGGGCTAGGGGGAGGGCGGAGGGAGTGCAATAGAGAGGTGCATAATTTGCGTTCGTAGGCGCAAGCGGCTCTCGGGAGTCAACGTACTGGGACCGGTTCATTAATCGATCCCAACAGCTCGCTCCTGCCCTCGACTAAACGCGACTATAACGGAGTCTGTGCAACCAACTACAACTATATTAGAAAACAAATTTTATGACATTATTTACCTATTTTTGTGTTTTATTTCAAATCTGGAAGATTTGTTTGTGCTTTTCTTGGATATACAGAATGACAGATTTGTACCGATAAATTTTAATACGAATCTGCACCAATTTAACAATTTTTGACAGTTTTAAATAAAATGAATATACGTAGCTATAACAATATACAATAATATAGATAACAAGTGAACAATATAACATATTTATCACCTATTGACGTCTCTAGTGCAATAAGTACCAGATAATGTTTGCCGGAGACAGCAGAGTACTAAATCATTATGTCAACGATATACCGAAAGCGGGTAATTGTTCGCGTTATTTTGAAAAATACCGAATTGTAATACATCGTGCAAGACTTTGGTTAACGTTTCCTTTAGCGTGTCAATTATTCTATTGTTCGTGGTTCGGTGGTCTCGCTGTCGCAAGAGTCGTCGCGAATCAGGAGTCAGGTTAACTGGCGTCTTCTATTTCCCTTTAGAAGACCGAAAGTTTTTACGTCACATTTATTATTATATTACATAATTTTTTTTTGTTGACAATCGATTTTTATGATATCCTATTGCTCTCGAAGTAGTAATACGTATTTAGTTCATACGTGATACACAAGCTATTGTTACTTCGATGTTGCAAGCATTGGTACAACTCCATATGAAGATTTTGTAAATTACATAGAGCACATCGAATTTCCACAATATTGCACAGAACCATTTACTAGGAAATACATTGATGTTTCCGATTTATAAATAATTTACACTTTTTGTCCACATTATACCGTGCTAGACGAATTTAAATACTTATCGGCGTACATTTGGCACACATTTTTATTCTAAGAATAGTACCTACATATATTAATGATGCTATAAAATAAAAAGAGTACTTTATATTGTATCTTTTTATATATTATAACATATGACAAGTAAACGTGCGTTGTTCGATATAATTATTATAACTGAGATCATAAAAAAAAACAAATGACCGATTGCGGTCAATATGCGTTTGACAGTCGCATATTATGCAAGAAAGCCGTGTCTGGCCGAATAAATTTCAAGTGACTTAATAAAGGCACCGATTATTTATAAGTCGGTTTATAAACATCAATCGAGCGACCATACGAAGCGAACACACATACTACTTTCAATAAATAAAGATAAACAAATAAAAGCTGACAATAACATATGTTTCCTACATAACGTTTATCACGTCGTTTCTTTGTATTTAATTTTCATATTATACTTCTGAACAAGCATGATCCTCGTTTGTAATAAATTAAGTAGTGTTCACAATGGTGTTTATTATAAAATAAAATTTAAAAAAAAAAACGGAGCGTACCGCGACGTGTGCGATGAGACCCTGATGATGCGTTCGGCGGCGAAGACAAGGTCACAATGATGGGCCTTTGTCATGTTAGCAGCATGAAAGACGACCTCGGTAAGGTAATCCGATATATTTGTAGGGGAACAGGAAACGATTTTCTTTAATGATCCTCGCCTTGAATCGATGTCAAAAATAATGATAAAAAATAGTACACGTTAAGGTTACTAATATTCAACGCCCTAATGATCATCATCATTTAAAATTATTAACTTTTTAAATTTTTTAATTGAATATTTTTATTTGTTTTGTGCGTACATCTTACTAATTTAATTAATTATTTTAATTATTTAATTTACTTTCTTGATCTTGTAATTTGACGGTTAAAGCGTTTGAAAATGATAATTAGAATAAAATATCGTTTTCTATTGTGAAACATTTCGCGAAAGTTTTATAATACGTATAATATAGTAAAGATTTGAAATAATCAAACACGGCTCGAGTTTCAGGTTATGTAAGGTTTAAGATTGTCGCCTAGACAGCGATCGTGTCTAGTTAAACCGATAGATTACCTAACATGGTCTTGGATAACTTTATTGCAGAATTAACATTAAACCAAGGCGCAGGACATTTGTTCAGTTTTTAATGTCATTTTGTCTCAATATTAAAGGCGTAGCTCTGTCGAATACAGATAACTTAAGTATGACAACGAAGCTGTGTTGCAAGAGCAAAGCCTTAGAGCCCAGATGGCAGGGCGCGGATAGTCGTATTTTGCAGTTTGCAAAAAGCTCAGCGTGGGTCGACTGCACCTACTGCACTTCTAGTTTTACTGTGTCAAGAACAACGCCTCTCGTCCCGCACCTCGCGCTCCGTCTCGCCATTTGGTCACATGTGCTTTAAAAATTATGTTAAAAAAAACCCTAATGTGTCCCTCTTCATATACCAAATCACGGCTATGGTTATTTATTTTTTTTTCGTAAAAATGAAATCGTTCATTTTAGGAAAAACGTTTTATATTAAAAATAAGACTGTCAAAAAATATCGTAATAAATATAAATATTAAATATATATAATATATATATATATATATATAATATATATATATATATATATTATATATATATATATATATATATATATATATATATTATATATATATTATATATATATAATTATATTATATTATATATATATATATAATATATATATATTTATTATTTGCTGTGTGGCTTCGGCAATCAAGAATCTAGCCACCCCCTCTCTTCCCGTGGGTGTCGTAAGAGGCGACTAAGGGATACCACAGTTCCACCACCATCTTGGAACTGTTGAAGCCGATAGATGGCGGGATAACCATCCTAATGCTGGCTTTTCAAATACACAGGCCGAGGATGGGCAGCAGCGTCTTCGGTGCGATAGAGCCGGCCCTGCGGTCACCAACCCGCATGCCCAGCGTGGTGACTATGGGCAATCACCCCCAATGAGTGCGCGCAGAAGGATACGGCCCTCAGTTCCCGGCGGCCCCACTATTCCCGGCCACGGCAGCGGCTGCGGTAACGGTGGGGCAGAGGGTGCCAAGAATCTCCGGGGTACGGGAGGCTGCTTTGTGACGAACCTGGCAACGTATAATGGTCGCAGTCTACGGCTGGACCATCACCTCACCGAACTCGAAGTAGAACTAAGCCATATAAAATGGAGTATTCTGGGGTTGTCTGAGGTCCGAAGACAGGGTGAGGACACGATGATCCTGGACTCCGGACACTTATTCTACTTCCGTGAAGGTGATGGTCCTTCCCAAGGTGGCGTCGGTTTTCTGGTCCACAAGACTCTCAGTAACAACGTTGTAGAGGTCAGCAGTGTGTCGACCCGGGTAGCGTACCTTGTACTTAAACTCACTGACAGGTACTCCCTGAAAGTGATACAGGTATATGCGCCGACCTCGACACACTCTGACGATGAGGTCGAAGCCTTGTATGAGGATATATCGAAAGCTCTGCATGGCACGACCTCGGCTTTCTACAACGTTGTTATGGGAGACTTTAACGCTAAAGTGGGAGTACAAGACCGCGACGAATCGGTAATCGGACCACACGGATTGGGGCGCAGAAATCGCAGGGGGCAGATGCTTGTCGACTTCCTCGAATCGGAGGGGCTCTTCTTGATGAACTCGTTCTTTCAGAAGAAGCCCCAAAGGCGGTGGACATGGCAGAGCCCGGATACTGTGACGAGGAACGAGATAGATTTCATCATAGCGGACAAAAGGCATATATTCAGAGATGTCTCAGTGGTTAATAGGTTCAACACCGGTAGTGACCACCGGCTCCTGCGGGGCTCTCTGAATATAAGTCTACGCAAAGAGCGAGTCCGCTTGATGAAATCTATTATCCGACCCACGCTGCCCCAAATACTATGTGGTTCCGAGCAGTTCCAACTGGAACTCCAAAACCGATTCGATTCACTAGAAACCACTGGCGACGTGGATCAGATGACTGACAACGTGGTGAAGACGGTGTATTCACTGGGTCGGAGACATTTTACGCCGACGAGACCAGTTAAGCAGTCCGAAATTTCTCCCGAAACCTTGGATCTGATGAGGCGGAGGCGCGAGATGCCCGCGGCTCAAGCAGCTTCGCCAGAGCAGAAGGCTCTTTCCAAGCGGGTGAGGAAACTCATACGCAGAGACCTCCGCTGCTCAAATACAAGAGACATTACGACTCTAATTGAGCAGAATAGGGGGTCAAAGGTTTTCCGAAAACCATTGGGAAGAAGTCTTCTTGCGAAGCTAAAAACAGCTGATGGCAGAACCGTTTGCTCCCGCCCTCAGATCCGAGAAGAGGTTGAGAAATTTTATGGGCAGCTGTACTCGTCGAGCGTACAGAAGTCTGAGACCCAGGGCGCCGAAGATCCACGTGCACCACTGATGCGCCATTATTCGGAAGACGTCCCGGATTTCGAAGTCGGCGAGATTAGTGCGGCGCTCGGGCAGCTTAAAAACGGGAGGGCCCCGGGGGATGACGGCGTTACGACTGAGCTTCTTAAGGCCGCAGGGCGACCTGTCCTGGAGGCCTTAGCTAGACTCTTTAATGCCGTCATCCAACGAGGTACCACACCGGAGGCGTGGTCCAGGAGTGTGGTGGTACTGTTCTACAAAAGAGGCGATAAGTCTCTTTTGAAGAACTACAGACCTATCTCACTTCTGAGCCACGTCTATAAGCTCTTCTCGAGGGTCGTTACGAATCGTCTCGCCACAAGGCTCGACGACTTCCAACCACCGGAGCAGGCTGGGTTTCGAAAAGGCTACAGCACCGTAGACCACATACATACTGTTCGGCAGATTATACAAAAGACCGAAGAGTATAATCAGCCGCTGTGTATGGCTTTTGTGGACTACGAGAAGGCCTTCGACTCCATCGAGACCTGGGCTGTTCTGGACTCTCTGCAGAGATGTCATATCGACTGGCGATATATCGAGGTGTTGAGGTGTATGTACGACGCGGCGAAGATGACCGTTCATATCCAGGACCAGCAGACAAGACCGATTTTCCTTCGGCGCGGGGTAAGACAGGGCGATGTCATATCACCGAAACTGTTTACCACTGCGCTGGAGGACGTCTTTAAAACCCTGGACTGGGGGGGACGAGGCATCAACGTCAACGGCGACTACATCTCTCACCTTCGTTTCGCTGACGATATCGTCATCTTTGCGGAGACGTTGGAGGAGCTAGGCCAAATGTTGAGCAGCCTAAATGAGTCTTCCCGACGAGTCGGTCTTGGTATGAATCTTGATAAAACGAAAGTTATGTTTAACAAGCATGTCATACCGAGACCGGTATCGGTTGATGGTATCCTCCTCGAAGTTGTTCAGGATTATATCTACCTAGGCCATACCATCCAACTGGGCCGAAACAACTTCGAGAAGGAAGCCGAGAGGAGGATTCAGTTGGGCTGGGCGGCATTTGGCGGGCTTCGTCGGGTCTTCACTTCGAAGATTCCGCAAAGCTTGAAGACGAAAGTCTTCGAGCAATGCGTCCTACCTGTGTTGACATACGGTGCTGAAACGTGGACACTGACGAAGGGACTGGTCCACCGATTTAAAGTCGCTCAACGTGCCATGGAACGGGCTATGCTCGGCGTTTCTCTCAAAGATAGGATCAGAAATGAGACTATCGCGAGAGAACCAAAGTGACCGACGTAGCCCAGAGGATTAGCACGCTGAAGTGGCAGTGGGCTGGTCACCTGTGTCGTAGGACCGATGGCCGTTGGAGCAGACGTGTCCTGGAGTGGAGACCACGTATTGGCAAACGCAGTGTGGGACGCCCTCCGACCCGCTGGACCGACGATCTTCGCAGGATTGCCGGTGTTGGCTGGATGAGGATTGCGGAAAGCCGGGATGTCTGGCGCGAGCTTGGGGAGGCCTACGTCCAGCAGTGGACTGCTATAGGCTGATGAGATGAGATAATATATATATATTATATATATTTAATATTTATATTTATTAATATAAATATTATAATACAATTAATTTACAGTTTTAATGATGATAATTTAAAGCCCAAACAAAACAGCCTACACTGATCGCAGGCACGCTGCTCCTTCGCTCAGTAATATTAAACGGAATTCACAATTACCTGTTTCAATACGATACACTGCAATAATAAATGAATTTGAAACGATGACGTGAGTCCAGTTAACAAAATACCAAATAATACTTAGATAACATAAAGATTACCGTTTTAGCGGGTGACCTTCCACGGGTCCTTGACATACAATGATTGTGAAAGACATGAAAATTAAAACATTTAGGCACATTTGCCGCCATCTGTAAATACAGCGACGGCAAAAAAAAAATATCAATGACATGTTCGACATGACTCGTAGATTAAAACGTACCATGAAGTAGGTATACTTTCAGGCGCAGCCTGTGAATGTTACAATTTAGTTAGTTATCGACCCGTGTCTGTCCATATCCTTGAGTGACTCAAACATGCGATTAAAGAAAACACGTTCAATACAAGAGTACGTGCACAATTTGTGGGCCAGTCGCAATTATTATCGGCGGTCCTTTGTGTTTACATCGACCTATAATTCGCAGCCGCGTTTAAGGTGTTAATTATATAGTAAACTGCATAAGCTGGTCAGGTCGATAACGTTTCATTTCTTTATCCTGCTCCGAAAAGTATCCAATTTTACAATGATGATAAAATCTTTACCGCATTTATTTCAAAGTTATTTAAGCATAAAATCACACTAATATAGTATAAATAACATATAAACACGTGTAATGCAAAATTTAATAAACACTACACACCAAATAATTCGTAGTTCTTTAATATTTTTTTAATAGAAATGTTAATTGATGACTTTTTGCAAAGAATAATCCCAACATTTTCCATGTTCAATTAAATACGGACCCAAGTCATAATCCACGTGCTAGTTTAAAAAAAAGCCTATAAAAGTAAACTTTAAAGGAATAATTTCACAATTAAAATTAAACATAATTAACGAGAAGCCAAGGTTGCGGGTAGTTAGTTACACTTATTTTATCGAAAGATTTTTTACTTTAAAAAAAATGAGTTATTATATCTTTATACAATTAAAAACATCAAAATAAAATTAACGGAGAATTTAAGATACGTGATTGTTTGACGTTATTTTTGATCGACTACAAATCTATGGATGCATATAAATGGCTCCCAGGCATGGTCGCCAACTATGGGCCTCATAAGAATATGCTCAGCAGCGGCGATGTAAATAGCTAGATCGACATATCTCTACACAATCGAATCGTAAGCTGAAAGAATAACGATAAAGTTGTAATGAGCGGGGCACATAGTTTGAAGAAAATTATTGTCGTCCAGTGTATATTTTCGGCGATAGCGACCTAAAAAACTGGAATGGCGGCAATGAACTGAACAAATTCAGTGTCAGCAAAATCATTAAATAGACAGATCACCTTAAAGAGAACCATTGGTTTCTATCTGTACAAGGCCACGTGTTGGATATCAATGCAGAAGCCCAAGATCCAGAAATGGACAGCCATCGACTGACGACGACGATGATGATAATGATGATAATGTCAAACTGGTCTGTCGCCATTATGTACAATCAATTCGAAATATTTTACTGTCACAGGAGTTAAATTCACTGCAAGTAGGTACATTTAACATTAATTTATTAATTCGTCGTGTCTATTAGCCCGTCTGTAAAGGCTGCATATTTACCAACATAAGTTAATGGTCAAAGGTCAGTATGTTTAATCGGAAATGTTTTTGTATTTTAAGATTGTAAATAGCGTTTAACATTATTTACGAGTAAGATAAAACATATAGGTACCAACTGAAAGACTTTTATTATTTCGTAAATAATGTTTAATTATTCTTTAATTTATATGTTGACAGTGATTTCTTAATACTTATAAAGGACACGAGTTAGTGGCTGGTAACTGTTTATTTATAATTTTTATTACCGCTATTACTACTACTACGTGGAATTTAGTCCGCAATGAGCTGGATTAACGAAATAATAACATTAAACAGAGGACGAGTGGTATAAACAGGCTTTCCGTAAATGCGGCTAAAGGGTTTAAAAACTTGTAAGTACCTACATAAATATCGGATTTATCCAATGCACGTGGAGGATCAACGACATTACTACAAACCTTCCACCGACTGACACACAATCTCTAACTATTGATACGGAGTTGAATGTGAGGCGTAATTTGCATAATATTTATTGTTAAAACTTGTCTTTGTTTTAAAAATTGGGTAGTAATATAGTCATTGAATGCTTAATTACGGCATTTAGGGAGGGCCCGTACAACTGGTTGCTGACAAATCTTATCTCACACATAAGTAATTGTTACGCTTTGTCAGCGGGGGTTAAAACAGACCCTTAGAGCCTATTTCACCTCAACTAGTAAACTACAACTTTCGTCTTCACAGGTTGCGAATAGAAAAATCTAGAGGGTGAAAAATTAAAAGATATCATAAACTGTTGGATACGTCAGATACCTTTATCAGCAGCCGGTAAAACAGGCACTTGACAAATTATTTAATTTTAATATCCACACAAACAATAAGCATATTTATTGCCGACAAAATGTAGTCCGACCTAATCCGATTGACACTATTATGGATTGCGGTTTGTCATAGATTACATATAAATATTATGTAGCTTCTTTATATAGGCGGTTCTTTTTTACCACCTGCTAAATAAATTATAGAGAATTTAAATTAGTTAATTTAATTAGTAAGTTAATGTTTTTTTAATGTTTGATCATAAACACTTTATAAAGCTTTTGAATGCTCATATTAACATTCAATCATTTTTTTTAATATTTTTAAAGTTCAAGCTATTTTTGTATTAAATTATGAAGATGTATGATGGCGACAAGGTAAGGTTAGGTTAACAAAAATGCATTATCATCTAAGTAACAAAATCAGTGAGACATTGTTAATTACCTAAAATATAGTCTAAAATAATTTAATTCTTAGGATGAACTAGTTAATTAGTTATACATACATATTTCTGTATTTTAGAGTGAAGAAAAGTATAGTATTTCTTCCTGTTAACTTTTTTAAGATAACTTACATTTAGTTGTGCAAAGCACAACCCCATAGAATTTTAAAATGACAAGAAATATTGTCCAGGATACCAATACACTAGATACTACTGAGCTATATATAAACATAGCCCTACAATGGTGCTTGCCTCATTAATAATAATTGTTTTCCTTAATTAACTTTTATTAGTTAAAACGTAAACACTGAACATCTCATATCAGATTGTTAACCAACATGAACATAAAAAACCGCCTGTCGTTCGAACTGACAGTATGTTAATTTCATCCTTTTTAATGGCTGGCTTGGAATATTTTGAAAAGTGAAACTTTTAACAAGCGACATAAATATTGTGCTGTCGGCGCAATTACTGCAATACTTGGATTGTTTGATTTTTATATCCATCGTTTAAGTACAGTAAGTTTTATTAGAAATATATTTATTTTATTACAGATCGTACTGATAAAATTTTACGATTTCAAATTAAGTATTATTACATGTAATTTAATTCTATAAACTTTAATTAAAATAAGTAAAAGTAAGAATACAGTGACGAGAGATATTTCGAAATTAGTAAACATTTTAAAATACTGATTTAAATCACTAATACCACAACCCTTTTATCGAGCGTTAAAATGTAAATGCCAAATTCTCGAAACCGGTAAAAACAAGGAAATACATTATATGATCTAAGGTGATATGTGATACAACTTACATTACTCTAAAAATACATAAATTATTCCAAAAATTCCAAAATTTTAACTATCCGCCATTTATCGCAAGAGATGAACACTGCCTTTCCTATTTCCCAATTATGAACTGGATTTAGAAACGTAAGCAAAAATTAACTTGTCTTTTATAATTTCACCTCTAAAGTAAAAATTATAAGTATATTCTGCCCTTATGCTTGAAACCGGTAGTCTCAAGTTTGAGTCATTATTCTACAATTTTCCTGGTATATAGGTATTTTTTTTTTTAAAGAGAGTTTGTTCACAGGTAAAAATGACTCAGACAATCTTTACTTATATTTATTGAAGTTTTCGAATTTGACATGTTAAAAATGAAAAATTTACTTTTATTAAGATAGGCTAAAAAAATTGTTAAGCAGAGTGGTAAAATGTAAACCAATCTGAAAAATATTCAAGAGTGAAGCGACATAAAATTATTTCACAATAAGTTTATCTGTTTCAAAATCATCAAAAATTCTAATAAATTTTGTGTAGTCTTAACAAAATATTATCAAAAATTGACCTAATTAACATTTAAGGTTATAACTTACACATTACACACTTACACTTTATTTATATATATTCGAAACTACGCCATCTTAAAAACTTGTTAATAAACATTAATTGGGGCTACTGAACTGTTGAGTTGTATATGATTTGCAAACTTGACACTAATCTTAGCATAATGGCTTTGCAGCTAATGCTGCTAAGCTATAACTGTATAAGTTATATATTTACTATTTAACTTTGTTTAAAAATACAGTTTTAGTTGTAATTATATTTAAATTTACATGAGGTATAGGCCCTCATTTATTATCAGTTGTTGAAATTTTAAAAAAGAATGAATATAAAATTATCTACAACGTTAAAAAGCGCCATCTAACGAGCAGTGAAATAGTTAATACCTACATCATGCGGCATGAATAAAGTTTATATTATTTTTGATAGATGGCGTTGTCTTGCTATTGACATTACCTTTTGCAGTTACCATATTCTCGATAAATACATTTGTAGAGATATATTATATGTAGTTAAATTATGTGTATATACTATATTAGTCCAAACACTTTTAGATTGATTTATTTTACATAATATTAAAAAAATATATAATTTTGTTCCTTTCAAATTAAGGCAAGGTTAAGTAAGTACTCATACGGTCTTACTCATAAACGTTTCTTAATATTTAATCCATTGCTTAACAACTGATCAGCAAAAACCTCACTCATAAACACTATTTAGCGTTAAGAAGTCGTTAAATAATGCGTAAATAGCTGTCAAAATTAAACACTGCCGAGACATACGTCTAACCCTCGTTAAGCAGCAAGATGGCGGATTTCACATAAATCAGCTGTTCTATTGCGACATCTGATCTACTTACTTGCGTTTGTTTGTTAGTAAGAAGAGATTTAGAATGAAATTCTCTCTATATAAAAATTAATATAAGTATACTAAATGAGCGTTATATATCTGTTTAATACAGATCTTTAGGTACCTAATTTTAATTATAATAACATAATTTAAATCAGGTTAAATCTTAAGTAAATTTATTAATATAATATTTTATAAGCTTTTTGAATTTTATAATTGAGGATCCGACTACTACCCATCTAAATAAAAGTACCTGGATGACCGAGCCTTGCTCGGTTAAATTATAGTACCTGGATGACCGAGCTTTGCTCGGTTAAATTATATTTAGATATTATTATATATAAATACATAATAAGAAACATAAATAATATTTTCGATCTGACTGACATAATAGTAAAATAATAGGAAGTGGTTATTTAAATAAAAAAAGAAAAAGAGCTCTCAATAATAGTTTTTCTCACAAAAAAAGAAACTTGAAAAAAAATGAAAAAAAAAATCGGTCCGTAGACCTGGATTCGAACCCGGGTTTTCTGGTTTCAAATCCGCCCGATACCCATCCGAGCTATTATAAGTTTATAAATGACAGCGAAATTTACCTTCGTATTCTAATGATATTTTTTAATTGCGTAAAAAAAGGGATAAAACGACATTTTCTAAAAATAAATCCTATCTAGATCGATTTATCACCCCCAAAACTCCCTGGATACTAAATGTCAAGAAAATCGTTGGAGCCGTTTCCGAGATTCAGATTATATATATACAAGAATTGCTCGTTTAAAGATATAAGATTTAGATACATTACATACTGATGAAACATAAATAATATTTTCGATCTTACCGACATAATAGTAAAATAATAGGAATTTGTTATTTAAATAAAAAATAAAAAGTAAAAAGAGCTCTTAATTCAAAATAAAAAAAAGGAAAAAAATTGGTCTGTAAACACCTGGATTCGAACCCAGGTTTTCTGATTTCGAATCCGCCCGACTCCCAAAAAAAAAAAATAAAGATAAAATAAAAACTAAAAAGAGCTATTAATTCAAAAAAAAAAAAAAATGAAAAAAAGATTGGTCTGTAGAATCCTGGATTCGAACTCAGGTTTTCTGGTTTCGAATCCGCCCGATTCCTATCCGAGCTAATAGAAGCTTGTCAATGACAGCGAAATTTACCTTCGTATTCTAATGGTATTTTTTAATTGCGTAAAAAAAGGGATAAAACAACATTTTCTGAAAATAAATCCTAGCTAGATCGATTTATCGCCCCCGAAACCCCCTGCATACTAAATTTCATGAAAATCGTTGGAGCCGTTTTCGAGATTCCGATTATATATATATATACAAGAATTGCTCGTTTAAAGATATAAGATGGATTAGAAATTAGAATATTAATCCAAGTTCCTAACTGTCAATAGAGGTCACTAGTAGTGACTCACTACAATATCGAGCTAGAGTTTTCTCTATAATTGTAATAGATGTCGCTTGGTTGTAATTTTTAACAATTTCGTTCATTCAATTTCTCTATTTAATCCATTATTTTGGGTATAATCTGTGCCAACCATCTATGTATCGTTCTTTGTTCGTTTCTTAACTAAGTAACATCTAGTCAATGTTTATAAGTAAACAAAAGTGAATTTAATTAATCCTTGATTTAAAGCACATGAGTGGATTAACTAAACGGTGGCTAAATATTACTTAACGAGATTTTTATAAGTAAGACGGATAGTGTCTAACTTTGGTCTAAGACTTATTTCCGTTTACATAGTTAATAGCATTTCACTATTTTCATATGGAGCACTATACCTATTGCTTCAATATACAAAATACATTTATACAAATGTCATGGATACCCAATTTTGAATTTTGACAACAATTTCATTTGATTTATCTTTGAGTGCAGGATGAAAGCAATGCTAATTTCATATAAATGGGCACACAAAAATTAAATAGATATATGTATAATAAACGATAGTGTTTATAATACTCTAAAAAAAAAATTAATGCTACTGACAATGTATTAAAGTAAATATAAAGAACTGTTACGCCAAAGTTTTACATTATATAAGAATTAATTGTAAAATTTCTTTTCTTTTATGAAATTTGGAATATTTTTGTAATACTTAATTTTTTCTTTTTTTGTGAGACCAATAATAGTACTATATCTATACCGGCTTTATCATTTTTTGTATCATGATAAATCTAATTGATGGAGGAGTCAAGAAGAAACAAAATAATTTTTATTACAACAATTGTTGCATAAATAGTGTGTGTGTAAAATCAAGATTACATTACATACCTGTCACGTTCCCTGCTTCTGCTACGTTTTCTGTAAGATTCCTCCCTAGTTCCGTCGTCAAGGCGCCGCCGCTTTGCCTCGTACGACCTCGACCTCGAATGTGACGAGTAATGCTTCCTACGAGTACGCGGCATCTGTAAATCATTACATCACTGTCAGTGCAAATTCAATATAAAGCTTCAACCCCAATGTACACCATGAATGGTAATTGTTGTTAGCCAGTATGTACGCAATTGTTAAAAGTTATAACAACTGCCTTACATTTTTAATGGCAATGCATAATTATGATGGAAGGCAGAAACAAGCATGATGCATCAAAATCAAAAATATGTTAATTTGGTCAAAAATATTTTTGTTTAGATATTCAAAAAATATGTTTGTGGTAGTGATTTTTATATGGAAATGTTTTGAATGCATGTTAAAACTTTCTAATAATTACTTTTACTTCATTCATTAAAAGAAAAAATTATAATCAAAAATGGGTAAAAGTAAATTGATTTTTATTTTTTTTTAATTTAAGTTTTATAAAAACTCAAAAAACTGTTCTCTTATATTTACGCGAATTTTACTCATTTGATTAAAAGTCTATATCGGATTTTATCGCGTTTATTTAAAACTTTATATTTTTACAATATTTTAAATTATTGTCCGAATAATTTATTCGGACACCCACCACCTCAGTCCCCCGAGATCATGGACGCTGTAAAGGGTCCGAAACGTCGGGAAATAATTTAAAATATTGTAAAAATATAAAGTTTTAAATAAACGCGATAAAATCCGATATAGACTTTTAATCAAATGAACTCAAAAAACAATAGATACAAACATTTGCAAAAAAAGAAAACAAAAATTATACATAAAATCTAAAGCAATAAGCAGTTTTAGATATTTTCCAGAAGAATTGAGATAGATTTTTTTAAGATAATTAACAATTGATAAAAGTTGTTAATATCAAAAGAAAAAATAAACCGAAATAATTTTTGTTTATATTTATTTAGAAATTTTAAATTAAAAAATTAAGTACTTTTGTTTTCAATTACATCTGCATTACAAAATAGCACTTTCACACAATGCTAATTTTAGTGTTTGATCCGATAAAAAAATTATTAACATTTCATACTTTCAAATTTTAATTGTAAAAAAAAAGCAATAAAGGATAACTAATTTACTTTTATTTATTACATCATTAGGATTTCAATTGTAAATTTATAATTTTTTGACAGGTTATTTAATAATTATATTTATCAATAAATGTCATCATTTAATTCCTCGGGGGATATCTTTCCACGTATATTTCTTCGTAATCAACTACCACTACTACATTTTTATGGAACATTTATGCAGAATTTCCTGATTTTTCCTCCGTGGCTCGGAGAGCACGTAAAGCCGTCGGTCCCCGTTGTTATCAAAGACACCGGATAACGATCATTACTCATGGTAAGGGAATTATCCGCTAACCTGCAGTGGAGCAGCATGGTGGATTAAGCTCCAACCCTTCTACTATATGTAGAAGAGGCCTGCGCTCAAGAGTGGGTTGTTTACAGGCTGATTACGGCTGACAGTACACTACAGTCATTTGTCAATACTAACTGATAAATATGCTAAGTATGAAAGTAAGTAGAACCAGATACAATTTTGAGAACTAGTATCGCATACTGCTAATTTTTACGGTCTATATCATATAACAGTAAGTTATATATTTTTTTTTAACTTCTTTTAAAATTTATATAATAGTTTAAAAAACAGTTTATAAGCCAGCATGAAAAGTTTCATTACTAATTGTATTTAAAGATTATTACTCTGTGAAGATAATAATAATATTACAAAGTTAAACCAAGACAAAAATTATATTATATAAATTTTAATATATAAAGGATACTTATAGCATGCAAACAGATTAAAGAAAAATGATGTTTATCATGTGAAAACTGATTCATGCAATTATGCTAATCTTTATTTATATTTATATATATATATATATATATATATATATATATATATATATATATATATATATATATGTATTATATTAATAAAAATGAAGTTTTATAAAAATGTTACATATGTATCACTGTGAAATGTTATATAGCATACATGATAAGAGTTAGAGCTAGTAAGTACTACCTTATGATATGTATAATATTAATATACAAAATTACCTGTCAAGATATATAAAATAATGCTACTATGGATAAACCCCGAAAAATTCATTAACCATATAGGCAAAAGCTTAGCATACTAAGGACCATTAAACTAAACTAAAGAATGGTTGTATGGCTCGCAATTCCAGAATGGTAAGATATGTTCAGAAAAACGTAGAATGACAATTACATATGTAGCTTTTTTTATTTTTTTTTTTTTTTATTTACTACATAGAGAAAACCTATCATTAATATAGAACTTTGTTTAGTAATTGGCATTATGTGAAAGTCATTAAAATGTTTTGATTGCTTAAAGCCATTCCTGTCTAAAATCATGCAATTTTTTTAGTTACTATGTTGTCCATTACATCAATGTTCAGATTTAGTTTAAAACAAATAAGGAAAGTACTGTCGGTACTTCCACTTACCATAACAAGGATACCAAAACTCGTATCCAAGCAGTAAAAGCTGAAAAACATGAAACCTTTTAGACCACAAGTATTTGGTCAAAACATTGGTGTTATATTCTATATGTGTATAACCCGCATGCATATGATTATTGGGATATAGTAGTTTAATTATCAATTTAATTTTTACTTAAACACTGAATTATCAATTAAAAACCAAGAAAATTAAAAATATTTAAATTATTAATATGCACCTTAGCCCCTAAGAAATACTAATGGAAATCTATAAATTCACCCAAAAAAAAAAGAACAAAAATTTATTAACCTGCTGTTTCCTTAGTAATAATAAACTAATTTTAATTATATCGACAACTGCGTAACATAAATTTTGATACATGTGTCGAGCAACTAACTTGTATGCTTTTCACCAGCTGTAACTTTGTAACACGTATATAGTGTCGACATTATTTAATATACTTACATCTTATATTTATCTTAAAAAAAGCTATTTACCTTAACTTTCAAATGTATTTTGTTCTTAGAATGAAATTTATACGAAAACATCCCATGCTACGATAACTAGATGTCACTAGAAGTTATTTACATGCTGACGCCATGTTCTTTCTACGGCTCAAGGAAGCCCTACATACGCAAAAGAGATAAAGATCTAGGAATTCAATCAAACTTACCCTTAATTCACGTAAATATTTCAATTTACACCAAAGAAGTTGAGTAAAATTAGTAAGATAATTCCAAGTTCGTGATGCAGAACCCTGAAGAATGCTTCTTCGCAGTAAAGGCCCGAACATCGATCCAATTGCAATTCAACCGATAATTGTTAGTTGGTAACACTGCTTTAGCGTAAACTGGCGTAAACGTAACCAAAACTAGCTTCCTGCCAAAAAAAAATAGATTTCACTCAAAAATTATAAAGTTTATTAAAATATTATATATTTTCAAAAATATAATATTAGAATTCATAATAATTTAAATGTTACAAAATTCTTCGGTCATACATTATATTACATGTCAAAAAGACTTTTTCAACGGAGGAAATGGTGCTGCCATTTTATGAAGTAAAAAAGTACTGCCAACATGAGACAACAGAAATTCGTTCAAAAACATGCAAATACTTATATGGCATATGAAAGATGAACCTCAAAAAGGTCTGGAGCACGGTCGAGGTATCGGCCGTGGTCTGGAGGAACTGAATCTGTCATACGCTTTTATGTGTTTATTACCTTTCCTTTTAATATTTATTCTACTCTATCATTACCTACTTAGGTTTATTACATATATACGCAACATTCCTATCAAAGTAAAGAAAATCTCCACTTCTTTTTTTTGTTTACTATACCTAATATAACATACCTATATAACATTTATGATTATTAATGATAGTTACCCTTTTAAGTTTTGTTGTTATAATTTTAAGTTTATAAACGACAACGAGATCCAACAGAAAAACAAAAAAAAAAGTTAGAAAATAATACATTGTTTTATATTTCACATATAAAATAATCAAATATCACTTTATATTTCAGAGACATTTCCAATAATAAAATAGGCATGGGATATAAAAAAATTAATCGTATTGAAATAAATAAATTGACAATTACTCAATCATTTTGTTAATTAAAAGGGGTGACTTCTGCCCAAGCAATCCCAGGCAATAAGTGGTATTTGTGTAATTTATTTAAAAAAAAAAATCTTAACTTTGAAAAAATCAGGTAACTGTTGATTATTATTGTATATGATATTATAGTATGTTTTTCAAGCAAAACTACATTTAATTTATCATTATACATTATAATCAATGTATCAATTTTAAGGTAGTTCCAGTGTGGTGAAGTGTAGTCGAACCTTAATACTTTGTGCCTTATATCGTTAGTTATTATACAGATATATTATATTAGATTACTATTAATCTGGCAACGTTGCTCTGAGTGTTTTATATATTTTCGTTTATATGGTCTTAGTATATACAAATAGTATTGCGCTTTCTAATAATAGTTTTATTAAATTAAAAAATGAGAGCGTTGTGCACAGTGTTGCCAGATGACTATAAATTTAAAATTTATTTATAAATTATTTATAAATTATATTTATAATTTTAATATCTCGATAACAAAACCGTGAAGTGCTACTTTAATTTTTTTAGCTTATTCTAAAAACATTTTTCAACACTCTCCTAGTTTTTTTTCCAATTCTGTCGAGAGAATTTTTTAATATAATAAAAAATCGGACATTTTACATATATAAATGGGACATTACTCTCAAAATCGCGAACTTTGTCTTTAAATATCTCGCGATCTAAACCGTCAAAAATTATGAAATTTAAGGAATTCATAAATAAAGCTATTCTGAACCTGTGAAAAAATATTTAGCTGAATCTGTCGAAAACTGGTTTCATGCTGGAACTACCTTAATACCATAGACACAGAGAATGGACTGTGTTTCCTATCCAGCTGTAAAGTAAATACAAGCAAGGAAGTGTAAGAGTGAAATTGCGGCTAGTAGTTATCTCTTTTTAGAATTCTGACTGGCCCACGTCATACGCTCGCAGGAGCATGTCTATGCTACAGACTACAGAAAAAAGACAGGTATTGGCAGCAAAGTCGCAGAGAGTGGTCAATTTTGTGAGGGTATTGCTCAGTCCATTCTCTATTCTTTAATACACATAGGATCGCACTGATCTATAATTATTTATGACACATTATTTTATTCTACATCACGACCACCGACATTAAAAATAAAACGATTAAAACAACTCCTATTTACCCTGATTTTTTAAACTGAACATATAGAATTAACGCTCAGTCACTTGTGAAATTTTGCCGATTATAATGTTAAAAGTCTTTTACATTAATTATAAGTGGTTTTTATTCAGTTAATCAATCACTGTCAAATACAGGTCTATCAAAAAACGATTACAACACGAATGTATAAATACAATATTTTTTATCGATTAAATGAATTTTGTAGGTGATATTGTTGGTAAATAATACTCATAGTATTAAGATGAATCAAATCAAATCAAATCAAATCAAATCAAAATATTTTTATTCAGCATAAAATTATTACAATTATTTACTGAACGTCATGAGTCTACCACCAGTTCGGAAAGAAGAAGCCTCTGACCTGAGAAGAACTGGCGAAAGAAACTCAGCGGGACTAATATATTTTTTTAATGTAATGGTTGTAATTAACAATAATTCTCTATAAATTGAAATAGCCTGGAGGCGATCACATCATTCCCAAGGCGTACCTACTGTCTTCTAGAAAATCGTTGATAGAATAATATCCTTTAATACACAAACGTTCTTTCACAATTTTTTTAAATTTGGCAATAGAAGCTTTTTGAACGTTTTCTGGGAGCCTGTTGTATAAGCGTATACATTGTCCATAAAAAGAATTACTGACCCGGCGTAAGCGAGTTACAGGCATTAAAAGTTTATGTTTGTTCCTAGTATTAATGCTATGCATGTCACAATTCCTGGGAAATTCGTGTATATTTTTATGGACATACATAACATTTTCGTACACATATTGAGAAGCAACAGTCAATATTTTTATTTCTTTAAATTTATCTCTTAATGATATTCTAGGACCTAAACTATAAATTGCACGAATAGCTCTTTTCTGCAGGACAAAAATCGTATTAACGGTAGCTGCATTTCCCCATAATAAGATTCCATAGGACATAATACTCTGAAAATAACTAAAATATACTACGCGAGCTGTATCTACGTCAGTAAGCAGTCTAATTTTTTTTACCGCGAACGCTGCAGAGCTGAACCTATTTGCTAACCCTTCAATATGGAGATCGTACTGCAATTTCGAATCTATAATTATACCTAGGAATTTAGTGGACTTTACCGGTTTTAACATTTCTCCTCCTAATTCAACACCATTATCAACAAGTTTAACATTGGGTATCGTGAATTTTATTAATTTTGTTTTTTTGTTATTTAATAGTAAATTATTCGAGTCAAACCAATAGACAACCTTTGAGAGAGCATCGTTTACATCGTCATACATAGGTAAATTACGTTTTACCTTAAAAATAAGTGAAGTGTCATCAGCGAACAATACTATCTCATGTTTGTCCTGTACAAAAAATGGCAGATCATTTATGTAAATAAGGAAGAGAAATGGGCCAAGAATAGAGCCTTGTGGAACCCCCATATGTAGAGGAACCCCAGGAGATCTCTTACCATTTACATCAACCCTCTGTATCCTATTACTCAAATAGGAATTCAGGAGGTTGAGTGCCTTATTTCTAATCCCATAATGATGCAGTTTCCTGATCAACGTCTCATGTCGAAAGTAATATTTAATTAAATTAAAAATGAAGCAGAATTAAAAACAACATTAACTAATTTTATAAAGCTTCATCATCATCATTTCAGCCATTGGATGTCCCCTACTGAACGCAGTCCTCCCCCATCGACCTCCGTGTTAGGTTTAAAATGTGGCAAAATCAAAAGGCGTGCTCATCATAGCACCATTTCTACACCTTTTTTTTTTTTTTTGTCGCAGGGGAATCCATTTACGGATGATATCCAGGATGCCCGGGTCGGCAGTCCTAGACCTATGTCGGACTCGACACTTTGGGAGTGCAATACCGTACTAAACCCCTGCGGGAGCCTTCAGCCGCTTTAATTGGATGGTCCCGGATCTGCAGGCAACAGGATCCCTCCAGCGACAGGCTGGCCTCGGCGAAAAGGCCAGACTTCTCCTCCATGGGGACTGTCCGGCTCACCTCTGAACAGTCCCGACGACGCCGTATCTAGCAGGACCGGGTTCCCATCCTGGCCCGATACGGGCACAGGGGCGTTACTGGAGGCGCATTAAGTAGCGCCTCCTACGCACCCCCATTCGTCGCCCGCGGATGGAGGCCACGTCGGCGGCCTCCTCTCTCACCCGCTCGTCGGCCTCCTTCTGGGACATTACTGTCTCGCAGAAGGAGACCATCGCCTTCCAGGACTCGTCGACGCCGAGCATCGCGATGATAATGCTCGGGAGCGTCAAGTCCCCTCCGAGGACCGACGTCAGACTATGAAGCAGCGCCGCCCATCTCGGGCACACCTCGAGGGTGTGCTGGGCGGAGTCCACCGCCGCGCCACAATCGTGACATTCAGTCGTCGGCTCCCTCTGGGCCGTCCGGCACAGGTAGTCACCAAAGCAACCGTGCCCGGTGAGAACCTGCGTCAGACGGAAGGTGAGGGGCTTGCGTTTTCGACGCATCCACCGCTCAAGGACCGGGCGAATGGCAGCCGTTACGCGTGTGCCGTACGGCTGCCCCGCCAGGTCCTCCCCCCACCTCCGCATAAGCGCTTCCTGCCCCATCCGACGCACCCGCAGGATCCCGTCCAACGTAGGGTTCTCACCAAGAGCCCTCCTACCCGAGACGTATGAGTAGGTCTCGGCAAGAATCTCCGCCACGAGCTCCCACGGGGGGTCGCCGACTAGAGCAGTAGCTGCAGCCCACGATACCGTACGGTACCCCCGAATCACCCTCACCGCGATTGTTCGCTGCGCAGCACGAAGCGCCGCTTTATTTTTCGCGGTGAGGCGATCCGCCCAAACCGGGGCACCGTACGTCGCCATACTCCGGCAGACTCCGGAGTACAGCTGCCTGCAGGCGACGCTGGGTCCTCCGAGGTTCGGGAGGAGTCTGCCCAGCGCACTCGCCGCCTTGACGACCTTCGGTCCCACCATCGCGAAATGTGGGCCGAAGGTCCACCCTCCGTCCAGGATGAGCCCGAGATATTTCATTTGCGGGCTCATCCTGACTCTCCCCTCTCCGATCTGAAGGGTAGCCCCCGGTGGAGGTCCCTTACGGCCGGTCCCGCGGAAGAGCAGGGCTTCGGTCTTGTCAATCCTGACACGAAGCCCTAAACTCTCTATGCGGCTGATCACGAGGTCGAGTCCGACCTCGGCCAACCGCGCCGCCTCCTTGTAATTTCGTCCCCGGGAATAAACGAGGGTGTCATCCGCATAGCAGATGACACCCATCCCGGGGAGAAGACGGCCTCGCAGGACCCAGTCGTACCCGATGTCCAACAGGATCGGACCCAGAACTGATCCCTGCGGGACACCGCAGCCGACTCGCCGCCACTCCACGGACCCCGACCGGTTCTCGAGGCCTACCCTCCGATCAGAGAGGTACGCCTCCAACAGCCTCCTTAGATACGGGGGCACTCCGAAGTATTTTAGTGCTTCCCGTATCACCACGTGCGGGAGACTGTTGAAGGCGTTCGCGATGTCTAACGACACCGCGACCACCACCTCCCTTCCATGTTCCGCCTCACCCGTCACCGCCCGTAGGCGTTTAAGGGCGTCGACAGTCGACCGGCGTGCTCGAAACCCGAACTGGAATTCCGACAGTCCAGGTCCCGAGCCCTCCTCCAGGTGCTGAACGAGCCGGGAGGCCACTATCTTCTCCAAGACCATTTCTACACCCGCAACAATTAACCGTCACCCTATTACTACTATTACTGCCGTTTCGGTAGGCAAACAAAAAGCTGTACGACGCCATGTAGCTTAAAAAAAGAAGCATCGGTAAACTAGATCGAACGTTGGCTCCGGCCGAATCTGGCGTTCCTCACACTTCATACCGCTTATTTGTAACAGACTAGAAGACATGGCTAACTACTACGCCTACTAGTCGCCAAGATTTACCCGGCCCGTTACATGGCCCGTCGACTACTTGTTGACAAGATCGAAGCGGTCCGGATGTTCTCGAACAAAGTTATATAATAACCACCTTTGTCGCCGATTTGTGTTATTTATCTCGCTTCTTCGTAAAATTTGCTATATATATATATATATATATATATATATATATATATATATATATATATATATATATATATATATATATATATATATATATATATATATATATATATATACTAGCGGCCCGCCCCGGCTCCGCCCGGGGTATTGCAAATGATATATCATTTTCGTGAGGGATACTCACACCATATACTGGCGTCATCTGCTCCACCACCATGCAAAACCATATTGGTTTGTAGTACATGATATGTATCAGAGATGGCGCTGTATGTGAAAAATGATTTTCCCTGTTTTCCTGCTTTTCTGTTGAAATTTTTTCTGAACCTCACAGAGCCCGAGACCTTTCCAACGAATGCAAAACCGTGGAAATCGGTTCGTGCGTTCTGGAATTATAGCGTCAGAAAGGAAAACCCGACTTATTTTTATATTATAGAATTGCGACTATAATTTGAGATTTAAACTATCCTATCTCTCAAGTTGGATCGAACTGCACATGGTGTGCGAATTTTATTATAATCGGTTAAGTGGTTTAGGAGGACAAACATTGTGACACGAGATTTATATATATTAAGATATATATATATATATATATATATATATATATATATATATATATATATATATATATATATATATATATATTCATAGTCACGTATCATAAGCAAAAGAAGAGACGAGCAATAAGTCAAAAGATGGCGGGACACTTTAGCCAACTAGGCTTGAGAGGCCCGAACACAGGAGCGGCTAAGTAGATACCTGTGCAAACATATCCATATTACCAAGAAAGAAGGCCAGAAAACAACGTCATTACCATTCAAAATAAAGACGCCAGAACGTAGCCAGTCTTATTAACGATCTAACGAGGGGACAGTCCCAGAGTTGCATCGAGTCACGGGCTTCCACTTCGCGTGCTTATAGTGTGGATAGATACCAACCAAACCCCAAAGTTATAGGTGCCAACTCGAATTCGTTCGTAGTCGTAATCGCTTTACCGATCTAATATTTTTAACTGGTATCTTTCTTTCGGACGACCGTTCTGGTGTAGTGGTGCGAGTAATCGCCTCAACGCCAGCGGGTTCAATTTTCCGCTCGGGTCACAAATTTGCTTCCTGTCTGGAACTATGTTCTTGTGGGTCTCCCAACCGTCCCTCGGAGAGCATGTAAAGCTATCGGTCCCGGTTGTTATCATCTAATGGCGACCGTTACTCATGTTAAGGAAAACATCCGCCAACCCGCAGCGGAGCAGCGTAGTGGATTAAACTCCAACCCATTTCTATATAATTACACGGACCAGGATGGTGCTGGGTAGCAGCAGTTAAACTGGACCAGTCTCGCTGGATGAAGTTTGTGGACTGTGAGAAAGCCTTCGATTTGATCTAAACTTGTGAAGCTCTGCAGTCTCTCTAGCGCTAGCTAGGTGTCACATCGACTGTAGGTATCGACACTATCGAATTTTTCCAGTGTTTATACAATAACGCCAGTATGTTCAAGTACAGGAGCATAGCACGAGAGCGGTTACAATGCAAAGAGATATAAGAGACAGGGAGATGTTATATCTCCAAAATTGTTTACCGCTTTATTAGTTGACGCTTTCATACTCCTGGTATGGAAATTATGCAGTATCAATATTAACGGCGAGTACATCACTCACCTTCGATTTGCCGACGATATCGTGCTCATGGCAGAATCTCTGGAAGACCTCAGCGTAATGCTCATTGACCATAAAGGAGTTTGCCAACGTGTGGGCCTTAAAATAAACATGGACAGGACGAAAACCATGTCGAATGTTCATGTCGTGCCCGCCTCGATATCAGTTGGGAATTCCATTATTGAAGGTGTTGAAGAGTACATCTACCTAGGACAATAAGTCCCGCTTGGTGGGTCCAACTTTGTCAACAATCCAGTTAGGATGGGATTCGAAAGTTTCGAGCATTGTGCTACCAGTACCTACGGATTTGATATATGGTCTCTAAATATGGGTCTTTTAAACAAGCTCCAAGTATAACGAGCAATGGAGACGGTTATGTTTGGTATTTGTCTGCGGGATTGAATCAGAAATGATAAGATCCGTAGACGAACGAAGGTTGCCGACATCCCGGCGGATTTGACACTGGGCAGAGCATATAACTCGTAGAACTGATGTTCGATTATATATATTCTCGAGTGGAGAAGTTTACGAGATGGAAAGAAAACTTAAGAAAAGTATCTGGAACTGTTGCATGGAAGCTGCTTCGAACCGGTCGTTCTGGAGGTCAATGGGGGAGGCCTACGTTCAGCATTGGACATCAAATGGCTGATATAATAATAATGATGATATAAAGAATTGTTATAGCATTACTGTTCTCTTATATTTACGCGAATTTTACTCATTTGATTAAAAGTCTATACCGGATTTTATCGCGTTTATTCAAAACTTCATAGTTTTACAATATTTTAAATTATTTCCCGACGTTTCGGACCCTTTACAGTGTCCATGATCTCGGGGGACTCTCAATCATCAAATCAAAATCCGGTATAGACTTTTAATCAAATTGTTATAGCATTCTTTCAAATCGATATCACAAGATTTCAAGCAATTCGTATAAGTTTTTGTTTATTATGTTCATTTTTGCGTGTTATTTGATAACTTTAATGTTTAAAATTATCCTATTTCTTTCATAAGCTAAGTTAAATTTTTCGTAGTACGTTTACTTAGCATTATTATTTTTCGTTCATATATTTTTTGAATTTTCTAGGCTTATATTACTGTCACACGACTTAGTTGTCTAACATACGTGCTGTAATCGTCTTTAGTTGTATTATATAAAGACATACTTAGCACTTAAGCTACGATCATATTGTTATTTATCCACGTTTTACCGTATAATATAATAAACGGAGTATAAAACAACAAGAAAATTAATTTGTATTTTGTTAGTTAACATCATTTGTAATTATTTTGTACAGATAATCCTTTTGGAAATTTTGTTGCTTAAATTAAAGCTGGAAAAGTTCAAATATTTTTATTTTTCTTTACTATTGAACATAAACTTTCATTCTGTTCTCTTATATTTACGCGAATTTTACTCATTTGATTAAAAGTCTATACCGGATTTTATCGCGTTTATTCAAAACTTTACAGTTTTTTTTTTTTTTTTTTTTTTTTTTAATTTATTTGGATAGGCAAACTGGCAGACGTGCCACCTGATGGTAAGTGGTCGACGTCGCCCATGAACACAAACCAGTTTACCTGGAACTAACCCAGACAATTAATTTATGTGTTGCCCATCCTGAGACATATGATGTTAAGTCTCGGTGCCAGTAATTACACTGCCTGTCTTGCCCTTCTCTCCGAAACACAGCAAAGCTGTTTCACGGAAGAAATAAGCAAACACAGTTAACAATATTTTAAATTATTTCCCGACGTTTCGGACCCTTTACAGCGTCAATGATCTCGGGGGACTGAGGTGGTGGGTGTCCGTATAATTAGTCCGATAAAATCCGGTAGGGGCTTTTAATCAAATAAACTTTCATTTTTTAATATACATTTTTACAAGAGTAGACAACCCCTGCGGTTTCATTATGGTCGTATCGAGATATTTTAATATATATTTATGATATAAAATAAAGTATTTATAGAAAATTTAAGCATACGCAAACCATTAGAAAGAAAAAGGTTTAGTTTTAAAATTGATATAGTTATTTTCAGATTTCAATAATTTTTCAGTATATTCGTATGTGTAATATTTCATTCAGACTTAGAATTGAAATAGAAACATTTTAAAATGAATAATCAGAATGAAAAGCTCTTGGGTCCGTTGATTATCCTTAATGTGTTAATGTTAAAATCGAATTTAATTAAGGTTAACCGGCTTCTATAATAAAATTATTGGTAGCTTGACACTTTTCAACTTTTAAATCATACGAAGTTTGTATTGTTGTATTTTTGGGAAAGTAATTTTAAATATATTTTTCTTAAAATATTAATATTTTAGTTACATTATTAACTGGTACTTCTGAGTATTCAATCTCTCCTCGTTCCAGGATTCTTAGGAGCCCTTAAATCATAATAACACCCGGGCTCGGTTCCACTTCGATTACAAGTTTGGATTCAATTTTAACTAGTAAAAATACTTTCTTTAGTAAAATCTTATTAATTACAAAGAGCTTATTAATTTACTTACCAAATATAAATATAATGTATTGTAATCCAAACTTCAGTTAATTATAATTACATATATGCAACTTAATTTATATTTTCAAGAAATAAATACCTCGTTAAGCAGCTTTGTACTGTAACCTGAATGTTTCCACTGTATAATAATCTTATTAGTTTTACTAGATGTTAATGTACGTACGCGATAAGATATTATACAAAATTTAGATGTAAGATAATTTTTATTCACATAATCTAAACTTATAGTTATAAGACCGACGTATAAAACTAACTACAAGTACCTATATATTTTTTTTAATATCAAATTGTGTGAATTTATAGATTGATAATATTTAACTTTTTATTTAATAGTCGGTTATGTCTTAGGTACTATTGACTTACCTACATATTTTTTTATAATAAGTATATATACTATTGTTACCATGTTACCCCCTGCATGTCTTAGCGTATATTTCGAATATAATGTATTTTATGATAATTAATTATAGTTACTATCATTTCAGTAATATTGTTTCAGTTCATCGTATATACATCATACATACATACACATCGTACATACACACAAACAGAACAAGCTGTACAAAAATTGTGTCCATGATGAGACGGAGGAAGACGAACAAATTGACTGGCCTTGGAAAAAAAGAAATATTTTGAACTTGTTAACAATATTTGTATAAAGATATTATATATCAATTTTTGTATCATTTAATAATATAGTTACTGTATACCTATATAAATAGACGTTGTAACTTTAGAACACAAAATTTTATTTATGTTTCTACTCCTTTTTACAGGGCATATTTTTTATTGTCCACTTGACTATGGTGTGTATGGTAAAATTTCGTATAAACTTAAGTTCACACCAATATTATAATAAACAAATTGTAAAAATTTAATTAATAAATAAATAAATAGATTTTAGATTAATTTTAAAGAAACTACCTACGTGCATTTATTTTCAATCAAACAAATTATTTTACGCGGGACGGGACTAGACTTTTTTTTTTACGCTGTGAAATGCGTTTACGCATCCCGCCACCCGAAGGCAACGGGTATGTGGGACTCGCTGACTGTGAAGTCAGAATACCCACTAAAACACAGCGGTGCCCTCATCGTCGTACTAGTACTCCACGAGATCGCTGGCGCATGCCACCGTGACGCCCCGACGGTTGGCCCGGCGGGCCGCCTTCGCTTATAGAGCGCTCGCGGGCACCGTGAGCGCTCTATTTTCTCTGCACCAGGGACCGGCGAACGGGAGAAACTGCGGCAGGACATGACGACATAGCCGCAGTCTCCTCCGTGACCTGGCGCGTTGGGCTTTGGGGAGCGGCCGAAGTCTTAGCGACCGCTTTACCCTTCGATTTGGTGGGGCGGCAGTCCCGTCCCCCCATTAAGTGAGCCGCCGATTTGCCGGCGGCTGCACATACGGCGCAGCGCAGTGCTCCGGTGCAGTTACAGGCGATGTGCCCCTCGAGGCCACACCGGAAGGACGGGACTAGACTATTTCAACGCAAGCGAAGCATTTACAACTAAATTCATCAATAACAAAACTACGTCTTATTTGTATCTAGATAATTTATTTAAGTGAAGTTAACATATTGTAAAGATATTGATATTAAATGTTATATATTAATTATTGAAAAAAATGTCGTATCTGTCGTACATAGTCTCAAATAATATTAGTATAATAATTTTCATCACATAGATTAGTATAGAACTAGCCTTAATAATTTTGCTATCTCTAGGTTTTGTCAACAAGCGTCTTTGTTTGGCTGAAACAAATTCTTATAATGTGAATGACCGGATCGTAACGAAATGCAGAAGAACCAACAATTTATTCTTCATTTAGCTTCTCGTACGATTTAATTAAGGTTGCTTCAACTTACTATTTAGAACTAAGTATTTTTTTTTAAAATTATATATGAGTCTAAATCTTACCACTTATTTATTATAGCTTTATTACTAGCTTCGAATTTTAAATGTATTTTAAATATTTTGACGATGCGTTGGCGCAGTGGTCCCAGCGACTGGCTTATACGCTAGCGGTCGCGGGTTCGATCCCGCACATGACAAATATGCCATACGGATATTTATCGTGGTTTAGGCGTTTGTGCTTGTGTGTTGTGTGTGTTTTCGGACCCCTGATACAGGATAACATCCTACTGGGGGTCGTTGAGTGTGAGACGTTTATTTATTATTTATTAATATAAAACATCACTTCATTTCTCAATAAAAGTTGTGAATGAAACGCACACACTTCAAAGTGATTGCATCACTTGGAAGTGTTTCTTGGTTCCCAATTGCTTCCAAATTATTCAAGTAAAGAAAATAGATTTTTGATTGAAAACACGAAGTAATTATAATTGTATACCAAAAATACTTAATTATTGTTTATTATAGTCTTTTTTTTATAAATTATTAATAGGTTTTCCGAGATCGACAAAGCCTTAATTGCAACGCGTCTATAAGCAAAGTCTATGATTAAATAAAATTTCTAAGCTCTACTAAAAACATATTTGCTATTTTATCTAAGAAGGCTCTTTATTAAGCGTTCAATTTCTGCCATGGATTTATTTTTAAAATGATAATAATGAAAGACGGGTCTGCCGGGAATCAGCTGATCGGGATTGCGCAGTGCGCAAATATAGGGTGCGGGGAGCGCGGGGTAGAAGTGCTATGGGGTGTGCGGCGGCGCCCGGCCAGTCGCGCGCCTCCGCGGCCCGCCCTAACCACACCGCGTGCCGTGCATAGCTCGTCACGCGGCCTGCCACCGACCATTGACTTGAAAGAAAACTCATCTTCCGATCGCCCAGGACCACCACGTGAACTGGCTCAATGCTCTAACTGTGATATTCGTAAAAAGTACCGACATTGCGAGTCATGCGGGCTTGGATAATACCGCGTGCCGCCTCGCAGTCTCCCGCTCTTCTGTGCCGAGCACGTACTGGAGCATTATGAGAGACGTTCAGAGCGTGTCCGACACATGTACAAAAATGTTCGATATGTCAATTCAAGAGGTGAACGGTAAGGGACCCAAAAAGAGGAAAAAGTCTTTAGAGCAAATCTGTGATAATGAGGGTCATCGTTCGGAATTGAACGAGGATGCGAGGGAAGAGAGCGAGAGTGGTAGCGTGAAGAACGGAGCAGGCCCGAAGGTGGGTCGTGCGGTGGTCGGTGACGGTGTGGAGCTGCTGCACTGGCGCGACATGCCGCAGCACCTGCAGTTCAACCCGTACGTGCTGACCGGCTACCGACCGTTGCAGAGTTGGGGCGGCTGCGTACGCAGTCTCTTTTATTTTCACAACGAGACCATTAATATTCTCACCCATGGTAAGTCTAAACTAATTCACGTTCAGTCATAATTTAACATTTACGCGCCAATTCTTAACACTATAAAAATGAATTAATATGAAATATTTCATCAATTTGAAAAACATATTTCCTAATGTTACAGTATATAATTAACAAAAAAAAGTAAGTAGGATAAATTATCTTTTAAGAAAAAGGAAACAAAACTGTACAATATAGAACATAAATACATATACCTATAATAAATATTGAAACCTAACCTTTTAATAGATATTTGTTACAATTAAGCTTATTATTTCATTTTAGTTTCAAACTCAGACAAAATACGTTTTGTGTTATTTATTTTTCATATGATTTTCGGTAAAATCTGAAGCCAATTTTAAATTGCAATTATTAGTAACATATACATGAGACGGTTTTTCCTCACTGTAAATATCATATCATAATATTGAAATACATATAATAGTGTCTAATAATAAAAAAATTATCTTCTCTCTCTACTAAAAATATTACAAATTTCTATATTTTTAAGATCTATATGTGTTAAGAAAAATAACATTTTAGGGGTTTATGCTGTTATGTTTCTTAAATAAAAAGCCTTATAGCTAAAGGAGTAAATAACATTTCTCTGATCGTTTGAAGCCGTTCTTTTATTTGTACAAGATAATTTGTAACTAGAAGCCTTTTGTATGGAAGGGTTGATCCCCTCGTTTTATCGGCACCAAAGTAACCGGCGTCATTATTTTTACATTATGCTAATACCTATTTATAAATATTTACTGACTTTACAAAAATAAGAACATTCTATAGCTATTAAAAGTCACATTTTTAAAACATTTTTTTAAATAATTGTAATAGAATAGTCCGCGGCTTCGCCCGCGTAGATATTGGTTATCGCGACCGAAAAAAAAAAGTATCTTATATTATTTCTAATTCCTCCAAGAATATGTGTACAAAGTTTCATGATGATCGGTTAAGTAGTTTTCGCGTGAAAGCGTAACAAACAAACTTACATTTCACATTTATAATATTATATATAGGGATAATTACATCCTAGTAGAGCTTAACTGTAGCCAATTGACTACAGCTTGCATATAGCTGTGCTTTTCTTTATCTATTTTATTTCTGCTTTTCATTTAGTACTTGCAGTTTCATAGAATTAAATTTCGGTATTTATTAGATAAGTTGGTCTTTATGGTTTTTGAAAAAATACAGATACAAAGTAAGAAATAGTAGTTCAGTTGGTAAGAAGTAGTAAGTTAGATAAAAAGTTTTTCGTGGTTTGACTAGTATATGCATAAGTTTTGATACTTGACAGAATAGTTTTCACATTGTACACAAAGCTTCTTCCTTGAGTGGTAGAGTGACATAAGTTTTGATACTTGACAGTATAGTTTTCACATTGTACACAAAGCTTCTTCCTTGAGTGGTAGAGTGACATAAGTTTTGATACTTGACAGTATAGTTTTCACATTGTACACAAAGCTTCTTCCTTGAGTGGTAGAGTGACATAAGTTTTGATACTTGACAGTATAGTTTTCACATTGTACACAAAGCTTCTTCCTTGAGTGGTAGAGTGACATAAGTTTTGATACTTGACAGAATAGTTTTCACATTTTACACAAAGCTTCTTCCTTGAGTGGTAGAGCGAGATAAGTTTTGATATTGACAGAATAGTTTTCACATTTTACACAAAGCTTCTTCCTTGAGTGGTAGAGCGAGATAAGTTTTGATATTGACAGAATAGTTTTCACATTTTACACAAAGCTTCTTCCTTGAGTGGTAGAGTGACATAAGTTTTGATACTTGACAGAATAGTTTTCACATTTTACACAAAGCTTCTTCCTTGAGTGGTAGTGTGAGATAAGTTTTGATATTGACAGAATAGTTTTCACATTTTACACAAAGCTTCTTCCTTAAGTGGTAGAGTGACATAAGTTTTGATACTTGACAGAATAGTTTTCACATTTTACACAAAGCTTCTTCCTTGAGTGGTAGTGTGAGATAAGTTTTGATATTGACAGAATAGTTTTCACATTTTACACAAAGCTTCTTCCTTAAGTGGTAGAGTGACATAAGTTTTGATACCTGACAGAATAGTTTTCACATTTTACATACATTAGGTATAAATATAAACGAATACATGATTATGTATTAGTTTATATTTATACCTGGAATCATTCACTTTTCAAACAGTAAAAAATCTCAAACTGCTGGAATGGTGTCGAAAATAATATTAGATAAAAACGCGGGAACCGTCGTAGTTAAATTACTGGAACATCATAATTTTTTTTTAACCCAGCAACCTTGCTACTTGCGTTATATTTTTAAATAAATTTGCTTTTTAAAAATATATAATACAGATGCGTTTAATTTTTAAATTACGAGCATCTCAAAAGCAATCGACCTACGTACGACAAGAATATTAGATATTTATTAGATTGTTGCTAGTGGTAGACGGTAGTTACTTTACGAAAATCCTGTATTTACTTTCTACTTTTAAAGTTTGACTGGCCCGTGGCACATTTGGCAGTGGCCCTGTTTTCCGCTCCAGGGTTGTGGGTTCGATTCCCGCCCCGATTCTGTGTGTAATATGTATTTATATATATGTATATTTATTAAAAATAATATGTATATTAGTCAACTGTTACCTATAACACAGGCATTAAAACCTTACATTTGGAACACGACCGTGTTTGTATGTTAAACATATTTACTTATTTTTTAATTATTATTTATATGTAAAGTATCAATGGTAAATTTATTTGTACCATGTACCTGTTCTGTTAAATGTTTTCTTTGTGTTAAAGTCTGTAAGATTAGTACCAGTGCTCAGACTAGTATTGATATAATACAATTTTTTTTTTCATCTTTTAATGTAGGTATAATTCTTATTAAATAAAAATGGATAAATAAAATAAATTGCGACGATCTAACGAAGATCATTATAGAAATCTCATAAAACAAATACTTTTCTAAAGGTTTCAATGGTCGTTTCGGTCCCTTGACAGCAATTTATACTAATTCGTTCAATAGTTAAAGAAATCAAGATATTTCGTTGTTAAATAATATTTTACCTTTACACTATATTAATATTAATTTGCGAGATTTTATTAAATGTATTTGAATACACCTTTCACTAATTTTAAATTAACATAAGAAGATTTAAGCGATTTCGCTTATTAAATATTTTTTAATTATTATTGTTTTATTGAAAAATTATTTAAATAAGTATGAAAGTATATGCATTTTAAAGCAATCACAATAAATTAACAATAACTTAATTATTATGTAGATAAATTAAACATTGGAGATAGAAATAGAGAGCACATGCATGAGGATGGTAAAATTTTCAATTAAGGTAAAACGGCTTAATCTTTGGAATATTATATGTATTATGGTGGACATAAAAAAAGAAACGAAAAAAAAAATCGTTACATGGTTAAAAACAAGAAGCGTAGATCATGACGAAAGATGCGGCGGACAACTTTACAGTACGCTATGCTACTTGCGTTATGCGTATATTTTGTAAAACAAATTTACAAATTCAGAGAAGCTAGTATGTACAACTTACCGCAAATTGATTTTTTAAATATACATAGCGAACGTGTTATAAGAACGTTCAAATAAGATTGATTTTTCCCAAAGTTTACCTTTTTAACACTCGTAAAAAAGTCAGTCTACCGACTGCTCCTGGATGTGCGTGCGTTCAAGGATATTGAATAAAACGAAATCAATAGTCTGTGGAAATACATTACAAAACCTGTTATAAAAACCTGAAATATAGAACAAAATATGTAGGTATATCTGCTTTTTATATGTGTTATGTCATATCAGTTTTATAGCTCATAATCATTCCTAATAAGTGTTATCGATATTATTACAAAATAAGACAATAAGGTATTTTTCGCTCGATTGTTTCGTTATAGAAAAGTAGAACTTGTGTAATTTAAGGTTGCTTATTTGCTTCGTACGTATTTAGTGAAAATATTTTAAATGATTTTCGTTTTAGAATCTTAGAATATATACATACATATATTTCCATTCGAAATATCAACAAAGTTACGAAATATTACTGTACATGAACTATTCCATTCATCCAGATGACGCGGCATAAATCCGCTGTGATTATATTGCGCTGCGAGACTCGTAATCCATTATTTATGAATCTGTGCTATTAGAAGATAGATTAAAATAAATATTCATATATATGTATTTTATTCACAAATTGGTTATAAACACAATCGACCCATTCTTAAAGCAATTTTTATAATTTAAATAGCATGCGATATATTATTTCGATTGGTAAATGATAAGTGTGGTACAAAATTGATACTTTATTCTTTACATATCTTTTAATTCCTACTATTAGTTCACACCCTCCCAATATATATTTATTTATAAATCTTATTCAAATTTTCATTCTTTAGAAAAATACTTTTTATTCATCTACTTTCATCATCAAGTTTAAATTTTAAAATATAATTATGTTTTTTACAAACAATTTTTTACCATTTTTTTTAAAACTTGTAGTAGATGATACTTGATGTTAATACAGTTTTTTCAAATATAAATAAATAAATTAATTTTAGTTTTATATGGGAGAAAAAAAAATTTGACCTAAGAAGGAATTGAATTTAATTTTTTAATTATAAATTACTTGTTAAAATCTAATTGTAAGTAAGCTTTCTAAGCTTTCACAAATTCCCTCACCAATATGTGATAAAAATTATATTGTTTTAAATTCAAATAGGCATTTGATTAATTGCAGGGTGGTATTTTATAGCCGGGGCTAACATTATGAGGCGCCTCAGTACCCAAATGTTTAAGCCGAAAGTAAGACAAATTAACCATTAATTAAATAAATCATTTCAGTTGTATTAAGCAGTTTGAAAAATGATATTAACCAAAAATAACTGTTCAGGGGTTTGAGTGATATAGCAATATAATATATAAATAAATTTCTGACGAAAGAAAGAACTGTACTGTACACTATCATCCTGTAAACGTACCACTGCTGGACAAAAGCCTCTTATCCATATAGGAGAAGAGTTGGAGCTTAATCTACCACATTGCTCCACTTCGGGTTGGCGGATAAATTCCCTACCATGAGTAACGATCGTAACAGGTGTATATGATAACAACCGGGACCGACGGCTTTATGGGCTCTCTGAGGCACAGTTGGGAGTCGGGGAGACCCACAAGAACATCCAGACCGGAAGAAAATATCTATACAAATACAAATATCTACTCCGAGCAGAAAACTGAACCAACAACCTCTGGCTTTGAGGCGATTACTCGCACCACTACACCAAAACGGTCTTCCGAAAGAAAGAAGTTAGTTAAAAATATCAGATCCGTAAAGCGATTACGACGGTAACCTATGGCCCAATGACGGAACAAATTTATAATATTGTAAAGCCATTTTATAGCAATTTTACTCTACTTTCTTGTATAATAAAAAAACACAGCAATGGATGTAAAATATTTTATGCTTTGTGCCATTATAATATATAATTTCTTGATTTATTTGTAGTCTGATTTAACACTTTCAAAAATCATTAATTAGGTGACTTTTAATACTACACGGATCAAGTATTCCAAGCAAATTTAAATATAGTCTTAAATATATTTAACTTCATTATCAAATCCAATATCCAGCTGCTATATGCGCGAGCGCGTGAACTCTATACTAATATTATAAAGCTGAAGAGTTTGTTTGTTTGAACGTGCTAATTTCAGGAACTACTGGTTCGAATTGAAAAATTATTTTTGATTTGGATAGTCCATTTACCGAGGAAGGCTATAGGCTATATAACGTCACGTTACGACCAATAGGGCTGAGCAATAATAAGAAACGTTAAAAAAGGAAGATTTTTTTTGAGAGATTCTGTTGCGTCCTTTATTATTCCTCTTTCTGAGACATTTTTTACTATAGTTCCACTTGTAAAGTAAATATAACATCACGCCTTTTATTTCCCGAAGGGTTAGGCAGAGATACACTCATTAAGTAACACTCAGTTTTTGCCAGTTGTAAGTCCCATGTAATAGGGGGCGAGACTATTGTCATATACCGGGCACAGCCATATACCGGCCACCATTCCAGACTCCGTGATATTTACTTAGAATTTTCGAAAAATAAAATAAAAACAATAATGCCTTGACTGACAGAAGAATCGAACCTGAGACTCCTTGCTCGGCGGTAGCGCTTGCGACCACTCGACCAACGAGGCGGGAACTCTTAGAGTAATGGCTTAAAAATATTTAAGTACGTTTTTTCTTCAAATTAACGCGGATGAAAACGCGGAACACAGCTAGTTTAAAATAAGAAGCTAAATAAAAGATGTGTTGACATTTAAAGTGTAAAGGTAAGTATTATTGTATTTGCACAAACTCGTTATATATCGATGATCGTGATCATATTGTTTATTTTTTGTGCAAAATAAAGTTACTCTATATTTATTAAACAGGTTTTAGGACAGCCCCGACGGATCAGCATAGGGTATTATAGATAGAGCAGGGGAGCCAGGGCTCCAGCTGTCCCTCGGTTAGAAAGAGAGAGACGATCGCGGTACCCCATTGGCTTTGCTGTGTCAAGTTCAAATATCGATATTTTTTTTTGTCCACGTCCACCACGTTTCCGCTTACAGGCAGCTGTATGTCTTCCCTACTCTATCTATAATACCTCTATGCGGATCAGTCGACTGACTAAACTTGTCTCTTTCGTACCTCGTTCCATACTTCACTGCTATCACTGACGTAATTTCAATGAGCCACAGGTTAAGTGAAAAGGTAATGAGAAATTGGTGCAATCAATATTGTATGTATTTCCTATTAACCTGGATTATATTAGAAGAATGCAAGGCCAGCATGCCTGTTGTTACGAACACAAATATATTTTATTTTTTTTATATAAATATTTCATCTATGTATACAAACATTAGACATAATACTGAATATTTTTTGTATCAGTTACTGTAACGTAAAGTTCTAGTCACTAGTCGTTGCCCGTGACTTCGTTCGTAGTAGAAATCTATTCTACAGTAAACATTTTCCGAGATAAAAAGCAGTCTTGTCCTATTTCCGATTATAACCTATCGCTGTGTCAAATTTTATCCAGATCTTTTCGGACGTCGGAATGAACGTAGATAAGAAAATTAAAATTTAAAATAAATATATAAATTATAATCTTTTGATGTTACTGTTAATATTAGTTACCTATTAAATATTTAAAAAAAAAAACAGTGATTGTACAATGATAACAAACAAAGGTACAATCATTAGTAATTTCAGTCATTACTGCTACTACTGAGCTGGCTACTCATAAATTATTCCCCGTCGTAGTACTTTTGAAAACGCTGGACTCACATGCGAACAAAAAGAATTATAAGCGATTTGATTATGGTCTCTAAACACACAGATACGAATTATACAAAAAAAATATATTTAACTGATATCTGGTTTTCTGTTTATTTTATTGTACGAATACTATAAAATACTTTGAACCTTTATTTTTATTTTATACAAGCTGTACCTGCGACCTCGTTCACAATAATTTAATTTTCATCCCCTCTCTCAAGGCATAAAAAATATCCAGTGTTCTAGCTCGTAGTATGGACTTAAATTATGTCAAGTTTCATTCAAATCCTTTCAGCAGTTTCTTTTATAGCCTATAATTGTAAAAAGAACCCGCTGAATTTAATAAATATAGGTATTTTATCTTTAAAATATCGTTCTGCAAGTAATATAATCATGTATCTATACTATATATTTATTAGTAGTGTTGCAGAAGTCCAAAAACAAAATTTGATGGTTATCAGATCGATTAGCATATTTTTATCCATTTATTCATTTTTTTAAGGCTTTCAATGCCAAAAGACCAGAGATAATTTCGCCAATATCACGTAGGACACGAGAAGGAAATTGATTGGTACACATGCTTATTACTACACTGATAATTACGGGTTGAAAGTAACAGCTTTACATTCAGTAGGTGCATTACGTATAAATCTTGAAATAGTAATAGGTATGTGTTAAAATATATAACACTTGTCACAATACACAGGTTTTTTTGCGCTAATCTCCTCTCAATTTCGTGTTTCGTCCTGATTATTTTTTATGTAATTAATGTGTAATTATACAAAAAAAAAGCTTTAAATATGAAAATTTAAAATACAGTAATGATCAAAATCTCTATAAGTACCACACTCACGGCGTCTAAATAATAAAATAAAGCCCATAAGAGTACAAATCCAAAAAAGAAAAAGGGAAAAAAATCAGTATGGGGTTGTAAGGTTAATAAACAATCATTTAGATCTAATGCATTTCAAACATTGCTTTCATGCACGGTAGAGGCTGATGCTATTAAAAATAAACAATACAATTATGGCCACTCGCCTACCGTCATAACGTATTTAACGCGGAACCGACACTAATGTGATTATACGATGAACTAAGAGACAATTGTGTGTCGTATTGTTCGATGTTCTATTTTATTTAAGTCTACAAATTTTTATGAGAGGAAAAATGTATTTAAGCACTTTATTTTTAAAAAGATTTTCGTTTATGTATATTATATATACATATACATACACACACACACACACACACACACACATATATATAATTATATATATACACGCACACACATATATATAACACGGGCTACACACATGGTCATCTGTTACGTGTAATACATATTTAAATAAATAAAAATCGCTGAAAATGCTTAAAACATTTCTCCGTTTGGAAATTCCTGTCTTTATGAATGTGGAATGAAACACCTAATGTCACCAGTAGCGGATAAAAAACCTGTTGATAAATCTTTTTTCTTACCTCAGCTATCGGCCTACAGTAAAATAAGCATGATGTGTTCGGGGTCCTAAAATACACTCAACACAAACTCAATACCTACAGCCAGACCACGACAGAATTCAGTGGCACCTATACAAACATTTATCATTAGCCCCGCTCATGTTCCCTAAATATGAAAATTTTGGCTAGAAAGTATATTTAAAAGTCCGTGTAGTCCAAAAGAATTTATTTAGTTCAATTACATTTTTTCTAAGAGTTATATAATTATTGACGCTTTATAGCAAATCACAAAAGGTCACAAAGAATAAAAGTTATTATCTTTAGACAAAATAGAAAAAGCGGGCGGCCATTTTTCAATTACTCTTAAAATACAAGCGAGTCAGCTTCGCAATAAGTCATGACAAAGGGTTGTAACAAGGGTTCTGCAAACAATACTACATATTGTACATGTTTCGCTCGATAAATATACGTACTAGTTAAAAATGAAAAATAGTTTTTTTTTTTTTTTCACTTTAAAATGTATGTGCAGAGATTATTATTTTTATAGTTTCATACTTAAAAAATTTACATAGTAATTGTTATAATATGCTTATTCCACGAATTAATTCATATCTTCATAAGCCATATAAAAGAAAGTCTTGAATTTATTATTATACCATATTATATCAAAATATTAATGTTGAAACATTTTAAGATATCATTTGTGTGTAGGCGTAACGCGCAGGAAACAGATCTGTCATTGTCAAAACACATAAAAGGATTATTCTACGTAAGGATAGATATAATGAAATATATAATATAATTATATTATTATGATATAATTCGTTGAACCGTCCCCTTTTAAACATGTTGAGCTACTTGTTATAATATTATAATTTTATTTAAAAAAAGTCAGCTGAGGTGATATACGTATATTTACATATGTTTAACATACACACATGGTCGTCTTTTCTCATGGTAGTTAACTTAATGTCTGTGTTTTAGGTAACAGACTGGCTAATATAGGTCCATATCGCACGCTTATTAATAAACCGAAATAAGTTAAAAAAATACTTTTGTGGGAAATCGCTGTCAAAGTTTTGAGTCATTCTCTTTTTCTCTACCTTCTTGGAGTCATTCTGTCGTCTCTGTGATCCATTAATCAATTTGCTCTGTTTCGTCTGGCGGCCAGATTGTACCTATTCTTTGACCTGAGTTAGTTAATTTTATTCGTAAAAGTAGAAATCAACAAATTTTGACTTATTTCGGTTTATTAATAAGTGTGCGATATATATCCAAAACTGTTTTTTTTTTAAATTAATGTTTATATACATGATATATACTTATATAAATAATACACGCCGACTCGGGCAATAATCTTGAACAATCATCGAACCAGAAAAATCTCTGAGACAATACCATACAATTTGACGGCAAGCTGGTTGAGTGGTCAGGCAAGTGGACAATTTACGTAGCGGTCGCGGGTTCGAATCCCGCTAAGTGCAGATAATTTGTATGACAAATATTTATATAGATGTCTGCACCGGGTCATGGACGTCTATATATGTATTTATATATATTTTTTAAATTTATTTCCGTTCCTACTTCCTAGTACCTGTAACACAAGTACTTACTAACTTAGCACGGAGCTAGGTTAACGTGGTGTTCACGAGTGTGGCGCACCAATAGACACGTCGCGTCACACTCTCGAGGAGTGCGCCGCTTGAGGGCCCCAGCGCCATGCCCTGGTGGCCGTGATAGATGGAGACCTCTCGTTGTCGAGCGTGATCCGCTGCATGCTCGGCAGCGAGAGGTGCTGGTCGGCCGTGACCTCCTTTTGCGAGGAGGTCATGGCTTTGAAGGAGGCCGCGGAGCGGGAGCGTGAAGCTGACCCGCTCCGCAGGAGACGACCGGGGAGAAGGAGACGCCGCTACGCGCTTCTTCACCCTCCGCACTAGAGTGGGAGGGGCACCTATAATCCTCCCACTCGCCACTAGGGCAATAGAGTGCTCACGATGCCTGCGAGCGCTCTATAGGCGAAGGTGGCCCGCATAGGTGGGCCAACCGTCGGGGCACGCATAGGTGGCCCACCTATGCGTGCCCCGTCGGGGCGTCACGGTTGCATGCGCGATCGATCCCGTGGCGCCTCATTACGACGATGAGGGCACTGCTGGGTTTTAGAGGGTATTCTGACACGTTCTGCATGCCAGCGAGTCCCACATACCCGCCGCCTCTCCGCGGCGGGATGCGTAAATGCATTTCCCAGCGTTAAAAAAAAAAAGGTTAACGTGGTGTGATTATTGGTTAATATAAAAAAAAAGATACTCAATTGTTGTAGGTCTGCAATAACTACCACAAGTAAAACTAAAAAATCGTTTCTAAAATAAAAAGTATATTTCAGAACGTTTAATTTTTTGTACGGTTTTGAAAGAATTAAAACAACAATTTAATACTTAAGGACACAACAGGTAACCGAAATCTTCCGCAGCGATACCTGGCGACCTGCCAGCCTTTATGGAACGGTTTCAGGTTAAGGCTGTAGTCATGACACACACAATGTAGAAATAGCGTAAAAATTGCCACGGCATGCCTTGTATAAATATATGTATGCAATAGTTATTACATCTTTTGTTTTACTTTTACGTTTGAAAAGAATATATCGTAAATTTTTGTTTTCAATAGTTCAAGTAAGTTTCGTAGCAGAACCCCAAAACAGTAGAGCATTCTATCATCAAATATTGATGCTGCTGAGAGCTTCCTTGAGTGGACAAATATTTTATAAGATATTGTATGGGGTTAAACACACTCGACGCAGCAGCAAAGATTGATAAGTTTTGATAAATTATTTAGATAATATGCTATGCCATTGAATAATTTAAACGTATTCCCAGAATATGGTTAGGCATTATTAAAGAAAAAGGGTTAAAATAACAACAGTCATAGAAATGATTGTGGCAAATTAATGACGAATGTCGAAATCGATAGAATGTTATGTAAGGATTGGTGACATGCAGTAAGCAGAAGTAAAATATATTTCAAATTATTCATATTTCATACAAGCTCATGGCATTTTATCATTGTACAATATACGTTATATACGGGCTCGTTCGTATATAACGTATCCGTATGATTTGAAAAAGATTTGTCCCCGGCATGTCTCTACATGTGTATTTAATGCCAAGAAAAATACAGTTCGTCGCATGTTCTCATTTTTCTTACAGACATGTCACCACATTTCACATATATGTCCAATCGGTTTTAAGTTTAGCATTATATAGCACAAGATCAGGAAATCCAAAAGATCCAATATTTAAATATAGTCAATATGAAGATATTACCGGTGGGAGGGATGCGCTGTGCCGCGCTCCCGGCTGCATGGGTACCACCATCTTGCTTGTTTCTCCCGTAAAACAGCTTTGCTGTGTTTCGGAGAGAAGGGCAAGACAGGCAGTGTAATTACTGGCACCGAGACTTTAACACCTTATGTCTCTGGATAGGCAACACATAAATGAGTCGCCTGGGCTAGTTCCAGGTAAACTAGTTTATGTTCATGGGCGACGTTAACCACTTACCATCAGGTGGAACGTCTGCCAGTTTGCCTATTCACTTAACATTAAAAAAAAAAAAAAAAGATTATTTTTCGTAGCTCGAGTCGACCTAGTCGTTTTTGTTGAAACGATGCGGTTTTACGGGTAGTGGAGAATATAGTGAAGGGTAATCAAAAACGTTTTGTTTTAGTTAAGTTCCAGTTCGTTAAATATCGTCTAGTGAGAAAAAGCTAACTATTAGAGTATTTTAGCGGTTTTTAGTTTTCATAATCTTTGACATTTTACAATTTATTTTATAGTTTTCTTTACCATGTACCATTACAATTATTACATTATTTAACGGATTATTTATAATTTTTAACACGTTTTATATACAAAATGTAACACGTAGTTTATATATTTAATTCTATCAATCTCTTTCATACATCTTTGCTTTACATATTAATATATATAATTATTAACTTGTATATAGCTTACAAGCGTTTCGTTATGTCATCTCGCTTACAAATATTACAAATATGTGCATAAGTTAAAGTCCTTTCTAGATTTTTAAACTTCCGTCGTAGTTATAGCTTCCCAGTCGGCGTAAATCGAATTATGTGCCGGATGCCCATTTAATATTGCCGATATCGTTTACTCGCAACAGGAATAAGCGGAAACTGAATTCTTCTTTATCTTTACACAAGAACCTCGACAAACTCGTTTGTGATTACTTTAAGACATATTGAGTCGCACAATTTCATATGGATTTGTTTACTGATTTGCTTCTATGTGCTGTAGCATGTTTATTGCCTGAAACTTACCCGAAAAACAAGCTTTCTAGTTTACAAAGAACCTTTAAGGTCAGAGCAGAATTTAGATTCTGTTAAACGTATTTTATAATATGAAATATTCATCAAATATTTTATAATTAAAAAAATAAACACAATTTTCAGCTTTATTACAGAAGCCCATTGAACGTTGAATTGCAAAAAGTATTTTTAGCAGCCCCTCAACAGATAAATTTAACACTTGAGTACTTTGCGGTGCTCCGTGCTAAGTTGGATTTTAATTCATGACCGTTTCGATGTGTAAGTACGACATGAGTAATGTATACTCTTCATTAATGCCAAAGCGGATAAACCACGAGAAATTGTCTATTAAGCTATACGTTTAGTTACATAATGGGCAAAATATATGGGTCCCAAGCGCGTAGATTGTAGTGTTGCCAACGTGATCGTGACTTCAAAATTATTGCAGCAGCCAAACAAGTTGGATTGCACTTTCGTAAATCATTTGTGGGAAGAGTGCAACAGCAGTTAATATTAATAATCGAGATTTCTTTTTTTTTACTTTACTATTTAAATTAAATTTATGAAATTAACAAACTAATTTTATGTAAATAATAAATTACATTAAATTAGCTTTTTAAATGAGCGTTATACATATATAATTTTCGTATTATCAAGAATAACTATGTCCATTTTTACCCGACTGCGACAGAAGGAGGGTTATGTTTTTCGAGTGTATGTATGTATGTATGTATGTATGTATGTATGTATGTATGTATGTATGTATGTCCATTTCTTTGGCACGCCCTACAGCCCAAACGGCTGGACGGTTTTTGACATATGAGGTGTCGTTGGATTTGTCTAAATTGTAGTAGTGACATAGGCTATATAAATTTTTAAAATGGCGCCCGCAAATGGCGGAATGAAGGGGGGGAGTTGAATTTTTTTTCTTACTATAGCAATATGGGTATCAAATGAAAGCTAGTAAATTGTTTTATTCTTTTTAGTTTATAATAAGAGTATTTTACGCAGTCGGGTTTTTTGATTTTTTTAATTAAGCATACTTGTTACCTTTATCACTTGAAATGTCGTCTACGTTAAATAGCTTTGGAACAATGTAACCCTTATATCATTTATTTTTTATCGTTTATTCAAATATCACTTATCTATTCACCCCGGTTTTAGTATCGTAAATTCCGTCCACGTAGAAATTTCAGAATAAAAAGAAGCCTGTGTTTATTTATTTATTTTGTAGTATCAACTTATCAATAAACATTACAAAATTAATAATGAAAACGGGGAATTATTCAAAGTGATAGGGGAGCGGCGGGTCATTCCGTACAGCGGACGATACCGTACATAGTGTTTGACAGAGACCGAATGGTGGGAAAAAAGGGGTATTCTTGTCTAATAGTCGCAACACGGCACTGTTGCGTCCTGCCTCCTACCCGCGCCTGTGACTCGTCAGATTTCATGAGTAGAGCATGTCTTACATTTACGTGCCATTTCTTATAAGAAGTATCGTGAAGATGTTAAACTGTAAGTATTATATTTATTGTTTAATTGTATTATTTTTATAACCACGTCGTACGTTATTGATCTATGGTTCGATGTACAGTCAATTTTCAATGAAATCGCTGATCGTTTTCGCTTGTTGGAACATTTCTCATAAAATGGCGGCTTCGGTTTCGTTCGTACATTTTTGTACGATATCACTTGCATGTCTTGATTTGATGATATTTTTTATTTATTATCTTTATTTTCAGATGCCGCGAGGAAAGAAACTTATCTGGTCATATTATATTTTATATAGAAGGAGAAACAGGGATTATAAATGAGCTTTATCTAATTTGTGGAGAATTCGGTAAAGATCAGGAGCTCTGGTATCGCTGTATTATGTGTGGGCAATGGGTCCATTCACTGTGCAGTGATAAAGATGTACCCGATGATTATATGTGTGGATTTTGCCTGGCAAAATAAATAAAAATAAAGTTGATAAGTGAAACATTCATTAAGACACTGTTACTTAGACATTGTACGCAATCATCCGAAGGTGTCGGTTGATACCGTACTTTTGTTTTTGTATAAAACTTAATAAATCTGATACTTTTATTTATCTGGTTTTATTTTTTGTTCGAATATTAAACAGTTAAATATTTTCTCTTTAGATAATGCTTAAGATTAACCACATAAGCTTTTTAGTTTTTGAGTAACAAGCGTTTTACCTTAAGTGTACGGTAACCCCCGCTCCTCCCCTAAACGTATTTATTTAAAGGTGGAAAGATGTATTAATCTCTATATACGATCATGCTTAATTAACCATAAGCATATTCCAAGTTTTGTCACAAAGGCCGTAATATTTCCACCAATAATCTATTTATCATATTTCATAAGCATTCGCATTTATAATATTTATACGGATGCAAAGCAGAAAGAATGAACTGAACTGGATTAGCCTGTAATGGTCCAACTGTTTTTAGGGTTCCGTACCCAAAGGGTAAAACGGGACCCAATTACTAAGACTCCGCTGTCCGTCCGTTCGTATGTCACCAGGCTGTATCTCATGAACCGTGATAATTAGACAGTTGAGATTTTCACAAATTATGTATTTCTGTTGCCGCTATAACAAGAAATACTAAAAAACATAATTAAAAAATATTTAATAATAATTTAATTTTTGCTCGTTTTTGCTCGACATTGATAACGACAGCAGATAGACACTTGAAATATTCACAGAATATTTAGTTTTATATTCAATTTAAAAATAAATAATTAAATTAAAATAAAACAAATATTTAAGGACGGCTCTCATATAACAAACGTTAAATTTTTTGCCGTTTTTATAGATGCAATATTATTAAAGTTATAGTAAACTATCGATAGTATGAATTTTACGAAAACTTAACTATTTTCAAAAACCGAGCTCAGCCTCACTGAAGTATAGATTTATTTAGGAAATAGAAAACTAGAACATGCTTCCCTCGATGTTAAGTAATTGTACATGCCCAAAAACATTTACAAATCCAGAGGAGCTGGAAATAAGTTGCTGATTAATGGTCATAAAGGAAGTAGGTGGAAGAAAAGGTCTGGAAACAGAGGCACGGAGGTGGGATTCCAACTCTCAGTTATCGTTCGAAACGCATCTATGTATAGATATAGTAGGTCAGGTAGGTACTTGCCACTGATTTTCTATGGGATGTCTGGTACTACCCGGATTTTGCTCCGTGTTGTCTACCATTCTATAATTCAAATGAGTTTTTGAGAAAAAATAATAAAGTAATATAAAGCGCAGTGTTAGTATTAAAACAGGAGTAAATGAATACAATTAAGCTAGTGCAGACAGACATTTTATTGAGAAGCTAATTTTGAATTTTATCCAACTTAGAATTTTTAGACTGGCATTTTGACTTCAGTCATTTGCAAAACCTACAATAACTGTTGCGGTCTAAATTCTTTAAAATTTTTAGGTTACAGCGAAGCATTGTTACTTACTATAATCCTTATTTGTCACTATCTTATTTTTGTAAAAAAAGTTCGTAGACCTTGAAATTGAGTTCTTAACTGGTGATTTTACTGTCATGATGGTTTAAACGGTGGGTATTGGCTAACATACAAACATAAACTTGTGACTTATCACCAAACTTAACACTGTATTTATGGGAAGAACTGAGTCACGAAAAATGAGTAATTAGATATATAATGTATTATCACTAAAATTTCGTCAGATTTTTTTTCTTTTCATAAAAGATAAGTTTTCAAACAACTTTTTTTGTTAATATAGGTATTTTATGCACTTCCCGAACATGAGATTGAAAGAGATGATTGACTGTATTAATTTGCTTAATAGCTTAATTTAATTGCTAATTTAATCTAATAATAAAATATATTCCATATTTACATCGGAGAAAGAAAACCTAGGTAAAATAGCTTCTTTTGGCAAAAAATATAACATACACATTACACAGTTTTAGTATCGTTAAGATTGAGTCGTTTCCCTTAAGAGTTTGTGTGAGAATACCCTGCGCCACCAATTACTATCTCACTTTTATTTATGCTTTATTTATCCCTTGTTACTAATAAACTAATACGTTTGCAATTAATTTTCAACTTTACGTAGTGATAACTTATTTCTCATAAAAATTTGACTTTCTATTGTAATAAAATTCAAAGAAAATAAAAACTATTCACTGGTGGTGTACCGTTTGTCGTTATCGATGACTTCTGCTGACGGCTTCGTTGATTATAATATTGACTCTTACCCATTAGCTCAGACAACTTGTGAATACATTTACAAAAATAAAGCCAAAATGTTTTGCTGTCTTACTCAATAAAATGAAGCATAAATAAGCATTAAAATTATAATAAAATTGAACAGAACTACGAAAGTAAAATGTGCATTAAAAGTGCAGAGAACAAAAGTAATATTTACAAAGGAAGCCCTCTATTTTTCACCTAAAGCCGGGCAAAGCTTTCGTATTAAGATACTTTTATATAACACCAGTGGTGGCCTGCGACCGCTCATTTTATTGATTTTTCATACAAACTTTAACACCTTATATTTTTATTTATTTCTGATATAATTTATACATATTTATATACTTCTAGTTTTGAAATTTAAAAAAAATAAGATTGTGAGATAAGTTAATAATGTATTTAGTTGCGTGCGCTCAATATTTAATAATAATACGGTTTTTTTTTTCGTGACAGTAATAATATAAAAACACGATTGAAAATAAAGACAAAAAGACAATCATTTCAAATTAAAGACAAAAACAATGTTTCAAAGCGATAAAAAATACAAATTAAGAAATGAAAAAAAAAATTGGAATAATTTGCCAAATTGAAAATAGATCGTAAAGAGTTCGAGTTTTTTAAATTTTAACAAAACGAAACGAAACTGAATACAACGCTGAATACATACTTTGAAATTCTTCCAAATATTCTGACATGAGCTCACTGATAAAAGATTTTCCGAAATACTTATATTTTAAAAAGAAACATAATATTTACGAGAATATGAATATTTATAATACGAAACGTTTCACAAACAAATACTCTGAATAGTACCTACTATAATAATATAATTTAATGTGATCAAAATATAATACATTTACTGAAAGCCCTGCAGCCTGTGCTAACTTATATAACTATGTTACAGGGTACGGTGTGTATTTTAGTATTACTTTTTTTTAAACATTAGACACAAATATTGTTAAGTTTATGCATTTTTTAATTAAAAATACAGTTTAAAAAAGTTCTAGAGAAAAACTCAAACGACTTTGCTTCATAGTTTTGGTTTGCACAGTTGTTAAAAATTAAGTTTTTATTTCACTATTTATGTATCTCGTATAAACTACGTCAAACAAACTTAACTAAATGAGTACTTATTTTCAAAAACTTACCTTTGTTTGCTACTAAAAACTCTCATACTGAACAACACGCTTAAAAATTTAAAATTGGGTCATATTGTTGTAGAAAAGTTCTTACTGACTTACATTTACAAATACATACAAAATTACTAAATACATAAAAATACTATGTTATTTTTGTAACTTTTCGTTATTTGCTACAAGTACTCGTATTATGCAAAATGAAAAGCAGCAGAATGCTATACTTCTAATGCACTTCGCGTAGCGCGGCACTTAAGTTGCAAATAATAAAACAGAAACATTAAACTTAGGTCTGGAGCGCCGTGTTGCTATTATGAAAAATATTCTACGGATTCCCTTTAAAATTAAGTAGGTAGTCTTTCAGCTTGTAAATTACTTCTATCAATAAGATAAACAGTAAAACTATAAACCGACGAGAAATTTAAAAGAAATGAATAGGATTAATCCTTTTAAACTTAATACTAGAAAGTATATATATATTGATTATGTATGTACATATATTATATACTACTAGTACTAGTACATCAGCCGTTGGATGTTCACTGTTGAACAAAGACTAGTATATTAGTCAACTAATACTTAAGACGTGTGTATATTAAACATATTTAACATTTAACGTAAAAATCGATGCGATCCACAAAATAATAATGAAATATGTTAGGTAGGAAAGGTATATTCATTAGCCTTTTGCCATGGAATTATATCGGTCGGCGAAAAAGTTTCCTCTTATTTTATATACAAATTCAAGACTTTTCAAAGTTTTTCTCAATTTCTTGCTTGAGTCTCATTATTTGTTGGCAGTTGAGATTCAAATAGATGGTTTTGCATGACGGTAAAAGCTCATAATGAATCTTGTCGTAGTTAATTCACTTTATCATCAGTGATCAATCTTTTCAAAAGTAGTTGAGTTTCATTACGTTTAAAGAAATACCTCAAGTAAGAACACGATTCATTCACTCTATTTATAGATTTCCTTCAATGAGCTCGTGTGGCACCCGAATATTGAGCTTTTTTGTACATATAGCTAGATTTTAACAAATTGCTCAAAACTGTTTTGTGGTTAATCCTCAGTTCCTCGGCTATGTCTTAACCACTAATATGCCGATCTTACTCTACTTGTGTCACTCTACACAAACGCTTGAACCAACTTTGTGCTACTCTTACTGACACTGCATTAAGTACATTAATGTCAACAAATTTTTTTCGCGGCTTGAGTCTCATTTTCCCTTTTTTTGTAATAAAATTTCAGAATGTATAGAATTTCTTCGTTAGATTCACTCATTTTGACGGATAAAAAAAAAACAACATAAAAATGGCGGTAAAGCGATTTTTACTTATAATTTTTATTTTTCTTAATGTCCTATATTTATTCATATTAAGACCATACAGATACAAATAGTACAACAAAAGAGATTTTTCTTAAATTTTATACATGTAAAATACGAAAAGACTCCCCGACCTATTATTAGTACTTATATGCCCTAACGTCTAAGCCCCCTAGCAGTACGAAATTCTACCAACATATATACATACAAGTGTTACAAACACAGATAGATACAAAAATTTGTCATGAGAAGTAATCGAACCCGCGTTTCCTAACGTCACAGCTTCTGTGTGTCTGCGCCAATCCGTCACTTATTAAAATTGTTATCGGTTATGCATCACCTAGTAGGCGAATCACGGCAGACTTACAGGACAAATCAATTTCAATCCAGATCAACATAAATGTATCTGCGGTAACGGTCGAAACAAAAATCCCTCCCACCGCTGTAACATTGTACAAGCGTCTATTATTTTCAGTGTTCCTATATAAATTTTACTTTGAAGCAATGAAAAGTCTTAAAATTTTCGGACGACGCTTGAATCTTTAGGGACTTTTGAGTTATATGTATTTTTTTAATATTTTTACAATTTTTAAAATCATTTAAAATAAGAAAATAATATGTTTGTCATTTCAAAATTATGTCTACCAGAAAATTTACATCTGTCAAAAAGATCAAGCTAACTTGTACAGGGTTGTAGAAGAGAATTTCCGCTAAACTAAAAAAAAAAGTATTAATTAAGAAAAGGCTTACCAACTGACTTCTTTCTCGAATACCTTTTGATACATTATTTGAATTGAACCGAACTGAATCAGCCTGTAAATATTCCACTGCTGGGCAGAAGTCTTTTCTCCATATAGGAGAAGGGTTAGGGGAGCTAAATCCACCACGCTGCTCTATTGCGGGTTGGAGGATAATTTCCCTACCATGAGTGACTTGACTAGCCCGTGGCGCAGTCGGCAGTGACCCTGTTTTCTGTTTGTCAGGGCTATGGGTTCGATTCCCACCGAGTCTGGGTGTAATATGTATTTATTTATATATAGGTATACGTATTATTTATATGTATATTTATTAAAAATAATATGTATATCAGTCAACTTTTGCCTAAAACACAGGCATTAAAACCTTACATTAGGACAGACGACCGTGTGAGTATGTTAAACTTATTTATTTATTTGCTTTTTATTAGTATCTAAATATCGGTATCAGGTGTCCATGATAAGAACCGAGACCGACGACTTTACGTGCTCACGATGCACGGAGAGAAGAGCCACAACGACATACAGCCACACCTGAAATAAATATTTGTACAGATACAAATATTCGAGCGGGAATCGAACCCGCGACCACTGACCTTAAGACGACTACACACACCACTACTACTATCAAAACTTTATTTAGATAATTTAAAATTTACAACGTTATAAAATCATATAAAATATTAAAACTCGGTATATGCACTTTTAACTTTAAAAGAAGTTAAAAATTTTACCAAAAATAAAAAAAAAAACTTCGCTGACTTTAGAAATTAAAACTCGCACAAACACTTAACACATTTACACAGGCTGCAATTAACGTTCGTAGCAATTAAGAACCGTGTTCTGTATTCTAGATGCGTATTTTACTTTTCTTTTACATTTTATTTGTAAGTTTGTTTTTGAAACAACTTCACAACAAATTTCATTTTTTTATATGTAATATATGGGTGATTCCATTCTAACTGTGATTTTTTATGTCCTTTACTGTTTGTTCTCACTGGTCATTAATTAATGATCTATAAATGAAATTTTTGGGTTAATTATATGTTCATGAACATATTTCATCACTTTTTTTGTAAATTATGACTTGCAATTCAGAGGAAACTGAGATTATATCACTTAGTATATCACGTAGTATCACGTGGCATGTCCATTTCTAGAATTTTCCTATAAATTGTATTTTTTTTTTTGTCGCAATGTATAATTTAAACTAATTACCTGATAAATCTTACTGAGTATGATTAAACTTGCGAAATACCAAAAAATCGGGGAATTCATCGCAATTAGAGAAATTGATAGAGTTAACTGAAACGTCATAAAAAAGAAATTGTTATGATTACTATTATTTATTATAAAAATGTTCAATAATTAAATGTTAATTAATATTAAAGAGTTTAAAAGTGTTATAAAACAATAAATTAAACGATTTTTCTAAAGAATGTTCGTCAAATTTATTATATGTCAGTACCGTGGAACGAAAAATTTGAAATTTGATTGTCGCTCTCGAAATTTTCAAGTTGTAGCGAAATCGTCTCAGACTTTCATTTTTACAATATTTTAGAGTAATAACATCCATAAACAGATAAAAAAAAATTAATTTTGATATCCAAAAATTATTAATAAAAAAAGACACAGTTAGAAAAGAATCACCCATATGTGTAAATATGAATGCAGTGATGTAACTGATATGTTATTATAATATAAAGATAATTGATTCAATTACACAACCTTTAAAAAAACTACGATAAGAAACGTATTATTATAAATATCTAAATTACATTTTAGTATATCATGTACTCATTCGGGATTGAAAACAAAGAAATCTTTTACAAAAGAAATCGTTCGAAATTGACAAAAAGATGGCTTGCTGTTCGCTTGCTTTACAAAATATATACGATACGTATGTAACTTTGTTAATTAATATGTTAAATTAAAATTTCTCGAGATCCAACGACATGAAATGGTGAATCAAACGGCATACTCTGTAATACCTGTCTAAGTTATGATAATTTGGTTCTTAGTGAACACATATGTATGTTTAAAAAATTCCTTTTTTTAAATAAAAGTATCAATAATCGAAAATTATTATGAAACAACAATAATAATATGTATTTTGTAAAAAAATAAATTAATTTAATTTAACCAATGGATTTTTTTTTATAAATAAGCGTAAGTAGGAAATATGACTTTTCAGTAATTGTGTCAAAGATCATTTTTCCGCACAGATTGCTCCGTCTATAAACGTAAATTCGGCATGTTACAAATACTGCTAAACTGTTAAAGATATCTTTGTCAAGTTTAATTTTAATTGTCTTTATTCTTAATGAAGGTTGAAGAAATATAATATTCATTGTAATCGTTATTACAAACTTACGCTTTATAAAGATAATACGAGTAATTAAATGCCATACTTTATACCTTGAAAAGTCTTATACAAACTCTTATTGCTAATCTGATTATTGATAATCTATGTAAGTATTCCAGATGTAAGGAAGATGTGATATCACATGTCAAATCTCTTGATCTAGCTGTGGACGCTGTCACTATATACAACTTTCACTATTAGAAGAATTTGATAAAAGTATAGTCTGTGAAATGAAATAATAATTTTTTAAATAGTTTTATTTAGATTTACTTATATAGGCTATTTATGACTTTGTCACAAATCTTGCAACAGCTGTTTCAACTACTTTTACTCAACTGATTCTTATGAAACTTTGGAATACTATGATAATTCTAAGTTGGTTTGATGAGAGACTTAGTAAGTTGATAATGGTGCTCTTTAACGTTTGCTAATTAAAGAAGTTTGAGAACTTTTTACTGGTTTTAAAATAAAAGCTATAAGTAATAATGAAAATTATATTAAATCTTCCAAGGGACTGTAATTTTAGGGGACAAATTTCCTTAAATTTGTTGTATTTTTACTGCTGCGTAGAGACCACTTCTCCTTTTTGGAAAAAAAAAATCTGTAGCCTAATTATTACGCTACTGGTGTACCAGTAGCATAATAATTAGGCTACAGTTAGCCAGTTAGCCCATTGTGGTTTGACAGATATATGCACATTATTAATTTTCAGAAATTAATCAGTGGCAGCAAGCTTTCGCGCGATGTTTTCCATTACCAACAATCACGAACTGATTTTTAAGCAAATTTTGAACTTAGAAATGCGACTTCAGTCCTGATTTGAACCTGAATTTTTTATCCTCTGGGTTGTCACGACTCAGATTAAAAAAAACGGAATGAAATTAAAACACTTACTTTGTATAGTAATGATATCTTGTTTCATTTTATTATAAAAACTTTGGATACAAACGAAATGTATGTTGAGTGTCAATCTGGCGGCAGATGTAAATGAGTTGCGTCCCTATGCACAGTACTGTATAATTCTTGCTCATTATAGAGTAGAGACACTGAGGTTCCCTCAGAGGTAGAACTTAAATAAATTACTTTTAATCCGTATTAGTTATTTTCAAGCATTATAATTAAGCTGAAATTCGCACTTACTATTATTTTAATCAAAAACCTAAATAAAAATGTGTCTTTTTAACTTCAAGTAAATTATAAAATGATTGATCTTTCATAAAAAGTTTCGTTATATTTACTTTTTTCTTAGATCAAAAATAACGGAGCTATCTTTAGCAGGAGGCTACTTTAAGCAGTTTGTTACGATATATTATGCATTATTAAAGAGTTACACTAGTTCAATTGCATATGTCTAATTTAAATAGTTCCGACGCAACAATGATTAATCCATCAGTCAGTAGTTTATAAATATTGTGGAAGAAAAAAAGTATATATAAGAAAATACTAATAATAGCAATAAAATATACATTTTTAATAAACTTTTAAATAAAATTATTTATCAATTATTAATAAAGGTGTATTTTATGTAGTATAGATAGAAAAGATAGACAGAAGATAGTCATTAATAATAATTTACTTTCAGCGATTTCTATCAGTTGTCTTTGGGCTATTAATCTTTACGAACTTGCATTAGAGTTCACTTAGGAAACTTAGGATCATTATCGTTAAGCGCTTAAACTCACCTACAACTCCCTTCGTTATAAGTTGATACACGAAAAGCAACATTAATAGTGAAATTCATCCGTGTCGTTTTCTGTACATCTATTAAATTTTCAAAACATCAAATCGATATATTCACAAAATTTTCTTTTCCTAATTCCTTTAGTCTGGCGTTTTCCGCGTGGTTTTTCCGCGCACAGATAACATATTTGAGAAATAATTTCATAACGAATACCTAGGTGTTTAAATTATAATCTGTATTGCAGGGGTATGTTTATCTAAGAGGTATTTGCACATAACATTATAATTATGTATGCAGAGTGAAAAGTTAAATTATTGACATAATTATAACGCAATTAACAACGCTTTAGATTCGAAGAAAATAAACTTTTTTCAAGTTTTTTATAATTTATTAGTTCTATTGATATATGGATGGTCAACAAACAAGCAGGCGCTTCTTATAATTGAAAGTGATCACCTTCGTCCATGAAGAAATCATTAAGGGCCAAAAAGGATTTTAGTTTACCACTTCTCTCGCTCATCGTACAAAACATTTTAAGAAGAAGTTTTGTGCTACATCGGATGAGATAATATCCAATAAAATTATATATAATAAAAGCGATGTAATAAATTCGATATAGCTAGTGTTTCCATAGAATAATCTACAGTTTTAGTTTTTTAATGTCTGTGTTATCTAACTTAAATTTTTCACAAAAATTTCCTTATTGAAATAACTTCTTAGTTCCAAAACTTAACGAAAGTAAACTGTTAATTAAGGATAAACTTAATTGTTCATAGTACTAATTTATTGCTTTTGACAATCATATCAAAAATATTTTATAATAAATACAGACAACCAGAGTATAATATTATACCAATATATATTATTATGTTTAAAACGGGTACATACCACGATATAACAAAAGTGATTTTCTGTCAATATTTCGACCCAGTTGCATGGATCGTGGTCACGACAGGAATGCGACGACACGAATGCGACTGTTATAATGAACATCACAGACTATGAGGAAAAGATGGATAGTCTGCTAAGTGACGTCAACACCTATGAGAGGGTGAGTTACAACCCCACTGCACGAGTGACGCGAAAAACAACAAAACTCATCCAGGAGAACAGGAGTGTTATTGGTGAAGAAGTAAGTAAGAACTTATTAAGAACTCGCAACATACAACCCCCGAAACTATACGGCTTGCCTAAAATTCATAAGAGGGATGTTCCATTACGACCTATCGTAAGTCAGACGGATTCCCCTACTTATGAACTAGCAAAACATGTTGCGAGTGTGCTACAACCTCTAGTAGGCCACACTTCTTCTTACGTCAAAGATTCCCGGCATTTCGTGCGTATCTTACAGGACACAAAACTGGAAGAACAAGAGTGCATGCTGAGTTTTGACGTTGAATCCTTGTTTACAAACGTTCCTATAGACGACTGTTTGGAGGTAATAAAAAAGAAACTACAGGAAAATGACATCCCTGCGGAATACATAACGTTACTACGGCATTGTTTAGTTTCTAATTTTTTCCTTTATAAAGGCCAATATTACCTCCAGGTTGATGGTGTTGCCATGGGTAGTCCTGTCGCACCAGTGGTTGCCAACCTATGGATGGAACATTTTGAAACTTTAGCAATTTCAATGACACCTGTGGGAATCAATGTCAAGGTTTGGAAACGATACGTGGACGACGTTTTTGCGATAGTGCGGGGCGGCGAAGAACAAGTTCTGCAATTTCTAAACCACTTGAATAGCATGCACCGAAAAATGTCATTTACGTACGAAATGGGGAAAGATAGATCCCTGCCATTCTTGGATGTCCTTATTAGTGTGCGCTCGGATGGTAGTTTCGGTCACTCAGTATACCGGAAGCAGACACACACGGATAGATATCTACACGGCTCATCGCATCACCATCCACGTCACCTGGCGTCGGTAGCTACCACTCTCATCAACCGCGCTCATGACCTGTGTGATGACCTTCACATACAAGGCGAGCTGGAACATGTACGCGAGGTGTTAAAATGGAATGGTCACAAACCTGTTAAGAACAAAACTTGTAAGCAGAGGATTCGTCCTTCGGAAGCACAAAGACAGATGGCCTACCTACCGTTTGTCAAGGGGGTGACTGACAGAATAGGCACATTGTTGAAGAAACAATACAATATCAAGACCGTATTCACTCCTTTACAAAAGATTGCCCAGATGATGCGTTCTCCGAAGGATCGCCTGCCATTCCAGTGTCCAGGAGTGTATAAAATCGACTGCAGCTGTGGCAGCTCATATATAGGTCAAACCAAGAGACCCATATCTACCCGTGTGTCTGAACACATAAAAGCGGTAAAAAACAACGACCCACAGAAGTCTGCGATCGCGGAGCATATTCTACAGCCGGGAACAAATCACTGGATTGAACTCCATAACCCCCGAGTTCTTTCCACAGACCGCCACTACATACCTAGACTAGTGCGCGAAGCGATTGAAATTCGCAAACACCGGAATTTCAATCGTGATGATGGCTTTAAGCTAGCCAGTATGTGGAATCCAGTGGTAGAATTATGCAAACCAGAACAGAGCCGCATGAAAGCAAAAGAGAAAAGTGACGTTGTGAGTGTATTTTGCCGAAATTTTCGCGACGTTCCTGTGAAGAGAACGAGAAAGAGGGTAGTTCGCTACTACCCATGACAGTTCCAGCTACACACCTCGCGACACCGCAGTCCTGTCGTGACCACGATCCATGCAACTGGGTCGAAATATTGACAGAAAATCACTTTTGTTATATCGTGGTATGTACCCGTTTTAAACATAATAATATGTCTTCAAACCACGAAATAAGTCTTAAATCATTATACCAATATATCTGTAATATTAAATAGAGTATATAATAATAATTTGCGAAATCGCGACATTAAATTACTACTATTTAATAAAAATTTATAAGCCACGTATCTAAACATTCCTATATTTTGTAAAAAAATATATTTTAAGTCACGAAAATATTAATCTTATATATTGCTATTTTTTTTTGTTTGAACACGCCCACAGATGACGCTGGATATAAGAAGTTATTTTTCCATTTTGTGACATTCACATTCACATTGTGTTTGCTGAAGTATACCAAATTATCTAAAGCATCCGACGTAACTACATATGTTGTTTGCAAATTTGCAACCGTGTTTGTGTTGTTAATATTCGAATTGACAATTCAGTGATTTAGTATTCAGATAGTATGATATATTAGTAACTGTTAATATTTATGACGACCGTTCTGGTCTAGTGGTGCGAGTAGTTGCCACAACGCCGCGCGCCACGGCGGTCGCGAGTTCGATTCCCGCTTGGGACAGATATATGTATTTGTACAAATATTTGTTTCCAGTCTGGGTGTATGTCTTCGTGGGTCTCCCCACCGTGCCTCGGAGAGCACGTAAAGCCGTCGGTCCCGCTTGTTATCATAGACACCTGATAACGATCTTTACCCATTATAAGGAAATTATCCGCCAACCCGCAGTGGAGCAGCATGGTGGATTAAGCTCCAACCATTCTTCTAGATGGAGAAGAGGCCTTTGCTCAGCAGTGGCTGGTTTACACGCTGATACAGTAATATTTTTAGTCCTACACAGCTAGAAGCAGCTAGCTCGAAAGTCCGAATTGAAAAATCGTTTTGCATTATATTATTATTATTATTCAAGTTTTATTATCTCTATGATTATGTATATAAAATCACGTTACATGTAATAAAAATATAAATGAAAAATAGTCACTGTCTTACAAGTAATATTATAATGTAGCAACTATTAATCACGCCGTCTCTCTCGTAGGCAAGCTATTTGCGTTCAAACTTCTTACATTAACTATTTCTAGAGAGGATTGTTGTGGCATAATTACATAAGTTTATGTAAGTGGACCTATATAGTTATTTTACGACCTAGCGTTGCTGTTCGTGTACCTTTTGTACCTGGCGCTAAACTATGACATAACTATTTCATTTTATTTTCTATATTGTACTCGCAACAAGCCCCGGCTTTATACGGTAAAACTTAACCTTTACGAAATAATTATCTACAAATGTATCAAAAACCCTTGAGTGCCTTATATGATTAGTTAATGCGCACACTCCGATATATAATAATTTGCGAAAATAGCGGCATTAAATTGTATTGTTTAGTATCACAAAATATTTCTAAGCTTTTATCGTCATCTACTGTGACATTGCTAATTAATCACACATTTTTAATTTTTAAAATTTTAAATGTAAATTAACAATAATATTTAACACTATACACGGGATGGTTTGTCAATAAACCTTATTCTGATTTTACCGAGAAGACCAATAAGAAGCCTCGTAACTTCTTGTTTTTCCGGTTTTTTTTTTTTTTTAATCATCATCAATAGTTTTTTCTTAAATAAGTTTTAGTTAAGGAAACAGAGGAAGAAAATTTTTGTCATATTTTGTAGTGTTATTCATAAAAATTAATAAAAGTATTGCTATGTTATTTATCTCGTTCATAGTTTATTTTCCCGGTGGTACCCATCTTTAACTAATTGACTGTAGCTTATTTTGGTTCTATTGGTATAGTTAGTACTTTCGCACACAAAATTGACCTAAAATAACAATTACAGCTGAATTTTGTGCGATGAAAGAGAGTTGAAGGCAAAATCTCGGAGATTGATGATCTCATCCCCCTTTGATAATATAGACGTTTACGGTCGGCGGTAATCGCATTAGGTTACCCAGTTTTTATTTGCTGGTTATTATAATAAAAAAATCAGTTATTGACCCGATAGACGTTTTTTGTCCAGATTCCACACAGATACTTTAAATTTTTCCGATTTTTCCTTTGTTTCTTATCCGAACGAATAAATAATAATTAAATATTCAGATTATATTATAATAATTATAACATTTAATCATAGAAATTTTACAATATTATACATATTTACAATTCAATATATAATCAAATATATAAGTTTAATATTTATTTATTTGTGTATACAACATTAAAACACGTCATTGGGAGAAATGTAAAATATAAAAATTTAGTACACATAAATATTGTATTTAAAGCGCGAGTGAATAGGCTTTTTCTGGGTGAGCTCGCTCCATCTTCGACCTCGTCTCTGCTCTAGAGCTAGACTTAGGTCAAGAGTAAGCTCATAATATAATTAAAAAAACAAAAAAAAAACACTCATTATATAAGCTGAAATTGAGATATTTTCCATGTAAAAAAGGTAGTGTTGCAAAAAAAGATAAATACTTATTCGAAAAAGGGATTTTATTCTTTATGATGGTTAGACTTGATTTACAGAAATAAACTATTACAAATCTATAAGATTACGTAAACATCTAGAGAAAATGTCGATTGCATGACTAATCGTTAAATCTCAAAGAAATTAAACCGCTCTGACATTATAAAATTCAAACTGTCCATAATATTTTTTTTTTTCAATAACACTGGGCAATAATTTTCAGTGTTATTGTGAAAAAGTGAGTTTTAAAAGCAAAGAAAAAACAGTTGATAAGCTTATTAACTTAAAAAAAAAGTCGAGCTCGCACGTTGTATGTAACTTTACCTTCCTAAATTACATCTTTGGTACGTATTTTATTCAAAGATCAATAAAGTAGGTTAACAAATTATTGTATATATATGTTCTGTGTATAGTTAACAAATTTGTCATTGGCAATTTTCCCCTCAGACCCTAAGGGAGTTCCATAGCAACCGTTTGCGTGCGTTCTTTGCGTGAACGTGACGACTACCCCTTAACACTTCGTAGACTACACTCGTAGAACTTGGTACCTGTACAGTTACAAACAATTCACTATACAAAACATTAATTACTTCACATATTATAAAATACTTATTCTCTTATTTTTTTTTTCACTTTTAGAGGTCACAAAAAACTAGTAACATATTTTTTTAACGGAGGTAATAAATATATCTATTAATAAAAATACTTAAACTCAAATTAAAATTTACACGAATAAAATTAAATTTCTACGGAATTTGACACATATTATTGATTAATTTATGTATGTAATAATCAATTATTATTTTGAAAACAGGAATATTTTTTTGGAAACAGTAAACAAGGGCGCTGGTCAATTGGGTTCGGACGAGTATCAAACGGTAAAACAGCTAAATATGATCCCTGATATTTGCCAGCTGATAAAAATCTTAAAAGACCTTTCATTTTTTTTTTTTTTGTAACTTACGTAACATCATTTCTTGTGCTTCATTATAAATCGCCACCACTGCAACTAGGTGTCTCCTGCGATTTTACTAACATTTTGATTTACAATACTAGTCAAATCGATTGATATTTATTTTCAAATCATTAAAAACAAAAACAAATATTTACTGTTCTAGCTTCGATTTAGCTTCATTAGATCTGAGTATACAATTTTTAAAAATTAGATAAGTCCAAAATAAATATTAAACTAGAACGTTACAGTGATTTTTTCTATGAAAAATCCACTAGAACAAAAGGCACCGCTCCAAGCACTAGCTGCACTAAAAAGGAGCCGCATCCGAGCCGGAGCCGTTGCTGGATGAAGGTGTTGACAAAACATACATGCAAGGGTTAAATAATGTTCATGTTACTAAACGCATTCGATTAAAATGCCAAGCAAACTAGCACGCTAAATTGTTCAGTAAATCCTATTGGCATGCCATTTATGCAGTGCTATATTTATACGAGCAAGCAAGTTAATGAGACATTTCATATAACGTGTTTTTCGATTTATAATTGTCTGGCATGTTGGTAAACATATCGTCAAAACGTCTTGGAGGACCTACGTGTCAATTCATATGAATTACTCCCGCTATTTGACTACGAACACGTTCACATTAAACTAATAAATGATAACCTCGTTTTCTAACGACCGTAAATTATTTTCATCGATTTTTAATAAAATAATTAATATGTTAATATGAAAATATATTTTCACATACATACACGGTCCTACGGTACGCAGCTTAATAGTTGTGTTAAAAATAAAATACAATTCAACGTGGCCTGGCTATCATTATAAATCCTTATGACTCCAATTATTTGGAGTCGCCAATATTTCTGACATCTTAATATGGCGTATACAATAGCGGCTTAATGAAATGGCAATCGCGAAAGAAGTCGCAGCTACGACTAGTTAAGATAAAATACAAAGATATTTCTTTTTAAAATGCCTTTTGGTCTGGTGTATTTTTCATAGAAAAAATCACTATCACGTACTAGTTTAATATTTATTTTGGATTTATCAAATATTTAAAAATTGTAGATTAAGATCTAATGAACCTAAATTCGATTTAGGTTCATTAGATCTTAATCTACAAGGCTAGAACAGTAAATATTTGTTAATGTTTTCAAATCAAAGTCTATTATTGGCGACAAGTTTATTCGTCACTATATATCGTTATTTATCTGTTGTCTTTTATACAGATTATTTTGTGATTTTTTTCCGACCAAAATATATGAACCTTAATGTTTAAATGAAGTAAATTACCATAACTATATTCTTAAGCTGGGTTGAATATAATTAAAAAATGTTTTGAACACTGTTGTTTCAAGTATGCGAGAAAAAGTTATGAACATGCAAAGCAATAAGACTTAAAATATAAGAATGTCGGAAGGAAAAAATATTTTTTTACCTCGTATCGACTTCCCGACATTGTACAATCTCTATATTGTCTATTGATTTAGATATACAAAAAAAGTGTAAATTTGATACTTATGAATAAATAATTAGCCGACACGGTTATACTTGTTTTGACCGCAATCACTACCGCTTCGCTTACATGATTTCCAGCGTGGTATTTTAGTCTAATTTATGACCTACTGATACGGGCTATATACAATGTTTTGTCGAAATCGGTAAGGCACTTTTGAGATTTGTATACTCATTTAAACAGATAAAAGAGTGAAAATTAAAAAAAATTTGTTTGCAGTTATATGAAGTACAACACGCCCCAATTATTTTTTTAAAAAGATATTTACTATACAAAATTGGTCTAAAGCGCTCTGAATAATTTGAGAAACGAAAAGATTATGAGTGTATCATTTGAACACAAAATTCACTATCACTACATATTATAAAACAAAGTCCTCCAACGCATTTGTCTTCTTGTCTGTCTGTCTTTTCACGATAGACTCAAAAACTACTGCACGGATTTTCATGCGGTTTTTACTAATAGATAGAGTGATTCACGAGGAAGGTGTAAGTACACATACATACCCCGGGCGCAGCTTCGGCGGGCCGCTAGTTATAAATAACCATTGACTAATTAAGATAAAGCATAGCATCAAATTTTTAAGCTTTTCATATAAATGGTCATAAAAATATTTTCAGGAAAATAAATTACGTAAACATGAATGTTCAATTCTTATATAACGCATAAATATGTTAATATTTAATGAATATTTGATTTGATGTGAATTTATTTCCATCGTTATCAATACATAAGATACTGAGCTTCGTGGAGTCAAAGAAAATGAAACGTATTCAACGTAAACATAACGTAACGTAACTCTAAGGTTTTCACAATATCCTTTCCTTCTTTAATGTGAGCTTATATTCATATAGTTTAATTAATTTAAAACTTAGTTACTTTATAATTTATAATGTATTTGATTTATGAATAAATATACTTGTCTAATATAATTATACCTCGCGGTTAAACCATCGCTTAATTTGATACTGGTTGGTTGACCTTTATAAACATTGTTCCACTCCTATAGTCGTATCGTGATGATTTATAGCTTTTAATGTTTCTCAATAAACAGTATCTAACGAAGAAATAGTTTTCCAAGTCGTTTGATAGATCACAAGGACAACACGTTCAAAGAAATAAAGAAATAAACAAACATTTCAGCTTTATTATTATACTATAGGTTAAGTATTATATATATATATATATATATATATATATATATATATATATATATATATATATATATAGTATATTTAGGCGTGTATATGTAAATTTATACTTTATTATTATATTTGACAAATGTTTACCATTAAAAATAGGACAATAAGTGTGATTTACGGTTATTTTTTTCCCTGCGAAGGGTGTGGTTTAGTGCTCCGGACTTTTCCCCATCCATCTCAATAACGGCTAAAATGTAATTTCATAAATTTAACACAAAATTTGTAGAGGTGAAGTGAATCATCGTCATCACCAGCTATATGAACGAAAGCATCAGCTGCTTCTAACTCCATGTCCCAAGCGGTGCCTTGGTGATAAATATATTTTTCGGTAAAGGGATTGCGATCGTGCGGCTAGTGTAACATATATATATAATCCTACTCGATTTTATATCCATATATATACATAGCTAAGTACAATAAGGTATAAGCTGATGATAAAATTTCAGCTCCTTATCAAAATCATTAAAAGTGAACTATAAAACGATTTTAATAATTTTTCAGCGATTCTTCTATTCCGTAATTTACAAAGGAATATTAGCAGGAATTTGATAGATGAGAACGCTGGTGCTAAGTTATGTCTACAATCTACTTTCGACATTTATCACAAATCTTCTTACTCATAAATTCGACGATTTCCGGCCTTTTAGGCAACTTCTGCCTTTCCTAAGACTAAATTTTAAAAAATACTTTAAAACCGTAACCATAAGAGTTTCTGAGACATGTTCATACATACATAACACCAACTCGTAAAAAACTATTGTAGCGATTTAGGTTTCAACCCTTACTAGAGTTCGTAGAAAAAAAGTCTCCACTGCATTCTCAGGCTGCTATAGTACAGTACTGTAGTTTCAGCTGTTTATAAATGCAAATATCATTCAACGAATATGAAGCAAGATATTTCCAAAACCAGTAGAGTATCTCAAAGAGGCAAGCATAACATTTGATGAGACCTTTAAGCTAACGTTAAGAATGATTAAAGAAATATTTTTACAAGTTTTCAGCTTGGTATCTTTTATTACAATGTCTAACCTTTATTTTGAGCTTATGTGTGTGTCTATTATAGATCTAAACAGATACAAAAATGCCTGAAGTACTTTACGCGATAACTATTTCATTCCATGTAGGAGAAGTCTGGCCTTTTCGCCGAGGCCAGCCTGTCGCTGGAGGGATCCTGTTGCCTGCAGATCCGGAACCCTCCAATTAAAGCGGCTGAAGGCTCCCGCAGGGGTTTAGTACGGTATTGCACTCCCAAAGTGTCGAGTCCGACATAGGTCTAGGACTGCCGACCCGGGCGTCCTGGATATCATCCGTAAATGGATTCCCCTGCGTCACAAAAAAAAAAAAAAAAACTATTTCATAGTAACAATAACTTTTTGGAACAATATACCTACTTTAATTTTTTTTTAAGTTTTGTTTTTAATAGATATTTTACTTTGTAATAACAATGTAACCCACCATGAGTCTGGGTGTAATGTGTATTTATTTATAAAATATATATGTATATCAGTCAACTGTTACCTAACACGGGCATTAAGTTGCCTACCTTAGGAATAGACGACCGTGTGTGTATGTTAAACATATTTATTTATTATTTATTTATTTATAATTAAAAAAAAAAGAATGTATAAAAAAATTACAACCGGCTAATATAGCTATAAGCCTATTATATCTTGAATTAAGATAAACAAGTTTACTTAATAATGCTACTATTTGAAATACTTATTAATTGTACTAATACGTTTTTTTAATTTCCAGGCGTTTCGCTGGTGTTCATGATAGCTGTCCTGCCCGGTCTTCTACCGTGGAGTGGCGGTGGTGGGGGAGCCGGTGCTTGGTTCCTCTCCTTGTGCCACTTGCTCGGCGCTCTGGCACCCTGGTGTGGCTCCTTCCTCTACCATCTTTTTATGAACCACACCCAAGGAGCCAGCCTTTACCACAAGCTGTTGCAGCTCGATATGCTGGGTATCTGGGTCAGTCAAAGTATCGGTAAGTAGAAATTACAAATGAACTTTCTGGCTTGAAGCCAAATATAAGTTTTTAATGAATCTTTATATAATTAAGTGTCCGAGTGTACTACTTTTTAAATAAAATTCTGTTAAACAATACTGACCGACGAAAAACCTCAACATACAAGAATAAGTTATTTCAGAAATTGTAATGAGCCGTTATAGTTTTATATTTAACGGACAAATATTTATATACAGTTCGTATAACTTTTTACATATACTAAACAATGATTACAATTCCAACATCGATTGATATGCAGGAAATATTGTATCGACTTCGACAAATAAGTATAAATACTTACGTATATTTGAATGCGACCTAAATACCTGATTTTATTTAATAAGTTTATGAAACACTTATCAAATTTTCTTTAGCAAAATATTCGCCTTTAAATAATGAAACAGTGTCTTAAACTTGTTATTTTGTTAATATTATTTATGTGATACATAATATGTACCTATGTATGAACAGTTAACATAGACAAACCTACAAATAGTGTATGCTTCCTTCCTTCCTAAATAAAAATACTTTCTAAGACAAATAATATATTTATTTGATAAAACGCGCTGAAAGAAACAAATACTCCTATTTATATTATTAGTATAGACATGAATTGTCCTTACAATTATTAACGATAGGTAAACAAAAAAGGAATCCGACATTTTTACGCGAGGTTAAAGTCGTAAATAATAAAGCAAAGACAGCGATGAACGGGTAAATTTAATAAAGGATTTAATATTTCACATGGCGCTTGATTTATTATGTTACGGTGGATGGCTTCCCATAACTTGGTAAATTAATTTTAAGCACATTACCTATTTACTTTAAATACAAATTTTTGAAAGTAATTAAAAGTCACGTATTATGTACTTAATGCTTAAGAGCTTGCAAAGTTATTAACAAGGTTTTAGCAAAGTGCATTTTTACGTATCTGATTCCATTATATTCATTTACTCCGTGCCGTGAAGACAGCTGCAGCAGGGGAAATTGTTCAAAACTGTCACTCATGAAAAAATGTCGCATATCGTATGATGATAAACAAACTATGATCTACTGTTCTCTTATATTTACGCGAATTATACTCATTTAATTAAAAGTCTAGAACGGATTTTACGGAATAATTCGGACACCCACCACCTCAATCCCCCGAGACCATGGACGCTGTAAAGGGTTCAAAACGTCGGAAAATAATTTAAAAATCTTTAAACTGTAAAGTTTTTTAAGGAAATAAACGCGATAAAATCCGTTCTAGACTTTTAATTAAATGAAAAACTATGGTCTTAAAATTCAGTGTCTTATTTCTAAAACAAATCCAGATGGTTAGTTTCATTCTGTTTATCACATTTTAAAGAACCTATTTAGACTTTTAGAAAATTCCATTGCTTTAAAAAAATCCGAACTGGGTAACGAAAATAGAAGTGACATAAAGTTTTGCGTTTGTTCATTTCAATACTCATCACGAAATTCACGAATGTTGAGAATAATCATTAAAATTGAAATTATGATTTATGAAACCACTTCGTATTCTGTCTGCTCAGTTCGTACGGGCAGAGAGGACAAAAGTTTCAAGCAAACATCTGTTCTGAGATTTGTGTTAGGCAAATGTTCTCTCCAGGGAACAACGTAGCCAATATGTTGTTCAACGCTATTTCCTTTGTAATAGGTTTCCATGAATGTTATAGCTGGTTTATATAAGCCCATTTAAAAATATGTTAGATATCATTATTGTGTAAAATAACATATAAATTTTAATTTATAAATAAGCGTTATATATACCATACATGTGTATTTTGAAACAAATAGTTAATAAAATCTCTTTTCATTTTTTCCTAATACAATGGAAAATAGATGACATTAGAATAAATGGTAATTTGATACCTTCCGTAGCTTTCAATATTGTTTATGTGTAGGCAGTCGCGGCACAAAGAAACTCCTTTTCCTTGACACTGTTGCGGGCCAGCTTGTCAAACGCAACCGCCTTAACTTCTGTGCTGCTTGGGTTGACTACAAGAAGACATTCGATGCGGTGACCCATTCATAGTTCATTTTGAGGGTCCTCGAGCTGTAAAAGATCGATAGTGCAGTTCAAGACTTCCTTGGAGTATGCATGGGGCCATGGAGTACGATGCATTGTCTCCAGGGTGAACGACTGACAGGAATATTTTCTAGGGTAAGGTAGGAGCTCTCTGCTGGAGCGTTCGGAGATACGTTTTCACTCTCAAAGATTTTTTCGGCGATTCGGGGACCTCTTTGGGAAAACCGAAAGTTTTGTCTGTACAATACAAGATCAGGTGGTTGAGAAGAACAACTGCCGAAAACGTAGTCAGAAGGATGGCACTCCCGCCTTCTGCCGAGTTTGTCGCCATCCCGGCGAGTCACTCAGACATGTGCTTTGCTGTAAAGCGCTTGTCGACATTGATTACTTGAACAGACATAATCAAGCGGTCAAGATTCTCCCGGCAGGCAGAAAGGCCGGCAGGATTGCCGGTGTTGGCTGGATGAGGATTGCGGAAAGCCGGGATGTCTGGCGCGAGCTTGGGGAGGCCTACGTCCAGCAGTGGACTGCTATAGGCTGATGAGAGAGATTCTCCATCAAGAGCTTGCTGTCTTGCTTGTACGGTCTCCTGGAACAGAGGGTGCTGTATTATCAGTACAAACTGGTGCCAGTATTCAAACACAACAGAGTAGGACTCTACTGGAACCTGACTATCGCCACGGATATGACGATATCGTGGTGCCAAACAACAATCCTGATATCGTGGTGATGGACAGGATACGGTCGAGAGTGTTCTTAGTGTTCATAATCATCCCGCATTACGAGAGCTTTGTGAAAGTCGAAACAGAGTAAAAACGTAAATATCTTTATCTGGCGCACAAGATTGTCGACATGTGGGGTGTAAAGTCCACTGAAATCATCCCTATTGTAATATCTGCCAACGGTCTGATCCCAGTTAGTCTCGGTCCCCATCTGAAGCAGTTGTCGATCCGTGACGGTTTGCTCGCAGCCAGGAGGCAGAAGGCGGTATTAGTCGGCTCGGCTAGGATTGTCCGTCGATTTTTCAGCCTCTAGCCCTAACCCCTGGCCGTTTGATCTCTCTGCCGGGGCGTAATCCTCCACCCGCTTATATTTATCTATGTATATTTATTAATGTATTATATAAGGATTGCATTATATTATAGAAATATGAAGCCAACGATTTACCTTTGTTTCACTAATATAGTAATAAAATTAGAAACCTGGTTAATAAATATCAGAAAAAGCGTTTGACTGAGGGCATGTTTCGCTTCGCTGAATGTTAGCCCAATCGAATTAATATTTTAGATTTATAAAAAATTTTAGCAGAAATTTTCCTTAGGAGTTCGTTGGGGGGGGGTGTGTCACTGGTAGTCTAAATTCAAAAAGTAGGGGTACCAGAGTTTTCGCTTCATCCGCCATACTGATTTAAAGGGTTGTTTTTTGTCTCTTGAATAACTCGTTCATTTTCAATTTTACACGGAAAATAGTAAATACAAAAGTTGTTTAAAATTAAATTTCCTAGAATTTTGGTTCTCATCAATTTTTTCGTAGGCTCGATATTTTTCGATTTATACATGAAAAGAGGCGGTGAATTTTTGGTTATCGAGTAACTAGTTTTTTTTTTTTTTTTTTTTTTTTTTGAGTAAACAACCTGACTATAATTTTTTTATCACATTAATATAGCTATCTGAACATGAAACTATACTTCTAGAAATAATTATTCAAGATTAGGCAAATCAAATTTATTTTAAGTACGTTAATATTACTGGACGTTTTATATTTTATTACGAAATTTTTATATTGTAATTCTCATTCTTTTGCAGTAAAACAAACTACTTTACTTTTTATATTGCAGTAAAACAAACGTATTGACAATCGATACCTTTGCATTGCTAATAACTCGAAGATAATGAGGTATCATAGTGTTGACTGCTGGAGTATGAAGTATTTAGCTAATACATAGTTGCAATAAAAATGTTTTTAAAAAGTATTAAGTTAACGGATTTTATTACCTACTTATAAAAGTTTAAAAATAAAGTTCGAAACGACAAGTATAAAAAACGTAACATTTTACACTGACTTATTAAAGACAAATTACTTTGAAATCAAGAAAGACGAAAGGTGAAACCAAAGAATAAATAAAAAGGCTAAAATAAATAGTATCGATTTAGGCTCCATCTAGTTAGCACCCCAAATAGTGAAATTCGACCTCTTAAAAATTGTCCAAATTGGTCACGAAATGGTCATTATAGGTCAGTTATTTTTAGTAATTGGTCGATACTTTGACAATAGTTACAGAGGGGTAAAAATTTCAAGGACATCGAAAAATTTTTGGCACCCCAAATTAATCCTACGAATTGGTTCTAAAATTATTTCAATTCATCTCAAAATAGTCATAATTGGTCGATTGATTTTAATAATTGGTCAACGTTTTTTTTATATAAAAATTAAAAAAATAATAAAAAATTAAATTAGCTTCATCTATTTAGCGGCCCAAATGATGTATACTTAAGCAATTTAATTTTGTAAGTCGTCAAGTTACAAAATTAAATTGCTTAAATACACAAATAAATTATATAATATATAATAATGGTATACTTTTATTTAAGTATATCAAGACTTACACACTTGGATAGAGCTACGCGCTTAAAACCAGACAGAATTAAATTAAGTAGATACAAGCAAGTATTTCCATAAAAAGCTACGTATGTGAACATAAAGAGTTGCTGACATAACCTATTGTTGTTAAACCATGTAGGAAGTACGTACATCCGTGTACGTATACTATACCAATATATCAAACAATGAATAGTTGCATTAATTTATTAAAAAAATGACCCACATAAAGCTTCATATTATTTTTTTTCATACGCGTTTTTTTCCTCGCGATTTATGATTTAGTTCAAAAGTGATTTGAATAATAGAATAAAATGATAAAATAACTATTCAAAATGTAAATTTGATTTTTTTTTTGTTTTTTAAATAAATAGACAAGCTGAATTTATTACTTGACAAGTAATAAGTAAGTATACACTGACAAGTGATAAGATGCAAGATGAATTTAACATTCTTATTCATCTCGTTCTTTCTGTTTAAGCGTTGCTAACACGCGAAGTGTGTAATTTTATGTATAAAATCTAATTTTATGTATAAGTTTGTTTTTGACTAAACATTGTAATCTTCTTTTAACGAAGACTTAACTTTTCATAGGAGAGGCCATTACCCGCCTGCACCATTAACGAGTAAAGAAAAAGATAAAGCTAAATTTTGTCTCAAATAATTGAGCATACATTTATTTTGCATTAATTAATTAAGTGATTGGCAAGAAATGTTCGCGACGCTGGGTAGCTTTACAAAGTGGTTTAGATAATCGATGAATTCGTTAGTTTACATTAAGGTGAATGTAGTAAAAATGTTAGAAAGACATATCACGTGATTAATCGAATTTTGATGTCATCCTTGATCTAAGTATGTACGCTTTGATGAGGGTACGGAGAGCGCACCTACACTGAAATATTCAGTACTGAATGGTCCGTATAAGGTTTTCAGTTCTTAGAAGATTACATACCTATAAAATATAACCAACATTTCCTAACAACTATGTAATGATTTTGTGTACAGTTACTATGAATATAATTTTAAATGGTACCTACCAAAATCCTTCTTGTCGTACCTATTTTAAATTACGTATTATCTTGAATTAATCTTCTTGTGTTGTTTACGATTATTACTAAGCCTTATATGTATAATCAATGTTAAAAGACTGACAATGTAAGATCTTAAGTCTTAACTCATTAATAGTAATATGTATTTAAAGCAAAATTAATAAGGCAAAGAGATTATAATAGACAGACTTTGACGAAGAGTTCTATACCTATTTTCGACAAATTTCACCAACCATTTATATAGGTATATTACTTGCAATTTCTGGTTGCCTGGTACAAATAAATCAACATCTGGACCCTACACATGGACTAAAATTAATTATGAAGAAATTAACAAAGGTATTTATAATAGCTTTGACTAGAGCAATTTCTTTTGTATCACAGACACAAATGAATCAACAAACAGGCTCATTGACTATTTGCAAGAACTCGTAATTATTAATATAGGGATCAGATAATATTTATCTGCCAACCCGCAGTGGAGCAGCATGGCGGACTATGCTGCAACCCTTTTCCTATATTTAGAAGAGGCCTTTGCTCAGCAGTGGAACGTTTGCTGATTGTGTGAACGAAGCTGATTCAAACATTTGACATGAGCGGGGAATGATCCCGGGACAGCTAGCGCAACAACCAGTTGCTATAACGACTGTGCCACCCCGTCGACGTATTATGAGCTATTAAGAAAAATACAAGATTGGACTTGAAGAAGCTAATAAATCTACTTATTATATTATGACTTATTATATTATGTATTATTAATTGCACTTAAAAAAATTGTACAGAATTAGTATGTTTGTTACCAAAGGTGACTTATCATTTATTAAACCCCATGTGTAGGAAAATGAAAGCAACAAAGTAGTGTTGTTGAAAATTTTAACGGAAGGTAAGCTATATTCGCGAGGAGGATTCAAAGGTTAGGTCAAGAGCAATGTCAGGCTGCACTGTAGCGTGCAACCGTCGAATACTTTCTAGCAAATTGCAACTAACTGTACCCCACTATTTGCCAGCACAAGACAGACCTTTTAGGTATTGATTTTATGAATAAAAATTAGGTTACATATCAATCCAAGTCATGAACATACCTGTTTTCATCTCAAACTCTTGGGTAATTTCAGTGTAAAAGAGCAATAGGTCCCATACATCGTCATCCGAGGCTCTTGGTGTTCGAACGCTTGTTAATTAAGAAATATTATAAACTATAAAACATCACTCGACTGATATAAAAGGGGCAATTACAAAAAAGTGAAACATTCTAACAAGTCTGCAATTTATTAGTAAAGCCACGCGGAACATCTAGTACAAAATAACCATTATCTGAATTTAGTTCTAGTGACAATTTAATCAGCGGATGATTTTGATTTTTATTTATTTCTACTAATAGCTTCAGCCTTTAATATTTTTTTATTAATAACTTTAAACTTTAGTTATTAGTGTTTAGTCACCGACAAGTCCATTTTTAGTAAGATACAAGTTTATGAAAAGTTTCTAATAATTTAGAAAATTTTTCGATCGTTTAAGTCTTGTTTGTTTTTTTCTTGTGGTCACATATGGATCATTCTATGTCAAATCGGCAAATTTTTTACTCGTCCCCCTTCGATTTCGATAAAAGTTTTATATCTTTTGCTACCCTCCGAAAAACGTTTCTTTGAATTTTTTAAAATTTTTTGAACCAAACAATTTTGTTTTGAAATTAGTTTTTAAAAATAAATACAAATTTTTTTTTTCCAAAAAAGCGTCATTTTCTAAAAATATATATACACACGCTGAAGGTCATACAGGTATATGCACCGACCTCGGCACACCTAGATAAAGAAGTAGTGGCTATAAATGAGAACATCAGTAGGGCCATACATACGAATAAAACCTACTTCAATGTTGTCATGGGGGATTTTAATGCGAAGATAAGCAAAAAACGAGACGATGAGCTGGGGGAGGGGCAATTTTGATATGGACAGCGGAACCCCATAGGCAATACAATGGAAGAACGATAATTATTAAGCCTGCAGTCCTCTAGTGACGCTGAAGCATATAGCCTTTTTTATAATTAAAGATCAAATTCTAAAAAAATCAAAGTGTCAGTATAAAGCTGTCGTGTATATGAGATAAGATGACCCGGTGGAAAAGTGGTCAATCACAGTTAGTACGGCTGAGTTTTCAAATACGAAAACATTTCAATATAAAATAAAACAAAATAAAAAAAATCTTGATTCACTTTTAAATCACTTTTAAATAATTATTGTTAATGTGTGAAAAAAATCGGCAAAAAACTCAACTCCTTTAAACAATCGTCAATATAATATTCAACCATAAGTCAGGTATAACATTAGGTAAAACATAAAAGAACTATTCTTATTTATTTCCAACAAGACAGTGAACGAAAATCCCATGAGAAAAACTGTCTGTTTCTTTTTATTTTCTTCTGTGTAAATCCTTTTTTGTGTATCTTCCTACCACAGTTGAGCCACATGGCAGATTAAGTTCCAAGGTTTCTTATTCATAGAAAAAATAATTAACCCAGCTGTGGGACATATACAGATTATTTATCAGAATACAGTACAGTACTGTCTCTACAACCAACGTTCCATTAAAAAGTACACATATATACATATATATATATTAATATATATATATATATATATACATACGAAATTTATACACATACGAAACTTGCTTAAGGTACCAGGTAATTTATAAAATGCTTGAAGACGAATTTGATCCTTTAAAGTTGAATTATGTTATACATTTTATATGCAATATGCTTTTATGTCAGACATAACAGCTTATGCAAATTAAGATTCGCTTACATTTGTTGTTTTGTATTATAATGATATTCAAGTTCAAGTTTTGTTTTGTTAGTTTTTGTATTATTTATTTGTTGTTTTTGTATTTTTAATATCTAATTTGGACTTTTTATTACTATTTAGTGAGATATTAATAATATAGCCATGTCCGTGGCAGTGCCGAGAGAAACAGCACTACATGCTAACATAATAATTATCTTAATTATGTTTATATGGTCGTATATGAACATATTCGGTGTCATCATAGTTATTATTATTGAACTTGTACTAAAATATTTACAAGTATGTGATTAAATAAATACTTTTATTGTTATATAAAATATGATATAATAGATTATTTGGATGGAGGTTGTAGTTCGAAACTGGAGGTCGATGGGGGCCTACGTTCAATAATGGACGTCCAATGGCTGATATGATGATGTTAATGAGGACAATGGTTTTAGATTAAATTATTAAACATGATTTAAAAATATTAAAATATGAAATACTTATTTAAAAAATATTTTTAAAAAAAATTTCATAATTTTTATATTAATTAAAGTACAATAAATGGAATGTTAAAATTTAAAAATAGAATTCAAAGTTAAAAAAAAAGTATCTCAAGGTAGAAACTGTAATAATCACTTAAAACGGGCCGAGCTCTAGTTTAATGGTAACGATTTTCTGAAATAAAAAAATTACGCTATTTAGTTTTGGCACCAAAGAATATTATTTTATGGCAACGAAATATGGTGCAAAAATAACTGTTAGTTAATAGGTCATGGTGAAAGGGTGGGTCTGCGAATCTGGCAACATACTATCTGATTATGTAATCATGTGTTTTATACCAAATTATTTTGTATATACATTTATTTTGTTTCCTGGTAACTATAATAGATTAAGACTATAATTATGTTATATCTATTATTGTAAACACAATGTATTATTTTGTTACAATATTATGCACATTTTTTATATTAAGTATATTATATGAAATTAAAATAAATCTTCACCTTGTGGAAATTAAAAAAATATATAGATATAACTTACTATTTATGATCGAAAACTAAATAATCAGATTAGAAATGTGCATATCATGTTTGTTTGGCATGTTGGCATAGAATATACGTATTAATATTATAAATTGGAATATTTTATTTTTAGAGTCTCGTCTTGATCACGGACCATCGATAAAAAACGCCAAAAAACTATATCGTGTTATGTACTCGTTATTATCTTAAATAATAAAATATGTTTGTGTCTAAGCTAAAAAGGTTAATCGGAACATTTTTTTTTTTTGATTTATCAGAGTGATTTTTTTTTGCGTTCAAAAGATACAGTTTCTGTCTTTTGGTCTAGATTAAGAAGAAGGTGCGCGTATTGCGCTATATACTGTAGGTATACGCTATGTTGTAAACACAAAAAAAAAATTTTTACTGGTAACTCACGAATTTCGCATATTTAATCAAACTAACAATACAATTTTATTGTATTTGTACATCATTCAAGCGAGAGAAAAAAATCTGAGACTGAAAATATATGAACGATTTTATAATACTTCAAAAAAGCTCTAAATGTTATGAATAAATTTGCAGTAATATTTGACACTAGCATTTTACAATTTTTACAACATCATTATAACCTTCGAGCTACTGATAAGCCATACAGATCTTATTACAGTTGAAAGTAGTATGATAGCATTTCAGTACTTGGATTTTCAGGAATTTTCACATTCAACTAAACTCGTGAACATCATGGCCGCCTTACTGGCCGTTACGGGGAAATCATTAACTTTCCTCGCAGCTCCCTCTGAATTTTTAAGCAACGGAAGGGTTGCGGCTTATTTTAGAGAGTATAATTAATAGATTTTTTTTATGTTTACAATTTCAAAACCAATGTTATAATACAATTTCTTTAAAATTTTATAAGAAAAAAAAAGTACTAGTAGGCAATTTTTTCATACGGTATAATATTATTGTTATAAAAATTATGTTCATATGTTTTATTGTTATGTCTATAATATAAAAATAAGTCGGGTTTTCCTTCCTGACGCTATAATTCCAGAACGCACAAAACAACTTCCACGGTTTTGCATTCGTTGGAAAGGTCTCGGGCTCCGTGAGCTTTATAGCAAACGAAATTCAGGAAAATTTTCAACAGAAAAGCAGGAAAACAGGGAAAATCATTTTTCACATACAGCACCATCTCTGATACACAGCATGTACTACAAACCAATATGGTTTTGCATGGCGGCAGTACGTGGTGTGAGTATCCCTCACGAAAATAAGTTGGTGGCGAAACGGAGTTCGCCGGGTTTGCTAGTTTTTTATAAAAATAATCCTATATGTAAAAAAAAATCTTTATTATTACTTTAGTCGCAATAAAAGCGTAATATACTATAATTAAGATACGATAATTATGCAAAAAGACCGTAATTTCTCTATTTAAATGAGTATAACTTTGCCTATGAACTTCTAAAAGGCTTTACATTAATAGACCATTAAGCGTTGTGTAGCTCAGAATACAGAACGAGGTCTAATATTACTTCACATGAAATTTCCTTACGTCCACTTTAATGTGTGAAACGTCGTTGAGGCGAGATGGCCCGTGTTCTATCACGTGAATCGCTACTCGTTTCAACTTCGAATCCGGATTGACACCGTTGATATAGTAAACTAAACTGGCTCGTGGAGGTATATGTTTAATGCTTAAGTTACAAGCATGCAATGAGGAGTTTGATAAAAAATTAAAAGTGTCGTGAAAGCCCTGAAAGTTTTTATCTCGATAAGATGTCTTTCGCAATTTACAATTCACTTTAAAGTAATAAACATGCTAGTACACTTTTAAATAAAAACAGAGTTAGCACGTTTTAATAAATAAATTATAAATCAAAATCAATTAGATATCTTATACTTTTTAAAATATTATTTATTTATTTATTTATTTATTTACTATTTGGAAAACCAACAGCACAAATAACAATTAATAGCAGTAATACTAAGCAACATTTGGCTAATTATAGGTCTTCACGTTTAAAAACTAGTATATAAACAAACATATCAATCGGACAGAGTGATCGCACGTCCAGATGTTACATAACTTATTTTAAACAACGCACATATATATACATACATATATCAAGAAAATGAAGCAAAGAATTTCTGGTTCAATAATCGTCTTTATGGTTACCAGACAGCCTAATATTTAGTAATTTATACATCTTATCATATTTTAGTATTTATCATGTCACAAATATAAGAGTGGTAGTAATATAACTGGACAGGATTGGATGCAGACGACATTTGAACTTCTACACACATTAAGAAATGTACTTATGAGTAAAAAAAATGTCTTTTTACCCGACTGCGACAGAAAGAGGGTTATGTTTTTCGAGTGTATGTATGTATGTACGTATGTCCATTTCTTTGGCACGCCCTACAGCCCAAACGGCTGGACGGTTTTTGACATATGAGGTGTCGTTGGATTTGTCTAAATTGTAGTAGTGACATAGGCTATATAAATTTTCGAAATGGCGCCCGCAAATGGCGGAATGAGGGGGGGGAGTTGAATTTTTTTTCTTACTGTAGCAATATGGGTATCAAATAAAAGCTAGTAAATTGTTTTATTCTTTTTAGTTTATAATAAGAGTATTTTACGCAGTCGGGTTTTTTGATTTTTTTAATTTTAAATATTATTATTAATCTTTACTAGTCGCTTAGCTAAGCAAAGAAATAAAACAATAGTCTGTCGTCATAAATCACTTTGACAAACAGATTCTAATCTGAGCATAGCGTACAGTATCTGAAGCTAAACCTTTACATAAATCGGCTTGTATTTTAGCCAAGAATAATTCGAGGTCAAAGTTGTTGCTACTTAAAATTTTTTATGAGAAATTGTTTTGTGAAACAAAGTGAAAATAATAGTATTTACGGGTAAATTTTTTATAAAACAAGTTGATATTTTTTTAAAACAAATTCTACTTTTGTGGTTCCAAAATCACTCCGACGAGACGCTGATGACGATTTCTTTTAACTTATGAACTGAAATCAAAAAAAGGTAAGACGTTACAGGCTTTATAAGTAAAAAGGTTTTTTAACACTTTTTTTTTGTGAATTGGATGTAACAAGTTTTTCACCTTTATAATATTATAAGTATAGACAGATATAACACGCTGCTTTATATTTATAATAGATATTACATTACACTACAAAATTTTTATCATAAAAAACAACGTTAACGTCAACGTTAAATAACGGATAATCTGTCGCTTAGCGAAATTTAAACTTAATAAGAGATGAGTTCAACCGCGAAATCGTATTCCACCCGACGTTGAATTTTTAACATTGATATTTTCCAGGCGGTGCCTATAACGACACCCTTACTGCGAAACATTTATTTCTACTAAAATTTATAAAGGAAAAATATTTTCAGTTTTTTTTTAGCTTTTTTGTTGTATAAACACGAGCTGTCTAGTGAAAAAAAAATGTTTCTCTATAATGAAGCACCCTAATACACATATGTGTCTTTCTAATATGTGGATATACACTTTTTACGTATAGCTTTGAAAACAATATCATTTTCCAGAATATGAATTTAATACAGTGTTCTCCGTTTATTATATACACATGCATGAATAAAAAATATATGTATGTTGTCTTAACAAGAACAAAATCTAAGAAGATTATTTATTATCGCATTGTTAAAAGTTTATGAATTTTTCAAAAATAATTTTTAAGCGTATAAATTTTCTAATAGTAATGACAAACTGGTACAGCATACCAAGTAAATAATTAATTATTGACCCTTCGCGACGTCAGAAGGTTACAAATCCTTAAAGCTCGGCTCCGAAGCCCCGAATAAACAGTAGCTAATATTTAAGAACCCTATTTCTACACGAATTAGGAACACAGGATACGACACATAAATAAATTTCAAGTTACCCATATAACTAGCTCTGTAAAATCCCTTTTGATGCAGTCAGCTTACTTTTATTTTTAACTTATTTTAAAGGCACTAATATTAGCATACGTGTTGGCGCAGTGGTCACAGCAACTGACTGTTATGTTAACGGTTGCAGCTTTGATCCTCTCTCATGACAAATACTTGTATTGGCCATAAGGAATTAAAGACGTTCATCGTAGTATAGGCGTTTGTTTTTGTTTTTTGTTTTTTGGTGGCAAACGGACAGTCGGTTCACCTGGTGGTTAGAGGATTAGCAGGTGCGTTGCTGGCCTTTAACTTTTTACTTGCTGCTGGTTCCGAACTCCTGACACAGAATTTTCTTCCTACTGGGGCCGTTGAGCATGTCACGTTTATATATTTATATATTTATTTATGTCAAATCAAATAAAGGTCAAAATCTTATACTATCGGATGTTCAGTTTCAATTTAACGTTGTCAATGTAAGCTGACTTTTATAAATGGGTCACCACGTTTAACCGCTGCGTTTTATCTACGTCACTTTTCACTTTCGCAATCGCTGCGAGTATTACTGCTGCTTTAAATTTTCCAGTAGTACAAATATTCCAGGGTTGTGAAAAAGAAGTTATCGATTTTTAAAATAATATGCTCTAATGTTATAGCCAATATTTAAAAAAAAAAGAAAACAAGTTACCAGCTATAATTTATACTTTAAAGCTCCATTTATATTTTTAGTTTATTTTCAGATATCATAATATCAAAACATAATTATGTAACAAAAATCAAATAGTATATAATATATTAGAATATAAGCGGTCAATTTGAACTCACGTCTCAAAGACTAGAGATACTAAGTCTAGTTTTAAAGTACTCATTTGTTTAAATTTGCTGAGTCAAAACGCGTATCTATATAACAATCTAATACATGAAATAAAAAAGGTACAGGCGTATGTACGCCTGTAAATGTATATTAAGTATATAATATAATAATAATATAATAATATAAGTAATATTTAAAAAAAATCAAAATATAAAAAAAATATTTAAGGATTTGTTACTTGTGCTGACAAGCATCAAGTGTCGTTTTATATCTGTAAGTAGCCGTTGACATCTTGCCTCATTCCAAGAAACATCTGAAGTGGGTGCGGCAAATAATTGTTTATTAGTTAATATTAAAACAGGTTCTAACATTGCAGATATTTTATATAGATAATGAATTTTTATAACTTGCTCGACTGATTATATTTTATTATTGCCGTAGCAAAAGCTTTTGTAATCCTTAAGTAACGAACACTAAGTCTCAAGACAGAAAACCGTTCAATTATTTATTGAATTCCCGTAATAATTAGGTCACGAAGCAATTCAAATTCAGTGAGAGAACGAACATCCTTAACAAAATCCTCACAAATAATGACTGAAAGTTCAAATGTTAAATGTAAGCTGTTCTGTTAAGTACCTAATATATATATATATATATATATATATATATTACACAACATCATATAATACCCAATATAAAACCCAACATGCATGTCCATATATAGATATATATAGTTCAACAAAAGATTTTTTTACAAAAAAAAAAGCACAATTTGTGTAAATCTTATTTATGATTCGTGCTGTTTGTACCAATTTCGGCGTGGATATGTATTTTTTTATATATCATCTGTGAACAAATTCTTAGACATGTTTTACATGTTCAGACGTAGTAAAAATTTATCGTCTTCAAAGGAGCTGCAATAAGCATACAACAACATACTCTTCCAGACTTATTATTTATTTATCTTTACGATTTTACTATATTTATTTATTATAAAAACGAATTTCCAATTTATCAAATAAATTATTTTCATAAGGCACTGAGTCAAAATGACTCGAAGAATAAAGCATGTAAATTGTTAACAATGGTCGCGGGTTCAATTCCGTTCTAACACCGCTGGATTTTTAAGCGTTTCTTTACATTTAATTTCATGCTCGACGTTGAAAGAAGACATTTTGAGGAAATCTGAATGTTTTATAAAATTACTGCGATTTGTAATCTGCATAGAAATAACGTGGTGGATGAAGCGCTAATCTATTTATTTTTAAATAGAAGAAGTGGATTTTGCCCAGTCGTGGGACATTTATAGTCTGAAACTAATAATTTACTATTAATCTTGATAAACACCACAACATAACTAAACATGATTAGTTCATTTTCTATCGAGAATAAATTTATCATGTATTTGTTCAGTACACGTAATCTCCGTTTAATAACAGAATAATATTTATTATATTATTGATTACATTGTAAAGAGGAAACTGGACGTAATATAAACAATGTTTAGTTCATATGTCAAGGGAAACTGTTTAATTATTATTATTTTTAGGAAAAAGGTATAAACAACTTTTAATTCTAATTAAAAGACTAAAACAGATTTTATCGCGTTTATTGAAAACTGTACAGTTTAACGATTTTTTATTTTATTTCCCGAAGCGACGTTTCGGACCCTTTACAGCGTCCATGGTCTCGGACGTCGGGAAATAAAATAAAAAATCGTTAAACTGTAAAGTTTTCAATAAACGCGATAAAATCCGTTTTAGTCTTTTACTTAGAATGAGTAAAATTCGCGTAAATATAAGAAAACAATAACTTTTAAAATAAATATTTAGAAGGTGAAAATATTAACATCATAAATATTTAAAAAAGAGATAGATTGATTTTTAATAAAAAAATACTAGAACTCAATACACAACTCAAAACATTGACATGTAACACAAAGAATATAAATATTTATCGTATGTATATTAAGATAGACGTCGAATAGTTTTAGTTGAACTTCAAATTTTAAGGCAAATCCAATGTTGTGCTATAGTTTTTTAAATTAATTATATTCAAATCATCATGCAAAGATTTATATTATTATAATTTTTTCTTAAATATGTAATACTGCATAAATTTCCGACAGTTGAGAGTTGAGAGTTGATTGAAACAATTGTACAATGTGTTTGTGTGCACAAAAAGAGATAAACTAGACTTTAATGAATTTATTGACAAAATAATGAGAGTAAATGTTGATAATTTTAAGTTAAAAATATCTCTTTACCTCCATTGCTACTAAATTTCTATCAGTTTGCTTGAAACGTCAATGTTCTTTTTTTGTGGCGACCACTTTCGATATTGGTAATATATATTTGTGTAATATTTATATCTACATAGTTCCTATAACATCTCATCCGTATTCTACAGACAATTCTGTTACTACTACTACTACTATATCAATCTGTAAACAACCCACTGCTGAGCGCAGGCCTCTTCTTCACATAGAAGAAGGGTTGGAGCTTAACCCACCACGCTACTCCACTGCGGATTGGCGGACAATTTCTCTACTATGAGTAACGATCGTTACCAAGGTCCCGGTTGTTATCATAGACAATGATAACAACCGGGACCGACGATTTTACGTGCTCTCCGAGGCACGGTGGGGAGACCCACAAGGACATGCACCCAGACCGGAAACAAATATTTGAACAAATACAAATGTCTGTCCCGAGAGGGAATCGAACTCGCAACCGCCAGCGCGCGGCTTTGAGGCAACTACTCACACCACTACACCAACGGTCGTCATTAATTAAAATTCTTCTAATTATTTTATTATTGAGAATTTTGGACGAACAATTTTAAGTAAAAATAAAACACTTTGTTCTTCGTCAGACTATGAAGTGTCGTCATATAACATACATATACATATTATACTCTTTATACTATTCGGCGATCAAATACGGAAAAAAACGTATAGATTAACAAGAATATTTACGATGAAATCATGCCCGTATTTAAATACGGAACTGTCGGATAAGAAGCTCAAAACAAATGTTAATTCGTGAGATAGCACTTAATGTTTACAAAAAAAATACTTTGCATTTTTAAAAAAAATATCAATTCCGTATATTCTGGTATAACCTTAAAAACTTCAAGATAATACAGTGATATTCTGATGTGTCATCGACGATATATCATACCATATCGACTGCTAGATAGATAACTAGAATAAATAGAATAACTATAGAATGAAATAAAAGCAAAAAGGTGCACAAAAAAGAAACTGTCATTTGATTTATATTTCGCAGATTTTAGCTCAAGCAAAATGGCACAGCTCTAATTGAATAAGCCTCTACGATGTATTTTTCCTCGTAGACAATTTTACGAATCTTCTATTAGATACAAATAAAATGATTATATTCTTCGTATTAAATCGCATTAACTAATTTTTATGTATGTAAAATTTTCTCTTTAATATGTAATAAAATAAGTTTATGCTGAGCAGTGGCCGGCAGAGAAGAATAATCCCGACCTCTTTCATGTCGAGGTGTCGTAAAAGGCGACTAAGGCCATGGTATGATCAATTGTACACCAACCAGAACAGTGACGGGTAGCAGCGTCACCATATCCTGCCACAACACACTACGCCCGACAACCTGGCTACCAAGTGTGTCTAGTATTGGCAAACCACCCCAGAGATGATGGGAACCTACGTTCAGCAGTGGACATCCAACGGCTGATGTGGTGTAGTAAATATACTCTGATACTAACGAGCAATACTTAACCAATAATAAGAGGTTTAAACCTTTTGGGTTTTTAGATCAATGTATGATCTATCCCAATCAAACTCATTTTCCTTCCCTTACATTTATGTTAAAACTCTATTCGAATTCATTATAATTATAATTTATTCGTGTGAAATTTGTTAAAAAATATGAGTCACCTACCGACTCAGAATGCAACATCTATAGAAAAGTGTCAACAAGAGTAGATGAAATCGCAATTTAATAAAAGCGAAGGAACTACAAAACAAAAAAGATTCACCTTGCATAATAATATCTGTGAAATCGAAACGTGAAATTCATGAAATTTATAAGCACGTGATTAAATCTTTAGCTGCAAGCGATGCGAATGACGCTGCACGCCAATACGTAAATTACCGGCTGATTTATTAAAGTGAATCGTGCGGAACGGCTTCCGTGCAGTATGAAACGGGGAATGTCACTATACACGAACATATGTAATTTTGACGATTACCAATTAATATTCTTTTAAATAGTAATGGGTACTTGCATTAAAGAAAACTTTAACTTTTTTTCTCATCTCTCCAAAAATTAATGTTAATCAATTATATCGCACCCAAAATATTAATTTATTACAGTAAACATTTTTAAAATTATGTGATAATTAATAAAAAGAAATTAGAATAGAATAAGAAAGATATAAATTGTTAGGATATTCCTATTACGATCAACGATATCGAATTGAATATTGACATATGCGAAACACTTTTATTACTTGCTTACCGCTTATGGAAGTTCGGTTGTGATTCAGCCGCCTTACGTGTTGATATTCGACTGTTTGAGAGCCTGTAATCTTGTACAGATTGATGTCAGGTTGTACGGTTTGATATATGATTTAAAAAAAAATTAATAAATAAACGCCTCATACTCAATGGACCCCAGTAAGATTTACAACTGTGTTGAGGGTTCGGAAAAACATACAATACAAGGACAAATACCCAGAACAAATATTTGCATAAATGCAAATATCTGCCCCGAGCGGACATCGAACCTACCACCGCCAGCGCAACAGCCAGTTCTGTGACCGCTGAGTCAACGCGTCGTTATTTATGCCGTTTGGCTTTATGTTATTATTATTATTATTAAATATCTTCTAATTCTGTTACGCAACAAGAAAATAATGTAAATCTTATTTCTTCTATTTTTGCGACAGGTTTTCAAGGTCAGTCATTCTATTTCATGCCATGGTGCGGTAATCGCAATTCATGCCGTGAGAACTTTTCGTAGCAAACTCCGGTCAGTAATTCGTAGCGTAGAGCGTTTCGTAACAGATTATGTATTTGTTGTTTCTTTGTTTTTTTTTTTTTGCACAATCAACAAATATTTTCACCAGTACGTTCCGAGTTGGACTGATAGAGAATAGTTTACCACTAAGCTCGGGTTTTTGTTTAGTTAATTTATTTATTTATTTCAATATTTATTTAGAACACCCAACAGATGATACAATATTAATGCTAAATACGAGTACACGGTATGTTGATAAACAACGATTATTGTACTTTTTTTAAAGATATATAATCATTGTAAAACTAAGTGTAATAAAAAAAAAGAAACAGCAAATATTTTAGACAACTTGGACATAATATTATAATAATATGTTTATCTCTCATTGTCAGTGAAGTGTGTATTAAAGTGTAAAAAAATAAGTATTCGTAATTAGAAATCGCAGTCACTATCCGCGTTGGGAAAATAAATACGAAAAAAAGTTTAGTTCATAGAAACAAAATATAACATTAATTATACCAAATTTGTAAAGTATATTAAGAAGAAATTTAAAATAGCCCATTAAAATTAAGAAAAAAAAATTTATTTCGAGTAACCACAATACCTTAACCTTGTTCTACTTAAAAGAGAAAAATTGGGGGCTTATCTTTAGCGAACTAACAATAGCTTCGAGGCTTAGCTCGACAAGGCCGTGCTGGCTGCGCCCATCGCTATTCAACAAATTCTGCAGAAAACTATCAATAACGTGATATAAAAGATATGGAGCTAGAATTTTGGGGCACAACTGGATATGTTGATAGTGTTGCGTATAAAGATATAAATATATTTTATTTTTAATAATTTACCAAAATTTTATATAAATATTTTCGAACAAATATAAATATTTTATTAAACTTCTATTTTGTAATATAAAATCGATAAAATCATATTAAGTTAATCTTGATCATATTTTATAATAAAGAAATGTGTTTCTTTTATTTCCAAACAAAAAAGAAACGCATTCCAAAAAAAAGAACTCTTGTAAGTAATTTTAATTAGCGAAAGCCGCGAGCTTCTTCTCAATAAAACTACCTTACGATATGCAAGCTTTCAATACTTTCAATGCTTTACCTGTAAATGAAAACGAACTACCGAACCGAGCAAGCGCGGTCTCGCAATCAAAGTGTTCACCGTTAATTGGTTCTCCGTGTATGAAAAAAATACGGCTCTATTCATGGAATAGGATTTTTTGACTAACAATAGCTTTGGTTTCGCACTTTTACAAATAATTTCACATTTTTCATGGTCATTTTATACTGTATTAAAAATTTATAAAAAAAAACTTTCCTTAAAAACATATTGTTATGTAATTATAAACATCGCGAGAACATCTACATGTTCCTGGAAAAATTTTGAGCGCTTTACATTCACCAATCCATAGTTGGCTTATATTTTTTTATTATTAATAGGTTAATGGAAGTATAAATACGAGTATATCTTTGATGATAAAATATCTACGTGCACTGACACGAGAGCGGGATCTGCGAGCAACCGTTATTTAATAATAAATTATGTTCTTATAATACGTACGCCTAATACGTACAGGCCTCATTGAAAAAGATTTTGTTATGTAGAGCTCTCCGGATTATCCCGAACCAAAACGTGTGTTTACAAAAAGGTAAAACGAGGAATATCACGCTATTTTTTTTTCTTTTTCTTTTTAATAGCGTTATATATCAAAAACAAGTTTCTTGTATGTTGGTCTAAATACGCTAACCTCAGAAAATGCGGAGTCATCTTGATATTAAAGCCTGTTTACTTAGGAAAGCAATAAAACTAGAGGCTATAAAATTACGATTCGTTGGGTGAAGCAGCAATGTTTGTTACATTAAACGATCTAACAAAGATCAAAATTAAACAGGGGAATGAATTCAATTAACACGTTTTTACGCTTTCCTTTTAAAAAATAAAAAAAATATTAGTAATTTAATATTTAGCCCAGAATATTACTAAATTGTCCATAAATTTTATTAAAGTATTGTATAATTTTGTAATTTATTTTAATGTTTACATAATGTAATAAAACAGAAAAAATAAAAGAATATAACACACAATTTGGTTACCTGGCTTTATTAAATACGCAAAATACAAGTTACCTTTAGAAATAATTGGACTCCTCTGTTAAATCACTCCATAAGCTACTTTGTATTGGCAACTATTATTGTTCTATTTCTTTTCTTCTTGTTATTCCTTTCGTAAAAAAGTTACTAATTATATAATATCTGAACTCAGTGTTTATAATTACACAAATAAATAGCGAACATCTTAAAATTCAACGGTTGTTAGTAGTTGTCAAATATCACTTTACTTTTTATAAATTAAGTTTATGTAAGCTAGTAGGTATTTCTTGTTTTTTGTTCTGATATTAATAATAAAACCTGTTAGTGTACTAGCTAAAACTTAAACGATATTCGTCCATTTATTGCGATCGATTGCTATATGTCAAAATATGAATATACATGTAGTACATAAAACGATTATTTCTAATTGCTTAAAAATGTTCAGATACATTTGTATTTGAACTGGTACTGATATTATAATTAATACTAATACGTATTTTAGTACATTCAGTACTCGCTATTTCACATGCCTTCGATTAAAAAGACCTATCGTTCACAATTTGACAACAACAATTGCAAAATTCTTAGTATTGTTTGACTTTTACAAGATATATCACATATCACTCAGTTTATTCACAGAAACTTTCAACGAACCTTATAATAACCTGTACGAAGGTATGGTTAAAAGCTTGCGGATGAGTGGAAAACTTGTTTTAATTCCACTCTATTGGGCATTAATTTTATCCAAGCTTTATTTTTCCAATAAACAAATTATCGCAAATCAAAACGACGCCGACGTTACCACAAATAGGGAAAAACAAAATCCGAAAATATATTCTGATATAGGAAACATATAAATTAAAATTACTCTTGACTCATAAACTACGTACTGTATAAATAAGGCTTAATACTTAAATACACCTTAATACCTACATAAATGCGATGTACCTTTATACCTGCCATTATAAGCCCTTTGATCAAAACAAGGCGATTAAAATATGTATTATTTAAAATTCATATATATCTCAAAAACTTACATTGCAATTTCTGTCTTTCAAATGACAGTCATAAATATAAGTAAAAAGTACAAATAAACTTGTACAAAAAATATAATTTATTTACAATCTAATATTTAATCTGTGGTGTCCCAATTTAGGTAGGAGAAGGGTACAGCGCGGTCGTCTATTTATGGTACGAACTGAAACTTTATACAATTTTAACTATCGTATATAAAGGTTAAAGGTCTAAAAATGTTCTAAAACAAAAATACACTATTTATATAATAATAGGTCAGGGAAAAAGACTTTTCGTATTTTGTATGTATAAAATTGGAGAAAAATCTCTTTGGTTGTACTGTTTGTATCTGGCTGGTTTTAATATCGGGTACGTTCGCGGCCCTCTTCTAGTTGAAGATTTCTTCAGTTTGATGGAAGCGCATGCGCATGTCATATATTCAACATGCGCGGAAATGCAACATCATGATCTATGGCCGCGAACGCACCCATCAATAAATATAGGACATTAAGAAAAAGAAAAATAAAAAAAACACTTTCCCGCCATTTTTTTTTCTGTCCGTCAAAATGAGTGAATCTAACGAAGAAATTCGATACATTCTAAAGTTTTATTACTATTAAGGAGAAAATGCGAAACAAGCCGCAAAAAAATTTTGACGTTTATGGATCTAATGCAGTGTCACTAAGAGTAGCACAAAGTTAGTTCAACCGTTTTTAGTCTGAGAATTTGGACGTCAAAGATGCAGCACGCTCTGGTCGCCCGCTCTCATACGGATAAAATTAATGCTATTTTTGAAAAAAATGGAGCGATATCAACATATTAGTAGTTACGACGTAGCCGAGGAACTGAGAATTGACCACAAAATAGTTCTGAATCATTTGTAAAAGTCTGGCTACACAAGCTCACTGAAAGAAACTAGAGCTAGTATGTACTATATGTACTATACTATAAAATATAATAACAAAAAATTTAAATATAAAAAAAGAAGTAGAGAGACAAACTTCTTAGCATTCAATGGTTTCTCCGTGCGGGTGCCGGGTCCATTGTGTGGCCGGGGAAGAGAGGCACGAGTGAACCCCGGAGCTTGTGAGCCGGGTGCAGGGTTAAGGGGCCCCTTTACGTCTGACAACATTCCCCTTATTCACCCATACCTCTTTCCCTGGCCAGCCAAATCCGGTATGAACCTTCGACCGCAGCTTTAGATGCACGTTCTAATGAAGAACTTACCGCAGTCCTAGATAATCCAAGGTCCTTTAGTAAATTGTAGAGAGACTTAGCTGGTATACCTCTCGCTCCTACTTCTACAGCATATAGATTTACTGCATAACCAATAAATTTTGGTTATAAAAATCGTAAGTTTCTAAAAGTATCTCTATTGTTCACAAGTCACTCTAGTATGGGCAACGACGACGTATATCACCGTATATATACATATAGGTATAGTGATATTAATTGCGCTGTAATTGCACAATTAAATGCTACGAGTATAAACAAATGAATACTTTATATGTTGAAACAAGCTCTAAAAACAATTTATTATGACAACTGGTACTTAAATTAATCAACTGTGCACTCGGCATCATCATTATTATAATTAATTAGGATTAAGGGCTTTCACTAGTGCCAAGATGACTTCGCAAATGTCACGTACAATGGAGAAAACACGCACACACGCACCCTGTGTTTTGGTAAATTCCGGTTCCTTCATTCGATGTTTTTCAGTTTAATCTTTATAGCCTTGATGACCTGACCAGAACCAGAAGGAAGCTCTAGAGACTGCACCAGTTGTTGCTTAGCCCAGTCAACTGGTGCCCCTTTAAACCAGCCATTGATTAGTAGGTACTGATAAGTAATTCTTACTCGAGAGCAAGCAGATATCAATCATAAGATTATTGCGGCATGCTAGCTGAGTCTAAGCTATAGTGCCATTAGAAATTGCACAAATATATTTAATAAACCCATGTATTGTGAATGACAAATTCAGAGGTATACGAAGTCAATATAAATGTCACCTGCGAGTTGATCTGCGTGAAATTTCTCTTTTTATATCCCGCTTGTAAGCATACTTATTATTTCTTATTATACAGCCTCTCCTTCTCCAAGCTTCAAGCTTTATTATGTCATATTTCGATATTAAATTCCCAGTCAACCGTTTCGATATCAAAGTATAAATAATAAATATAGTGACTCTCACTGTTACAATATTATTATAGATAAATATATATTAAATACATTTTACAAATAATTTGTCATAAAAGTCCATAAGTGGACTAAGTAAATAAAACTTCTTATTTAAGTTTAGCATTATACTAATCCTAGGGTTTATTTGAGTTATTAGTGTATGGTACATAAAGTAATAGGCACACAGTTTAAATGCAAGTTACAGTCCAACTTTCCGCAATAATGCAGCTCGTAGTAACAAACAGCAACATAGTCTAGGCAACATGTACCATTTTATTCAACTTTTTTCAGCAGTGTCTGATAATTATGATTGAGGTGTCATTCGATTTGGAATGGCATCTATATGATTTTTGAAAAAAATAAAGTTCCGCTTACAAAAATTGCAAAAGTTATTAACAATTAACTAAAAATAAGGGCTTTTAGTTTTTGCAAATATCTCTAAAACTAATTAAAATTTTTCAAATAAAATTATTATAAAAAATAAAATTATTTTCCAGTTTTTTAATAATAATTTTTTTTTCAATCATTACCTTAAACTTTGAATTTTGCAACAACTTTAAACATTAATAAAAAAAACTGGAAAACATTTTTTTTTCCAACAGGAAAAATGGCACATGTTCCCTAGACTAACAGACTAACAAACATACGACTAATTAAAAACATTTTTCGTGTGCAAATATAAGTTTTGTATTTGCTTACTAAGCATTATTCAGGTCTTGCAGCCTTAATCTTTTACATATATCTTTTATATAATCTTAAATTTTTTATTTTATTCAATTTTTTCTTATTGCAGGCACAGATTATGTGCCACACATTCCTATTCCATAAAAAATAAAATAAATCACGAATAACAGTAAACTTTAATTACCAAATATACTAAAATACACTGCCATAATCGTTATGAAAGTTGCTTCAAATATTTTAATGTTGTTGTAGTCGAAAAAGGTAATATAATGTATGTAATTAATTAATAACGTTGAAAAGCATACATCATTAGTTAAAAAAGGGAAAACAAACAATTACTAAACGTGACTATAAATCCGTCACGTCAGTTGACAACATTCTTATATTTTAATTGTTAAATGTCATTTCAAACACAATGATGTCGATGACACATTGTACTTTTTTTTATTTCCATAATAATTTAAATAAAATAACGAAAAATAATTTAAATTAAACTATTATTTTAAAGCGATTTTTTGTGACACAGCCGAACTAAAGTTTCCGTTAATATTAACTACTAATATACAATCCATTTCTTATAATTATACAAATGTCTTTGATTGCTTTATTTTTGATTACATGAAATTTTAGAGATATCTGATAAAACATAACTTGAGGTAGCATGTAGTCACTTCACTCTATCAAAAGCTACTGTACCTAATTTGAATTTTGAATTATGGCATTAGAGAAGAGTATGTCAGTCAATACATTTAAATGTAAAGAAAAACGTTGAGTAAAATAATGTTGTACGCAATAGCATTTAAATAATATTAATTAATAAATAATTCAATTCAAGTAATATTAACTAATAAATAATCAAATTCTTGGGCTTAACGGCTTTTATTTGCGCAGCCGATGTTACCAATGTCACGCAGGATTAATAATTAATATTCATATGTAAATCTTAGTAAACAAAAAAGAGGAAAATACATCAAAATGTTAGATTGGGACTTATTTTTGTGCAAAGTAAAACACCTTGGCGCTGAAGGCGCTTTTTGGATTGTGATTAGTTAGTACCTGCATCCATCAACTACTCTAAACGAAAACAGAAACATACGAAGATGTTTTTATGTTAGTGTTCTAATATGGTACGATAATCTTATATATCCTTATGATAAAAATTCTGAAATATTTATTCCACGTCATTATTAATTCATTTTTGAATACGGAACAGATCTCTAAAGTACTTCAAGACAGGGCTTAGCACTTTAGACATTAGACGAATGAAATGGAAACGGAAGCTTTGATTATGTTCGCTTTAAGAATCAAGAGATCCAATATATCCATACATAGCAGTGTACTCGCAGATCGTCGACTCTCCTTAGAACATGGCGCTTTGTTGTGTGTTACAGTAAATATGTAATTTTGATTTGTGTTTTTGAATATAAATAAAACATAAAACTTAACGTTCTGTTGGTATTGTGTTTTAGTATTTTAAATTTTGAATAATATGTATTTCATTCAATATACATTTTTATAAAGATATATATATTATTATTATTGATATTTTTATAAATACACGCACACACGGTAATTACACTATACAAGCTTGACGCACACATGGCAGCATCCGCCAAGATGACTTGAAACATCTATGTATATACGAAAACCTGCTTAAATTCAAAAGCATATTATGACTGTTTTTGAAGATTGTAGAGAATTAAAAACTGAACATTACTGCATTCTTAGTTTGAAACACACTTTTTCGATGTTATGACAGTTTTCTAGAGGAGGTGCGATATCAAAGATGCATTAACAGATATAAGTTTGAACGTACATTATGTGTGCATTAAACACACATTGAAATACAAGAACGACGAAATACAATTGTCGAAAATCATGGATAAATATCGTATCTTTCGCGTATCCAGCGTATATACACAAAAACTAAAACTCTTCGAAAGCCGTGTTAAACGCGCTATATTTACGTTAGCAACGCTCATCGAGCAACGCCTGGCGTCAAGTATGTATCCGCTTGAAAACTACTAATATAATACGACCAGCGCAGGTAAAACACATCTCGTAGTCTAGCCGAGTTTGTCTATTGATGCGATGTTAGACTAATTCGATTAGTTCGCTCCGGAGGCTCGATAAAGCTTTTAGACGCCACTTATGTACTTTAGAAAGCTTACCATCCTATTGAATTTAGTGAATAGATGGATAACGATATTTTAAGTAATTCTACGTATACTAAACTACATCATTGTATTTTTACATTATCAAAATTTAATTTTAAATTAGCAAACACTTTTCAAGCAGTCATTTAAGCACTTTTGAATCATAGTTTTACAATAATACAGTGGCTTAGAGGCTATTTTATTTCGAAATGCAAATTCTGCTGAGGAGAACTGGAAAGAAACTCAACAGTTAATAAAAATAAAAAATAAAAACTAGACAAGAACATTCCATTAGCTAATTACAATCCAGAATAAATATCCTTTAAAAATTAAACTACTTAACTCGAACTTTTATAACGTAAAAAAAATAATAGCTAAAAATAATAAAGCTATAAAATAATGTGGCTATGCTTTTTATGATTTTTTAGGTAAACAATATATCTTGACTTGTACGCATCCTTATATTATTATCATTCTTATAATTAATAATACATAGCCGGATATAATTCGTCTTCTCTCTCATTGTGAGTGTAAGAAATAAGTGCTTGCTTTTTTGGTTAAATATATATTAAAATTCCCTGTAATATTTCGAAAAGTAAAGCTTGTTAAGTTAACGAGTTTTAAGAAGGTGAGTCTTGAAAGATAGTATAATTATTGAATACTTACACTACAAATTGTGACAGCTACAAAAACGTATATACCTATGGGTTCACAATTTTGTATAGGTATATATAAAAAGTAAATATCCAAAGTATAAACTAGGACGACCAAACCATTTGTTATTCTTACAAAGGAATCGTTAGTTCGGCCGAAATGTGCGTATAATATTGTACGTAACTAAACGTTTCTTTCACTTGGTTTCACCCGCGTTCATATATATTACTACATATTATAACTGTATGTCTAATACAGAAACTATTATTCACATCGGTTCGTTAAATTTTGAAATTAATTTATTACATATGAACATATATCACTTCTTTACATTTTTTTCTTTTCTAAAATAAATGTAAATATATATATCTATAAATTTAATATTTAAAATAACATCATATAAGCTCTCCCTTACGAGTATATATATTCGTTTCGACGCAGGTCAGTAGGTGGTGTGTGTACTTGACAGTTCCGAAACCGCCCATTTCGGATGTGACACGCGATTAAATCGTCAAATTAAACGACTACTACTCTCATTATCAGCGACATACGTTAACAAGTACGGTTTATGAGTGAGTCGTTATCGTTTAAAACGTTATAGAATAAACACATTCGTGTAGTTGAGCTTTTAGTAAAATTCGAGAAAAACAAACAAAAATACAATTGCTTTACAAAAAGCTTAATGTTTTATTCAGTTATAACTTACTACATCACATTTATGGTTCAGACAAATGATCTGCCGTTGTTCTTCCAGTTTCCTTAGCATTTAGCGTCGATTTCCTATCAACGTTTTTTATATAATAGTTACTACACATTTTTTCATCAGACTCGTATTTTTACATAGAAATATATAATTCGGTACACATTATGTAATTATGAACGTCCGAAATATAAATTTGTGCATTCTAGGATTCAACTAAATTTCAATATGTCTTCGGACATATTTTTTATTGCACGAAGATTTCAAATAAAACTAAAAAATTCTTTGTATTATTAAAGTACCTATATAGGCGCTTAAGTTTTATCACACTAACATAATACGCTGTGTGTGACATATTCCAAACTTATCTTACAAAATTGGACTTACTTTACATTAGTAGATAATTGTAGGACTTAAACATAATTCTTTACTTTGTTACTTTTTATTATATATTATTTAAAATAAAGCATATTCATTCGATCCTAAAATGTTAGTAAAAATTTTGCATAAAAATAATGACATGTCACTGACAATGAGATATTTATATTCAAAAAGTTATTAAATAAAAAATGAAAAAAATATAATTTAAAAATTGGCTGTTGTGCGAAACTAGAAGAAAGATGAAAATTAAACTGAGAGGAATATACAAGAAATGGAGAACATAGTATTTTGTATAATATCATAAGTTTAATAAACAAGAAAAAAATAAGAATCTTCAACAAATATTATAACTGTATGTTCTTCAATATTATAGTATGTTCATATATGTTTATAATTTACTTATTTTCGACTGAGAATTATGAATAATAATACATTGAAGCTCGAGAGAAGCTAGTTCATTTAAAGAACGATCTTCACAAAAATGATTTTTATTTGTCGTTGAATGGGAACACTCGGTGGATGTCCTATTTCCCGGGGTGTAAGCAAGAAGAGCATTCATTTGTTAGAAAACGACGCCAACTGTCGGCAGCGAACACTTACTAATTGAAAACTTTCAAGCTTTCTAGATTACTGTGATAAAACCCTTTAGAAATTGTATTTGCGTACTCGTATAAATTGGTCGAAATTCATCATGTTCAAACTAATGGATTTTTTATGTATATTTAAATTATCTTAGGACGTACAAGAGCGGACGTTTGTAGTAGACGTCTGTAGTGTAGGTGTGCAAAATCGGAAATTGAGAAAAATTATTTTCAAGAAAGGCAACTAAATAATTAAATAATAAAATTAGTAAAATCATTATATTGAATACACAAGCAATTACGTAATACATACACATACATACATATATAAACAGAAATATATAATTATATATACGAGTATATATAACTATTTACTATTTCCTCTGACAGTTTTTTAGAAAATCACATTGACGATTTCCTCTATGTATTAGTGTACATGTTATTTGGATTTATATTTTTTTTTTTTGCGTTATAAGGAAACGTGTACTATTAATAAAAATATAAAAACATTATAAAAGAGATAAAACATATTCAGATTTTTTTATTACGAATGCAAATTATCTTAATGCGTATTATGTCTAATGGACCGTTACACAGATGTAGTCTTTGTTTATTAACAAGCGAACATGTAGCCACCATCTAGCCTAGCGTGGTAGTTGTACTACTATAAATAATAATATTATAAACCTTTTACTTTAGTCTGTAGTTGTGCAAGGTACTAACAAACCACGATTCAGAAAAAAACAGTGTTGTACAGATACTTTGCGTAAAAATAAATCGCAATCCGACATTTTGACGTCTATTTTCGTTTTATTTCGTTTCTGAATTGTGAATATGAATACCAGTTATTCGTGATCATTATTATCAGCCATTGGATGTCCACTGTTGAACGTAACGTAACGTACTTGTTGTAACGTACGTTGTCTACAAGCATTGGTCGTAAGATGATCATTCCTCTCCTTGATATAAATATTAACACCTATATTGATATCAATTTTTAATACTTTTATCTCCACTGGCTCTTCCATCAATGTGGAAAGATGTTGATGTTATACCTGTCTTTAAAAAAAAAAACAATGCGTCTTCCTTATCCAAATATCGTTCCGTTTCCATTCTTCCTTTTTTCTTCTAAAGCGCTCGAGCACTTTTGCATCAACAACTCAGCCGTTTTCATTTGAAACACAATTCTCTTAAAATCATAAGATTGTCAGATTTCATTCAATATACATTTTTATAAAGATATATATATTATTATTATTGATATTTTTATAAATACACGCACACACGGTAATTACACTATACAAGCTTGACGCACACATGGCAGCATCCGCCAAGATGACTTGAAACATCTATGTATATACGAAAACCTGCTTAAATTCAAAAGCATATTATGACTGTTTTTGAAGATTGTAGAGAATTAAAAACTGAACATTACTGCATTCTTAGTTTGAAACACACTTTTTCGATGTTATGACAGTTTTCTAGAGGAGGTGCGATATCAAAGATGCATTAACAGATATAAGTTTGAACGTACATTATGTGTGCATTAAACACACATTGAAATACAAGAACGACGAAATACAATTGTCGAAAATCATGGATAAATATCGTATCTTTCGCGTATCCAGCGTATATACACAAAAACTAAAACTCTTCGAAAGCCGTGTTAAACGCGCTATATTTACGTTAGCAACGCTCATCGAGCAACGCCTGGCGTCAAGTATGTATCCGCTTGAAAACTACTAATATAATACGACCAGCGCAGGTAAAACACATCTCGTAGTCTAGCCGAGTTTGTCTATTGATGCGATGTTAGACTAATTCGATTAGTTCGCTCCGGAGGCTCGATAAAGCTTTTAGACGCCACTTATGTACTTTAGAAAGCTTACCATCCTATTGAATTTAGTGAATAGATGGATAACGATATTTTAAGTAATTCTACGTATACTAAACTACATCATTGTATTTTTACATTATCAAAATTTAATTTTAAATTAGCAAACACTTTTCAAGCAGTCATTTAAGCACTTTTGAATCATAGTTTTACAATAATACAGTGGCTTAGAGGCTATTTTATTTCGAAATGCAAATTCTGCTGAGGAGAACTGGAAAGAAACTCAACAGTTAATAAAAATAAAAAATAAAAACTAGACAAGAACATTCCATTAGCTAATTACAATCCAGAATAAATATCCTTTAAAAATTAAACTACTTAACTCGAACTTTTATAACGTAAAAAAAATAATAGCTAAAAATAATAAAGCTATAAAATAATGTGGCTATGCTTTTTATGATTTTTTAGGTAAACAATATATCTTGACTTGTACGCATCCTTATATTATTATCATTCTTATAATTAATAATACATAGCCGGATATAATTCGTCTTCTCTCTCATTGTGAGTGTAAGAAATAAGTGCTTGCTTTTTTGGTTAAATATATATTAAAATTCCCTGTAATATTTCGAAAAGTAAAGCTTGTTAAGTTAACGAGTTTTAAGAAGGTGAGTCTTGAAAGATAGTATAATTATTGAATACTTACACTACAAATTGTGACAGCTACAAAAACGTATATACCTATGGGTTCACAATTTTGTATAGGTATATATAAAAAGTAAATATCCAAAGTATAAACTAGGACGACCAAACCATTTGTTATTCTTACAAAGGAATCGTTAGTTCGGCCGAAATGTGCGTATAATATTGTACGTAACTAAACGTTTCTTTCACTTGGTTTCACCCGCGTTCATATATATTACTACATATTATAACTGTATGTCTAATACAGAAACTATTATTCACATCGGTTCGTTAAATTTTGAAATTAATTTATTACATATGAACATATATCACTTCTTTACATTTTTTTCTTTTCTAAAATAAATGTAAATATATATATCTATAAATTTAATATTTAAAATAACATCATATAAGCTCTCCCTTACGAGTATATATATTCGTTTCGACGCAGGTCAGTAGGTGGTGTGTGTACTTGACAGTTCCGAAACCGCCCATTTCGGATGTGACACGCGATTAAATCGTCAAATTAAACGACTACTACTCTCATTATCAGCGACATACGTTAACAAGTACGGTTTATGAGTGAGTCGTTATCGTTTAAAACGTTATAGAATAAACACATTCGTGTAGTTGAGCTTTTAGTAAAATTCGAGAAAAACAAACAAAAATACAATTGCTTTACAAAAAGCTTAATGTTTTATTCAGTTATAACTTACTACATCACATTTATGGTTCAGACAAATGATCTGCCGTTGTTCTTCCAGTTTCCTTAGCATTTAGCGTCGATTTCCTATCAACGTTTTTTATATAATAGTTACTACACATTTTTTCATCAGACTCGTATTTTTACATAGAAATATATAATTCGGTACACATTATGTAATTATGAACGTCCGAAATATAAATTTGTGCATTCTAGGATTCAACTAAATTTCAATATGTCTTCGGACATATTTTTTATTGCACGAAGATTTCAAATAAAACTAAAAAATTCTTTGTATTATTAAAGTACCTATATAGGCGCTTAAGTTTTATCACACTAACATAATACGCTGTGTGTGACATATTCCAAACTTATCTTACAAAATTGGACTTACTTTACATTAGTAGATAATTGTAGGACTTAAACATAATTCTTTACTTTGTTACTTTTTATTATATATTATTTAAAATAAAGCATATTCATTCGATCCTAAAATGTTAGTAAAAATTTTGCATAAAAATAATGACATGTCACTGACAATGAGATATTTATATTCAAAAAGTTATTAAATAAAAAATGAAAAAAATATAATTTAAAAATTGGCTGTTGTGCGAAACTAGAAGAAAGATGAAAATTAAACTGAGAGGAATATACAAGAAATGGAGAACATAGTATTTTGTATAATATCATAAGTTTAATAAACAAGAAAAAAATAAGAATCTTCAACAAATATTATAACTGTATGTTCTTCAATATTATAGTATGTTCATATATGTTTATAATTTACTTATTTTCGACTGAGAATTATGAATAATAATACATTGAAGCTCGAGAGAAGCTAGTTCATTTAAAGAACGATCTTCACAAAAATGATTTTTATTTGTCGTTGAATGGGAACACTCGGTGGATGTCCTATTTCCCGGGGTGTAAGCAAGAAGAGCATTCATTTGTTAGAAAACGACGCCAACTGTCGGCAGCGAACACTTACTAATTGAAAACTTTCAAGCTTTCTAGATTACTGTGATAAAACCCTTTAGAAATTGTATTTGCGTACTCGTATAAATTGGTCGAAATTCATCATGTTCAAACTAATGGATTTTTTATGTATATTTAAATTATCTTAGGACGTACAAGAGCGGACGTTTGTAGTAGACGTCTGTAGTGTAGGTGTGCAAAATCGGAAATTGAGAAAAATTATTTTCAAGAAAGGCAACTAAATAATTAAATAATAAAATTAGTAAAATCATTATATTGAATACACAAGCAATTACGTAATACATACACATACATACATATATAAACAGAAATATATAATTATATATACGAGTATATATAACTATTTACTATTTCCTCTGACAGTTTTTTAGAAAATCACATTGACGATTTCCTCTATGTATTAGTGTACATGTTATTTGGATTTATATTTTTTTTTTTTGCGTTATAAGGAAACGTGTACTATTAATAAAAATATAAAAACATTATAAAAGAGATAAAACATATTCAGATTTTTTTATTACGAATGCAAATTATCTTAATGCGTATTATGTCTAATGGACCGTTACACAGATGTAGTCTTTGTTTATTAACAAGCGAACATGTAGCCACCATCTAGCCTAGCGTGGTAGTTGTACTACTATAAATAATAATATTATAAACCTTTTACTTTAGTCTGTAGTTGTGCAAGGTACTAACAAACCACGATTCAGAAAAAAACAGTGTTGTACAGATACTTTGCGTAAAAATAAATCGCAATCCGACATTTTGACGTCTATTTTCGTTTTATTTCGTTTCTGAATTGTGAATATGAATACCAGTTATTCGTGATCATTATTATCAGCCATTGGATGTCCACTGTTGAACGTAACGTAACGTACTTGTTGTAACGTACGTTGTCTACAAGCATTGGTCGTAAGATGATCATTCCTCTCCTTGATATAAATATTAACACCTATATTGATATCAATTTTTAATACTTTTATCTCCACTGGCTCTTCCATCAATGTGGAAAGATGTTGATGTTATACCTGTCTTTAAAAAAAAAAACAATGCGTCTTCCTTATCCAAATATCGTTCCGTTTCCATTCTTCCTTTTTTCTTCTAAAGCGCTCGAGCACTTTTGCATCAACAACTCAGCCGTTTTCATTTGAAACACAATTCTCTTAAAATCATAAGATTGTCATTATGTGTCTCTACAAATTAGTCATTTTTTTCTAAACATTTCAGTATTTTGTTAACATACATAGAGCGTAAAATCTAAGAATAGTAATACATATTACATTAGTCAAAACAGTAAGTTTTACATAAGCCAACCAATTTTCTAAAAAAATATATACATGTAATAAAACTGTAACTGGTACATTTTTGTACATTGAAGATATTTTGAAATTTTTTCTTGGAGAACACTCTGTATCTTGAAATTACTGGATGAATTTAAACGAAATCGGGCACGATTTTTGTTCATACTACGAGCTAGGATACTGGATATTTTTTGTCCCGAAAAAAACAATCGATACCCCATCATATCGGTTGCCTTACGAGAAGGGATAAAAGTAAAAATGTGTACTTATTTTTAATTCATTAACGCATAGTCCCAGATTGCACTTGGTTTTTTTTTTCTTTTTTATTATTGGTGCAAATAAATTTAAACATGAAATCGGAATCTTGAAACAGTATTCTTGGGCTCATTTTAAGCTGACTTACTTATTTTATCCTACTGACTAATAAAAGGGATGATAATCGCAAACGAAGTCGTAAATACAGCTAGTTTTAATATATATAAATAGTTATTACGACCTATTATAATATGTTCTTGATTATAATATGTTCTTGATTATGTTGTTTATGAGTTAAATAACTACTAATGTGTTACAACTCATCCTTTGCGGTTTCGACCACATAATGTTATCTTGTGACTAATATTCATTTACTAAGAGTAATGACTACTTCTAAATAAAGTATATTTCTAATGATAAATAAGTATTACTATATGTATATCTATACACGGGCTTGTATCCGCAACTCGACGTCTACTAGTATTACTATATATTACACAGGGTTAACATTCAACTGGGAAAAATTGAATGTGTGGCGTAGAAAAATAAAAACGTAAATTGCAAGTGACGTGCATGCAATGTTTATTAAAAGCTGCAAGTTGTTACTGGTCAACAAATTGCCCTTCATAGTATCGCAATCTAGCCAATCAGAAAGCAATCAAGAGCCGAACTGCATTGAGCGAGTTACTTCCCGTTTTCAATGTTGTTTTCCAATTCAACTCCAAATCTGAACTGCTCTTTCGATTGAAAGCACTTACAAATCAGCTTATATCAATTAAAAATATATGTGCAATATTACGATTAAAAAAAAAAACCTAATGAATGGTGTCATGGGACACCAGGTAGGAACGAAGTTCCTTCGGATAATATGGAAGCAACACAATTTGCAAAAAAAATATGCTTATCTTTATATTCTAGTTAAATGATCACCATCTTATAATAAATTTTGAAAAAACTAAAATTTTAACTTTTCATTCCTATAAAAAAGGGCTAATTTTTAAACATATAAAGACACTAGCGGCCCGCCCCGGCTTCGCACGGGTATTTAACTAAAATTTCAAAAAAATATAAATTCATATTTTTTATCACCCACACCTGCGTCGATATTGGAAAATATTTCATAATAGACGAATTGAGTTCTCAAACAATATTTTAGCCCGCGACTTTGTCCGCGTAGAAGTCGAAAATGGTTCTAATAGGATTTTTATTCGTTTTTTTTTTTACGTTATTAATTTTGTTATAACATATAAATTATTATATTAAAATATTTGAATACTTATAAAATATAACAATCTTTATTATGGAGTAGGGATTTAAAGTTTAAATAAACATTTAAAAAAAAAAATTGTTATCTTTTTACAACGAAATCGAAGTACTACACCTTCCTTAGTATTTCTTTATAAATAATATTTTTTGTTTTTCTTTCGGGGTGCTAGAATCACCAGGCTACTCTGGAATATGCCACATACAACTGGCTGTGAGAGAAGCAGCTTTCGCTTAAGTATACTCCCGCTACAGTAAGAGTTTGACCTTAAGCTTTGTTTATGGTAAATACATACTCATATACACTCATATCACCAGTTCCTATTTTAAGCAACAGGTCTGAGTCCATCATTCTCATATTTATGGTGAGGCTCAGTTGAGTCACTGCAGGCCACAAATGCTCCTGTACTGTAGTGTATTGTATCAGCCTGTAAACAACCCACTGCTGAGCGAAGGCCTTTTTTTCATATAGAAGAAGGGTTGGAGCTTAATCCACCACGCCGCTCCACTGCGGGTTAGCGGATAATATCCTTTTTTTTAACGATGGGAAATGCATTTACGCATCCCACCGCCCGCAGGCGACGGTTATGTGGGACTCGCTGGCTGCGAAGCCAGGTGGGAAGGATGCGCTGTGCCGCGCTCCCGGCTGCATGGGTACCACCATCTTGCTTGCTTATTTCTTCCGTGAAACAGCTTTGCTGTGTTTCGGAAAGAAGGGCAAGACAGGCAGTGTAATTACTGGCACCGAGACTTAACATCATATGTCTCAGGATAGGCAACACATAAATGAGTTGGCTGGGCTAGTTCCAGGTAAACTAGTTTATGTTCATGGGCGACGTCGACCACTTACCATCAGGTGGCACGTCTGCCAGTTTGCCTATTCAACTAACACATAAAAAAAAAAATACCCACTAAAACTCATCGACCGTCTGCGCCATAGTGGGGAGCCACGGGATCGCTCGCGCATACAACCGTGACGCGCCGACGTTTGGCCCGGCGGCCCCTCCGTATGTGTTTGGGGCCGTTCGACTGGTCCACTCTGCTAATTCAGAGAAGTACCAGGAGCGGCCCCAACACTAAAATCTCCGCGCCCTCTCGGCGCCACTCCCACACCAGACGCAACTCCCGTGCTAACACTCTCACCGCGCTTCACACCACTGGACTTCAGCTACCCCAGACGGCGAAACCCCGCTGATGGGTCCACACATCAGCTGGTCCAGGGGTTCCAGTGGCTTGTGCACCTCTGCGTCCAAACTACCGCGCTTTCGCGCCACCGAATAGAGGGGGAGAGCGAGTCATCTCCCTCCTGTGCTTTCGCGCCCACCGCTGCTGGTTTTGGTCCGCGGGGGGCCGATAATAATTCTACCATAAGTAACAATTATTATAAGGCATCCATGATAATAAACGGGACCGACGGCTTTACGTGCTCTCCGGGCCACGGTGGGGAAACCCACTATACACCCAGACCTGAAACAAATATTGGCATAAATACAAATATCTGCTCCGAGCAGGAATCGAACTCGCGACCACCGGCATTGAGGCGAGGCGTTAAGCCACTCGCACCACTACACCAGAATCTCGAACCGGTTATCAATGCTTCGTTCGTTGTATCGTTGGTATAATTACACCACAAGTCAATACGATTTTGCCTCTTAGATTTGAATAAACCCGCAAGTAATTATTTTTTAAATTTTGATTGACTCGCCACAGTTGGTAGTGACCCTGCTTACTGCTCCAGGATCATGGGTTCGATTCTCGCCTCGAGTTTGGGTGTAATATGTATTTATTTCTATATGAATTATTTGTATGTATATTTATAAAAAAATGTATATCAGTCAGGTGTTACCTAAAATACAGGTATTAACTTGCCTACCTTAGGAACAGACGATCGTGTGTGTATGTTAAACATATATTTATATTTAATAATAGTCCAAGACAGCTTTTATCTCCTTATTCTTAGTTTTAGTGTAAGATTAGGTTAGGTATATGATTTATAATTTTTTCTGATCTTGTTCCAACATTAGTCCGTGGTGTCAATCTGTACTAATTGGGATGTTAATGCCGTATAATTCAAAAATGTTTCCAAGTTCACATTGGTGTCTTCTATATCTGTATCATTGTGAACTACAGATGCCTTGCTGATGAGTTATTCAGTTTAAAACCCTTGACTTAAAACAACATCAACATTGAAGTAAAAAATATTATATAAAACACTATTTTACAATAAAGCGATCACACGATATATTTACAATTCAATTTTGTTACATTTAATATAAAGTCTTGCCTGTTCCACCAGGAGCACCCAAAAAAACATATCACCTACGCCTACGTCAATACTAATATTATATAAAAGACGGATTGTCAAACATGTGTCAAAAAAAATATAATTTTAAAAAAAATCCTAAGGAGTATTTATATCAAAATAACTTTCTACCCCTTTTTAACCCCGTTAGGGGATGAATTTCGATAAAATACGAAACATGTCTTCAATAAATTCTGTTAAAGAATATTTATGCAAAATTTGAAGTAGATTGGACCAAGGAATCACGTTGTCCCATACAAACTTTGCCTCGCTTTTTCATCCCCTTAGAGGTAGAATTTCGTAAAATCCGTTCTTAGCTGACCTCTACTCGGCAAAAGAAATATTCCTACCAAACTTCAAGTTTTTAGGTCTCATAGTTCCAGAGATATCGTGATGAGTGACTATATCTATAGAAAGTCTCCTATATATATATAGATTAAAAACTAGAATGCGTAAATGAATTCACTTTGCTCGGTATTGTTATAGACACCCATATTAGTTGGAAAGCGCACATACAAAAACTTAAATCAAAGTTGGCCAGTTTTTCATACGCATTACGAGAGATTTAAAAAAAACACACTTCTATAGAAACTGCAATATCAACCTATTATGCTTATGCACATTCTTGGCCTAACTACGGCGTAGTTCTATGGGGAAATAGCACTGATGCTCCTACTTTATTTACCTTCCGAAAAAAAATAATTAGAATTATGGTTAATATAAACCAAACTAATAGCTGCCGACCACATTTCTAGAAATACAAAATACTCACCTTAACTTGTCTTTATATTTTAGAAATATGCAAATTTGTTTGAAAATACAAAACACTTTTACCCAAAAAAATGAAGAAATACCGAACAATAACTCATTACGAAATAGAAATAATACTACCAAGTGCACGACTTAAACTACACTCATCCAGCAACTATATCCAGTCTTGAGTCTTCCCTTGCATATGAGCCCCAACAGTAGGGGTCTAGGGTGGCTGGTTTTTGAATTACGCTGGAATGATTTTAGGGGGTGTAGAGGTGTAAAATAGAATAAAAGTATTTAGGAAATTTAGTATTTTAGAAAATAAATAATGTAAAAAAATCAAACAATAAAAATAGTAATTCAAATTATTAAGTAAAATTTTTCCTTGCGCCATGCGGAGTCGCGATGTGGTGCCGCAGGCGGCGGTCGCGTCCCTCACCCCCCGCACTGCCCGCTCGCGCACTTCCGTTATATGTTTTTCTTACGGTTTTAGTATCACATTTTTTTTCAGTTCGATCGCGCAACAAAATCCCAATCTCCTACAAGCCTGCCGTAAGGAACTTCTTTCCAAAAAAGAAATATAGCTTTAAACTTAATTTCTTCATTTCTTAAAAAAAAATTATTAATTAGCCTCTTTTGTAGAATCCCCTTTGGTATATAATCCAAATAACGTAATTCAATAAAAACAAAACTGCATATTAAAAAAAAAAAACAAAAAAAAACCAAACCAACGTGTTTAAAACTCACCCGTCGCGGTAGAACGTTGTACGTGTGCAATTTATACAATATACATACATTATGAAACGTGTGTTGATTCATTGTAATAATTATGTTAACCATAGATTTTATCGCTTGCACGATATTTAATGTGATTTTATATCCCATTTTTATTTGTTTAAAGTCGCAATTTTTATTATTGTTTAAGAAGTTGTGATACACTCTTAGGTACTACTTTTATTATGTATTTGTACTTTATTATTTATTTATTATTTATTTATTTAATTTTAGAGATAATCACAACATGCATTAATTGCTTAATATTTAAACGATGATAAGAAAAAAAATACTGAATTACAATAATGGATAAATTAATATAGATTGTTAAAAAGAAATATAATTATTTGATAATATTTTATTTAAACAGTTTTACATTTATATACTAAATTAATTAACAATTAAATTAAACACTGCTGGACAAAAGGTTTTTCTGTTCTCATGAAAATGAAGGATTCTAACCCTCAGCTGAATTCCTCACACTACTCAACTATTTGTTGGTGAATACACATTGATAAAATAATTTATTATATGAATTTGAACACAAAAGTACTACAAACTTAGCGATAGCTGAGGTTCGTACCCATGACCGTCGACCGACGATCAACTATCGATTCCCGTGTTCTGCTCACTGGATCACTACGGCAATAAATATTGAATATGTTTACATAATTTCGTCATCTATTTAGAATTTTTCATGTGGCAAATGTTTAGCAGCAATCTACTATTAGTTTGAGATTCGCTTATTTTAATAATTAAGATATTTCATACAAAAATTTTATAAAACTTTCAATGATGTCTGACCCTTCATTTTTCAAACAAAATCTTTCACAAAAACTTTGTCCAGACAAGAACGAACTTAAAAAAGTTTGCGTAATCTCTTTTACTTTTTAATAAAGGGAAAATGATTTTTAAAATAATATAAATAGATGTAATCTAAGGAATCAATTGCAGGTGCGATCCCGATGGTAACAGCTACGGTCTACTGCGCGCCCGCTCCACTACGCTACGCAGCGCTTGCCATCTACTGTCTGGGCAGCCTGCTCGGACTGTATAAGGTAAATATAATTAATAAAAATACCTGGAAGACCTCAGCATAGTGTTCGGTGACCTCAGTGGAGTTTCCCAACGGATGGTCCTTAATGACTACATTAATACTTAAAATGAACATGGACAAGACGAAAATCATGTCGTGTCCGCCCCGATATCAGGTGAGAATTACATGGGAACAGGTATCAAAATTTGAGAGAGAGGTCAATCGTGGAATCCAGTTAGGATGAGCAACATTCGGAAAGTTAAAAAACGTCCTTTCATCCATCATACCTCAGTGCCTTAATTCTAAAGTATTTGATCAATGTGTGTTACCAGTACAAACAGATCTAAGATGAGGTCTCTATGGGCCTTTTAAGCAAGCTCCAAGTAGCACACAAAGCAATGGAGAGAAGCTAATACTTGGTATTTCTCTGTGAGATCGATTTAGAAATTATAATATCCGCAGACAAACGAAGGTTGCCGACATAGCCCAGCGGATTATCAATCTAAAATGGCAGTGGATAGGGCACATAGCTTGTAGAACTGACGGCCGGTGAAACAGAAAGGTTTTCGAGTGGAGACCACGTACCGTCAACCGCAACGTTGGACGACTGTCCGCGAGATTAACTGAATCAGCCTGTAAGCGTCCTACTTTTGGGTAAGGGTCTCTTCTCTATATAGGAGAAGGGTTGGAGCTTAATCCACAATGCTATAGTAGGGAACTACCATGATGTAATTATCGATATCACCTGATTGCGACAATTACCTCAAACTAACATCTGTATAACAACTGAGACCAACGGTTATACTTGCTTTCCGAAGTAGAGCGAGGAATCCCAAAAGGATATATATACATACAGAGCAGAAATAAATAGTTGCACAAATAGAAATATCTGCCCCGAGCGGGAATCGAATCCGCGACCGCCGGCGTTTAGGCGACTACTCGCACCATTTCACCAGAACGGTAGCCATTAATCTACACTAACATAAAAATGGGGAAATTTTATTTGTTTTGTCATTAGAAAGCTTGTTTCTCGAAGAAGGTTTGGGTAAAACAGTAAAAGTCAATGTGGGTAATGTCACGTAGATCGTCTAAATAATATGAAGTTAAGAAGTTTTTCACCGGTTTTTCTTGAGATTTCTCTACTCATCTTTTAAATCTGAGTGAAAAACAATTACAACTGTACATAATTATTTTATAACGATTCACTAGAAAAATGGCACGCGGAGTTAATTAGATTTTTCTCCGAACAGAATAGTTTTATTGAAATTATTGAAATAAAAATTAATTATAATATTAACTGATGTGTAATGAGAACTAATCAATAGCTCGTATTATGGTATTAAATTTTATTACAGTACGGTCTCCTATATAATACTTCTTTTATATTTATGGAGTATTAATTAAAACTTACAATATTTGTCAGTCGGATTACTGAAGCTACAATAAAATTGTTATCGAAAAAATAAATATTTTCCTAAAATTTATTTCTACGCAAAATTGTCGTTATTTGTCACTGGAAAATTTTCGTGAATCAAACCCAAGATCCATAATAACTCTGCTTGTTAAATATTCCAGTATTGTATATTTAACTAGACGACCCGCGCGACTTCACCCACGTTGACGTTTATTGATACTGCTCCGTTCCTTAATTCGAAGCGTAACGTTTTAAGGCTTAATATGATAATAAAAAGTTTTTCGTGAAAAAAATTTTTTTCAAGAGAGAAAAGAATTTCATAATCTTACTGATTTGATACATAAATATTCTAATAAGTGCGCTTAAAATACATAATCAAACAAACGTAAAAACTCTTCAGTTTTATAATATAAACATATATTTGCTTGAACAAATTTATCTATCAACAGCTTTTTATATTTCTTTATAAAAATAAGAACATATAATTATTATCAGTTACACGATTAATAAAATAGTCATTAACAAACATAATTAAGTTTATCGCTTTATAAAATATTCTATTCATTCATTCATGTATCTAAAAATCATCAAAGCACGTTACAATTTTCTTACTCTTAAGATTCAAATTTTCATACATCCGAATCCGAATTGAGAACGAAATCCTTCCAAGTGTGTCTGTCCTTCTATCAAAGCGAATTCGGTCTGAATCCACTCGACCGCTTCTGCTATAGTATTTTTCTTCAAAATTTCCGTTGAACTGTTTCTATAGAATTTACAACAAATAAACAACAAAGTGGGACGAGTGTATTGTTTTTTGCACACAATAGAATAAAGAAGTATTCCATTTCACAGTCATTCTTACGTAAACGAATAGTCCAGATATCTAAATACCTAATATTCTATTATTACTATTACTGTATCCCTTATGTTTTCGCTGATGATGATGTGATGATGTTTATGACTACCGTCCCACTATTATAAGTTACAACGTTATGCTTTACAGCCGACTAACTAATTGAACTCTTTAGATGATTATAAATTTTACTAAAGTATAATACTGTAGGTAAATGTTGCACTCAATTATAGAAAATTGCTTCGGAAAAAGGCTATTTTTAAAAATAGTTAATTAAGATTAAACTGGTGATTATGTTTTAACTTTCATCATAGTGATAGACCGTGCGGTTACCGGCAGAGAAGAATAGTCCCGAACTCTTTCTTGCTGAGGTGTCATAAAAGGCGAGACCATAGTGGTGCGAACAACAGTGCACTGACAATACTGAATCTTCTGACAAGCAAGTTTGATGACTTCCAAAACCCAGCCTCCCGAACTATCTATAGTACCATAGACCACATACATTCGAAGCAGATTATACTAAAGACTGAGGAGTATATATTTATATAATTTGCTTAGCGTTTATATAGTATAAGAAAGTCTTCGATTCGATCGAAATTCGGGCGGTTCTGCAGGCTCTTCAGCGATGCCACATTGACTACCAGTATATCGAAGTGTTGCAGTACTTGTACAATAACTCCTGTATGTCGGTTCGAGTACAGCATAGCATGAGAGTGATTCCAATGCAGCAAGGCTTGAGACAGGGAGGTGTCATCTCTTTGAAACTGATAAGCAGACATTTTTCCGCAGCATTAGAAGACGTTTTTAAGCTTCTGAAATGGAAAATATTCGGCATCAATATAAACAGCAAGTAATTATAAAAAATATATAAATATACAAATACCGTCAATAACTACTGACGGTAGTTGCGACCAGTCAATGCGTGAAATGAACCTCTGACTACCGACGGCAATAACCTGCGTTTTTGTAGGATTCACTCTTTAACCATAAGACTCATTCCAACGTAGTATAGATAAAAGATCTTTATTTAATTTGATTATACATTCCGAAAGGTCACTGAAATGGAATTTTGAATATATTTGGAGATCATTTGAAGATCATCATCGTCTCAGTGCCTGAAGTCGAAAGTCTTCTACCAATGTGTGTTACCAGTGATGACATACGGATCTGAAACGTGGTCGCACAACGTGCAATGGAGAGGGATATGCTTGGTATTTCTCTACCAGATTGAATCCGAAATGATGAGATCCGGAGACGAACGAAGATTGCCGACATAGCCCAACTTCTATTATGCAGCTTTCTAATTGTGAAAAATTTATTAAAATCAATTCAGTAGTTTCAGAGTTTATCAATTACATTCAAATATATCTTCACTTATGATGTTTTCTTTCTTCTTCTCATTTACATTTTCTATCCACTGAGCAACCACTGCTTTAAATATTATAATTGGTACATACTACAGGCGATGCGTGCTTGGTCGCCGTGGGAGCGACGGCTTTGCTTCGCGGCGCCCTTCTGCATGCGGCTACTGCTGGCGGGCGCTAGGGCGGCCCGGCTCGGAGGCGGTGACCCACACGCCATTCTGCATGTCTTCTTACAAGTAAATATAATATGTACTTGGTACTATACTTTTTTTTTGTAAATGCACTAATCTAACGATCTATTGTCGTTTCGTTACGTTAGTGCCGAAAGTCAAATTACCAAGATTTTCTAAATCTAAATATTATTTTACATAAACATTGATTTTTTTCTATGTTAGTTATATTTACCGATGTATATTCAAACACTCCAAACAATTTTTCAAACTATGCGGTATGCCTACCAGTGGGCTAACAATTTTGTGTTGAGGTTCCGTCTACACTAGTCTACAGATCTGGACAAACATCTGTAACTCTCTACTTTAAACAAATATTTGTATAGTACGAATGGCAACAACAGAAATGAAAACAAAAAAGTAAAAGGCTTGTAAGTTTCGTTACATAATTTAAATTTGAGATAAAATTAAATATTATTTTTGTAAACAAAAAGCTTTTATTTCTTTCTCAGCGGTAGACTACACATAAAATACTTTACTACACACATAAAATAATTTACTATTATATTTTAAACTAAATTGAAGCATGCTGTAAATATTGTTTAAACGTATGAGGAATTATGTTAACAGTAATGGAATCACTTTGAGGAAATAAAATATCATAGAGATTTCAATAAAATTTATTAAACACCCTTCGTAGCTACAAACAAAAAATTAAATAATCTATTTTTCGCTGTTCCGAAGAAAAACGTCTTGATAATAATAATATAAAACCATTCTCAATACAAACATGAATACAACTAAAAGTTTTCATGTATAATTAAACATTTTCTATTAGACGTTGTGATATTAAATCGTTGTTTCAAATATTATTGATGATTTAATTGTCATTATTTAACCACAAGAATGCGAATTGGAATCACTGGTTGTTTTTTTTATAAGGAAAAACAGGTATTTTTAGTATCCGGGTGTAGTTCTATAAATATTAAATCTTTTTATATAAATATAGAAAGACTTATGACACTGCCGACTATGCATTTACGACTTACATAGGACTGCGTTACATTACGTTTGACGTTGGCATGTATGCTTAATATAATGCTATTAATTTAATTGCAATATTTTAATTGCCAAAATTTACTAATTTATATTTATACGACTTTGTTAATCTCTATCAAAATTTGCAATATTCTGATGGTTAAAGTTAATATTTAATATTGAATGACAACATGAAATATAAGGACTATTTAGTCGTGATATGTTATTGTTATCGAAATTAGCTTGCATGTTGCTATCCAGAGAATAATCAATGTTTTGTTCTTTCATTTTACTTTAAAAAAATTCGTTTAAAAAAATGTGAGTGTGTGAATGTGAGTGAGTGATGAAACTTTCAATTTTGTAGTATTTTGAATATACGTATGTTATACCTACTCATAATTTTTTATATATCATTGTCGGTTTTATACTACAAGACTGCACTCGTGGTTTTATCTCCCTTGATACTCAGTATAATAATAATAATAAAGTATTATTATTTTGGAACAGTCGACCGTGTGCGTATGTTGAGCATATAAATAAAATATAAAATTACTACTCGCACATACTACTGCGAATAGAAAGAGACAGAAGTCTGGGAAAAGCTGCAACTTAAACCTAATAAGATAATCATATTTATACACGCGTTGGCTTAAAGTACGTTTTATAATTTTAAGTAACCGATGAATGGGTTGTTCAATCTACTACTTGTGGAATTTCCACTGGTGTCCCCCAAGGATCCCATTGGGGTCCATTGTTATTTAATCTCTTTATCAATGATATTTCTCACTGTTTCATTTCTTCCAATATCTTTATATACGCCGATGATCTGAAATTTGTAAAGATAATCCAATCAATGAATGACAAAATACTACTACAGAGAGACTTAGATGCGCTAGTTGAATGATGTAATAGCAACAAAATGTACCTTAAATCCAAGAAGTATCATCACATTAAATTTAGTAGAAAATACAATAAAATTGCATCGAACTACTATAATATATTATATTAAAGAAGAAAAAATTGGAAAAGTAACCAGCATGCGTGATCTTAACGAATGATATAATAATATAACGGTTTGGCAGCTCGTTTTTGGTGAGAGTCGCCAAGATTTGGAACGACCTGCCTAGGTCTATTTTTCCTGATAGGTTTAACTCTGGAGCCTTTAAGAGTAGAGTGAACAGGTTTCTTTTGGATGGGCGTGTATCACCTTCGTCTTCATCTACACTTTCCATCAGGTGAGATGGAAGACAAACGCCTATTCCATTACAACTATAAAAAAAAAATTAACTTAATAAGAAGTATCTTGGAATATTATAGTGTGGTTTGGCGTCCTCACTATGCTACGCATATACTTCGCCTTGAGCACGTATAGAAACGTTATCTTTGGCGCTTATCCTATTTCGTTAGTGTAAATAAAACATTTAAATCGTATAAAAATCGTCTAAATTATTTCAATATAGTCGCCCAATATGAGTATATTCGCTATAAAAATCACAACATGATTCATGGTAGCAGGACGATAACCAAAAGTGTAGGTAAGTAAACACATAAAAAACCTCGCGAATAATTTGTATTAGTAGTTATAAGATAAATTAAAACCAAACTGGTACAATAAACTGATACTAAAAAATAAGTATTAAGTGACGTAAATTATGGTTTTTTATTATAAATATGAAATTGTAATGACAGAGTTATTCCTTTCTCTTAAAACTGATTTAAAATATTTATCCTTCCTTTGATCTTAAAACGTCCGTAGCTAACCCAAAGTGCAACTGATAACTTATTATTTCCCCTCATTAAGGGGTCACGTTCGTCATAACAGTTGTTTATAAATTATCAAACTGAGTCACACGTAATACTGCTATTATCGATATTCAATATTAACATCTGTATGTATTTAAAAACAATATATAACTAGTCCTTTATACAAGGTGGGCCAGAAAGGCGTACGAATTTCAAAATCGTATTATTCGTGACAAGCACACGGGAACGGAATGCAGGTAGTGGAGATAGGTAGCTTGGTTCTCGGAAATTTAGTTGCCATGTAGCGTTTCACCGGTGACCAGCGAGCGTTTTGTGTAAAGGCGTATTATAAAAATGGCGATTCGTGCATTATTGCGCGGCGTCTATTTCGCTCTCAATTTAATTTACATGATTTAAACCAATGTCCGAGTGAAAGTGTGATCAGATCGTGGGTCAGAAAGTTCGAGTCTTCGGGTTTGACATTAAATGAAAAATCTATGGGCCGTCCAAGGTCGATAAAAACGGAGGAAAATGTAAGCAAAGTCGCGGCGTCTGTACGGCTCGATCCCCAGCAGTCGTCTCGAAAGAGATCAGCTGAGCTCGCCATATCAAGGACATCATTAAGGCGTATTTTGAAAAAAAGATCTTAAATTACACCCGTATAAACTTCAATTAGTCCAGGAATTGAAACCAAATGCCATGCACCAACCACCATTTACATCGTGCATTTGCCGAAAGAATGTTAGAACGTTTTCAGAGTTTAAGCAATATTCTCTTCTCGGATGAAGCTCATTTCAATTAATGTAGATTTGTCAATAAACAAAATTGTCGGTATTGGGCTGAGCGAGGCCAGACAATAACAGTAAATTCTGATCGCTACACAGCAATGTTACGTAACTTTTTCTTTCCACAACTGCATAATTTTGAAGCCTACAACAGCAGGACCTGGTTTCAACAAGATGGCGCGACATCCCATACATCAAATGAGTCTTTAGCAATTGTAAACGAAATGTTTAATGGAAAACTGATATCGCGTCGAGGGGACATTTCGTGGCCTCCCTGGAGCCCAGATCTCACGCCAATGGATTTTTTTCTCTGGGGGTACCGCAAGAGTAGCCTTTACGCCAGTAAGCCAACGACGATTGCCCAGCTCAAAGACAACATTCGCAAGGAAATGTCCGCTATCCCACGAGCGATGTGCCAGCGAGTTTTCACGAATTTGAGAGTTAGATTGGAGGAGTGTGTACGTTTAGATGGCACACATCTCACCGATGTTATTTTTAAAAAATGATTTTCCCATTTGTTTTCTTTATTATAAATATATTCTTTCTTTCCTGAGCTTTGTAGTTTTTTTTATATGATTTTTTTAAATCCGCTCACCTTTATGGCCCACCTTGTATTTTTATACAAACGTTAATTACAAATTAAAACGAATAAGAAAATATAATTTGATGTTCCTACCTTTTTGTATAATTTATATAAAGAAAATAATATTTTACTATACATAAAATGTGTATTCCAATTTAAGGGACAGTATCTTCAAAATTAGTAGAATTTTGTACAATTTTGTTTGTAGTAGAAGTACGAAAATAAATGTCATTGTTAATATGGTTGTGCAATGTTATAAACACGAAGAGTGGAATCTTATTGCTTATTTTAAGTGGAGGGTGATCTCTAAATTATTTATTGACCTGACATTATTGCACATAGGCCACCACATCCACTTTTAGAGCAAATTAAAACGCGAGAGTATAATTAAAAAAATGTCGATAATATAATATATGAGTAACGAGACTGATTAGTCTCAAGTTAAGTTAATGTTTTAACACCTTATCAAAAACATTACAAAGAAAGATTATAGAGTAGAAATAACGAGTTTGTTAAACATATTGTATATTGTGTCACAAGGGACAAAAGTACTACTTTCTGTCCCACATGTGTAATTGCCCACCCGAGCTGAAGGCGAGTGTGGCAAATATGCGGGAAAGGATGTAGTACTTTCGTCCCGTGTTGCAAGTACTTTTTTTTCCTACCTAGGCCAAAAGTTCGAGTTTTGTCCATATGAAGTGGGGAAAAAAAGTGTCACTTCTTTTCTACCCAGGCTGAAAATTCGATTATTGTCCCTCTAAAGTGGGGAAAAAAATATCACTTTTGTCTCGCTTGTCAAGTACAACAATCAAACTTTCGGCGGAGATAGTTAAAAAAAAATTATCGTGGTATTAGGGGCCGATATTATAAAACTCGAGTGCGTTTGTCCCGAAAAAGCAATTCAAATTGAATGACACGATCAATAGATCGTGTGATTCAATTTGAATTGCTTGGCAATAGCCAGGCGTACTAAAACAGCGCCAAGTTAACCTCCCTTGGCCGTCGCCACGCGCATTTTGACCGCATTCACCTTAAAAATAAGACTAACAATTCGATTTTAGGTATATCATGCAATAATTTATTTTTTATTTTAAAAAGGTTTATAGGTAAATATTTAGGATTAGGATTTATAGGTAGGTAAGATGTATAGATATAACACTGATCGAATCGACTGTTTCAAAACAATAAGGAAAACAATATATTTTGCATCGAAATACTAAAATTATAGGTATATAAATATTTTTCCTTGTTCATAGAGAAGGCTATATTAGTAATTAAGCGATTAACGAATTCTAGAAAAAAATTAAGAAAATGTCAAATTACACGTCAAAATCATCATGTGACTTATCGAATATTTACTATGTATACTATATTATAATATAATTATAGTAATATAGTAAGTAGAATAAAATAGTAAATTAATATTTACTATATATACTATATATATATATATATATATATATATATATATATATATATTTGAACAGGTTACATTGGGTTTATCTGCAGTCCGAAGCGAGAGGGCGGACACGATAACCCTACCACGAGTCCAGTAACCTGTTCTGCTGCTGGGAGGGCGACCATCAGTCCCAAGAAGGTGTCGGGCTTATGGTCCGCAGGTCTCTCATTGGCAGCATTGTGACTATCGGAAGTGTGTCGAACAGGGTTGCTTGTCTAAGAGATAATCGCTGAAGGTCATACAAGTATATGCACCGACCTCGGCATACCCAGATGAAGAAGTAGAGGCTATGTATGAGGACATTAGTAGGGTCATACATACGAACAAAACCTACTCCAATATTGTCATGGGCAATTTTAGCGCGAATACAAGTAAAAAATGAGACGATGAGCTGAGGGTGGGGCAATTTGGATATGGACAGCGGAACCCCAGGGGTCAGAGGCAGGCTGATTTTCTGAAAAACGAGGGACTTTTTATGATGAACTCTTTCTTCCAGAAGCCACCTCATAGGAAATGAACCTGAATAAGCCCTGACAGTTCCACTAGGAATTAAATAGACTTCATCATTACAACCAGGATATTCAATGATGTCTCCGTGATTCATAGGGTGGAAACCGGGAGTGATCACCTATTGGTTAGAGGCACATTGAATATCAGTGTTAAGCTGGAAAGGTCTCATCTGGAAAGTCTACACTGTGGCCATCTAACACACATATCCAAAACCCCGAGTGCTTTCAGCTCGAATTATCAAATCGTTTCGATTGCCTTGACGGTTGCGTTTCTATGGATGATATAAACAACGGGTTGGTAAACACTGTCCATACAGTCAGGAGCCGATTTTACAGACCCAGCCGTAAAAGCGGCCTCCGTAAGTTCTCTGACAAAAATAAAAATCTTATGGAAGAGCGACGCCTATTAAACCTGCAGTCCTCTGGGACGCTGAAGCATATAGGTGGATCAACAGACAAAACGTTTTAAAGATACGATATGGCGGAATCGGGGCTCCAAAGTATTCTCAAGGGATTCGACTGTTGGTCAAAGCCAGTTGAGGCTGAAAACAGAGGATGGAGGTACAGCGTCGACCAGAGCCGATATATTGAGGCAGGTCGAGAAGTTTTACGGAGAGCTATATACCTCGGTTGACCAACCTGTTCGTGACTGGGCTGAAGATCTGACATTATTCCGAAGATGTTCCGGAGTCAAGTTGATGAACTTGCATGAGATTTGTTTGGCTCTGGGACAACTTAAAAACAATAAGGCACCAGGCGAGGATGGTATTACGTCACAGCTTCTGAAAGCGAGTAGAACACTGGCACTTACAGTACCTATATTGTTTTAAACTTCAAGTAGACGGGGTGGCAATGGGAAGTCCGGTCGCTCCAGTAGTAGCCAACATCTGGATGGAGTGGTTCGAGGATCGATACGTTGCCACTATACCGCTACCGATAAAACTATGGAAGAGATATATTGACGACGTGTTTTGCATTTTGGAAGGAGGGCCGGATGATATCAATACGTGTTTAACCTACCTTAATAACTCACACAACAAAATCGAATTTACACTGGAGTTAGAGAGCAATAGATCTTTGGCTTTTCTGGACGTTTTAGTAACAGTACGAGAAGATAATACCTTGGGTCACACTGTAAATAGAAAATCAACACACACGGACAGATATCTACACGATACCTCACACCGTCACCCACGCCATCTTCACTCAGTAGTGACGTCACTTACAAATCGCGCACACGATCTATGCGATAGTACACGTTTACAAAGGGAGTTAATACATGTACAGAAAGTATTAAAAAGAAATGGCTACAACATCATCGTCACTAAAATAAAAACTAAAAACAGAGAAAATACAAAAAAGCCAAGCGTTGAACGTCAAACTGCGTATTTGCCGTATGTAAGAGGGGTAACAGACAAGATCAGTAGATGTCTAGAAAAATATTCAATAAAAACCGTGTTTACCCCTCTTCAGAAGCTTGCCAGCAGCCTACGTTCACCAAAGGATTATTTTCCACTTGAACACCCTGGTGTCTATAAGGTAGTAGTTGTGGCAGGTCATATATCGGCCAAACTAAACGAACAATATCGTGTCGCATCAATGAACATATCAAGGCTGTCACAAAAAATAAACCCCAAAAATCGGCTATAGCTCAACGTCTGCTGGAATCAGGTCCTAATCACTGGATTGAAATACACAAGCCACAGGTTTTATCATCCGAGCGTCATCATTTCCCTCGACTAATAAAGGAAGCAATTGAAATTAAAAAATATCCAAATTTCAATAGGGAAGACGGTTTCAGAATACCGAGTATGTGGAGTGTGAATGGAATGTCACGGTATCGGTGCTCAAAGCCAAAAAAGACACTGTTAGTATGGTGTGCCGTAGTGAACAAGTGCGTCCGTGTGCCGAAACTAGTCGACCACAACGAAGAAGAAAGAGGGTAGACAGATTTTTCTGATCTGCCACCATCTACCATCTCCGTACGTCAGTCTCTCCGTGATCATGGCGATTGAAACATTGCCGAAATATAGGGAACTCATATAGGAAATTATAAACGCGGTAAGCACCCGTACAAATATTTATATTAATAAATTTCAATATTAAAGTACCTACTTCAGAGGCTCTTTAATACCATCTTGCTCGAGGGCGTAACGCCGGAAGCCCGGAACAGAAGTGTGGTGATGGTCTTCTTCAAAAAAGGTGATAACACCTTGTTAAAGAATTACACAACCATTTTGCTTCTGAGCCATGTTTATGGGCTGTTTTTTAGGGTCATTACGAATCATCTGACGGGCAAGTTTGATGGATTCAAGCCTCCCGAACAAGCCGGTTTCCGAAAAGGCTATAGTACCATAGACCACATACATACGCTGCGGTAGATTATACGAAAGACTAATAGGACTATAGGAGTAATATAGTAGTATAGTAATATACTAGTATAATCGGCCATTGTGCTTGGAGTTTATGAACTATGAGAAAGCCTTCAATGCGATCGAAACTTGGGCGGCGCTGCAGTCTCTCCAGCGATGCCACATTGATTATCGGTATATTAAAGTGTTACAGTGCTTATAGAATAACGCTGCTATGTCGATACTGTATATTTGTGTTTCAATTATTAATAATTGTCGTCAGCTTGTTAAGTATTATGTATAATGAAGTATATATGTATGTATGAGTATTTAATATAATGATTGTTACTAATTTTATTATCTTATTTTCCCTTTCTTGAAAATTTATTTTCTCAATTTCCGATTTTGCACACCTACAAATGTCCGCTCTTGTACGTCCTAAGGTTGGCTGGTAGACATGCTTTTAGCACTAATCCTGCCTTTAGTACATACAATTAAATAATGTGTTGTGCAATAAAGTATTGATAAATAAATAAATGACTGCCTCTGCGTTCTTGTAGGATGTATGAACTCTACAGCGCCATCAGGCGGGTACTCGGAACTAGCCCTTTATCTCGTTTCATCTCGGAAGTGGCAGCGGTAGATATTTGTGCCACCATTTTCCATGAAGCTCCATGAATACCGGTTCCGTAGAGGGAGACAGGAGTTTGATGATTGCTGGTTTTAAAAAGCTTAGGTCTTTCCCTCTGTTTTTGTATGCTATAACCTCGTGTACCGAGGTCATTGGGCTTACATAATGATCGGCTATGTCGCCTATCTTTTCTGATGCGTCACTCATAAAGGGAGTCACACCTCGCGTTTTTATAACCGCTTCAGCACGTTCGCCTTTTTTTAGTAGCTCTGAAAACGTAAGGTATTAGGTCGTTCGTTGGTACACCGTTTGTATTTATCCTCTATCGAGAAAACGCTGCAGTACTCTGAGGACAGGCTGCAGTACTCTGAGGACAAGCCACAGTGCACCCACGATGGTGTTTTTTTTTTGCCTCTGTTATGCAGTGTTTCGGAAAACGCTGGTTTGCGAATTTTTTAACTAATAAGTAACACTAAAAGTCACAGTCCAGCGGCGTTAGGTATTATATTAATTACTTTCAACGCACAGCAATAGACGGGCTTCAGTATCTTTATAGGTCACGATGTTAAGTAGCTTAAAAAATTTATCCGTTGTAAGGCTTCGCGATATGTGCCATTAATTTATAATTTCGTCACCTTTACGGTTTCTTATTTAACGTGTGAAGTCTTATACTATAAGAAATTGATTAAGATAAATGTTTATAATAAAACAACACTTTCAATTTAGTATGTTGTAAAGGCGTAACATATTTAAATGCTGCCTCCTTATGTTACATCTAATACATTATGAGGCATCTTAGTATTAAATAATACAAATTTTACGACATTACTTGATTTCGGATTATTATCAATTCTTGACTATGCAGATGCAAGCTTCAGCATCTTAATCTAACAAAAGACCAACTTAATAGCTTGAGCGACTTCAAAACCTATCTATAAGATTCATAATCTGCCTTCGCAAATATGACCATGTTTCCGAATTTCATTCTAAACTCAAGCGGCTTCCAATACGTTCTCGCCGAAACCTGCATATTTTGACTCTTCTGTACTGTGTGTTATTTGATCCAAAGGCACCGTCATATTTAAAGGAAAATATTGAATTTCTTAGAGACCATACTTCTTTAATATCTTCAAGGCGACTAAAAGCTAAAATTTCCTGTTCATATTACTAGATTTTTTAGTCAGTCTTTCACTGTTCAGGCAATAAAGCTATGGAATGATTTACCCTTAAGAAGCTAAATCACTCCCAAATTTCAGAAAATCCGTTAATAGACATTACCTTAATAATGTGGACGATTCAAATTAAGTTTGTTTTTTTATATATTTTTTCTTTTGGTGTTCTTAACTATAAAAATGACATACTTTTGGTATATTTGTAAGTGTATTGCGCTATGTTCGTATATATGTATAGTGTTTAAGTATTTTTGTGAAGATATTTGTATGTAAGTTTATTATAATATAACTGCACCTACTCGTTCTCTCTTTTTAATTTAGGTACTTCAACTTATTTCGGGTTATCTGGAAGAAATGGTTAACTAGCCATAAGACCGCCCCTTGTACTTCACATTTTGTAATTATCAATCTGTCTTGTTTGTATATCTGTGGTGTACAAAAAAGTGTAAGTAAATAAATAATAAAATGTATTATGACAGTTATAACCATAAATAATCAACAAAAATAATGTTATCTCTGTCACTCAATATTCAGCCCTGTACAACCCCGATCGAGCCAGATCTAAATGAGCTGAAATCTAAATGATTTAACACTTTCGTATTTATTTCTTTCTAATTTTTAGGATGCAGTATCGCTAGGTGGCGGTGTCATCGGGGCGCTGCACATCCCGGAGAAGTGGTTTCCTGGCGCCGTGGACCGCTGCCTTAACTCGCACAACATCATGCACGTCCTAGTCGTGCTGGCCGTGTACTCCATGCACCAGGTGAATAACATGAACAATAAAGTATTTATTGTTCAAAATATAGCTTACAAAGTTATTAAGCACTGGCTATATCACGAATTATATTTTAAAAAAACAAATCATAACTGAAACAATCTCTCCCTTCATTAAGTATAAACCTGTGCAAAAGGCGACAGAGCGCTTCTTAAATAAGGCTAAAGTTATAAATTACAATGCTAAAAAAGTTTTAAAAAAAAAACCAATATTTTATGCGAAGGCAATAAATATTAGTATTTTACACAATAAAATTAATAATACCACGAATTTATTACTATTAAATTTACAAATTTGTATCGATATACATTTAAAACTTAGGTATTCCGTGAAAATTTGTGTATGTATGTAAATGTATGTGTACGTTAGCCGAAATCACGTAAAGGAATCATCCCGGTTGTTATCATAGACACCTGATAACGATGGTTTTTATGGTAGGGATTGGGCTCCAACCTGTATGGGGGAAGAGGCCCAGCAGTGGGACGTTTACAAAATGATTCAGAATATATATTATATTATTACTCGCTTAGATTTGTTACTCCAAAAATTTACACAATCATTTTTCATTAGTAAGTTTCACATTTGTCGTAGGTTTTAACAATTATCAATTATATGTGTTAATTAATTGTTGTAGGTAACAACGAAGGACCTGGCATGGATGTCTCGCGTGGACTGCAGGGCGCCACTCCGTCAACTCTGACGCAAGCGCTTCCCAACCTGTTGCTGATAATCCTAACCCTTGTAGGATCGATCCTTGAAAGTCATAGAGACTAACTTGGTGATCGCGACGTCGATTATATTGCGAAATTAATCGATCTAACAGAATAATGCGTTTATTTTTTCATATTAGAAAAAAATTCCAAAGGACGAATCAAACTCGAACTCGAAGGGTTCCGTACCATTGTATAATGCTTAACACGTAATAATTTAAAAAGTCATAAAAGAGTTTACGTAGTTTCCATACATTCTCTATAAAAATTAATGAACTTTTTTTTTCACTATTTGTCGTTATATAATAATACATAATCGGATAAAATTTCAAATGTTTACCTTCGACAGTACCAAGAACATAAGCCTTGTGACTGACGGACAAATAGACTGACCCAGTTCGAACCCTTATTGTACGGAATCCTTACTTTTTGAGCGAGATTTTTTTCTGGTTACTTTTATTCTTTTTATATCACATATGATTTATTTTGAAAAAGTATAATTAAAAGATTGTTGTAAGAAATGAATAAGTTTAAATTATTATATCAAATATCTTTAATTCTTTGACGTTCTTAACGCTATATGAGTATGTCTTGTTCTCACATAATCAAGCTTACTGAAACGTTCTAGAGGATAGATCTAGATAACCCATACAACAAACCAGTAAAAGACGAAAAACATTTTTTTAAATTAATTTAATAGTTTAAATAGAATTAAAATTCAGATCGGTCTACTAACTAGTTGGTTATGAACCATTCAGGTAGGATAAGCCAATTTGTTCTAGAAACAACTAGTTTTTTCTAGAATCTAGATTTACAGGTAAGAGATATAATTAAATGTCTTTAACATTTGCATCCTGTAGAAAGTTACTAGCTTCTGCCCGCGGCTTCGCCCGCGTGGTTATCGGTTATCGCAACAAAAAAAAATTATTAATTAATAAAAAAAGTATCCTATGTTATTTCTAATACCTCCAAGAATATGTTTACAAAGTTTGATGATAATCGGTTAAGTAGGTTTCGCGTGAAAGCGTAACAAACAAACTTACTTTCGCATTTATAATATTATATAGTATGATTTGAAACTATAATTGATCTTCCAAAAATTTCCAAGTTAGTCTTTATTAATCTAATCCTTATTAGTAAGCCTGTAGTCTGTATAGAGTATATACGTACACGGACACATAGAAAAAATTAGAAAAATTTAAATTATCTTTTAAAATAACTTTTCTGTAAACATATCCGTGCAAATGAACAGCAATTTAATTTGTAAAAACAATCTCAATTCCGTTAATTGAACATTGTTTATAAATAAACAAAAAATATATAATATAGTAGTTATAATAAAAATCAAAGAAAACACAAATTTAAGAGACAATATAATGGCCTATCGTATCGTTATCCTGCTACAAACGCGTGATATGACATTTATAATGTTTCGGCGTATTAAAGTAACTCGATTCGTTTGATGAGAATCGTGATCTGTTATTAATAGTTGTAATAAAAATAAAATTAAGATAATGAGTACAATTATTAACGATATTGTTTTTAAAGTTACTGTCCGAAACCTTCCGTTGGCTTTATATTATAGTAATTAATTTAATTATTTATTAATCACAAGGTAAATTTTCAAAAATATTCCTTGTTGATGTAACTAGATATAATTGTAAGCTTTGTTAATATGACGCCATTTGTAGAATTGTTCGTACAATAATTTCTTATAGACATAAAAATAATTCTTAATAATGTTTGACAATATAACGAGATTTTAGAAGCACCACTTCATACGTAGAGGCATACCCTAGCTAGTGTATCTATTTTAAATCATAAAGTAATACAATAGCCTGAACTAAATGTTGGAAAAAATATGTAATGTCGAGCGCTAGAATAGATGAATAGCTATAAAAAAACTTGAGAAGAACGATCTATTATAAAGAGTAATTACTAGTATAAATATATTATGTTCATATTTAATAACAACGCAAACAAATAATTTAAATTAATATATATCAAGTTGCTAATTTTATTGGTACAATATAATTCTGGGTCTCAAGCTTTTGACCTCTTAATTTCTATTCTGTGGCTAGCATCCGTCCCTTGAGTCAAAAATTAACAAAAGAATTCAAATATATAGTCTCGCTTTTTATTTCCTGAAATTGAAGGTCATAAAATCTTTCACCTAAAAAGTAAAATTTGTTATTTCGCATGCCTTCAAATATATTGACTTAAAATTAAATATATAAATATGTAATTATTTAATTAATTAACTATTTGTACTTACTACATTCTCGTATGCTCTATCTCGTATGTATATTTGCATACCATACCAATAACCTACATGTACGAATACATTGAATAGATATCGTAATATTAAAATTTAGGTACGCCTCACAGTTGATATAGCTAACATTTTATTTAAATTTCGCTTAAACATTAGATTAATATAGAATTTTCAAAAAAAAATTGCTTTCATTTCTCAAATTTATTAAAATATATGTTTGATTTTATCATAAAATTCATATTTCCTTAAAATTCAAACGTTTTTCGCTGCCCGATAGTAAGGTGGGAATAATAAATCGCAGTCTTACATAGTATGGTCGCGTATTTTATCGTAGTTATTTATCAAATGATTTTATTGTAAAATAGAGATACGTCTAGTTAGTAGTTAGGAAGTCGACAAGCAATAATAGACAATTATTAAAATTTGAAAAAAAAAGTCTTAAGGAACTGTTAAGATATGACAAAATAACCGTTGAGCCATTAAACATTTATTGCAATATTGACCTATGTCAAAAAAGTTTCTATAGTATTATTTTCTACTATACTATTAATTACTATAATTATTTATTAATGTAAAGGATATCTGAGACGGTCAATCGCGAATCGCGTTCTAAGACGCATGATATCTACTGGCACAAAAATTAGGTATAGCTTATAAGAAAGATCTTTATGGCTTCGTTGTAGTCTATGTTTGCTGTCATGTTGAGAATAGTTAGCTTGATTATACCGTTCCAGAATGAGCATCTAGAAATATTTAAATATCCTTCGCTAATGTATAATCAGTTTCATAGTGATTAAAGTATAGAACATTGCGGCCAATTATTATAAAAAATTAAAAAAATGGAATGGCCATAATTATATCATATTATATACCTTATATCTAGCTTCCAGTAATTTAAGTGTTGAAAATGAAAAAAAAAAAATGTCAATTAAGGAAAAGATACCAGTATCACGCACAACAAAAACTCTTCGTGCGGGTTTAATTTCCGCAAAGTCAAATGACATGACGTACGAAAAACAAAGTGTTCAACCCACGCTCTTAGAATTATTACTAGGCCGTGGTTAAACCTATGTCATTACTTTACTTTCAGATTCTAGAAAAAACAATGCCGCAAATGCGTAATGTAATGCGCCATAAAGTCGTGCGCGAATGATATCCACCCGTCATTTAAAATATTCAGTGGATTAAAAATAGCAAATAATCGTCTCGGAGATCCTAGAAAATAATTGTGAATTTTATCAATCATTTAATTAGGGCTGCAGTTTAAAAAAAGAACAAAGACAAACTGATGATAAGCCAAATCTCTCACCGAAACTATATAATTTCAGTAATATTTTTGGAAATCGATATTATCCGTCAACGAATATTTACAATAGCTAATAATTTATTTTTCTGTAATATACATTGAACATTGAAAAATATCATTCATATTTACAAATATTCAAAATGTTATTTTAAAATACAATAATATACGTCATATATGTTATATTTGTTAAAAATATTTAGGGTATGATTTGTATAAAATCATTAATTTTGATGACATAAAATATTCGTTTAAAAACTTAACAGATTTTAAAATATAGATTATAAAATTTAATGAAAAAAGCTTTATGTCACGTGTTTAGCTTTTGTTTTTTATGAGATCTATAAAACGAATTTTGAATCTGACCGGTCCACGTAATACCAACATTACGAAGATACTTAATTGACATGAGAAAATTAAATAAGTATATAAACAGAATTTAAGCTGCAGTAGAGCAGCGGATTAAAATCAAACATCAATCTTCTTTAAAGTCGAAGAGACCTTTGCTTACCCGTGGGCTATTTATGGGCCATTAAAGTACACTACCTATATGTTTAAAAATACTAACGACAAGTATATTTCTGAAAGTTACCAATTACGTAAATTGATATCTTTCATGGCTCATAAACTTTTATACACATTACATATTATACTTAATATCGACAATTAATTCCTCCCTAAAGACATTCCAAATCGAATGACACCTCAATCATAATTTTCAGAGACTGTTGAAAAAAGTTGACTAAAATGGCACTTGTTGACTAGACTAGAAGCCTCAAAGCGAGGCTGAAAATCTAAAGATATTTTATAAACAGTTAAACGTAGCCTTTAGTATTCATAAAACCACATATATACTCGCAATTAAAAATCGGTATTTTTGAGAAACCTTGCAATAAATAAATATTAAATTTTAATTTATTAAAAAACAAATATTAGTTAAAATCGCTATATAATTATGTATAATTTTCTTTACATACATACGTAACGATAGAATACTTTAAAAACTGTGGTTACAATATTGCTGCTCATGCGAGTACCTATTACACGTAGACTTAAAATAAAGTCCTAAATATTTTTTTAACATAAGCTTTTTACGATTATTTACATTGTGTATCCTCTATGAAAATACATAATTATTACAATTGACGTAACAACGACCACTCCATTACGATCTTACCTTCATAGATGCACTTATGTCGTCTAAAAGATCATGATTGTAATCTAATATAGTCTAGTAAAATTTTAATTACCTAATTGGTATATTATATCTCATGTAGTTCTGAAAGATGTCATCGACCTTTTTTAAAATATGCAACATGAAAAATTGTATGATTATTACTATTGTATAATTTATATTTAATGAGAAATACCAGTAAATTTTAACCTTTTTTTAAAATAGTTGTTATTAAAACAAAATCTTGTAGTGGTTTCACATAGCACTAGTTCCCCGAGGACCACGGTTTGAGAATCACAAATCTATAATATTTAAAGTATAAGCTAATTTGAGCGCGTATGTTTGTATTAATATATCATTTTTATTGCAGTACACGAAAATGTTATCATAATATTATTTCATTTTCGCTTTTTGAAAAATATAATTTATTAATATAAATAAAAACAAAAGTATTGAGAGTTGTAGTGATATTCCAGAGCAATACACACCAGTATTTTAAAGTTTTAATATAGAAATATGTTCGTCGATTATATCCGTATGAGTGTTGAAACAGTACATTTATCTTGGGATTTGTATGGATTTAAGATAAGAATGAATATTTCAAACTGTAGGCGTTAATGAGAGTATTAAAGTTTATTTGAATTTCACCAGTGTTGTTTAATTTCATTTCCCTTTATTCTTTTTAAGTCAACATAATTATTTTATTAATATTAAGAAACTTTATAATATTATACATATTTACAATGCAAAATTTAAACTAATTATTTACAGACAATTTTGGTAAAAATCATGTCCGCGTGGAATGATACCAAGAATACTGGCAATATTTCCCCATTGAATCGAAATTCCGATTATCTGGACAAAAAATGCACCAGCCCTCTAGTCACCAGTGGAGGCTATGAAGCGCGGGGTCAATTCTTTTAGAATTTTTTTTTTTGGACTGCTATCCCAAGGTCCCAGTGTTTCGACTGCAAACGGCACAAAGACATAATTTGAGATAAGTGACGAATATTTGTATCGTTTAGTCATTTCAGCTTTTTCCGCGGCGGCTTAAAGCTGCCTCCGCTTTTTTTTTTTCTTGTAAAACCCTATTCAAACAAAATTCCTGTCAAAATACATTATTTTTCCTTGTCAGTATCTAGACAGATATTAAAGATATGCGACATTCTTAGATATTAAATCGCTTTTTTGTCAAACTTCTTTATCAAAGATTTAGGTACTCATAATTAATTATTGTAATGCAGCTACGGCCAGTTTCCTTTCAGCTCCAGTTTTATCAATAAATTTGTATATATCGCTAGCTAATTTCATATTTCTAGATAAATGTAAAAAGTGAATTAAAATAAAAACTTAAAACAAATAATATCTATAAAAGGTGCACCAGTTGATTTGACATCGAAACAAAATATCCATAGAACATTATATTTAGATAAGTAGTGCTCAAATCAGAATAAAATGTTATCATATCGTCATAATTTAATAAAAAAAGTAATAATATACTTGGGAAAAACCAACAATTATATATGGATTTGTGATAATTATCGTTTCTTTACTGTCCCATTACAATAATGTCCTATTTATCACGATAAACATGTTTAAGACTTACCTAATGAGTGTGTAAAACACTGATGGTAAAGGAAAAACAAATAAATATATATATCGCTGTAAAAAAAAAATCACGTTTTTAGTAAATGATGTGAAGAAAGGAAAACGATAGGTCAACGAGCGTGTGTATATCGACGCCTAACTACTTACATTTTGTCTAAAATTTTAACTATTTTGTTTTACTATTTTGCTCTAACGTTGTGTACGCCTTCGTTTGAACAAAGCAAATTATTTTTTTATCTTAATGCAAATTCTATTTTCGATGTAAGTACGGCGGAAATAGCATGTAACCGCTAACGCGTATAACCGCGTACGCGTCTAATGTGTCGTCACACGACATCAAAATTTTATTAACACTAATTTATATAACAAATCGAGATTTTAAAATTTAACACATTCGCTGCCAGCCACTCGGACCCGAGTAGGGCGCTAGGTGCCGTTTACTCGGATCCGAGTATCTCGCACGTTCATTTTCCTTAGGCCAGTTAAAAATTGGCGTCCGTGGATAAAAAAATTCTCATTTCAATGTGCATATTGAGTGCCATAGAAATGAGAATTTTTATTTGAGATTTTAAAAAGAGAAAAGGAAAATGAACGTGCGAGATACTCTGATCTGAGTGGACGGCACCTAGCTAATGCACCTAGCCCTACTCGGATCCGAGTGGCCGGCAGCGAATGTGTTAATACGCTATAACGGGTTTTTTATAGATCAATGGCTATAACAGATAAATTCACGACATAACGCAGCATTGGATACCGCGATGATGTAAATAAAACCTAACATACCAGTATACCTCTATAATTCATTATTTACTGACAAAGATTATATAGATATAATACCCGGTTAAGTTTTACCTACTTTAGAAAAGTGCGGAACTGTGCGTGTGACATTTTAAACGCCCAAAAATATTCGTGGCATTCATAAGGGTTTGTTTTTTTTAGGTTTTCCGTAGCCAAATGGCAAAAAAGTTACCCATATGGATTCGTCATGTCTGTCTGTCTGTCCGTCCGTCCGCATGTCACAGCTACTTTTTTCCGAAACTATAAGAACTATACTGTTGAAATTTGGTAAGTAGATGTATTCTGTGAACCGCATTAAGATTTTCACCCAAAAATAGAAAAATTCAATAAATTTTGGGGGTTCCCCATACTTAGAACTGAAACTCAAAAATTTTTTTTCATCAAACTCATACTTGCGGGGTATCTATGGATAGATCTTCAAAAATGATATTGGGGTTTCTAAAATCATTTTTTTCTAAACTGTAAAATGTGTCCCCCCTGTAACTCCTAAAATAAGAGAATGATAAAACTAAAAAAAATATATGATGTACATTACTATGCAAACTTCCACCGAAAATTGGTTTGAACGAGATCTAGTAAGTAGTTTTTTTTTATAAAAAAAATACACTATTATTAAAACATCGATCAAACTTACAACGAACTACAAGAACTTTTATATGATGTTACTTGCTGCTACGGAGCCCTTCATGGGCGAGTCCGACTTGCACTTGTTTAATTATTTATAAATTGACTATTTGACCGTTTTGAATATTTTTGCTATATCAAATAGTATCGAATTTAAGATTTAACCTTTTTAATACGTTTTTGTTTATATGTTAAACAGGAGGAAACAGATATGTGAATCTCGGGCGAATCTTAGTTTTAAATAACTTTTTATTATACTAAAAAATATACACAAAATTACTGAATATAATTTACTCAAAAAACTCATTCGTGGTGACGTAAATAAAGTAATAATTAACTGAACTGAATCAGCCCGCAAACGTTCTATAGCTGGGCTAAGGCCTCTTTTCTGTAAGGGTTGGAGCTTAATCCATTACGCTGGTCCCACTACGGGTTTGCGGATGATTTCCCTACCATGAGTAACGATCGCTTTCGGATTTCTATGATAACAACCAGTAAGACGGCTTTACGTGTTCTTCGAGGCACGGAAGAGAGATAAGGACATAAACTTAGATCAGAAACAAATATGTATTTGTAGAAATATAAATATCTGCTCTGAGCGGGAATATAATCCGCGGCCGCTAGCGTTAAGACGACTACTCGCCCCACTACACCGGAACGGTTAGTAAAAAGCAATAATAAACATGCGTAATTCAGAATAGTACGACGTACAGGAAATTTTATGAGTCATAATACTCGAGGAATCAATGGGATTTCCCTGTCACTGATAAAAAAAATTTGCGCGAAAGATTTAGTTACAAATTAGACTCACTACACGACACACCAATAAAACAGAAAACTAACTATAGAAATAAGATAGAAAACTTTAAAATATAATTTTGAAAATTTTTAAAAACGTCCGCTTTCTAGTCTTAAATGTGTTATCTGATATCAGATATTTTACTTTGGAAAGCCTTTTAGTTAAACTGTTATGAACTATTTAATATCGTATATAAACTGAACTGAAAAAGCCTGTAAGCTAGGGATGTGCAATAATTATCTATAAATCGTAATTACTCGGTAATTTTTCATTCGATAATTATCGATGTGTGATTCGATAATTTTGATCCGATAATTATCGATAAATTTTTTTATCCGATAATTTTGAATTGTTAATTGTCGGTATAAGTCATCCGATAATTATCGAGTAATTATTGCGATAGGGAGAACTTAAGACCTTTTTTTAGGAATTCGGATAGGCTATGAAATAAAATGAAATGAAATGAAAATATTTATTTAAAAAAATCATTTCAAATAAATACGTCAAAAGTATTACATGTTAAAGTCTCGGTAAACATCATATTGCTATTAAATCATCGGCTTTATTAAATATTACAATAAATAAATTAATCTAGTGTCCCTAGAATTGGCCGAGAGGGAAAAATAGCCGAATGAAAAAAACTCGAGGTCCTCTTTAAAAAAAAAATTAACGTCGTTATACAAAATAAAAAATGCACAGTATGACCGTGAGACGATCAGGACAAACACAAGACAGCCAATCGTATATGCCGAAATCACCTCATTCCACCTGCTCACGATATAGTATAACTATATCTAATGACAAGGTACATATTGATAGCCTGGCCGAGTTATATTCAATGAATGATGAAAATATGTATATAAATATAATATATATATGATGAAAGGCAGAGGTTAAACCGCAACCGCTATTTTATTGTAAATTAAAATAGACATTCCAATAAAGGAACGACTTTTTTTTACTGAGCAGACATTTAGGAAAAGCTAGTTTGTGGCCATTCCTGAGTGTTACATTGTTCAAGGCATGATCCCTACGGCTAACAAAGAAATACCTATTTTTACGTACACATATATACATTATATTATCATAAATATATTGCGATGCAAAGGTCAGAATATTGATCTCTTTAAACTTTTCCCTTAGGGATTCTTTACATTTCATTTTATATATATAACGGATAGCCCTTTTCTGCAGAATGAAAATAGTATTATTATTCGCCGCATTACCCCATATTAAAATGCCTTAGGACATTAGAAGACCTACGACGTATCGACATCCGTTAGTAGATGTATCCTTTTCACCGCGTATGCTGCAGAACTCAGTTTATCCGCCAATCGACAAGTACGGGGTCCCCACTGCAACTTTGAACCAATTGTGATTCCAAGAAAAACAGTTGAACTAACTAAATTCAGTTTATCACCATTGAGTACTGGTTGCATATCGATTTATCTTACATAAGGTGCTGAAAATTCAAGACAGAACCATTTTTTTTTTATTTCATTACATACATTTTTCTCCTCTCCTCCAGGATACAGACAAAATGAATGATAATTCAATTTGCAATTGAAGCAAATTAAAATACTTGATTTACATTCCCTTCAGTTGTCGTTTCACAACAGATAAAATTCATCCATCTCTTTTCCTTATTTTTTTTTTCTATTAGCAGTACGGATAGATGATCCTTCGTTTACCGCAGCTGGAGAAATTTTAAAGATAGCTTTGTCACTTGGAGGAAAGACGTCTGGAACTACTCAGAAGTTACTATTATTTCTAGTCCAATTAAAATTTATATAAATAAAGTAAAAATAATATTAATTAAACAACGAAAAAGACCGGCTTATTTGACATATTTATAAAGAATGATTGGAGCTTAAACAGTCACATTGCTTCACTGCGAGGTGGTGGATAGATATCACGAGTTACGACCGCTATCAGGTGTCTATAATAACGACCGGCACCATCACGTTTACGAGCTCGCCGAGGCACGACGATTCAAAATACTTACACCCAGACGAGAAACAAAATTTGTATAAATGCAAAAATATCTGTATTCCGCGCAGGAAACGAACCTGCGAACGTCGGCGTTAAGGCAACTTCTTCTCGCGTCCCTATACCAGAATGATTTTCAAGCGAAGCGAAGCAGTAGGGAGACCGGGGATAGTTGCCAATAGGGGTAGGTAGACTAATCGAAAAAAACTCGTCACCGGTACAAGTTTTGCGTCTTATTCTCACAGTCATATATTACGCTCCGTACCCCGCTCATTTGTCTAAAACACCACATCGCGGATACACTTCGTTTTGGAGCAGTGACATGTTTTTTGTTTTCTTAGAATGAAAGTAAAATTTCTACATTGCATATTTTTTTATCTGATGCCTACACATTTTGTGTAAATCATTTTTTTATTAATCAGAGTAATTAATGAGTACATATTAAACATATCTCATGTCTTATTTTTCATGTCGATGACAGTGTCAAGGTTAACCATGCCTAAAAAACAAAAAATAGCTTCCGGGGTTGGTAGACCAATTTCTTTCGGGGCTGGTTGAATAAGGTAGTCAACCAACTATATGGATAAGAAACAAAACCAAACACGAAGAGAAAGTTTTAAGAAAAGAAAAAAGAGAAAACCTTGCACTACAGAAGACCAAAATTGGAAAAGAAAAAGGATGGCAAGGGAAAAGGAAATTAAAAGAAGGAAATGTAATATTTATTGAATACAAACATTGTATTTCTGCTATTGAAGACTGATTATTTCATTTTTAATTTTCTGTAAATAAAAACGAACATGATACTGACAATAAGTTTACTTAAAAATATATATATCATTACTTTTGAAAAAACAAGTATTAAGTTACTGAGTTTATAAAAAAAAGCATATATGCTTAAATTTAGAAATTTAAACGAACGACCCAATATTTTTTTTTATCACAATGAGGCAATAACAGTCGTTGATTTATTTAATAGCATTAGAAAAGTTAAATAAAAAATGGTATTAAATGATTAAAATTGTTTCAAAAATAAAAGTTGATAATTTTGTTAATAACTCTATTAGAAATATGTGTATCTGATTAAATTTTGTTTTAAGATGTTTATCTTAAGCTGTTTAGCTCAGTTATATTCAGATAAAGGTTTAATTTTTTCCCTCTTCTCATGATTTAAGATTTATTGGTACATAAGTCTACTTACCCCGGACCAGGGGTAAATTGACTAAGATTTTGTGTGCTGTAAAATGTATTATATCTTCACCATTATATTAAATTAAGACCTGGATATTATATTTTGTATTAGTTTAATAGTTTTTCTATCGACTAGTGTGGTTTTATTTTGTACTTATATTAAAACACAAAAAATATGTATGATTTAGTTAAAAAGTAGTCAACTATCCCCGGTCTATATAATATCAACATATAATATCAACATCGATAGTCAACACACGGATAAAACCGTGTGTTTTGTATACTTATAAATATTTTGTAAGTGGTATTTATTTAAAAGTATATAGTTTGATGTTTTACAGCCTATTTTTAAAACAGCCTTATAATAATAGTAAGAATCCGTTTAGCATTTTTGAAATTTTGCGCATTCATAATTTCGAAAATAATTTCGAATTTAGAAAAAAAAGCTCAACTAGATAAGAACATTAAAAAAAATAAAAGGCTAAATTAGGTTGTTATTAAATAAATTTACTATCTAAAGTTAAAAAAAATAGATTTACTTCATAATATATTATTTATATATACCTATGTATAAATAATAAGGTAAGCACATAAATCAAATTGACATTTTATAGATAAAAAATCAATTATTAACAGATTAAAAACTATGGAAGTTGACAAAAAATACAAATTAAAAAACTTCGTAAAAAATACCTGTATATGTTATAACAATGTTTAAGGTCTGAATATCAAAATAACGGAAAAAAATTTAAACCAAAACAAAATAGTGACAATTTTGTATGTACTTCCCTATATAAATATTATTATGTAACTTAAATTTTTTATTTTTATTATTAAAAATTTGAGTGCGTTTGACCTCTCTCTTGTCTGATAGTAAACAACGATGAAGTCTAAGGTGAAGCACGCAAACTCAAATAATGCCTGTTCACTCTTGCCTTAAAAATCCCTAGGTTGTACGTATCGGGAAACAGTGACGCAGGAAGAAAATTCCATTCCTTTGCAGTTCTAATAATGAAAGAAGATGCGAACCGCGAGGTACGAACCGGAGGAATGTCGAGCACGTATGGATGGAATCCCTGCCCACGTCGAGTTGTCCGATGGTGGAATTAAATAATTTGGACGATATGTATAAACAACAGAAGTAACAACCGATGTCTTATATAATGGCATGAATAAACCTAAAACAACGATACGCAACGAACGATGTAGCGATAAAAAAAAAACCTATTTACAAATTATCGGATTTGTACAATAGGTATTTAGATAAGCTAAGACTCATTATCATGATATTATTTTTTACATTTAATTAAACAATTGCTTTGTTATTTTCTACACCTAATAGGTAATACAATTCAAAACTCGATCAAATAATTCCGTTTAAATTATTAAATATTTATTTTTAACGTTATCATTCTTAATTATAATAAATAAGTACTTATTTTACTTAAGACTTAAGACCAACTTCAAATTCTTTGGCAGCCCTAATTCGAAACTGGTTTCGTATATAAATACTTTGAGCAAGAGTTCATCAGGAAAACACGTTATAACTTCAGCGATGACAGTTGGTGTATTTGTGTTCTTTGCGTTACTCGCATGTACGTCCGTGTATGCGGGCGTTCCACATGATGTACAGTCTCTAGGATCAAGTAAGCTATTTATATTTCTCCTATAATATAAATGCAAATCCTATGAATTTTAAAAACCTTTAAAAAGAATATATAATACATAATTGATAAATAAGATTTTTGAATCAAATGATTTCAAAAATGTTTACTATTCCGTTTATGAATTTATAGGTATTAAAAAATATTAAAAAAGGAAATACGAATAAATGTGTAATACGAGTAGTATCGAAATGTCAACGTTAACTTAAATAGTTGGTTTATTTATTTGTATGTATAATATTGAATACGAACCAGTTTTCATGACATTTGATTTTCATTACCCACATAAAAATTTAATTTTGACGCGAAGCCTAAAATCAATGGTTATGAGTTATAGATGAGCTGTGTTTTATTAAGTCAGTACTGAATACGGTTTACCTCTAAAAATATGTAGTAACTCAAGGTTAGAGGATTCAATTTATGAGTAAACATGGTTAAGGAAACTCTCGCCTTGGGTGATTAATCACACACTACACAATTTACATATTCTTTGTGTAATGTGATACGCACATCAGCATCTAAGAATAATATTATGTTTACGTGATACAAATGAAATAAAAGATTACCCAGATCTTAGTTGTCGATATAATAATAATAGACAACTACAAAACAAATTACCCGCATGTTTAAATTACACATGTACCCAATATATAAAAAAGTTTAGTATATTTTTAAATCATTGTATAGATCTTATTTTCGTTCACGCTATTTATTGCAATTTATATATACATATATTTAAAATTATGAAGAGGAAATCATTTAGTGTTACATTATCATTAAATACCAAAATTTCAATTGATTTTCAAATATATATGCTTTTCTATGTAATTTTTACAGTATTATTTTTATTTATTCCAGGTTCTGATATAAATAACAATGAGATACAAATATTTAAGCATGAAAATGAAAACGAACAAAAGCCTATAAACGAGCAGTTCCCGACCGCAGTGCTCTTCGGCAGGACTTGCGGTGGTACTATCATCAGTCCCACGTGGATTCTGACAGCCGGTCACTGGTACGTATTTAGGCCGTGTTCCGATATATACCTACTGAAGCACTGCAAGGTGTGACGTCATTTCAGTATAGTGCGAAACCGTTCCTTTTTAGTTTGCTATACTGTGCTATACTGGTTACTGTTTAACGGAACGCAATCCAGTATACTGATAATTACAGCTAGATAAATAACTACATATTTTCGCTCTCAGTTCTAATTCTCACTCTTATCGCAAATAATAATTGACAGTTTCTTTTCAAATTTCAAAATAATAATTTATAAATTATTAAATTATAATAAAATAATATTATATGCAAGGAGTTTTTTATATCATATATAAATTCCTCGATTGTACCTACGTCACTTTGATATATTGAACCGGAAAATGTTTTTTTCTCTTTTCTGGAATATTCCCTGATAATATCAAACAATTATTCATTTAATTAAACTTAAACGTATACGATGTACACAACAACTAAAATTAGCACTTGCAACCCAAGACCGCTGAATATTATATCCGTTTGAATAAATTAAAAAATAACATGTAATATTCAAAACTACGTCAATAACTTGCACTCATAAAACATGACAGACGCACACAATGGGACTTTCCATATTTACTAAAAGCAATTATATTAATACGATACTGATTATTAACTGTTTTTGTAATTAGTATAACCGTTAACCTTCGCAGTATGAGAGCACCCGTGTACATACGCGTATAATAAACATATAAAATGACATTTACATGTAGTCATAACGGAACGATTCGTCCATCACAGTTTCATGAGTTTGGATACTTGTTACATTGAATGTTCATTTTTTATTTATTTACGCTCAGCACATACTATGTGTCGTCTGTCATTGCTATAATTCTGAGACAAAAAAAAAATTAACTAAATGAGAATAAATAAATCTGTTTTTACATACACAATTACACACACGGTCGTCTGTTCCTAAGGTAGGCAACTTAATGCCTGTGTTTTAGGTAACAGTTGACTGATACACATTTTTTTTAAATAAGTGTACATATAAATAAATACATATTACACCCAGACTCGGGGCGGGAATCGAACCCACAACCCTGGAGCAGAAAACAGGGCTACTGCCAACTGCGCCACGGGCCAGTCAAGAATGTTGTTGAGATTTTTTTTAGCATTATTATATATATATATATATATATATATATATATATATATATATATATATATATATATATATATATATTATTAACACAGAAGGTTGCGAATAAGGCAAACGAAATAAATCAAAGTATATTTCAAGTTATATTTACAGTTAAACTTGTATAGTTAAATATAGTTTCATTTACCAAATCAGTTCAACCGTGGCTCGTGTAGTATATAAAATGTGTTGCCAAGCGTATTCCAAATATTACCCACCTATAATAAGTTACCTAGTACAATCATCAAATAGTTACTAGTCATGTGGATTTGTCAGTTTATTGTTCATGGTGACGTCACAAACCATGACGATGATGATGATAACAATAGCATGTATTTATGGTTGTATTTTTTACTTGCAAGTAGTTATTGGGTGACATTTAATCAAACCAATAATCGTATTTTACACACATACGATTAATTCTGGGTTTATCCGAACGAGGGTGATAATATAATTTAACACCATTAAGCATGAATAATTGAATAGAATTATAAATAACCTGTTCTCTTCAAGGTCCTCCGGTCATTATTTTTATTAGTATTGTACAATTTGTTCTTTAAATACCTAACACATACCTGTATCGAAATTTTAAAGTAACTACATATCACCAAAACAAATGTGTAACGACTTATTATGATATAAAGTTGTGTCAAAATAATGATCTCAAACTTATATCTTTAAACGAGCAATTATTGTATATATATATATATATATATATATATATATATCTTATATCTTTAAACGAGCAATTCTTGTATATATATAATCTGAAACTCGGAAACGGCTCCAACGATTTTCATGAAATTTAGTACTCAGGGGGTTTCGGGGGAGATAAATTGATCTAGCTAGGATTTATTTTTAGAAAATGTCGTTTTATCCCTTTTTTTACTCAATTAAAAAATATCATTAGAATACGAATATAAATTTCGCTGTCACTGATAAGCTCGGATGGGAATCGGGCGGATTCGATATGATTCGATATCAGAAAACCCGGCTTCTATTCCAGGTGTCTACAAACCAATTTTTTTTTCCTTTTTTTTCAAGTTTCTTCTTTTGTGAGAAAAATTATTATTGAGAGCTCTTTTTATTTTTTATTTAAATGATCAGTTCCTATTATTTTACTATTACGTCGGTAAGATCGAAAATATTATTTAGGTTTCATCAGTATATTATGTGTATAAATATAATTTAACCGAGCAAAGCTCGGTCATCCAGGTACTATATATATATATATATATATATATATATATATATATATATATATATATATATATATATATATAATCTGAATCTCGGAAACGGCTCCAATAATTTTTATGAAATTTAGTATGGAGGGGGTTTCGGGGGCGATAAATCGATCTAGCTAGGATTTATTTTTAGAAAATGTCGTTTTATCCCTTTTTTTACGCAATTAAAAAATATCATTAGAATACGAAGGTAAATTTCGCAGTCATTGTTAAGCTTATATTAGCTCGTATGGGAATCGGACGGAGTCTAAATCAGAAAACCCGGCTTCAAATCCAGGTGTCTACAGACCAATTTTTTTTTTTTTTCAAGTTTCTTCTTTTGTGAGAAAAACTATTATTAATATATAATAATATATAATATTCGTTTATTTTAAGACAATTACAGTCCACTTGTAATTATTGAGAGCTCTTTTCATTTTTTATTTTAATAACCAGTTATTTTACTATTATGTCGGTAAGATCGAAAATATTATTTATGTTTCATCAGTATGTAATGTATCTAAATATAATCATATACCATCCAGGTACTGTAATATAACGTCGTGTAAGCACAATCCGATCCAAACTCTATTATACATATATAAAAGTAATAAAGGATATTTTAATTTTCCACTCAATATAATAGGTCCTTACATATTAAATTGGCGTTTTGTATGGTCGGAACATAAAGTAGTTTTTTTTAAATAGATAATATATTTAATTAATCAAAGTATGTACCATTGCTATCTATGCACTTTTGCCATTTTATAGGTAGTTCATTGATACCTTTACTAAAAAGATCATTCGAACGGGAATCAATAAAATGTTTGAAGGCGGTTCGGACTGCGCCATCGGAGTTGAATTTTTTTCCCTTGCAAGAAGTTATCCAAATTTCGACAAAAATGGTAATCTATTGGAGCAAAGTCCGAGAAGTACGGTGGAAGTCTTAGATATTCCAATTGAAGCTCCTCTTATAGCCGTCTATGGTACAGTGTGTGGTCTAGCGTTGTCCTGAAGCAGCAGTGGCCTAGAGCGATTGACTAGCCTCGGTTGTTTAGCAGCTAGCTTTTCCATCATGGCTTACAGTTGCTGACAATAGACATCTGCTGTAATCGTCTGGCTAGATTTAAGAAAGCTATAGTGAACGATGCCGGCACTAGAACACCAAACGCTCACAAGTAACTTTTTTTGAGTCAATTTTCGATTGGGGTAAGATTTAGCTGGCTCACCAGGGTTCAGCCATTGCGATGAGCGCTTCTGTTTATCGTACATGATCCACTTTTCATCACATGTAATGATTTGATTTAAAATTCCTTCATTATTGTGCCGGTTGAGTAATGTAACGCAGCAGTCTAAGCGCGTTTGTCGGTTTGCTTCACTCAATTCATGAGGATTCACCATTCAAATTTTTTTACTGTCCCAATTTGCTTCAAGTGGATTAAAACAGTTTTATCATTAACACCGCAGCCTGCAGCTAACTCGGACGTGGTTTGTGATGGATCCGCTTACACAATAGCCTTCAATTCTTCATTATCAACTTTGGTGTCCGGCCGTCATGGGGCTTGTTCTGCAGGTCGAAATTTCCAGAACGAAAACGTTGGAACCAAAACGTACTGTGTTTTCTTTTGCGACACCGCAGCCATACATATAATTAATCTTTCAAGCCGTTTCTGCGGCACTAATGCCACGGTGAAACTCGTACTCATAAAAAACAAGATATTTCAAGTTTTCCATTTTGTAAACTGAGTGACGCAAAGATGAAAAACAAAAGAGGAAAAAACAAATTTATTACGGTTTTCGGAATGCAAATGCATGAGTAAATAGCAGTATAAATTTGAATTTGGAATTCCCAACCAAAGAGGAAATATTTGAGATCAAAGTGGCTGGTACGACAAAACGCCAATTTTATATGTAACAATCAAATCAACTCCAATCAATCAAGATGTTTGGACCATCAAATCAAATCAAATAAAAAACTACTTTATTAAAATAGGCCCCACGAGTACCTTCGAATCGTCATTTTACAAATTAACACTTTAAAGTGATTATTATTTTGTTAAAGTAAAGCTACCACCGATTCGGAATGTAGATTCTGCAGAGAAGAATCGTCAAGAAACTCCGCAGTTACTCTTTTGAAAATAATATGTAAACTGTGTTTTAGTACAAAATTAGTAATATCTTGCATGAAATACAGCGCCACTAAGTCCACACATCTTTATCGATAATATATAATACAATAATACGGCCACTTTGTTATTAATCATTAGGTTTTATGGTATTTGGTAATTACTAATTAAAACCATACCTAAGCTTTTTAAGAAATACGAAATAATTATAAAGGAGTAACTTGCACTTGGTATCATAAGAATAAATTAATCTAAAAAAGTATAAATACGTGTTATCATAAATGATGAAATACAAAGCGATATGATCGCTTAGGTCACTTTGATAAACAGTTCAGAAAATACAGATAACCTTAAAGAAATCGAAGTATGTGGCGTTTTAATTAAACAAACATCGAGTTATATTTTCTATTCTTTCTTTATCCTTAATATACTTATATAATATACTTTTGTTATTTTTACAGTACGCTGTTCACTAGTGGGAGAGATATACTCGCCGGAACTAATAACACGGAGAACGGTTCCGGTCTTCGGCGTAGAGTTAAACGCCTTGTGATCCATCCTCGTTTCTCAGTCGGACCTTACTGGCTCGACGCAGATCGTTTTAACATCAAAGAGGTAACATATACAAAATTTCAAATAAATTTTTTTTTATACATACACATAATCAGGATCTTAATACATTTTCTTTTATGAAATAAAAATAAAATGATAATCACATAATTATATTGAATATTCACTTTAAAACCATAATGAATCGTTTCATACTGAGTCAATATGTAAATCATGTATAACGAACAGACCGTAGACAAATAAAATATTCTCGGAATATATTGAAACCTATGGCAGAAGGTCGAGACCCGAGGTTACTAATACATTGTTTATAGTTTAGTTAACGTGACCGTAACGTTGCAGGTGGGAGCACGATGGGATTTCCTGTTAGCAGAGTTAGAAAGTCCTCTTCCACTAAATGGCAAGACGATGGCTGCGGCACAACTGGACGATGTCGCCAGGCACTCTCCGGGAGAAGAAGTTGGCTATGCTGGCTTCGGCGCAGAGGAACACGGTGTTAGTATAAATTGAATTGTATTAACATTATCTATTTTAACAGATTGTAAAAAGTTTTATTAATTAGACAGGTTAACGTTGTATTATTATTGATAAACAATAATATTATTTCCAACATGATTTGGGTTGTTTGGAAGGAATGGTTAATTAACCGTATTAATGATCGCCCTTGTACTACATAATTTGCAATATTGTCTATATAACTATATAATGTGTTGATTACTTTTATATAGTATGTACAACTATTTAATGTATACCACATTAAAGTATAAATAAATAAATAAACTATTATAATAACGGCTAAAACATAATGTCATATTAATGTCTTCGCTATTTTTAGGACTGTTTGTAATAACTAAAAAAAAAAATTGGTATTAAATTTTTATTTTGATCACAGGGAGTGATGCGCGAAAAGATGCATGTAATGGATCTCGAAATACTAGCAGATGAAGAGTGTTCCAATTTAGTGGAATTCGACAAACAAGACATGATATGTACACGAGGACGTCCGCCTCGCTATGACTCTGCCTGCAATGTGAGTAATGTATTTAAATTTATTAAGAGTTTTTATTTTGAGTAAATTAGTGTGAACTAATCATCCAATTTAATGGAAAAATACCCGTTAAAATGAAAACAAATCATGATGAAAAATTAATTCTCAGAATATTTCAGGAAAAACATTCCTGTGTCCGGAGAAAAAACACTCATTTTCATTATTTTCGATTTTATTAGAAGTTGTTGTCCGACTCTATCAATTGAGGTGATAGTAATCTAAGAAAAACAGCACTATTGTGTCTATTTTTGAAGCAATATGTTTTCTTTTACAGGGAGATAGTGGCAGTGGGCTCATAAGAAACGGTAAGATTCTGGGTGTCGCTTCTTGGGTTGAAAACGATGCTCACGAGTGCCGAAACGGCGCTAAAGTAATATTCTCCAGGGTTGCCAGCGTGAGAGATTGGATTAAGGAAGTTACAAACATATAAATGATATACACTGTTTATAAAACTTACGATTAGAAATGTAGATAAAAATTCTTGAGAAAGTTAAAAAAATAACCAAAGAGTACAATTAACTTTAGCAGAAATTAAATTTTAGTTACATGAAATTTTATATATATATATATATATATATATATATATATATATATATATATCCGTAATAAAAAGCGAATGTGGGAGTGTATTACGACTTACGATTGACTCCAAAATATTTAAAGACCAAAAACTTAGTGAAGAAATTGACTTTCCCGAAAAATCACGATGTACTCTGACTATAATATATATAACAAAATTGACGACGAATTAGCGAAACCTACAATGTTAAATACAACATGTTTCGCTGACTCAAATCCAAGAGTCATGCCTGTCATAGCAAAATGTGCAATTGTCGCATTGCTCTCTCATACTAGTCAATTTCACTTTCCAAATTGTACACAACGGTAAAGCCTCGCACTAATATTCTTACTTATTTTATACTTTTTTATTTAATATAAGGTTCACTTTTTACTTACAATGCACAAATACATTTATAAAATACAAGATATGTAACGTAAAATTGCTATAGTTATAAGTCAAGTTGTAAATATAAAAGAGGAAATAATCAATTAGATTTCCATAACAGGCGTTACATAATATAGAATTATAAGCAAAATATACAACGGGCTATTGAGCCTTGTTGTTTATGTAAATTACAATACATAATTATTAAATTCTTATACGTAAAATATCGTTATTGTTGAGTATGTACCTATTATAATTAAATATATTACATAAATGATAAAGAAAACATTTCCCATATCGTATTCGATTATACTAAGAAAATAATGTAATATTTTCGACGACGTCTAATTATATGTTACTTTTATAATAACATTATATATTATGACAAATAATTCAAATGGAATGTTTTCTTTGTTGCAATAGAATAATAATTGTGATAGTATATCAGTCGGCTGTTACCTAAAACACAGGCATTAAGTTGCCTACCTTAGGAACAGACGACCTTGTGTGTGTGTTAAACATATTAAAAAAAAAATTTTTTTACTCAGCTTGTATGTGAGAAATACCATATTTTAATTGCACACAAAAATTTATAACGAAAATGTTGTATACACCTGTAACGACGAACTGTACCGAATTATATGTATACATCTTTAATGTTAAATAAGTACTTACAATGTCTTTATGACGTGCCGTTGATGTATCTATGAAATAAATAAATAAATAAACAATAAAATATTCACACTGTCTTCTGATTTTATTTGGTGTTTGTGACGAGGGAAGTGTTTTTATTTTCGTATTGTTTTATACATTTCTTTTCATTTCATGTACGTTGAATGTCGATACTTTTTATATTGATGGACATTATGATTACTTCTCTATATATCTTTTGTTAATTATGATCTACATTTAGTCTCTTGATCTTAAGATCTGCGTTCAAACGGCATCTTTGAGCCTGTGGACAGGCGTCTGTGTGGCGCCCTCTCTGCTTCCGGCTCTGACGATTGCAACAGTTTATCAAGGCCGTGTTCCGGTATATACCTACTGGAGCACAGTGACGTCATTTCAGCTGTATACTGCGAAACCGTTCCTTTTTAGTTTGCTATACTGGTTACTGTTTAAATACGGAACGCAGTCCAGTATACTATCTTCCTCATTTTTCGACCTATTTTTCAAGCGAAAATATTTATCATGAACACGTTTTCTATTCAACAAGAAAAATTACTATTTGAATATTGTTGACATTTTTGAATAACAATATTAATTAATAATAATAACAATCATTCGCACTATTATATTTTTGATCACGTGATCACAGTACCTACTGAGAGTGCCTTACCTCCAAAGCGGCAGTGCTCTCAGTACAAAAATAGCGGCAATTTATGACGTCATCTGTTTCTCTATGGTACTGCGGCAGTGTACTGGCAATCTATAACGGAACAAATTTTTCAGTACTGACAGCACTGAGCAGTGCTCTCAGTATCAGGGCCGGCCTAAGGCCAAAATTGCAAATGTACAAGACTCACATTTTATGCCCCTTTGGAAGGGAAAGTCACCGGGCTGGTGTAGTGCTAGTGTTGTTCAGGAGGTTAAATAAAATCCTCTAATTAGTAAATAACGTTGTATTTCCTTCCAATTATATATTTACAACTCTATTTTACCACTGATTTATTCTTACAAATTAATCGACTTATATACTAAATTTCTGACACATGACAAATATAAAAATGTTCTAAACTTAAGTTATAGTTTTTTATATCGTGCCTGTACACGCCACATCACCCCCCCACGGAGAAAGACAAGTTAGTCTCTAAAAACCTTAAATTTAACTCTTCTACCAGACCGTGTGGTATATGGCGGAACATTAGAACTTTGAGGAAGAGGGGGAACCGGCTGAGTAATAGGTGATGGTGGTTCTGCAGTTAAGGTTGGCGCAGTCGGTAAAACTACATCACGAACATTCTCTGACCGTTCAATGAACGCAGGCTTTACGCGATCAACACTAACAGCAGTTTTCCTGCCTCGAATGTTAAGGGTCAAAGTTTTGCCATCAGAGGCCCTCTCAATAATTTGATAGGGACCAGAATATGGCGGTTGCAGGGTACGGCGAACAGCATCTTCCCGCAGATAGACATGGGACGATGTTGCGAGATCCTTAAAAATGAAGGTGGTTAGATTGCCGTGCCGAGAAGGAGAGACAGGTCGAATATTAGACATATGTCGCTTCAACGATACGACAAAATCAGCAGGGCTAGTATTTGGCCCCGATGAAAGCGAGGGAACCAAAAGTTCGCCAGGGAGACGCAAAGTTTCACCATAAAGCATCTCAGCAACAGAAGATTTGAGATCTTCTTTAAAACAGGAACGCATCCCCAAAAGAACAAGAGGCAGAGCACTAAGCCACTCGCCACCATGGCACATGATGGATGCTTTTAGCTGACGATGAACGCGCTCAATCATGCCATTAGCTTGAGGGTGGTAAGATGTGGTTCTGATGCGCTTCGTGGCGAAACTCTGCATCAACCGTCTGAACAGGTCGGACTCGAATTGAGTACCCTGATCGGTGGTAATGATGGATGGAACGCCGAAGCGAGAGATCCACTCTCTAACTAAAGTGTCGGCAACCTCCTCAGCCGTAATAGTTTGCATGGGCCAAACTTCGGGCCACCTGGACATCCTATCGATTGCAGTTAAGCAATATCGATATCCTTTGCAGGGAGGCAGGGGACCAATGATGTCAATATGGACATGCATGAAACGACCTGAGGGGGTTGAGAAATTACCAAGAGGAACAGTATTATGTCTCGTGACCTTAGCGCGCTGACACGCGTCACAGGTACGAGTCCACTCTCTGCAATCCTTGTTCATGGACGGCCAAACGTAGCGTTCAGCTACAAGACGCGTCGTGGCTTGAATGCCAGGATGGCTCAAACTATGCAGCTTATTGAAAATAACGCGTCGCAGATCGAATGGGACCAAGGGACGAGGCTTGCCAGTCGAGCAGTCGCAGAACAAGGAAACGCCAGTACCAGGTACGCTTACTTTGGAAAGCTTCAGGCTGGTATTGCCACGCAGTAATTGCGTCAATTCCTTGTCTTCCTCTTGAGACTTGGCAAGAGCTTCATATTCCTGCTCAAGTGAGATTGCGTCAACTCGAGACATCGTGTCTGCGACTACGTTGTCCTCCCCTCTGATGTATTTAATATTTGTTGTAAATTGACTAATAAAAGACAGCTGATTAAGCTGTGCGGGAGGCAGCTTTTCACGACGCTGTACGAAAGCGTAGAGCAATGGTTTATGGTCGGTAAATATGGTCGAATGTTGGACCTCAAGAATATACCGAAAATGCTGTACACTTTCGTACACAGCCAAAAGCTCGCGATAATATGCAGGCCACTCAGACTGCTTGGGTGTCAGCTTTTTACTAAAAAATGCAATAGGAAACCATTTGCCATCGATGCACTGCTGAAGACATGAACCAATATGTACGCTCGATGCGTCAGTAAACAAACCGAGGGGGACATCGGCGATAGCGTGGTGTAACAATGTTGCATCAGACAAACTTCTCTTGCATTCCTCGAATTTTTGTAAGAGCTCAGGCGTCCATGGGTATGGTTTTGAGCCTTTGCTTTTAGTAGAAACCAGAGCGTCAATGAGTGGAGCCTGGAACTTGGCAGCATGGGGAATGAACCGGCGGTAATAATTTAACATGCCAAGGAATCTCCTCATGCCTTGGACAGTTTCTGGGGGTGGAAAATCCAGGAGTGCTTGGATACGGTCCTGAGGAGGGCGCGTACCTTCAGCACTTATATGGTAACCTAAAAATGTAACCTCACTAGCACCCAGGACACACTTAGACGGGTTGATAACAACACCATACTCCTGGAGGCGCTTAAAAAGGGTTCGAAGGTGTTCTTGATGTTGAGACTCGTTCTGTGAGAAAACCAAAATGTCATCAATATACGGAAAACAGAAATCGAGACCCCGTGTGACCTCATCGATAAAGCGTTGGAAGGTTTGACCAGCGTTACGCAAACCGAAAGGCATGAAAGGAAATTCGAAGAGGCCAAACGGGGTAACGATGGCCGTCTTCGGGATATCGTCCTTAAACACGGGTATTTGATGATAGGCTTTGACAAGGTCTAGGGTAGAGAAGACCTTTGCACCGGACAAGTTGTTCGCGAAATCATTAATATGACGAACTGGGTATTTGTCCGGCACAGTCCTGGCGTTCAGTGCGCGATAATCGCCGCAGGGACGCCAGGTGTTGTCTTTTTTAGGGGTCATGTGAAGCGGAGAAGACCATGCACTTTTAGATGGTCTTGCAATGCCACAGCGTACCATGTCCTCAAACTCCTTCTTAGCAGAAGATAATTTCTGAGGTGCTAAACGGCGAGGACGGCACGACACTGGAGGACCGTCTGTGGTTTTAATATAGTGCACAGTGCTGTGCTTGATAACCCTGGGTAGGCCAGGTGGTCGAATAATATCAGGGAACTCAGTTAAAATTGATGCGTAAATAGAGCTTCCAGCGACCACAGCCTTTACACTCGGTTGCTCAACCATAGCCGAAGTAGCAATAGTGCATAATCCGGTTTTATTGTCTATGAGCTTTTTTCTACGGCAGTCGGGCAAGAGATGATAATGAGCCAAAAAATCAGCTCCTATTATCGCCTTCTGGACGTCGGCAACGACGAACTGCCAGATAAAATCGCGTCGCAGCCCCAAATTTAGACGTAGGTTGACCATACCGTAGGTTTTGATTTTGCTACCGTTAGCAGCACTGAGCTCATAGTCTGAGTTTTCTCGACGACGCGAGAGCCAGCTGATCGGATAGCAACACAAATCGGATCCTGTGTCAATAAGAAATTGACGTTTGGTCACCTGGTCGGTGACAAAGAGGCGGCGGCTGACATTGTAGCAATCAGTTGCCGCCGCTACTGATTGCTTCTCGGGTTTTCCGAAACCCAGTTGCAAGGCGAAATGCACTTAGAAGCGCGGGTCCCGAAGCGTTTATGATACCAGCAATGCTTACCAGCGGCTGGTGAGGGTGCTTGCGATGATCGCCTTCTAGAATTGGCACGATTACGAGAACAGCTGCGACCTCTGGTGGAAAGAGCGTGAACTTGCTTTGTAAGTTCAGATACCTTAGAAACCAAATCGGCGATTAGATCTAGTGGAGGCGCAGCTGTAGAGTGGACAGCACGTGGCCGGCCAGTAAGGTCAATGACCTTGTCTGCCAGGTCAGCCAACTTCTCTAAACTCAAGTCGTCCGCTTGCGAAACTAATAGTACCTGAATATCCTGAGGAAGGCGACTGATCCACAGCTGTCGTAAAATATTTTGATCCAATGGTGAAGAACCAGCTAACGATTTTAAATGGCGGAGAAACTGGGACGGTTTTCTGTCGCCGAGCTCCTCATTGCCAAGCAGCTGACGGACCTTCTGCTCCTGGGGTATAGAGAACCTATTAATGAGTGCGTTTTTTAATGTGATGTACTGTTTGCCTTTTTCTATGGGTTGAGTAATTATGTCTTCGACTTCGCCTGCGAGTCGATAATCAATCTGACCAACAACATAATTATATTTAGTGATGTCGGCCAAAATACCGGCAATTTGGAATTGTGCCTCAACTTGGGCAAACCATACCGCAGGTTTATCGGACCAAAATGGCGGAAGTTTGATGGAAGCAGCGTTAACTTCAGCTTCTCTTGGAGGAAACTGGTTAAGCTTTTCCTCAAGAACAGCTTTCTCTGCCATTACACGCTCTAACTGCTCCTTAACCTCGGCAAAAGCTTCCGTCATAATAAAGAAAATATATACCACACGACCGGTACCACACAGTAAAAACACAATGTAAAATAAATTAAATTAGAATTTACAATAAAAATTATACAATACACAATGGACACACATAAAATGTAAAAATTTAATAATAATAAAACAAACGCAAAAATAAAATGTATGAAATAATAATGTACAATCACCAGAATAAGGCTCTTTTATATGAAATTACCAGAATACTCCCTCCGTGGAAAATTGTAGTAAAATTTACAACAAAAATAGTTAAATATTATACTACACTTTAAATTAAATTAACAAATAAATTTGCCCAGTCATAATAACTAATAGGCAATTATTGTTATTACAAAAATGATTTATGCAATTGAACAAAATAAAAGGTTATTCTTCTTAAAAATTACAAAATAATGTCCAATAAATCCACATGTAATTGATGGAGAAAGCACTGGGGTGTTAATTAGTATGATACCAAACAGTTTTTTTATATGTGAGTCAACACTAGGCAGATAACACTCTGGGGTTTGGTTAACACTGTCTAAGGAATAACTTTTCTATAAAATGTTCTAAATACGGGATGAATTCGGTACGTATCGACGATGCGCTTCCAGGGAAGTCGTAGGAAGTTAATGAACAGCGAGTACCTCGTTATGCGTAACTCCACTCCTCAGTAGCACGTCAAACACCTTACCGGCAGGATTATGGTAAGTATGAATCCAACAACAAATCTTGCAACATCCAAGCGACACGATGGCACGTCAATATTCATGTAGACAAGGTGGAAACCAACACCAGGACCCGATATAAACACGTTGAAATCACGTCGGGGTCACCAATTTGGAAGGGAAAGTCACCGGGCTGGTGTAGTGCTAGTGTTGTTCAGGAGGTTAAATAAAATCCTCTAATTAGTAAATAACGTTGTATTTCCTTCCAATTATATATTTACAACTCTATTTTACCACTGATTTATTCTTACAAGTTAATCGACTTATATACTAAATTTCTGACACATGACAAATATAAAAATGTTCTAAACTTAAGTTATAGTTTTTTATATCGTGCCTGTACACGCCACACCCCTATGAAAACATTATCGAGTTTTATTTCATACATACTTATCCTGTGTCGGAAGTGTACACAAAAAACAACACACACAACAGTGTGTACAACAGCTGCCAGGCTATACGAATTCCTAAAAAAAAAAAAGGTCGTCCGAGATCCACCATCGATGTTTTACCCTTGTTGCCTATCCGAAATCCTAAAAAAAAAGGTCGTCCGAGATCAACCATCGACTGTAGCCTATCCGAATACCTAAAGAAATATGCCCTCCCAAAAAGCTCGAGTGTGCGACTGCATACTTCGCACGTGCACCCCTTAGGCCGGCCCTGCTCAGTATATATCGGAACACGGCCCAAATGTCTCTTTCAAAAATATATTTGAAATAATACGAGTAGAATACATATAGTCCAGTTGCTGCTCCACTTTGAGGAGTAGGAACGCGATGCCTATACACGTTATTATAGCCTATGATATATAAGCTTTAAAATATAGAGGGAATTTTTGGAAATCAGACCAGCAATAAGATATAAACGCTTTCATAAAAATAAATAAAAAAATATTTTACTTTAGATAACCTCTATAAAGACTGGTGGGCAGATACTGATTTTAAGTCCTACCTCAAGAGGAATGCTCAGGTTGAGTCAGTTATTCCCTAGTACATACACTTTGCACAATTTGTTTATAACAATGATTGTGTAATAAATTTGTATGAATTTTACCGTAGGTAGGTACACCATAGTTAAGTCGACAAAACAATAATAAATTGAACATAAATTAATAAATTACATAATGAGCCCAGTACAAAGTAGATAGAAGATAAATCAAATTTTATAATCTACAGTTATAATGTCCATTTATGTACACAGTCAAACAAAAATTGATGTATGGAGATAATACAAACATTAATCAAACGTGGACAAGTAAAAATACTAATTCTATTAATCCGAGGTCTGCCCACTTGTTCGCCCTCCTCCGTATAGTCATAAATTTGTTTTACAGCATTTTGGTTATACGGTGAACTGAAACGATTGTACAATGAATTATTATAGAATACATTATATTCGATCGATGGACAGTTTACATAACTGAAAATTATATAATGTTCAGTTATATTTCGAAATTGCTACTTGTCAATTGTATTTTTTAGCGTGTAAAATTACAATATAAATATACTTTTAGATGTTATTACATCTGTTAGCGATTTATCAGATCGACTGTCCCTACGTACAGTATCGAAACTGAAAATTTGCGATTTTTTTTTATTGCACTAAGAAGCTCCTTTTTATATATGTCTTCATACAAAAAAGAAAATAAGCTAAAAAAATACATATTAAACCATATTTTTAATGAGTATAATATCGATACTTAACAAATAAATGACAATTTGTACACAAAATTAACTTAAAAGTGCTCTCCTGTAAAGTACATTTTTTCAGTTTCGATAGTATACGTAGTGACAGTCGAGATAATTAACAATATAGTATTATATATCTTAATCTTCTTTTAACGTATAATTTATTATTACTAGGTAGTATTAAGGGTTGTCAATTCTTCGTCCTAATAATAATAGTAAATATTGCAAGTACAGATTTGTCTTGTATCGGTAAAATTTACATATTATTTTTCTTTTATTCGGGACAATTTTATTTAGAATGCGCAACTGAAGTGTAAAAATACTTTTTACAAGTTCTACCGTAACTTGATAACCCATAAGATATAACTGATGACAGCTTAAAATTTGTATAGAAGTAGGATTGTTCCGTAAGGTACTTCACATTTAATATAAAAAAAGCAAAGATTTATTTATTTACTTATTTATAACTTAAGAACTTAAGATCCCTTTAAGCCTATCACACACATGGTTGACATGGTCTTTCCAATTCAATCGATGGTCAATAATGAGTCTACAGTAAGTGTGGTAATTCCCGATTGTATATTGGTGTATTTATGTTTTATAGGGGTGTCAAGGAGAATATTTATGATAACATATGTTACGTATAGGTCAGTTCAGTGTCACTTTTTCAATTTCACAGTGTAATTAGAAGTCTAACTTGTTATGGTAGTACAATTTGCTACGTCTTTTTATCCTACATTTATGTTTATTACTTACATAAATTATTATTCCACCACCCCTTCTTGTCTTAACGCTGTGAAAATTTAATAATCATTTATTTATTTATTTCACAACCATAATATATTGTATTTATAAAATCCAAAAGATAATTATGGACCCCGCAGGGCCACGAAATATTTAGGTACAGAGGAAGCGCTTTGTTTGGTAAATATAATTATTTATATTACTTTTAATATATGTATATAATAGGAGATGTTATTGTTTATCATTAAAATATTCATCTATATCATAGTAACATTTATTAATAGCTTTTTTATTTATAAATTTATAATCACATTCTTCTTTAATCAACTCTTTATGTGGTACGTGCAACTAAATCTGAAATTTATCTGTAATATTTATTGGCTTAGTGAGAATAGTTTCATCGATATATTTTTGAAGTAAATATGCACTGTTTAAGAGCTACATATTTTTTACAAGACGCCTAATACTAAAGTGATAGCAAGATTAAGAAATAATTTATAACGGTTATTTTACCTGATGAACTATCTATATTAAACCGTGTTAAATTGTCATATATTTAAATAAATATCTTACCCTTTTGTAATAGTGAACGAGTTAATATAAGCTTTGGACCTCAGTGTATAAGTTTTTGCACCGTCATATTTGCGTGTATTAACGAGTCTTCTTTTGAACTAATTGTGTTTTATTTATAGTTCTTGCTTGACATTTCACAACAGTCTTATTATCATAAAAATTAAATTTACTGAGAACCCAAAGAACTCCATTGTTCCAACCACTTGAGTCAACATTCTCTTGTTTTAGCCACTTTATCTAACATACCTAACTACACAGTAAATCAGTGTGTATGGCTCATCCTGGCAGACCTTAGTGGGCCTATCGGGTACGGGCTTCCGGACTTCTGGCTACCTGTCCGGGCAATTCCTCTTCGGTAGCGTCCGCTATCTGTGACTGTGGGTGACTTATTTTCAGCCCGATGCAGATGGGTCGCGGTCGCGCGGATCGCGGTAGATTGTTCGTCGACCTCGGGATTATTTCCTTTTAGTATAATATATCCCTTGTGGCTATCACTTTCAGGAAGCAGTCTAATCTGGTGATTAAACAATCACCCCATAAGTTGCCGTCAATACCTTCCATAAGTCGTCTTCGTCGTAGCTAATTATGCCTGCGTTGGATCTCTCTTAGAGCTGCGGCTACTGTAGAAGTTTACGAAGTAGTGAATACCCTTGGGTTAAGCGGGAAAATTACGTGGTGTGTGCACGTACCATTGTGATTTATCCTGTACGGTGGGCGTCCTGGAGTCTCGTTCTATGACTCGTTTCTGAGGATCATCAGAACGTCCATTATTAAAATCTTTTAAATTATCTTAAATCTTTTAAATTTTTTAAACACCCGGTCTGGTTCGCATAGCAGATTACGTACCAAGCCGGGGCCAAATACGTCAGACGCAAGCGGGCGTAGGCACCGTCAGCTTGGTTCTTAAATCCAAAGGTAATCGTGAGATGAAGAACGAGTGAAGCTTTGACCGGGCCTCCCCTGCACGGTTTACCTAGTTGACGGTAGGGACTATGCACAGCCTCCGGTCGAAATGACACGCAAAATACCTTACTGAGGTCTTCCACTCCACGTCCTGGCTTTGAAGCTTGAACTGTCGTAGCGGCTTGTGGCCACCAGTAAGCAGAGCGTCTTCCTAACATTGATGGCCGCTCAATCAAATAGTGTTTATCTATCTAATATGTCGTGAATTTACCAAACTGTTTTTCGCTAACAGAATCAGATGGCACCTGAGTGTCGGTACATCGTGTTGGCTTAGAGTCTTAGACGTACCAAATTATGCAAGGCGTTCTATTAGTTTATTTTAAGTGTTTTTATTGTGTATCACTACACAAATTCTCAACGAAGTATAATAATTTCAAAACTGCCCTATAGTTTTGTAGTCATATATTATTACATCCAAGGTGGTACCTTCACATCAACTATAGTTTATTAATTAATAATATTAATATATAATGTGTGAAATAACGATAAAAAACAAATGTTTATGAAACCTACTTGAATAAATACATTTTTGATTTGAATTTTATCACCTACATGACAAATGAAACTGAAGATTATCCAAGGGTACGCCGTGGCCACAGCTAGTATTAAGTACGAATATACTTATCTTATTCCCATGAAAGATCAATACGTTCTGTCAATAATCTGTCACTGTTATAATTCTATTAATCAGTCTGGCTTTTAAGTCAATGCCCAAATCTGCCCCACATTTACAGAAAATTGATATATTAAAGTATTCTTTAAGGGGCATCCATAAATTACGTCAGGCTTTTAGGGGGAAAGGGGTCCATCGAAATTTCACAGGATCTCACGTGGGGGGAGGGTGGTCTCGGCAAATATCACGTAAATTTTTCCCGTCACTAAAAATGTCATGTACTGGTGAAAAAAAAACAAAAATGTATGTAAAAATTTCATGTAGGGGAGAGTTGGATAATACGGCGCGTTTGATAATTCCACGCCCTAGCATATTTAAAAACTAAACGCTAATTGCGGTATCCAGTCCTTAAAGATCACAGTCCGAGTCCTCTACCCCTCCCCGTGCACGACGCTAATTTACTCGGAGCAGCGATTAAGACACATCGTGTCTTACAAGTTTTTACTCTCGTTCCGCTTTTTTTCGTTAATTTCGCGGGCATTTTTGACAAGAGGTAAGCTATTCTATATTTGTATTGTAACACATTGATTACTTTTATTTTAAACCTAACATATTTAGAATTAATGACTAGATTGATTTGAATACACAATTAACTTGACTGTATTATTTTGAGTTTATAAAATGAAATAACAGAGTTTGTCAATTCCGCGCCCAGGGCGTGTACGAGTGAAGACCCCGTACCGGCAAGCACAGTTTCGGACGGCCATCCACGAGATGAACAGACGACAAGAGAGTCGCCGGAAGTCGTTGGATGGAGGCTGCTTTGAACCGGAGTCGATGGGGGGAGGCCTACGTTCAGCAGTGGACATCCAATGGCCGATATGATTATGATAATTAATCTAGTCGTAAAATAATAATTATATCTAGGTATGGAAAGGAGTCTATGCTTCTTTTTCTACGAACGAGTTTATTCAACATTGCATTTTTTTTAATTCTAAGTTTACTGATAGAAATTCACAAAATTATTATGGGCACGGTTTTATCAAACCTTGGCACGATATTATCAGACCTGATACCTGATAATACCACGCTTTCCTGTTTTTTTATTATTTTGCAATAATTAATTTTTGTTTATTTTTTGAAATATTTTGCCGTGATGTATGCGTAGCTAAATAAATTCTGTACTATTTACTGCATTTTTGAATATATATATCGAACCTTCTCCGAATTATAGGTCCAAGTTCTTAGAGGCTCGGTAATATCCAACTCTCCCCTACTATTATGATCTTTTTTTCTGACGAATATGTATAGCCTGGAGGTGGAAACATCGGTACCTACGGCGATGACTTTTTTTACTCCTGTTCACTTAATAAAAATCGATAATATTATTTTCCATTAACATCACAAATACGCATTTTCAACTTTTCACGTGAGATTAGGGTAGGGGAGAGGGGGTCGAGCTAAATCTCACGAAATCTCACCACGGGGGGGAGGGGTCAAAAAATCGCCAAAATTGTCTTACGTAATTTATGGACGCCCGCTTATTAATTGAAACTAGATATTTAATAATAGTCTAAAAGTGATTTTGATCAAAATCATCATCATCATAATTTATATTAGAGTGTTATATGGAGTTGTTTTTGGGTCAGCTTGTTCAGTATTAAGTGAATATACCTACATACGGTTTGTATATATTATGCGTTTCTTATATATGTGTTGCATGTGTAATAATAATATTTGTTTTTTTTTCTACAATTAAAATTTATATTTGTCTGATTGCCTCTTTTGATACTTACAAACGTCATCTTTAGTGCAACATATTGTATTATATGCATTGTGCCATCAAGAATTTACGAACAATACAACATATACACACTATTGAAAAAATAAACTGTGTATTTACAAATTTCTCACATATTTAAAAGTAATAAGATTTACTAATCGTTGTCGATGTGTTTATACAAGTGACCCTGTGACGTCATAGACGTTCAGAAACCTTTTTTTTGTCGCAGGGGAATCCATTTACGGATGATATCCAGGATGCTCGGGTCGGCAGTCCTAGACCTATGTTGGACTCGGCACTTTGGGAGTGCAATACGGTACTAAACCCCTGCGGTAGCCTTCAGCCGCTTTAATTGGAGGGTCCCGGATCTGCAAGCAACAGGATCCCAATAGCGACAGGCTGGCCTCGGCGAAAAGGCCAGACTTCTCCTCCGTGAGGACTGTCCGGCTCACCTCTGAACAGTCCCGACGACGCCGTGTCGTAGGACCGGGTTCCCATCCAGGCCCGACACGAGCACAGGGGCGTTACTGGAGGCGCATTAAGTAGCGCCTCCTACGCACCCCCATTCGTCGCCCGCGGATGAAGGCCACGTCGGCGGCCTCCTCTCTCACCCACTCGTCGGCCTCCTGGGACATTACTGTCTCGCAGAAGGAAACCATCGCCTTCCAGACACTGACAGACGTTCAGAAACCACAGTTATTTGGCGTTGACTGTATAATCGACTATCTCCATTCCTTTTCTTCGTAAATAAAACAACGTTATATTATAAATCTTATTTATCCATACAACAGTAGATTGCATACATATGTATATACAGTTTACTATATACTTTTAGTTATACATTTATAGGTTGGCGCCGAGTGAAACATCGCGTCTTGAGTACAATTACGACAAAAAGATTACTTTTTTGCTATTCAAGCACATGATTTTTTCATAGAAAATAAAGATCCTTAATTTTATTTATTTATTATGTTTACATTAGACAGGTTTGTTCGTCGCTATAAAAATAATTTAACCAGCCCACCTCCTGTTTATTTTATTTTAATGTTTTGTTTTAATTTTTCATTTGAATGTCATAAATTTCAATAATATTCATCTATAATATAAAAATATAAGTCGGGTTTTCCTTCCTGACGCTATAATTCCAGAACGCACGAACCGATTTCCATGGTTTTGCATTCGTTGGAAAGGTCTCGGGCTCTGTGAGGTTTATAGCAAACAAAATTCAGGAAAATTTTCAACAGAAAAGCAGGATAACAGGGAAAATCATTTTTCACATTCAGCGCCATCTCTGATACATAGCATGTACTACAAACCAGTATGGTTTTGCATGGTGGTTTAATCCCCAAACGAAATGTTACAAAATACTAAGCCATCTGGTGGCGAAACGGAGTTCGCCGGGTTTGCTAGTGATTCATAAATTTTAATAAAAAAAAATTCGAAATGGTGTAATTATTATCAAATATGAAATATATTTTGAGAGAAGTAGTATGATTAAGAATTATTTATTAACACAGGTTTTGTTAAATATATTTAGATTATTTTATGTAATAGACATGTCTTACACCTGGATTTGAAAAATAATTAATTGTGCCATACTTAATTAACAGTCAAATTACTAACAAATGTATTCAAGCAAAACGATTCTTAGTATAAATATAATTTTACGAGTTAAATTTAACCATGAATTAAAAAAAGTTTATGCAAGTATACAGTCATGTAGTTGTGTCAAAAAAAATATCTTAAGGTTATTAAAATATTTATATTAAAATAAAGTTACACTGGCCTCTGATATATATTATTGTAATTAGGGTAATGAATCGAAAGAAATGGAAAGGTAAATAAGAAAACAAATTTTATATTCCTGGAAATTTAATGACTTTAATAGAAGAATAACTAAATTAAAACAGCAAGATAGAAGAAAATCATTCATTATTAACATCCCCTTATCTGATTATTTTCAAGCAAAAAGACCAAAATTAATCAATGACTAACAAAATATACAACAAGCGTCATTAAATAATTAAGTCTAGCCAATCAATTGTTATATCGTGGACGATTGTAGTGGTGCAGGGTATATAGTCTTTTGGAATTCACCACTAAAATGAACAAGTTAAATAATACAACTTACAAATTTGAATAATATTGTGATTAAAAGAAAAAAGCTAAATAATTCTTTTCTACTTATATAATGTGTAATTAATATAAAGTGTCCACTACTTATAAATGTATAACTATCGCTTACTTATAATTTTCACACAAAGAGCGGAGTCTCGCGAACTTTACGTCATTTATGTCCATTGCTACCCGCTGCCCAAGTGGGACCGGATGCGACATCATAAGGCAAATGTATGTACAGTAGCATCTCACTAATCCGGAACATCAATAAACCGACACGTCCAGTAATCCGACAACCTCCGCAAATGCGAGAAAAGGTTTTTACACTAGGACTACAAGCGACACAAAAACAAACCTCAATCAAAGATTATTTGAAACTATGTAATTAGTTGATTGTGAAATATATTTTATAGTTCTAAAAAAACGTGTTGAACATTAACACAAATAAATTGTATTCCCTTTATGAAATATTTTATTTTATTTACTATTATTACAATTTTTTCTATACCTACGATCCAGTAATCCGAACACTACAATAATCCGGCACCCTCTGATTTTTAATAGGGCCAGATTAGTAAGATTCTACTGTATAATTTTATAAATACAAGGTTAGTTCATTTTAACGGTCACAGGTAAGACCACGAAATTAAGAATGATGGGACAGCAGTACGCTGTGTGCGTCTAGCGCAAAAAAGAAAACAAAAACAAAACAAATTTGCGCTGCGTCAGATCTTGTCACAGACAAGTTATAGGCCATATTACCAGCTGCAATGAATAATTTTCTCAAGGCGTCGTATCGTGTCGCCGCTCAACTAGGGCGACGGGTAACTTTAGGCATCGTACTCCGAATGTTAGATATAATAGCTAGGGAGCTGGTGACAATTTAGGTATATGATTTCATCGTAGTTGATACCAAGACGTAGTTTTTTTTTTTTACAGTTTAATAATTATTTTAATATCAAACTTCACCATACTGACTTCTGCCAGCTTTAATTTCACTATCTATAAAATGTATTTAATAAGACATAATTGATGACAGAATCGATAATATACAATTTCAAAAGTATTTATTAAAAAAATCAGGGCTACCTGAGCTCACCACTTATTTTTTCTAGTTAACGTAAGTCCAGACCAGACTACATTACGTCTTGGTATCAACGACGATGAAATCATATACCTTGCCACTAGCTCCCTAGCTATAAAAGCGACTTCCCAAACCGAAATTAAAGTACTAACAATTTAAGAGGATGCGATACATCCGTGTGCGCGAGCGGGCGCTAGTCAGGTGTCCGTGTGTTCGACACGAGTCAGTGTAAAGTATATGTATGTAAGTAATCTGTACAATTTACAAATAGCAATACAGCTTACGATTGTATTTCGATATCGTGAAGCGCGCCGTGCTCTCCATTGGAATCGTAACAATGTAGCTTTTTTTGAAGTTTTACTTTTTTACAATATATAGGATTTTTTTATTTTCTATAATTAATTATATCTAATATTTACAATGTAGATGAATGGACATATTCTGAACTCTACTTATTATATCGAAAATTAATCATGAAAATACCTACCCAAAAAAACGAACATTATCTACAAATTTAATAAAACGAGATTGAGCAAATTGCATCAAGTCTTGTCCCGCCGACGCTGCTCGTCTTACGATATCATACGACATAAGAGATAATAAAAGAAAATAATGTAGATAAGGCTAAGAGGATAGTCGTAAGGAAGAATAGAATTCTCTTACATAAAACATATAATTACTGGCAAATCAAGAGGGAAAAGTTTCAGTCAAAACTAGAATTTATACAGATGTATTAACTATGAAGCGTTTAAAAAGAATACAAGATAATTTTTATTTATTATGGACTAACAAAACTAGCCTCTCCATTCGCCAACACTTCATCCGGTACCCATATTTCTGTAATTCGGCATCTATCGGCGTCACGAGTTACAATTGCCCAATCTCCATTAAAAGTAAGTTCTCACAAATCAATATAAACGTAAAACGGATCGAGCCTCTGTCTAGACAGACGTATCGTATATTCAATAGACAAACACTCGATCCGGTACAATAAAACAAATAACAGGTCTCGAACTCGACCGGACGCGTCCGGCGAGACTAAACGACTTAGCGATCGTCGATATCGTCCATCGACGAATAAAAACGTACCAAAATTACACAGACGTCGTGTCTCGTGATAATTTTTGACGTTTCGACACGTAGACAAACGAATACGTCGACCGCTACAACAAACGTCTCCCTCTAGATATATTCGTTATTAAAACTGAATGATTTAATTTGTAAGTGATATCGAACGATGCGTGTCGAGGTCGGGCGGGCTTCATATCTTGTGTATCTTCTGCGAGACGACGACGGGGTTGTTGCGGCGGATCTCCTGCGCGCCGAGCTCCCGGTAGTCGAACGAGCAGTCGTGCTTGTCGCTGTACCGGTGCACCGCGCAGAACAGGCCCCCGCAGCGGCACTCGAAACCTGCAACGAATTGTGCACATATTAAAAATAAGAATCATAACTAACATTATAAATGCTAAATTATATATCTACTTATATATCTCATATGTATTTAAACATTATCTGCTATTAAATATTTATATATTTTACTCTATACATAAAAATATATATTTTATATATGCATACATTGTTTACAATATCTCTCTGCTATACTTATATACAAATTTTATTATTAATCCTAAAATATCATATTATCTACAATATTATACATTATTATTATTATACATACATTCTGTGTTTAGGTGTGTGTATATTTATGTGTACGAATACTTAATAAATGAAATTATTTCTTACATTTTAAGATGGCTAATAATAATTTTTCGAGTAATATGAACCTAAATATCTACTATCAGAATGTTCGTGGCCTACGAACCAAATGCTTACAATTATATAATAATATACTAATGAATGATTATGATATTTTATCATTCACAGAAACATGGTTGCAGAGTGATATTTTAGAGACTGAATTATGTGACAGTAGGTATATAATATTTCGTTCCGATCGAGATTGCTTAATAACAAACAAAAGTAGAGGAGGTGGTGTCATGTTATGTGTGAGACGAGAGCTAGCTCCAGCGCCTTGTGTTGAGTGGCGAGGCACCCGTACCACTGAGTCACTGTGTATATCTATACCAGCACGTGCAATAAACTCAAGCCGCACACTGCGTATTATTTTAGTTTATCTGCCGCCTGACTTGTATGATTTTAATATTCGTTACGAAGAGTTTGAAAAAAGTGTAAAGCATTTAATTGATACGTTCCCTATCGATAACTTATTATTGCTCGGTGATTTTAACTTGCCCTGTTTATCCTGGACCAACAATAATGAATATATAAACCTTTACTCGGGCTCTAAAATCGTATCCGACAGTGCTAATTCGTTTGTAGATCTAATGTACTTCCTAGGGTTGAAACAATATAACTTAGTTCAAAATGAATTTGGAAAAATATCTTATATCTTTAAACGAGCAATTCTTGTATATATATATATAATCGGAATCTCGGAAACGGCTCCAACGATTTTCATGAAATTTAGTATGCAGGGGGTTTCGGGGGCGATAAATCGATCTAGCTAGGATTTATTTTCAGAAAATGTTGTTTTATCCCTTTTTTTACGCAATTAAAAAATACCATTAGAATACGAAGGTAAATTTCGCTGTCATTGACAAGCTTCTATTAGCTCGGATAGGAATCGGGCGGATTCGAAACCAGAAAACCTGAGTTCGAATCCAGGATTCTACAGACCAATCTTTTTTTCATTTTTTTTTTTTTTTTTTTTGAATTAAGAACTCTTTTTATTTTTTATTTTAATAACCAGTTCCTATTATTTTACTTTTATGTCGGTAAGATCGAAAATATTATTTATGTTTCATCAATATGTAATGTATCTAAATATAATTTGACCGAGCAAAGCTCGGTCATCCGGGTACTTAGATTTATGCTTCAGCAGCACTCCGTGCTTCGTATCACATATAGTATCGAGACCAATCGTTGGGGAAGACAGATATCATCCAGCGTTAAATATAGATGTATTAGACTTACAGGTATCCCATTTAATCGAGAACAAAGCACATACTCCCAACTTTTATATATGTAATTATGATGACATCAACACTTATCTCAAAAATATCGATTGGAATGTTTTGTTATCTTGCGATTCAGTTAATGACGCTGTAAACATTTTTTATAATACAATTAGATCTTGTATTTCTTTATTAGTACCAGTTAAAATTTCTAATAAAACTTCATATCCTTCATGGTATAGTCGAGCTTTAATTAAAATTATTAAAGAAAAATTTAAAGTTTATAAGCGGTGGAAAAAATATGGTAACCCCAGAGACTATGACGAGTTCAGTATACTAAGAGAAAGACAGCACCGAGTCCAAAAAACTTGTTTCGATCTATTTACTAGCTCGTCTGAAAAACTCATTAAAACATCACCTAAATACTTTTGGAAATATATTAAAAACAAATTGGGATCTACAAGCTATCCCTCTAAATTTACACACAATAATATTGACTATACCAAGGGCGACGATATATGTAACGCATTTAACAAGTTTTTTGAAAGTGTATTTTTAAAACCTCAGAGAGCTAACTCTACAATCCCTATTTCCTTCACTCACCCTTGTAATGATTGTTTGTCTAAAATTAATGTTAACAAACAAAATTTATTGAAATATTTACGAACTCTTGACAAAAGTAAAGGTGCAGGATGTGATGGTATTCCACCATTGTTTTTTGCTTCTTGTGCTGATAGCTGTTATCCTATTTCAATTTTATTTGACAGGTCACTACAAGAAGGAATTTTTCCTGATGCTTGGAAAAAAGCCCAAATTGTCCCCATCCATAAAAAGGGTTCGAAATCGTTAATCGCTAACTATCGTCCCATTTCCATACTCAATACTATCGCTAAGCTGTTTGAAAAGGTGGTATATGAAGATATCTACTCAATCATTGCTAAAGCCATTCCACGAACACAACACGGATTCCTTCGCGGTAGGTCCACCTTATCTAATTTAACTTTATTTTCTGATTTTATTCTAAAAGCAATGGAGAAGAGTGGACAAGTTGACGTAGTATATACGGATTTTGAAAAAGCTTTTGACCGTGTAGACCATGTCATCCTTCTTCAAAAACTACACAATCTCGGAATCCATGGTGACTTGTTACGTTGGGTGCAGTCATATCTTACTAATCGTACACAAATTGTTGTTCTTGGAGGTTATAGGTCTGACTATTCAATGTACCTTCTGGAATACCCCAGGGATCTCATCTTGGCCCCCTCTTCTATAGCGCGTATATTTATGACATAGATACGGTTCTTGTAAACTCAAAACACTTACTCTATGCTGACGACAAAAAAGTGTACATTAGTGTACGCTCAGTTGATGATTGTAAGCGGTTACAACATGATCTTAACAATCTATTTGATTATTATACAAAGAATAATATAAACGTTAGTATTCAAAAATGTCAATGTATTAGTTTCACTCGTAAAAATAATCCTATTGTGTTTAAATATAATTTTAATGGCATTGAGATCGGTAGAACACAGATGGTCCGTGATTTAGGTGTATACTTCGACAGCAAAATGTTAACGTCTTCTCATATTGACATAATTAGATCCAAAGCACTTAAAAATCTTGGTTTTGTAATACGAACATGTAGTCCATTTAAAGATCCTCTAACCATCAAAATAGTTTATTTCGCATACGTCCGAAGCATCTTAGAATATGCTGCTCCTGTTTGGTCACCACGGTACGATATTTATATAAAACGCATTGAAAATGTACAGAAGAAATTTATTAATCACATTAATTTTAAATGCAGAAAAGCTGACATAAGCGATGAATATATAAATATCTGCCGAGCTTATAACCTTCTGACATTAACGGAACGCAGATCGGTGTTAGACATGGGGTTATTGTATGATATTATTCGTGGCCGCCTAGACTCTCCGGAACTAGCTGAACATATTTTGCTGAACACCCCTTCACGGCGACTGAGACACACTCCCTTATTACATGTCCCGTACTGCCACACTAACTATGTCCAAAATTCTGTTCTAACAAGATTACCCAACACCTATAATATGAAATTTAATTGTATAGATATTTTCAATGGTTCTAAAAATATATTTAAAAATAAAATCAAACGACACATCTTAAACCAACATAATCTAAACAATAAGTAATAAAATATTTATTTATTATTTGTATACGTTCTATAAATATTTATGTATTCTTCTTTTATTCTATTTTTATTAGTTTTATATATTATGTACATTACTATTCAAATATAGAGAAAATTATTTATACTAATACTATACTATACTTCCCAAGAGTAATAATTAGTTTAATAGGATAATAATAAGTTTTTTTTTTTTTTGCACGTTTGTTTTATATAAATAATTTAATTTTAAACGGATGGATGGTCGTAATTGGCCTTCGTAATTGTAATACATTTTTTTCTTTTATAATTTTTTGTGCTGTGTACCATCCCTTATAAATAAATAAATAAATAAAGTAAGTTTGTTACGCTTTCGGGCGAAAACTAATTAACCGATAATAATAATAATCATTTATTTATCACCATAAAAACAAGATGATTACATGTACATAATGATCCAAGAAAAAAAAAAGACTATAGTCATCATGAAACTTTGTATACATATTCTTGGAGATATTGGAAGTAACATTAAATACTTTTTTTTTTTTTTGGTCGCGATAACCGACATCCACGCGGGCGAAGACGCAGGCAGAAGCTAATTAGATAATAATAATAAGTATTCTTCCAGACACCTTTGAGTATACCCAAAGGTTAAGAAAACAAAGAAGGTGAAGAAACATAAAAAACGCGATAAGGAAGTTTACAAAAAGTCAATATCTTTTAAAGCGTGGCTTAATAATAATTGATAATAATAAACGTATAAATATTATAGAACACTTTATACATACACATACAATATTAAATATGTATATATTAATATGAAAGTATGCTATAACACAGTTGTGACAATAAAAAACTGCCACCATTTAATAGGTCAGCATGAGTTTAAAAAGAAAAAAAAAAAGAATATTTATTACTAGAGAAAAACATTTACAATGACAAACTTTGGGGCTTCTTTTAAGCAAAAATATACTTGTAGTAGCAGCTCCGACCTAGAGTTCTTATTAGTTTTATTATATAGTGGCGTAATTGCAGTGTCAAAATGTTAAAACTCATGTTATTCGGGCACTCGCAATGTGGCGAATAAAGTGCCAAGGTTTTTTCGTTCATAAAACAGTAGTTACAGAAAACTATTTGTTATGTTGGTAAACAGAATTGACTTTTGTAATGAGATCCATGACTAAATAAGATAAGAAAAAAATTATATAAAGGTCTCTTCTCTTTCTTATGAGTAAGTTGGTAAGTATAGTTAGTTTAACAAACCGCCAAGTTAATTTTTAACAAAGCATTGATTTTTTTTAAATCAAACTAGTTAGAAACTGACTACTTATAACATTAACGCCGAGTTGCAAGAAACAAATTTTAAAATTTAAGTGTTTATTAAACTAATTTAATCACAAGAATCGTGATTATCTGTTTCACGAAACATACATGTGATTAAGTTAACAAAAAAATTTAGTTTAATTAAAGACCTATCTAACGGATGATTAATTCCAACAGCTTTAAATTAATCATGAGATCAACTAATTTTAAGATTAATTTCAACTTAATTAGCGACGGTTTCGTGCAACTCGCCGTAAGTCTAAGACATTTGTAGTTTATATTAAGCTTTTCTTAATTATTTTTACAACAATTAAACATGGTTTGCAACTTTTAAGGTAGGTTTAGGCTCCTGAACAGAATATGCAAATAAATTGCAAATAAATAATAAATAAAAATTTCACACTCAACTACACCCAGTAGGATGTAAATCCTTTGTCGGGGGTAAAGAAAAAACAAACAACAAAATCACAAACGGCCAGCCCACGACAAACGTCTCTATTTCCTATAAAAACATGTGTCGTGTACTAGGATCGAACCCGCGACCGCTAGCGAATCAGCCAGTTTCTGTGACCACTGCGTCAACGAGTCCGTCTAACAACAAGAAGACGAAGGTAAAACTAATAGAAAATAAATTTTAACGACGGGATGTCGTATTGGTGATGGTAACAAATTGCTTTTATGGTAACTATCACATGAAAAACGTGTGAAAAGGCCGACATATATTTGGCAGCCGTAATCTGCGTGTTTGTATCATGATTGCAGACCCACGACACATTGTCTGTGGATTTTGATTTATTCATATAATAAATATATAACGAGAAATTATCACATTTGTGCTACTTATATTGTAATGTGTGTCTTATCTATCACAATTAATTTGATTTAAATTCGAAATGATAAATCAATAAATAACACGAAAAAAATCTAATGTAACGAATCAAAATAATTCATTTTAACAAAGAAACTTCGCAAAATATTCTAATCTATTTCATAAACTTATTTATACTCATGATTGCTAACACGCGAACATCAAATTTGTTTACAGTGTATACTGATTGATAAGAAATAATTTTAAATAATATTCGAGTTATTAGAACATCGGTTTATTAAAAGTGATATATTATTTAGAAGAATCAGAACTGAAAACAAGCGATTTATAATCAAAGTAGATCAGGTACGATTGAAACAAAGGAGGTTGAAACGGGTTTTTTTTATAGATCAATGGTTGAAACAACACGAATATCTCGCAAACCGTTGCCGGATCGGTAAGGAGTCCAAGGAGAGAACCCAAAGTTGCGTTGCCCTCCACGAACTTCAGCTGTTTTTAGAAGGCCCTATCGTTAAGCTCGCATATGATATCCTGACTACCTTTTATGTATCAATATTTTCACGATTATTCTTAACTGATTTTTTTTTTAGCTAAAATATGAGATGGGGACGGTTGAAACATTTTTTGTTTTTTGGTAAGGTTGAAACATTGTATTTACTTTTTTCTGGTTTTCTAGATGCCAAGTGTAGGAGTAGGAAAGACTTTGAGAGGACAAATAGACCTGTCGAAGTTCAAAGATGGTTTTGAGGAGATTCTGTACGGAAAGCGGCACAAAAACGCGGAGTAAGCCATTATTTGTTCCTAAGATATATTCGAAATCAAAATGCCTCTGACGAGCAAGAAACTCAAGACATGGAATATAAAGCACACAAACGTGCTTTTAATGAAAAGCAAGAGTGAGAGCTTTCAAAGTACTTCATACATTCATGTGCCGATATAAATTTTGGTCAGTTTTGGGAGTATGGTAGGTACATAAATTTACAATAAACTTACATTTAAATATTATTTATTTATCACGGACTTCAGACTTTGGTTGGCAACGAGCTAAAAAACTCTTTCGTCTACAAGCTGGCAGGTGAAGAATGGTTTCAGATGTTTATGAGAAGAAATCCTGAACTATCTCTAATTCCAGCGCAAGCTTCAAGCAATATTAAAAATACCGTTAGAAGTAATTAAAATATTGAAGACTGATTATTTTTGCCAATTATTCTTAGTTTGTTATAATATTATATTTTGTATTATTCGCGTGTGTTTCAATTGACCCCATTACTGTTTCAACCGCCCCTGGTATGGGGGGACTGAAACAAATCGGATTTATTATTCAAAATTGATCTACAATTACAATAACACGGATGGGACTTAAATCACATTGCATATTAGTAGACAGTAAGATGCTCTTTTATTAAACATACATTCTTCATTGCTCGGATAAAAAATAGCATAACTATGGACTAACTATCGACGAAGCAAAATTGTTTCAATCGTACCCAAACTACCCTACTTATGTAAAGCAAATTAAATTTGCTTTGTTTGAACAAGGCAAAGATAAACATGAATTTATGACTATGATGCGACACAAAATCTTATCTTCAAATACTACAACAGTTGCTATGTAAAATGTGTATAATATTATTTATTATTATATTTCATAATTAAAACCAATATATTTCTACATCAATCTCGTAAGCATTTCAAATATAATTTATTTTTTAATAATTATTAATCCGATCATTACAATCATTAGTATGCATGTCAATGTGTATTAAATGTACTAATACATTTCAAGTGTTGAGATTCCTTTACCTGTGAGTCCAACTTTCTTGCGGCAAACGGCACATCTGTTCTTTTTCTTTTTATCCTTGCTGGGATCCTTATCGTCAGCGTCGGTGTCCGAAGCGCCGGTGCTGGCTCCACTAGTTCCGGCCCCGCTATCTTCCTCCAATTTCTGGAAACAATTGTAACTACACATCAGTCTACATTCTCTTAAACATAACAAAATAATCTATCGTTTCACGTGAATTAATCGTAGACCTATCAAAAGCCTATAAATTCGAACCAACCCGTTTCAGGTTTCTTTTACTACCATCTACTTCGGAAGTTCGTGGACTTTTTACGTGGGGTGATAGGATTTTTGCATTCTTGGAAGTGGCTGAAGCAGCTTCCTTGTGCACGGTGTTGTAACCTTCGTTGATATCTACAACCTTCTTACTAGCTTGCGGTTGCTCAACGTCTATATTTAGCTTAGGAGCATTGTGACCGTGCTCGGTTCTCTCAGTTCCGTCCGGTGTTGGCAGCGGTGTGCTGTCATTTATTTCGATAGACAGCCGTTTATTTTCAAAACTTTTCGATCGCGTCGCGCCGACACCGTTAGTGAGAGCGGAACTTTGGCTGTTGTTACTAGATTTACTGTTTCTACGAATCGCCTTTTTCAATATTCTCTTACCCCTCGACTCTTTTTTGTTAGGGTCACTTTCCATTATTTGTTATTTCTAAACATTTTAACTACAATGAATATTAATTTATCTACTTAAATATGGCATATAAACTCGTCGAGTCGGCACGGTAGCATCGTTAAATACTGTTTACAAAACTGTTACCAAATATGATGTCCAGCATTTTATATAATTTTGGTTAAAAAATATAATAGAAATTAACAATTACATTGTTATTTTATTTAATAATTTAAAATTAAAACAATAAATGAACACAGAAAATATATGACAAGCTTGATTTTATAAAATGTTTGCGTGACAATCAATATAATATATTATTTTAAAATCTGCCAGTTTATCGTGTGCCAGTATTAATAGCCAATATTTTTACATTCAATGTTGGAACCTTGTTTATTGCATACGTAGCGTAAACTTTGTAATCGCATAGTACATTATCTGTTTATACATTACGTATCATACATCCTTCGTATACTTCCGCATATCTACTTCCCCTTTAAAGAAATTTCTTTGTGTCGAATGTAAAATGTTCGTATTGGTTTTAATGTAGGTAGAACCAGTTTCTCGTCTGTTTGTTATTGTTAACTGTTCGGAACGTTACTTGTTACTAAGTGCGCATGATGCGAGAACGTCTGGCTAATTGTGATACATGTATAATGCTGTGTATTGAATATTCAACTAACGATCAGCCGACAAGGTCGACCGTGCAAGTTATATAAGAGTATGTTTTGTGAATTTGGCTCTACTTACAAATATGTTAGAACCTTGTGTCGAACATCTGATATAAACTACCAGAGGCGTTGACTTATGAAATCATACAGAATCGCTGCCAAAAATTTGAACCGATATGGCTTTTTATTTCATGCAATCGATGAGGTGCAACATTATATATATTTAAATTATTTTATCAAAAATGGAAAAATCAATATCGACCATTTGTTTTGAAATGAACATAAGCGTAACAAATTTTCTCTTAAACTTATTTTAAACAAAATTATTTTTAAATATTTTTTTCATTAATGTTAAAAGCAGACAAAGTTCTTACCTGTAATGCCATTGACGCACAAACAATTCGCCACCATATACAAAATTCATACGACTTAGTATAAACACATAATTTATATACATTTAATTATCGCTTTGTGTCTAAATTAAAATTAAAAAAAAACCAAAGATAATTTTAATTTTTTTCTCACACCTATGCCTCTTTCTTATAGTATTAGTGACATTTAAATAAAATTTCTCCAACGGCATCAAATTATATATTTAGGTATTACCTACTTTTTTAATTACTTTTCATGAATTATATTATTATTTCATCAAAATAGTTTTATTTCAACTCAAATTACTTTATAAGTCTGTGTACTCTTGTTATTACGAACTTTATGATAACAGGTGTGTATGTATTGATACATGATATTATGTTCGCATATGTACAATGATTTAACACAAGGTAATTGTTTCGTAACGTGAATCAGCTCCACCAGACAAACATTCAGGAAATGGATCACAAAGACATGCACAATAACATACTGCTCATAAAGACGTTTATCATTTCTGCTTTGTTTTATTTATAACTACGTATTTATGTTATATTTGACTTATAATAAGTGAAATAACCTCTTTTAAGACAGATTTATACTTATTGGTATTGCACTTTTGTATATACTACAAACTATCTATTGTAGAAATCATGATATCAACATTCTTGTTTTAAATGTTCTCTATTATTCTATTATAGACATTTTCGTGTATTTGTATATACTCGTGTATCTCTCCATTCATTAGTATTTTAGTTCACTTTCTCATTTCTATATTACGCATATTTTATGAGTTGATAAACACCAAACAGGTTGGTTGTTACCAGTTAAAAATAGAGTATAAATAACTATATAATATATGAGTCTCGAGCATTTTTACACAAATGTTCGATTCTCGTGTTACATTTTTTTTAAACATTGATTTGTATTATAAAACTTTAAATTATTATCGCCTTCTTCGTGTGATTTCAATGTCAGATGAGAAGATGATATGTCATGTCTATAGTTCTAGATTAATGCTGATTACAATGTAAAGTATGCTGATTGAGGCACGTGTAACTCTAACTGTGTAATATTATCTTCATCATCTAAACGTTCGTCTAATCAAAAGACGCCTGGCTCGCGTTCCGCATATTACGTTTATTTATCAAGGTGGTATACCAAAAGATACGATTTTTTTTGTAATTAAATATTTTCAATGGAATAATTATTTTGTATTTTAAATATCAAATCTTATTCCAATTCATATCCTATTTATATAAATAAAATATGACTTAATGTCTACTCTAATAGTTACCATAGTAAACTGTAAAAAAAAAAACTCCGTAAGCTGTATCTCAACTAACTCCTAACTTTGTTTAATTATGTGTCGAGTAATAATGTATTACGTGTGTATATCGTTCTAGTGTGTAATTTAACAGTATATAGTATAACTTTTATAATTATGTATGTAGTGTATAATGTTATTTGTTTATAATGTATGTTATTAATTTATCTACTATACTATAGTCCCTACAGCCTAAATTGTAGTGTATAAGTGTGATGTGTGTATGTTATCTGGTGTGACGAATGCAAGTGGCCTCACGTCTGTGTGCGTCTGCTGCGCGGGGAGTGCGGGGAGAGCGGGCACGGTGGGCGCTGCGGCCGCGAGCGGCGTGGGCGTGTTCACGAACGACGTCGACACTGGAGACGGCGTCGTCGCTGGCGGCTGCTGTTTCTTTTTTAATGCTTCCTGGAAATTTTAAAAGATCGATTGTACCATTTGTAATTCAAATTTAAAATTAAAAAGCTAAGATTTGACTATTATTATTTTCAAATGTTCATCAATTGTCGTAGCTAGTTTTCAGGTAAAATAGTATTTTTTTTTTTTTGGAGAAAAATGTTAAGGTTATTTCAAAAAGGTATTTAGGTATGTTCAAAAACATAATTAAAGGTGGTTCATAATTTTTATAACTACACTTACAATAAACAATGATTTGTAAAATGACGACTCAAAAATAACTAATCTGTATTTGTGCCTTTTTTTTAAAGTACCTACATTTTAAATTATATAGAAGTCGGTCCGTCGAGTCGCCAAGGCATTTTGTAGTTCGAAAAAAAATAGTCTTCACTTTACTCGCTTATTCAATTCTAACGAAATTTCCGTAATTATAAAATTAATAGGGAACACGGAACACCCACCAACATAAGCGACGGACTTAACTTTTTGAAGTAAGTACCTATACGGTAAAAACGGGTTTCATTAAAAACAAATTGGAAGGAAGCTCTAAAAACCCCATTTTGTGTATCCCGTAATAAGCAAATACGAGTAATATAATTGTTACCTGTATCCCCTTGTCATGTAACTACTACATACTACATATAGCAGATATATACAGTTTCAGAAACAACTGTTTTCATAAAAAAAATAACAATATACTTTTTACACGATAATGTGTCCCGCTGTTTTACTAGCGCAACTGCTTATCTAGTAAGAATTTCGGAATGAAAAGTAACCTAACGTTAATCCGATTTTATGACATTTATATATTATATATATTTATTTTATGATACTATTTTTCATCACATAATTCACATACATAAATTAATTTTTTTTCAATGTACATATGTACATGAACAAAGATCCATCAATCCTTACAAAATTTTACGTTTATTATATTAATATTTAGTAAAAAGTACGATATGACAAAACCTTTTTTTTTATTGCAGCCCATGTAAAAAACAATTTGACTCTTGAGTGGCCATTACATGTACCATCTGCTTGTTCATTCAGCCTCATTACATGGATACTCGCTATAGTTTTCCACGATTCTCACATATATCTTGGTCAGTTTAAAACGAAGCGCTGCAATCTCATTAATTCAACGCGGTAACGGCGCCGTTACTAGCAATCTACATCACAATCAATTTACGAACGTGCAGCAAATGAAAACAAGACGGGACTACACTATACTTGATACGACAAAGTATAAAGTAACACGCCTATTTTAAATAAGTATTTAAAAAATATGGTAAATATGGTTGTAGACTTATTAGATTAGATTTTAGAATTTGAGAGAAAACGTACTTAAATATTTTTAAACAATTACTCGTAAGAGTAGGTACCCGCCTCGTTGGTCCAGTGATCGCAAGCGTTACTGCCGAGCAAGGGGTCTCAGGTTCTCAAATTCTCAGTAAAAGAGTGATGTTATATTTATTTTAAAAGTGGAACTATAGTTAAAAAATATCTCGAGAAGAGAAATAATAAAGGACGCAACGGAAGCTTTCAAAAAAGATTATTTTTTCCCGTTTTTGTAATATTCTTTATAATTGCTCAGCCCTTATTGGTCGTAGCGTGATGTTATATTATTATAGTCTTCCTCGGTAAATGGGCTATCCAACACAAAAAGAATTTTTCAATTCGAATAAGTAGTTCCTGAGATTAACGCGTTCAACCAAATTCTTCAGCTTTATAATATTAAATATAGATAAATAAATTCATTTTCAAGAAAAAGATATATATTTTTTTGTTATAAATGTTATTACATAATAAGTAACATACTATTTCCGACTGTGTATGTTGTTACGCTGTCAACCTATAGCCACACAGTTAACATGTCTATGACTATCAAAATCTACGTCAACGCACACGCAATCCATAAATGACGTTACTTTTCTTCGAATAACGTGTTTTTTATGTTTGAACTGTTTCACCGGTGGGAGGGATGCGCTGGGCCGCGCTCCCGGCTGCATGGGTACCAACCATCTTGCTTGTTTCTTCCGTGAAACAGCTTTGCTGTGTTTCGGAAAGAAGGGCAAGACAGGCAGTGTAATTACTGGCACCGAGACTTAACATCATATGTCTCAAGATATGCAACACATAAATGAGTTGGCTGGGCTAGTTCCAGGTAAACTAGTTTATGTTCATGGGCGACGTCGACCACTAACCATCAGGTGGCACGTTTGCTAGTTTGCCTATCCAACTAACTTAAAAAAAAAAATCAAGGGTTTGTAACTAATTAAATGTAGTGTGTTAATAAATAACTAATAAATTTTAAAGTCGTAGATAACCATAAACATGTATACAAACAAAATGCAAACATACCAATGTAAAATAATACCAGGGGTTAATATATTATAAAAGATTAAAAAATAAAAAAATAAAATGATGATGAAAACATCAACATTTTATACATTATGTTTGCCCGATCGCTAAGATAATAAAAAATACGCCGAATACTGAATACCTAACTACCAATAACAACATTTGGCAGTTGACACCATTAATTGCGATTAATATAGGCAATTATAAAAGGATTTAACTTGATATTATTGTAGTTATAAGACGAATGATTTTCACATTGTCTTTAAAAACATTTAGCTATTCAAAGCATCCTCCTAAACTATTATTAAAATTGAATAATCATTTAAATTGCGTACATTTTTATAATTAAATTGTTAACGCTTGGAAAAACAGTTAAGACACCACAAATATTGACGTCAGTGTTTGATTGATTCTTGTTTTCGTTTTATACGATTAAAAAAATATTATAAAAAAATATATCGATAGTATGGAAGAGTATAAAGGATAATCTGAGAATACAAAATCTCTCGAAATGAAATACCTATTTTGAATGAGATCCTTAACCGTCCCCAATATATGCATGACGCAATCAAACTTAGTAATCTGAGAGGTCCAGTGGCTAGCAAAATCCTGACTGTCATCGACGAGTTTTCAAGAGCTAAACTTGTTTTTAAAATTCATATCGTGCCCCGCTATATAGGAAACCATCCTGATGAAATTTATATATTTCTAAAATATTAAATTAACACTTACCAAAATAGATAAATAGGTGCCCGCCGCGTGCGAGGATTTTTACGCAAAAAATGGCTACAAAGCCACGCGCGAGCGCACCAAATACTACTCGCACCACTACACCAGTACGTCTAACATGAGTTTTTGTTACAAGCGCACATGACATAACTACAGTAGCTGCTCAACTTTCCATACAAATTGTCTACTACACTCGCTAACGTGTATCGTCTCTGGAGACTCATGGTAGATGTACAGGACGGTCGTCGATATCGTTCAATACCGTTTATCGATACACAAATATTTTTTTCTATAAAATTATATTCATAAAAAGTTTAAATTCTTTTTAATTTATTAATGAGCCTAATTTTAGGAATTTTAAACGTTCGTTACTGATGCTTTGCAGATGCTCATAATGTTGGGATTTGATCGCCGTTAACGCCTGATTCAAAACTGTATCGGAGTAATTGATCCGTTTAGAAGGCGCCATGATGTTACTACTTAAAAAATACAGAATTTTCAAGATGGTTGCCAAAAAATACAACAATAAATAATAATAAACAAATAATTTTTCAATATCGATAAACAGAAGTCCGCACTGAGATGAGGCTTGTCCAATAATGCCAAATTCTCAAAACTATCGACCATACTATCGATAATTGCTTTAAAAAATAAACAATACAACGATATGTAATTTTTTTTAATGACTACCATTCTACCTAGGCCGGTCGGAAATACCCCAATAGCCAAAATCCGTCCTCTACCTAATTCCGACCAGTGGTCGTAAATACGATCAAGTGCATTATTCCGATTCCGTCCACAATATTTTATTATTTTTTTGGAAGTAAATCGAAGAAATTAATAATTTCTATCGCACCTCATCAAAGTTAAAGATGTATACGAACAAAAAAATACTAAAAATGAATACTCAAAATTTAAGTATTTCGAGGTAATTTTTTTCAGAGAATAGGTTTTTCATTAAATCATTGCATTAAATTCAACATATGCGAGTGAACTGTTTATAACTTCGCATATCTTATATATAATATTTTCATTATTTGTTATAACAAGTCTTAACTTGATTGCTTGTTCCAAAAAATAATTATCAACGAAAATGAAAAATGGACGGAATTAGGAAGGCGGTCGGAGATCGGCTAGTTTACGTTAGATAATTAGATTCTCGAAGAGATTCTCAATTTATTACTTAATACAGTAGACATACTCATTATCACTCTAATTGGGGTTATAATACTAATATTTCACGTTTCAATTCACTTCAATATTTATAAATTAAATTTATACTTTCGATAAATAAATAATTAATAAACATAGGTATATAAGAAATTATGTTTGTAAACAACTCGATCTCACACATGAACTTACAAGATTGACAAAAGAGGCACCTCTAGTCTTTACGCAGGTTCTCTATACGTGAGACGACGACGACGTGTTGGGGCAGTGGTCACAGCAACTGGCTGATGCGCCAGCGGTCGCGGGTTCAATCCCCGCACATGACAAATATTTGTATAGGCCATACAGATGTTTGTCGTGGTCTGGGCGTTTGTGCTTGTGTATTATGTTTTCAGACCCCCGACACAGGATTCACATCCTACTGGCCGTTGAGTGTGAGATGTTTATTTATTTATAATAATTATTGTAGTAAGTATATTTTAATTAGAAATTAAAAATAATAGATTACTTTTTATTTTAATTTCAGTCGTATTAGAATTGTTTTTTATTTTATTTTATTGATAACAGGATTGTAGTTTAATTATTTTGGTATACTTTTTAGTTAATTTGTATTATTCAATAAATTCATACCATATAATAATAATATGCATAGCAATTCTTACCAGACATTATAAAAACGAAAGTAACATCTGACTGTCTGTCCGTTTGTTTATCTGTGTAAATGTATGTTTCATGGCTTATCTGCATTGCCATTTGTGATGAAATTTGATAAGCTAGCTTGGGGAAGGACATAGGCTACTTTTTATCAATAGACTCACGCGAGCGAAGACGCGGGCAGAAGCTTAGTAATACATATTTGGCCGAAAAAACATGATTCTTAAATTCTCATAAAGTATTTTTATGGCTTTATTTATTTATTAATACTTTGTTGCATAATATATTATTGAATTGTACACAAGGCGGGCTTAACGCTAAAAGTATTCTCTACAGTACAGTTTTGTTTTTAATCATTATATTTTAAGTTTTATATTAAAATCAATAAACAGTATGTTCAGAGTGTTCTACGAGTACCTACCTACTAGTACTAACAAATAATTTATTTTATTTACTTAGCTAAGTCAACTTTAGAATGGTCAATTGACACCAATCCAAAATGTAGACTACTGAGATGATAATAATAAGCTTGAGACTGGACAGACAAGTTTACCATGGAACAAAATATATAGCTCAAACGAAAATGCTGACTAATTAATAACCGTGGCCGTCAAGCCTTTTAGACGGAAATAATAAATTCGAAGTGATCAGCTTGTTACATATATTAAAGTCATTGCCAACGAAACAAGATTTTCATATGCTGGGTTGTTGACCTCAAAAAACAAAACATTAAAGAAAAACAAGCCAATAAACGTGGGCGTATAAAATCTTGCACTGAAATTCATTTATCTAAGTTTGATTGGTATACATAAATATTTTACAAAGTAAGATCACGATTTTGTTTAAAGTAAACTATTCGTACTTTCGTCGATTCCTCTTTTAACTAAAAATATTATAATTTTGTTATATTTGTAAAAAAGTGCCGGCTTCGTCTCCGTTTGTGTTTGAAATAAGCTGAAAACTCGATTGGTTCGATTTACACTGCAGAATACTTTTATAGTTAATGTTTTTGTATAATTATTAGAGATGCAACGGATATCCGGTAACTATCCGGTATCCGGCCTATCCGGCCTTGTTTTCACTATCCGGCCGGATACCGGATAGTAATTCAGTATCCGGCCGGATACCGGATAGTAAAATTCAAAAAAAAATATCATTATTTTACACAAGGCAAATCAATAAATAATAATATAATACCACAATAGGTTATGGACACCGTTTATTTATTTAACCGCACGTCAAAAATGTTTGTTTTATTAATCAGTTTAGTACACAAAATTAACAAGAGGCAAATCGTAGTGAATGAATACCAGATTTTCTGCATTTGTTGGTAAGAGGCGACTCCGCATGCCTTCTTATACCAGACAAACTTCTGAAAATAACCTTTCGCTGTAAAAGCTACTGCCAGGTGCTAAAAGATAAATTCTAGCAAACGTTGACAACTGCGGGTACTGATTCAAATTAACTGACCACCAAATGTATGTGTCGTGATTGCGATCAATTCGAGATGCCTTTAATAAAAAGTAAGCAAGTCCATATGTCGGATTTCACTGAAATAGCGAATGCACTCGAAATTTTACGTTTGATTTTCTCGTAAATTCTGTCATATACATATATCAGGAACGATTTTTCGCTACACAAGTGTGTGTGTGCGATGCCAAACGGTTTAAGGTAGTTCCAGCGTGGGGAAGTGTAGTCCTACCTTAATACCTTCTGCCTTATATCGTTAGTTATAGTAATCTGGCAACGTTGCTCTGAGTGTTTTATATATTTTTGTTTATATGGTCTTACTATATACAAATAGTATTGCGCTTTCTAATAATAGTTTTATTAAATTAAAAAGATGAGAGCGTTGTGCACAGTGTTGCCAGATCACTATAAATTTAAAATTAAAATTAATATTTATTGTTTTAATATCTAGATAACAAAACCGTGAAGTGCTACTTTTATTTTTTTAGCTTATTCTAAAAACATTTATCACCACTCTCCTAGTTTTTTTTTTTTTTTTTTCAATTCTGTCGAGAGAACTCTCAAAATCGCGAACTTTGTCTTTAAATATCTCGCGATCTAAACCGTCAAAAATTATGAAATTTTAGTAATTCATAAATAAAGCTATTCTGAACCCGTGAAAAAATTTTTAGCCGAATCTGTGAAAAAGTGGTTTAATGTTGGAACTTCCTTAAAACCAAACGGTTTAAAACCAAACGGCTAAGTTCCGCCGGATATCCGGCGGCCGGATATCCGGCTATCCGGCCACATGGTTGGCCGAATATCCGGTATCCGGTATCCGGCCAAACTGCTATCCGTTTCATCTCTAATAATTATGTAGGAGGAGTACGGTTTTAAGATTAATTTATTATAAATATAATCATGCCTTTTCGAAATCCAACGGATTATTAGATTTTTTTTAAAATAATTACCTTAAAGCAAACCGAACAAAGACCATCTGTAGAGGGATTTCCATAAAATCCGCAGCCTGAACGGCACAGAGCCTCCATGGGATTCGACTCTCGTTCCATAGTTCCACGGTAATTTCACTTTTAACAATAACAAAAGTCAAGAGTACGATTGCACTATCAGTATATTGCACTTGTTTTAACACAAAGTTCACAGTAATCACAGTACAATGCACTTAGAGACGTTATAATTCAAGACGTAGATATTTCTGGCGCGCAGTGTATGCGGTCAGCGGCTCTCGTTTAGCCGTCGAGCTGCTACTTCTTTCTATGTCAGGATCGTAAAGGTCCCTGGAACAATAAAAAATACAATTCATCAATTTCACGGATTAACTGGATGATAAAAAATAGCTAGTCTACAGTCAAAATGCAACTGAGTGGCTATTTTTGTTTTTATATTAGTTAATGTGTTCTAAATATCATTCCATAATTAAAAAAATCCGTATCACGTTAGATTTTTTTAATTTGTATATTAATGGAATTTTGTAACTTAATATTTTTACGAAGTACTGAACAATTTCCTTGTTCTTTTTGCAATCTTAGATCAAGTAAAAAAAGGTAGATAACGCGCGGCCTACGTTGTTACTGAAGCCGCAAAACTCGGCTCTTTCAAGTATTTACACGCGCTCACGCACACATATGCATCAAACTACGCTCATTTTCGTTAGTATCTCACGGGGCCTCGTACAGTAACTTTGCCTACAAAATGCCGTCTTGTGTAATTAAATGGTGCAAAAACAATACCAAAGTGAACAAAAAGTCTGAAGGAATATCGTTTCACACGTAAGTACATACAAAACTTTATATTTATTGTTATTCCAAAATAATTTTGAGGTTATTCGGAACTTATAATTTCAATGTCTCGAAATGACGTACCGGGGGAGTGTTGCCAGTAATTCTTTTTTTCAATAGCCCAAAATGTGGGTAAGTAAATTGTAGGCAATCATAGAAAAATAACACTAGTTTACAAAATATAATAAATTTCATGTCCTTCCAGTGAATTTCATATCGTGTTATTTAGTGACAAAAACTAAACGCAAACATATATTTGTTTTGTTTTTATGACGTCAAAGAATCAAGTTATCTACACACTTTATTTTAAGCCTACCCACAAGTTGGTTCTGAATTCATTCTAAAATTTTGTTGCATTGTAATGTTCAGTTGAATAAATATTGTTTTTAAAATGTCAAAAAGGTTGTGTAAAGTACATCCCGATCGATTTTGTTACGTTTGTGGTGAATTTATTATATCTAACAAAGGATATCCCATAACAGAATCTCTGAAAGAAGCATATTTTTGTTATTTCAAAATTCCGGTCTCTCACCAAGACAAAAAATGGGCTCCTCACGTTTTTTGTGAAAGATGTAGAAAAACGCTAAGCTTATGGGCTGCAGGTGCAAAAAGATTTTTGCATTTTAATATGCCAATGATATGGAGAGAACCATCCAACCACGAAAATGACTGTTACTTCTGTCTCACTAAGACATTTGGTTTTAATCAGAAGAACAAAGATAAAATTAAATATGCAGATGTTCCTTCGGTTACTAAACCTATCTACAGCTCAGACAAGCAGCAGTTCCTACCACCGCTTCACATAAAATTAGGATTGGTAAAAAACTTTGTCAAGGCTTTTGTACGAGCCAATAATGCTCGCACAGCAATTTCGTTTAGCTTAGCCTATAAATTGATTCGTTTTACGTATTTTAAACAGTCGCAACTAAACATTCGTCTCGCAATAATATAACAACATATAGTGCGGCTCAGATAACTTTACTATAAACGTTATTTAATAAAGCGTTTAACATAACAGTGGTTTGGTGTTACCTTTAATACCTACTACAATAACTGGAGTACCGTCAACGACGAGATAACCCCAACATCTTTTGGTCCTTCGAGCTTTTACAAGAAGACCTTTTGGTCCGTCGAGTATTATTTGGAAAGGTATTTGGTGTGGTATTTTCAATTACGTTAGCGAATCGGTGCGGTTGGCCTCCCAGAAGCGGGTCTCACCAACAGCATTGAGAAGGCGCACATAACGTAAGAAGAGAGTGCTACACTGAGTGCCAACAAATCGGGAACTTAGCGGAGATAACGTCTACTGCTTACCTATCAACTAACCGGCAGGGATAACGTCCACTGCTTAACATACATCTTACCAGCAGAGGTAACGTCTACTGCTTACCTATCAACTAACCGGCAGGGATAACGTCCACTGCTTAACATACAACTTACCAGCAGAGATAACGTCTACTGCTTAACGTATAACTTGCTAGCAGCGATAACGTCGACTGCTCTTACTACATAACTGTGAACCTTTTTGAGTACACAAAATCTACTCGCCAACCAACTGTTAACAATGTCGATAGAAACAGACAAGCATGTATCCACGCTATTGCGTAATCAAATGTGTAGTTTTAACGCCTTAGAACGAGCTGTCTCCAAAATAAAACTACAGAATTTGAAAGAAAGTTGGCAGCTTCAAGATCAACTAAAAGTCTTGCAAACTAAGTGGGAACCCATCGACAAGAACCATTGGGAACTGAGCTACTTACTACAAGGAAGCGAAGTGGAGTATGAAGCGAAATTCGACTATTGGGAAAAAGTCTACGACGAACTAAAGGAAAATATTAACAGAAAAATTTTTGAAATTTCCCACTACGAGAAAACTACGCCGCGAATCGAGTTACCCAAGTTTAATGGAGCTTATAACAGCAGTCAAAAACAAAATTATTCAACGAATAATCAACACAAAAATTATAATGAATACAAGTCAACGAACTTTAACAAAGCAGAGAAACATACAAAAACCTACCAGGCTACACTTCGAAACTGTCCACTTTGCAAGAATAGTCATGCGCTGATGCACTGTCCTACATTTTTAGGCATGGATGTCGTAACGCGAACTAAAACAGCAAACGAATTAAACGTTTGCAAGAATTGTTTGTTTAATCACAGGGGAAATAATTGCACTTCTATGAAACGATGTCACACGTGCAATTATAAACATCATTCTCTTCTCCATAACGATAACTTGAGAAGACAACATTCAAGGTCACTCCCCTCATCAGCGGCTGAGCAATTATCGAATCACATTAACGGTGAACAAGAGATACTTTTGACGACTCTACAACTTAGGGTCAGAAACAGAGAAGGTGATTACGTCACCCTGCGTGCGTTGCTTGATCAAGGCTCTCAAGTAACCTTGATCACAGAAAATGCCGCACAACGATTAAACTTACCCCGACACAAGATGAAAGCGGCTGTCACTGGCGTCGGCTCGATAATGGGCACCAGTAGGGGTATGATTAAACTGGAATGTAAATCGATCCATTCTGAGTATACATTCCAAACTGAAGCATTAGTAATGCATAAACTAATAAATAATCTACCTAACTCAACATTCGACGCGAAGAACTGGCCACACCTCGATAACATCAAGTTGGCTGATCCGGACTTTAACATCTCTGGTCCAATCGATCTTCTGTTAGGGGCAGATATTTACTCCAATGTGATTATTGAAGGAGTATTGAAACACAACAACAACTCGCTAGTAGCGCAACAAACGAAGCTGGGTTGGATTCTGTGCGGTGCTACTAAGCAATTCAACTGTCTCGTTACTCTTACACAGCTAGAAACATTATCACAATTCTGGGAGACAGAAGAAATTCCTTCGGAATCAGAACCTTCTGCAAACGATGAATACTGTGAAAAATATTACACAGAAACAACGGAGAGATTATCTAGCGGGCGATATGTTGTAAAAATGCCTATGAAAAATAACTTCGAGCAAAATCTGGGCGATTCGAAGCAGCAAGCCACCGAGCAAATTCTTCATTTAGAGAAGAAAATGGCGCGACAAGAACACTATGCAACATTATATAAACAATTCATACATGAGTACATACAATTGGGTCACATGAAACCAGCTACGACAAACGAAAGTCTAGTGCAAGCCTACCTACCTCACCATGCTGTTATACGGGAGAGCTCAATGTCAACAAAAATCCGAACTGTTTTTAACGCATCCATGAAAACAAACTCCGGCTATAGCTTAAACGACTTAATGGAAAAGGGGCCAAATTTACAAAAAGACATTTTGTCTCTTATAATTAAATGGCGTAGCTATAAATACGTTATAACGGCGGACATTGAGAAAATGTATCGTCAAATCCTCATTCATCAAGATCAACAAAGCTTACAAAAAATAATCTGGAGGGAATCTACTAAAGAACCACTCAGAGAGATGCAGCTCTGTACGCTAACCTATGGCACCAAGGCTGCTCCATTTATCGCAATGCGTACGCTCCAACAACTAGCTAAAGATGAAGGCAACGCTTTCCCATTAGCTCGAAAGGCACTACAACAAGAATGCTACATGGATGACGTCATTACCGGAGGAAATACCATCGAAACAACAAAACTTTTACAACAAGAGCTCTACGAGTTGCTGAAAAAGGGAGGTTTCATCCTAAGAAAATGGGCTACTAATGAACCATCTGTTCTCGAGGATGTACAAGATACAGAGAAACGTCATAGAAACGAGTATAACTTTAACCCTAGAAAGATAGTCTGCGTAAAATTGACGCATGCAGGTACGAAATATTGCTGTATCTTTTTCAATAACGCAAATACGTCGCTGTGCGATTCGGACATCTCTGTCGTCGCTTGGAGCTTCCACAAGGCAGTTTTGTCACTAAGATAAGTGCCACCAATTTCGCAATAGGAGCACCCGGTGAGTCAAAATGACGCATGATTATCTTTTAAGTGACTTTTATGACTTTCTAATATTTTAACTTGATGACTATTTGTGTTGTGTTTTTATTTGCTATCGGTTGTTTTGTGATTTCAAGTTTTTTTATTTATTTTATATATAGATATACTGAGTTGAAAACGTTATAATAGGAAATCGAAGTTTAGAAGAAGATGATATCGTGGCAGCTTTTTGGATTTTGATAATGAATTCACCTGTGAGGAAACTGATAGTGAGATTGAAAACCAGTAGATTGAAGACGACGTGCAGAGTGACGTAGAGGAAGTTTTTGTAGAAGAGAGAGAAGAAGTACCCACATCTAGCGAAAACGAACACTTGGCCGAAGAAAATGTTGGTCGACTTCAAAAGCAACAAGGCGTTGGTCGAGTCTTGCAACAGAACATTGTTAGGTCTCAAAGAGGTACGAAGCGCATGTGTCTTAACCTGTATGATCCTGTTTTATGCTTCAATCATTTTTTTACTGCCTTACTTCTAGAACAAACGAGAGATACCAGAAGAACTAGAAACAGTCGCTCGAGACCGGTGGGAACATCGATGTTTTGTTTTGACGGACCCCTTACACTAGTCTCTTATAAACCAAAGTCGGCTAAAATAATTTATCTGTTATCATCTTGTGACGAAAACACTTCTTTCAGTGAAGTTACCGGAAAACCTGAAATTATTATGTACTATAATCAAACTAAAGGTGGAGTAGATACACTGGAACAAATGTGCTCTTTGATCTCCTCTTGAAAAATGAATAGATGGCCTATGGCTTTACTCTACGGAATCGTAAACATTGCTTATATAAATGCTTATATTATAATATACAATCTTAATGTTTTCAGCAAAGGTGATAAAGCATTAATTCGCAAACATTTTATGAAAAGTCTTAGTAAGTCTCTAACACCGCCGTTCATGAACAAGCACTTAGAAGCTCTAACTTTGTAGAGATATTTGCGGGATAAGATCTCCGCTATATTAACAAAAGATGTACCTACTACATCAAACGATAATTCAGGAGAGCCCGCATTAAAAAAAAACGGATTTACTGTAACTATTGCCCTTCTAAAATAAGGCGAAAGGCAAGCGCATCCTGCAATAAATGTAAAAAGTTATTTGTCGTGAACATAATATTGATATGTTCCAAAGTTGTATCGGACTGATTCCTAAATAATTAAATGTATGTATTAATAGATAATAGCTTAATTTCTTAGTAGAGAAGTTGAAATACCTGATTATTAGTAATAAAAAAATATTTGTGATAAAATAAAAAAATGTTATAAAATCTTGTTAGTTTTCGGATAATTTAACTTTTCTGTACTTTTTTTATATAATAAATGAATATAATTACATAAATTATGGCAATTAATATTTTATTGATGTATATAACAAACGAATATCTATGGTATTATTAAAATAAATAAATAAAACACAACAGTACCTACTGCTAGTTAAAAGTGAGTCATTTTTACGCATGATTATCTTTTATGTACATCTAAATATGATTATCTTTCTAGGGTTAAACAACAAGAGTTCAGTAAGACACTGGGACTCTCATGGAATGACTCTACGGACACATTTCATTTCATTTGCGAGACGCCGCACAATAAGAAAAACGAAACATACACAAAACGTAGACTATTGTCGGAGATAAGCAAAATATATGATCCGCTAGGGTGGTTATCTCCAATAACTATCCAAGCAAAACTGATATTTCAAAAATTATGGAGTGGTAATTATCAAAACATTGATTGGGATAGCAATGTACCTAATGACATAGCCGACGAATGGATAAAAATTAAAACCGATTTACCGAACATAAACAACATTAGTTTGCAAAGGTGGATGAGAAACGAAAACAATAGAACGATCGAATTACAAGCCTTCTGTGACGCGAGCGAGCAGGCCTACGCAGGCGTCATCTATAGCCGAACTACGTCACCGACTGGCGCGTACGTCACCACACTACTCGCTGCGAAAACTAAAGTGGCACCGCTTAAAACGAAAATAACTATACCGAGGTTGGAATTATGCGCCGCGGTTTTGCTAACCAAGCTAATGGAGAAAATAACTAAGGTCCTTACAGATTATGATCTTAAAATATCCTGTTGGACAGACTCGAAAGTTGTGTTAGCATGGCTTCAGAGTAAACAAAGTAAATTTGAAAAATATATAACTAGCAGAACTACATTCATAACAAACATCGTTCCTGCTATAAATTGGGGTTACGTGAAGAGTAACGAAAACCCCGCCGACTGTGCGACGAGAGGACTTTCGCCAACCAAGTTGAGTAACTTCCCTTTGTGGTGGGAAGGGCCTCAGTGGCTTAAGGATCAAGAAAAACAAGCCCTTTTATTTACTACAACTTACACTATAAACGAAGGTCTTATAACGAAATGCTACGTAACGGAACCCGCATCGAATAAAAATGAATTAATTAATTCATTGTTTGAGCGATACAGTGACATAGATCGTATTACAAGAATACTCGCCTGGGTAATACGATTCACCGATGTATTACATAACAAACAGGTGATTAATAAGTGCAATGAACTGAACTTGTATGAGATAAGACAAGCTAGGATTAAGATTTATAAAGCAATACAAGAAGATAGTTTTGAAAAGGAGATAACGTCTCTTAAAGAACGGGGAAAACTGCCCAATAGAAGTACTATTTTGAAACTCCACCCATTTTTGGACTCGGATGGAGTTCTTCGTGTCGGGGGGCGTTTAGAACATTCAAACTTACCAGAGAATACTAAACATCCCATCTTAATCCCGGGAACGGGGCGGCTGACACAACTTATTATTGAAAAGGCGCACCAGCGAACCTTACACGGTGGAGCTAGATTAACGTTAGCTTACACTAGGAATAGCTACTGGATAGTCAGTGGAAATCGAGCTGTTAAAAAGATACTTCGACAGTGTATTCGATGCCGTCGTTACGCAATAAACAAAACCGAGCAGTTGATGGGTAGCCTTCCAAAGGAAAGGATTACCCCATCTCGGCCTTTTTCACACACTGGCGTCGACTTTACAGGCCATGTAGACGTGAAAATAAACAAAGGCCGCGGTATCAAAACCTGTAAGGGGTATATCGCCATATTCATATGTATGTGTACAAAGGCAGTACATATTGAACTGGTGTCCGACTTATCCACGCAAACCTTTATCGCGGCACTGAAGCGGATGTGTGCCAGAAGAGGCACTCCAAAACATATTTACTCCGATAATGGGACGAACTTCGTTGGAGCGGCGAAATTATTAAATGAAGAGTTTCGCCAATATAAAACCATGCTATCTTCTGAGTTTTTTAAGGAAATCAACGACCTACAAATACAGTGGCATTTTAACGCTCCATCTTGGCCATCAGCAGGAGGTTTATGGGAAGCTGCCGTACGCTCCATGAAAAATCACCTAAAACGAGTAATTGGACAACAAAAGCTCACCTACGAGCAGTTTTCAACGCTTCTTACGCAAATTGAAGCATGCATGAACAGCAGACCGCTAAGCCCGCTGTCTGAAGACGTAGAAGACCTCGATTACCTCACACCTGGCCATTTTCTTACAGGAGGTCCGATATTAGCACTGCCACTGAATGATCCAGAAGACACAAGAACATTAGACTATAGAAACAATTGGAAACTCATTGAACTTATGCGCAGGCACTACTGGGATCGCTGGTCTAAAGAGTACCTTCATTTACTACAAAACCGAAGCAAGTGGCAACAAACCAAAGATAACATACAAAAGGGTCAACTTGTACTAGTAAAAGAAAATAATCTACCTCCAGCCAAGTGGGCTATGGGCCGGGTAGTGGAATTGCACCCCGGCAGTGACGACTTAGTTCGAGTAGTCACGCTTAAGACGCAAAACGGCGTAATTAAGAGACCCATTACCAAACTAGCTCCTCTACCAGTAAACGAGGTGCGGGAGAGCACGACATCACAGAAAGTGAGTCCTGAAACTGAAACATGCGAGAAAAGCAGAACAACACGTAAATCCATCAAGAGCGTCAACAGCTTATTGTTGGTATTACTAGTGGCATTTACAACTCTACCCTATGGAAGAGCAATACCCGCGCAACATTTTAAAATAACTCCGTTAACTGACGACCACCCGATCTACTTTGACCCCGCTGGAAATATTCAACTTATTCACGATGAATGGAAACTTCTCGTATACTATAACCTGACAACATTCTGGCAAAGTACAAAAAAGGTCGAGGGATTCGTCAATCATTTAGCTCTAATATGCGCTACGATGCCTGATGAGCAATGTCGCGCTACAACACAACAACTCAAGTTCGAAATGAGCCAACTAAATGAATATAATAAACTATTACTATCTAACTATCACCAAAGAAGGCGTCGTGGCTACGTCAACGGCATAGGCAACCTGGCGCGTGCATTATTTGGGGTTCTCGATAGCGATTTTGCCGAAAAATACGCTCAAGACATAGACAAAATCAAAACAAACGAGCACTATTTATTAGAGTTGATTAAAAACCAGACGCTCATAATTGAGGCGGAAAATAATGTGCTAAAGAAAAGTGAAGACTTTACCAATAGGCAGTTGGAAATAATACAACAATATATTAATGAAACGCAAAATGGTATGGCAATGTTAGAAAATAGATTTCAGATTATGAAAACAATGAATGACGTCAATGCTGGAGCTTTGACAGCCACTTTATTGATCTCTGTACTCAGAAGAAACCAACAAATGCTCTTAGATGCATTGACCGATATTTATAGAGGAAATCTCGATATGAAACTGTTTACACCCGAACAATTGGCAGAACAACTCCATTACATTGCCGGAATTATACCAACAAGATTAACTTTGCCCGTTAAAAACAGTATCGCAGCAAACATTCAAAATATTTACAAACTTATTTATGTTAAAGCCCGTCTCACAGAACAATACTTACTCTTCGAATTACATATACCGTTACTAAGCGATGAAGAGTATACATTATATCATAATATACCGATTGTGCGGCACGTGCATGATCAATGTCTGGCGATCACAACAACCACGAAGTATATTGGAGTGAACTTCGTCAAGAATACGTATATACAAATAGAAGAAGCTGACCTACAACAGTGTACCGCTATGATGGCGGACAACTACATTTGCCATGCCTACACGCCAATAAGAAATTTGCAAGAAGCGACAGCATCCTGCGAAGCGAAATTGTTGAGTCAAAACGTAAACATAACGTGTGATTGGGTATTAAACAAATGCGCGGATCAATGGACTAAACTACGGAGACCAAACATATGGCTCTATAATTGCATAACTGAGTGTCCGACCCGTGTAGTATGCGAGAATCAAGTTACAACGTTCATAACAACAATGACGGGGCTTCTTGCCCTAGGTCAGGATTGCATTTTGCAACATAAGGACTTTACAATTCATTCACATAACGTTTTTAACAGTAAAACGAAGATCGGACTAAGTCTTGACGTTCCTACTATTGACTCACCAAATGATATGCTGCAGACGTACAAGAATACAAACGTCATACTGACTACACGACTACATAGCTTATCTGATGAACACAGGTTATTAGAAAATCAAATAGCCGTACAGAAAGAAAGAGAGCACCAGCTGCCACACGACCTGTCTGTTCATGATATCAGCAACTACGCGATAAGCACTTTGCTAGTGGGAGGAATCGTCGTCGCAACCATAATCTGGCGACTGAGGAAACACCTTTCCTCATGTAAAAGAAATAATGCCCAAACGACAAATCCATATAATACGGAAAATATAGAGCTGGAGGAAATCGCACCATACTCTACAATAAAGGATGGACATTCCAGGAACGTCCCGCAGCCGATGCAAAAAGTTGAAACAGGATTTAAGCTTTGAAATTAATTTGAACCTTAAACGTTCTGTTAATTAATTCTATTTTATACATTTAATTTCATATTCATTATTAACTTGTTCAATTAACTTTTAACTTAACTAAGCATTTTCATTATTTCTTTATAACTATTGTTAATTGTATTGTGTAGTTGTAATAATTGTTTTGTAAACTTTATACCAGATGTACTTGTAACACAAGTTGGGTAATCTGAGTACGCACATCTTTCCCTCGGGAGCATGTACGAGCCAATAATGCTCGCACAGCAATTTCGTTTAGCTTAGCCTATAAATTGATTCGTTTTACGTATTTTAAACAGTCGCAACTAAACATTCGTCTCGCAATAATATAACAACATATAGTGCGGCTCAGATAACTTTACTATAAACGTTATTTAATAAAGCGTTTAACATAACAGTGGTTTGGTGTTACCTTTAATACCTACTACAATAACTGGAGTACCGTCAACGACGAGATAACCCCAACAGCTTTAGATAAAACTAGCGTAGCTTTTAAGCATTTGTGCTCAATTTTTCCCAATCTTTCTGACGCGAAACTGAAAGAAGGTATTTTTATCGGACCGTAAATCAAAAAAATGTTGAAAGATGAGGTATTTGAAAACAGTCTTTCGGATATTGAAAGATCTGTTTGGAATTCACTACGACTTGTTATAAAAGAATTTTTGGGCAACAAAAAAAATGAAAATTACAGACAATTGCTGATTTATTACACAATTTTCAACGAATGGGTGTCAACATGTCTCTGAAAATTCATTTCCTTCATTCGCACCTCGATTTCTTCCCTGAAAACCTCGGAGAATTCAGCGACGAACATGGAGAGCGTTTTCATCAGGATTTGAAATTTTTTGAACAAAATTATAAAGGATACTGGGACCAAGCCATGTTAGGTGTTTACTGCTGGTCTGTTATAAGAGACACAGACGCAAATAAATACAAGAAAAAAGCTAAGGCAATTCATTTTTAATTTTTTTTATTATTTCTGTAGGCATATTTTTGTAAATCAAAAATAATAAATAGTTTGAAAACGTGACGTATTAAATTTTTTTCCTATTGTTTTTTAAACTCAGTACATCTCAAGTGATAAGAAAAAACACTTTTTATTTCAAGGACAAAACCCATGTAAACTAGTGTAATTAAGTAGAAATTGGACATCATTATTGTTTTTTTTAATCATGTGATTTTATGATACATAAATTGAAGTCAAGTTAAATATTAATCTTTAACGCATTTGTTTCTGTTTAAATTTTTGAGTTAACTACATTGAAGTAATATGTATACATAATACCTCAGTGGTTAACTACTCATATTTTACTATCAAATATCATGGTTTTAGGTTTCCAACGAATATTTTAATAAGAGACGAATGGGTAGCTGCTGTAAGACTGAGCCGAAATGAACCACAATGGCAGCCACTCCACCTTGAAATAAATGTTTGCGTTTTAATTACATAACCATTTTTAAATAAATTAATGGTGTCATGGGACCCAGGTAGAAACGATGTACCTTCGGATAATATAGAGACATCACCATTTCCAAAAAAAAATATGGTTATCTTTCTTCTCCCGCGGGGGTGAGGTAGACCAAGTCGCGTGGGAGATCTATTTAGGGGAGGGGCGAAACTGATGGGGGAGGGGGGTTGGGATATTGTTGAGGGGTAACTCCTGGTATATTCACGGCGGGATGCGTAAATTCCCATAGTAAAAAAAACCTACACACCTCCTACGTTAATCATCTCTCAGGACTGTTGACGTTGAAGAATTTTATTTCTAGTAAATTTATTTAAAACTATCAACAGATTTATTTTCGCATTCCCATTTTACCTATATTAAATTAATAATGTTTAATCCCACTTAATAAATTTTTCAGGGAGTTTTTTTAAAAAGTGTCAACACTTAACTCACTCACACATACTTAAAAAAGTGGCTTCAGTTTTTTGTTCTATGTGCGTTATCTACCTTTTTTTACTTTTGATCTATGTTTGCAATGAATCGATACATAATTGAAATTATTTATTAGTCCGAAGTATTTGTAACAAATTTCACGTGTCTAGTTTCTAACCTTTGTTGCTTATTAATTCAAGACTTGAATGTAGTTGTCAATTTATTTGTGATAGCTACGGAAAGTGAGATTTTTCAATAAAAATGTTTAAAGCTTAAAAAAACACGTGGTTGTAATACATCAATGGACTCATTTTGTTATGTTTGTGGCTTGTATACACCTAAATCACAGGCCAGAACAATAACCAAAGTAATTAAATTAGCATATATTAAGTATTTTGATTTCCTATAGTAAATTAAGAACGGAATTGGGCTCTCCATATTTGACCATAGATTCATAAGATTACTTTAAAAGCTGCTTTGCTATAGGTGTAATGGTAAAGCAAGAACTTCAATTTCACTAGCTCACACTGTTGATATGAAGGAAACTTATGAAAGTATGTCAGTCTGATTTTTAATTGTATTAATTACAACACGTATAAGTGGCAGATATGTGGTGGTTAAAGTCATATGCTGCTTCTAAGGTTTCAAGGAGAGTTTACTAAGTACTGTTGTTTATTGTGTCTTTGGAACAGTAGAGGAACAGAAAAACATTAGACAAAGTAAAAGAATGGCCTCAAAGAAGTAACTTCGTGCCGGGTGAAGTGAATATCAAGAATAAGCCTTTAGTTGACCCTCATAAAGTTTTGCTACCTCCTTTGAATATAAAACTCGGATTAATAAAAAAATTTGTTTAGATAAGAATAGAGATGCTTTCAACCACCTTAAATAAGTTTCCCTGAAGCTAAGCGATGCCAGACTTAAAGAAGGAAATTTTATTGAACCCCAAATCCGGAAAATTCTGAAAGACGCAGAGTTTGAAGAGAATCTAAACCTTGTTTAATTTCAAGCTTAGAGATCATTTAAAAGCGTTGTCACAGAATTTTTGGGGAACACAAAGTCTGACACGTATGAGGAACTTATTAAAAAATTACAACAAAATGTGTTGCAGAATGTCACTAAAAATTCATTTTTTACATTCACATTTGAATTTTTTTTTTCTACAAAATTTAGGTTCCGTTAGTGATAAGGAGGGATAGGTTCCACCAAGATATTTAAACAATGAAACAGAGATACCAAGGCCGCTGAAATCATTGGAGGATGGGGAAAGTAATACAGAATACAGGAAAAAATCATTATTTGCAAAACAAAATCTACGAAAACAATTACAATAGTTACATGTACCTATCATTACTTCGAAAATAAACATTTTAGCCAATAGGCATTTTTCATACATTCTTTTCAAAAAAAAAAACTTCATTTTGATGTAACTCAAAATCTATACATGATGGATTTTTTTTAACTTTCTAATTAAAAACTTGAGAACCTTTAAAGATAACGATGCGCCTATAGCGATGTTTGTTGCATTTTTTCACTTTTTATTTGCAAAGTAGTGTATGTAGGCTTTCAGTGATTTTTATAGGTAAATATATTTAATTACTGAGAAACACAAGCTTGTACAACAGGTTAATAGAACACGTGTCCGATTATATCAATAAACAAAATTGATAAAACCGATACGACACATACAGCGTACATATAATAGAAAGTGGTCTAAACAACGAGCAATTTCGTAGACGCGAAACATAATACACATCACGACAGGTTTGCATAACAAGAGAGAGCTACGGCCAAAGTGGAAGAAACCCGCGAACAGCGTGCCCCGCGTCAAGGTCCCGACTCCCACCCACCGCTAGCTGCGATAGAACTTCATCCAACCATAAAACTTACCGAAGAAACATTGCTTCACTTTTACCGCTCTTACGGTAAAATAAAACCCCTGCTCAAAAAAACGTTACATAGCCACATACTTCTAAAAAGTTATTATATTATTACGTTTTTATTAACAGCCTGTGCAATTCTAAAAAGCATTACGTTTTTATTAACAGCTGTTCCGTGAATAATATGTATCTGTATAAAATAATAGATAAATGATAAACGCTAATTGTAACCGTAGGTTTCACAACGATTAGCATTATTTTGCCAAGTTTTTGTTTCAATCACGAGTTGAAATAAATATTACGAGTAAGCTTAAAGTACCTGTGTAAAAAAGAGAATACAACAAAATAAAAATCTAGATGTTATGTGCATAGACCGTGCAGTAATTGTCGTGATATTAACGAAAGTGATGGTGGGTATCGAACGAGGTCGTTATCCCGGTGGCCAGCACTCAGTTGGATAAGTCATCGACCGGCTGCACAGATCGTAGGGGTGCACGCAGTTCTCCATGCATCGAGCGACGCCCGCGCGTACAATGCGTCACTCGGTCCACGTGTCCATAACTCCGTTCAAAGTCCCACGTATATGACGCGGCATTCGTCTTACGATGCGCGTTTGAAACTTTTGTCTACGCTTCAATTTTAAAAATAGCGACAAAGCGAAGTTGTTAATGTTTGCTAAAGAATATTAAACGACGTAGTTTGACTCATTTAATAATGCGACATCGAGTGAATATGTGTTATTTCTTTATACATCGATAAAAAGCTTACAGCATATATTTAGGTTTTTGTTTATCATTAAATAAATCCGTATTTTTTGTTATTATTATTATAGAGTACGATTCTAACATCTCAACAACAACCGCGTCGAAATATCAACAAGTGTTTCGTAGATAGATAAAAATAATCCAGGTCATGGTCGAAAACATGGGAACAAGGTGTCACAATATTCAAAATATGCATCAATGATTGACTTTATTTTTCATTCTATAATTTTTACGTTACTCATCGTGTTTTAGGAAAATCTAGCTATTAAATTTTATTTTAACATTGGTACTAAACAACTGTGTCAAGGTGCCTTAACGATTAAATATTGCAACCATTATATCTACTAGCAAAATAACTTCACACAAAAACTGAACTGTATTAGGTTTGCTAATTGTAAAAATATTAAAATATTGTAAAAGTTATTATTAAAAAAATATGTCTGATAGCATTTAAAACGGATAGATAAGATGTAAGTTTTTATCGCAAATATAGCTGACTACACCACAATATAAATATTTCATCATATTTCGTTATATTTATCAAGACATTTAAATTCTACTCAAGATAAATAGAAAAAAAATTAACAAATTTAAACTCATATTATTATAGAACTGACTTACAAGGAAACTATCTCCGGTGTCCCCCTCCGATTTTGATGAAACTGAGATATGTTATTCTCCGTCGAAATCTAAGAGACACATTTTTTTTTATCTGCGGAAAAACATTTCTGGGGGTAAAACTACCCCTCAAAGTTTATCCTCCAACATTACATGACATTTATAATATTTGATGTCCCGATACACAAAATAAAGTTTGGGATGAGAAGTAAAAAAGTAAGTAAAATATTGAAATATAATATTATTATTATTTTCTAAATGCTATAAATGTACGAAAAAATTATTATTGGTGAATTCATATCAAAATTAGTATAAAAAAACAATATTTTCTTGGTGGTCAATGTAGATATGCTTAAGGGATGTTCACCCCCTAAACTTAATTTTTCGGGAAAACCCCGAAAGACGTATTCTCAACTTTTTTTTTTCCTCTTTCGATTGCCGTTGGTTTCGTTGAAATCCATCGAATATTTTTTTTTAAATAAAAGTTTTGTGATATCCAACCCTTATAACTTTTGTTCTTTCCATTGTTTTATTTTAACCAAAAGCATTTTTCATGATTTTCCACCCTAAAAATTATGCAATTGGTCCCATTCGATTATTTAAACTGCAAGTATGCGAAACTTGAAAAACACCCCTTTGGAGGCTAAACTTTGAGGGGTAGTTTCACCCCCTAGAAATGTTTTTCCGCAGATAAAAAAAATACGTGTCTCTTAGATTTCGACGGAGAATAACATATCTCAGTTTCATCAAAATCGGAGGGGGACACCGGAGATAGTTTCCTTGTTAGTAAAACTTTACAACTACTTTAAGTATTATATTATGTAGTTGATTATTTTCTAAAACAAAGAACAAAAATTACATTCACAAGTACCTAATGGAGCACATTTTTTTTTCTATTTTTACATTAGCTTTTATTAAATATACTAGTCCAAGGTTAGAATGTATAACAATTGATAATTCGTTATATGAAATGGCTGTAATATAAATTATATGTAAAAAGCATTTTACCAGTTTGCCTTTTAAAGACAATACACAATACAAACTGATTATTTATTAAAACGTATAATACTTATGTTTTTAAAAACAATTCTATACCTACAGCATTATAATAAATAAATATTTATTTGTCATTTGAACCTTTAGTTTGTACTAATACTTTATAGACGTAATATCAATTACAGCTCCGTTCGGAATTTGGCCATTACCATAGTGTAACCTGGTGTAGCCGTAGCGTTATAAGGAAGACAGTTGTTCAGTCGTCAATAGAACTTGGACGGAGATTGGTGATATTTATTCGTATTCGTGTTATTCTCGTATGCGACGGTATTGTGGTAACTGGTGACCTATCTATATCGGTGTGGTCGCTGGTACGCGTCGGTGTGCGCCGCGCCCTGCTGACCTACTTGCCGAGTGTTCGCTACGCAATTCGAGCACGACCCGGTTCGAGCTGCAACTAACAGTGCCTCCGTTATTTGCTAACTAATTTTGAAGTGCGTAATCTTATTATTTAGAAAGAGAAATCTTAGTTGATGACGTAGTAAAAAATAGCATTTATATTTTTTTAATCTTTCGTCGTAAAAAATATAGTAGGTATTTATGGTAAATTTTAGCACCAGATCGCTAAAATTTTGCTTCGTAAAACCAAACTTTAGCGGACTTAAAGAGAAAATATTGTAAAAGAATTAAATTTGTAGACACGACATTATGTTGAAGCTTTTAGACACAATAATTAATTTACATACCAACATTTTTTTTTTCATATAATAATAAATTAAAAACGAGTCCTCTCCTGCTAAGCACATGTTTTGTAATCCTCAACACTTGAAAGATCTCTAGTGTCGATCGATATTAGTTGGAGCAGCAAACACACCGTCTTATACGAGTATACCTACATAGCAGGTCAAAAATACCACTGATATCAATAAAAATTGCAAAACCGCATAATCGAAAAAAGGTTGACCCTTTTGTATTTTGTCAAGCAAAAAAAGTATTTAGGTAATTGATTGTTAAAGCCTATCTTATCGGTATAAGTAATTCAGCTTAGTTAACGTAGTTATTTCCAATTTAGATTTTTTTTTTAGGTACATTCGTTAAGTGTGTGTATATCACCGTATAGCGAATTAAATATTTTCATTTCATTTCAGCTTTTATGTAATACATAGTCTTAAGTGTGTTGATGTATTGGCTACTTAGAATCCTTACTTATATTATTATTTATAAAGTCATCCACAATTCTAGTCTAAAGATCAAATCTAACAAAATAGCACGATAAATACAATCAGTTAAATTTCAAAAGATTAAAAGTAAAAAGATTGTAAGTTTAATTGAACAATGAAAATGCATACAAATATGCAGAGCTACAATAATGTACTTGACCTCGATGACTTTAAACAAAGGCTATTTTACTAGAGCGCAGATGTCACAGACGAATGTATGTATGAAAGAAAATTTAGTATAGTTATATAAGATTTACCGAATCAAATTTAGCTCGAACAAATACAGACTTCGCTCATGAATCTGATCATTCATTCAATTGATCAAATTTAAGGCGTCCGAGACAAAATACAAGTCCGAAAACTACTTAAAGCAACGGTAACAATAACGGTATCGTTAAAAAAATATCAAGCAGACCAGATAAATCCCTTGGTACCATGAACACATTTAAAGGACGTGGTCGCATATTTATTATGTACTTTACAAAAATCAACAATCTATAACAATAGAAACAACAACCAAACAACCATTTCAAATAAAAAAAGTTAAATTTCAAATAAATTCAACATTAAAATGCTAATAAAAATAACAGATTCACATATCATCGAACAAAAACCAACCACACAAATATACGGAAATTCCACAATGCCGAACGAGGTCAATAAAATTATTTCTTGCCATCAAGTTCTATAATATAAAAAAGACGACCGAGGCACGATATAAATTAGCTCTTGCGCATTCAAAAACATGTCTATCAAAGAGGAAACAACACACCTAAAATAGACGAACCAGGGTCTCGCTTGAGTCTTCCGTGTGGTTTCGCAACGAGGAAGTGAATCTAAGGCAAACGCAACAGGTTTGTGTTTGGACAATTGTAACAAAGCACAAAAGGACGAGAAGGACAGTGACATAGCAATTGGAAGACTGCGTCACAGACATACACAATGACGCTCCGACAATGGAACACGCTCGGCAAAATGGCGGCCTACGCATCAGCTGATTGTGTGCACACGCACGCAGCTGTACGGAGCTGCCGTTTCGTATATCGCTCTCTCTTTCAGCGGCGCTGATTAAGACACGAAGTACGCTGTTCTAACACTTAAAGATTGACCAAAAAACAAAACAGCGCGCTGTTGTCTTAGCGTTGTCTGATATTTAGGAATAAGTAACTAAAAACTTTCTCAACTAATTCGTTTTTTACAATCCAATAATGAATAGGAATATAATTTTTACTATGAAAAAATGATATTTTTCTCAATTTAAAATACAACAAAATAAGTATTCATGCAACATATTCACGGAAATATCAGACACCACGATAAAATTGTGACCGTGAGATGACCGGTAGAGAAGAATAGGCCCGACCTCTTTCTTGCCGAGGTGTCGTAAAAGGCGATTAAGACCATAATGGTACGAACAGTACACCAAAAAATATGGCGATAGGCAACAGCGTAAGCATACCGCAGCACACTGCACTCACAAATCGCCTACCAGGCGTGCCAAGTATAGACAAACCCTCCCGAACATGACCCAGGTGGTCGCTCTGGAGGTTGATGGGTCTGAGGCCTACGTTCAGCAGTGGACATCCAATGTCTGATACGATACAGAAATAACATTAAGTATATTTATCATACTTATATACTTATAAGAATATCAAATACTAAGTGACTGACTCATAATCGCTGAACGCAAACTACTTATGATAGGTAGGTGTTAAGGGGTGAAATAGGTAATGAAATTAGTTTTTTCTGCTTCTTGAGTAAAAATAAATATGTAAACATTTATTCCAACGTTTTTGAAGATTCTACCCTTAATTATATAAAATTAGTCATTAAAGAATCAACGCGGTATATCGTTATTCACATGTGACTAATTCTTTATTTGTTATTAAATTACAGGAAATAAAAAAATTGTGTTGCTTTCAATTAAAAAAAAATCATTAAGATTATAATTATAAATTCTAGAAATACATGGAAATAAGAGACACTAATTTTAAAAATCAATTCGTTTGTTTGTTTAGCACTAGTTGAATGTTACGAATTGCACGAAGTTCTAAACAAGCAAGGACATTGACCTTGTGGTATCAAGGTCGGGGCAGCGGCCTTCAAATAGCCTCGTCTAGCTTGCACACAGCCTCCACTCGATAATCACAGCAAAGATGTACGTATTGTACGTTTTAATAATTATAGTGAACCGCAAATCATTACCTTTATACGAGAACACAGTCCCATGGCCACGTTGAACTTACGCTCGCGGGCGCCTCACATTCACAAAATATATCACAACACGTTTCCTCTGAACGACGCAATAATTTACACCATTATCGGGCTAGATAACACGTATGAATAAGTCGCACTCAATATTAAAATGTTATCGAAGTACAAAAGACGTAAATCGGCCTCGTGACGACGAGCTCCGACGCGCGCGGCGTAATTACACAAACTGAACTCCAGCCAAGTATGAGAGAGCGTGCAGCGGTCACACTGCCCACCGCCGCGCGCCGCGCGCGCCGCGCCCGCCGAGCCGTGTCGCTCGCCAGCCGTTTTATTCGCGTCACAACTCACAATGTTCACACGCGTACGCACTCACCAATACAAACAAGCCGCTGCCAACTGATAAACATACGGTTAACTATCGTAGCCGATACAAGTATCCCTAGATCATTTAGTTTACATTCAAAACGATGATATATTCAACAAATGTAACGAGAAGCGAAACTTAACAGATTGAACTTAAGAAATTATATTAATGAAGGATGACTCACGGGTGAACATGAGTGATTCACGTTTTTCCTAAAATTCTATTTAGCTTGAAGTCGACGATGTTAGGTTTATTATTAATTAAAACCGGTATCATTAGCTCCAAAGCTGTTATACAATGAATAAGAAGAAAACGTTAGTACGAAAATTAATATAATTAAACACTTTTAAAACGATAAAGACACCTGGCCGATATGATTTTAAGTAAGATTCCATTTAACTATTATCTGTAAATGTTAATTTTGAATTAAAATTATATACAACCCAACCCAACATAGGTGTATCAAGCAAAAATGAGATTGGTATGGGACATGGGTGCGTTGGACGCAGACAAAGCCGCGACGGCACGAGTCGTCGATCTTCCCCAAATTAGTCCTGGGCCAGGGCGCTGACCTCGTAAGCTACGCGCCTGCCGGCGAACGACTCGCCGTTTTCTACTGAATAAACCCCTACGTCAATAAATACTCGTAATGACCTGCCCTTCAACGTAGGTATCCTTTGTTTACATTTAAGAAAATATAATAAACAGTTGATGGCAAGCAACCGCCATTTAATATAGTGGAACACAAAAAGTAAATATGAATAAAAAAACACATCAGCCTTAAATTTGACTTTAATGTTTAAAAAAAAGAACTTATGACCATTTACGTTTAGAATATTTTATTACTCTGTACTTCACACAGCACATTAGGGAAAGTACCCCATACTACAGTACCCGGCGATAAATATTGGACATCAACTTTTGGAAAGAGACTGTCGGCTAATTTCGGCTTCGTAGAGCGTTATCTCTTTCCCACTAAAGGTCCGGTATCTATTAGGAGCTGATAAACAATTATGATTTTCTGTGTAATTCAAATTCAAAGTATTTTATTCAGCATAAAATTATTACAATTATTTACTGAACGTCATGAGTCTACCACCAGTTCGGAGAAGAACTATCGAAAGAAATTCAGCGGGACTAATATAATTTTTTTTTTTATGTAATGGTTTTTTTTTTCAAAGTAAATTGAAATTAACAATAATTCTCTATAAGTTGAAATAGCCAGGCGGCGATCACATCATTCCCAAGGCGTACTGTCTTCTAGAAAATCGTTAATCGTATAATATCCTTTAGTACACAAACGTTCTTTCACAATTTTTTTTTTTAATTTGGCAATAGGAGCTTTTTGAACGTTTTCTGGGAGCCTGTTCTATAAGCGTATACATTGTCCATAAAAAGAATTACTGACTCGGCGTAAACGAGTTACGGGCATTACAAGGTTATATTTGTTCCTAGTATTAATGCTATGCATGTCGCAATTCCTGGGAAATTCGTGTATATTTTTAAGAACATACATAACATTTTCGTACACATATTGAGAAGCAACAGTCAATATTTTTATTGTCAACTGGAATTACGTGTCTGTTTAACCAGTTGATCATTTAATGTTTAATCATGTTTGGAATTGAGGTTTTTCAACAAATTTGTTGTGATGGAGTGAGTGGAGTGTGATTTGGGATTAATTGATTAACTAGAAATTTTTCGTAGTTATCATTATTCATTTCATTGTGATTATCACCAGTATTGTCCGCAGTTTTACATTAAAAAAGCTCCGGGTACAAAGCCTTTTTCGTTCACCGCATGAACAATTACGTTGACCTTTTGAAATTGGTCTTTTTACCCTTTTTTTCTTATCATCACTCCAAGTTTTTCCTTTAGTGTGGGATGTATGTATATAAGACTCATCCATATAGATTATAATTTTTCCTATTTCGCGAAATTTGCGTATTTTGTCGAGGAATTCAATTCGTTTTAGAACTTTTCGATTGTTTTCCCTTTTAGTGAACCGAAATCCCATCTCATGAAGTATTTTTCTCAATGTCTCTTCAGACCCACTGTAATTAATAGCCTCAGATAATTTCAACAGATTTTAATGATTTTACTGTCGGCACTTCATAAAATCGTAAGTGAAAATCGTACACCATTCTTCCAACAATATATTAATCAAAATCATCCATATCTAAACGAAATTGCTTTTTTGGTCTCGCTTTTGTCGGAGAGCTGAACGCAATTGAAATGGAAGGTGTTTCAGTACTAACTTCGTTTAATATATCGTTCAAATTTCTTATTAAATTCCATTGGCTTATGCCACTCGCTCTTGAACCTTCTTAAAATAATTATTTACATTTTCATTCTCATTTTTATATCTGTCGGCTTAGGTTATAAAATATTTACAAATATTGTAGTTAATTTTGCATGACTGACTTCGTAAAGGTCTCTTTTTCTTAAAAATGCCATCGTACAACTTTAAATTATTAAAATATAATAAGTTAGGAATTTTAACAACTCTATATTATATATTTTGGACTGAACACGACCAAACTCCGCCGTAATTGAACGACTGAGAAACATCACATAGGTAGTATGCGACAGACATAACGCTCTACAAAGCCGAAATTAACGAATTTCTCTTTCCAAAGGTCGATATTTTTACTATTAATATATTTTTTACAATTTTCTACCCCCCCATTCCTTCCACCAGTGACCACAAGTAGTATTTTCTAAGACATCCCCTTCCTCTCAAATTTTCACATAGTAATTCATAAATATGTTTTTAAGGGATTTTTGGCAAACAGAAAGTTAAAAAATTTTAGTCAGTAGTAGTACTGATAGTATAGCATAGTGTTACCGCCTGTGAGTTTTTAAAACCCTAACCGCTGCATGCCATATTTAAATATAGCTCGAAAAAGCGCGAGATTTCTCTAGAGGATATTGACTACGTGACGAAAACCTAAAATCACCCCCCGCTCCAGTGACCAAGCGTGGTATTTTGAAGAATCCGGCCCCCCATGAACGGATCACATACGTGATCGGATCACATACGGGTACGTTCAATTATTAGATCCGTCCGAAAGATATTTAATTGTTGCCACATTCCTATTAATATTATTTTTGAAATTTAATGTATATAAAAACTTTGAACAATAGATAATATAGAATTCGTACCAACCTGATGTTGAAAAAGTGAATTTCGAACAAGACAAATGTCTTTCCAAGTGCGAAGGCCCTTCAGCTCACAACCAGGCGACACCACGTCAGTGCAGTTGAGGTCAGCATCCACCGGCATCACAATGAGTGGTTACACCACCTAACAATTAATTGTTTAGATATATATATATAGTATTTTATTTTGTACTAAAAAGGTTTGTCGGTAAACTAGGGCTGCCCATCACCATGTAAAAAAAATATTTTTGAGTTTTTTTAACTAACAGTTTTTCCCTCCAAATTCAGGGTAACCCGAACGAATGGCAACCCTATCAACACTACCATTTCAATTTTAAGTATTTATTACTTTATTTATTTATTACATAATTATGTATATTAAAACGTTTTTTAATTAGTAAAAACTGAAGTTAATTTGTAAAATGAAAGACCATTATGTTAATGAATACCAAAAACGACACAACTTTCAGCATTTCAACATAATAATATAAATGAAGCTAGTAATAGTAACGTATTTTTTAGTTAAAAAAAAAAGTGAAATGCTGACTATAAAATGTGTTTAGAATTTTAGATATAATATAGCACCCGCGACTCGTTGCGACGCCGACCGATGCCATGTTTACGCTGCGCTGATGATACGCTTTCAATATACATACAGAGATAGACAAAATTAAAAAGACATACATACGGTTTTGTTTTCGGTGTCGATTATAGAATATACATATATTTTTTTAAATCTTTAATGTACGGAATTGGACCTGTTAGTTTTAAGTATATATTGGTGAAAGAGTTTGTTATGGGTCAAAACGAGTTACCAAAGTAGGTACAATGAAAGATATAAAATAAACAATTTAAAATATAACTAATATATTATATATTAGTATCGATTATTTAAAATTATTAATAAATAATAAATATTAACTAACCAACTCGTGACTTGAATAAGAGAGACTTTTATCAAGATTTGATAAAAATTATATAAATACAAGGGATGATCTAAAAAGTAATGATAATCGGCTATTTTCAGAATTTATAAAATTATTTCGCATATTTAAATATACCTGCTTATAATAAGTAAAATAAATCAATATGTGTAGAATATATTAAATGTCAGTATCATATTACTTGAACAGGATTCTCAACTTGAGGTTTGTTGTATAGCACAAACTAAAATGCTAGTCAAGTTTGAGTCTGCATATTCTATTGTTTATTGTTTATTGAGAAGAAAGGTTAGTAACCAAATATTTTGTCAAGAAAATATACCAGTAAAATATGTATTTATAATTTAGATTTTGTGTTACTGTAATTAATTTAAAAATGTCTTACATCTATCTAATATCTTTAAACGAGCAATTCTTGTATATATATATATAATATAATCTGAATCTCGGAAACGGCTCCAACGAGTTTCATGAAATTTAGTGTGCAGGTGGTTTCGGGGGCAATAAATCGATCTAGCTAGGATTTATTTCTAGAAAAAGTCGTTTTGTCCGTGTTTTCAGACAATTAAAAAATATTATTAGAATACGAAGGTAAATTTCGCTGTCATTGATAAGTTTATAATAGCTCGGATAGGAATCGGTTGGATACGAAATCAGAAGAAGACCCGGGTTCAGGTCCAAATTTCTCAAGACCAATTTTTTTCCATTTTCTTTTCAAGTTTCTTCTTTTGTGAGAAAAACTATTATTGAGAGCTCTTTTTTATTTAAATAACCAGTTCCTATTGTTTTATTATTATGTTGGTAAGATCGAAAATATTATTCATATTTCATCAATATGTAATTCATATCTAAATATAATTTAACCGAGCAAAGCTCGGTCATCCAGGTACTGTAATATAATGGTCAAAAGTTGTGTTACAAAACAACACTACAAAAATTACATGAATGTGCTTTCATAGATAATAAAAGTGGCGGTTGAGAGATGGATGGACAGGTGAATGTTGTGTATTTTGTTTTTGTTAAATTGAGAATTAAAAGATTAGTGTTAAGCCAACAAATTATCTCTCTAATTACAATTTCGTCTATGAACAAATTCAAATAACAATGTTATCAGCATAAGCGATAACTTTACAGTTCTGGAACTTATTGTTACAAAGATTTTTTACATATATTGGAAAAAGAGTTTAGCCAAGAACGCTCCCTTTGAGGAACGACATAAGAGTATTGTCAGTAGTAAATTGGTCGATTATCACACACTGTGTACAGAATGATAGATATGAGCCTAACCGCTTCTTCTCTTGCTGATAAACCGCTTGACGGCAGCCATTACGAGGCTAATGCTAGCGCCGTTGTTACCGCGTGTGTTTGTGCTGATCCACTCAAGTTTTCAATACTCTGGTGAGTCTTTATTTTCTTTAGTGGCTATGTTTCTTTTTAATTTATGCATGATTAAATATTGTGATTTGTATAAATATATCATCTTAATAATTAAAAATATAGATAATTAATTAAGTTTTAAGTATAATCTCAAAATAATGTCCAATCCACTAGTAAGTACGCTGTCGTCAGTCCACTGTCTAAACTTGCGCCACAGAACTGACGTGTTTGCAGGGAACTGATGTTCTATATATTTCAGATCCTTTTTTACTACACGTTAACGCATGGTATACGCACATATCGCTCATTTGGAGCGACAGTGACACAAATTAGTCAACTTTACACCAGATCAGAATAAAAATTATGTCATAGTTCAAAAGAAGATTCTGAAGCATTATTACGGCTAATTATTATTTTAAAATTGTTTTATTATAGCTGGATATTGTGGCATTTGCACTGCCATCGCAGATGTTTATGCATAGTATTTTGGCATTAATAAGTCATTTTCGCGTATTTTTGCAAATGTCACTGCCGCTCCAAATGAGCGATATGTGAATGGCAACCACGAAATTGAACAAATGAACTTCACAACTAACGAGAACTCCTCTTAAGGACAATGACCATTTTTCTACGAAGCTGTGTCCTGTACAGAAAATGGATGTTTTAAAATATCATTTTTAATTGAAACTAGATTTTTAGAATTAGTTTAGAAGTGACCAAAGCTGCCATTTATAATTAAATAAGAAAAATAAAAACTTTTATTTGATTGTGATGTCATATATGTATATTGTGATGGACAATGTTCAAATCTACCCTGACATGTACAGAAAGTTAGAATTTTAAAATATCTTTCATTAATTGAAACTAGATTTTTAATAATAGTGTAGTTAGCCTAGAAGAAATATTTTTGTTGTCACATAACAGATGATTTTTATTTATTTTTGTATCTAATAGTGATTTCATTCCACAATTATTACCTAGTAATAGAAAATACATTGTTGCTATAAGCAGCTTTATTTTTGTTCAAAATTTTAAATTTCTCTCGTCCAATGTTAACAACCTCAAAGTAAAAATAAGCAGTATAAAATTGAAAAAGCTGTCTTGAAGACTGACATATTTCAGATTTTCAGTATTCAAGTTTTAGAGGCAATCTTAATAGTTGATAAGATATGCCTTCATTAGATTCTAAGATATTTGTCTTGAAAATACTCATAGTCCAGTGTGATTTAATTCTTAAGAAATTTGTCTTTATTATACCTTGTACAATTTAGCTTGATCTTTTTGACAGATGTAAATTTTTTTGATTGACATAACTTTGCAATGACGAACATATTATTTTCTTAATTTAATGATTTTAAAAATTATAAAAACATTTAATAAATATCGATTACAAAAAATCATTATTAAAGTACATTTTTAAGTTATTGTTACGAACGGGGGTCCTTTTGATTGGGGTTTCTTTGGCTAGTGGTTGGGATCTCTTTAGCTGGTATAACTCTTTTTAGAAAAATAAGATTAAAAAAAATTGAATTCTAATTTGAACTACGCGTTCCATTGTTCCATCGACTGGCCATATAAGCCGAACGTCGGGAACACTCGGGGTCAGTAGTGGAGTAAAGTCAAGAGGAAAGAAGAGGTTAAAGGAAGAAGTTAAGAGGAAGCAAGACTACCTGCCCGTAACATTATTATTGTTGAATTTAAGTTTTTGTTTTGAACTTTTGTTAAACATGCCTAAAAGGGCGAAAAAAACTGTACTCAACAGTGAAATGCGTGAGTTTGTAATTTGCTTACGCGATTATTTTGAGCGTGAGTCACAAAATGGGGGACCATTATTGCCATTGTCTCAAGTGCGGCAACGTGTAGCTGACGCTTTGCTGATTGCTTTAGCTACTGTGACACGAATCTCTACGGAAAAATATGGTAAAGAAGGTAACGAGGAGAATAAACTGTCGTCTCCTAATAAAAAACGTAGGCGTATCCAACCTATCGTCAATCTTGACGATTTTCAATGTGCGGCCATACGGAACCACATTTATGGTTATTATTCAAGAAAAGAATTGCCCACACTTGACAAGTTGCTGGTGACACTAAGAGAAGTTCATTTATATGACGGCGGTCGAACCTCGCTGTCAAAACTACTGCGTAGAATTGGATTTCATTACCACAAATCCAACAACCGCAGGATTCTTATGGAAAGGAATGACATTGCCCTCAAACGAGTTGATTTCTTAAGAAAAGTCAAAAATATTACCGATTGGGAAAAAGTTGTATTTTTAGATGAAACTTGGTTGAATGCCAATCACACTGTTAAAAAAACATGGAACGATGGTACTGCCCAATCGTCTACAAAAGTACCAGAAGGAAAAGGGGAGAGACTGATAATTTGCCACGCAGGTACTGCCCAAGGTTTTGTGCCAAACTGTTTACTGGCATTTAAATCCAAAAAAACGAACGAGTATCACGAAGAGATGAACTTCGAAACGTTTTCGAAATGGTTATATAAAATGATGGACAACCTGGATGGTCCTCATATAATAATAATGGATAATGCATCCTATCATTCCACGCAATTTGAAAAGGCTCCGACGATGGCAAACAAAAAAGCTGATATAATAAAATGGCTCATAAACAAGGGCGTAAATGCCGACATGACAATGCTCAAGTACGAACTGCTTGGCCTGATGGCCACACACAAACCGAGGGAGCCAGTATATTTACTGGACGAAGCAGCAAAGCAACGCGGTCACACAGTGATCAGATTGCCGCCAAAAAAAACTTTTTTCTTGATAAATTCTTTAACATCTATTTCATTAATAGTATTATTTTAACAATCACTTATTTCATTCACAGGAAATGTAGCACTTAATAATACATCTCCTCCCTTCACCGCAAACAAGATGCTCCGCTTATTGGAAGAAGCTTGTGGTCAAGTGACCGCTGAAAACTGGGCGAATGTAGTACGACACGTCAAAGAAGTAATATTATCGGACTGGATGCGCGACGTCCACTTCGACAATTTTATTGAACACGAAATAATAATTGAAGTTTGAGATGATGACACAAGCTCCGACGACTCTGGTGATTATTATCTTGGCTGTTCTCCTCTTCCTCAATAAAAACTGTTTTAAAGATAAAACTATTTTATTTTTCAACCTTAATTTTTACATACAGGATTATTTTTGGACCTCCCGTCAAATTTAAATAGGTGGTTCAGAACATGAAACTAAACAACTTTTCCAAAGAAACATGGGACGAAAAGTGAAAAAAAATTCGACCCTCCCATAGAAAACTGCTCGATCACGTGGTCGATTTCGTATGGAGGGTCTCATTTTGAGGTCCAAAAATAACCCTGTAATATTAATGTAAGTTAATATAGTACTTATTATGAATATTGACCCACCGTCGCTTATCTACCCAATGTTTTATATGTCTAGTGCAATAAAGAATTTCACAAATAATACACCACATACATATATTATATATTACATTTACATATATTTAAAAAACGTTATTTTTTGGACTACTAGATATTTTCTGTTTCCCATCACTAGCCCGTCTGTAAAAAATCAAGCTAACTACGAAAATTTTAAAAGTTTTTATTGCTTTAAAGTAAAATTTAAATAGGAACACTGAAAATAATAGACGCTTGTACAATGTTACAACGGTCGAAACAAAAATCCGACCCACCGACGTAACATTGTACAAGCGTCTATTATTTTCAGTGTTCTTATTTAAATTTTACTTTTGAAGCAATAAAAAGTCCTAAAATTTTCGGATAACGCTTGAATCTTTAGGGACTTTTGTGTTATATGTATTTTTTTAATATTTTTACGATTTTTAAAATAATTTAAAATTTGAAAATAATATGTTCGTCATTGCAAAGTTATGTCGAACAGAAAATTTACATGTGTCAAAAAGATCAAGCTAAATTGTACAGGGTATAGATTCTAAGATTACCGAACTTTAATGTGGTTTAATCCTTAAGAAACGTGTCTTTTTTAGATTCCAAGCTATTTGTACTTGAAAATACTCACAGTTACAATAAATCTTAGTTTTTCCTACAGATATGTGTTTATAATCAGTACTCTGCCACCCTCGTTAGTCCTTTGGCAATTTGAAAAATGTAAACAACTCTGAAAATATTTTAAAAATTTACCAGTTTGGCATAGGATAGTATGTTAATAAGACAAAATATGAATAAAAACTAATATTTTAATACATTATAGGTTAACATTATGTTTGCAAAATAGTATAAAAATTTGTCCAACTTTTTATATATAACAAAACAAACTTAAATTAAAAAGAATGACACAACAAAACATAAGTTCATGACAAAACCCAAAAAAAAAAATTAAGTTGCTATATATAGTATTGAAAAAATAAAGTTTGAGCCCATTTTGTAGAGTGGCAATGAGTTCCAAAGACGACTTGCTTGCTGAAAGCTTGGACGGTGAAAGATTTTAAAATAAAAGAAAGAATGTCGAGGTATTTTCAAAATTAGGCTATAATTTGAGTGGAGACGCCGTTCGTGAGTACCACAAAGAAACTCAAATCAGTTTTTAAGATATACCGGAGTAGCTGGATTGAAAAAGATAGAATAAAGAAGAGATAATATATGAGTAATCCTGCGAAATCATAAGAAGCCACTTAAGTTTTTTTGTAAAATTCAGAAACATGGTCATATTTGTGAAGTCCAAATATAAACTGAATACAAAGATTTTGTAAACGCTCTAGTTTATTAATTGATCCTCATTTAAATGAATAAAACACATGACAGCATAGTCAAGAATTCGTAGGAGATACTGTGCTAGCATAACCTTAATAGGAATAGGCAGAAAGTTACTTTGCATTCTTAGCGACCTTATTGTGACAAATAACTTCTTACTTACCTCATTAACCTGAGATACCCAAGAAAGATATTTATCAAAAATAATGCCCAAGTTTTTAACCCTGTCACCTATTGGTATACAAATACTGTCAGTACTTACTGATGGAAATTGTGACCAGTCAATGCTTCACGCACGAATCTTTGACAAATTTAACTTTTTCTATTTATGATAATAACCTGCATTTTTGTAGGATTTACTCATAAACTTAACTATACTTACTACTAATTAGACTTACTCATAAGTTGTATAGATAAAAGATCTTTTTTCAATACATTCCAAAAGTTCACTAAAATGAGATTGAGAATAAATTTGGAGATCATCTGCATAAAGTGATAGAGAGAAGAAACAATATAAATAAATATAGAAAATAAGAGAGAAGACAACACGCCACCTATTTGACCTTCAATATGTATTCATTGCTGGCGACCATACAAATAATTATGAAATCAGTCAGACACCTTAGGAGAAATGTTAAAAGAATTTCTGAAATCAAGTAATATGAATACTATAATGAGTTGCTTGTCCATACATAAACGGATGTCATCCGTAAATAAAAAAATTAATTAATTAATTAATTAAAAATATTTCATGACCCTTAAATACAGTAAACATCCTATGTATGAGACAATACAAAGACTATTTTATTGACAAAATAATTTTTTATGTAAAAAAAAAAGGGAAATTAGGTAGCTATGTTTACAGACTATATCTTTTTTTCTTTTTTTATGAAGTATTATAATCATTGATGTACTATGTATACATACAAAGTATTTTTGATTATTTTTAGTAGTATAGTATTAGTATAACTAAAATTGTACCACACAATATATAGGTATTCTTATACCTAGTTACACATCCACAATGTCATTTAAGAGCTAATCTAGTTAATAATAAAGGAATGTATAATAATAGTTTTTAATTAGTAAAATAAAAAATTTTAACAGCTGGGCAGCTGGCAAAACAAAGGTTGGCTGGCTATTCTTTAAAGAAAGAATGGACTTTAATCTGCCACGAAAAAATCAATAAGAATTTTAAAATTAATTTATTAAACTCCTTACTCTTTTAAATAATTTTATACTAAAGTAAACCATTGTAGCTAATTCAATTAATTTTAATTCATTGAGTTTCTTAATTATTGATTAAGTTTGTGCAGAAGAAAATAGCCTCAAAAGAAATTATTTAATAAATAATATATTAAGAAATAACAAAATTTTGTAGTTAAATCTAATATTTTTTTGTTCAATCAAAAAAATAAAAAAAGGAAGAAATGCATATATTTATAGCTAGGGACCGGATTATATGCATTTGCATATTTGCACAACTTATAACCGTGTCTACTTCTATATCTAAATACAATCTAAACAACCAATTTAGCATGGATTTATGTGAAGCATTGCATGCAAGTAATATTCCTCTTCATAAAATTAAAAATCTTATCATCAAAAAATTTCAGAAAAATATTGCTTAAATCAAAATATACCAGAGACTAATCAATATAGTGTAAAAATTGTATACGAACAATTTATCAACATGATGTTATGAAAGAAACACGTGATGAACAGAATGATCAACTTATTTGGATTTCAGCTGATGAAACTACACACACATATATGTATAAATTATAGTACAAAGAAAACATTATCCAAAGTCATAAAGACTATTCTACTAAACAATTAAATGTACTTATTTCAACATTACTCAAGTATTTATCATCCTCATTACGTTTTTGATAATATTTTATTTTTATGTTTGTGTGCAAATAATGTTTAGTCATGCCATCTTTACTAGAAGATAAAAAAAACGATTAATACAGAGATATCACATACAAGTATCTATACATTTTTAAAATAATTTGATGTAATTAAAAAGTAATAACGTGGTAAGGTGTGGAGCCATACAAAAATATTAAATTGAAAAATTTTAACAACGTCATTGCCAAACTTTGTGAGTTGTTACTACACATTATTGTACGATAAGTGAAATTTCTGGAATGTTTTTATTGCAGCTTATCAACACTGAATACGAGAGCCAATATTCATATATGCTTATAGAACATGTAAATATAGTATGCATGTATGCCTTTAAGGTGGTGTCATGATTAAAATGTGTATGCACAGAAAGAACCATACATAATGAAAGTTGGATTACATGCTCAAATATTGCGAAGTCAGACGCTTACTTTTAAAATATGATGGATACAGAGGCTTTTAACAAATTGTTTTAGTGTTTTACTCTAGAAACAAAGAAAATATTGAAGAACTACGATAATTGGCATTCACGAAGAAAATGGCGTCATATCAAACTAATCACGGAACAAGGCACGATTTCATCATAAGAAAGCACATCACACATCACAAGAAAACACCAGTTAACATAAAAACGAAGTAGAAATACAATTTTCTTCAAAAAATTACTCACTTTGAATATGAATTCCAAGGAAAATCATCCAAAAACTTAAAAGACTGATGACAAGGCACTCCACTCACCGTTTGCAAAACCCGAACTTTATAGATCACGTGACCACTACGATGCTGCCAGATACCTAGACTTAATACTTTAATATATTATATAAAACATTATTCACTATCTTACAATTCTCTCTATATAGTTATCTATATGCACTTTCAAATATTGATTTTATGACATTTTTTTATATTAATAATTTAATTTAAAAATTATATAAAATATTTCATTGTACCTAATAAATAGGGTTTTCTATTGCTTTTTTTTTTTTTTTTGAAAACCATCTAGTTTTGTTGGTTGGTTAAGCGATATTCATTAAAATATTTATTTAAAAAAAAACCTTTATATTTATACTACCTTCTGCCCGCGGCTTCGCCCCCGTGGATGTCGGTTTTCGCGCCAAAAAAAGTATTCTATGTTACTTCTAATATCTCCAAGAATATGTGTACAAAGTTTCAATGTTGGGTTAAGTAGTTTTCGCATGAAAGCGAAACAAACAAACTTATATTTCACATTTATAATATTAGGGATTTACCAAGTTTAAATTAGTTTTTACTAGTCTTTAAAATAATCGTAACAAATTATTATTATAAGCTTTTTATAGATTTTAAGTTTATTAAAAAAAAACAAGTATTTTAATTAAGTTTGCTTACGGCCACTATCTATAATCTACAATCATCTATTGGTAACACCACGAAGAATGGATATACAGAAGTGCGAACGGTAGACGTAGTTCTATACGAATTTCACGGTACTTATGTACACAATAATAATATATATGTGTCTTGTATATAGCTGGGTGCGCGAGTATTCGTGAGGTACCGATACTATTATTATATTACTTATTATAATATGTGTAATTAAATATAGGTAATAGTTCTCTAGAACAGTTTTATTTTAGTTGCATATTTAATAAATATAATTTTATGTATTAAATATTAATATTTTGGAAGATGAAATAAAACAAAAATAATTCAGAAATTTTACTAAAATACATTGTTTTTTATTTTTGTATTAATAGTAATTTTATCTAGAATTCTTTGAATCATCTGATTTCTTGAACAGAAGTATTACTATTTCTTCTCTATAAAAGATAGAGCATGATAATTGATGCTATGCTAATTATGTGAATTGTCTGTGAGGCTTCTTATGATATTTTATAGCTGAAAATATATGAAAATAACAATAAATTTTATTATTCTAAATAATGTTATTTTGAAAAAAATTACATTTTTCACCGACTACTATAATCATACTTTATCAAATATTTGATTAAAATAACTTTATATAATATATAATATAAAATAACAAAGTTTTAAGCAAATATACTTAATCTTAAATATTTATTTAATAATTTAAAAATTACGTACCTGTTATTAAACTAAAAGTTTAACCTTTAATTTAATCTCCAAGAGTATTTTATGTTAGTGACGAATCAAAGTTATTAATAACAATTTACTACAAAGTTTAAAGATAAAAACAATATAAATAATTGAAAAAATCTTATGACATAATATTATCATGTTGACTACATGTAAAATATCTTTAAAATGGTGGCCTGGCGGGATGTTTTTGTCATGTTAGAAAGACGAAAATTATAAATTACATTATTTTACTATTTTAATTATGAACCAATAATCGCACACCTATGACTGGGCACAGCCAATAGAAAGGTTAAAAATGAACTATAAACTCAATTTTCAAAATTTAGAGCTGTTAATAGCCTTCCCGCGTAAATTACAACTTCGACCCTAGCGCACTCTAGCGGCGAAAAAATTATCTACTACCTAAATTGATGCCATTTTTTTAACATTACGTTCGTACACCTGTATATCCATTCTTCGTGGGTAACACTTTGAAGCGATGTCAATTGTCAGATACCAATGACAGTAACGTGACACATGTGATAGTTCATGGTTGTACACTGTATTTGTTAAATATTTTATAATAACCAAAAACTTTTAGTTGTAGTTTATTTAATTTCTTACGCTATTAACTAAAGATTTAAACTAACATATTCAGCGTGAATTAAGATATACAATATATAAAAATGCCTACAATATCAGTTAAACGAGATGCACTTTTCGCTGCATTAGGAAAATCATACAGTAAGATTAGGATTAAAAATTAATTACTTAATATAAAAAGTAAAAAAAAAATTAAATATATAATGTCTTTTCTTAAATTTTAGCTGATGAAGAATTCCAACACTTGTGCTTCGAATTTGGTTTGGAATTAGATGAAGTTGTAAGTATTTTACCAAAAATGGTTATTGTTCATTAATATGGAATAATATATGGAATTTGGTAGAAGTATAATAAATAAATATGTTATAAATTGTAGACCACAGAGAAACAGATGCTAATTAAGGAGCAAGGAGATCAAGCTGGGGCAGGTGTTTCAGAAGAAATATTGTACCGGATTGACATTCCTGCTAACAGATATGACTTGCTATGTCTTGAAGGACTTGTCAATGGGATTCTAGTATTCCAAGGAAAGTAAGTGAGGGAATTATTTCACTAACATAAGAAAAAAAAATCAAAATATGTAGGTAATTTTTATAATGATGCTGCAGTAATTTTTTTATTAAAATTTTCATTAGATTGTTCAATCTTAATTTTAACATTTTATGATGTATAAATTGTGTTGATTAAAACAAATATCATTCACAAAAGGACCTTTGTAAGTTTCTTAGTATACTTGTAGGAAAGACCCACCTTTGTACAAAACTAAGAAATATGAGGACTGTTATTCACTCCATTTGACTCCGGCTACTGCAGAAATCAGACCTTATGCTGTAGCAGCTATTCTGAAGGGCGTTACATTCACTAAAGAAAGTTATGATTCTTTTATTGATCTACAGGTATATCAGACATAAAATATTTTTATTAAAATATTATGAAACCGAAGAGTTTGATTATGTGTAAATATTAATCTGGAGTATAAGTAAGTACTTCTCCATTAACTAGTCTTTTTAACAAGGTATAGAAAATCAAATATAGTATAGTATTGTGACTTATAGAAGTTGATGAGTAAATGTAAACACCAATTCTTACAACAATAAAGGTATTGTAAGACTCTGAGGCATGTATAGAAATGCATGTTAGATTTTTTGTGTGGTGTTGATTTAAAATTTTACTAAAGACTATTTTTGAATCATACACTATAAATTTTTTAAATATCAATCATCAAGGCAGATACAAAATAATATTTATTTTCATATAACACATGCATCTTTTATTTCTATTAGCAGAAATCAATTAACAAAGTAAACCATATTGCATACACCACACATTAACTTTGTAACATATTGAGTAGTTGTAAAATATTGACATCTTAAAAATTTCAGGATTTAATCTTTACAAATAAATTTAAACTTTATACAGAGCAAGTATTTTTTTTTAAATTATACCCTTGTTTATGTTTACTACTCCTTATGCATTATAAGGTGGTGTTCTATTTATAAATCCCTACCCAAAAAGAAAATTCATAATGCAAAAATTATATTATGAAGTTAGGTAGATTTGAGAATAGTACATTCCAACAAACAAATTTTTTTTTAATCATTTTGTAATTATAAAAATAATATCAATAGGTCAAAGAAAACACTTCATTTTTTAATGCTTTGAATAAAAATGTTAAATATGATTTAAATTACAGGATAAATTACATCAAAACATATGTAGAAAGAGGACACTGGTAGCGATTGGGACTCATGATTTAGACACAATTCAAGGACCATTTGTGTATGACGCTTTACCCCCTCATGAAATAAAGTTCAAAGCATTAAACCAGACCAAAGAAATGACGGCATCTGAACTAATGGAATTGTATTCTGTAAGTAACTTTGCAGCATAATGTATAATCAGCCTAGATATAAATTTTACTACACTTTTCTTAGGAACTGTTTACTGTTCTTAAGGATGATATGTTTGTTAGTCTAATATCTGAATATATATGGATAAATAATATGTGATATTATACAAATCATAGGAATTTTATATCCAATAAATCATTAAATATTATTGAATGTAAAGTAAAACTATCTTTAATATGTTTACTTAATAATTAAAATTATATATCTTTCAGACTCATGCCCAACTGAAGCAATATTTAAACATTATCAAAAACAGTCCCGTGTACCCTGTGATTAAAGACAAGAATGGAGTAGTTTTGTCTATGCCGCCCATTATTAATGGTGATCACTCTAAAATAACTCTTAATACAAAGAATATATTTATTGAATGCACTGCTACAGATCTCACTAAGGTAAATAATAATAATAATAAAATAAAATATTTATTTGTTTTCCCTTACACAAAACAGACACAAAATACAAATTTCAACATTAACAAACAAAATCTGTGTGAGAGACTGGCGACTGTACTAGGAGACCTACATTACAGATTGCCAGTCCCTCCACATCCGGACCGAATGGAATTTAGGTACATCAATTTGATCTGTAAAACTATTACAAATATACTCACACTTAAGTGGGTGCATGTGATGGTGCATGTATGGGTTAGTGTATGTATGTTTTAATGTATGTATGTTTTAATGTATGTATGTTTTAATGTATGTATGTGTCAGTGAATGTATGACTTAGTGTATGTAGGTCTAAGTGTATGTATATGTGACTGTGAGCATGTGTGGTAGTGTACCTATGTATACATGACGTGTTAGAGTGTTTGGTATTAGCTGAGGACTAGTAACAACTTCTCAGTCTCCTTGTAGTCTAGATCTTTAAGCCATTTGACTGTAACTTTTTTACATTCATATTTAGTAAGCGGATATATGTTGATCAACCTGTTGTGTAAATGTTTTCTAATTAATATTTTACTCATAATAACAAGACATTAGACTTTTTCACTTAAAAAATAATTTTATAGTCGGTAAATAAATTCTGATTCCTTAACATATATATAATACATACAGAACTGACCTGAACTACGAATACCAGTAAATATCTCACTTCTAGACAAAGGCAGCTGAAGGGTTGGAAATTAAACCACCACAATTGTTCAATGCAAGTTTGTGAATTATTTCCCTGTCAAAATAAAAAATCTTTAACATGTGTTTATACTAGCAACTGGAACACACACAATTGAATATTATGGAATTAAACTGGACTTACTATCTAATGGCAACCACACACACATACCTTTCCTTTCGTTTTTGTTTTAAACACTTATTATTTTTACAATCAACCCATTGCTATTTCTTTATTTTAAATTAATATATGTTCATGGAGGAGGTTGGCTGACCATACTTAATACATTATAATAATAATCCATCTAAGATATTCAGTCTAGACTAGACTAGAGAAATATGTTTGATTATTAATTACTGTTAAAACTACTAAGTGAAATAAATAAATTTTATTATCTAATACAAATTATATCAAAGACATTAATTAATTAAACAACATGACAAATAAAAATTATTTACAATTTTTTTTCAGGCGATAGTCGTATTAGATACTATAGTATGCATGTTCTCTGAATACTGCAGTAACAAGTATGAAGTACAACAATGTAAAGTATTCGCTCCGGACGGTACATACGAACTATACCCACAACTACAGTACAGAGAAGAAATAATAAATGTTGAGAAGGCTAACAAATACATTGGAATTAGGTACTTTGTTACTATCTTTCTTTGTTACCTTCGATCAATTATACCCATTTATATAATAGGGTATAATTGATCGAAGTTTGTTACTGTCAAAATTAAATAGTTTCTAATCTGTTAAGCGATATGTAGAGTGTATGTTTCAGAATACATACACTATTTTTTGGAAAACGCAAATACAAACCCATTTTTAAGTAACAATAATTGTAGTTTTATGTATTCTTTATTTGATACAAACGTCGCAATATTTATAGGGTGCGTTCGGCTTAGGGTTTCGGTCCTGGTCCCAATCCCGGGAATTCCCGGGAAAATATCCATTCCCCGATCTCGGGAAATATCGGTCAAAATTATTATTATTATGTATTATTATTTATGAAATTATTTATAATTGAGTTGATACCATATTACCGAGTGATTTGAAGCAGTCGATTAATGGCTGTTGATGTGATGTGCTAATTGCAATTGAGAAAAAAATATGGATTTTAAAATAACGTAATTATGTAGTAGGTATAACGAAATATTATTTTTAATGTGAAGATATTGATTTTTGTTTAAGTTCAAGTAGATATAAGCATGGTATGGTATACAAGTCAACGTTTAATTATACTAACAGAAAAACTATTTACTAAATGTTTAACCACAACACAGTAGCTTATAGGTTACAAATTAGTACAACTTACTATTTCAATAATAAATATATTTGATCATATTGGATTTGTTTATATATCTGACTTTGTTTTTCTTTATATTAAATCTAAAACGAGGAATGAAAAAAATTAAAATTTCCCTATTAGGAATTTCCGGGAAATTCAATATTTTTTTCCCGGGTCCCGGGAATGAAAAACGGTCGGGAATCCCGAAACCCTAGTTCGGCTAAGATCGGACTATTTTTCGATGAGTTAAGAGGCTATAAAATTTTGCTAAGTCGATCTCCTTAAGGTAGTTCCAGCATAAAACCACTTTTCGACAGATTTGGCTATAATTATCATCACGGGTTCAGAATAGCTTTATCTATGAATTACTAAAATTTCATAATTTTTGACCGTTTAGATGGCGAGATATTTAAAGACAAAGTTCGAGATTAATGAGAATCATGTAACGAGTATTCTCCTTAAATATTGATCCTAATTCAGCAGTCACCTGTATACAGGGTTGGAAAAAAAACAGTTTTTTTTAAAAAAGAACAAAACATCATGTTTAAAACAAAATATTAAAAAAAAACATGTTTTAAACAAAAAAAATATTTTGTTTTTTATGCAGCTGTTTAAAACACGTTTTAAACATGTTTAGAACATTGTTTTAAATTAATTAATAAGAATGTATGTATATCTTATTAGTAAAACAGCCATATTACTTCTACTCTAATATACTGGTTAAGTCTGGGACAATCGATGATATTTTAACGACATGATCTCCTGGTTATACTGAACAACTGTACCCAAGAAACATCTACCACCCTCGCTAATGAAGTTTCTTTTTCGATCTCCTATACAAAGTTCTATACCTACTGTACCATTTTCACCACCACCTCCAGCATTAAAATCACTAAAATGTCGCCAAAGCGAATCTTTTTTATTACACTATTTTTATTAGCTTCACCTGTTGTTTGTTTGTTTGTTTGTTTGTTTGTTTGTTTGTTTGTATGTTTGTAACCAACTCCTTTAGACGTCATTTTGACCTACTTCAAACGTTCAGATTTCATATAAACTTAGTAGACTTATCGAAGGATCGATGACAATGCACTAATTTAAATAGTCCTGTTATCCTTACCAGGATATTCAGGACTAGCGATTTGTTTTTCATTACTCGATCACCTATTTCTCGGATAAGTTACCGACTTCGGGACTGATGACAATATAATAATTTAAATAGTTAGCCCTGTTATCCTTACCAGAATCTTTAGGATTAGCGATTTGTTATTCATTACTCGATCACCAATTTCTCGTAAAAGTTACTGACTAATCTGAAAACCAGATTTTTCAACCGAGAAAACAGCAGGAGCCCAAATAACTTATTTCGCGGATAAGTTATGACCTTGAATAAAATAAATAATAAATAGTAAAAAAAAAAACTAAAAAAACTCTTTTATAGAAAATTCAACAAAAAAATTAAAAAAAATAGTACAACCTTGTTAAGTCGAACCTCGATAAGTTGAAAACCTCCAAATCTCGAAAAAATGTTTTGTTCCCTTCCCTTTAAACACCAAAACTTCCATTACCAGTGAGTCCCTCCAAGCCATTTTGTTACACATTTTCCCTCCATAACTCGAAAAATTAAATTTTACCTCTGTATCTCGAACATAGCAATGTTTTATTTTACAATTTTTACAACTCGATTATTTGAGACATATTACCTCTATTGTTCGAAAATAAATAAGTTACCAACTTACCGACCGGCGAGAATTCACCGACAGTGTAAGTACACCATTGTTTCTTAGAAAGCAATTTAGGGCCGATTTCACTATTTGTATTCGAAACTAAGTTTAATAAAACTACGTTTTACTTAATCGAGTTCACAGTTCGATTCTAATCTCGGTTTTCGTTAAACGGATTTCAAGATCTCTGAAGAGCAACTCTGAAGAACAAGAATTTTCTGCTCTTTAAACCTTAGACAATGCTATAGAGAGAGAACAACCGAATTATCTAAAGCAAAAAATACTGGTTTTTTTAATGCTACTTTATTTTATTTTAAGTATGTTTTGAAATAATGTTGATTTATAATAAATAAAAATGTGTGTGTCACCTCTGCAACTTGAATGTTTTATTTATTTTACTTCTCTAACTCAAATTTATAAGAATTAATCTCAACCTCCTTATGTCGAATCAAAATCCGCATAAGTCGAAATTCTCTATAAGTAGAAAACGGCGTTTTGGCGTCTCCCTTGATGTTCGACTTATAAAGGTTCTACTGTAGTTAAAAAAAAAACTAAAAAACATACTTTTATAAAAAAATCAAAATAATAAAAAATAAATTTTAATTAATTATAGTGTACATAAGAAAAAAATGTATTTTATTATAAAAAAATTAAACAAGTGCGAGTCGGACTCGCCCATGAAGGGTTCCGTAGCAGCAAGTAACATCATATAAATGTTCTTGTTGTTCTTTGTAACTTTGGTCGATGTTTTAATAATAGTATATTTTTTATATTAAAAAAAAATATATTTACTAGATTTTCGGTGGAAGTTTGCAAGGTAATGTACATCATATATTTTTTTTAGTTTTATCATTCTCTTATTTTAGAAGTTACGGGGTGGGGGGACACATTTTACCACTTTGGAAGTGTCTCTCGCGCAAACTATTCAGTTTAGAAAAAAATGATAGAAAACTCAATATCATTTTTGAAGACCTATCCATAGATACCCAACACATATGGGTTTGATGAAAAAAAAATTTTGAGTTTCAGTTCTAAGTGTGGTGAACTCCCAAAATATATTTTTTTTGTGTGTGAAAATCTTAATGCGGTTCACAGAATAAATCTACTTACTAAGTTTTAACAGTATAGTCCTTATAGTTTCGGAAAAAAGTAGCTGTGACATACGAACGGACAGACAGTCAGACAGATATGCCGAATCCATAAGGGTTCCGTTTTTGCCAATTGGGTACGGAACCCTAAAAAAGCGTGAGGTGCTTTTTAAGATATTATTAAAATGATAATCCTTCTACTTATAGGTATTATACCTGTCAGTAAAATATTTATTATATCATATATATATATATATATATATATATATATATATATATATATATATATATATGATATAATAAATATTTTACTGACAGGTATAATACCTATAAGTAGAAGGATTATATATATATATATATATATATATATATATATATATATATATATACACTACGCACAACAATTAAGGGAGCAGAAAAAAAATCCAAATTTTTGGGGGATTTTCAACAGGCTGTAACTTATACAAAAATGGTCGTACAGCAACAACAAAAAAAGCAAATTGTAGCTCTAAGTGCCTAGTTTTTGGACCTGAGTTTGAAAAAATTTTTTTAAACATATTTTTCGAATTATCATAAGAAAACCACCGAAAAAAAAAATTTCGATTTTTTTTAAGTTTTTTTTTTTAAATCTACGGACGTGGAAATTTTTTTTCGACTTAACCTCTATATGGATCGAATAGCTTATTTATTCAGCTTTAATTTGGTTTTTTAAAAATCTCGATACGAGCATTTCTCGCTGAGATATCGGTGTTTGAATGGAAAAAGATCATTTTGTCTTTGATTACCAATATCTCAGCAACCAATGATCGCACAGAAATTTTGAGGTTTGTTTCAAAAACTTAAATAAATTATCTACAATGATCGGAAATTGAATTTTGAAAAAAAAAATTTTTTCAATCATTACATGAATTTGAAAAAGCAACCAAAAAAGGGCTTTTTGTGGTTTTTTGGAAAATGAAGCGCCCAATCAAAAATATTGCGGAAATCACAAATGTTAAGTGTGCCTTTTACTGTTCAATATACCCACAAAAATCCTACGAAGTTTCAATTTAATCCAGCCAACCGTTTTTTTTCCCCACTTGATCGAATTTTTGAAAAAATTAAAGGAGCAAGAATTTCGCTCTGAAAATGTCATAATTTTTAAAAAACCAAAAAAAAAATTCATTTTTCTCTCAATTCTGTATTAGTGACTTGGAAAATTTATGAAAAAAAAATCGAAAATTTTTGTTGCGTGACGACGGCCTTGGCCAACTCGTCGTTGACCACCATCGTCGTCACCGGTTTCCAAAAACCGATTGTTTGCGCGAGATACGACAGATGAACTAATGTTCATACGATCCCCGACTTGTCGGTAATTGTATCCTTCTTCCACTAGAATCACTATCTGAGCGACTTGTGGCGCGGATAAATGCCGCCTAGGCATTATGAAAAAAAAAAAGAAAAAGAAAACTAAAGTTTGCAAAAACTCAGTTAATTTGCTTTTCTAAAAATTAAAAAATACGGTAGTTTTGAGAAAAACTGTTGATTGGCTTGATTACCAAGAAAGCAGGTTAGTTTTAAGAAAAACTGTTTTTTTTAGATACTGTTTAAATTCGCACAAAAAAAATTATTGTCCCAATATTCGTAGAACGAATATTCGACTTGCCTTGGGGGTATTAACTTTTAATTTATTCAATTAATTTGTGACTAGGAAAATTAAAGTGCGGAAGAGAAAAATCGGTGAGAAAGTGAGTCGCTACATTTTTTTTAATTTTGGGCCAAATAAAAAAAAATTTCAAAAATTTTGGAATTTTTTTTTCAAAAATTTTCCAAGTCACTAATACAAAATTAAGAGAAGAAAAAAAATCGAAAAAAACCGGAAACCGGTGTGGAAACCGGTGATTATCAACGACGAGTTGGCCAAGGTCGTCGTCACGCAACAAAAATTTTCGATTGTTTTTTCATAAATTTTCCAAGTCACTAATACAGAATTGAGAGAAAAATGAATTTTTTTTTTCGTTTTTGTTAAAAATTATGACATTTTCAGAGCGAAATTCTTGCTCCTTTAATTTTTTCAAAAATTCGATCAAGTGGGGAAAAAAAACGGTTGGCTGGATTAAATTGAAACTTCGTAGGATTTTTGTGGGTATATTGAACAGTAAAAGGCACACTTAACATTTGTGATTTCCGCAATATTTTTGATTGGGCGCTTCATTTTCCAAAAAACCACAAAAAGCCCTTTTTTGGTTGCTTTTTCAAATTCATGTAATGATTGAAAAAATTTTTTTTTTCAAAATTCAATTTCCGATCATTGTAGATAATTTATTTAAGTTTTTGAAACAAACCTCAAAATTTCTGTGCGATCATTGGTTGCTGAGATATTGGTAATCAAAGACAAAATGATCTTTTTCCATTCAAACACCGATATCTCAGCGAGAAATGCTCGTATCGAGATTTTTAAAAAACCAAATTAAAGCTGAATAAATAAGCTATTCGATCCATATAGAGGTTAAGTCGAAAAAAAATTTCCACGTCCGTAGATTTAAAAAAAAAAAACTTAAAAAAAATCGAAATTTTTTTTTTCGGTGGTTTTCTTATGATAATTCGAAAAATATGTTTAAAAAAATTTTTTCAAACTCAGGTCCAAAAACTAGGCACTTAGAGCTACAATTTGCTTTTTTTGTTGTTGCTGTACGACCATTTTTGTATAAGTTACAGCCTGTTGAAAATCCCCCAAAAATTTGGATTTTTTTTCTGCTCCCTTAATTGTTGTGCGTAGTATATATATATATTGACTAGGATATACAATATCCTAGTCAAAAACAATTTCTAACGTAATTCCAATAAGAAACGTCTAACAAACAATCACCTGACACATTTACTTGCTAACCCACACGCACACGCACGTCGTACACACTCAAATCTCATCCGTCCATATACACGAGCCACCCCTTATTTCTGTGTTTTGGGAATGTAAGGCCAGTAATAGAAAAATGAGAGTTGGTAGCTTTACAGATAAAATCTACCAAAAAATTTGTATGCATTCTATTAGTCACTACACGTAAAAAAAGATAAAAAAACATTAGTGTTTTTTATGAGTGTTTAAAACATGTTTAAAACAAATTGTTTTAAAACATGTTTTAAACACCTATACGTTTTTCTAAGTGTTTTAAACACTGTTTAAAACACTTGTTTTAAACAATTGTTTAAAACAATGCCAACCCTGCCTGTATATATATATATATATATATATATATATATATATTAAACTTTATATAAATTATAGAAGCTTTAATGAACTAATAATGAAAGTCAAATCTTTGACAGTGAAGTAATTTTTAGATTCTCTCCTAACTCTACATTTTTCCTAGTGAAAGCGGCTCGCAGCTAGCTTCGCTGTTATCGCGCATGTGCCTGTCGACGTCACAGGAAGAGGACGAGCTTCGGGTGCGCGTACCGCCCACCCGCCATGACGTCATCCACGCCTGCGACCTCTACGAGGATATCGCCATCGCTTATGGGTATATATTATTAATTAATATTTAATTCGTCTTTGTGTGCGTACACACGATTGTGATGGACAGACGACTTAAGGAAAGTCACCGGAAACCATTGTTTGGAGTCTGCTTTGAACCGGTCGCTCTGGATGTCGATGGGAGAGACTGTGCAACTTATGCAGCCGCACACTCGAGCTTTTTGGAGGGGCATAAAATTGGATCACTTTGGTAACAAAAAAAAATTATTGGAAATATTTATTCTGGGAGTACTTGCAATATAAGTGTAAAATCATTGTAACGTGAGCCAGAAGCTTTCATTAGTTTATTTAACATAATAGTGGTTTAAGGTACAAGAAAGAGTATTGAACCTATCTAATCAATCAATATTAAATCAAATTAAGAGACATAAATTTTATGTTTATGTCCCATTGCCCCCTCGCCCAGCTAGGGTCATAAAATGTGAGTTTTGTAGACTTGCAATTTTCACCTTAGACCGACCCTGGGCCTACGTTCAACAGTGGACGTCCCATGGCTGATATGATGATAATAATACACATATGTACTATATGTGTACACGTAAATCTACGGATTCATAGAAGTCTAATGATATTATTATTATGAATATAATATAATTATAATATTTGATAGTGAACATAATTTACTAATTTTTAAGCATAGGTGTTTTGTATACTTGGAAACTATAAGCATATTTAGTTAAAATCATACGTTCGTAATTTTTGTACTTACTGGTAAACTATAAATTTTAGACTAATTTTGAATCGATAAAAACGAAGACAAATAAGTGCTATACTATATATTTTATTTAGATTTTTATAATAAGTTGAAAAAGTTACAAGCAATTAAATACACCGAGTTTACATATGCAAGGGCTTAAGCTTCTGGATTAGAACGAACTTAACATCGAAATTCATGACAACGATATCATTCAACTTCGGTTTGCCGACTACATTGATAATTATGTTGACCTCCACATAAAGCTCAGAGGCCTCAATAGATTTTCTCAACAGGTGGGACTAAAAATTAAAATGAACAAAACTAAGATGATGTTTAACGCTCATGTCCCATCTCACCCGATATTTGTTGAAAGCTCTGTTCTCGAAATTGGCGACGACTATAATATGGTATATATTAGCCAAGGTAGACATAATCCTGTACAACTTCGAGAAGGGTACCATCGACAGATATTGGTCTCGGCATGACATGTTTATTGAACATAACTTTCGCCTTGTCCAAATTCATACCGAGACCGACCAGTCGGGAGGACTCATTTAGGTCGCCCAGCATCCGGCCTAGCTCCTCCAATGTCTCCGCAAAGATGACGATATCGTCGGCGAAACAAAGGTGTGAAATGTATTCACCATTGACATTTATTCCTTGTCCACTCCAGTCCAAAGTCTTAAAGACATCCTCCTTCGCGTTGATAAACAGTTTCGGGGACATTACATCCCCCTGTCTTACCCCGCGACGAAGGTGTATAGGTCTTGTTCGTTGGTCCTGGATTTGGACGGTCATCGTCGCCGCGTCATATATACACCGCAGTAACTGGATATATCGCCAGTCGATATGACATCGCCGCAGAGAATCCAGGACGTATACTAATATAGTGAATGTTTTCTACCATCAGCTATAACCGCATAGAGCGACGCACGCCACGCACGGTGACGGTGGCCGCGCAGGCGCCGCTCAGCAAGCTCAGCGAGGCGCTGCGCCGCGAGTGCGCACACGCGGGCTACACGGAGGCGCTGACCTTCACTCTCGTAAGCGCACTATACCGCACGTTACTATTAGCTACAACCGCAGCGCAGGCGCCGCTCAGCAAGCTCGGCGAGGCGCTGCGCCGCGAGTGCGCTTATCTAAAGTGACAGTTTAGTGACAGACAGAAAAGTGCTGAACAAATGAGAATAATTCTTTTTTAGTATCAGCTAGTATTAATTATTTTTCTGATCTAACATTGGGTTATGAAAATACATAAAAATGTTTCATAGTTGTAATCAATTTAATAAAATATACATCTCTCATTTAAAATAAAACTCAAACAGAAATCCACGCGCACAGAAAACACAATTATAGTCCGCGCGCGAGCTCCGAGGAATTATAAGGAATGTTGACGTAATGAGCTAGAGTTGTGATTTAGTCGACATTGCGCTATCGATACTAACACATCTTAAGCAAATTGTAATTATCAAATAATTTTATGAGGGTATTATGTATGTACTTTAAATTAAAAAAAAAATCTATCAAGTATGTATTTAATTTAATGCTGTTCCTATTCATACGATGGTCATAAAAATAAAATAATTATTCGTACGGCTATTAAAAAAAAATGAAAAAAAAATATTTATACGATAATCGTATTAAAAATATTATTATTAAATAAAGTCAAAAATAAATAAATGAATTAATATTTCTTAATCAATAAAGACTCAATAAGCGTGCTCCACGTCAAGGTCGTCATTAGTAGTGTCAAGTGTGAGAGCGCGGGGTATGGAGCGAGGGTCGGGCGCGGCGTACACCTCCCCGCTTCCTCAGCCCCCGATTCCTCGGAGCTCACGCGCGGACTATAGCAAGTTTTGACGCGAGTTTCCCGACGCTACGGCTGGCCGACAAAACGTGTGCGACTCAGTCGCATCCCATTCTCATCACGCACGGATTATACTATTAGCTACAACCGAAGCGCACGGCACCGGCGCGGCGGCTGCGCAGGCGCTGCTCAACAAACTCAGTGATGCGTTGCTCTGCATTTTGATCTTGATCTTATAAAAAATGTAGTTTTATATATATACCTGTAACATATTGGTCATTGATATATAAAAGTGGTATTTGCCGTCTTTGACGCTTTGCTGTTGCGGGCATCGTTTCTTTCTTACACTATATTACCACTATTTTTTTTTCTCTGATTTCAGTGCTCAAGAGACGATATAGCGACTAAGCTCGGTGTTAAAATAGAAGACGTGCCAGCAGTTCATATCTCCAACCCCAAAACATTAGAGTTCCAAGTTGTTCGAACAGTGCTTCTACCGGGCATTTTGAAAACCCTCGCCGCTAACAAGAAAATGCCCTTACCTCTCAAATTGTTCGAAATAAGCGATGTGGTGCTGAAGGATGAAAATGCGGGTAATGTATATTTGAAACTAGACATCCCGCGATGTATGTATATACTGCTCCAATTCTAAGAGCTGTACCATGATGTTTTATAATCTTCCTCACTAAATAGACTTTTTAAAACATCACACTTGTAATAATAGCGGTGAACCAATAAAAAAAAAAGAAATTGGCACAATACAAAACAACCGTTCGTTACAAGACAACCATTCTTGTATAGTGGTGTAGAGTTCTATCAACATCGAAGGTCGCGAATTCGACTCTTTTAAATGAGTAAGTGACAAAGTAAGAAAATGTTTATCCGGGCCCCCCAACTGTGGTTCGGAGAGCACATAAAGCCGTCGGTTGCAATTTTTATCGTGAATATCTGTTAATGATCGCAACTTCGCGGTAAAATTATCCTCTAGTCCGCAATGCAGTAGCGCGGCGGATAAAAGGACTCTGTTTTCTATATGGAGAGGAGAGGAGAGGTTTTCTATAGGAGGCCTTTGTCCTGCAGTGCGTATACAGGTGTTTCGGTAGTCAAGGCCGGATTAAGGGCAGGACGCCCCGGGGCTACAGCCCCGGGGCGTCCACAATATAGGGGGCCCCACAATAGAGACTTCGGAAAAAAAATCAAATTCAGACTATTAAACACTAGTCAACAACTTTTCCTTTCATATTTTTTTCGCGTTTTTTCTTTACCTACATTGCTTTGTACAATTGTCCATTTTATTTGGAAAATAATATTTATATTCTTTATAGCACAGTAAAAAGTTTTTACCATTTTTCGTTACATTGAAATTAGTCAACTGTATTGTACTGTACGACCTGTAAACAACTCACTGCTGAGCGAAGGCCTCTTCTCCATATAGAAAAAGGATTGGAGCTTAATCCATCACGCTGCTCCACTGCGGGTTGGCGGATAATTTCCTACCATGAGTAACGATCGTTATCAGGTGTCTATGATAACAACCAGGACCGACGGCTTTACGTGCTCTCCGAGGCACTGTGGGGAGACCCACAAGGACCACCTAGACCAGAAACAAATTTTTGTACAAATACAAATATCTGTACAATACCGCTGGCGCGTGGTTTGAGGCGACTACTCGCACCACTACACCAGAACGGCCGTCTTAAACTAGGCAAGGGCGTCCTAAATTAGGCAAGGGCGAACTTATCCCTTGAAGAGATCCCTACCAGTCAACCCATTATGGTAAGAGATGACATTACCGGGAAGGATATAGTGCAAGAGAAGAAAAGAAAAAATAATAATACAGTAAAATATACTATAAAACATACGCTTAACATATACAACTCAAGATACAATAATTTGGGGCCAATGGGCCTCCACTCCTTTGTTGCCCCTTTTTTTTTTTTTTTTTTTTGGACGGCCCCGAGGCCGTCGCTAGTGCAATACGGGTTCCCGTGTCTCTACCCAGAGACGGGCGCGCGCAACTCGCGGCGGCTGTGCGGCGTGTACTGCGGGCGCGCGGCCGGCTTCCAGTTCGTGCACGGCCTGCTCGACCGCGTCATGGCGCTGCTGCGCGCGCGCTGGCACCGGGACGCCGGCTACTGTCTGCGGCAGTGCGACGGTAATGTTCATACTTTACATATTAAAACATAACAAAAAAAACATGTTCAATAATCATCCCGATTTTAAGTGGAAATTTATTTAAGTTTAATTTTTTTTTGACGTGGTAACGTCTTGTAAATCGATGAACGACGGCTGCACGCATGAAAAAGCATGACTCATTGTCACGTTCCTCGAACGAGGGCGCGGAACAAGCGATAGATATATGGCTTTAATATTTTTTATTATGTGATTTACCTAGCCTCGCATTTTGCTCCCATTTTTCGTGCGTCCTAAAAAGTTATATTAATCAAATATTTTGTTTAAAAATGAAAAAGCACAGAATTTTACACAACATATATATAACTATATTAATATTATTAAGCTGAAGAGTTCGTTTGTTTAACGCACTAATCTCGGGAACTACTGCTTCGAATAGAAAAATTATTTTTGTTTTGGATAGTCCATTTACCGAAGAAGGCTATATAACATCACATTACGATCGACATCAACAGGGGCTGATCAAGAATAAGAAACGTTACAAAAACTTTTTTGAGAAGCTTCCATTGCGCCCTTTATTATTCCTCTTCCCAAGACATTTTTTTATTATAATTCAACTTTTAAAGTAAATATAACATCAAGCTTTTTATTCCCCGAAGGGATAGGCAGAAATATATTAAATGTAACACCCAGTTTTCGTCAGTTACGAGTTTCATGTAATAGGGGGCGAACCTATTGCTATACACCGGGCGCCATTCCAAACTCCGACTATACATATACATATTAAAATCCGCACAAAAATTAAAGATATGGCATAATGTATACAAGAGTCGAATGAATGTGAACATGATTCTAAATTTTTTATGCACTGCCTACGTCGATTGTTTTTTTTTTTTTCGCTAAACGTGCTAAAGTTATCACGAGCATTACGTTTTAGTTTAAAAAAAAAACCGAATAAATGAGAGTAAAGTAAAAATAAAAATAATAATATCTTCATCGTCATTCTTCATCAATACATTCTGTCGAAAACTTAAAAAGCATTTAATTCACCTTAATTTACCACACATTTGGAAATAAATAAAAAAAAATTACTTCCGATTTATACTAATTATTCCAATTATTTTCATTAATTACGTTTATGTAATTTAAATTTCAAAATAGAGATAATTAATAAAAAAAACATTAACCTATAAAAATAAGCTCGAAGATTACATAGCTTTATAGTTAATCGTTGTAATAAGAAACACTACCGCAATGTTCGAATTGACTTATTTGAGTCTTTATTATGTGGATGTAAATAATCTATATTATTTATGATAAATTTAATTATAAATTTTGTTTTAGATCCTGCATATTTCCCCGGCCGCTGTGCTGAAGTATTGCTGCGAAAACAAGTTATCGGAAAAATAGGAGTGATTCATCCAAATGTTTTAAATGCATTTGAACTAACTAATCCATGTTCTGCAGTTGAAATTAACATCGAACCATTTTTATAAGACGCGATAAAATTCATATTAATATTGACGAATTACTTTAGAATTATGTATCATTAGGTCATGTTTTGTAAATATGTCATGGATTAATGTCAACCCTTTTCTTTGTTTTGGGATTATTTACTCTGATAACAGTAATTTATAACATGAATATTGATATGGAAAGACTTGGTGAACAATATCTATCTATTAAATATATTAATCATTATTTTGACTTTTATTTTCAAACCTTTAAATAGAATTAAATCGAATATCATAAATTAAAATTAATTACCAAGGTCGTTCCATTTAAATTTACTCATTCGTTTCAACTTAGTGTCAGCATATAGGTGAACAATAGAATAATGAATAACTATAGGACGGTAGGCACAGATAACACGAAAAAAGTAAGTAAATGTTTATAATTTGACTTTATTGTGTGTACGATAATAACAGCACAAACAAAATAACTATAGAAATAAATTTTATACACACGAGTTAAGTAGACACTAAATTTTAATATAAACTCAAGTGAACGAATTACAGTTGTTTTTCGTTTTGTTTAACACGTTGAGTGCCGAACACATTGATAAAAGTCTATCACTTATACTTAACAATTTTAAATAAATAAAATACTGAGGTCAATACGTAGAATACAACGTACAAGGGGTCGTCCATTAATCACGTGATGTTTTTTAGCAAGTTTTTAACGACCCCTCCCTGGTGATATGTGGCGAGAATAGTAGAATTCTACCCCCCCCCCCCCACCACCATACCCATAATCACGTGTATTTTTTGAAAATTTCAGAATATTATCTTTAAATAAAGGTATAATCAGATTAAAATTTGGAAAATCAAGCAGTGATAAAAATGTCCAGCCAGGTTATGATTAAGATTACAGGTTGTTTCTGACTGGCATAGGGCATAAAATTAATAAAGGAAGGTGTCAAAAAATTCATATGATTAATGGACGATCCCCAATGTATTTACAGGGATAATTTAAAATCACGCTTTTTATATCTTATAAAAAAAATTAACTTAAAAATATAATTTGATACTGATGAGACTAAAAAAATTCGAGTTTATAATTTTTAAATTAGAAGAATTTGTTAAAATTAACGTAAATTCAAGTGATATCATTAAATTCGATTTTTGTTAAATGTCAACTGCATTAAATGTTTCTTTAATTAAAAAGAAACCCTTATAATACTATATAGTAATATATTCCATAACATTTTTTTATTTAACTATCAAAAATAATTACACTTAAATTTCTGCAGGTAGCAAAAGTTGTATAATTTTAGGCCGATATATATAAATACAATAAAATATTTATCTTTTTTCCTTTTTAAGGCACATGAAATTTATTTGACTATACAAAACTTATCACAGAAAAAGGCCAGACATGTAATTTATTTGTAATACAGTAAATTATTTTTCTACATTATACTAAAGTTTGTCCAAACCTAAAATACATTTACCAAAGATTTCTGTGATAAATTTATTCAATTACAGAGAAAGGCGGACCTATGATTTTAATTTATTTTCCCTTACATCTTTAATACTAATTACAGTGCAACTTCGATATATCGAAACTGAAGGGTTTTAGAAATTATTTGGTATACAGAGGTTAAGGTATATAGAGGTTAGGTTGGACTACGATTCGTTTTAACAAGGTAAGAAAGTGGAATTAAGTAGAAATAATAGGATACATTATATCAAGGTTCTAAGTTAAAAAATTCGTTGAATTGAGATAAATACCCTCTACCTATATTCTGTAATGATTAAAAGTTCGTTATAAGGAGGTTTTTGATAATTTTATTCATAATGTAGAGGTATATTTTGTATTAGGTCTTACGGGGAGTTCTAGGGGATTTCAAAAAATTCGTTCTCCTGAGGCTAGTTATATCAAAGTTATACTGTAATTTTTAATTACTGAAATAGCTGTATTAGTATTTAAAAATAAATTATAATAATTTTACCACAACATACATGCACTTAGTGAATGCCAATATCTTAAATACTATTATTATGACACATACATAAATATTGCACATCTTGGCATTCTATTTACTTTTAGAAATAATTAAAAAAATATAATTAGAATAATTTTTTTTTTACAAAAAATTCATGTATATTATTCTACTAATGCAAATTGTTTACATTATGACTCAATTGAAATGCTAATATATTAAGTAATGTTAAATAAATAAATGTGTCTTTGCAATACACATTTACATTATTAGTACTTGAAATAATTTTTCTTTACTTTTTTAATTCCTTACAAAATTGACTGTAAAAGTAAGACTTATTATTTAATTTTGTATATGTATAGTAGATGGGGGACGGATATCTAAGCTGCTCATGTCAATATGGACTGTTTAATTTAATCTAGTAATAATTCTATATTAAACATCTTCTGCAATTCTCCTCTTTTAAAGTCTGCAGCTATTATAAATGGACAAAGATAGAATGATAATTCCTTCAGATTTGGGGCATTAGACTTGATAACTTTAGCTACTTGCATTGTCACATGATGACAGCGAGACAGACTTAAGTATGTTAGCTGCTGGAATATGTTATTTGAAAAATATGCAAGTAACGCATTTGTTGAGAAGTATCCATGGCGTAATTTTAATGATCGTAAATTCTTTAATCGGTAGAAGTGCAACAAACTAGAATCAAACAATGTTTTGCAGGTCATTATGTGTAATACTTGTAATGTTTTACATTTAGATATTGATGCAATAATGTCATCGTTCAATGTATCACCATAAATATGCAGGGCTCTTAAAGTGTTTTGCTTGGTCCTTAGCAGAGATTCAAGAAAATCTGCAGGTATATTCTTCATTTTTTCCATGTTTATACTCACTAAATTCACACATTGTAACATACTGTACAAACTACCATGGGTTAATGCAAAATTGGATAAAATAAGTGTCTCTAAATACTTTAACTTTTCAAATGGCAAGTGATAAACAAAATTTCCATTTGAATTTTCAGCATTTTGTACTATAAGAGAATTGCGGAAGCTGAGAAATTTCAAATTAGGCCAGTGACCTAAATCATCAAAAATACAACTGTCAACTTGAGATATGCTTATTTCTAGGTGAGTCAAATTTGGACAGTAGCTTATAAGAGAAGACCTCACTTGTGAATACAATTTAAAATACTGTAACTTGACATTTTTTAAATATTTAGCCACAAAAGGCACAATGCTATCACTTATTCTAACATAGTTCTTCATACATACAATGAGGCGTGTGTTGTCCCAGATGCAAGGAGTCAAGCACAATTGTTGCCATCTCATGCATACTTTAGCCACTGCCAACAGTGATTCAAAATCAATCATAGAAAATATATATATAAGTAATTCATTTGGCAGATCATTTATAGTTAAGGCATGAGAGCATGATTGCACACCGGTCATCTCGAGATGCACCATTCTTGGTCACTTTAGCCCAATCCTTGACAATCCTGAAATAAATTAATAACATTATACAAGCAAATTATATGACATTCGTTACAGTTACAAAGCCTACACGATATATCAACGGGTGTAAATATTTAATAATACCACAAACCTTGAATATTTGTATAGAATAAAAAAATTAATAAACAAATATAAATCAAATTTTAAATGTTACCCAGCATACCTCGGAATTACTTTGCTTCCTATTCGTGAATATTTAACAGTTTGCTTTAATAAAATCATAATTTTTATAACGTTTCTTAACGACGTTGTTCACGATTTAGAAGAATCTTGAGAGAAGTGTACTAATTCACGTGTGGATAAAATATTCATTTTAAATAGCAAAATAACACATTATATTATTTTTTTTAAGAAATATTAAAAATAACTTTCATCTTTGACTTGATACTATTTTTGTATGACGTATTACGACGTCCGTTTACATAGCTAATTGTAACTGACGTTCATTTGACGGATGCGCTTAGTTTTATGCAAAATTATTAGATTTGTAAATAACAATAATCCATTTGTTTATTTATTATATTTTGTTCAACTAATTAATCACTTCACTAATTGATTCAATCGTTCATTACACAAAGCTTTTTGTATATTGTATATACTGCAAATTGAGATCATCAGAAATCCAAACAATAATGCCGCCTAGTCCTTAGCGTCAGAATTATTTATTAATAACTAGCAAACCCGGCGAACTCCGTTTCGCCACCAGATGGTTTCGTTTTTTGTAACATTTCGTTTGGCGATTAAACCACAATGAAAAACCCTATTGGTTTGTAGTACATGCTATGTATCAGAGATGGCGCTGTATGTGAAAAATGATTTTCCCTATTTTCCTGCTTTTCTGTTGAAATTTTTCCTGAATTTTGTTTGCTATAAACCTCACGGAGCTCGAGACCTTTCCAACGAATGCAAAACCGTGGAAACCGGTTCGTGCGTTCTGGAACTATAGCGTCAGGAAGGAAAACCCGACTTATTTTTATATTATAGATTAGTAAGTTTGATTAAATATTTGGGGGAGTTGGGTTGGCAGGACGAGCCGCCCGCTCTTAAAACGCAAAATAGGCGCACAGTAGACGTCAAGTTGCGGATACAAGCCCGTGAATACATATGTACATATATAATAATTAGTAAACCGCCCCGGCTTCGCACGAGTAGTATATAATGTTCTTAACGACAGCGAGTATTAGATACCTAATTATTGTGTATAATTTCCCTGGCGGATTCGTGGTCACGATCAAATGATCGTGAAACGACGGTAAATGCACAGTCAATTCACGAGTGTCGATAAATTATCGTCGAATAACCGTCGTTTGACTGTCGAACGACCGTCGTTTGACAGTGAACCGAAAGTTTTACACTGTTACTTTATGCTTTTATTCTATATAGTTGTCATACTTCACTAGTCGAAAAACGAAATTTTTACTTGATTTCCCCGATTTTTTATCCACTCAAAAATCGTAGATTATCGATCAATCGTCTGTCATTTGACAGTCATTTGAAAACATATGTCTTATCAAAAAACCGTGACATTATTTAGCGAAACATAACTAATGTTTGCATCGTGAAATCGTTCGAATTCGAAAGGAGACATCGTTCACAACGGTATCCGATGCTGACTGACAAATCGCTCGGTAAGAACGGTGAAACGACCGTGAAACAACCGTCAATCCACTGTGCTTTCACCGTGTCGCCGAAATCGCCAGGGTTATGACAGCGAGTGGCGCGCGGCGCGGGAATGTTCGCATCAAGCGAGTCCCGTCATCGGTATGAGATCCGCGCTTGAATTTATTTTCACACGTGCCAATTTTATTTTGCGATAAATCCTAAGATATTAAATATTTAAGGTAACTAGCGTATTTAATTGATAAGGATTTAAAACCATACTCGTCATAATCGTGATATTAAAAAAAAGTTAGAATAGGTATAGTGATGTATCCTTAAAAGATAGATATTTGCCATTACACATCTAAACATTTCTTAAACATTCAGAACTCTGGCGAAAACCTCATGAAAATCCGTTCAGTATAGTTTTTGAGAAGACGGACAGACACTTTGCCTTTTTATACTTATATAGTTATAGGACGTATTGTACGTACTTACTTTCATTTTTTTACATATAATTTATTGATAATTTTATATATTTAGTAAAAATTAAAAACAATGGATTTACTGAGGTTTATATTAAAAGTCACAAATTAAGTGAAATACTTGTTTATTTAACTTTTATATGTTTATGATGTTATTATTATTAAATAAACTTAACAACAAATGTTAGTATAAGAGAAAAAATAATATTTTGTTACTCGTATAAATATATTTAATTTTCCTGTGAAAAAAGGCACATATCGTATACTTATATTTAGTCACATATTTATATTACAATACTTCATTGTATTTTACTTAAATTCATTTTAATTTATTGTTTACTTAAAAACGGGTGGTAAGTACTTCGCAGCAGGCGTAGAAACAGGTCCTTGGCTAATCGTTCCAGAAGAAGTAATTACAGGTGGCAAATATTCTTGATTAGGTGTTTGCTGTACGGTCCCGGACGACGATTCAGTCAGTCTGGTTTGGGTATTCTGAGTATTTGAAATTTGAGAACCAGAATTGGGTGCCAAATAAGATGAATTAGGTATAGATATGGGGGCGCTAGACGTTTGCGTTACGACATTCACTGATGGTATAACATTTCCTCCGGTTTGTGTGATTGTAACTGACGGGGTTTTCTGTGGCATATAACCTAACATTGAAGGTGGAATGTATGTATCCGAAGGCGTTACACTGACAGTTCCATACCCGGATTGAATATTTGATGTTATACTACCGTCTACATTGCCTCCACCTATATTTGTAGGTGGTAAATATTCTGGTGCTTTTGTGGAAACACTATTTGTAGATACGACTGAATTTAAACCCGAAGTGAACGCACTATAACCAGTTGAACCGGAATTTGTGTTTGTTTGTACGCCTGTATTCTGCATTTGATAGTTGTAGCCTCCAGACCCTGAAGTAGCCATAGATGCACCAACTCCGGAGGTAACAGATACTGTGTTTTGTATTGCACCACCATAATTATAACCTGCTGAATCACCTGATGTCACGGTAGAAGACGAGCCCGAGCCGGAGTTGCCAATGTTAACAGTATCAACACCAGCACTGCCTGTTGAGCCAGTGACGGTATTTAGCGCGGCAGCACCGTAGTTATACCCACTTGCACCTGATGTGGCTGTTGAAGTGGCTCCTATGCTACCCGTGTTGGAGTAGCCGACGTTGGTCGTGGTGCCGCCGGCTGGTGCGGGATATGCATAGTACATTTGTTGTGCTGAGGTCCTGTCAACAGTTGTGGCTTGAGTCGAAGTCGAACCAACTGTAGTCCGAGAAGGCAAATCAAAAGACAAAGATGGACGGTCGTAAACGTACCCAGCTTGACGACGTATTCTAATGATATCTACTCCAACCGCTGTATTAGGAGGAAAGAGAAGAGGAGTCGCTTGTACAAGGAAAAAAAATAATAACAAAAAAACAAATTGGATGCACGTTTTCATTTTGAAACAAATACTCACTAGTGGCGCACAATTAGTCAATTCCTGAATTTATAACTTTTGTTAGAAGACAACTTCGTGACGTTACGAAACACGCGCCCTTAACCCATGTTTTGCTTTGCTTATCTGAACCTAACGCTTCTTAATTTTAAAAATAAAAATACGCTTTAAAAATAAATATAATTTTATGTATATTTTATCTTGTAAAAGCTATTGTTCATTCAACATTGCCTATTTTAATATCCGGAACTAAAGGCCTACTTCACGAATATTATAACTAAGAGCCTTTTTATTTGATTAAGAAAGGTTTGTTTTTGTTCTTATTAAGAGTAGGAAGACCAACCGACGCATTTAACAATTTTTATTATGTTTAAAGACTTCATAGTAAAATTCATAAAGCGACAGTCCCAAGAATGAAACAACAACAATAAAGACTAATAAAACATTAAAGGGTTTGTTTACAAGGAAACCCACCTTGCGGTTTTTTATAAATTACAATAAAGTAAAATAATATTTGGTTTGTATAATTTATACTATGACTACTTATCTAACAATTGCCTAAGTACTTGTTTACTTTCAATTATGTCAAGGCGTTTTTATTTATACATTTGTAAGCAGAATTACAAAAAAAGCAGTAATTTATTATTATTCTTTTAATTTGGTTATTTAAAGATATAATTTTGATAGGTTTTGTAAAACGAGGGTAAATAAGGACTACTTTTATAGACAATATAAATAATTATCTTAAATCATATATAATCCTCGCGGAATAAACTTTGACGTAACAGTGTTATCTAAGATTTAATTTCATTATAATCGTGATTTTTTTTTTCAAATTAAACTTTGATGAAAAATAATTACTATAACTTTTCTTATATTCTTAAATATTCCCTTAGGTAGTAAACGCGAGATGCAAAAATGACACCAAGTGCAATTCAATGTATTTAGTTGTAAGTAGTTCTAGACATTCCTACATACAGTTGTCGAGCTTGCTGATAAGATACCAGAAAAATTTGTTGTTTTTGTATAAACTACTAGCTTTTATCCACGACTTCGTTCACGTGGAATTCGGAATCATATATCTTTATTTATTTATTACTGTTTAACGTACACACACATAGGGACAGACAATCAGACATATATATATATATATATATATATATATATATATATATATATATATATATATATATATATATATATATATATGTCTGACTTTCCATATTGTAGAATTACCCGCTTCATGAAATGCTCGAGGATTTCATGAAGTGGACATAATCATAGATGTGGTCCCTATCACGAACCAATTGCTTCGTGGTCCCTATATCCATAATAAAAAAGGCGGTCAATATTAAAAAAAAAGTGTGTGTACAAAACAAGATCTTTACGATTTCAAAACAATTGTTCATAGAGTAATAATTCCACTTCTAAATTATGTTTCATCTTGACACACAGTCAAGTATTTTTTTTCCTAAATATATGTACATACAAACATCGGCCGGATATAATTTTATTATACCTAAGTATTTAACAAATCACAACATAAGTATTTACCAACGTGTCCTATATAGACAAGGGTTGTATGTAAGAAATCACTATCAGTGATAAGACCGCCTTGCACTTTAGTTTGTATGTTTTTTTTTTTTTGTTCTTTTATGTATTACTTAGTGTGCAATAAAGTAAATAAATAAATAAAAATAAGTATTAATCAGCTTATGTTTCTTAAAACAAACTAGATTGTAGTTATCATGTAATATTTGCTAACTGATTTTATTAAATATATACCATAAGTTAGTTTCTTCAAATGAAAAAAATAGTTTTTTTTATGATTTTCTTTCTATTCGCAGATAATGATTGTGCTCAAACTATACGCTGTATCAGCTGATGGTCTGCCGTCATTATCCGTTAAGACAGGCTCTAAATTGGCTTAATATTCCCTTTGAATAGATAAATGTTATTATGGTAAAGTTGAACATATGACACCGGAATATAAATAATTTAAATGTAACGTATCATTTTAAATAGATAATCCATTTTTAAAATGAATCTCCAAAAATAAATTCCTATAGTGGACGATGATGGATTTATTCTAAGCGAAAGCAATGCCATATTGCAATACGTTTGCGATTAGTCTAGGCCAAGTTTAGAATTACACCCGCAGGATCCAAGATTATCTACGGTTAATCTAGTTCTATCTATATTGTTATCATGAATGACGCGTCGGTTTTTAAAAAATCCTCCACAAATAAACATGTGGTTCTATATATACATGCGCAAAAGGAGTTCAAGCTTCTGACTGATCTGATTCTTCGACACTATTAACCTAAATCCTAATGACCTGCCTAAATGCATTATGACGTTGCATGTGTGGGTTTTTCAATATGGTTGACTGACCCTCAAATATCATTTTATTCATTTATACATATATTAATATATTTTAGCTGATTTTCAATAATAATATATTTAGTGGATGCATATAATACTATACATATTATGTATACATTATATATTACCGTCTGTGTGTACAAAATTTTGCGACATAGCAGTTTTTTTTTTGTTTTAATTAAAATTTTGTTATAAAAGTAATCCATAAAAGAGCTTATTTTACTGAGCTCTACTTGCTGTTGAATGTTCAGTTACTGGAATTATATTTCCGAATGTTAATAACATTGAATGCATGCTACTTTTATGCTAACAAAAACTCAAACTTCTTTCTCGTTTTTAATGCGTACACGAAACGAAATTTATATGAAGTAAATTTACATAAGTGGATTTATAATTTTTAAACGTCTGTGTATCAAAAACAAAGTTTTTGAAACGTGTTAAAGAATTTGAGGATAAGTCACGCGACACACAATAATCTTATGATTACAGATTTTCCTCTTTTCAATTCCACCATAAATTTGGAAGGATATTTTTATTTTAGTAAATATACAAAAAATAAAAATACATAGGTATCATTTCATTTTATTTTATTAACAGTATATTATTATTATACAACATAATAGTTCTTAGATATAAATATTATTTCAGATTACTAATTGGTACAATAATTTTAAGAAAAATTATCCAGAATGGTTGAAAATTTCCGAAAATGCTAGGAAAGAAATTTAGTACTTTGCAGAGAATCCTTCTGATTTATCCTGTCTTAACCATCCTATTCACCCGATCCGTAAAATAAATAAATAGTTTAATAAATTTATATTTGATTCATTTAAAATAAAATCATTTAAGAAACGCATCTCTTCATGTATCCCAAACATGAGTTAGAGCAGCAATCTTTATGGTTGACACACTGAAAAAGAAATGTGGTTAATTAGATACATCGCTCTTTACGCCTAATAATACATATTATGGTTATATAACAATCTTAAAACTATTATTCATCCTAATCGTTTTAATGTATAGTCCAAACTAACATTTTGTAGTTTTACATAGTAGGTATTAGACAAAGGAATTTTTTTTAATGGAAGAGGGGGCAAACGGATAGTCAGTTCGCCTGGTGGTAAGTCAAAGCGACATCCATGGACACCCGCTACATCAGAGCATTAGCAGGTGCCTTGCCGGCCTTTCAAATAAGAGTATGCTCTTTTCTGAAGGTTTCTAAGTCGTATCGGTTCAGAAATACCGTAGGACATGTACGAATATCTGCGAAGATAACGGTAATTGGCAAATGTTAATAACTTCTTAGCAATTTTATGCATTCTGGGAAGTTTATCCTCAAGGTAATAATAAATACTTAAAGTAATACTGAATAGGTACGCGCAATACATTACGATATGTAATATGTATCAGATATAGTAAAAGGACTAAACGTTAAATTATATTATAAATTTAAAATTTCCAAAAGTAAACACAAACTTACAATTTGTCCTATTGCAGCACATTTTTTATTGACTGTGTCTTCGGAGGGTAATTCTTGCGCCAAACTGAGTTTATTATCATCGACATCATCTTTTGGCACTGGTGCTTCCTTCGTAAAAATACCTTCATCACTTCTCCCTTTAATTAGGTACCCATTTGAAATCGCAGCGACGCACATAAAACAAAGAAATAAAAATATTAAATTTTTACGAGACATTGTATTGTTGTTTAGCAATTTGCGTGAGGCACTGATAACCGCTACCGACTGATGCAGGGTGGAGTGCGCCAGTCAATATATGTGCTTCAGATACTGTTACACACCCGCATAAATGCATTATTGTGTTAATGTTAAAAGATATTTTGTTGGACTCCGTTACAAATATTGACACTACAGGATGGTATTCTTTTACATTTTATCAAGCACAATATAGAAAAGAATAATATATGATATTCAACTAAATAAAGTAAAAATCTGTTACAATTTAAAATTTATTTCTTCCAGACAACCTTTAGGCATAGGACACGATATAGTAGCAGCGGTTAGGAAGTGCACAAAGATAAGAAAAATTAGACATACAATAATATAACATAAGTAAACATACGAAATAAAGTAAATATCAAAATATACATGTATACACAAACACTTAACACACTAATATACATAAATATATACATACATATTATATATATACAAATATACATACATATACATACATGCATAATGACTAAGAAATTCAGGGTGTGTTTAGCGACAAATAGTGCTGCTTAAGACAGCTCTTAAAACAAGTAAGCGATTGAGCTTGTCTTATTGGAATCGGGAGAGAGTTCCACAGGCGGACAGCTTTGACGGTGAAGGAATTAGAGTAGAAGGAAATTGAGTGGAAAGGAGTTTTTAAAAGTAAATTTAAATCTGACCGTAGGGAACGTTCGTGGGAATTGCAAAGAAAGGTGAATCGTTCTTTAAGGTATTTAGGAGCATCAGGATTAAAAAGTATGTAGTAGAGAAGTGAAAGCACATGCGTATTCGGTATTCCGAAAGTCGGAGACATGGTCATATTTACGCAAACCAAATATAAACCTTATACAAAGATTCTGAAAGCTTATTTAGCTTCTCAAGCTTATTTAGTTGCTCCTCTTTGAGATCCAGAAAACATGTATCTGCATAGTCAAGGATTGGTAAAAGTAGCGATTGTGCTAACGCAATCTTAGTAGGCATAGGAAGGAAGTGTTGAAGTCGTCGGAGTGAACTTGCAGCTGCAAACAATCTCCGGCTAAGCTCAGTTAACTGAGTTGACCAAGAGAGATACCTATCAAATATTACACCTAAATTTTTCACATTGTCACTAAAGTTCAATACAGTACCTATCGTTGAAAACTACAGGAAAAATTATTTTAACAGTTATTATTTTTTAATCTAATCTATACAAATATAATATTTGTTACAAAATTAAGATTCAAAAAGCGGGGAATTTTAAAGTCAAATTCTATTAGAAAAATTTTCAAATGTATATAATAATGAGAATGGTTACTATCCTTCGAAATTCTTGTAATCTTGTTATTTTCACGCTAACGAACCAATGTTCCTAGATCTTCTTTACCTAGATATTTTTATAACTTAAAGGTTTTATTATTTTTGAACTATTGAAGAACTAACAATGTACTTTAATAAACTATAATAATTTTAACATACAAAAATATCATCCTTTAGGTGAACTTAAATATACTAATGGGAAATCAATTAACCTTACCTACATAAACAACAGTTTTCCTTCTTTATCTGTGCCATATCTAATAGACTATTGGGCTGAATTACTTTTAGTTCTGAAAAGAACGGGTTATCTTTAGGAAAGCTAAACAGCCGATCGCGAGGTCGATTTCCACTCGGAGCAAAAATTTATACCAATATTTTATTTCTGGTCCGGTTGTTCGTCATTGTGAGTCTCCTCACTGTAGGTCAAATACCAGATAAAACCGTCGTTACGCTCGTAAGCTCCAACCTCTTTTTAATATAGAGATGAGGCTTTTTCCCAGCAGTTGGACATTTGCAGGCTGATCTAGTTCAGTTCAGGATGTATTAATTTTTTTTTTATTTTTTTAGTATATAGTAGTAGTGTAGTACCTAGTTATTACGAATTATCGCACTCTACATAATTCGTCAATTTTCAGCCTCTCAAAAAATAAAACAATTTCTATAAATGCTTAAGCATCATAAATTACAAACATATGTGATAGGCTAATAGAAGACTGAAAAATATAAGTTTCCACATTGTTTAGCGTTTATGGATAGATAAATTGACTACTATCAAAGTCTTCGACCTTATGTTCGTAGGGTCGCCTTTGTTGAAGATGTTTTGACAGTTAGTCGTCGTCGTAGTAAATGTACACCTCACAGGACAGCTAACTGTCAGTTAACAGGGACTTAGGAACACAAAACTTGGAAACCTACTCAAATAGCAACCAACCGACAAATGGTTGACAATATTCAAGTAAAATAATTTAGTTTGATAATTGCTATCATTTATCCCTATGATAAACGCCTCGCGAATATTTCCCCCTGGGACCTTGCAATTAAGATTAATGTTTTTCTTCTTATTTTTAAAGTTTGCTATCGCATTCATAGATCCTCTTCTAAAATCAATGATATATTTTCATTGTTTGTCATAATTATCACTAATAACCTCTTGAGATCGAGACCGTAGTTGTTGATATAATTTAGGTACTGAGTTTTTTTTTGTACTTTATTTTTATTAATTGAGCAAAAAAAAAAAAGAAAATAATATATATCTTTATAATAATTTTAAGTAATATGTAAAATAAGATTACAAAAATTATCTGTATAAAATTCACAGACCTAGCGCAATTTATCATAGGAGCCTTAGATAGGAGCATTAAAAAGTTGGGTTCTATACGAGTGTATACAGTGATATTGTTCAAATTGCTACACACGAGTACGTTAATTTGTGGTAGAAAATAGGGCCGTAATATCTTTAACTGCATTTTTGGCTATCCCGCCGTCATTACCAGTAAAATAGGCTTTGAATTCGTACTGTGCTGCAGCGCCAATTTAATGTTAATTCTGCGGTAAGTGAATCGACGTGATGCTATGTGGTGCGATATAGCACAAAACGTGACGTAAATTAAGGCAACAACGGAGATTTGATTGATTTGACTAGACTGGAGTTTTATCAGACAAAAACCTAGATCGATGAATAAGATTGGATAAAGATAGATTATTTATAGTGCGAAGGGATGTTTCATGAGAATCAGATAGGAAAGTTAACTTACATTTAAGGTAAGAGGGAGTAGAATAGACGAGATAGAATAAGAGAGTAAAGAGTAAACATAAAATTCTTAAGTTTCTACATTCATGGATAGGTAATCATTTAAGTAGGTATCTGTAATAGGAAACATGATTATACTTACACAAATAAAAAATTAAGCGAATGCATCTGTTAAGCAATCGATCTAATTATGTTATAATTTCATGTCAATAAATAGTAAATATTTTTGGTAATGTAAAATTTACTTATTCTGCTTTAATTTTGTAAACCTATTCTTTATTAGTATCAGTAACACTACGTACATACATTTTCTGAAAGGATTTTTTTTTAATTTATATTTTTACAACTGCACAAAATTTCTGAGATTTTGAGATTTGAGAGAGATTTTGTGCATCGTGCATTGTGATCTAGTCATAAGGCTATCTAGCCGTATGATGCTCCTTTCCACAATAAACTCAGTCGAATCGGTGTCAAACTAAATATTTATATATAACTCTTACATGTAATAAATGAATTTTAAACAGGATAATATCACAATAATCCTTACAATAACAAGATAACGCGAAAGTACGCTTTAGCGCAGTTTTTCCAATAAAATCATGAATCATCGGCTATTTTTAAAAATGTTATACAACTTTGCATATACAGTAAAATTGATTACTATGACTACATATACATAGAATAAAATTTATAATTCACAATGTATAAAAAATCGAGATTCATAGCTAAGTATAAACTTGTTTAAAACATTGTTTTAAATTAATTTATCTACTCCCATGCTTTAAATCCTCTATAAAAGATTCTGAACCAGTTAGCTTATTGCCAACATTAAAACACCCAATGTCATAATAACCATTATATCATCCAAACGGATGATATTGTACTGGATTTCATTATAACACTCCTTTGCTTTTTTATTTCGATCCCCTCTGCGCAAAGGGATAACAATAGACAGTTATATTCTTACTGCTCTATGCATGAAATCTGTATAAATTTCAAAAAAAGAACATCTGTTTAAATTATAAAAAAGAACATTGTCATTCACGCGCGTTTCAATACCAGAAAGTCGCCTGCTGTAAAAAAAAAAACAAAAGGAAATTTATTTTAGTCTGTATGGATTATATTCCTTTGCCTTTCCATATTGGGGATAAATTTTAAAACAACAACGTAAAAACAAAGTAGAATCCCTATCCTATTCGAATCCCCGCTATTTTTCTTTGATATTTTTATTGCTATGTTTAGATTTAAAGCATGGGAGTAGATAAAGTTTTGTACGCAACTGTTGATAATTATAATTATTTCATTTTTTTTTTCACTTAATGAATTAATTTCATATGCTTAGGTGTTAACAGGATTGCAAAAAATCTCCCCTCCGCTCCAGTGGACAAGGGCTTTGCAATCCTATTGGTTAATATTTCTCCGTTTCTCCGCTCCGCCGCCTCGCTCCGCATCAATGAACAGGCACCCTTTTACTGGTGTTATAACAACGCGTTGCTAGGATACACGACATCATCGAGAATATCAAATGTATGAGTAAATTAATTTAAAAACCTTATAAGTATGTACTATTTTATCTATTTTAATTACAACCGAACTTCCGAGTTCCAATCATAGCGTTATAAAAAATTGTATAACGACACGGGAGGGAAGTGATACATCGCAACCCCGAATTTTATTCCAAGATGAAGAGCAAAGATGCAGGTTACAATGTAACACTCCCTAGTGACGTAATATACTAATTATTTCTTTGTAAATTGCGTTTCACTGAGAAAACAAACTCGGATTCAGCGCATCGAAATTCATCAATTCATCATCCCAGGTAGGTCTGGTCAAAGGTACAGAGCACTTTTTTTGTGGGCCTGTGTTATTAATGTACTATACTTATTAATTGACATTATTATATTCATGAGACTACTTTTGTTACAAAAGGTTTTTTTTTTCTTATTTAGAGGGGGCAAACGGACAGTGGGTTCACCTGATGGTAAGTAAAAGCGTTATCCATAGACACCCGCTACATCAAAGGATTAGCAGGTGCGTTGCCGGCTTTTAGGGAGGGGAGGGATGTTCCACAAAATCTATGGAGGAAAGGGAAGGGATGGGCCACTGGACCTCTCACAATCGAACGAAACACGACGACAGTGCCGTCATAACACGTCAGTGTTAAGTGAGAGCGAAGTACTTCCCCGGGCGCACTGGCCCATTTAGTCATTAGACGCAAGCAGCATGGCGCTACTTCGGACAATCCGTTCTGTTACGTTATAGGTTCGTGAATGATGACAAAGAAAAATTTATGTTGGTAAATAAAAAAAAGACGATTTAAGTATGTAAATATATTAAAAGATTTTATTATTTTCACAAATTAACTCATGCATCAGCTATATTTAAAATCCAAATGGGTTGATAAGTTCCGGCATTGGCTTCACAGTTGGAAGGTTTTGATTCTTCTTTCCTTGAGAAAAAAGTGTTGGCAATACTGGGATAGATGGTTTTGTCAAAGTGTTTTGCAGTGGATTTATGAGCTTAGGAAGATTAAGGATGTCACCCAGAATATTTTTACAAATTGCGCCAGTTATTCTATCTGCCATGTTACCCCAAAGACCCATTTGGCAAAATCTGTAAAATTATTGCATAATATACATCAAATGTTTCTTTTAAACATTATGTAAATATAAAAAAAAAACTCAAATTTGTCGTTTTACTGACTATAAAATAACAAAGTGTTATATAGGTAGTATTAGTTACTATATTTTAAATAATTCTTTTTTTTGAATATAAATATTTCTTAATTATATACGTACCTGAAGTTTTTATCTAAGGTTATTTTATCGCTGATCTTAATGTATTGTTCGCTATCAGAAGAGAATGGCAGAAAACCGAAAATGTTTGATATGTTTTTCATATTTTTATTGTCAGAAGGCTTTCTGCGAGCAAATGCAGCTATAAGATCTACAAATGAATCTCGAACTTTCGCGTCCATTTCAGAAATTTTTCCTCCTACTGGTTTGCCTTCATCGTCCAATGGTTCGAACAGATACGCCAATTCATCTCCATGTGCTGGACCTTTAACCTTTTTCTCCATGCCTTCAATAGCATTATCTGCACCCTCTGTAAAAATGTATGTAAAAACCAATTCAACGTTAGTTGAACCTAATTCCATGAAATATTTTAATGTTTTGAAGTTATTATAATGTTAATATTTTCTTAATTATTCATAAGTTTAATGAAAACGACATCTAAAAATAAATGTTAAGAAAATGTTTTATTTTTCTTAATATCTAAAGTCTATTTTCGATGAAATCCTATCGTAGCTTAACTCTAACTTAACGTAAATAATATATTGTTCGATTAAAAAACCTTACGGGTAATTGCAAGACCAGGTAGGAAGTGAGAGCCTTTGCTAAGATTGCCGACGTGCTCGAAGCTATAAAGGAAGGCTGGAGATCCCGCGCTCCACTCTCGAACGCTCTGATACGCGGGGAAGTTGAACAAAGCATCTCCTGTCAGACAATTTTTATTGCATTAGTTTTCACTGTAAATGAGATATAAAAGAAAGAATATATTCTAAATTAGATTCAACTGAATCTCAATTTGAAAAATGTTTTATATATAATAATATAAAATAATATTTAATAACTCGAAAGACCGAGCTTTTTTTGGGCCACATTAATTAAAAAGATAAATCCAATAAAATCACATTTTCAATTCAGTGTCAGATTCGCAGAAATCGTTAAAGTTATTAAAGTCTTTGTGGCATACAATTAGGTATACTACGTAGACGACCGGCGTTTACGAGTAGGTATGGTTGCGATCAGTGGCGTAACTACCGGAGGGTTAAACAGCGCCTTGCACCGGGGCCCCCAAGCTCAGAGGGCCCTCAGAACCTGACCAACATACTACAAATTTAACTATAGAAATTCGCTTGCGTATAGAACCTAGACGGGCCCTGCTGTGCATGATAAAGAGCAGATAGAGAGAGTTACCTAGCTACGATATTGGTTGCGATTCTGCTTGTATGAGTCGCAAAGGGATTTTTATACGTTTCTCAATAAACAGGCGCATACTAATAATAAAAATATTTAAAATTAACGGTAGTATGTTAACAAGAAATCTGAGAAAAAAAAATCATTAATTTCCTAAGTAGGTATACAGTTACGAAGACCAATACGGTTTTATTTGCCTTTGTATTCACTACTCTCTTCTATGCCTTGCAGCTTAATGTTTTATTGCAAACACTTTCGATAAATAGGTTTTTTTCTAACGCAAATTATTTAAAATCGGTTTAGTAGATCCCGAAATTAGCACGCATAAATAAAACAAATAAACAAAGTAACTCTTTTATTCTATGATATTACAAATAGGTCAGACGACTTTCAAAATCGTTATTTAAAATCGAAACCGAAAACAACGTAAATCGGGTTAAAAATGTAACGATTTTGTAAAATCAAGATTATTATAATTCAATAATATAAAGCCAAATGATATAATATTTAAACCGATAAGAAAATTAAGGTAAGTATGCTTAGTGCCGAGTTCGAAGGAAATAAGAATATAGAAAGAATACACCGGGAACAAATGTAAAAAAAACCAGTGTAACGAATTTCTTCATTCTTCTGATGAAGGATAAAGGACAATGATAATTTTTCTATGAAGCTGTGTCCCGGTACGTGTTTTGACATTTACAGCAAATTGATATACAGATAATAAATAATATGATAAACAGTTTATTTTATTCATTAGTATAATTTAATAATGTCTGGAAAGCGACATGTAGGTGAAATAAAATGTTGCCTATAATACTTTTTAGGCTTCCGTATCCAGTGATTGCTAACGTATCTCTATACCTAATTATTGAGAGTATTGAGACTCTGCGTTTGACACAATGCTGTATTGTTGGAACTGTACTTATTATTGTTGCAAATATGAATGATCGCTATAACGACAAATATCTACATTAAGAAACTTTAATAGTCAAGATTATGTAAATATCAAAGATGTGTGTTTAGTAGCGCTGGCTTCCATGCAGGACATATGACTGAATTTATATATTCCGAATCGATGATAGCTTCATATTAACTATGTATAATTAATTAATATTATGTTCGTATTATGTGTTTTGGTAAATGTTTGGTATCGCGCCACCACCGATTTTAAAGCTTTTTTTTTATAGGTACGTTATGACGTCAACACATCATAACTAGTGTTGTTATGATGGCGCATGACCTTTATTGACTTGAAAAAAATAATTTAAAAAATTATGGTACGAATAATTTTTTTGTTATACGATTATAGAAAGATATTTTTTTAATGTTATGTTGTTAGGTTTTTTTTTATTGATAGGTCGTTAGGTCTTTTTTTTTTGAGCGTTACTTCTAGTTTTAACAAAGGCATTACGCAAGAACTAGTTTTTTAACTAGGGACAACGTGTTGTAACCATAAAGGTATAATACTATTATGGTTGTAACTAAAAAAAAAGACATAACAACCTATCAATAAAAATAAAAAAAACCTCTAACAACATAACAATTAAAAAAAAATCTTTCGATAATCGTATGAATAACAAAAAAAAAATATTCGTTGGATAATTTTATTTTTTACGTAAAAAAAAGTCATGCGCCACAATAACAACACTAGTTATGATGTTTTGAAGTCATAAAGCACCTCTAAAAAAATCAGCCTTGAAATCGGTGGTGGCGCGATACCGAATAATTACCTTTGTTGTATTCAAAAATTCTTTTGAAGCCTACATAAAATAAGAAATATTTTATATTGACTTTTTTAATTTTGAATAAAAATTTAAAAAAGCTAATTACAATGTTTTAGTTCGATCTTAAAAAATATGTTATAACTATTACCTGTAGCTTCAGCTATTTCGCTAAGTCCATCTACAACATTCAAAGAACTGTCGAATATCGCCTGGTAGTAGTCGGGCAGGGGAAGTACAGCTGTTGCACTAGGGAGCAAATTCTGAATGTCCTTCACCGTATTACGTAGCCCACCGATTAGATCGTTCTTTATGAAATCTTTGACTGCTTTCATTTTTTCGGTAAGGAATTTACCGTATTTACCTAAAAAGAAACATTTTTTTTAGCTTAGAAATAAAAATACATAACACTTGTCAGACTTAGTCATAATGCAATTCCAATTGCATTTTAATAATTCAATATACTTGTGGGTGAAACAGGGAATATGCAAGTGACTATAATTAACTTGTTATTTTATTTTTCCCGATACTTTACGGAACTAAAATTACACCTAAACCATAAAAATGTAATTAAAAATTATAAAATAAACAATCGACATTTAAATTTGTGAAAAGCACCACCATTAGGCGGATGGGAATATATATGTCATCACAGAGCACATCAACAAAACTATCAAGATGTTTGATAAGCAATCAGTTTTCGAACGAACTCGTATATTATTTATTTTTAATGTTGAAAATTCTTAAGCTTTTAATATGATACTTAATAGAATAATCTAACCCACAAAGCACTTTTTAATTGCTTCATGATCTAACCTGAACCATATATTTTTCTTGACATGTGCTCAAGAACTTTATCGAATCGCCTCGTGAGTCGTGGCATTTCATACAATGCCTAAGCATTAAACACATTTACTAGTCAAATTAAAATATATTATAAATATGTAAATTGCACTGTTAAAAAAAAAAATTTAATAATTAAATTATACGATTTGCCTGTCACATATCTTTTAAAAAGTTTGTTAATAAGTCCTACTTAGAATTTATAATTTTTGTAAACTATTTCGATTTTTGTTGGTATGTTTCTTAGTTTTTGATTGGTGTCAATATTAAATAAGGAAAAATAAATTCAAACATAGAAATATAAAAATTTGGAACAAATTACCAAACACAGCTCTTGAAGTCTCAGCGGAGACGACTCCGGTAAGCATGGGACATGGCTGTTGCTTCATCTTCAACGACTTCGAGGGCTCCTCGTAAACCATCGGCGGAAGACCTCGCTTATCATCTCCACCTTCCACACGAGCTCCTGAACCTTTACACAATGAATACAATACTTTAAGTTTATTTTAAATTAATACATAATCTGAAATGAAATTATCACATAATCATTCATATTCAAGCTAAATATTACTGGTACTTACCAGAACGGCCAGAAATTTCATCTAAAAATGCTTTTGTGTCTATCATGTCCGTACTTATTTCCTTATCTGCCTGTTGAAATAACAATATATTATTATAATTTTGAAAATTAGATACAGGTATTCAATATATTCAAGTAGACTATTGTACCTACAAGGATTCTATTTACCGCGTCAAACTTACTAAAATGAATCAACAACGCAATCCCTATCAAAAATTTCGATTAAAAAAACTCCTTTAAAACGAATTTCTTTACCTGTACAATCTTTTCTGTTGGTATTTTCCTTAGACACATGAGTAATCGCTCAGCCGGTGCCTTCGGACATCCTGTCTTTTCGGCTAAAGCTTGCGCATGACTGTTGGGGTCATTCCTGATCGCACCAGGCGATAGAGGAGCTCCAGATAGCGCAGCTACTCCAGTAATAGAACGCCCTTCAGGTGACAGAGCGAGGAGTGATGCAGTGCTGCCACCAGAACCTTGACCCATTACGACCAATCGCGATTTATCTCCGCCAAAGAACTCAATATAGTCGTTGATCTAAGAGTCCCAAAGTCAAAATCAAATTAGTAAAATTACATAGATATATATTTTAAAAGAAAAATATTTTAAAAGGTAAATATCATATTTTCATCAATATAATATATATAATGTATTGTTAAATATACAATACTAACCCATGCCATAGCAGCTCGGAGGTCAAAGAGACCTGCATTTCCAGATGCGTCCCTGTTTCCCGTACTCAAGAAACCGAGGGATCCCAAACGATATTGGACAGATACCAATATTGTATCCTTTTGAGCAAATAGTTGACCCTACAAAAAAACGGAACAACTTTATTAACATATTTGTTAATGGTTTTCAATTTACAAAAAAGTTTAAACGGATTAAAATATAGAGCTGGAGAGTTTGTTTCAAGTCTTTAATCATATTAGATTCAGATATTTCCGATTCCAATATTAGAAAATGGAGTGAGTGAAGAGTGGTACAATAACTACACAATAACGTTGTCATAAGGCAAAAGTACAAAAATTGAAGGCGAGTGAAACTGCGAGACCTTCTTATTAATACGCAAACACTTACTCCATATGGTGCCGCAGAACCAGTCCGATAATTACCGCCATGAATAAATAAGATGACTGGACTACCTGGAGTTATATAAATAAGAAATTATTGTAATTTATTACCAGATCATGAAAATAAAACAAATACAACATCTTGCATTTATTTACATAAAAAACATATATGTATATCCTTGAGAACATTAAAATATATGCATTTTATTAAAATCTGTTAATTGTATTGAAAGTCATTCTAATTTGCATATCGGCTAGAGATCACTACGAGAGAAGAACGGGTAAGTTAATGCATTAACTGCTATTTAAAAAAAGCTAATTATTATTTAAAAGAAGAATTAAAATAAATTATTAATGCCCATTTTATTTCTTACCTTCCTCCTCTCCTGGCATTTTAGGAGAGAAAATATTAAGGCACAAGCAATCCTCATGACCTATAATCGATCCCGAGCCTCGAGGGTCAAGTTGAGGGCATGGTGCGCAGTTCGACTTAGCCGCAATCTCGCCAGAGAGGTGTCGACGAATTGGTCGTTGAAATCTTCTAGGACCAATAGGAGGTTCAGCATACCTACGAGTGTAAAGGACAAATTTACAATTATTATTATTTTTTTAGATATTTCTCGAGATAGGGTACCTGTTATATAAATAAATTGTGTTTAAATATCACGTTTATTGTACACTAATTTGCCAATCTGTTCTTATACAATAAACTGAAAAATGTATTCATTATTTTAAACATAATTATCACAGCAGATGCTATTTCGATAGTTACATTACTATTGAGTTAAACGATAGTAAATGTCAGCAGGTAAAACTGTGAAGGACGTATTGTACATAAATAATAACATTAACAAATGGTTTTAAAACAGTTCGCGTATTCCATTATTGTTTTCATTTTTAAGAATTTCCATTTAATTGAAATAGCAATATCAAAAACAATATTATATACAATATAATAGTTTGCGAATATTTTATTAATTAAAAACGTAAAATTTATGTCTAAATATTTGACTGTTAGAATTGATATAGTTATCTACGGAACTGGTTATCGCTTCATCCGCTTTATTTTATTTTCGAATTTGTTAATGCAAAAAATAGGTATACAGTAAAACAAAAATAACATACTAGATAACAAAAAATTTGAATCTGTTAATTTGTTGACCTTAATAAATTCGTTATTTTTTCATTTAGCGACAAATCATTTCCGAAACTGATTCAGCGATATCTTCAATACCTCAATGTATGAATTTACCTACATTTTATCACTTCATGATATGATTTTGAGATATCAACAACGATTTCGAATAATAAAATAAAGGATATGTGATCTAATTATACATTGATCATGAATTAATGCGGCGACCTTTGCGCAATATTCCACTTCTGCGACCTTTTTTTTATTGAATTTTATATGTTTTATCACTTCCTTATTATGAAATTGTCTATTTATTATAAAAAAATATGTATAAAAAATTCAATCTACATAGAACTATAACAAAAGTCCTTTATCAATTTCAAACGAGATTAAATAATATAAATATCACTAAAGACAAAAACTGAAGTAATAAATAAGTACATAAATTTAAATCAATCTCTTTGCGTTGCATTTAAAACTCAATTCATGGTTGATTTGTTTCAGTTGACTTCAGTTTTCTCATCACAGAGATCAATAACGTGTCTTTAAAATGATATACCTAATGAAAATGATAAAGCACAATTTTATTGGTGTCGCTTATATTAGGTTTAAGATATGATTATCGTTATTTTAAAATTAAAAAAAAAAAAAAAAAAAAATGCTCTAAGTGTTCCTCTAGCAAATTGCAATCAGTTTTTAACCAGTTAACTGTTTTGACTTTTTTTGAACATGTGTGTAAAAAGTCGCTGGGTGAGCTGTCGGGCGGACAATGCTCGCTGATGGCGCAATCGCTGGTGCTGGCCATCCTGCCGTTCAAGCCGGCGCTGCTATACCTGCTGGACGAGGTCTTATATTCGTCATAACATAAAATTTTACAATTTCAACAATGTCAAAAACAATTAACTGATTTAATATACTTAATTTAAGGAGATAATAAGTTGAAACTATAACTGATGCATGCAAAACATTTTTTTAGGATAATGTTTCTTTTTTTATTATAATAAAAGATTTCCAAAACCCCTTAAAATATGGTGATCATATAAGTCACATAGTATCAAAAACGGCAGTCTCCATTTCTTATTAACTAAGATGGAAGAGCTGATTATAGAGGAAATTTTGGTATAGATAACTTTTTTTTTTGAGGAAATATGGAGACTACCGTCTTTGATACTATATGACTCATATATAATCATAGACATCGCAAGTCTCCATTAAAAACAAGAATAGATTCCATCTTACAATCTTAAATGAGTCAAAAAAAATCATACTACCTACTTATTACTTAGGGCCGAAACACATAACGGCGTTGCGGCGCCGCAACGCTAAAATCGGCGGTGGCGTCACCGCCAATTTTAGCGGCGCGGCACCGCCAATTCCGGCGTTGTGACGTCATACTTGTTGACCATGATTTATTGACATTTTGTGTCTATTTTTATATTTTATTTTTTTGTGTCTTTATTAGACATGGGTATCTCAATGAATTTTTATGAACTGCAGATAAGCTCATGAGCCATATGCTTGAACCGGAGCTGTGAACCGGCTCACAGTTCAGCTCAATTGTTGTTATGTTGTTACTTTTAACTATTAGATTTACAGCTAATTTAAGACTCGGTTCAAACAAGTGACATGTATGATGTACCTAAATTATAAATATGTAATAAAGCAGCGTTTCGAAAAGTTATTATAGTGATATTTTTTCTATCTTACACAATTATAGGGGAATGCTAATTTCATGCATATGATAAACGCTAAAGTGAGTTTCTTTGTTTGTTTTACGCTTTCACGCTTTAACTATTCACCTGAATTACTATCATCATGAAATTCTGCATACCAGTTGTCTGGGGTACAGAAAAGGACATAGAGTACCTACTTTACGTACCGACTACTAGCTGGTAGCTGTACCACGCAAGCGGAGCCGCGGGCGAAAGGTATTTACTTATATTTAATCTATAGAACGAATATAAATTTAAGATATTAATTTATGTATTACTTTATTTAAATCTTGTTTAGGCTTTATAAGACAAAATTTTTTTTAAAATCCTACCAGTATAAGAAAAATTATTGACAAAAATCTTTACGATCGAACATAGAGCTGATATCGAAATTATACGATAATTCAACGCGCACAACATAATTTTGCGAATTTTTTTTTTTTCGTTCAAATGTCATCGAAATGGAAATTGTAACTACTGAACTGCCCTCTCGTATTTAGTTTCTGAGCTTTTAAACATATACTTTAGATTTTTACTTTTTAGATTAGATATAGTGGTCATGTACAGGCGATTGTACGATACATTGGAACGAAAAACGATAATTTTACGACCGAAAATACATAATACTGTCAGCAAATAATGCTAACACTGGCTGAATTACACATCACTTATCACTAGTGTCCATCACTCTTGCAAACAACACGCGTCAGTCAACCCAGAAGCAGTATTAAAATTACAATGTCTGACGTTGATATAGATTTATTTTTTTTTATTTTTTTTTTTCTACTTTAATAACAACTTCAAATATTAACAAATTTCACGTGAATTATAATATTTAAAATAATTAAATTAATATCCGCAATCAAAAATCACGAAGAACTTGTTACCCTACAACAACGCTCTTTTTCGCGACGCCGCAACGCCGCAACGCAAACTGCTGATTTTAGCGTTGCGTCAACGCAACGCCGTTATGTGTTTCGGCTCTTATTTCGGATTTTATTAATACTTTTCTACTTTTCTCGTTTACTACTTGACGAATAGTTTCGTTAAAAAAAAAAAAACTTTTACTCATTACTATTGTCTGTTTTTTTTTTCACGTTCTCAATAAAATATTTGATTTCATTTTAAGTATTATAAAGTTTAAGATAGTTAAACTATCAGACGCAGAGCAAACGTATAAAAACTGATATTTTAGTTTCTAACCTTCTACTCTATAAAATTGTCTTTGTCACTAACTGATATTTTGTCATCTAAATCTATTCTATGTTTATACTTTATTATCTGAACCTACATTCGTGTAGAAGAAGGCACCTTCTGAACCCTCAGTTTCTTTTTTCTATTTGCTTCACTTTCCTGCCTCCTTAATAATTTTGATTATTCAGTTAGCCTCTTTTTATTTTCCTTTTAACAGTTTATACATGTTATGTAACAACATCAGCACCTAAGGTAATCTTGCAATTGTTTGTTTGTTTGCAGGCTGATGAGTTTTCTATCATCATCATCATATCAGCCGTTGGATGACAACTGTTGAACGTAGGCCTACCCCGTCGACCTCCAGAGCAACCGGTTCAAAGCAGCTTCCATCCAACGGTTTCCGACGGCTCCATCGGCCGTCAGTTCTACGAGCTATGTGCCCTGCCCACTGCCACTTCAGCTATATATTTCGAGCTATGTAGATATGTATTTATGACTTTCCTTTTAGTATTAGCAGGTATATTCCCATCATATTAAAACATACATATTACTTTTGAATGTTTTGTAATATATTTGGCAAGAAAACTTTTTATGAACTTTATATTTTAACGATAAGCTTTTTTTAAAGTTATGGTCAACAAGAAGACATTCGTGATTACACTAGCGTTGAAGTTATGCTTATTATACTCTATGAGTTTATATTTTATATGGACCGAATATGTGGTTGGCCGACTAGCCGACTAATCGGTTACGAAAAGTTCGACTAATCGGCCAAGTCAGTCATGGTATCTTTCGTTTAATAGAAGGTTAGTGTAAATAAATAAAGTACAACAAAAAAAGTAAAAAGAATAAAAAGAGAGTCATGCTCTTAATTAAAAAGAGATATTAATTAAGAGCATGACTGTAAAAAAAATAATGAGCAAAAACTTATTTAATTATATTTTTTATTCAAAATTGCAAACCTCGCATGTAGTTTTTTTTTCTTAAACTCAAGTAAAAACACATTAAATAAATATTTTGTTGAAATATCACTCTTTGGAAGGACATGTTTACTTTATAAGCCAGTAATCCACCCACTGCTTAGCGAAGGCCTCTTCTCCATATAGAAGAAGGGTTAGAGCTTAATCCACCACGCTGCTCCACTGCGGGTTGGCAGATAATTTCTCTACCATGAGTAACGATCGTTTTCAGATATCTATGATAACAGCCGGGACCGATGGCTTTACGTGCTCTTCGAGGCAAGGTGGGGAGACACACAAGGACACAGGACAAGGAGTACATATTAACATAAAGTTAAAACTATGATTTTATTTTAATTAAATAGTATAATCTTTACAAATCGAAATTGAATCGATAAATAACTCACTGTACGATAATATTAAAATAATATTAATAATGGTTATACTATTTTTTTAAAGAATATCTAAAGAAACCTTATTCCAGAGAAAATGTAGTATCCCCTTCTGTTGTCCTTCATCCCTTCCAAGCGGCAGCTAAGACCATATCTCTGCGTGAAAACAACAGCGGCGTCGGGCTCTGGAGGCGCAGCCGGTGCTCCTCCCATCACCGCCGCAGCGGGCGACACCGCGAAACCAAGCGCACAAAGCCACAGCCACATCATGACTGACAGTCAGGCCGAATAATATATATTGATAGAGATAATAATAACATACCTACTATAATATCCCGGCCGAGATAATCCAGTTATTAAAGTTAGTTCATGACCATACCAAAAACATACCATACTTTACAAACATATGACTAAAAACTATTGATCGACAACGAAAACAAACAAGAATATCATTTTTTATTAAAATTTATTTAAAAATAGGGATAATTTTGGCACTTGTTTTTTAAATAAAAAACTATTAAAAATTCAAAAAGAATCAGAAATAATACAAAATTAAAATATAGAACTTGACTTTTTCTGTTTTAGGGGTCATCTTTTAAACACGAGATTAGTCGTATTACCATTAAGACTCCGTTGTCTGGTCATTCATCCATCCGTCACAGAGCTATATCTTTTCGGTCTATCTTGTGATGTCTGTACGCGAGGCCGAATCGCATTATAGCTAGATTCAGCTCTTATTTATATGAAAATATGATAACCGCTTCGGCGTTTTTTTGCTCTCATAACAACAATTCTATTTTCCTAATATCTCTAAGGTACAAATATCAGCCGGTCACATATTTATTACATCTATACTTTTTCTTTTTATTTATATAATAGTACCTACACATTTTTTAATTAAAAAAAAAATAAAAATGTAATGAATTTGAGGTATTCCGATTTCTGACGCCTTTTGAAGTCTGAGATGTTCCTCATTATAACATGTTGCCTATATTTTAATTCCTACTATTAGTTCATACCTACTCTTCCTATATACGAGTACTAGCTTTTAGCCCGCGACATCGTCCGCGTAGATGAAAATGGTCCTAAGAGGATTTTTTAATTGGTTTTTTACGTTATTAATTTTATTATAACATATAAATTATTATGTTAAAATATTTCGATAAATAGAAACCCACATGTAAATATTCGGTATCGCGCCACCACCGATTTTGAGGCTGATTTTCTTTTTAGAAGTGCGTTATGACTTCAAAACATCAGAACTAGTGTTGTTATGATAAAATAAAAAAAATAAAAAATTATCGTACTTATTCGGTATCGCGTCACCAGTCATAATGGGGCTGATTTTTTTTATAGCTGCGTGCCTAAAAACATCAAAACTAGTGTTTTTGTGAAAACGCATGACCTTTTTTGACTTGAAAAAAAAATTAAAAAAAAATATCGAACGAATAATTTATTTATTATAGGATTATCGAAAGGTATTTTTTTAATGTTATGTTGTTAGGTTTTTTGGTAATTATTCGGTATCGCGCCACTACCGATTTCGAGGCTGATTTGCGTTGAGGTGTTGATGATGTCAAAAAAGTCAAAAAAGTTCATGCGCCATCATAACAAAACTAGTTGTGATGTTTTGAAGTCATAACGCACCTAAAAAAAAAATATCAGCCTCAAAATCGGTGGTGGCGCGATACCGAATATTTCCCGTTTTTTTTTTTTTTTTATTGATAGGTTGTTACGTCTTTTTTGTTTTTTGAGCGTTGCTTCTAGTTTTAACAAAGGCATTTAGCAAGAACTAGTTTTTTAACTAGGGACGACGCGTTGTAAACATAGAGGTATAAATACCTTTATGGTTGTAATTAAAAAAAAAAGACATAACAACCTATCAATAAAAAAAACCTCTAACAAAATAACAATTAAAAAACAACTTTCGATAATCGTATGAATAACAAAAAAATTATCCGTGCGATAATTTTTTTGATTTTTTTTACGTCAAAAAAGGTCATGTGCCATCATAACAACACTAGTTATGATGTTTGAAGTCATAACGCACCTCTAAAAAAAAATCCTTGCACCGGGGCCCCCAAGCTCAGAGGGCCCTCAGAACCTGACCAACATACTACAAATTTAACTATAGAAATTTGCTTGCGTATAGAACCTAGACGGGCCCTGCTGTGCATGATAAAGAGCAGATAGAGAGAGTTACCTAGCTACGATATTGGTTGCGATTCTGCTTGTATGAGTCGCAAAGGGATTTTTATACGTTTCTCAATAAACAGGCGCATACTATCGCAATAATAATAAGAAATATTTAAAATTGATTGATTGATTGATTGATTGAAATCTGAGAAAAAAAATCATTAATTAAAATCATTCCTAAGTAGGTATACAGTTACGAAGACCAATACGGTTTTATTTGCCTTTGTATTCACTACTCTCTTCTATGCCTTGCAGCTTAATGTTTTAGTTTGCAAACACTTTCGATAAATAGGTTTTTTTAACGCAAATTATTTAAAATCGTTTTAGTAGATCCCGAAATTAGCACGCATAAATAAAACAAATAAACAAAGTAACTCTTTTATTCTATGATATTACAAATAGGTCAGACGACTTTCAAAATCGTTATTTAAAATCGAAACCGAAAACAATGTAAATCGGGTTAAAAATGTAACGATTTTGTAAAATCAAGATTATTATAATTCAATAATATAAAGCCAAATGATATAATATTTAAACCGATAAGAAAATTAAGGTATGCTTAGTGACGAGTTCGAAGGAAATAAGAATATAGAAAGAATACACCGGGAACAAATGTAAAAAAACCAGTGTAACGAATTCTTCTGATGAAGGATAAAAAACAATGACAATTTTTCTATGAAGCTGTGTCCCGGTACGTGTTTTGACATTTACAGAAAATTGATATACAGATAATAAATAATATGATAAACAGTTTATTTTATTCATTAGTATAATTTAACAATGTCTGGAAAGCGACATGTAGGTGAAATAAAATGTTGCCTATAATACTTTTTAGGCTTCCGTATCCAGTGATTGCTAACGTATCTCTATAATTATTGAGAGTATTGAGACTCTGCGTTTGACACAATGCTGTATTGTTGGAACTGTACTTATTATTGTTGCAAATATGAATGATCGCTATAACGACAAATATCTACAATAAGAAACTTTAATAGTCAAGATTATGTAAATATCAAAGATGTGTGCGTTTAGTAGCGCTGGCTTCCATGCAGGACATATGACTTAATTTATATATTCCGAATCGATGATAGCTTCATATTAACTATGTATAATTAATTAATATTATGTTCGTATTATGTGTTTTGGTAAATATTTTGTATCGCGCCACTACCGATTTTAAAGCTTTTTTTTATAGGTACGTTATGACGTCAACACATCATAACTAGTGTTGTTATGATGGCGCATGACCTTTAGGTATTGACTTGAAAAAAATAATTTAAAAAATTATCGTACGAATAATTTTTTTGTTATACGATTATAGAAAGATATTTTTTTAATGTTATGTTGTTAGGTTTTTTTTTATTTTATTGATAGGTTGTTAGGTCTTTTTTTTTTTGAGCGTTACTTCTAGTTTTAACAAAGGCATTTAGCAAGAACTAGTTTTTTAACTAGGAACGACGCGTTGTAAACATAGAGGTATAAATACCTTTATGGTTGTAATTTAAAAAAAAAGACAACAACCTATCAATAAAAAAAAACCTCTAACAAAATAACAATTAAAAAAAAAACTTTCGATAATCGTATGAATAACAAAAAAATTATCCGTGCGATAATTTTTTTGATTTTTTTTACGTCAAAAAAGTTCATGTGCCATCAAAACAACACTAGTTATAATGTTTGAAGTCATAACGCACCTCTAAAAAAAAATCAGCCTGAAAATCGATGGTGGCGCGATACCGAATAATTACCTTTTTTTCTATATTATATCAACGATAAATTAATCACAACGTCAAAACCAGTATATACGTATATACCGTCTTATATAAAAAAATGTATATGTATAAGTAAACACACATCGCGGTTTCGCTGAAATATAATATAATTCATTTATTTATCCATACTAGGTAATAATTTAATGATTGATACTTAAGATCAATTTTCATTATAAAGAGTAAAATACATGCAAACGCGTGGAGAAAGCGAAACCGGGAAAAACCGCCAGTAGATTGGTCTCAGGTTCGACCTTTAAAGATAACGTTCAATTTAGTGATTCCAACACGCAAAATAGGCGCACCGTCACGTCGAGTTGCGGAAACAAGCCCGTCATTACTTATGATTCCAAGCACTTCGACTATGCAAATTGTTCCTTGGTGTCAGAATGTAACATTTATATCAGAAAAAAAAAAGATTAAGTTACAGATGAATTTAAGTGTTTCCTTGGTACACTATAGTCAAAAGTTTTTAATAGCTCCAACGACAAAGAATTTATTGGAAAAACTCTTCATTTTAGGCATGAGTTATTCTGCTATGACTAGAGATATATGTGGCTTTCTCTTTCTTTCTTTATTATGGATGGCACGGCAAGCAACATAGCCCTGGCATGGTGCTACTTCGCATCATCATCATCAACAACCCGTTTTCGCGCAATGCGGGACTTAGGCCTCTTTAATGGCAAACCACTGAGCTCGTTCTTCGGCTCTCGATATCCAACCTCTTTCAAACACTTTGTATTGATCGTCACTCCACCTATCCAGAGGGCATCAGACACTACGCTTATCAAGGCTTGGTCTCAACTCCAGAATACTTCTACCACAATGGTTTTAAGTTCAGCGACCCACTGCCATTTCAGCTTACTAATCCTTTGGGCTATGTTCATAATTTAAGTTCTCTGTCCGATCGCCACATTTGAGATTTAACACTGCAGAAAAATTCCATAGCTCACTGGGCAACTTTAAATTGTTAAGTTAGACGCACTGTCAGTTTTCACGGCCAGGTCTGTAGATCTTAACTGGTAGGACGCACGCAGTCACAGCAAACATACCACTATTCGTTGCATTATAATATCAAATAACACTTAGTAATAAGTGCTGTATGCCACTAATAATGCATATTATCGATCTTGCCTAAAACAAGTCATAGCAATTATATAAGGGGCCATTAATTTATTACGTAAGACGAATTTTGCTACTTTTTGACCCCCTTCCCCCTATTATAAGAAAAAATAAGAATAGGCCAACCCCCTCCCCCTGTTTAACATTTATTACGTAAGAATCCAAAAGAAAAATTATAACACGTTTGGTTTGTTTTAATGTTTATTTTTCAAAGTAACAAGTTTTAGAAATATTTATTTGTACTTACAAAGGTACCTACTAAAAATTTTTGGTTGGTGCACACGCTTTCCAGCGCTTTTTCAAAATATAATTTTAACTTTGTGCATTTTTGTGATCTTACGTAAGAACTATCGAGACTCCCTCCCACCGCCCTGTAAGAAAAAATAAGACATGGTTGACATCCCTCCCCCCTAAATAGTCTTATGTAATAAATGAATGGCCCCTAAGAGATATAATATATATAGGATTCAGTTCTACGTTCAGCAGTGGACATCCAATGGCTGATATGATGATGATCTCTACCTCTTGAGCGACCGGTTTGAAGCAGCCTCCATCCAAAGGCTTCTGTCGACTCTCCTCGAGTCGTCTGTCTATCTCGCGAACAGCAGTCCGACGCTGCGCATGCCGCTACGTGGTCTCCACCTGAGAAACTTTCTGCTCCCGCGGCCATTAATTTTACGAGCTATGTGCCCTGCCCACTACCACTTCAGCTTACAAATGCGTTGGTCTATGTAGGCAATTTTCGTTTGTCAGCGGACCTCATCATTTCTGATTCGATCTTGCAGATAAATACAAAGCATAGCATAGCCCTCTCCATTGCTCGCTGTGTGACTTGGAGCTTGTTTAAAAGGCCCATAGTCAGAGATCACGTTTCAGACCCCTATGTCATCACTGGTACTTACCTAAGTAGTAACACATATTGGTCGAATACTTTCGACTCAGGCAATGAAGTATAACGGATGAAAAGACGTTTTTTAACTTCCTGAACGCTGACTGTCTTAACTAGAGTTATTGTTTTATAATAATTATGTTTTGTCTCAAGCTTTTAAACGTACAGTATCCTGTAATTAGGGTTGTAAACTTTTTTTACAATAAATAAAATATATTCAGGTCTATAAAGAATATTAAATAGTATTTTAGAAAAATCAAAAGTATTTTATTTATTTATTATTTTAAATACATATTTTTCTTCTTCTTCTCGCACAACTTACTAATTTACGTTTTTTTTTAAACTTCATATGCATCACAATTTTAACAGAAATTAAAATGATTGAGGAGCTCATTTTTTATTAATTTAATAGATGCTCTATTTCTATACTCCCGCCACTTAGCATTCATTACTGAAAAAACTCTTTCAGTAAATGTTGAGTAAGGTTTAATATATGACTAGCGTTCAGAAACTCAGTCCGCCTTATTACAAAAAACTGATCTAGTACCGAGATTAAACCAGGACCAAAAAATCCATATTTGATACGGTATTAACGTTAGTCCTTGGACTAAAATTCATTCTTATTACAAATCGAGAACCAATCGAGGTCTATGCAGTACCCAAGGAATTTATATACAAACTGGAATGCTCACGTGCACTTAAAAAACGTTCCTACGACCGGGATTGCATCTCTTTCTGACATGAATTCAAGGCCACTCTCGTAAGAAAGAGACAAAATACCAGTAGTCAACGAAATGCTCGGAACGATTTTTCACTTTACATATTATAAGCCAATGTCAACCTTATGTCAAATAGTCAAGGTGCATATTTGAATATACAATTTTATTAAGTGAGCGTTCCAGTTATGATATAAATTCATTGGTAGTACCAAAGATCGTCCCTGGTTTAAATGGTATCCACAGATTAATGAGCAACAAATGGCAGTAAATCATTAATTCACTCGTTCAGTATTTGATTAGCTGGTACATCGTTCCCTTTCATACAAAACTCGCTAATGTATAATAAAAATTATGGAAAATTATAATTTAAAATATCTGAAATCTTTACTACTTTGTACTTTGAAGTAGTGTGATTTTAATTATTGTTTGTTACACACAAATATTTCACAGTTACCTACGTTGTTTATAATTATAGCTAGCGTATATGGGAATGAAATACAAAGCGCGCGTAGTTTTAATGTTATCGAAATGTTTAAACGTATTGGTATAGAATAGTAGGTACAATAGTATTTTTGTTGTGAATTAATTGTGTGCGACGAATAATGGTATAGAATTAAGAATACTACTTATTTATGTTGTGAATTTGTGTGCGACGAACGTAAAATGGATCAAGAAAAGAAAAAAAGGGGTGAGAATTGGACTTCTGAAGAAAAGGTTAGTAATAAATAAATAATATTTAATCCAAACATACATGAAACATATCAGAATTAATTAGAGTTATTACATATTACATAAAAGAAACACATCAATGACAAAATACAATACAACAAAGTTACAGAAACAGAATGTTAAATTACATAAGTATGTTACAGTAATTATTTTAAATGTTAGTCCAAATCAGCAATGTTGTCTATCCAGCTAGTTCATTTAATAACATTTCAATACAATTAATACAAATTTTCATGTTATACTAGGAAATACTACGTCATCTAGTTCCCCAGTCTGCACATATATATTAGAAGATAAGTCGACAAAAACGAATACAAATATGTTAAAATCTAAAGAATGGAAAAATGAGTTCACGTCCATTTTTTTACTTTTCGATCTCTCGATTCGTCTTCTCGTCGATTTTTATTTAAATCTAGCTACTGCCCGCGACGTCGTCTGCCTGAACGCTATTAGATTGCACGTTGTTACAGAATACGTTGAAGAAATAAAGGTTCACTGCTCGTTCCCCGCAGGTGATAGCGTGATAATATGTAGCCTATATGTTGACCCGACTTCTTAATAATATTCGTGCCAAATTTGAAGTAAATCCATGCAGTACTTTTTGAGTTTATCCCGGACATACATACAGACAAACAGACAAAAATTCTACAAACTAAATTTTTGGCTTCGGTATCGATTGTAGATCACACCTAGGGCTGCCACCTCTCCGGGTTTGACCCGGAGTCTACGGGTTTGCATGGTGCATCTCCGGGCTACGGGTTTAACATCGAAATCTCCGGGTCAGACCGGACAGTGGCAGTGAAGCGATAGCCGACCATCACGGCGCGGGGCGAGACTTAAACCAAGTACGAGAGTTCGTGCAATCTAGTAATACATAACGTGACCAGACGTCCCGTTTTGAACGGGACCGTCCCGTTTTTCGGTTGTGTGTCCCGGTGTCCCCAAGAATAGCCCCGGGACGCAAATATGTCCCGTTTTTCGAATGGCGAAAAAAAATCGTCGGTTGGACCGCGCATCGCCTCCTCGATTGTCATGATACGCCCGTGGGCACTGTCTATACCTATATTTTGTCTGTCCTAACAACACGGGCAGGAGGGTGTAAGCGACTAGATTGCAATACATTACCTATGCGAATATCTTTTGTTTTTTCACTGATTAATAGCGACACGTATTTTTCCTAATTATACTTTGGTGTTAATTGATATTCGCGCAGTAGTTGAGTCGTAAATATCTTAAAGACTTATGAAATATTGTGTTAATTATACCGAAAAACTACATGAAAACTTCAGTAGTAAAAGTATTAGTATAATCGTAGTAGGTAAAATTGTTTTTATTTTTTATTTTACTGCATTTTTTTTCTGTTGAAGTACATACAGCCGCACATCAAATAATATATGGGTTGACATAGAACTCGCTATTACCATAGTAGCAATAGGCGCTATACTTGCAGCGCAAGTATTTTGTGCTATGTGCAGCCGTCTGTACATGCCGTAATACAATCTATACATATAACAAATCTGTTAAAACCTCCGTTTTATTAGTACACTATATATCATCAAAAATAAATTTTAATAGCGCGATTTAATTTCAATCAGCGCTATCTCTTATAATTTTTTGTCTGTGCGCGTATCACGTAAAAAGTACAAAACCAATGTAAATAACTTTAATACATAATTCACAGTAACATTTAGTTTTTGTTTCATTGTAATTAAATTTAAAAATAAATATTTAAGAAAATAGAAATAGGTACCTAATGTGACGCCATCTATTAACAGCTGGTCTAACGAATCATAACAAGATAGATGGCGCAGTATACAAAATATAATTTTTTGAATCGCGCTGTCCAAAACTTCGGCCGAAAGAATGAGTCTCGCCTATATTTAAAGAAACGTTTTTTTTTTTTTTTGCATTTAAACCTTAGTGTCTTGGTTGTTTGTTTGTTGTTAAAATATTTGGTCGTTATTTGTTTATTGATTGTACAAAGTTGGATTGTTATAGCTATTTAAGTTGTAATCTTAATATATAAAAGCGAAAGGTCACTCACTCACTCACTCACTCATCACGATATCTCTAGAATTTTATGACCTAGAGACTTAAAATTTGATATAAATATTTCTTTTGCCGAGTAGAGATCAGCTAAGAACGAATTTTACGAAATTCTACCCCTAGGACGGTGAAAAAGGGGGGCAAAGTTTGTATGGGATAACGTGATTCCTTGGTCCAATCTACTTCAAATTTTGCATAAATATTCTTTAACAGAATTGATTGAAGACGTTTTTCGTATTTTATCAAAATTCATTCCCTAACGGTGTTAAAAGGGGCTGAAATTTATTTACTTCGAAGTTAATATCAATACTCAGTGCTTTTTGCAGTTTGAGAACTCAATCAATCTATTAACCCTCCGATGCGCGCGCAACTTTTTGTGACATGAAGAGTCGCGCCTGGGTCGAAAAGACCTGTATTTTCAAGATATTTTTTACTATATGTTTAAGCACTTTTTATTTTTTATTTTATTTAAAAATAAAGAAGATAATAATACAATGCCGAGATATAAAGTATTTATTTTTTATATAATGAATTTCAAAATTTTTAACATAAATTACAATTTTTCGAAAAATACTTACTTTTTAACATGTAGTAACAATTATCACACTGTAACTTTTTTTTTTACTATAGTAATAGTAAAATAAACTTTTTTTTTATAGATAGTAATCAACATTACTCTAAATAGAGCAATAAAATTAAAGTTTTTATATAAAAATATTTTTTTTAATTAGTCTTCAAAATTACGGTAAAAATCGAGATCAAAAAAATTTTAATTTCTTACATAATCAGACTTATGACAGTCTAATGTTAGTTTGTACTTCGTTTCTGGTCACAATTAGTACATAGAAATAAACTGTGGTCCCTACAAATATAAGTGTAACAACATTTGCATTGGGTTTTAGACATCTCATCAAAAACGTCCACTCCACATTTATGCAGATTTTAATCCGTAATTATTTCTGGCTTGCGTTTATCACCAATATCAGAATTTATTTTCGCAGCATGATGCATTTTCAAGGCAAGGAGCACCACTTTTCTTTTAATTGGTGTATACGACACTAACGTACAATTCTGCTGAAAGGCAAAATATGTGGTGTTTTCTAAGCCCATAATCTTCATGTAATTCTGTCATCAAAGGGAAACTTGTGAACCAGTCGTCCATGACAACCTTACGATGAGAGCCCCTGATTTGCTTAACCGTTCGTTTTACAACATCCGATGGGAAATTACTAATATTATATATTCCTGCATTTTCCTTTCTAGTGTCCACTTCTAAGTAAGCAGTATAGTAAGATCTTAAATCGGGCATCGCAAATATTTTAATCCCATTTTTGGCAGGCTTATTGTAAATTTCTCTTTTGATATCATTATCTTCCAAACTTCTGCTATTCTTTTGTCATCTAAGCGATTTTGCGATAACTACAAACAAAAATTAAACCAATAAAAATAATATGATCATAAATAATTTACTTACACAAGACGTCGCGCGTGGGTCGAAACGACCCATACTCACTTTAGACGTCTGTAAACTCCGAGCACCAAACGCGAACTTGCTGAGGTGGTGCGTGCGGGCAGTCCTTATACTAACTTGAAGGTACTGGGCGCGACAATTTGAATTAACTAATATTTAAAAAGTTATCGAACAGAAATCGAGGTACTGGGTCTTTTCGACCCACGCGCGCCCACCCGCGGGTTAAAAAATATATTCCAGTATCGACGCAGGTGTAGGTGATAAAAAATATAAATTTATAATTTTTGAAATTTTAGTTAAATACCCGTGCGAAGCCAGGGCGGGCCGCTAGTAGGTAAATAAACTTGCTAATTAAAGAAAAAAAAAACCGATATCCCGTTTTGAGCCAAAAACTAAATAAATTAATTTATATTTTATTTATTTTTTTAAATTAATTTTTAATTAATTTTAAATCAACATCGCCTATCCATACCTCAAATTAAACAAAATGCAACATGATTTATTAAACAATTTTAATTAAAATTTGTTATGCACTAAAGAAAAAATTTGTTCGCTAATGTAAAAATAATATTTATATTTGACCGCCGACTGGTCAAGTGTTTAGGCTACTGGGCACTTTACGCAGCGGTCGCGGATTCGATTCCCGCCAAGTGCAGATAATTAATTTGTATGATGAATATAGATGTCTGCACGGGGCCATGGATGTGTATATATGTATTTATTTCTTAAATATATTTCTGCTCCTAGTACCCGTAACACAAGCTCTTACGAATTTACCACGGGGCTAGGTTAACGTGATGTGATTGTTCGAAACTCTTGGCTTGAAATCTAAAATTATTTTTCTATTTTTTTTTTTTTTTAATTCTGTCGGCATTTTTTCTTTGCATTTCCTTATATTTATTTGTATTTTCATTTTTCATCCTCTTAGGGCGCTTGTGCACTACACGGAATTTTACTGCCCGGCGTCCGATTTTTTACGGTCCGATTTTGCAATGAAAAATGTGTACTACACGGAATTTTACCGGTAATAGTATAGTAGTATAGTACCCTTGCGAATTTTATATCACTGAAAAGATAAGAGATTTTAAACTAGTTATTTAACATAATTATTCTAATATAGTGTTCTGTGATAGAATAGAATTTATTAAACAATTATTTTATAGTTTAATTTTTAAAAAAACTGCAGATACGTATAGCGCCATCTTGTATATCAATAAGATACCGGTAGTTTTGAATCAAATTAAACCAATCAATAACTAATCACGCTCAAACGAGATGGCGCTTAGAAGAGATTTTTTTTTAAAGATTATAATGTAAATAATAATAAAATATTTGTATAAAGACTTAACTGTGCATAAATATGTAAATAAACTAGGATTTAGATCGTTTTGGTTAATAACATTATAAGTAAAGTTGATAGACAAATCGGAGTTATGAAAATATATATACGTATAAATGTACATGTTTATTTATTTATTCGAATATTAACTAATAAAATACAATCAATCTGTTGATAAATGTTCCTTATATATAATACTTAAATATTTTGTATTTTATTATTATTTATTTTTTAAGACTCAAACCAATCAATAACTAATCACGCTCAAACGAGATGGCGCTTAGAAGTGATTTCCTTTAAGATTATAATGTAAATAATAATAAAATATTTGTATAAAGACTTAACTGTAATATGTAAATAAACTGGAATTTAGAAAGTTTTGGTAAATAACATTATAATTAAAGTTGATAGACAAATTGTAGTTATGAAAACATATATACGTATAAACGTACGTATGTATGTGTGTAGTTTGTTTATTTATTCGAATATTAACTAATAAAATACAATCAATTTATTTATAAATTTTCCTTATATATAATACTTAAATATTTTGTATTTTATTGTTATTTATTTTTTAAGACTCAAAAAAACGGTCCGGAATAGGGAAAAGTAAAATGTCGGACGGTAAAATTACGGATAGTGCACAAACGCTCTATACATTTATATGGCGTGCCATGTCGGACCGTAAAAAATCGGACGCCGGGCAGTAAAATTCCGTGTAGTGCACAAGCGCCCTTACGGTATCGTTTTTGGCGTTCCGCTGCGCTCATAGGCATCTGTAGAAATAGGGAATTTTTAAAATGTTTGGTACATGGATTACTTAATTTATTCAAAAATCATAATATGTAGTCAAGATTCGAGTATTTTATAAAAGCAAATTTTGTGATCTCTCGTAAAAAGTATTATTCTCGTATTAAAACGAAAATATCATATAATTATGACCATTGTAACCATGGTAAAGATGTTGTGAACCATGCTTAATATTATCCAGTGTGTTTCGTAACACACACGTAACACAACATAACACACTATACTGGACACACGAGAAGATTCTTGGCTTTACTTGATTAAAACGACCTCAAATTCAAAGATATTTCAGAAATAAAGCCGTAACATACGACTTAAACAAGGATTTATTTAATCTCATAATTTTATATAAAGAAAGAGAAACACGTACCTTCAAAATTCACCTTTTTATATCCAACTTTTTCTATGAAAAAAACGAACGCCGGACATCACGCGTCGTTTGCCGCGAAACTAAAACGCTGACATTTAAACTGACACTTCATAGATGTAAGGTTAAAGTTTAGCCTAATAATTATAATATGAATCATAGTGGAACTATTACAGAAACAGAAAAGTTACCGTGTAACACATTCATTGTAACACACGAGAAGATTATAAGGGACATTTTTTCAAATTAAGTTATTTAGTTAGATATTGTATTATTTCTCTAAAATTCATTTGAAATGCTTTAAATTAGCTCCTATACTAACAACGCTAGTAAATAAAAAGTACATTAGTCGCATATTTTTTTTTCATCACTATCATTGTCCTCAGACTGCATTGGGACATTTTAGTTTTGTATGGCGAACAAAATTGTCTTAATGTTTCGTGTACCAAAATAATGTGTATTTGGGTGGTTAGATGATTATTTTTGGCTCCTAACTATAAATTCATGTTTTCATTATTCTCCAACAAATAAAATTTCATGAAAAAAGCTTAAAAATAATACATGAATTCAAGTATAAACGGATGACCGCAATTTATTTTTAAAAAGTACCTACAATTTTTTTGAGCCCCACCCATATATATCGTGATTTTACAAACGTCCAAAAATATCTAGGGTTGTTTTTAATTGATTTTTCGACACATGATATATAATTAAGATAACACTCGGATTCAAGGTGATTAACTCTTTTTTTAAGTAGCTTATAAGTGAGAAAGTCTGAATGATTACCATAGTTTATATATATATATATATATTAATAAATTTTATTTAGGGAACTAGTATCGGTCTATTCATTAATATACGGCATAAGAACCACAAATATTACCATTACTTTACAAAATATTAAGCATTTTCTGAAAAACATATACAGGGGACTGTTGCCAAAGCCAGGGGACTGTGAACTTATATAAAAAATACAATTTTAGTACCCGAATTAAATGTTTTTTATTATTATAAACTTTTGAGCTTAAGAATTAAGTAAGTGAACAATAAAAATTAAAGAATTATTTATCTTTATGTAATATTGTACTTAGCAATGTAATTTTAATACTTACTTATTAATTAAAATCACATATATTGAAACTACTTTCAGCCGTCTGGAGCACCTTTACCATTGCCACTTTCCGTATTTTATACTCTTTTTTAGTCGCGAAAAACGTTTTTTGTACTATAATACTTTCTTCTGCAGTTCTTTAATTTCTTCATCTTTTTTCTTCTTTATTTTATGCCTAAGCCTCTTTTCTTTATTTTTATTAATTATTTCAGCAACTTCAGGTGTTGACATTTGACATGAAGTAGATACATCAGAATCTGGAGTGTATTCACATTTATTTAATAAATGAGTTAGTAATATTTGCTAATTCTTTTTTCTTATTGCGATACTTGGTGCAATACTTTTACCACTTCTTCTTGGCATCTCGGTGTTCACTTGGAGTCATATTCTCAACAAGTTTTCTAGTACCCTTTTCTTTTTTCTTAAGGTACTGAAGACGTTCTTTTTCTCTAAGTTCTTTCCTTTTCTGAGCATCGTTTTTAATATTTTCATATCTCTTTCGCTCTGCTTCCCTCTTTTTTGTAGAATCTCGTATTTAGTGGCTTTTTTTTCTTTGGCGCCATTCTCAAAACTTATCTAAAACAATAACAAACATAATTTAGACGGTCCTCTGTATGAGGAAGCAGTCCTTTGTCCTGTAGAGAGACAGAGGACTGTTGCCAGGGGACTGTTTAATTTGATTTCATTGATGAGTTGTAAAAAATGTAATTGATATATGCTATTTTGCTGCACATAGGAAATATGTATCTATTGTAACAATTTAAATATTTGAAGGAAACATTAAAATACATAAATAAAAGTGAAATAATCCTTACCAGAGGACTGTTGGCTGTCAGGTTACAACGCAGCTTGCACGGAAAGACGCTCACACACTACTAAATGAGATGGCGTCCAGGTCGTAATTTTCATTAATTGCGGAAACTTCAGACTTTTTGTGTTTCTTTAAACGCATAAAAGGCGTTGTTTAACCTTTCGACTACGTGACACGTAATTTAAAATATAGACAGGGGAACTGTTCACTAAATGCGAAGACAAAGTTTAATTGCCTTTTTTTAATTTGTAAAATAATATTTATGTAAAAGAAATAGGTCTCATTAACAATCAAACAATATTTATTTAATAATATAACAATTCACTTAATTCCAATAGATACTGTCTCGATTAATTTAGTCTGAAGTAAGTATTCTGCTTTGGTGACATAACAGAGGACATGTTTTTAAGAACTATAAAAACGTTTTTAATATAATAAAGTTTGTTTTAATGAATTTTTAATGTTGAGCAGCGGTAGATTATGGTATGGATTTTTGAAATTATCTACGAAATATTTACGATCTTTTAATTTTTAAAACAAAATTAGCCTGGGACAATGAGTTGCCCAGTTTACAGAGAAACACCCATATATATATATATATATATAAATTAAAATCTATTATTATATTAAAATGATAAATTATTACATTATAAAAGTGTAAATTAAAATCTAAAAATTGTTTTTTTTTAACATCAAATATGTAAACTTTTATTTCGATTCACGTATAAAACATGTGTATTTTGGAACATGTATGTAGGTACTATTTTTTAACCGGTTTCAAAATAGGAGGAAGTTCTCAAATCGACTGTTTTTTTAAGTTTGCACATGTGGGCATAATCTTGAAGTCGGTTTTTGTTTTTTAAACCTGTAATAATTATTATACAGTAGCATAATTTTTTAAAATAATTTCCACAATATTCGTGGAAAAAATGAAAACTTGCAACACTTTCGTGCAAAATACTGTAAGCAATTTTCACCTTTATGTCTGTGTGTTAACGTTCAAAATATTCTAGTTTTGTCCAAATTTCTGTTATCTCTTTCTAAAAGTGGTGGAATTAAATAAAACATTTGTTTTATTTTTATTTTATATATGATTTTCAAACTATACAAAGAATATATGATATACCTACATAATGCATATGCGTAATAATCGAAAATCATTATAATATGAATATTTAAAAAAATCTGTAAAATAAAATTTCTATAACCGAATTCTAAGTAATAAAGTGAACCAAAAATATAAAAACAGTTTATATGCGTAAAATACATATTTAAAAAAATTGGTTGCCTGTGAAATTGGTTTATGGAAGATAATTTTACGTCATAACGTCATAAGAAAACATTAATGAATTGCATACTTTATTGAATTGAATTATTATCACTGAATTGTCATTATTTTGTATAATACAAAGAAGGAGTAAAAAGAAAATTACAATTTTATCGTCTAATTAACATTTATTTGCCCTCGGTAATTCAAATATTTTTTACTCTTTTCTACTCGGACGCATCAACCGATGGAGTGGAGGAGAGATATGTAAATGCGTGACAAGCCGAACGCTTAGGCTAATCGTGCCTCTCTGTCGCTTGTTCCGCGCTCTCGTTCGAAGAACGTGACAATGAGTCATGCTTTTTCGTGCGTGCAGCCGGCGTTCATCTATTTATAAGACGTTACAAGTTACAACGTCCAAAAATTATAATTAATTATTTCGAACAAATCTTGTTGTCATGTATGTACTATGGTAAGGTTAATAAAAATTAAAAACTGTTTTTAATGAATTGTCAAATACTAATCCTTTTAAATTTTTAACACTATGAAATATGTCATTGCGTAAATTTAATAATATTTACAACAATGTTAAACTAAGATGTTATGGCGTAGACTACCACGCAAATTGTGAAGAATTTCCGATCAATACAATTTTAATCCTAAAATAGTCCATAAAAATTAGAAATAATACTCAATATATTGTGCAATATTATATTGAACTTAATTAAGGATCAAAAATTTAATTTTTGAGTTTGGTTTTGAAATAATATATTAAAATCTATTTTGTGCAATTTTATTCGAACATTACCACACCGTGACGACACGCCATACGTCGCGTTTGCGTCATCATACAGTGAACAGCGCTCAAACGGGGTGGACGTGGGATGAAAGAGTCTTCAGTGCTTCATTAGAAACATTATATTTTTTTTTCAAATGTTTCTAATATTGAAATTATAAGTACAAAGTAATAGGATAGGTAAGTTTGAGCCTGAGCATTTCGAATACGACATTCTAATTTAATGCAACGTGTGATTAAGAACCATTTCCTAATTATTATTTTTTTTCAACAGGTTTTTCTTCGGTCGGCCGCCATCATGGCGTCGGACGAACAATTTTCGCTATGTTGGAACAATTTCCATGCGAATATGTCAGCAGGCTTCCATGGCCTGCTGTCGCGTGGAGACCTAGTAGATGTAACGTTGGCTGCCGAAGGCAGATTATTACAGGCACACAAATTAGTTTTATCAGTATGTTCTCCCTATTTCCAAGAAATGTTCAAAATGAACCCCACGCAGCATCCCATAGGTACATATTTAATTTTTTGAATTATCAATTCTTAGTTGTGAAAACTTGTGAATGTTCTAATCTGTTTCTTTTGTTTCAGTATTTTTAAAAGATGTTAGTCATTCAGCGCTAAGGGACTTACTACAGTTTATGTATCAAGGTGAAGTTAATGTTAAGCAAGAAGAATTAGCATCGTTTATTAGTACCGCGGAACAACTTCAAGTTAAAGGTTTAACCGGTAATCAAAATGAAGAAAGTTCCACGCCATCCAAACCAAAGCCGACTTCGAGGCCAGGCCCGAGGTCGTCACAACAAAGGCAATCTGTTATGACTAAGTTAGAGACTGATTTAGATTCTAAGCCCTCCTCAACTCCAGTAGCAATTAAGAGACCAAATAGGCCATCAATAGCGTCAAACAATTCTTCATCTTCTCAAAGTGGACCCGCGAAACGAAAATGTGTAGACCCCTTAGAAGCCGGACCTTCAGGATCAGCAAAAGAGGAATTCGTAACGATACCGGACGAAGATGAAAATAATGCTGTGGCACCGAAAATGGAACCTGAATTTGTTAATGAAAGCATGTGGGACGAAGATGACGATGGCACGAACAATGATGAAACGAATTTCGGCGAAGATGACTCGAATATGGAAATGACTGGTAAATATCAGCTTAAATTTTGGAACCTAAATTGTACTTAAAGAATTAATTTAAACGTATGAATCTTCTGTTCAGGTTTTGATGGTTCAACGACAGGCGATGGTAATATTACTGGAGGTGGGGAAGGCGGCGCTGTAGGTGACGCACAAGGTAGGTTTACTATTCATTTCGTCGGTTAGTTTTTATCTAGTCTTGATAAAAGCTACCTTTATGCAAGATACAAGATCAAAAGTTTATACATATTCTCTAAGATTTTAGTTCTATTCTTCAAGTATTGAAATTTTGATCTTGTATATTTAGATTAAAATGGAATTTGTAAGTTAGAATTAAGTTTAGCATTAGTTATTTTTTCTCATTAAGGTTTGTAATAAATTTGTCATGTTACAGGTTATTCCCGGTATGTAAGGCAGTGTTTTATAGGGTATGCTTAGTTGCAATATAAAACACTGCCTTGGGTATTTAATGGTTTTATTTGGTAAAGGTAAACGGTTCAAAAAAAGGTATGACTTGAGAGGTTAACAACTTGTACGGTTTCTGTTCGTTTATCCAGTGATAAATGGTTAGAATAAATGGTAAGCAGATAATTTTAATTTGGCAATGTTACGTATAATTGGTAATGTATGGTTAATTTTGGTCAAACTATGCCGAAATATCAACTTCAGGAACGACTTTAACCTAGATTGGTAATTTGACATACAATTTAAAATAGTAAGCTAATTGACATGTAATTGCGTTTTTTTTTGCTGAGCCGAGCTTCATAGTAATTCTTGTTTAGCTATGATAACACGCAGGAAATTCAATTAGTTTACTCCAGTTTCTTACTTTCAACCTAATAGTAGATTGGTAACTACGGTTATCACTATATGGTAAGGTTTTGTACATGTAGTTTTTGACATTGGCAATATTACTATGATGACTCGTACAATGCGTTAAGTAATTTTGCTGTACGCCTCTGTGTACAGTGGTAATTACGTATGTTAATGAATGAATTTCAATTGTATGGTATGGTAAATAAAGCTATGAATTCGTTTTTTATAACCCCCCTCAACATTTTCTAATCCTTTAAAAAGTGGTATAAATTATTATAACGTACTCGTACACTTACGTACTTCGTTACTAGCATGCTTATAGTATAATCTACCAGTAGCACTACGTACTCGTACACATGTTACTAGCATCCTCATAGTGTAATGTACCAGTAGCACTGGTAGATCAGACTAAGCATGGTATATTAGCACCATATAGTCGACAAATAAAGCTAGTTTTAAATTTTATTACGAGATTCGGTCAACTTTTGTCGGCAGTCAGAAAATTTTGATTGAGGTGTCAATCGATTTGGAATGGCATCTAAGATTTTTGAAAACAAAGTTCCGCTTACATAAATTTAAAAATGGCTTATTTTTAAAAATAGCTATAACGTTCGTCGACTAGACTTGCGCTACGAGACAAGAGTTGCGCTATCGGTAGAATCAAAAATGGTATCGATAGTATCGATAGTATTACAATATCGATAGTTAATATCAACCGACAGTATCGTTCCCAATTATAGCCTATTTATCAAGTAGTGCTAAATGATTCTCTATGCTGCACGTTGTCCCTGTTACTATCAATACTGATATACGAGATTTATGTCCACGTGTCAAACTTATACGTTAATACTATCGCAGTTCATTAAAATATCGATAGCGTGAGTTATCGATTTTATCAATAATATTGATAGTATTACTCCTAAATGTATATCTGTCTTCGATAGTATCGATAAATAATAATAAATAATAATAATAAATAATAATAAATAAATAATAATAAGCTAATACTTTCGATACCATCGAAACTATTTTTGTATAACAATACTATTATACTATATATCGATAGTATCAATAGTATTGATAGGCTATCGATACTATTGATATGACGTCAATCAATAATTTAGCGATAGTCTATTAACACTACATGTGAGTAGCATGTGTATCTGTATCTATAGCCTATAGGCGATACGATTTATAAGGGTGCCTATCCGTTGAATCGGATAGGAGAATAAATAGTTTGTAATGTATCATTCACAGTGAGCGCCGCGTGCTCCACTCGACTGGGTTTTTTTTTTTGCGAATCCCTTTAAGTTCTCACTCCTGCCGAGACGACTTGGCCAAAGGTTTTGCCGAGAGACGAATGTAGGGCGAGACCACTCGTGTAGTTTTGCAGGGAATGAAGAGCGGGCTTTACGTTACAAGTCAGTGCACGAGGCACGTCTGACATAATGAAACAAAATGGATGGAGCACACTTGAGCCAAGAGTTCGAATGATACATCACAAACAAACGGTACAAGTCAATCTCCACCTTTATAAACAGTAATTTGTATCTTAAAAAAATTTATTCAATATTCAGAATAAGACATTTTCCAGTTTAATCCATCAACTCGCTCCTGCGGTGAATAAATTTAAATGAAGATAACCTATCAAGATGTAAAATACCTACCTAGCTAAAAGAACAAATTACGGGTAATCTATTATTTTATTTGCCCCATTTGTCAAAGGGTAATTTGACACGTTATAAAAAGACTTCATTTAATCTACATAATATAATAATGTCATCAAAACATTCCTTATCTTTTTTGAAGTACAGAAGTTAAGAATTGTTATTTCATATACGTGAAAAAAAAAAAAAGATGGAGTAAAAAAATTCAAAACTAATGAATTTTTAAGAACGATGACGAAATGCAATATTACATTGAATTTCACTATAGGTATATTTTGTTAAGTTTCTTAAAGACTTGAAAAATATTTTATTTGTTTAATTGATTTCAGGTAAACTAGAGCAGTGTTTATATCTTTTGGAATCCCTTTCAGAAAAACTTAAAGATATAGAACAACGATTAATTACAAAAAATGGTGCTAATTCTGACAATGTCAATAATGAAATATCGTTAAAAATTAAGGAAACTCTGCCATTAGACAATAAAGAAGATATATCTGCTTTTGAGAAAAAGCTACTGTCAAAAAATTACAACCAAGAATTTGTAAGTGAACTAAAATCACTATGTTGTCTTATTATGTAAATATTGAGTAGCTCCGTATTAGGTGAATCGGGATAATTAAATAAGCTTAGTGGAAACAAATAAAACTATTCAATTTTTACAATAATTTAAATCCTTTTTTTTCTATTAAATAATTAAAAATCTGATAAATAAGTAATAAATATTTACGCAGGTCAGAATTGTGAAACAGATTGGAGGGATTAATGGCAAAGATTGTACCGAACGTGTGTTGAACTTGATTTTTTCGCCAACATTTGCAGCTAACAATACGTGGGAAGGAAAAAAAACGAAGTATAAAGTTGCTGATTTGAAATTAATGAAGATTTGTGAAGGTAATAAATATAAGAACATAAAATTCAATCATGAATGTTAAAATTTCTTCTAATTTTTAAAAAAAGTTTTTTCTAACTAAACTTAATTTATAGGTGCAATATTGGATAAATATCCATCTTGGGACAGTGCAGAATTCTCAAAAGCCAGTAAAAATTGGTTTCGATTGGGTAATCAAAGAGCTGGACAGCAGCCTAAGCAAGTACAGAAAAAAACAAAATCACCAGCTACCGAAAAAAAATGAGGGCTAAAAATTCAGATACTCGTAACAGTATCCAATTTATTTATTTTTTATTATATAAACCCAGAAGGGAGAGTAATAACTAGATGATTTACTAAGATTTTTAATTAAAAATAAATGAATTTTTTATTTTTATTTTTTATTTGTTCTTCTGAACTATACTATACTATACTATATATATATATACTATACTATACTATATATATACTTCTGAACTATACTATAGTATACTAGATAAATATACTATACTAATAGTATATTAGAAAGACTATATATACCTATATATTTTTAATTAATTATCGAATAATCTATTAGTGAGGAACAAATTCTTGTAATATTGCAAAAGTTACTTAAGATTTTGTCAAAAATTGATTTATTATAATAAAAGAGTAGAGTGCTTTGTTAATAAACAATGTTTATTACTTTTATTTTGATACATTCACTCTTTAGATATTTTTTTATTTATATTATAAAAAAGATAAAATATTCGAACGAGTTGTTTAAAACGTCATATGTAGAAATATACATATATCCATACCTCTATTTTTTTGTGTAATTCTGAAATGAATTGACAGTGTTGTCAATTGGAGGTCATATACAAATGAGATATTTTAAACTAATGCGATGATATAATTATTACGTAAACTTGAGAAACTATCTATAGCAAAAATTAGTAAATAATGAAGAGCACATTTTTTTGAACTAAAACTTCTTTAGGTGCGACTAACGGGTAAGGGGCCATTCATATATTACGTAAGACAAATTTTGCTAGTTTTCGACATGGAGAGGATGACATTTGAGCCAATGGAGGACATTTTGAATATTTAGTTTGATGTAATAAATGCATGTTTATTATAAAAACCTTTGTTTTTTTCTTTATCCTAACATTTAAGTGACACAGATGCTAATGACACAAAACGAACTTACCGACCGTGATAAGCTCTTTCGCTCCTACAAAATAATTTTGCTCGTCAAGCATTAATTGTTATACCTTTTTAGAAACTACACAAACTAAGCATTTTTTTTTAAATACTGGGCAATTCTAGTGCAGTACATTTTTTTTACACTTAATGGTTAAAACTTGACAAAAAGTAACGAATAAAAATAAAAATAACTTCTAACGCTAATTTTCATAAGTTTAGTAATTTCATTAGATAGTACAAGTATTCCCGAGTAAAATAAAATAAAAAGTACACTAAAATGCCTTAATTTGTAAAAATTATGACTAAATTACTAGTCGCGGTAGAAATTTTTTGAAAAAACAAAAATATTCACAATTTTCACAGTGTTGGCAACCCTGAGATAAAAAGTACATTTTCTTGAAGCTTAACATCAGGGCTACTCCCAGTTAACGGATTATCCATCATTAACGACAGATCCTGTATAAAACTTGTTGAAATAGACCTTTAAGAGTATTAGGTGGACTTCTACGATATTTAACTCGCTCACACTTGGTCTATCATTGGGTTCAACACGACATTGCGTAATTAATGTTCGCAAATAAATAATTAGAAAGTTTAATTTTATCCTCTATTAGCCTAAAATTACTGAGAAATCTACCTATATGCTACCAAACTCAAGATAGTAAAAAATAGCTCACTGAAATGCTCGATAATAGGTACTATCTAACGTAATCCTACAGATTACGCATATCTTTTGACTTTAGAATTATTTTTTAAATTTGATATCTGAAATCATTTTTCAATCACAAGTATGTGGATGGTGTCGCATTTACTACATAAAAATATTCTTCCAACCTGAACTATGATCAACTACATACTACGTCCTACTTTCAGCAGGACAGATCCTCTTGTAGGCTGCTGGTTTCGCTGTACCCAATAACAACGATATTTCTATCCATCATTGTTTTAGTACTCGCTACACCTAGCCACACTATATTATAAAGAGGAAACAATAGTTTGATTTAATTAAAATAAAAAAGATAGATAATAAAAGTCTAGAATCACTTCAATAAATCTTTTAACTTTAGGAATTAAATTTATTAAGAAGTAGCCCGGTAAAATATCACGCAATGACTTCCAGGAGTGGAGCAGTAGTTAGCGTCAACTAATAGGTTAACACCAAGGACTTGTTTCACCGGTTGCCGACAAAACTCTCTGAGCATCTGATGTGTAGTGGTATCCAACAGATACAGGTTAATTATATTTTTTTCTTTTTTACCATCAAACCACTTTATTTGTCAGATATTTCTATTCAACCTGTGAATTCAAAATTTGTAGTTTATTTGTTGAGGTGAAATAGTCCTTAAGGGCCTGTTTCATTTGCTGATAAAGCCTTGCATTCACAGGTTGCGAATAGAAATATCTGACAAATAAAGTGGAGTTTGATCATGAAAGAAAAACCACGAATCAATTACAAATTGCTTCATGAGAAAAATGTATATCAATCTTTTATTTATTGGATACCGTTATACGTTAGATAGCTTTATCAGCAATCAGTGGAACAGGACCTAAATTGTCTAGTATCAAATAAATTAAAACAAACTTAGAAAGAGCATGCTATATAAAATCGGAACCTAAATACGATAAGGGCTCAACCTACAGAGGCAGTAGGAAAATTACTACGTAAATCAGTACATTCAATTATCGCAAAATATGTACCTGTCTATTATCTCATGATGATTTTGCTGGAATTGTCTCCTTATTGATGGTCGGGGCCCTGGATAGTGCTCAGTAGATGGATATTAGATAGGAAATTGAACAACGATATTATGGTAACAATTCTTAAATAAATACTAGTTAACAGTTTACACTACTTTATAAAAACATTTTATATAACTATTATTTCAAAATTGTGCAATTTGTGCATACAATAATATTTTAAAACCCTGGAACAGCTATTAAGCTGTTCCAGGGTTTCTGTTCTGTTCTGTTCCTTTAACCGATAACGTGCAACAGATGGCACGTATTAAATCGGATGTTATTTCTATCGCACAATTTCCCCGAAAACATGCCAGATGGCGCTAACAGGCTCAAATTAATAAAATAACTAAATGTATAAGAACATAATGTAAAGTATAGAAACCATATACAAATTTTCATATTGTGATGCAAAATTAAGATCAGTTTACAAAAAAAAACAAGTGATCATAAAATTAGAAAAACAAAATTTTATTTAAAAAAAAGTGGTTGTCTGTAAAGTCGGTTTACAGACGATAATTTTTACGTGATAACGTCATAAGAAAACATAAATGTAGAATTGTATACTTTTATGAATCGAATTGAATTATTATCACATATATAATATGATAGTGTGTATTACTTTATATATATATATATGATAGTGTAGTACTTTATATATATATATGATAGTGTGTTATTCAAGATTTTCCAATCTGAGTTATTTTGTTAAGGATAGGAAGATGATAGAAAAAGTAGGAAATCAAGGGGAGTGTTTCAAGTGGTACTCTCTACCAAATAATTGACAAATCACAAAACAGTAGGGGTGTGCGATAATTATCGATAATTCGTAAATACTCGATAATATTCCATTCGATAATTATCGATAATTATCGAGTGTTATTCGATAATTTTGATCCGATAATTATCGATATTTTTTAATTCGATAATTATCGATAACTATCGACCGATAATCATCGATAACTTTCGTCAACTATCGACAATTTTTATCCGATAATTATCGATAACTATTCATTCCATAATTATCGATAACTATCGATAAAACGATTCGATAATTATCGATAGTAAAATTATCGATATTTTTTTCCGATGAACATCCCTACAAAACAGTTCGCGTGTGGATTGCGTGGCGCCACTGTCTCTTTCTCGAACGCGGTCCGATGGAGTGTAAGACAGAACGCTTAGGTTAATCGTGCTTCTCTATCGCTTGTTCTGCGCTCTCGCTCACTAACTGTGACAATGATGACGTCATCTTCTTCGAACGGACACCCCTTCATCAATTTACTAGACGTTATCACGTCAAAAAGGATTAAACTTTTATTAAAGCTAAAATGTAATCACTACATATTATAAAACAAACTCGTTCGCGCGTCCGTCTGTCTGTCTGTCTGTTCGCGATAAACTCAAAAACTGCTGCACGGATTTTCATGTGGTTTTTACCAATAGTTAAAGTGATTGATGAGGAAGGTTTAGGTACATATATATACCCCGGGCGCAGCCGGGGCGAACTGGTAGTAAAATACAGAGAGATAGTTCGTATGTTCCTTGTAATTTATTTTAAAATTTATTATATTACTAGCGGCCCGCCCCGGCTTCGCACGGGTATTTAACTAAAATTTTAAAAGTTATAAAAATAAATTTAATTTATACTTTAGCCTCAACAACACGTGGTAATTATGCTGTTAAAATGTAGCTTATATGACACGTTCGTAGATTTACCATAGCAGCGCCATCTATTGATTACTTACTCAACCCAGTCGAAAGGTATCGACATCTGTTAGAATCATTTGGAGTTAACAGATAATTGTGACTGTCAAATAATAACAGACAAATAATTAGCAATAAATTAAAATTGCGACTATAATTTGAGATTTAAACTATCCTATCTCTCAAGTTGGATCGAACTGCACATGGTGTGCGAATTTTATTATAATCGGTTAAGTGGTTTAGGAGTCCATTGAGGACAAACATTGTGACACGAGATTTATATATATTAGATAAATATTTTAATGAAACTTTCAAAGTACGTGAAATTAAGTATACTTAAATATTACTGATATTTGAGTATGTAATGAATATTCAATAAAAATTATATTTTAATTTCTTTTAAATATAATTATTTAAATTATGTATGTAGATTTATGTCTCTGTCTTCGTTTTTAAAGTAAATTAAATTTGATCTGTGATATCTGATGCATATTTATTTATTTTTTGGTATATTTATTATTTATTTACTTTTAAACGAATATCAGAATATTTTCGTTTTAAAACATTATGCGTAACAAGGAAAAGAATTCCGTTATTTGTGGTTGCTATCTAAACGCCGTAAGATCTATGGTCGCAAATGTGTCATTTAGGTATTGTTTACTATTTTGAGAATTAGTGAAAAATATAGTAATTTAATAGAATAATAATCAAACGGCAATAGTGACTTTGTTCAGGATAATTGTACTACAGTTTTTAAACATGAACATAATTACATTTTTACTACAAGTGGCTTTATAATTTCGAACGTGTTTACGTCAAATGTTTTATGTTATTGGTGATATTTAAAGAGTTAATATTCAGTGCTTGTGAAATAAAAAGTGCATTATTGTTTGGATTTTATATTGGTATGTAGAACTTTATTATAAATCCAGGTCGCATATTAAAGAACATTCTATGTTACACGACATCATACGAATACAGGTTGTCAAATCGTGTACTCCGAACTAAATATTATTTCGTGGGAGGTTTATTTATCAAATATAATATTATCAATTATTAACTATTGATAAAGTTTTATGTTTTTAGATTTAATTGCAATAGAATAATGAAATGACATATTTTGCGCGCGATATTTGTAAACATAACCTAAAAATTTCGCTTTAGTGAATATTTATAAAATTACTGGTTTTATCTCTTATGTTTTAACTACATAATGTAAAAATAATAAATGTTTTGACATGAATTCACGGAAGTTGGAGTATTTTGCCAAAATGTACGTAAGTTTATTACAAGGTGTACAAACCTTATTAGTTTCCTTTACCTGCAACTATGAGCGCTTATAATTACATTTTTAACTTCACATTTATATAGTGTGTCAAATTAAAATAATACAGTAAGTAATAAAGTTACTCCTTTTAAAGAATAAGATTAGAGTTTAATCTGGCACTAAGCTTATAGCAGTGGAAGGGCTGGAGGTTAGAAGGTGGGAGAATTCTACTGCAGCGGTGGTGGTGGTAGGGCACCTATGGTTTCCTAGTGGTGTTTTTCTTAATGTTAAGCATAAGATTAAATAAAATATATATATATATATATATATATATATATATATATATATATATATATATATATATATATTTGAGTAATTATTTGAGTAATTACATTAATATTAAAATATATATATATAGTCAGTTTAGTAATTGAAAGGTTATATTATACCAAGTTCTATGTTTTCTGACCACTGGTTCATATTGGAAAATTTGTAATTGAATCAAATATTATCCTCTTTCTTCACTAAAATCTAAGTTGGAGATATTTTACCAACAAATTAAGCATAGGACGGAGACGTCAATCCTTCCTGAACTTGGAGGAGGGATGGTGATCTTCCTTATCGTCCATGCCTCGGGGAAGTGCTCTCTCTGGAGTATGAAGTATTGCGTTGAGTAGTCTCATGAGTGTTACTAGGCATCCAATAGGCAGCTGCATCAACGTGGTGTTGGTGATCCCATTAGAACTTAGCGCCTTCAGCTTAGGTAGGCGGTAAAGTGTTAACTGATTAAACAGAATGATAATTAAAATGCCTTTTCAAGTGTATTAATTTGCTTATAATTGCCAAGCTAAGCTAAGCAAGCTAAAAGGGATTGGCAAAAATATTATAATACCATAAATAAATTACTTCAATCCCATAAAAGACAAAAATACTTTTCTAAATTCAAACAGCATTATGAAATAAAATAAATAATTTAATTTTTCCTAATCTTTTTAATAATTAAAATTTATTTTTTCGTTTTCACCATGAATAATGCGAAATATTAAAGTCGTTGAATGACTTAATTGTCTTGTAACTGAAAAATTGAATTGAACTTTAAATTTGTTGTTTTATTAGTTTTGTGTTGTCATACATATGGTTGTTAATTTGTTATAAAGTGTAGTCTGTTTGTCCTACAAATAAATCCATTTTTAACACATGTGTATGAAATCTATGATATAGACAGTAAACAGTGTAAGTACATAAAAATGTTATAACACTTTTTGATCTTACTATTAGAAGCTAATGATTTTTTTATCTGCCAGATAAAGTCTTTAACAGCCACCACATCCGTCAGTAATATCTATTTGCAACATGTGAAACTAAAAGTTGTAGTTTATCTAGTGGATAAGACCATAATAAGCTATTATCTTATCAGCAACCAATGAAACAGGCCCAAGTATTATATTGTAATTAATTTGCAGTTATATATAACATAATATTTATTAGGGCTTAAGAGTATATCCTTATCTCAGAAACGAATGAGCTTATTGTACAATTTTATTTAGTAAACCTAGTCAGCAAGGTTGAGAATGAACTGATGTGGTGTGTGGGAAATTTATAGTAAATTATTTTTGGAAGTATCGATGGTTATCAGCTCAGTAATTGCAGCTGAATTCAAGGCTCCTGTATTGTTTGTGCAGTCAGTCAGTCAGTCAGCAGTCAGATGGCTGCTGTCTAATGATGTGTAGTAGAAGTTAGAAGGTGCTGCAATAAAAAAAAATTGCTTTGTTTTTATCAAAATGGATTTTTTGAATAAAAACAAAACTGAATTTTTTTTGACACCCAATTTTTCTAAATATAAATTTTTATGTATGAGATAGGAAGTAGTATTTAGTTACAAGACTGCACTTGACCTCTAGAGTTTCTAGGGTTGAGTATTAACAAGTTTGATTTGTCGCTATTGTAAGAATTTTTTTTGAGAAAGAGCTAAATGTAGACGTGCTATAACAAAAAATTTGTTCCGTGTTGATTTACTGATTTTATTTCATGTAAATGAAATTTGACAAAATTGAAGGTATTATTTTGTTTTTTAGTTGAGGGCTATCCAAACCAGATATGATCTCTGGCTAAAGTAAATTACGAAAAATACAAACTACAAAGACAACTAATCAATACAAACCACTATAAAATAAAACAATGTAAATAGTATACTGTTCTCTTATATTTATGCAAATTTTATTCATTTAATTAAAAGTCTAAAAACGCATTTTCAAGATCAAGATCTATAAAATAAATAAATATATAATGTAATATATAAATAAATAATATAATATATAAATAAAAATTATAAATAAACATACAGGCACGGTTATTACTTCTTAAGGTAGAGAACATTTTTTACTAACTAGAATACAGATCGATCGAGTTTAGATTTTTTTTAGGGCTTTTAGTTTCTACACATTCTAGTATAGTATAAGTAAAGACGGGCTTGTTTCCGCAACTCAACGTCACTGTGCTCCTATTTTGCGTGTAGAAGTGGGTAGCTAGTCCTGTCACCCTAACTCCTATAAGAAATTCTCTCTGGTGTCACCAATGACTTCGGGGAGAGTTCTCGGTGACCCCAGATGTCTGGCCCGGTAGGTGGTCACGCCCGTGCACTCCAGAATAATGTGGGTGGCCGTCTCCTCTGCCTCCAGGCAGGCTCTGCACAGGGGGCTGTCGATAACACCTAAGTATAAGTAATGACGGGCTTGTTTCCGCAACTCGACGTCACTGTGCGCCTATTTTGCGTGTGGACGGTAACACCTAGATTAAACAGATGTTTGTTGAATGGGCCGGGGCCCGTAATAATATGAGTAATTTTGCGTAAATGTGGGCGAGTGAGATTCATTAACTTACGAGACAGTCTCCGATCTACGTGTGGGAAAGCTTGTTTCGCCTGTCTACATCCACTCACCTCCATCCAGTATTTACTATGTAGCTCTTTCGTGTGTTGTCGAATGACTGATGTAGGCCATGCTGTAGGAAGGGGAACAATTGGTTCTGGTCCGATCACAGCCACCTCCGAACCTCTTCTGGCCAGTTTATCAGTGGCATCGTTACCACGGGAGCCACTGTGACCTTTGATCCACTGAAGAGTTACGTTGTTGTTGTTATTACATACCTCCATCAGGGATTGGTGACAGTTGTAGATAAGTCTTGAGGTGATAGAGTGACTTTGAAGAGCTTGTAGTACTGATCTGCTGTCCGAGAGGATTCGGATGGAGTAGTCCTTTACCTTTCGAACAAGAGTAGCTGAGGCCGCTGCTATGATACCCATACATTCCGCCTGATAGACGGTGTTGTGAGCACCCAGACGGGCGGCTATTTGTATGTTGAGATCTTCAGAGAATACACCGTACCCTGTACCTGATCCAGTCTTAGAGCCATCAGTAAAGATCCTTACGTCCATTGTGTTCAGGGCTTCGTTTGGATCTTCATGAAGCTGTATTTTATATTTTTTGTCTAAAACAAATTGCTTTGGAATCTTTTCGCTTACCGCCAGCAGCATTGGTTCTTTTTCCATCACCTCATTTAGAACCTCCGCTTGGGGGGATATGCCTCCTTTCCAAAGATGAAGTGTCTTTAACCTTACCGCTGTAGAAGCTGCCTCTTGCCTTATGAATAGGTGGAGGGCCGGGAGGTTCAGCATAGCTTCTAACGCTGCAGTTGGTGTCGTCCTCATGCCTCCTGTGATAGCTAAACATGTTAATCGCTGGAAGCTCTGTAGTTTGTAACGTGCCGTTATGAGTTTGGTGCGTGGCCACCATACAACAGCTCCGTAGCATATTATAGGCCGTATTACTACTGTTTGTTTTGTTTTGTTTTGTTTTTGTTGTGGGCTCAATTTTCCGCATTTAGACTCGCTTCTGGTCCATTATGCGTGAAAGAAGGCTGGCTAATTCAGCCAGCCAAGCTCCTTCCAGAAGCACAGAAGCCTCCTGGGGCGTTCGCAGGCGTCTCGGAGCGTCCTTACTTCTTTGAGGATATTTGCCCGGTGTGTGGCCACTCCCTCGCATTCCAGGATCACGTGGGTGGCTGTTTCTTCAGCAACTAGACATCCCTGGCAGAGAGGACTGTCCGTTGCATTTATAATGAAAAGTTGGTGGTTGAGTGCCATGTGGCCGGTAATCGTACCAACAACTATTCTGATGTCCATACGGTTCAGATTGAGTAGTCGACTCGACAGGTGTGGTGATACTTCCGCGAGTACCATTTTAGACTGTCTGCAGCCGGTTTGGTCTGCCCAACGGGCATTGTGAATTTCACGTGTGCGTTGTCTTACCCACGAGCACAGTTGTCTAAATGGTAGCGGCAGTAAAATAGTTGGGCCAGCCACCTTTGTATTAGACCCCTGTCTCGCTAGCTCATCGGCGGCATCGTTACCGTGTGATTCGCTATGTCCTTTAATCCATTGGAGGATTACCCCATTAAATGAGGCTAATCTTTCCAATGTTTGGTGACATTCGTAAATAAGACTAGAGTTAGTCGAGGAACTCTCTAGTGCTTTAAGTACGGCCATGCTGTCCGACAGAATACGGATATTATAATCCTTAATGTCTTTCGACAGGACGGCGGTAGCTGCATAAGTTATAGCAACACATTCACACTGAAATATGGAACTGTGTTGACCTAGCATTATTGACAGTTTGATGCTGAGATCTTGTGAGTACACACCGGCACCGGTGCCAGACCCCATTTTGGAGCCATCCGTATAAATGCGGACTTCCCGAGTGCCGGACTGATCTCTTTCGGTCTCACATAGTTGTATGTGGTATTTCCTTTCGAAAATATGTTGTTTGGGAATCCTGTCACACGGAGCCGCAATTAGCGGCTCATAGCTCGTAAGGCTATTCCATAGTTTATTGTGTGGACCTTCCTGGTTGCACCACAGGCCCAAGTGTTTCAGCCTGATAGCTGACATGGCTGCTTCCTGCTGTATAAACAGATCGAGCGGTGCCAGATCAAGCATAACCTCAAGGGCTGCTGTGGGGGTAGTACGCATACAGCCAGTGATCGCAGAGCATGCTATTCTCTGGAACCGCTGTAGCTTGTTTTTAACGGTGGTGAGTTCTGTTTTCTGCCACCAGATTACCGCACCGTAGGTGATTATAGGCCTGACGATGGTTTTGTAGAGCCATAAGGTAATTTTAGGTGATATGCCCCAGCTTTTGCCGAGCAGCCGTTTGCATTGGCAGAGAATTATGCTGGCTTTGTTGATTTTTGAGTCTAAGTGCCTGTTCCAAAGAAGTTTGCTATCCAGTATAACACCGAGATATTTGACTTCCCTGGTAAGGGCAAGACTGGTACCGAATAATTTAGGGAGTTTTAGGTTCCCTCAATTCCGTTTGTTAGTGAACATCACAAGTTCTGTCTTTGCAGGGTTCACTGTTAGGTCATGGTCCGTGCACCACTGTTCGACAACTATCAATGCGGCCCTCATTCGGTCGCAGACTACGCTCTCAGAGGGTCCGCTAATAAGTATCGTTAGGTCATCTGCATAGCCCACTGTGAGAAATTTCCGGTCGTTGAGCAAGGTGATCAGCTCATCGATCACTATGTTCCATAAGAGTGGGGATAAAACCCCTCCCTGTGGACATCCTCTCGCTACGACCCCTCTTGTCGTTTCATTCACAGTGAATTGGATGGCCTTAGCATGTTGTCAATCCACCCGGCAATAGTGTTATTGACTCCATGTTTAGACAAGGCCCGGCTTATGCTGGTAAACTTAGTTTTGTCAAAGGCCCCTTCTATATCGATAAAGACGCCTAAGGTTGATATTTTGTGGTGGAGATTGCCCTCTATGTAGGATATAACCTTGTGCAGGGCAGAGTCTGTTGATTTGCCTGTTGAGTAGGCGTGCTGGTTGGGATTCAGAGGTTGTTCAACTAAGGTTGTACTCCTCAGTTCCCTATCTATAATCCTTTCCAAAACTTTCAATAAAAAGGAGGTAAGGCTTATCGGTCTGAATGATTTAGGTTGCGAGTAGTCTCCTTTGCCCGGTTTGGGTATGAATACTACTTTGACTTCCCTCCATACTTTGGGAGTGTAGCGGAATGCTAAGCAACTCCTGTATATGGAGACAAGGTGGTCTATTAGTTTCCTATCACTCCATCTAAGCAGGCCTGGAAAAACCCCATCCATTCCTGCAGATTTATATGGGAGGAAACTGTTAATGGCCCATATTACTTTGTCATGGGTGATGATTTCCTTGGCGGTGTTCAAGTCCACCGTTTCCGGCGGCTCCCTTGCTCTTCTTCCCACGTCGCTCTTTCTTTTATTTGGCATCCTGGGAAGTGCGTTGTTATTAACAGTTCTGAGGTTTCCAGATCTGTTTTGGTGTATGTTCCATCTGGTTTCTTCAGGCACCCCAGAGTGTGCATCGGTTCGCTACACAGTACATTTTTAACTCTGTTAGCCTGGTTGTTCGTTTCAATGTTGGTACAGAAGCGCCTCCAGCACTCTCTCTTTCTGAATCTGATGCGCTTCTTGTAGTGATATTGGGCTTGTTTGTAGGCATGCCAATGATGTTCTGCACGAGTGTTCCTTGCTTTGTTGAACAACTTCCTCACCTTGCGTCGTAGCTTTTCGAGCTCCGGTCCCCACCAGTGCTTTTTATATAGCTGTCGCGTTCTTGGTGTGGAAAGTGGGCATGTTTGTTCGAAGCTAGTGATTAGGCAATTGGTTACCTAGTTTATGTGGTTGTCAATGTCGGTCGTGTGTTCATGGTTGTCTGGTAGTTCGACACCTTTGAGCTTTTGCGCTGTCTGAATCCCGTACCTGCCACGGTCCATTTTCCGTGGGTTGCGTCGAGGTTCAGGTGGCGTAAGCGTAACTACCAGGTTAAACTTGATCCACCGGTGATCCGAGCACGACACGTCATCAGACACATGCCAATCTGAAATATAACTGGAGACATGCTCGGTCGCGAGGGTTAGATCTATGATAGTTTGGGATCTCGAAGTTACAAAAGTCGGTTCAGATCCCTTATTTATGACATTTAGGTTGGTTGCGAGAAGAAATGAAACAAAGTCCTCACCTCGCTGGTTACTGTCCTTGCTGCCCCACAGCGCATGGTGCGCGTTGGAGTCCACGGAGATGATGAGCTCCAAACCCTGACGCTCGCAGTACTCCACAAGCGCGGCCAGTTCGGGAGTGGGGATATCAGCATCACCTGGCAGATAGGCGGATGCTAACACCACGTCGGACAAGCCTGAAGAGGGTTCTTTGCGGAGTTTAACGGTGGTAAGATCTCTGTTACAGAACTCGGTTATTAATGTAATGTTCACGTCCCTGTGTGCATAGATACAGGTGCGTGGGTATTGTATATTGTTATTTAGAAGCAACTTACCTCCAATGTTACTTAGGCCGCATATTCTTCCATTCGTGATCCACGGCTCCTGGATCAGGGCTACGGTCTTGGTTTTACCCTCCAGCAATCTGCGTAGGTTAGCCGTTGCAGTCTGGCTGTGCTGGAGGTTGATCTGTGTGATGGACAGGTGCGTTTCAGGAGGAGTTGGCAACGCCATCATCGCTGCTCAATCCCGACTCGTCCATGTCCACCAGCTCACTCCCGAAAAGATCACCCAAGTCAGATTGGGGACCTGTCCCGGATGAGCCGATGTCGACGACGACAGGCTCGTTACTGGGGCCTGGCTGGCTCTCCTCCATTTTGGTAGTTGCGTTGCCTGTATCAGTAGGGACTACCTCGGCCGCATCGAGATTCGACAGTGCGGTGGTACGGTCCTCTTGGAAGCGAGCGTAGATATTGCCAAACTTGTAGTGTATTCTACGCTCGCTCGCCTTGAGTTTTTGCGCATCGTCCTCAGGGATGCCAAGGATAAGATAGATGGCTGATCTATCCTTGGCACCGCGCTGTAGAGCGCCCAGTTGGAGACACGGTATTTAGGGTTTTGGCACGTCATGCGCAAGCGGATCCTGTCGAGGTCGTCCTCCGGCTCCACCTGCGGAATCAAGAGCCCCGCTTTGACACGCTTAGGGATCTCGGACTGTTTCCTAACGACCAGTCTGGTTCCCGCGCGCGGTGATGTGACTTTCACTATGTTACGTTGAAGCCACTGTAGAGCGAAATCGTCTTCGCACCACATCTTCAGGGTGCCCTCACTGTGGAAGGCTTTGCCCCTAAATGATGGTGCAACGACGGGCGTTGCGGAGGTGCTGGGCGAGAAGATTTCCTCATCCATCACCCTCTGCAACTGCTTCTCAATGGCCTCTGCTTGCTCTTTCGTGAGATCGTGGTAAGGTTCCATCATAATTGCGACGCAGTACTCCTTCATCTTTAACGCGTCCGCATATTTGATGGGGCCAGTGGTGTTGGTAGGCTTCCGACGTTTGCCGTTGCCCTGAGGTGTGAAGGAGTCATCCGGTCGATCCCTTTTTACGGGTTTCGTCTGGGTCGGACGCTCCTCGTGGTTTTTCCCGTTTGACCCCGACAGGTGCAGCAGACCCGGCTACGCCAGGGGCCTGCGCAACACTGACAGGGGCAGTCCCTTCGGCAGCTTCAAGCAGCCTACTCCCGTCATCGGTCGGGCCCCGCATTTGCCGCGCCACCGCACGAGCCTTAGCCCGCTTCACCTTGCGAACTGGTGCTGGTTGCGCTGGTTTGGTCTTCTGTTTCTTGGCCTCCCTTTTTTTCACCGTCACCAAGTTCCAGCAGGGTTCAACCTGCCAGGGCTGGGCGGCTGTCGGCATTGCTGCTTCCAGCGAGGTGAGGTCCAAGATACCTGTCGCACTACTCACTTGAGGCGCAGCAGGTTGCTGGGTTGGCGCATCACCCAGGTTGTGAGCCTGAGGTGCAGCCGTTTGTTGGATTGGCGCAACTCTCAGGTTCTGGCCCTGAGGTGCAGCCGGTTTAGTGGTCGGCGCGACACTCCGGTTGTGAGCCTGAGGTGCAGCCTTGGTGTTGTGGTTTTTATTTTCTTTCTTATCCATATGAATGTTGTTTAACTTCATCCCGAGAGTGCTTCCACCCTCCTTCGAGCCCTCAAGTGGGGACGCAGCGGCAGTAGGCACACAGCGCCAGAAGTCACCCCGGGATATAGAGCCCCCTCCTGCTAGGAAGCAGGCCGATCAGGCAAGACGGTTTACTCCGTCCCACCCGTCGTCTGTCCCCGGCAGGACAGAGCTCTCGCCTGACGGCCCTCTGACGGGACGTCGCAGCCGATTGACCGAAGGTGGCTAGCCTCCGGCCTCCCGTGTCAGGAGAAATCCGGACCAAAGTGGAGTGTTGCCTTGGAGACGCACTACTGCTGACGCTCTTTCGGCTCAGCCACCAGGATTCCTTCATCCCCCCTTACGGGTCCCCGCGCACGGCACAAACACGCAGGTGGTCAATTAAGGCCAATCCTCGCTTTCTTTGCTGCGAGGAAATGTCCGCAGGAACTTGACCACATCATCCCTGCAGAAGTGTTGTGTGTGGTCCTTGTCGTGAGTGTAACTGTGTATGGATTTGTGTTGGTGTATGTTCAGTATGTACGCTCTTGCACGTGTGTGGGCCTGTGAGAGTAATCTTGTGTAGTGTTACTGTGGTGTACTTGAGTGAGTCTGTGCGAATGTAAGTGTAAATTTTTACGAGAGTACCTGCGCAAGCACTGCCCAAGGTAGCTCGAGACAGGCACACCCGTTGTCACTCGTTTGGCACCACCCAGGGGGCACGTGTAGGGTGAGTCTAGGAAAAAGATGGTAAATCCTACGGACGCGAGTAACTTCACCCCCAAATAAAATAAAAAAAAAAAACCTAACAACCTAAAAAAAGACCTAATAACCTATTATTGATAGGTTGTTGTTCCAAAAAAAAAAAAAAACCTAACAACCTAAAAAAAGACCTAATAACCTATTATTGATAGGTTGTTAGGTCTTTTTTTTTTGTTGAAAAAATAGACCTATTTATTAAAAATATTTATTAAAAAAAATAGGCGACCTAACAAAAATTTTGGTGGACCCTGATGATGGAGCTGGAAGGTGGCCATAAGAACTTCGCAATAAAACAACACAACCTCATCGAGTTCGGGCTCGTTTAAATCGTCTTGACGAGTAGTATGTCTTTCAATGGTAACCAGGGTTTGATGATGGAGCTGGAAGGTGGTCATAGGAACTCTGTAGTAAAACGACGCAAACCCATCGAGTTTCGGCTCGTTTGATTCGTCTTGACGAGTACTTTGCTTTTAGATGATTACTAGTGTCTGATCTGATGATGGATCTGGAAGGTGGCAATAGGAACTTCGCAATAAAACGACACAACCTCATCGAGTTTGGGCTCAATTGAGTCGTCTTGATGAGTAGTTTGTCATAATAATCATTACAAATGGAGCGCATTACTTGTTAACTCAGCGCATCGTTTTATTATAAGTATAACTTCTTACGTGCGTACATAAGTACACACACACTTTTTAAGTTTTTCTTTAGATTAGGGGAGGTACTCAATATAGAAGAGAGACTAGAAGCACATAGTAGGATTTATTATCAACAGAGAACATTTTTATTAAGTCTTCTATTTATAAAAAAAAGCTTGAATCGATTTTTATTATTATTTTACTAGCGACCCACCCCGGCTTTGCACGGGTAGTATATAATGTTCTAAGCGACAGCGAGGGATGCGGTGCGTGGATGATCCTATCAAGTCCCGTAATCGGTGTGAGACACGTGCTTAAATTTATTATCTCGCACGTTAGTTTTTATTTTGTTGATTACTCCTAAGATATTTAGTTAATTTATATGGCTTAAAGGATTATCATAACCTGCATGAAATAGTTAAGGTAACTTGATTTAAGTTGATAAGGATTAACACTGTATGGGGCCCCAGCGCCATGCCCTGGTGGCCGTGATAGGCGGCGACCTCTCGTTGTCGAGCGTGGTCCGCTGCATGCTCGGCAGCGAGAGATGCTGGTTGGTCGTGGCCTCCTTTTAGGAGCTAGGAGGTCATGGCTTTGAAGGAGTCCGCGGAGTGGGAGCGTGAAACAGACGTTAAATCTGACTCGCTCCGCAGAAGAAGACCGGGAAGTAGGAGACGCCGCTACGCGTTCCTTCACCCTCCGCTCTAGAGTGGGAGGGGCACCTATTATCCTCCCACTCGCCACCAGAGCAATAGAACGGTCACGGTGCCCGCGAGCGCTTTATAGGCGAAGGCGGCCCGCATAGGCAGGCCAACCGTCGGGGCGTCACGGTTGTATGCGCAAGCTATCCCGTGGCGCCCCATAACGACGAAGAGGCCACCGCTGGGTTTTAGCGGGTATTCTGGCACTCGCTGGAGGGATCCTTTTGCCTGCAGATCCGGGACCCTCCAATTATGAATGAATGAATGAATGAATGAAACACATTTATTTGGGACATTACACAGAATCACAGACAACAACAATTAAATTAAAAATAAAATTAACTTGTAAAAGAAAAAAAAAACATAAAAATCAATAATTAAAATATATAAAGCCAAAAAAGATATCCTTAAAAAACACAATTAAAACATGAAAAATAAAATAAAACAGTAACAAAAAAATAAAATAATAAAATAAAAATAAAACATAAATCTGTAACCACGTGTTGTGCCTCAAAAAGGATTATCACTCAGCATTAAGTTGGGCTTAAAAGAAAAAAAACCCAACACTGATTTTCAGTGATAACCTGTAAATTAAAGCGGCTGAAGGCTCCCGCAGGGGTTTAGTACGGTATTGCACTCCCAAAGTGCCGAGTCCGACATAGGTCTAGGACTGCCACCCGGGAGTCCTGGATATCCTCCGTAAATGGATTCCCCTGCGACAAAAAAAAAAAAGGGTAGCGAGTCCCACATACCCGCCGCCTCTTCGCGGTGGGATGCGTAAATGCATTTCCCAGCGTTAAAAAAAAATGATTCACACTGTATCCGTCTAAATAGGTTTCCAATTATCGCACGTGTACGTGACTGTTTGCTTAGAAGTTAGAAAGATATAGCAAGCTATCCTTAAAACATAGGTATATGCCATCGTGGACTTTTCTGTAGACCTATAAAAGAAGAATATCCCACCATACATTGTCTGTTATATTTAAAATGGTTAAACTGTGTATTCGATAAAAGCTTCCAGGCGGCTTGACTTATTCCGACATTTTCAACCACTTTCGTCATATTTCAACCAATTTGCACAAAATATTAACAAGTTATACACCTAAACCTTTCTCATGAATTACTCGGTCTATTGACGAAAACCGCATAAAATTTATATTGATTTATTATTATATACTCTGCCCCGCGGCTTTACCCGAGAGAAAAACGTACTTAAATATTTTTAAACAATTACTCTAAGAGTAGCTACCCGCCTCGTTGGTCGAGTGGTCGCAAGCGTTACTGCCGGGCAAGGGGCTCAGGTTTGATTCCTGGGTCGTTCAACGTATTATTGAGTTTTTTTTATTCTTCAAAAATTGTCAGTAAAAGAGTGATGTTATATTTACTTTAAAAGTGGAACTGTAGTTAAAAAATGTCTCGAGAAAAGAAATAATAAAGGACGCAACGGAATCTCTCAAAAAAGATTATTTTTTCCCGTTTTAGTAACATTTTTTTATTATTGCGCAGCCCCTATTAGTCGTAGCGTGATGTTATATAGCTTATAGCCTTCCTCTGTAAATGGGCTATTCAACACAAGAAGAATTATTCATTTCGAACCAGCAGTTCCTGAGATTAGCGCGTTCAAACAAACAAACAAACAAACTCTTCAGCTTTATAATATTAGTATAGATATCTACATAATATACAAATATCTTATCATATTAATTACTAATTTACTAATAATATTATAAAGCTGAAGAGTGTTGAAGAGTGATAGTTCGACTTTTAAAGTAAATACACATAACATCACTCTTTTACTGAGAATTTTCGAAGAATAAAAAAGCTCAATAATACGTTGAACGACCCAGAAATCAAACCTGAGACCCCTTGCCCGGCAGTAACGCTTGCGACCACTCGACTAACGAGGCTGGTACCTACTCTTAGAGTAATTGTATAAAAATATTTAAGCACGTTTTCCCCTCTAATTAACGCGGGTGAAACCGCGAGGCACAGCTAGTATTAGATATTTGTAGACCAGAACACAGAAACCAGAGCGGGTGTCAGTTAAAACAAAGTGCAAAAATTTTCCTAAACTTGCATTTTAAAAATTAGGCTAGACCGCTAGAAGGTCATAAAAGCAGGTTTCTTGTAATATATAGATTATAAATCTATGTTATGCGCTTGGAAAAATAGTTTATTTTAAAAAAAATCATCCTGTTTTAAATTACTATTTGTTGCTGGCTATATCGGTCTTTAACGATTTATTTTTATAATACCTTGTTACAATCTTTTTTTATATTACGATCATCAAAGTCTGGGGTCATAACAAATGTGTTTGAAGATATGTATGATGCATGTACATTATAAATTATGTAAATGCTATAACACAAAAGATACGTCCTTTTCATCTTGGTTTTGACATACCTACATTGATGAGCTTAATTTTATGTTGTTCTTTATTTTCTTGTACCTACCACCTGTATGTTGTATATATAATATTTATGCTTATCTTGTTTTCTCAAATATTAAAAATGACTTGTATTCTTTTTTTTTTTTGACAAATAATAATGATGATAATTTTTGAAATGAAAAACAGGAAATTTTTTTTTGTATAAAAATAAATTGAATATTTAAAATATTTGATATTTTCTGTGTTGCCTTGTCGTAACACTATAAATTATTGCGATTTTCTCTAGTCATTACATATACCTTCCAAAAAATTTTGTTGATTTTTTAGTGCTACCTTGATAAAACTAGGAACATTTACATTTAACGTGAGAAATTCTGAGATTTGTATCCAGGATGGCGCAATAACGCTTTAATTTTTACCTTCAACAGCAGAACAGGCCTTTGTTCAATGTGAGTTGTTTACATTACAGTACAAAATTAAATGATTTTTACGATAATAATTGACATTTCAACTGTTAATATTAGTTAATATATTTTGTAACTTTTAATTCGTTTTTGAGAAATTCGACAAATTTTTGTAACGTATAATACGTTAAAAAATTTGTGGTTAAAATTTAATTACCGGTTAAAATTCAATGTAATTAATGAATGTACTTTTATATGTATTATGATTTTACACTTAAAAGAGATTTATACTGCTTTAGTAGGTAAGGCGAAATTGTATGTCTATTTTAAATGTCTTTTTTATCTTCGATTTGGGACTAGCGATAGAATTTTGTGGCGATTTTTACCTCTATAATTAGGATTTTGTAGCTCAATAACCCGTATAATTAAGATAATTTACACGGCTTGGACAAGTTTGGACACGCAGTCAAATTTCTCTTCTAATTCCCCCCTTCACGGGACACTAAGACATTGTCATGTTAACTTGCCTATTTTTGAAACTGGCTAAATGAAAAACCTAAATGAGTGATAAAAAATTCTAGGTTCCTTGAGATCCTAGTTATACAAGTTTCACAGTATTACTATAAACTAAACATAAATAGCAATTTTACAAAACATTATATGTTACAGTTCACATAAAGTGGGAAGTAACAAAAATAGTAAGGGATAAGAAAGACTTGTGCCAAAACTAGGAGACCTGTATCTTAGATCAACCAGCTTTTCCACCTGAACAATTAATGGTATAGTGCAGTTGCTGATGTAAAATATACGTAACATACGACCAAGGTAATAGTTGTATCGAAGAATTAGTAATTTTTGTAACAGACACATTTTAAAAACGCCTATTAACAACTTTTATTGAATTGTAAAAGGCCGTTGTTATTAATGGACGTTATTAGTAACGGCCTGACTACTACGATGATTTTATGAATTCTTATAGGTCATTCTTCAATAAATAATTTGCTTTGAAAATGGTTTAATTACTTTTTGACATAAATGTGAGGCGCTCAGTGGAAAAGTGGCATTATCCAAAATAATGTAAAAATCTTATAAATTCAAAGAGCTATTTTTTGTTTTAATTTAAAGATTGTTATGTTTACAACTAATTACTATATACTTAATATAAATGTAAGATCACTAGTTTATGTTTTTAACACTAAACCTACCAGAACGGTTAAATTACTGCTTTTGAGACTTTATTTAAAATTTTGTAATTCCAGGTTTTTAAATTTTTCTTGAACTTTACTGCACGACTTTTTCTATAATATACGTATAGCTACTTAAGTAGTCCCAAAGGCGGTTATTGGATCGCTCTGGTAGGTTTAGTATTAATGTAAGAAACGATACATCTTTGTGAAGTTCGAATGTTCAGTTTTCTTTGTTAGTGACAACTGATTTTTATTCAAAGTTGTTAAACAATTGATACGTATGTATAAAAACTTGCTAAACGACAAATTTGACGCACCGTTTCTTGAAGCTTGTAACTTTAAGTGTTTTGTTATTGAATAATTAATAAATTGAATAATTAATAATGAGTGAATTTAATCTTACATTTTTATTATACTATTAACTGCTATACTGACTTTTTTCTAGCAGGAACAAACAGAAAAAAAATGCTCGGTATAAATACGGTGTGAAATATTTATATTCATTTAGTCAATAGCAGTTATTTTGAAGTTACAAATAGATACTTCTATGAAATATATTGTGTACATAAATATGTTTTTTATTATTATGAACTAGTACGACGTTTCACGAATGTTTAAGGAACACTTATCATATTCTATTACTTTACTTACATATAATATTTTGTAACTGTTCTGCTTGGTATAAAAAAAACATTAAAATTAAGTAAAAGTAACTTTTTATTCAATAAAGTTGAGGTAATAATAATATATTCTGTATTACTAAAATAAGTAAATCTGACTGTGTTACATTTTTAATTTTATTAGAATATAAAGCGTGATAAAATTTTATTATTTATAAATTATAATTTAGAATTGCAATGAAAAAATTTTGATTACCGTAGATATTAACCCTAGGATGGTAACAGGGTGCCCTGACACCCCAGGTGAGCAATCACGCGCGGATTCGTTGGAATTTGGAAATTATTTGCTGCCTCGCTCTAGCATTTAGTGTATTCTTTTGTCTTACCGTGACTTATCAGTAGCCGTTGCTATAGATGGGCGATATCGTGTATCGTGATACGGAAAGTATCGATTTAAAACTATACAGGGTTAATTCTAAAACACCAGCAACCTCGCAGGACAAGATAGCTAACATTATGTACAACAACATTTGTTCTACGACTTTTGACATAACTCAATACATTAATTAAAAATGATTTTTTAAGCTTTTATTGTACTGCTCTGAAATTTAGAGTCTATGTTTCATTCATTATCGAAAGGATGACGCGACGCTCGGGCGCGCTTGCATAATAATAGTAATAACACTTTCTCTGCCCGATAATTCTAGTTAATAAAATTAATATAAATTGCTTGGTGGGTTTGTGGGCAGTATCATAGTATGTATATCGCAGTGACTTAAGTGAATAATCAAATTTCTGTTTTGTCATGTCCCTGCAATACGTAAACTGAGTCCACAATCCCTTCATACTTTACCAGGCTTAGAACTGGCTATATTAAACGATAAAAAACAAATAAATCGTATGTATAGGAGGGCAACACATCTGCATAACCTCCAGAGGTTACAGCACAACCAGTTGTGCGGTAGACATCCGGTACCTAGTCATCAAAAGGCTTCGACTGTCCGTATGCCCGCCAATACTATAAAAATGTAGGTATGTAGATTAGGTATCTGAATTCTGAACATAAAAAAATATGTGAAAATTATTAACGTAGGTAATTATTCTTTAACGTTTACTAAAGTCTAATTAAACCAATTTAATATCAAATATTGGTAGCTAGGTATTATTCACTTTTTATTGTTAAATACAGGCGGGCATAAGTATTTCAAAAGTGAAATCAGCGTATTTACAATAATTAAAAATAATTGACAATAAAATAATATTTACAAACGAAATATTACCTCTAAGGTTAAAGTAACGCGCATGTCGGTGCGTATCGCGCAGATAGCGTTCAAAATAGTCACCATCACAACCAACACACATACAACACCTAAAAATCAGCTGTTCACTAACACGTGCTAACACTTCCGAATTAGTTTTAATTTGATTGAACGCACAAATTATTTTAGTTAACCGAACCAGTTACAAAAATTTACTCGTGCTAGTTTGTCAGATTCGGTGAGTTGACATTGTCTCACGGCTCGGTGTAGGTAAGTTCGAATATCTAGCTGCATATTGCCGACAGGCTTCCGACACATTGTCATCACACTTAGCCAGTATCCTCACCATTTCCGTGTATTCGACATTAGAATAGCGGCGGTACCATGGTTATAAAATAACTTTAGTACAGGTACAATACATCGATCGATACGAATAAAATAAATACGAGTAGCACACAAAATCATATGACGCGCGCGCATCAAAGTCGCCCGCCGCCGACTGCCGCGGCTGGCTAAATAGGTCAAGTTCAAAGGCGCTAGCGCCGCCCCGTTCCTACCTTTCCCCTCACATTAGTACGTGGTCGTTATTTACCTAATCTTTGGGACGCGCGTAGAGTTTATTGCATTCGCGTAAAATTAAATTAATATTTATTTTTGTATGAAAATAAAATCTAACAAATTAACAAAAGTGGTAGAACAAATGTTGTTGTACATAATGTTAGCTATCTTGTCCTGCGAGGTTGCTGGTGTTTTAGAATTAACCCTGTATATCAAAACTCAATATCGGATATTAAAACTATATATCGATATTGATATTATAGTATATCGGAAATTCAAGTGATATCGTGTGATATCGTTTAAACGTTTCGTGATTTCGTGCGTTAGATACGATTTAAGGCATCAATATCTATAATTATTTTTATCGTACCTTTGGTTTGTGAAGACTGAATTTAAGTATAATGAATGAAATTAATTTTTATAATATTGATGTTTTTTTAAATGTTGAGTTTCATGTCGATTCTTCTAGGAAAAATCTATATTCTGAATCGGTGGTAGCTTCACATTAACTTTTTAATTATAAATATCAAAATAGGTATGTAGTTTTTTAAAACCAACTTTAATAAAGAAATTAAAATGTAAACAAATAAACATGTATATTTATACGTTTATTATTTTTATAACAACTATTTTTCTATCAACTTTAGTTATAATGTTATTTACCAAAACGTTCTAAATCCTAGTTTATTAACATATCTGTACACAGTCTTTATACAAATATTTATTATTATGTACATTATAATCTTTACGGAAATCACTTCTAAGCGCCATCTAGTTTCAGCGTGATTAGTTATTGATTAGTTCCATTGGATTCAAAACTACCGGTATCTAATTGATTTACAAGATGGCGCTATACTTATCTTCAGATTGTTTTTAAATTAAACTAAAATATTTTTTATTTTATACACAAGGATGCCATAGTGATTTTTTAAGTTCTATTCCACCACAGACAACTATATTAGAATAATTATGTAATAATAATTACTAGTCTAAAATATAACACGACTAGTTTCTGCCCGCAGCTTCGCCCGCGTGAATATCGGTTATCACGACCAAAAAAAAGTATTCTATGTTATTAGATAACTCCAAGAATATGTGTACAAAGTTTCATGATGATCGGTTAAGTATTAGTTTTCGCGTGAAAGCGTAACAAACAAACTTACTTTCGCATTTATAATATTAGTACTGATGATTCGCTTAATTCCATAATGTCTCACCTGTCTATAGGCGTAAGCGAGAACGCAATAAAGGCTATAGTGTTTGATTCGGTTAAAATCGGCATCACGTATAGTGAATGGTGGATATCTAAATATCGGGCGATATTGATATCGCCAAAGTGTATATTGTATAATCTATGCTCGATATCATAGAGTATACACTATATCGTCGATACCGTGATACGCCGCAACGGACCAATCATGAATCACGATTCACGATATCCTCGATATCGTAATATATAGTTTCAGAATATCCCGAATATAGATATTCGATATTGCATCAATATATGTATATCGATATCGTATACGATACGTATCGCTCACCTCTAGCCGTTGCACGGTGGGAGCGGCAACACGTCAATTTCGTCCTGCAGGTATGTGTGGGGTGTTGCGTCACCCCTGTTACTGTTTACGTAAGTATTTACATAGGTATTTTCTTTTGTTACTGTATTTTTTTGTGTTATGTTCACTTCATTATGGCGTTTTGTAATGATGAGAAGCTGGAGCGGTACTTAAATAATATTGCTAAGGATGATGAGAGTGAAACAGAGTAATTAGAGGCGGAGGAGGCTTCTGAAAATAAAGATAACATCTCCGTGCATTCCGAACTCTTGCAGATCAGTTACTGAAGGAATATCGACTAACTTGTATTGTCACTTTACGTAAAAATAAACGTGAGATACCACCAGCTTTCTTGCCGAATAAATCAGTCTGCTTTGTCCTCTCAGTTTGAATTTGATCGCGAGAAAACGTTAGTACCCTTTACTCCAAAGGTAAAGAAATCTGTGATATTGCTATCTACTATGCACAATAAGGTAGAGATCAATTCCGCAACGCATAAGCCAGTTATAATTGATGACTACAATGCAACAGAGAAAGGCGTCGATACCTTTGACAAAATAGTGCACAATTACACGACTGCGAGGGTACTCGACGCTGGCCACTTAGGTTTTTCTTTTGTATGTTAGATCAAGCAGGGATCAACTATTTGATTCTCTATCTAGAAGCTAAGCATCCAAATACGCCAGCTAATAAATTTAGAAGTAATTTCCTAAAAAAATTAGCATTACAGCTAGCCGAGCCGCACATAACTCGACGCCTGGAGTCAAATTTACCTCGACAGTTATCGGGAAATACAAGGGCCATTCTAAATGTCCCCGAAGAATTTCCAGCTAGTGAACCCCCTGCCAAATTACAAAAGCAAACTCGATGTGTATTATGTCCTCGAAAGAAGGACAAAAAAGTAAGGATTTTTTGTTCAAAATGCAAAAGACCCGTGTGCCCTGAACATCGTGTGGAAATTTGTATTAATTGTGTTTAAGTGCCCATAAAACATTTTTATTAATCTAATTCCATTTCGTTAATTATTAATCTCAAGAAGAGTGTTCTTTTAGTTTATTTAAAGAATAAAACGTTTGATTTTTCATTAAACAAAAGTTTTTTATTCATTTTATTATCATAGGTTGACGTGGTACCCCTGTTATTATGCGTGTTCATTTAAATTACGTTACCATCGTAGGGTTAATACTGTTACGTTTTAGTATTAATTTTAAATATTATTGCATAAAACATCAATTAAGGAAAAGATCAATTTTAACACAATTTGTATGTTTATAAAAATTATAATTAATTTTTACGAAAAAATGTATTAATATAATGATAATCAATAAAATATTTTATCATCTCGTTGTTTTATTTACGTTTATATTGTATATACGTTAGATGTAGAAAATTTACGTAATTAAGCATTAAGCTCCGAAATTAATTTAAATTTTTTCATTTAGTTATAGATAGCAACAACAGCGGCCTAAAGAGTGATCTTCATTTCATACAGACGAAGAGCGGCCACCTTCAGCTTATTTATGAACCTTATATTTTCGTTACGGATAGCGTGCGGAGCGGACGGACATTCTGGCGCTGCATGGACTACGGCAAGCGATGTCGGGCGAGGATAACGTCTAAAAATAACATCTTGAGAATAACCAACCCCGTTCACAATCATACCGATGACCATATGAAAAAAATCACTCAAAAGTATGAATTAGGCGAAGTAGTTACGTGTCCAACTGTGTGAGACTCGCTCGACCTAATCCGATATTTTACTTTTATTTTTGGGATTTTATTTTATACGAGGCCTAAGTGTTTTGTATGTAAATATTCTTGTAATGCATTTTCACATGTCTATTATTTAAGAAATTATCTTTTTGACATAGTCATAATTTCTTTATTTTTCCTTTTTTCTTTGTTAATTGTAGAATAAATTGTGTGTAACCTTTTAGATAGAATGTAAAACTCCATCAGGTTTAGTACACTCTATTATAGTTTTTGTGCATATGATTTAAGTAAATAATGTTTCTTGATGATCCTAACGATGTCAATCATTATAAAATGGAACATTGTGATCGAGTAGCATAATAAATTGTAATTTTAATAATGGTGTTTCAATCTAGTTACGTTATTCGTGATTTCGCGTCGGGTGTTGCTATGGTGATTGACGCAACAGGAGCGGAAGGCGGACGGGGAGGCATGGTGCGGTACGCGGTGACGCAGCGTGGCGCTCCTTGTCTCCTACTGGATGGCTTCGGTTTCGTGGCCCGAAAGCGGCGAGGCTCGCGCGTCTACTGGACCTGCCGCAGTCGCAAACAGCACGGCTGCCCGGCGCGGGCTCTCACCGTTGAGGGTCGGTTGGTGATGAGGCACTCTAGGCATAACCACGTGCCCCATAAACAAACGACCCAAATAAATCGCATTGAAAGCCTTATAGAAATTATTTCAGCTGACAAATAAATACAATTTTTTTTAAGGTTTTTTTTTTCTTACACCCTACGACGGTTAAATCGAATATTAAGAATATAATATAATATACTGACTTTGAACTGACTGTTAAATGCAACGTAATTTTTTTTTTCTTAAATTGCATTAAAGAGGGTAAATAAAATGATTGTAAAGAATGAATAATGATTGATGTGGTTCTTTTCAGTTGAATTCGTGATATCGAACCGCGGTCGGCGTCATATGCGGCTCGATGGGTTTTCTTTTTACGCCGAGAAAGTATTTCCTGAGAAGAACAAGGTGCGATGGAGGTGCACGCGTCGTACCTGTCGCGCGTACGCTCATACGCTAAACGACCGTCTCTTTGCACTAAGCAACTTGCATTCACATGAGCCTCCGGCGATGCCTCCGTCTGCGTTGGCTCGCGCTTTCACGCATGCAGCCCTGGCGACACAAGCCAAAGCCGTACTCAATGATTAATCTGAGAGACTCTTGTAATTGTAATGATAAATATTTAAAAGCATTTATATGATATGCATATTATACTGAAAATACTAATGCGAATTTCAAATATCTCAAACAATCATTCCAATACTTTAGTAGAAATCGATAAATTGCTTACAGGAGAGAATAATACGTTTAGATTAGATATAATTATTCTGAAATTGAAATGTTAAAATTGCTGTGAGTACTGATCACGGTCTCACTTAAAAATATGGTTAGAATTAATTGCACAAACAGTTGACAAGTAATTTACAACTGCGCTGTATTGCCTAACTCTAGTCAAATCTAGTCAAAGACAGAAATCGTAGTTTGTTCGTTTACACTGATCTCAAAAAACATTCTGCTAATGTACGTAGTTCGTAATAAATTAAGGTAAATCGTAAACTTAGCAATAATTGCGGAATAAATGTGTGGGTTTTAAATTATGTTACATTCGTGCGAGATTAGTTTAATAAAAAAATGTGTAGTTTTATTAGTATAATTATTTATTGTTATTAACCGTACTTTAAACACAAAACTTATAAGAGTAGCTACTTATAGAACCGTATATCACTGTAACACTAGATTAGTCATGTCGATGTTAAAATACAAAACAAATAAATTGCTGTGAAAAAAAACTAATAAGATGTATTTTAGTTGAATAGATAATTTCCTCACAAAGTTTTATGTAATTATGTTCTATTGTTACAAACTAGTTCTACGGCTATCGATCGTAACTATTATTTTGTTCTACAATGTAAAAAAATTTCAGAAGAATTCGTGCGACTTTGTGTCGGGCCTGGCGGTCGACCACGGCTGTGGGTGCGTGGGCGAAGCTTCTACGCGGCTCATACCATGCGTTCAGGAATCGTGCGTTGGCGATGTACAATGGGTGGTTGTGGATGTAAGGCATACACGCAGAAGGGCAAATTACATAAGCTTGTTGGTGAGCACAACCATGCAGGACGGTGTGGGCGAAGGTCGAACAACAAACAGCCTCCCAACACCGCAGTACCTCCGCCTACATCATCACCACCCACTCCGTTATTACTACCGAGGATGCCCAATCTCGACTTTGATCATTTCGATCCAAACGCCTGGATCGCAAGATATTAAGAATTTTCGAATATCTAATTTTCTTATAATTGTATTAATACTAAAAATGTTACAAAAATATTATTAATCGATAATAATAATTCACAAAAAAAACAACATTATTTTGTAATGAGTGTTGAATAATATTTATTTGCTCATGAAATTGATGTTCTCCTAGTCGTTTCAATGTGGAATTTGTATTTAGGATGTTGTAGTGGTTTAAGTTTATAGAAGAATGATCTCAATACATGGACTTGTTGGTCCTGATGCCAAATATTAATTATTAACTTTTATACAATATGTTTTGACTCGGAGAAAATATTTTTAATGATTTTATATACACATGCAAAAAAAATTGAATGCTCATAAGTTTTGGTCTAAGAAAAAGATTAGGTTAACTTACTTTATGTTGTTATAGTTGAAAACTTTTAATTTTATTTAGAATATTAAAGTACAAAAATATTTGTGCCATAATATCTTTTTGAACTGAGTTTATTATTATTATGTTTTTTAATTTCTTTATCGAAAATTGTGCCAAATATTCCTTGCTCATGAATAATTACCTATATTATCTCCTAGAGAATTTCTTATTTCTATTGTATTTTATAAATAGTTGTATAGATTAATGTTCGGGATTGTAGGCTATGTATAAGTGATATTAAATTAGATTAAAATTTACATATTTCAATTATTACAGTAAACCCCCTAATAAACTTTCGTATTAAAATGTTAATGTTATTTTATCCTTTGCCAGTTAGTTTTATTTTATTATAACTTATGTCTAAGATTAAATTTAAGGAAAAGAACTGCTTTTAACGAAATGAAGGTTTTGTTAAGATCAGTTTTATATATCTGTATAAAATGTGCACCGATTCTATGGCATTTACTAACGTTAGTTGTATTTTTCAGCTCGTTTTATTCGAGCGGGAAAAGGACGACTACTGTTGCACCGAGGTTATACATTTCGCTTGAAGAACAATTTGGCACACGGACGCAAACAGTGGTACTGTTCCTCTCGACTGACATCGAGATGCCTTGCAGATGTTAATACTGAGGGTCCAGAAGGTTACGAACGCATCGTACGCTCTCGTTACGCTCACAACCACGCTCCACCTAACGTACGTCGCTTTGCGGATGGACGGTACGTGGTCCGTACGCCGCATCAGAGTGGACATCGAGCACCTGCTCCATTAGATCCCCATCATCAGCTGCTTCAACTGCAGCACGCTTTAGCCCTCTATGCGGCGACAGCACACGCTACCGCTACGGCAAACGCCACGGCCGCCGTCTCGGCCGCTACCGGGACTGGTCCCCAACCATCTCCCAACGCGATCCAAACGACCGCGCAGCACACCCCTGCTTCTAAACCACTGCTGGTTGATACCCCCTGTAATGAAGAAGACTAAAAAATTTCAGAGTTTTAAATTTTAAATGAGATATGCACGGCTATAGCTCTCTCTGCTCTTGACTGAATAGTGTACACTTGTATTATTTACAAATTCATGATAACAAAAATGAAATATCGACCAACCGATATTCCGGAAGACTTTTGCATCCGTATTAAAGATTAATTTATGGTTTTAGATTAACTATTTACTATTATTATTATATTATACTTAGGATAAATTGGGATAGTATGGCGTATACTTAAAGCGATGGCACTGTTGGTTTAATTAATATTGGCAATGTGTTTTTAAGACCAGAATTTGATGTGGTGTTTTGAATGTTGCAACTACTAGTGAATTGTAATAATCATTCAAACGGAGAAATTATTGACGTTGTAACGTATTAGGTTAGGCGGTCTTTTCGAGGTCTATAATGTTATTCGTATAGGTGTGGGTTATTTATGGAAATGTATAGAATGGTAGAAATAAGTAAGTAAAAACTTTTTGAACGTCTAAGGGTCATCACACCAGTAATTAGGAATAAATGCGTGAATGTTGTTACAAAGTTCGTGCACAAAAAAAAAAAACAAGATATTGATTGCATTTGATAGGCACTAGTTGCATGTGTGAAAGACGCTTATGATGTCAGCATATGTCGATGTCACGTTTAATAGAAGGTTTTTGTCTGATTATAAGCCCATTTAAACGTTTGAGTTACGACGTCGGCTGCTGATCGATTCAGAACGGTACTAAGCAAGTTGACAACACGTAGGGTAGGTTAGAACCAGAACTCGAGAAGGACCGTATGGAATGTTGCGATCGGAACGGGTGTACAGAAGTGGTCGGCGGCATTATTGCCGTCGACAACGCGTTGGTGACTGAAACGCGAACTCGGTTCGGATAAAAGCAATAAAGGATCCCTCTACTGTATTTAGAAATAATAATTTTATTTTGAGAGATTAACTTTTACAAAATCAGATAATGCTACTTAGACAATTAGACGTCCGCCTCGTTAACTGTAAGAGATCAAGTTGAATAGTTATAAAAGGTGTTATATATAAAAGTACCTACCTTCGAGTGTAAATGCTTGCTCTTGCACGAAACACATCGAGGCGCGCAGACTTCAGTCGATGTTGCTCTGCTCCTTAGGATTGATTTTAAGTACTTAAGCTTAATCAACTACCTCTTCACTTTTTATACGGGTTTTACAGATTAGTTTAATTATACAATTTTATATACATGAATAAATACTCAGAAGCTTTACTCGAGTAAGGTGTTTTAGGCTAAGCTAGACTAGGTTAGAATAATGAAGCGCGCCGGGGCGGTTCGCCGCGCAGGGTCCGGTGCGCCCTCTTATTACCTCTATTATTGAAACTCAACTACCTCTTTACATAGTTTTAACTTGTACTCGAGTGTTTGCTGTTGATGACTGTAATATAAATAGACTCTTTTGAGACTTTTGTCTAAATATATTTTATTGATCGTTTTTTTAATGATTTGTTGCTTATCGAATTAATTTTTCAATAAGAATTTAGGCCCAAATCTCTTAGGACTCTGATATAAGTACAAATTTTGACTAATTTTAATTGTTATTAGATAACTTAGTAACTGCGGGGTCTTAATGTGTGCGTGAGCTGTAACGGGTTTTATCTAGCCTAGTTTTAGTCATAGATCATGTCAAAAACATTTTTTTTTTGCTGTAATTTTGCAATTAAAAAAAAGAAACATTCACTAATGTAGTAAAATCGGCATGTGTGGTTATTGAAAATGTTGTTGCGTCGGTTATTAAATGTTTTTTTTTTAATTTTTATTTGAAGAAAGGAAAATAATTAATATTTTTAGCTCTTTGACATGTTCTATTGTACCTGAAATGCACCCTCTACGCCAAATATCGAAGACAAATCTTGAACCGCGACGACATCTATATCTTGTGACGTTCGTCACATTTAGCATAATATGATTTTTAATATTTAGGGAAATGACAATACTCGTCAATTACTGTATATTTACAAATAGTACTTACTATCAAACGAGAGCATATAAAATTAAGACTTGTCGAAATCGAAATATTGATGATTCCCGTTTTTGATTAAATTGGGAAATAATAAACACCCATCACTTTAATTTGGCACTGTGTATAAATTGTAATGATTAAAACAATATTTATGTGGTTGTTGTTACTTGTGAATCTCGTAGGTAATAATTCGCGATGTATGTTGATTGTCGTCAGTGTGTCGCCTCGGTTCAAGCTAGGGCCCAGTTGATCTTAATTATCAATTGTATCTATCTACCTCAACATTTGTTACTATTGTATACCTTTAAATCTTATAGTGTAATTATGTATCTACCGTAATATAGTAAGAATTTTTGGGTTATTGTACGGGGTATGTTTTGTGAAATATTAAATTGTACTTATCAATAATCGCTAGTTTTATTTTATGTCATTTATATAATATAAACAATTCAAACCGAAATTGTTTCAATTTCCGAAGCAGATTTTTAATGCAAAGGTGGTGGTTTAGTTAACCTAACAGTTTCGAAGGATTATATCGTTTCTGACAATAACATTTGTCGCAGGCATCAAGTATTTAAAATCGAGGCGCGGCAAAGTTATCATGGTGGTGAATACGTTCCCATTCTGCGAGGAATCGAAGTTGAGGGATAAAGTCATCTGGCGCTGTACCTCCAAGAAGACCAACTGCAAGGCACGTATACACATGCTCGGAGCTAACGTCGTCGCCGTTAAGGGAATGCACAATCATCCCCCGAGAAAGCCTCTGTGTTGACGATAAAATAATTTATAACAATTGTATGAACATATTTTATTACAAAAATTTTAGTCGAAAATTTTGTCGGATCTTAACGCACATATTTTAGAATATTTAATATGAAACATTCGTATTCCATTCCAATACTGGTTATATTATAACGTTAATGTACATTTTATGTTATGACTTATATTTTTATATGTGGTTAAAGTTATTTAAAGATTTGGTAAGTGACTGTTGTCTATTTTGAGAATTTGTAATTGCAATAAATGCATTATAATTAGTATGAGAATTTCTTGTAAATTGAAATGTAATCTTATTAACGTTCTGGAATGTACAAATAAGTGCGCGCACACACACACACGCATTATATATATATATATATATATATATATATATATATATATATATATATATATACTATACTGACTAGTAATAAAAATCGACTTTTTTTTCAAAATCACTACTGAAATACTTTCAGAGTCAATTTATCAAAAAAAGATAACATTTTTGACATGAAATCAATTTCTCAAAAAATGAGATTTTTTTTTGTAGAACGTAAAATTTCCTACAAAAATATAAGTCGCGCATTGAAATCCGTTGATTGATTTGTGAGCTTAAATGTTCTAAAAAAAATTTCACCTGTTATTTAATGGGTTCGCGATGAGCGACTTCTAAATATTAATATTAAGAGCTCGGCTTTCAACAGGCATCTTTTCTCATCCCTCTGAAACTATTTCAGAGGTTATTTTGAAAAAAGAACGTCGATTATCTGAACTGGTCTGTATAAAGACATACAGTTTATTCCATATTGTAGTTATAAAAAACTATATGTAGTGTAAGCCAGGGATGGTGAACCTTTATTTTATTTTTTATATATGAAAACATTACTATTTATAAAATTAGTCGTCAAAGAATATTGATATTATGAATAGTTTCGGCGTATTATCAACAGCACATCTGTCGTTATTTCGCCATTCCTGGTGTAAGCAATTAAGACAAACTTAGGGTTAAAGAATGTAATTGTGATTTAAGTGACAATATTATTTCTTAAATATAAATTATCTTAACATTAATAAATGAAGACTCCTAAAATTTAATCAAAATATAATTATAATAAAACTTACGAATCATTCCATCGTTAATATTTACTGTATATTTGCCTCCGGTGCTTCTTTAACTGTTTGTATTATTAAATTTATCATATTATAATTTTTAATTGTTACGAACTTAGTTCTTAACGTTTTCTTAGTTATATAGTCTGATATATATAAGCTCAATATAAAAAAAAACTTTATCATAAATTATGTTATAAATGACAATATTGGGGGTTGCGATGAATCGGCTTGTGATATTTTACCGTTGCTATTGGCACCCGATGCTCAGTATATTTTAAAAGTATATAAAGGAAAATTTCAAGTATTTTTAGCTATATTCAATACACATTTTTGATATTAGTAATAAACAAAATTTGTCGTTGTATGTTAAATCATATCATTCATATATGTTTTATATATATACATTTTTTATTATAATGTACTTATAGTAATTTTTGCTATTATATTCAGTATAATTTTGAATTAATAAATAATGAAGTGCCTTTAATACGAGATCATTGTCAATTTATAGCTATAATGTAGTTGTACTAGACATTCCTCATAATTTTTATAAATCGACTTTACGATATACTATACATTGTAATATAAATTTATTTTAATGTAGACTTACGATCGTTGATTTTATTAAGAGCGAGTTGTTCGTACACGACGGTTAAAGTTGTAACCGACGTTAATTTTAACCTAACTATAACCGTTACCAAGATTTGACCGAAGATAAAGTGAAGTATCGCGTTGCACAAAGCAAATTTGAACGTTCGTTAAAAATGACGCGGGTAATGGAGGAAGTAGTCAAAATGTCCATTTCCAGTTTTTCGTGTAAAATTTACGAGGCAGACTTATAAAGTACTAGCTTCTGCCCGCTGGGTTGTCGGTTATTACGACCAACAAAAAAAAAAGTATCCTATGTTACTTCTAATACCTTTAAGAATATGTGTACAAAGTTTCATGATGATCGGTTAAGTAGTTTTCGCGTGAAAGCGTAACAAACAAACTTACATTTCACATTTATAATATAGGTAGGGACATATAGGATATGACTTTTATTTATGTCAATTTAAGACTTTAATTTAAATAATATGTTTTACACCTCATATATTATAGTCTTTTCCATTGTAGGTGACATTGGCGAAGTCATCTGAGCTATCTTGGCACCAGTGAAAGACATTAAGCCTAATTAATAATAACATCTTTTATATTATTATAGTGAATAACATTACATTATTAGTTATTTAGATGCAACTGTAGTTAATTAAATAGTTGTTAAATTGCAAACACGAAAGATCGAGTGTACTGACAATAATTGTGTGTTGTTTTTTTTGCATAACATATTTCATTGTCATTAGATTCCTTAGCGACTTATGAATGAATCATTTTACAAAATAAATATATGACACAATGTAATTAAAATAAGTTTATAATGTGAAAATGCTCCAATTATAATATTTATAATGGTATAATTTAATTTAATAACCGTGACGTAAAGGCTTGCTCGACAACGACATAGTTTAATATCATCGAAAAAATATGTTACGAGTATTACAAAATATGAATGAAGTTTATTAAATTAAGTGGCCTAATTAAATTCCCGTATAAACAATTTATTATAAATAAAAACGTATACGTTCTCCGATATCTCAGCCGACATTTCAAACAATAATTGTTAATAATATTGATTAAATAATTTACAAAATCTCTTCCGTCATTTCGAAATTATCTTTAAAGCGACTTCAACCGATCATGTTCCATTGGTTACGGTTACGGTTCAAAAGTTAAAAAATAATTAACCTTGACTTGAGCAACATATTATATCATTTTCGATTGTTAAATTTAACTTTAACCGTTATCTAACTGTAACTCAACCGCGTGGCGAACGATCCGCCCTAAGAGTATTACTCATTAAGGTGAATATTAAATATGTTTATATAAATTATTTAGTATTTATTTGACAGCCATATAATCACATGTATGTAGCCCTTATATAACTCCTCTTTTCTATTGCATTTTGCATTGAAATTTATAGTTATTTATGGATTCTGAACATTGTGAAATACATACGTGACAATAAATAATAGAAGCAAAATGATCGTAGGCTATATGCAAGATTTAGTTATACAATCTGAACTACAAATAATTTTATAGCATCAAAACATTTAGAATAACTTTAGTTAATTCTTGATGTTTATATAAAAATTGTATTCGGTAGTTACAAGAAGCGAAGATATCGGACAGTTTAGATTCAGCGGCGGGCAGCGGAAAAAAGCTTTGATCATAACCGGCGGATTTTCATATGAAAAAGAGAGGGAGTTTCCGAACGGTCGCACGCGGTGGCGCTGCACCCACGAGTCGGGGACCTGCGGTGCGAACATTTATACCATCGATTCAGACGTCGTCTTGTTCTATGATAAACATGATCATAACTAATCAGTATACTTTCGATATAATACAGTGGACCTTCGATGTAATGCTTTTTGTCGGGTGCAACAATATTGCATTATAAGGTGCACAAATAAAAGGTAAAACATCTCGTTCACTACATACGGGATACATATGACAAATTTTATATACATAAACAATTCTGTTTAAGTGTCACTTGCTAGTGCTGCATGGATCAAGAACTCAGCCAACACAGCGCAGAATCGTGTCCGTAGCCGCCCTATAAGTGCAAGTGGTTAGGAAGGTCCACTGTATGGCAAACTTACTAACGATGTTATTCTGGCCAGTATATGTCAGTCTAGTAGTTTATATCACGTAATATACAAAATCTCTATAAATCTCAGATATATTTTTGTAAAATTATAATTAATATAAGTATAAGTAAAACTTATTGTACTTGTTCCATAATATATGTTAAAATTAAATAATATATCTTGAAAATATTTTGTGAACTTGTTAATAGTATACATTTTTATAACGTCTTATAAATCGATAAAAGCCGGCTGCACGCACGAAAAAGCATGTCATCTCATTGTCACTTTCCGCGAGCGAGAGCGCGGAACAATCGATAGAGAGGCACGATCGGCATAAGCGTTCGGCTTGTGACTCATCTACTCTCTTCCACTCCATCGGCAGATGTGTCCGAGTAGAAAAGAGAAAAATATTTGGATGAACGAGTACAAATAAACGTTAAAAAAATAAGTTTTCATTTAACTCCTTCTTTGTATTATACAAAATAATGATAATTCAGTTATAACAATTCAATTCAATTCATGAAAGTATGCAATTTTTCATCAATGTTTTCTTATGAACGTAAGCCTTAATCACGTAAAATTATCGTCCGTATTATCGTATTTTATTTAAACGAGGCTTACCGGCTCGTCCCGTGACCATGACGTCTGAGACATTGCCGAACTATCGGGAATTTCAAAATAATAATCGCGGTAAGTCTCGTTTAAATGAAAGTCTTATTAATACTATAAAGCCCTAGGATACTTTTCAAATATACTAACTCATGTCTAATAAGACGCAGTACAAAACAAGTGTTTATAACTTTTTTTTGTCCAAAAAAAAAAAATAATAAACGTCTCACACTCAACGGCCCCGTAGGTAGGTAGTAGGGTGTGAGTCCTGTGTCGGGGGTCCGAAAAAAAAAATGTTATTAAAGCACGCTTCTCGTCCGTGCAGACGTCGAATATACACAAACTATTATAATAATTCTTGATCATCCGCTGTGTATTTTGTTATTGCTAAGGATGAACTAAAATGAATTTATCGATATAAAAATATTTAATTTCGTAATTATTTTCTATGTAATGTAAATTATCGAATAAAATTTTTGAAATCTTTTTTTATAAATATTAACTCATGACATTTATAAGAACATAATTACAATCATCACCTCTATATTACTCTATATAGTACTCTTATAACACGTTTTCATATTACGCGATCAGTGCCGGATCAAACAAACGCGGGGCCCGTAGCAAATTCTTTTAAAGAGCCCTTGATCTGCTATAGGTTATTAAGTATAAAGTGGTAAAAAAATAATTCAATACTAATAATAATAATAATGGGTAATTAATAGTGTCTAGTAGATTATTATTATTGATTAGGTCCTGCTAGGCTCTGACAAGTATAAAAATCCAGAGATGAGATTGTCTGGCGATAAAGATGAACTTTTTGTAGAATTTTCGCTAAGAAAATAGTCGGTTACCGATAGTCTGACGTGGATTGTCTTAGTAGGAAAACGTTTCACGTTTTTGTGACATTAAGTAAATTCAATATACCAGATTTTAATAAGTCTTAATCAAAAAAATACGCTCAGGCAGAAATGAGTGGATTTAAATATACGGGGCCCCCTTTCGCTCGCGGCCCGTAGCAATTGCTACTCCTGCCACGTGGTTAATCCGGCACTGTACGCGATTCCATGTCTCTCGTATAACACGTGTTTTCCACCATGAAACGCGAGACTTTCCTACGTTATATTTCTATACTGCGAAATTTATTATGATTTGTACAGTTCATAATCAAATTTGCCTACATTTCCACATTGTGTCAAATGTATTCTTATACAAATTAATTATATTATTAATAATGTGTTCTAGTTTTTGAATTGTACGAATACTGATTATACAAATATCTACTAAAAGATGTAGATTTTATTTTGACGTGATAACGTCTAGTAAATTGATGAAAGCTATCGGGTATTTTTTTCAAAAATGACGCCATTTTGTCACGTGTCGCGAGCGAGCGAGAGCGCAGAACAAGCGATAGAGAGGCACGATCAGTTCGACTTATGACACATCTTTCCTTATACTCCATCGGACCGCGTTCGAGTACATCAATTCTACGTCTGTGTTTTCTTATGATGTTATCACGTAAAAATTATCGTCGTACTGACTTTACAGACAACCATTTTATTTATAAATTTTAATTTCAATAAATAAAATATTTATTTCTCAGCAATGACAAGTGTAAAGGAAACAAAACCTAAAAAGTTAAAAAGGAAATTTATTTCTCTACAACAAAAAATTTATATTTTGGATCAGCTAAATAATGGTAAGAAATCAACAGCAATAGCGAAAGATATGGAGCTAAACGAGTCAACAATACGAACAATTAAACAAAATGAAAGTAAAATTAGGAACGCTGTAATGTCTAGATCGTTGCATACCTTAAGTAAATCTTCACGTGTAAAAGATTCGTTAAAAACAAAAAGAAAAAAATAGTGCTGAAGAAAGCTCAATGCAGATTATTGATCTATAGAAAACCTGAATAAACTAGTACAATTGGGCAAACAATTGGAAATACTTGTTATGAATTGTGATTTTTCAGTGGGAGGATCTACTGAATTTAAACCTTCAATACAGTCTTGCACCACATGTAAAAGCAGAAAAAACATAAAAATGAAAACGAAAAATCGTGTAAGAGGGTGAAATTTTAATTAATATAGACCAACAAAAAGATTTGCTCTTAAGTAAAGAACATAACAAAAATTCAAAACCTTTGAACATTCTATTAAAAAAAAAAAACATTTCGGTTGAACGTTAATTCAGATAGCTCTGATAGCGAACAAACATGTAATAAAACTGTTTTTGGAATTATGGAATTATTGGACTTATTTGAAATTGTTTTTTAGTTACGTAGGTAAAAGTTTTATTTTTTGTTTATAATTTCGTTTTAAAATGTTCTTAGGTTGATTAAAAAAAACGCAATGAAGTATTTATTAATAACATAGTTTTTTCTCAGTATTCGATTTTAACCTCCATTAACGAGAAGAGTTAAACGTTAATAATTTGTACATAACGTGTTAACGTGTTATACGGGGTTATACCAGCGAGAATCGCGTTGTACGAGAATTTTCGTACAACGCGATTTCCTATAACATGAAACTAATATACTGTGTAATATACCGTGTATTAGTGAACTTAGAAAGAAAATTTATAAAATAAAAATATTCAAGAAATAGATTCTCTTTTTTTAATTATGTCCACTATAAAATAATGCAAGTATATATATATATATATGTGACAAGTATAAAAAGCCAGAGATGAGATTGTCTGGCGCCAAAGATGAACTTTTTGTAGAATTTTCGCTAAGAAAATAGTCGGTTACCGATAGTCTAACGTGGATTGTCTTAGTAGGAAAACTTTTCACGTTTTTGTGTCATTAAGTAAATTCAATATACCAGATCTTAAGAAGTCGCAATCAAAAAAATTACGCTCAGGCAGAGATGAGTGGATTTAAATATACGGAGCCCCTTTTGCGCGCGGCCCGTAGCAATTGCTACTCCTGCCACGTGGTTAATCCGGCACTGTACGCGATTTCATGTCTCTCGTATAACACGTGTTTTCCACCATGAAACGCGAGACTTTCCTACGTTATATTTCTATACTGCGAAATTTATTATGATTTGTACAGTTCATAATCAAATTTCCCTACATTTCCACATTGTGTCAAATGTATTCTTATAAATTTTAATTATATTATTAATAATGTGTTCTAGTTTTTGAATTGTACGGAAACTGATTATACAAATATCTACTAAAATATGTAGAATTTTTTTTTTTATAAATTTTTATGTTAATAAATAAAATATTTATTTCTCAGCAATGACAAGTGTAAAGGAAAAAAAACCTAAGTTAAAAAGGAAATTTATTTCTCTACAACAAAAAATTTATATTTTGGATCAGCTAAATAATGGTAAGAAATCAACAGCAATAGCAAAGGATATGGGGTTAAACGGGTCAACAATACGAACAATTAAACAAAATGAAAGTAAAATTAGGAAAGCTGTAATGTCTAGATCGTTGCATACCTTAAGTAAATCTTCACGTGTAAAAGATTCGTTAAAAACAAAAAGAAAAAAATAGTGCTGAAGAAAGCTCAATGCAGATTATTGATCTATAGAAAACCTGTATAAAATAGTACAATTGGGCAAATAATCGGTAATACTTGTTACGAATTGTAATTCTTCAGTCTCTTGCGCTACATGTAAAAAAGCAGAAAAAACATAAAAATGAAAACGAAGAATCATGTAAGATGGTGAAATTTTAATTAATATAGACGAACTAAAAGATATGCTCTTAAGTAAAGGACATAACAAAAATTCAAAACCTTTGAACATTCTATTAAAAAAAAAACATTTCGGTTGAACGTTATTTCAGATAGCTCTGATAGCGAACAAACATGTAATAAAACTGTTTTTGGAATTATGGATTTATTGGACTTATTTGAAATTGTTTTTTAGGTACGTAGGTAATAGTTTTAAAATGTTCTTAAGTTGATTTAAAAAAAACGCGATGAAGTATTTATTTATAACATAGTTTTTTCTCAGTATTCGATTTTAACTTCCATTAACGAGAAGAGTTAAACGTTAATAATTTGTACATAACGTGTTAACGTGTTATACGGGGTTATATCAGCGAGAATCGCGTTGTACGAGAATTCTCGTATAACGCGATTTCCTATAACATGAAACTAATATACTGTGTAATATACCGTGTATTAGTGAACTTAGAAAGAAAATTTTGTAAAATAAAAATATTCAAGAAATAGATTCTCTTTTTTTAATTATGTCCACTATAAAATAATGCAAGTATATATATAGTTTTGAGACAGTTTTGATTATTATTTATATTTGATTATACTCTAATGTTTTACAAGGGCTTTTAGAAGAAGTATCAGCAGCGTATGTTCCGACCGGTAGAGGCAAGAGAAACCTTATTTTAAACGGCTATTCTTTCACCGAGTCGCCACCAACGTACTGGGTGTGTTCGAGAAGAAGTAATGTTGGGTGTCGAGCCAAAGCGAGGACTAATAAAAAAGGCGATGTAATATCCTATCACAACGTTCATAATCATGAAAAACCTAAATTTTTTAAGAAGTCGACGAAAAAGATAATTCAGATGTAAATAAATTTAACCATTCAGAAAATATTCTCATGTATTATTTGTTGTATGTTTCTTATAAAAATCATTGAGTGCATTGTTCTGTAGGTGTAGGTAAAAAAAAAAAAAAAAAATCAGTGGAAATAAAAAAACAATGATATTCGTTTTATGTTGTGCTGTTTCGTTTGTAACCTAATAGTGAACACTAAACTAAATTTTTGGTACTTATTTCTTAGCCTAAAACAATACTTTTCGGGCATTATCAATTTAAGACCTCTATTAATTTGTATTATACTTTTCAGAAGCTTTCTTTCTACCATCGAGGGCTGGTAAATCGGTACTCATATTCCAATCGAATAAATTTTGGGTAAATAACCAGTACCGTGACAAACTGAACTGGGCCTGCCGGGACAAGGATACTAAAGGGTGCCTCTGCAGGGTGCAAACGACTATGAATGGACGTTTCATAAGAATTAAGGGTGGCCACAATCATGAACCTAATTTCACACCCCTAAATTTTGATGCACCTACTCAACCTGAAAAGCCCTTGACCGATTGGCATACACCTCTTAAAAGCACCTAGCGCCGAAATCTAAGATGAGAATATATAAGATTACAAGGATCACATCAGTGGCTTTAGTGGCTGTGAGATTAGAACTGATAAACTATTTATAGTTAAATGATTCCATGAAAACAGTTCATTCCTTCTTTAGTAGAATTATTTCTTAACTTTATTGCTATTTATTAGTATTTACCAAACATTTGTTGTCCTTAATCTATTAAACTTTGTAAAATTATTGTTGAATTTTGGGTATTTTCCGAAACACAATCTTTGTATTTTGTCTAGGGCTAATGAGACCTCAATCGATAAATTAAATTGATATGATTTGTAATTTTCACCTACAATACTAGCCGTTTCTAATCAGACACACCATGTCTCCTATGTTATACTTAACCCTATTAATAGAGAGCCCTAGTTTTGTCCTCTTGTAAAAAGTTTTGCGTAAAATATTTAAAGAATATACGAATCGAATTGATTACTCTTTATTTCGTCGTAGGCTTAAAATGATTTAGCAAATGTGTGTCAAAATATTCAAAATTAATGAAATTGTAAACATTGTATAAGTTACGTAGTATTTTTTTAATTTCCATAAATTTTATTTTTCAACACAAATTTGTTAGTCGCTAAGTTATTTTGTTTAGATCCTTTGTACTCAATTGGCATAACTGAAAGCCGTAAATAAACAAAAAAAAAAAATTAGAAATCAACAAAAATAGACTGATACTAATCAGTATACTGGTTAACATTTCGGAAAACATCCAACATCATAAACGTAATTTTTTACAAAAAAAGGTAACATGAATAATTTTATTATAAAAGACGGTTTAATTAGTGTACAATCAAATGATTATGTGTTTTACATTAATATGGCGAGTTGTATGCGTTTATCTATTATCTTAAACGGCAACATAAAACATTTTTATTTTTATTATAACACGTATTAATAAAGTATAAAATTAGCCTAAGAAAAAATAATATTTAAATCATTCCATTATGATCTCAAACAGTGAGTTTTATATTATCATTATCTAAACTTTTATTGATAACATTTTTTGTATTTTTTTTTTCACTTTTTTATATTATTTAAGAGGAAGGATTATATAAAACATTATGACTAGGAATCTCTACGTGTATTTTTTTATTTATATTACTATTCTTCCATAAGGGGAGTGCCTGAGACATAGTGCTATATTAAATGTAAAGAGCACTAGTGAAAGTTTTAATATTTATTAATAATATTTGAAAAGAACAAATTGAAATATAGTGTTAAGTATGAAGTTATGATTAAGAAAAAGTATATAATCGGTACGTATTTATAAAATCAAATTACAATAACGTGTGTCTAATTAAGATAACAAGTTTTCGTGTTATAAAAATATAATATTTTTCAAATATAAATGTTTTATATTTTCTTTTCACCGAGTATTTATTATTATTTCCAATCACGATAGTAATAGTTGTCTTATTAATTCCAAGCAATTAATTTTAATTTTATAAAAGTTAAAAAACAAAAAGAGTCATAAAATACTATACCTCTAATACGGTTAATTTTAAAATAACTAGCTTTAATTTGTTGTTGGATAAAATGAAGATTAAAAAAAATATTTTATTGATTTCTTTTGTCAATACTGTGCTTGAATCAGCGAAAGTTGAGCCTAAACTGAGTTGCGCGTGGAATGGTATCTCGTGATATTATTGCAGTACACTGGAGTCAATCGCGCTTCGGTAATCCTGTGCTGGTCATTGGAGGGCAGAGGTACCGCCGCTGTGGTCAAATAGTATATGGAAGGGGTACGTGGCGATGCATCAAATCTGACCTCGGGTGCAAATCATACGCCATTACACAGTTCAACCACGTCATTGCGGTTGGAAATTCTCACACATCACACAACAAAAAGAAGATCGTCTCTAGGAATAAAAAGAGAAAGAATCTGTTTTATTCGAAAATAAGGATTAATGGCAAAGGATTATAGAGATAAAATTTGCTACAAGAATTTCGCCATAAGTCATATTATAATGGAACAGCCCAAATAACATTTCGCTATTTCCAGAAATAATGTATTAGAAATATACTTAAATAAAATGTAAAAATTTTAAGTATAGATGTTACATTAAATCTAGTCGACTACAAATATTTTCATAAAGAGCAATTTATAAATAAATCGTATGTTATTTTCTTCATGTATAAATAATTCTTAATTTTAATACTTAGATAGATTAGATCTATGTCGTCTTTATCTTTACTCGATGTTTACTAACGATGCAGTCCTTAGTTGCAGGAACAGGAGTACAAGCGGATACGCCTCCTACTCTGGGGCTACCGTTTCCGTTTCCCTGCTTTCCTGGACAGTTTCGTTACTGCCTCAGCAAACGCGGGAAACCGGCTATTGAAGTGGGAGCTCATAGATTCTGCTTCAATGGTCGAGCCGCTAGTGGAAAGGTCTGGTGGCGATGTTCCAGGAACCCTCGCTGTCGTGCTGCTGTCCACACATTTGGGTTGCGTGTTGTTCAGATGAACAGCGCTCACACTTGCGGAGTACGCGCAACTCCCTTAAGACCAATGTTCTAAAAATGACAATTTCAAATAACAAATCTCTCTATGATCAATCTCACAAAATGTATACAAGTCAATAATAAATCATCGTATGTAGCATGTATCGGTGACCGCCGGTGAAACCATGTGCTGGCACAAGTCGTGATCTCAATACGTATATTTTATTCGGTGAAGATAGTTGGGGGTAAAAGTGTCGCATTTAAAACTGGTTCGAAATTTAATTCTTCGAATGGAATGATTATTACTGTTCATGTGCCTTTCCACCGGTGGTCATACGCTTTTATTGATTGGTAATATACCAAACATGGTTAAGATTAAGCATACTTTTAGTTTAGTTAGTAAACATACAAGTTTACTAATTGATTGATTCTCCAAAGATATTAAGAGCAGGATGATCCTACACGTCGGCTTAAAATGTAATTGACGTCAATTTAAATCTAACTGTAACCATAACTAAGGTTAGACCGAAGCTAAAGTAAGGTATAGCTTTTCACAAAGCATATTTACGAGTACGTTTGTCAAAAATAATGGCAGTTAATGGGACTACTAGTCAAAATGTATTCCCTTCTCGGTTTTTATAATTTTGCGTTATAAATTTCTTAGTAATAACGTTGCATTATTTTGTCAATTTAATACGTTCGTTTAAATACTGTTGTTGCATCTAACATTTTTATACTGATAATTAAAATAAATATATATTATACTTTGATAAACGATTAACATCTCATCTGTAATTTCATAATTTTAACGTGATTTTAAGTGATCTTATTTATCGGTTACGTTTACAGTCAAAGTTATAGTTAAAAATTAACCAGCCGTGATGGCTGAGCAACACATGCTGTCATTTTCCATTGTCAAATTTAACTATAACTGTTCTCTAATTTTAATCTAACTATAACCGCGTGTCGAGTAACCCGTCCCAACTATAACATATTAATAGGTCGGGGAAAAAGTCTTCACTCATTGTGACGGGCAAAAAATCTCAAGTAAAAAACACTTTAACGCTATTTTTCAACTGTTTTTTTGCCCGTCAAAATGAGTGAAACTAACGAAGAAATTCGATACCTACATTCTGAAGTTTTATTACAAAAAAGGAAAAAATACGACTCAAGCCGTGAAAAAAAATCCTAACGTTTATCGCCCTAATGCAGTGTCAGTAAGAGTAGCACAAAATGGGTTTAAACGTTTTCACTCTGGGAATTTTGATGTCAAAGATGTAGCTCTCTCTGGTCGCCTCCATACAGATAAAGTTGATGCCATTTTTGAAAATGTGGAGCAATTTTGGCATATTAGTAGTTAGCCGACATAGACATAGCTGAAGAACGAAGGATTGACCACAAAACTGTTTTGACCTATTTACAAAAGTCCGGATATACAAAAAAGCACGATAATTGCGCGCCACACAAGCTCAGTGAAAGAAACCGAATGAATGAATCGTGTACTCATTTGCGATCTCTATTGAAACGTTATGAAACTGAACCATTTTTGAAAAGATTGATTATTGATGATGAAAAGTGGAATCAAAATAGTGCGAAAAAGATCTTGGTCAAAGCGTGGTAAAAAGGTAAAGCTCCACAACTGTAGCAAAATCCTGATTAACACGCAATATGGTGATTTGTGTATGATGGGATTAAAAGAGCATCGTTCATTATGAGTTTTTACCGCCAGGTAAAACCATCGATTCGGATCTCTAATGCCAACAACTAATGAGACTCAAGCAAGAAATTGAGAAAAAAACGGCTGAAATTGAGCAAAAGAAAAAAGTGGTCTTTCATCATGATAACGCCAGACCACACTTATCTTTGGTCACAAATCAAAAATTGAGAGAGCTTGGTTGGGAAGTGTTATGTAATGCACCTACCATATAGTATTGACCTTACACCAGATTTTCATCTGTTTCGGTCTCTTCAGAATTCTTTGAGTAATGTTTAGTTAACATCAAAAGAGGATTGTCCAAATTATTTTTTACGTAAACTTTTTCCCCGACCTACGTCACGTAATACGAGTACCCTAGTTATGTACATGGTCTGTGTCAAGTATACGAATCTATTATTAGAAATTTAGTGAGACCGTTTGCAAACAAAAACTTGAAGGCTGATCTTAGAGAAGATAATATTCAGAGGAGCGTTCGCTACTTAATCGTGTTTAAACAAAATAAAACCAATGAAATGCATAATATATTACTTATATTGTAACAGTTACAGATATTTAAGGCCAGTATTTTTTTACAGTATTTTAAACTATGCATTTATATAAAGAATATTTTTTGTACTTTCGTGCGGAGAAATAAGAAGTTTACTCTTGCCCGCGTCTCAGCCTAGATCTTCCGCAAGACGGTCCTAGATGTAGTTTATTGTACAAAGTGATAGTTCTCTTATGATATTAAGTATTTTTATATATTACTTTTACAAATTTTTTTAAAATTTTATTCGCGTATTGTATATACAATGATTGTTGAAAAGGGCTCACGGCTCTGAAAGTTGGTTTTGGTTTGCGATTAGCAGATTGATAAAGTTTTGTTCTCGAGTTGCAGAGATTGTTAATATCAAGTCACGTCACGTATACGATATTAGGTGGTAATGTAATGAATTGTTAAGGTAGAAAACTGCATTTATTGAACGATTTACTAATTATAATACTCAATGTATACGTTATAGATGTAAGGTTTTTGTTTTTAGTGAGATCTTTATTTTTGTGAAACGTTTTAATATTATTATTATTTCGCTTAGTGTGTACTTAGATACCATATTTTATTAAAGATACTATGTTATAGCCCTGGCTGTACTTACACAAAGATTTATTTTTGGATGCAATAGATATATACCGCACAATGTTTACCAATAGATGTACCAGTTTACCATATAAGATGTATACGATCGTATTTATAAGTTAATCCTCGGAGTATTATTTTTGAAGTATTATTTTGTATTGTGATAAGATATTAAATATTATTTTAGTGAAGTATTAATTATTGTGGATAAAGGTAGCTACAGGCGAATGTCGCCGAATGGAGAATGTATATGCTGTGTAGTGAGTACTGGTAGTGAGAAAAAATTCTCTCTGTATAGGTACAAAGAAAAGATTATATTGCGCTGATGTCAATCACGTAGTTTTATTATATCGCATCCAACTTTCACATCTTCAGGTAAAATTCACAACTTTTAAAGTGCAATGGACTATACGATTTATAAAATCAAGATAAATAATTAAATGATTTATCATTAATAAACAATTACAAAAATAAAATGTAGTATGGTACTTGGTAACCATCTAGAATTTTTCCCGTTTATCTGGAATGTAAGCCATCTAGATTTGTCTAAAATAAAAGAATAATCACATAACGTTTGATAGAACAGAGTGAAATACACCGTTCTCGTGTAATTTTGTTGTTTTTAAATTAAAAGGAGATTTTGTTCTTCAGAAACTTAAAACGTACGAAGCATTTGTCTTATAAAATATTTCATACTTTCGTTAAATACTAAATTTTCGTTTTGTAAGTAATTAGTGTTATCGGCTATCCGCATATATATCATGGGTTGTAAATTGTTTCAGGATGGTTTTACATACGATCAGCTCGAGGCGGACTGCACTTGGTCGCCGATGGTCACATTTTCTACGAAGACGGAGGTTCGCATCCTCGACGTGTGACGTGGAGATGCGCGCGATCGTACCAAAAGGCGGAGAGATGCCAAGTTGCGCTGTGTCTTAGGGATGGTCGCCTAGTATACTTCCGAGGGTCGCACAATCATCCGGTGACGTATAATCCAGCTAAGCACGAGTCCAGGAGATTCGAGGTAGATCCGATGGGGAAGTATAAGATCGTAGAGAGTTTTCCGCCGCGCATGGTTGGTGCAGCTCCAGCGCCTATTCTGCCGTCTGCACCACACGCTGCTCTCTTCCTTTAGGCCTGGCGCGACCTCCTTGTACGTGGTCTCTTAGACAGGAGACATTGACTGCGTATTTGGAGAGTCGCTCGTGATTATCGAGACAGGCAAATTTTCTCATTTGTTCATCCTTAACGGATATGAAAATTCTTTTATTTATTTAAATCTTTAAAAATATTCTTTGAAGACTGTTTAGTTACTGACTACTATTATGACAAAGATTTATTATTTTCTTTTTGTTTAATTTTTTACTGTTAATTGTTACACTTGTTATTCCAATAGCAAGCTTACTTAGAATTTTCTGAGTAGAATGCTTAATGGGGTTATGTCTTTAAGTTCCAAGAAAATAAATAATTATTATAGTTTAGTCACCCCAAGTACGCCTTGTACCAATGCCTTAGCGGCCATTATTATACCTAGTAAGAACTGTAATAAATGTAAAATTATATATAAACTGTGTAACATGGTGTGCAATGTTCTCTTACCAAAATATCTAGAAGTTATGTATACAAACTATAGCTTTAATAATAGTGTAGCCGTCTTGTTGAAGCTTTTTTACAAAATTCTATTGACCGCGACGTAGGATGCGGCACGACTGATAGACAATGTTATTAATACTCCAATATTTATCATTTGTACTTAGATGTAGATACAGAATAGTGTAGACTTAATGTATACTTGCTTGTGAGTAAATTATAACGATCGATAGTTTTTATAATAAAGATTATATTCATATGGTTGCATATGGACAGTGATCACTCGGTACTTGTTAAGTTCAATCAACTGTGAATCTTGAACTGAAAGTATATATGTCTCGTATATTACCAAAGACTTCGTCTTCTCTTTTGAAATGATTTGTAATGCTATAAGTATTGTATTTAGTTTTACGACATTTACAGGTTGAAACCGATGTTGTTAATTTATTATATTATTAATTTTTATATAATTATATTACGACGTTTATATTATATTTGTATTCATAAAGATATTTTCATTCACATCATCACTACCATTTTGATACTCTAGGTCTAGGGTTTCTTCCATCTTCTTTCGTCTGAATTTCGCTAATGGAAAAAAAATAATATCAATACATAACTAAATATAAGAGAAATCGGCGACGATTTTTTGTTGTAGGTAAATATTTCGAGTACCCTAATACACCCCTACTTTATGTTCTATTAACGTCTGAACTTGAAAAAGTGCCGACACTTTAAAAGGACCGGCTAGGTTTCCTAACTATGGTATAATGGGAAAAATTATTCGCTGCTATGCAAATGGTCATGCGTTACTACGTACATTTTATTTTACACAATTTATAGTGTCTGAAGAAATACATATACCTCGACTATGTTTTTTTTTTAATTCGTTGTTATAATATTTTTTTTAAATGGTTTATTTAAAAAAGGCATCGACTCTTACGCAATTCTAATTTATTTCCTATTCATTTAATTAAAAGTCTAAAAACGGATTTTATCGCGTTTATTTAAAGTTACTGTTTAACAATTTAATTTAAATTATTTCCTGACTTATCTCGGGGGACTGAGGTGGTGGGTGTCCGAATAATTTATTAAGTAACAGTAACTTTAAATAAACGCAATAAAATCCGTTTTTAGACTTTTAATTAAATGAATAAAATTCGCGTAAATATAAGAGAACAGTATTATTTCCTATTTCCTCCAAGTCTCCAAAGTCCAAGTACCTAAGTTTTGGTAATGTCATGAACCTTCCTGTCAAAAACCTTGGCCTTGGACCGTGGATCTAGCAAAATTGACTCTTCAAGATCGATATAGCATATACCACGAATACAGAAACGTGTGAGTTTTTAGGCGGTTCTTTTAAACAGAATGGACATCCCGAAACTGGCGGTAGCTTCACCTGCAACATATTATTGTAAAACAACGATTGGAAAGTGCTTTTAAACTCTACTAAAATGAAGTAAATTGTTGATTTTGGACTTTGATTTCGTTACTTACGATGATTGCCGTCATCGATCAAATGATTAATTATTGTAAACACATTATTTTTCTATGCAGTATTAATCACTTCAAGGAAGAATCATTTAGAAGAGGAGCAACTGCTTAAGATGAGTGGTTTCTGGTACAAGCTGGACGCCTGCTACAAGGGTAAACGACGTTGGACATGCGCTAAAGGCTGTGGAGCGAGGATACATACTAGCGGCAAAAAAGTTGTCTTTTCAGAGCTAAGACATCGCTGTAGGAACCGTTATAACAATACTGTCTAGTTCACAACTTGGTAAGCTAGGAATATAAACTTGAAATTTAAGATGTTTTTATATACCTACTTATGTGCCTTAGGTGCCTTTCACAGTTTTTATTTGACTAGTTTGATGATTGAATATCATATGATCATTGACGATTTTTGCCAGAATTTCGTAAATTGTTTGATTTACTGTATGGTATGAAATTTAGTTAATATACAGTTTTATTTCCTTTTTATTTCTTATGTTATTAGAAGTTAAGTTTTTTTAAAAATATCCACCGATTTATTAAAATGCATGTCAGTTTTAGAATTACATAGTAGGTTTTTTAATGATATTTTTTAATTTATAAATATGTTTTTTGTTTTACTTTTAATCTAGCATATTTGATTCATAGTGTAGTTCTGTAAAAAATTCTAAAAGGGGAATGATTGGATCTTGTCAAGAAACATTTGTTACGCTTACAATGTACAATGATCGACATAATATCTGGTTAAAATAAAACAAATTTTATTCTTTAAATAGTTGTTGAATTTTAACCTGTTTAGTTATAATACTCAATATGTGTATATATTATATTATATTATGTTGTTATATATATACGAGTTAATATTATTGCCAAAAAAAATCAATTGAAGAATATAATAAGGTTAGCTCGGTAATACGTCTATGAGTAACTAAATACATATACTTATCTTCATTATCAAATGATGAATACTTACTTGCTGACATTGATTCGTATAGAAATGAATTTAATTTTTTATAATTGTATATGTATTTTCGTTATACGGGTTACGTAATTTTTATTATGAAATAAAAATTATTGCTGCTGTTTTCTAAAATATAAATTTTTGTTGTAATTTAAGAAACTTATCACGTTACAAAGGTTTCTCAGGGTTTTGAAAGCGTCAACGAGATTTTAAAGTTTATAATACCGAAGTTTGGCTTCTTGGCACAAATAACGAAGCAAATTAAGCCTTAAGTTATAATGAAAAAAGATTTTTTGTATATCACTTATCGACGTGGAGGTCTAATCTGCAATAGTAAAGCCTTTAAATAAAATTTATAGTACCTACATTACGGCGTATAGCAGTTTAGTTTTGAATGTGGGCCAAGACCTTCGAGTTATATAACATACCGTTAACGTTTTCGTTAACTATTATTTTGACGTGATAACGTCTAGTAAATTGATGATAGGGTGCCCGTTCGAAGAAGAGGACGTCATCATTGTCACAATTAGTGAGCGAGAGCGCGGAACAAGCGGTAGAGAGGTACGATCGGCTCGGCATAAGCGTTCGGCTCACGATCGGCGGTCGGCCTAACTTACGACGCGTCCGAGTAGAAATGACAGCGGCAAATGGCGGGAAACTGTTTTGTCAATATATAATAAACTGTTATATCTGTAATTGACTGTAATTGCTTCGTGGTTATATCAATACGAAGTAACGTCAATTTATTATTTTTAAAGTTATAATAGTGACAACAATTGCAGCAAAAAAGGTAATTAATTCTTGCATTTTAAGAATTTGATTAGCGATATAATTTCATATATTTGTTATTTGATTATTAAAAAAGTAACATCGGTCGGCGAGTGCAGTAGGTAATATAAGGTTATATTACAATTTTGATTAAAAACTTATTAGGACTCATATAATTACGATCGTATAAAAATTTAGCTGCTTTTATTTAGTATATTTTTACTATTTTAAGTTAATTAAACTTAACTTCTTTATTAAACTTGATTATTTCTTGTATTACATATTTTCAAAGTATTTAACTTTATTTCGCTTTTATATTAAATACAATTAATTACCTGTAGCTTATATGCATATATATATATATATATATATATATATATATATATATATATATATATATATATATATATATAAATATATGTTATACAAAATAATGATAATTCAGTAATAATAATTCAATTCCATTCATGTTTTCTTATGACGTTATCACGTAAAAATTATCGTCCGTAAACCGACTTTACAGACAACCAATTTTTTTTTAATTTAAAATAAATATTAAGCTAGAAATATTTCGTTCTTATTGTCTCTGAAAAATAATAAAATCGTACCTCCGAGTTTGACCATATTATGTAAAATATCAGACGACAATTTATTGCTATTATATGCAATATGAATTAACACAAACGCCATATTCCAGTGCAAGTTATTTACAACGAAAAGGGCTACCCTAAACTGGTGTTAGACGGTTACTATTACCGCCCCCACAACGCGTATCGGAACCAGCCTAAAGTTTTGTGGTACTGTGCTTCGCGGAACAAATTTCACTGCCCGGCCTCGTTACGTACATATAAGCGAGAAGTTGTAGCAGTGGAGGGGAAACACAATCACGAGCCATGACCTGAGCGTGCGCATCCGTGATCACGTATGCGCCTCTCGATGATTAAAATATTAATAATTATATTAAAATATAATAATTATATATATATATATATATATATATTTATATAAAAGCCATTATCAAAAGCAACCAGGAATTTAAATACAAAAAATACACCGTATTTTTATATTAAAATGATTCGTTGTTTTTGTAATTTTGTTTAATATAATAAACTAATGTTTTGTTAATATTAAAAATAATTATTAATTTTGTATAATAAAATAATATGTAAAATTTATTTTATGGATTTTCTTTGATTTTTCGTGTGTTTTTTACTATCGTTATTTTGGTACGAGTAGAATCAGATAAAATTATACAATTTCCATGTTGTTTTTAATCATATTACAATTGTTATAAATTTTATTATAAATGTAAAGAATAAAAGACATAATATATATAATAATGTATATAATTGAGAAAGTAAAGGTGCTTATAAATTATTTTTATTTTTATGATCTTTATTAAAACAAGTAGATTGTAGTTTAGTCGTTATATTCAGTAGAATGCTGATGTTGTCCGATGGGTTCAGAACCGGCGCCGGCTGTGTACGTGCCTTCGAGGACGGGGAAGTCGCTCCTGCTGCATGACGGCTACACGTTCTACCTGAAGAACCTTCAAGCGCACGGCCGGAAACAGTGGTACTGTAGTTCGCGGGACATGGCGGGCTGCCGTGCTGACGTCATCACCGCCCCGGCCCGCTCCGGATCCGGGGACATACTCTTCCTAGTCCGCGGTCGACACATTCACGGACCCCCCAGTTACTATTTCACTCCCGATGGCAAGTACGTAAGACGTAAAGACGCGTACCACAGATATAGGTAGCAAAACCGTTTGAGCGCCGTTCGTTTTTGTTTACGTAATATTTTTGCTCTGTAATTTTTTATTATTATTTTCAGAACTTTAAAGAAAAACTTCGATGACAAGTAGAAACTTGAATAACTTTTTTCAATCAAATTTATTTATATATTTTTTTTTACATTTTTTACATCTTTTTTTAAATATTTTTTTTTAAATATATTTTTAATTTTTCCGTAATACTTTGATAACGTATTTCGTACTTAAAAATATACAAGTATAAATAACTTTTCTACTCACTTTCTATTATACATTACAAGTATTAGGTTGTTTCAAAAGTTTTGTCCGTTTTTATGAGTCTGCTTTAAACTGTAATATCTCAGTGAATACTTATTCAATATAGTCGAAATAAGCGCCATTAGTACTTTTGCCAACGTAACACAAGTCGATTCATTATGTCGCCATAAAAATTGGGTGTTCGTGATTCGATGAAGTCGATGGCGGCCGTTTTTGCTAGGTCCTGATTGGCGAAGGTTCCACTGGTGAGAAAGTTATCGAAGTCCTTGAAAAGATGGTAGTCGTTTGACGAGAGGTCTAGGGAGTATGGTGGGTGAAGTAGAACTTTGACGCTCAATTCGTTTAATTTTCGGACAGTGTTTTGTGAATTTACGGACTGGCGTTGTCGTGGAGCAGGATCGGACCTCATATGTTGACCAGTGCCGGCTGCTGACGCAATTTTCGGTTTCTTTTTATCGATTTCCTCACAAAAGGATTCTGTTGTGATGGTTTGGTCTAGTTGCAGAAAGTTGTAGTGAATCACACCAGCCGCTGATCATCATACAGTAACCATGGTCTTCTATTAGTAGGTTTTCGCCTTTGGGAATTGCCTGGGTGATTCATCGGTGTCGAAGCACTGCTAAACATCTCTCATCTCATAACTCTCTGATCCAAAAAAGGATCTTTCAAATCATGGGGCACCCAATTTTCGAGCTTTTTTTGACATTTCCAATACGTTTTAAATCATCAAAAACCACATGGAAGCTGACGCCCAGTTCTTCCGGCATCCCACGCACCATTTGTGATAGGTCGATCCCCACCAGGGTCCTCAAATCCTCGACCGACTTGATTACTCTAGGTCGACCACTTCTGTCGGGGCGTCACGGTTGCATGCGAAAGCGATCCCGTGGCGCCCCACCACTACGATAAGGGCACCGCCGGGTTTTAGTGGGTATTCTGACTCCGCAGTTAGCGAGTCCCACATTTTCGTCGCCTTTACAGCGGCGGTATGCGTAAATGCATTTCCCAGCGTCAAAAAAAAGGTCGACCACTTCTGAGTTCATCTTTGACACTAAAATCTCCAGAACGAAATTTCACAAACCAACTTCGAACAGTGCGTTCATTAATTAACACTATCATTGGTAAATGCCTGGTTCATTTTTCGGACTGTTTCGGCAGCGCTTTAGTTCAATTTAAATTCGTAGAGAAAAATTGGCTTAAAATCGCTTAACAACATAATATAGTAATAAGATAAAAGAGGCAAAAAATGAAAATTTGGAAAAAATTAACAGCATCAATGTATAGATACCAAACTCTCTATCGATCGGTATATACCACGGCATAGTAGAATAAATATTTATTGCAGGGATGGCAAAGATACGCGATCGCTCCTCAAGCTCAAAATAATTACCCTCTTTTATAACTTTGATATGATTTTTATCAACCGTATATTATATACTATATAATTAAATAAATAAAATGTTATAATAATTCAGTACTTTTTTTATTTGAATCTGGCCCGCCTACACATTCTAAATTTAATATATGGCCCTCTTGAGTTTGACACCCCTGATTTATTGATATATGGAGCTACAAAAACACATGGCATTAAAACGGACAAAACTTTTGAAACAACCTAAAATTTGTACTAGCGTTGTCCAAGAAGCTATAAAAGTACTGAACGGTATTATTTTATTATAAGAAATAAGATTTGATTTCATAAACAATGTGAAGCATATTGTGACTTTTTTCTTTAGTTTAGGTACATTTAATAATTAAATACTTTAAAATAATGGAGGTGACTTATGTTGGAATTTTACTTAAAACATAAAATGTACAAAACGGTTTTGCTATTTAACAAAGTTAATATTATAAATGAAAAAAAAAAAAATGAAATTATTCTCATTAAATAAAAGTTTTTCATTAAGTTTGTAATGCTATAAATCTGTTTATAACATACTGTTAAGAACTATTACATGATATAAGGTATTCGATAGTGATTTTTATTTAGAAAATAATCCATTTGATTGAAACTAATTTTAATAATATAATTTTAATCAATATTCTGATTTTTTAAATGTTACTATTAATAAAGTAATTGTAGCGTATTACAAATGAACTATTGACATTTTTGTATAGCTCTGTTTATAAGTAGGTCTTAATTAGTTAAACTTAAATACACTCAAAATTATTTCTTAACGGGATAAAGATATCAATCAATCAAAGAGACATTATTGAATGAACTACGAATACAAAACAACAACAATGCAAACATTCAAAAGCTTTGAAGATTTAATAAAAATTCAGTAATATGCCTTAAATATTCGCTATAATCGTCATCCGATACAGATTATGGGGTCGCGATCTACTTTGAAGTAGTTTTCCCGGGTCGTTGCAGTGTCAGTTGTATATGGGGATATGAATTGCGCAGTTGTGAAGGATCAATACGAGGCTACAAAGTTATGAAAGAAGAAAGTTCGACAAGGCATGGGGATCGGGCGTACCCTGCTGTCTCCCGCGCTACAGCCTAGTTACGCCCTGTATGCCCTAATTTTGACGTACGTCCCTTTCTTATCTTGCGAGCGTGTGCGTGGGCTACGAGGAAAACGTTCCGGTCTACGTGACGTGTTTTGCTCTACATTATTTTGTGTTTAATGGCTAATGATGTTGTTTTCTTTGTTGTGAACGAATGTTATGTTTGTTTTCTATATATTAAAATTATCGGTGATGAAATGATATCGCTTTGATATATTATGTATCCAATTAGGTTATGTACCTTGATACAGTCATGCAAAAATGTACATAAACATAATTGTTTAATTAATTCATTTGACTATGAAATTACTGCTTTTGACTGATTTTATGATTTTGAAATTAGATTACACATGTTATAAAAAAATCTATATTTAATTTTAGGTTATAAATTATAGCTGATAAATTATTCTAAAGATAGAATGTTAACAAAAGATGTCTATGAAATTATATAACAGATTACTTTTTAAAAGCTTTATTGTAATTAAGAAACATTTTATACTACCAATATCATGCTATTTGTGGTAATTATGATCTGTAGGTCCTCAAAACTCTTAATGTTGCGATAGTATATTGCTTTTCTGTAAAAGAGAATATCCATAAATATAACGCAGGCTGAATGCGCGGGTCTAGGTGGTATCGCGTGGGAGCCGGGCGGGCGTGGGTGGTGCGTGGCACGCCAAGCGCGCCGTGCGCGAGGCATGCGCGACTAGCTCTCGTGGGGCAATCGATACCGCCCAGCCTCTCTCTCTCATCCATCCCTCAAAACATACGCAATAATTTCGTTACAACTTCCGCTTTTAATGGCTGCTATCAAAATTAGTCAAGCGCGAGACGATTCACCCTTTTGCGTGTTTTTTTTTTAAATCTTTGGTTATTGTCTATGAATTCGTTGTCCTAAAGTTTAGTATTCATTTAAAATGAATAGTGTTAATATAAATTAGGTACAAGAGTCGAATAATTTTCTATAATGGAGTAAAACATTACTAATAGTCGTACCTTGTCATTTTACTAAGTATGTTGCGGTTAAGATTCAGATTTAATCTACCAGTTAGGTAAAATATCGGGTACTATTGTAGCGATCGCGTGTAAGAGAACGAAAAAAGAGTGGCAGCAGGCAGCAGCGCTTGTGTGGCGTTGGTGCAGCGCTAGCAAGATCCACGCTCCGACTTGCAGCATTTCGGCGCTGTCGAAACAACGCTGTGATTGCATGCTAAGAATACGCTTGAAGCGCTGAAACATACGCTTCAGTATTTCAAAATATGAGCCATACTAACAACCACCTTAAGCTTCTTGTGTACCTAGTTGCTCACATTTATCACTGAATATTTTATTAAAGCAACTTAAATAATAAATTTAAATAAATCAATGCCTCGCTAAAGGTAAAGCCTTAAATTAAATATTAAATGTAGTTATAGAGTTATACATTTCCCTATAGTACAATTAATAAATCGATTTTATGTTTTATGTGACCGAATTAAGTTTATTAAAATTAGTTTAGAAAAACTAAGCTATTTTATTCAACGAAAGATGGTGTAATTTGTCGGTAGTTTGTACGATAGTAAAAGATACGTACACGCTGTGGTCGGTATTATATTCTAATAACAATAAAGGTATGTTGTTTTGTCTATGCGTATTATTTGGGATGGCTAATTTTTACATATAAATCATAATGATGAAAGCTTAACAAATGAAATGTGGTTGCAAGGTGGCGCACGTTACCTGTACACACCGAGAGGAGGGAAATTACTGTTCTTCGAGGGGAATACGTACTTCGTTAATTCGTCGAAAAGGCGGGAAAAAGCCCGCGTGCTATGGTATTGTTCCTCGCGAAAGTCTAGGAATTGTCCGGCTTCGATATTAACCTTGTACGACAGGGTACTTGGACAGCCTCCCATTCACACACATCCCCCCAAAGTATCCAGCACATTTACGAATGCGTTCAAAACCGAGATGTTCGACGAGTGAAATATTTTTTAAACGGTACGAACCAAGACAATACGATATAATCCAGATAAAAGAAAAAAAAATTATCGATCTACAACAACATAAAATAATATCATGACATTTCTAATGTTGTATCAGAATTATAAATTATGTTTATAGTCGTGTTCATTTTAAGATAGATATATTTATTTATTCTTATGTTCTACTTATCATGATTTTAAAGAGAACGTTGACTTAAAAATAAATTTTAAAGGCGGGTTGTTCGTACATTTCGTTTAAAGTTGCAACCGACGTCAGTTATAACCTAACTATAACCGTAACTAAGATTTGACCAAAGATAGAGTAAAGTATTCATTAATTTGGTTTAATGGCTTTCAATAGTGCCAAAGGAGCACAGATGATTTCTCTAATGTCACGTAGAATGGAGAAAACACGTATTAGATTGACCGGCAAAAGTGAAGTACCTATACCGTTCAACAGCATATTTTGAGCATAAGCAAGACATATTTTGGACGTTCGAAAAATAACGGCGGTTAATGGTAGCCTGGTTACTTAGCAACGACATTGTTAATGTCGAAGAATAAAAATTGTTAGAAAATAGAAATTAATTTTGTTAGCTAGCATGTTCATATTTAATTCTCGTATCAACCTAATATTGTAAGAAAAACTTACCCGCTCTCAGAGCTCTCGCACGATTCAAACAACGATATATTAATTAATATATTAATTTGATTAATAATTGAAACAATAATTTACTCAATCTCATCTATCATTTATATTCCATAGGTTACAATTAAAATAAATGTAATAGTTAAAAATTAACCAGCCATCATTTGAGCAACACGTGCTGTCATTTTCGATTGTCAAATAACTATTCTCGAACTTTAACCAATTACACCCGCGAGCAACCCGCTCTAAATATTATATTTTTAATCAATTTGTCTTGTCATGCGAATTAGATCTTGTAAAACGTAATGTCGATGTGTCAAAAATGCTACATTTATATTTAAAAGTGGCAAGTTTTTTTTCTAGTCCTAGCGAAATCGGAGACATTTTAAAAACGTTAATGTATATATTAAAATCGGAACTAAAAATAGATAGACGGTACCTAGGAGTATAAGAAAAGTATTTTGTGATCTTGTTAGTTACTTTTAGTATCATGCGTTAAAATATTAAAATACGGAGATGTGATCGATAATGAGTATTTAAATAATAAGTACAAAAAAAATTTATTCCTACGAGTTGCCATATAGTTATAAGTTTATATACATTTATAGTTAATTTGCTAATAATTGTAACGTGAAATCGATGTCGATATGTGTGCCAAATTGTATTCTTAATGAAATAATAGATGTTTATGAAACTTTAATGCATTTTAAATAAATAATAAAGTAACCCTAAACGTATCGCCGGGTTCGGTGCATTTCGTAAAGATCTACCTGCTCGTGCGGAGAACTAAAAAAAAGGACGTCTAGACATCCTGCCTTTTGATGTGTTTCTATTCAAAATGTTTTTGTATAATACGTTGATTATGCTCAGTATATCTGAGCCAGGTGCAGGTAGGCGATTATGGGCATACCAAGTTCGAACACTATAAAAATCAAGGGACGAGGCATCTTTACAATTACTGATATTAGGGATAGATAGAATATTGAATGCGTATTTTTTGTCTGCCTAGCCCTTAGCACCGCTTTATTCGGACAAAAAAAAATCAAATACCTGAGGTAAAAGTACGCAGAGTTTGTAACGGGAATGTGGTTTTACAAGGTTTTAGAGGTACGTAACTGGTTCTAAGAGACAGGTAACATGAGTTCCGATGGACTAATTTGTTATATAATAAACCAGGTCTCATGAGCCACAATTGAAGATAATAAAATAATTACATATTTATCACATGTTTTCAACACACATCAGCCGGTTTTTTTTCATTAATTAAAAAAAATAGATCGTGAATAATTTGTTATAATAAATAAATATGGTTGTTTCAAGAAGCAATAAATTTTGTTCCAATTCGAAATCTATGCTTGATGTTGCTATAAATAAGATGGAACAAATTATTTGTTGAAATACTATGCTAGTGATTATATCTTTGTATTAAAATTTAATAAGATTTGTTTATTTTTGTTTTTCTTACAGGAAAATTATTGTAACACCTTATTTATAACGTCACAGTATATTTTGTAAAACAATAACAAACGCAGTATAAACACGAGAATTAATCGATAAAATTGTAACTCCCAGTTTATGACTTCGCAAAGTAAACGTTTCCATTATAGGTCAAGGTTTACGCATATATTATAAAATATCACAAACGAATTTACAGTTGACAATAAATATATTTAAAGTTTATATTAAAAAGATTTTAATAGATAAATCATAACACTTTAATATCTTATAAGTTATAGAATATCATTCGCTAAAAAAATATAAAAATGACACTCGTCTTGTGTGAGTTAAGTGGAGCTGTCTATTATGCAGGACATGTGACTGGATTTGTAATACATAGTTATATATTATATTGACGTTTTATTAAAGAGTAATTGTTGAGTTTCTTGCAAATGCTTTTCAGTTCACAAATTCTCCATTTTGAATCGGTGGTGGCTTCACTTAATAAAAAATGGTATAAACTTTGTAATTTACGATTCAAAAGGGCTTTTGAAGTATACGTGAATAAAGAAATTTTTGAATTAATTAAATTAAAAAGAGAATAAATAGGTAATTGTGCGTTGCACTACGTTTATGACACTGCGTATATTAAGAATTAAAATAAAATGTTGATTACTTAAAAATACGTTTTGTGCATATATGTTAGTTTCGCTAGCTATATATCAGTTATCTGATTAAATTTGTTCCATTTTAAATAAGTTTATCTGTACATATTTGATCGATAATTGCACGTTATCTGATATTAAAACGGTAATGAAGTACTCCAGTGAAGAGGAAATATATTAATGTCATTGTTTATTTTATTAATTTAATTCAAAGTAATTTTCTGATTAAAGGAAAAAATATGTTCTTATTAAGACAAATGCTTAAAATCTTTTTCCTTTGTCCTTTTGTTTTGGGAATTACGATATATTATACATCGTCCATAGACGATAGTTATGTCATAAATTAAACATCAATTTTTTTTTTCAATAAGTACTTATTGTTAGATTGGCCCTACATAAATTCTTAATTATATTTATTTTTTTAATAGGGTCAAGATACAAGGTACATCCGTACCAGAGCTCACAATGTTATATCAAATTTACATAATTACTTAGATAACATTCGGGAAGGACTATTTAATGAATTTATTATGTTAAAATATAGAATTAAGAACATAGTAATATGAAATGAGCAGAGTTCGTGACCTTGTTTACCTAACTTTTAGGCCTGAGAGGCCTACTTGAGAAAAGATAACTAGAATCATACGAAATTAGAATTACTAAGATTTGTTAATAAAAGAAACTTAAAGTATGTACTGCTTTTAGGGATATGTATCAAAAGGATGCCAACAAAATTCTGACACTGCTGTCCGTCCGTCTGTCACAGGCTTGTATTTTTCTAATCTTAATTGCTTCTTGATAGTCTTATTATAACCACAAAGCTACGAAACTGTTTTGCATTGGCATATTTTTGCAGTTTAAAATATTTAAATATAAGTAGGTACGATGATACGGATCCCTTCATGTCTGAGTCCTACACGAACCTTTTTTTAAAACTTTATATCTTGACTTGGAATAAGATTTCTTTTCTTGTTTTATTATAAAAATCTTTTTTTTTTATTTGGGTAGGTATAATTAGTAAGATTATTTTTCAGACACCTAACAATTTTATATCATGGTAAATTAAACAGTATTTAATATAATAAAGTATGTTTGAATGTGGCAAGGCCATATCCGTGTTCCACAATCACGTTAATATCTACCTGTAGTATTTTATTAATTTTGAATATTTTTATAATTTCAAAACACAATTACATCATAAATAAACACAAGGTATCATGTCGTAATATACGAATACTTTAAAAGGAATATTGTTTGAATGTAGAAAGTTATTTATAAACTGGGACACATTTTGAAGACGAATCTTTTCAGGGAAGCATAACTAATATGCATAATTCATTTTTAGGTACATTGATAGGACGGGTCGATAGAGACTTGTAAAGTTAAAATAGCATGTTTATCAGAAAACTGATAGGAATATTATTTATTTATTTATTTCTTAAAGGAAATATATCTTACATACTCACAATAGCCCCGCATAACTGCGCAGCAGTTTGTCTGCGGAATCAGAGTCTCTTGTTCATTTGGTTACATAGTTTGTACCTATAGTTAGTTACATTTTATTTACGTACACTAATATCAGTTCGTACACTTACATTCAGTGACGATACGATAGTTCCTTTCTTGTTTCTTTAAATATCTCTATAATATATATTTTATATCAGTGCAGTAAAAATAGTCTTCAATGCAGTGAAAGCTTGTACTAGTTAAAATTAGTTTATCTTAACGTATTTTGTGCTCTAAGTGTAGGTGTATATTAAATAGTCAAAACGTGGTCAAGATACCATGGTTATCGCTATGAAATATTTTTAAACGTAACTTTTTCTTAGGCAATACTTATTTTATACGGGAAAACCGGATCTATTAAGAGACGACTTTAGATAAGTACGAGCACATGTGAAGTATAACTCGTACGTTTAAATTAAAAGAAGTATGATCAGTAGTTATTACGTTAGCTATCTCAATGTTTGTTGTAGGGAGAGAAAAAAATATTTAAATATAGCAGCCGTGTTTATCGTTCCGTGAGAATGCCGCTGAGTTATTAGCGTTTGTAAAAAGCGCATTCACATCAAGAAATCCGTTAGTTATTGTTCCACATATTCTCATGTGTCTTAATCGAGATTCTGATACCACTTCACTTTCATACAACTCAATAATGCGTCTTAATTAATACTTGAAAGTTTTCGGCGTAACAATGGAAAATAATTAATGCTAATTGAATTGACAATTAAATAAGTCACGATTACATTAAATATGATATTTTTCAGTTAATTAATAAATAATTAAAAATTGTGTATAGTACAGATAATAATTTATTATATTAATTGATGACGATTTTCAGTAAACTTCTAATATTATTGTCAAATAATTTTGTTAAGTATGATAACTTCAAATTTAGAACTATCTTGCGGAATTATAACCCTAATCAAAATAAATTCACAAGATGTTACAGTAGTATTTGTAAAAGATGGCGTAAGCACTTAAAATAATGTTGATTATGATATGAAATAAAAATTGCCATAAAAGTGTATTTGGTTAGCAGCGCCCTCGGAACGGAACGTAGAAAAGTTTGTGCTTCACAAGGTAATACTAGGAATTAAGCGTCGCAAGCACTTTTCACTAGATGGCGATACACGTATTTTATGACACAAAATCAATGGCTTTATCTAACGACAAATCTACCAAACTTCGTGTGCACCTGAGAGCATTTTTTATAGGTTTAAGATGATTATAGATTTTTGAGCGACGTGTCTTGAAATTTCATATGAAATTACGTTATAACTGTTTTTGACCAATCATGAATTTACGAGGTTTGCTAGTTTAGCCATATATTTTTCTAGTCAGCCATGGAAGACGAGATGACAAACTTTATTCGGCTTCACTTACACCGAGAAACTAAGATCGTAGTTAATCAAGAATTTATATTTAAATTTGTTAAAATAATGTTTATTAACTTTCTAAATTAAGAATTACTAAATATCTTCTTTAATTAGTATCTTTTGAATTTTAATGAACGCTTTGAGAATTTATTAGTTAAATTATTTTTATTACTTATTAAAAGATAAGTAAAAAACCGTATATAAATGTAGGTAAGAAGTTTTTCAGTCTAGTGGTTAGGAATTCTATATAAGATTTGTGAGGTATATTGATAGTATATTTGAAATATGGATGGTGATGATGCGGTTTTGTTATATAACTTTATGTCGTTTTAATTATAAATTTTTTCATCAGTGCGCGCAGGTGTTCGGTACGTGACGTCGCGGCGGGGAAATCCCATGATATTATATAACGGTGTGAACTTCATCAGGGAGCGAACGAGAGGAGCCAAGACGAGATGGGTATGCGGGAGAAAGAGACGAAAACAATGTATCGCAAGCTTAACCACAATCGATGGGATAGTCATCAAACATTACGGCTATCATAACCACAGCAGCTAGCGTTTGCGTTTTATACAGGTGCGGATTATCCGTAAAGGTAATGTTGGTCTAGAGCCCCGCGCTGCTCCCGAGGTCTATAGAGAAGTCATAGTAATTTTAATGTGCAAACAATGCATTTTCAACAACGGTTCTATAACTTTTTATAAGTCTTCTTTGGAAATGAATGGAAGTCTGTGCAATACAATTATTGTTACATCCGAATGAAAAAAATGCTTTCTATATTTTTAAATGCTACTTATGTACCTAGGCACAACGGTTAGATAGGCTCAGACTAGACTAGTAGGGTAGTAGTTGTAAGATACTACACGGCTCTTAATCCGACTTTGTCTGTCTGTGTGAGTAATGTTAAAATTACACGTTAATAAAGTTAAGTGTGATAAAACGGAACCCTTACATTCTATTATCATTCGTTTCATTTAATTAAAAGTCTATATCGGATTTTATCGCGTTTATTTAAAACTACAGTCCCGACGTTTCGGTTTTCGTTTCTTTTAACTGTTCCTATTCAGTAGGTAGTAGTAATAATTTAAAATTGTATAAAAATTGGGGTATATAACAAATTAATTCATTATTCGGACACCCACCACCTCAGTTCCCGAGATCATGGACGCTGTAAAGTGTCCGAAACGTCGAGAAATAATTTAAACTGTTATTAAACTGTAAAGTTTTAAATAAACGCGATAAAATCCGATATAGACTTTTAACTGAGTAAAATTCGCGTAAATATAAGAGAACAGTATCATTCGTTTCGTTAGATATAATCTATCGATATATGGAAAATGTTGTTTGTTATAAAGATGTTATAGTTATAATAATATTGAAGCTTAGATCGTAAGAATTATGACAGAAACTGTCAACAGTTACAAAAATCGACCACATCGTGACTTATTTTATTGTAGAATTTGCGTAAAGATTGTAAGTGTGAATGAAATAAAATCGCCTAGTCGGTATATAGGTATGTCACCTTAATGTTAACGTTGTTAGTTTGTAAATATATCTATTGTAAATCGTCAAATCGGAAGCAGGTCCAAAACTAGTTAAATTAATTAATTTCGTTGTAATCTATCAGTATTAGTGTAAGATAGGTAAATTGTAAAATGGTAAAAAAATTACATCTGATATTACTTTTATTTGATTAAATATATCAAATTGACTAAATATATCAAATATTTTCATTTTATATAGTTTATTAATCCTACATCTAAATAATTTTTCTTGTTCACCAATTAAGAGGACTTTTTAAAATTTTACGTTTTTTAATGCATAGATTGTTTACCGAAGATGATGAACATTAAGGTGACATTAGTGGGTGATTGAAATCAAATAAAATAATTAATCACATGTTTTCATATGATGAATTCATGATTAGGGCAGGCAGACCTGAGACATATTGAAGTTATTATTTTTAAATCATTCATCGAATTCATAATAACTGTGTATTTTCGATATTGTATGTTTTTATATAAGATTTTAAATTAACATGGTTATTTTTATTACTTAAATTATTTAAAACGGGATATTTACCATGTTTTTTATTTTTATCTGGTGAAGATCGATATTTTGACATTATCTACAATGTCTAGCAATGTCTAGTTCACGAAACTATCGAAATATCGAGCTCCACCAGATAAAAATAAAAACATGGTAAATATCCCGTTTTAAATAATTTAAGTAATTGGATGTTTTTTTATTTTATTAAATTGTTGTTATGTTTCAAAAATATTTAAATAATTGTGGGACCAACACTATTATGTACCACGCGAGTTATAATATTATATGCTATTTATATTTAAATAAAAATGTTAGACGTAAACTAAACTGAATAATATATACATACAATGTAATATATAAAACTAATTTAATTGTATTATTTAATGTTATAATTTTTTATGTAAATAATTTAAAAGTAACTTTCATTAAAAATACGAATTTCGTAATTTGTTTTAGTCATTGTAGTTAAATTGTTAAGCTTAATATTAGTGAACATATAGATATATACTTAAATTAATATATTTGTTTAATTTTAATGTTTTTGTTTTATTAACATATTATTTTTAATAGTAAATTTTTATTTTTATTGTATTTTTTAGTTTTGTTTTTTTTTTTCAGATAAATTACGCAGCTTTTCAAATTCAGGAATGGGAAATCGTCAATTTTCATTTTATGACCTAGAGGTAGCTTTGCATCATTGCTCAAATGATTAGATTTTTCTTCGGTCACACATATTTTACATTTACATATTATTTTTAATTTATTATTATTATTAAAAAAGCACTAAAATTTTTGTACGCAAGAGAGGGAAGAAGTAGTGCTAAGTCTGTTAATAGACATTAATGGTACTTATCTACTATCGCGAGAAAGACTAAGATGTTGTTCCTATTCCAGTAAGTTGAAGGATTCGTGTTAGAATGATAGCGATTATGGTAAAATTACGGAGAATTTATAGAAATTATTGATTAGAATAGACCTGTAATACTTGATATACAGTTACATCGATATCTATTTATTTGAGAGGCGAGACAAAAAATGGATATCAGCCATGTCCGCTTAAGATTTTATTTATGTTAAAATGAGGCTTAATATACACCTCCGATGATAAGCATAGTATTTGAACATAATTCGTTTTTTGCAAGTAGCATGTATTTAAAAAAAATTTTGCATGGTGAAAGTAATGTTTTCTTGACTGAAATGTCAATTTTATAGTCAAAATGTACATGCATTGATGGAGATTTTTAGGATGTTTTTATTTGCAAAGCTTTATTCGATTTATTTATAATATATATTTAAAAAAAACACTTATTATTAGATACATTATGGTAGTGTTCTAACACAGAGTTCCTACAGTTACTCTAAATATGAAAAGCGATATAATCAAGTACCTAATTCTATATTAATTATGAATTTATTGTATTTCTTAATACATGTTTTAAGTTTATATTATCAATAGCTTATTTTAATGAAATAATCTATTGATATTCTTAGGTTAGTATGTTTAACATACCCACACGGTCGTCTGTTCCTAAGATAGGCAACTTAAGGCCTGCTTTATAGATAAGAGTCGACTGATACGCATATTCATATATTTTTACTAAATATATATAACACATATGTATAAAAATAATACATATATAAATGTTACATCCAGAATTAGACAGGGGCGGGAATTGAACCCGCAACACAGGAGTCACTGACAACTACGTCAACGGGCCAGTCAATATATGTATGTTCATTGACTTATATGCTAATCTTATTTACAGATTTTTTATATGTATAACTTTTAAGTAACGAGGGTTGAAGTCAACAATTATAATTACAAAAGGGGTAATAAAGTTTAAACTTTCTAGTCTAGCAAAATTGTTGACGTGTATGCAACATAGGCTTACAACAATGTCGTTATAGTTATTTCAAGTGACATTCGCGGGTGCGGCTCAACTTATTGTGGATCTATGATTTAAAGAGTGATAAATTAAATTTTATTATAATACAAGAAGACCAGTGTAGTTTTACTTGCATATAACGTATATTAATACGAGTAATATTTTTAATCAGTGGCGTATTGATGGAATTTTTTCTATTAGTTTTTCTCAAAGAACTTTTTTTTGTATTGATTAGTCAAATCGGTGGGTTATTGCGTAACTTGCAAATAGAGAGCGATCGCGAGAAATCGCTGCAATGTCAAATTTTATTACTACTTGAGGCTCAGCTATTATTGAAATTTGACACCATAGCGATTCAGATCCACGATTCATGCACGAAAAGCATTTGATTTTTATTGAAATTGATTTTCCTCATATGGTTGTGTTCACTACATAAGGATATATAATATGTACAAACTTACATAATATTATACATATTATAAAATTATTAAATAGATAGAATGATTTTACAGGTTAATGACATTATCAAAAACCTGCTTACTTTATCTATTTAATACTAGCTTAGTAAAATAATTAAAGGTATTTTTATTAAATTATATTTAATATTGTACTTTTTTAGTTTTCAAGTTATTAGTTAATTTAATTATTATTAGGTTATTTAATTATTTGATAAAAATAAATTACTAGCGGACAAATGGTATACGTAAATGCATTTATTGTTATATGTAATAGAATGTATTAAACTTTTTACAAAATAATTTTGGAAAACTTGTTCCCAGTTTTAACACTTTGCCATTGATAACTGCCATATTTTTTTAATACGTAAAACGTATATAAAAAGACCAAACTAGAATAATAATAATTATATTTACGATTTTTTTTGTAAAGTATCTACAGCCTCTAAAATGATGTCTCCTGTTCTATTTTGTTTACGATCAAAAAAAGCTCAATAAACTCGTTAGGTCAATCTTTAAATTATTCTTGAGATTGCAGATTCTAGTTGATTTATTTATTATAGTCAGTTAATTTATTTAATTTAATAGTGAATATATTTTAGACCTTCATTTGTTTACAAACTAGAGCATTTCTTATAATACATTCACAATAATATCTTATTAAGTTTTGGTTTGTCAACAATATTCTTATGTTTTATTATAAGATATTACTCTAGTGTGGATACACCTTAAGAGATTGATTAAATATTATTTTCATTAGTTAATAAAATAATAAAATAAGTAATTGTAAGGTTTTCACTTGTGTCTTAAAAGTGCTTCCATTATAATTACTTTGAGCAAAGTTCAAAACATTCTAGTCGCTTAAGTGATTATAAATATGTTCCTATGTGACTAAATACGAGTATTATAAATAATGTCTATGTGTATATAATACACGCATACAAAATATTATACCTACGTTATAACACTTTATGCTTAAATAAATATTGCTAAATAACTGTTGTTTCTTTTCGATTCAATTTCAATATATGTATTTTATTTTTTACTCTAAATTAGTATTCTTATATTAGTTATTATTTAGATCAATTAAATTAAATGACCCCATTTTAGTAATTTTCTATTTTAATATCATGATTAGTATTATTTTTATAAAAGATAATTTGTTGAATATAATTTGAATAGTATAAGAGTTAGAACAACGTTTGTATAATGTAACATATGATTTGTTTCATTTTACTAGCGTTTAAAATATGGGGATATTTGGGGAAAATTCGACGTTATATAAACTAGCTATATAATAACACTGATACTATATTTAATATATTATATACTAGTATTAAAAATATCCGTTGGAAGTTATGAATTAAAAATAAAATTGATGCTTATTATATTTACGTATTATGAAGTATTTCGAGGATGGATGTTTTTCTACCTGTGGCGCTGAAATCACTAATAGTTTTGATATGAATCTTGAGTAGCGAAGGGTAAAGTTTATTTACCATAAAGATATGATGCATATATTGGACGTAATATATTTGTATTAGAAACCCAAATAACTTCTTAATTTATGTATAAATTTAAATACCTACATTCTTTTTTTGCGAAATAAATTTGATAGCTCCGAAGTGCTCGTTCATAATGTAGCGACATCTATCTCGCCATATACGAACTAGAAGAAACAGACGTATCCAACATCGCACTATCGAAGTTTTCAAAGCGATTGAGTATATATACAAGAACTCGACAATAAGCGTTAAGCGGCGCGTAGCCCACCAGACGCACATCCGTCTGGTCGAAGGATCCTTCCTTTTCAATGGCAGCGTCTCCCTACGCCAAACTGGTGACCCCGAGCATGAACATCAGCGCAACCTTCGCAAAAAGCTACGTCATCATGACCTCATCATCACTTCCTCAAGCTTTCGAGCAGCGAGTCATACAGCCAGCCAGCATCCACGGCTACTACGGGTATCCTGACCACTAGCATGCAAGCGAACGCGCATTCCTGGTCATCACCTACAGCCTTCTCAGCGACCTTGGCACAGCACACTGCACTTCGGCCGGTCAGCAAGCAGAGACGCACTTCTCTCCTGGTCGACGCAGCAGCCAGCCACTACACAGCACTGCACCACCCCGACTCACTGGGGCATCACCGCAGACAGTTCCGACTCACCGTGAACTATGCGGCATCTGGTTCCGACTCACTGGAACATTCCACTGGCCCGGCAAGCATCACAAGATGTAGTATGGACGACTCAACCTGCTATCGACCTCCGGTCTCGGAGGGGGAGTGATGTAGCGACATCTATCTCGCCATATACGAACTAGAAGAAACTAACGAATCCTACATCCCGCTATCGAAGTTTTCAAAGCGATTGAGTATATATACAAGAACTCGACAATAAGCGTTAAGTGGCGCGTAGCCCACCAGACACAACACCGTCTGGTCGAAGGATCCTTCCTTTTCAATGGCAACCTCTTCACGCCAAACTGGTGACCCCGAGCATGAACGTCAGCGCAGCCTTCGCAATCTACGTCATCGTCACGTCAACATCACTTCTTCAAGCTTTCGAGCAGCGAGTCATGCAGCCAGCCAGCATCTAAGGCTACAACGGGTATCCTGACCACAAGCATGCAGCGGACGCGCATTCCTGGTCATCACCTACAGCCTTCGCAGCGACCTTGGTACAGCACACTGCACTTCGGCCGGTCAGCAAGCAGAGACGCACTTCTCTCCTGGTCGACGCAGCAGCCAGCCACTACGCAGCACTGCACCACCCCGACTCACTGGGGCATCACCGCAGACGGTTCCGACTCACCGTGAACTATGCGGCATCTGGTTCCGACTCACTGGAACATTTCACTGGCCCGGCAAGCATCACAAGATGTATGGACGACTCAACCTGCTATCGACCTCCGGTCTCGGAGGGGGAGTGATGTAGCGACATCTATCTCGCCATATACGAACTAGAAGAAACAGACGTATCCAACATCGCACTATCGAAGTTTTCAAAGCGATTGAGTATATATACAAGAACTCGACAATAAGCGTTAAGCGGCGCGTAGCCCACCAGACGCAACACCGTCTGGTCGAAGGATCCTTCCTTTTCAGTGGCAGCCTCTCTCTACGCCAAAATAATATTATTTTTCAGTGGATTACATAATGTAATGGTATTACAAATCGACTGGTTAAACATTCGGAAGTTAGCTTTCCTAGCTTTTTTATCCGAGCACGCATTATCTTCTCGTCGATTTATCTGCAGACGTGGGCTTCATTTTTACCCGACTGCGACACAATGAGGGTTATGTTTTTCGAGTTTATGTATGTATGTATGTATGCATGTCCATTTCTTTGGCACGCCCTACAGCCCAAACGGCTGGACGGTTTTGACATATGAGGTGTCGTTGGATTTGTCTAAATTGTAGTAGTGACATAGGCTATATAAATTTTCAAAATGATGCCCGCAAATGACGGAATGAGGGCGGGGGAGTTGAATTTTTTTTCTTACTGTAGCAATATGGGTATCAAATGAAAGCTAGTAAATTGTTTTATTCTTTTTAGTTTATAATAAGAGTATTTTACGCAGTCGGGTTTTTTGATTTTTTTAATTAATTTTAATATTTATTGATAGATTGGTTTGATTGTACTTATACTGCGTCGAGTATTAAACGGTTTTTTTTCTGAGAAAGTATGACAAAATTTGAAAGTTTAGGTGCGGACTAATTGTAGTAGAAACACATTTTTTTTTGCAAATTCAATTGAGGGCAGTTACTGTTTACATAAAAATGTGTATATTATGTCGCTATTGTTTAAATCGGATTGATGCAGTTTCACGGTGAGAATCATTTTATTCTCACCTAAAAAGCTAAATCGAGTCTACCATCACGTGACTAATTGAAATAGTTGAAAATTTACTTTTACAAATGATATTTTGCAGTGCATCCACACGTACAATTACTAACGTTTATACCACAACTTTCGTATTTTAGATAACGAAGCCATTTTGATACCAACCAGAAGCGGCAAGAAGCATCTCCTTATGCTGCATGGATACACATATTCGCAGATCAACTACAGCGCACACTGGTTCTGCTCCTCTAAGGCTCAGGGATGCACTGCCAGGGTACGCTATACCCCCGACGGTGAACTTGTTAAAATCAATACAGAACACAGCCATTTACCTCCTCGATATTTAATTAAAAATGGCGTTTATTTTAAATTATAAGTAGTGTGTATGCGTGTCTGTGTGTAAAGATACATTGTTTAACTTAAAAATAAGTATATGGTACGAGTATTGAACAAGTATTTTACTAAAGTCTGTTTTTTTTTTCGCTACGGACTAAATTGACACATGCTAATGTCAATTTTCGAAATAATGATACCAGCTTTTTAGTAATACTGCTGAACTACGATACCGGTTTTATGAATCGTAACTTTTTACTTTTACCAAATAATTTTATTATTATTTGACAATAGACGAATCTTTTAAAAATCATGGTAACTATGAAGCATCACAGATAAAAAAATATATATTTATCAATTTCAATTACTTTTTACACTAAGTAAATACAATTATTTATTTGTTTGTTGAAGAATACGCAATAACAAGTTTTTAACAGGAACTATGCTAGAAATTGGTCGATGGACTGTAGCCATTGCCATAAAACACGAAAACACGGCGTTGTAATTATTACTAAAAAACGATACTAGATTGTAAATTACGTAAAGTTACGGTAGTGACAAATCACTATTAATGATTCGCAAAAAACTAGCAACACAGCTTATGTCAATTTAATCCATAGCGAAAAAAAAAACAGACTTTACGTTACATAATAACAAAGTATTGTCTATGTTTTGTCGTATATTTTATAAATAATAGTTTTAATCTTTTTTTAAATAAAGCAACAACTTGAATTTTTTTGTTTTTAAAAGTTAATATTAACTATTTTAACCATATTATATTACTTTTATGTTTGTAATAATTCTATTAAGTATTGTTAAATAATAGACTTTGGTTCAGCGTGGTACTAAAACAAATTGGTATTTCAGACGTGCAGTTCATACCAACGGAAAAGGGGAAATATATTTTGGTGCTAAAAGGATATACGTATTCCCAAGTGGGTGGAAGATTCTTTTACTGTTCCTCCAAACACACGGGGTGTAGAGCGAGAGTTCGTCTCCTGGCGGGTAAACTAATAGTTTCAGGAGATGCTCATAACCATGCACCGCCTTCGCACGCTCGATATGGAAACGGTGCCTTCGTGAAACTACGGCCTAGATCTGATGTTGCATCACCTCTTCCTTCCGTTACATCCGCAATCCTGCCCTCCCCCATAACGTCGCCCCGAGCTGCGTCGTTAGCTCTCCACGCCCTGAATTTCCCAAGAATCTTGCCTAAAACCGACTTATTTCCACTGCAACCCTCGGAGGAGAAGAAGGATAATTAGTATTATGGGAACATGATTTCAGCTGTGTGAATAGGATTATTAAATCTTTGATGCGGATATCAATTATGTCTCAGTTGTGAACTGTTAAATGACAAAATAGTTATTTGTTTATACACAAATCGACGAATGTTAACTTATTTAATGATCTCTAAAATATTTTGTATATAATTCGGAAAGCTGTGCTCTTTAGATTAATAGGCTTAGCTTTCGACGATATCTCAACACGATACGTAATTCGGTGATATTTTTAGTATGTAAATTATGAGCCTTATTATTATTATTATTATTATATATTACATTCATTAGAATGGTCTTCTACTTAAAAATTTTATTTTTGATTATCGTTTGTATAATTTTATTGTTTTATCATAGACAGCTATGTATATTAAATAAATTTTGCTTAAAGTATACTGTTTTTGATACATAATACACACAATTTTATATTTCAAATATTTTATTAATATTCTTACGCTAACTGCGGCTAATTCCTATGAAACGTTAGACGAATTTAAAATAATTTCTTTAACCCATTGTCATAGCTAATTGATTAATACGATAACGTGACGAGAAAAGATGACAGTGGTTACTCTACAATGTAGATGTAGAGTCTACATACTCATAGCGTACGTCAGTTATTGCGTGTAGTATTTACTGTATTACGTCGTTTTTTCAATGCTCATCTTTGACAACGGAAAATTCTTATGCGCTTATTTTAATGTAAAATAGAACTTCAGTGATTTAGACAGTCTGAAATACAATAAAGTAACTATTTTCTAAAATTATGAAGCGCTAGAGAATTTCGTTGTCATAAAAAAAAAAGAAAAAAAAAGAAAGAAAAGAAAATGTTCTCACCATTATAGATGACGGAATTTTTGTTTTTGTTATAGATGTCACATATGGTTTTAGTCGCCGAGGAAACCCTTTATTGACAGTAGGGTTTCATAAGTTTAGACGTGAATATAATTCAGGTCATAGAGCAACGTGGCGCTGCTGCAAGAGGGGATGCCCTTCCACGGTGGTCACTCTCGCTGAAGAAATTATACAAACTAGGAACAAACATATACATAAATGATTGTTGTCAAACTGGTGCCTAATATAGTACTTTATAGTTAATTTAATTAAAACACTAACAATAAGTGACTTGTTAGTTTGTTTCAAAATTCTGAGGTTGTAGTCTCCAACGCAACAATTTCCTTCGTGTTTTTTCCATTCTACGTGACATTGACGTAATCATCCGTGCTATTTTGGCTCTATTGGAAGCCATGAATCCAAATGAATTAATTAATTGTTAGTTTGGTTAAAGGTACAGTTATCGCTTCGTTCATCTGTTGTAACGTGATGATTTGATTTTTCCTTATTAAAAAGACCACAGCATTTACGTAAAAATAATTTTCGAATCTTGTTATTTAAATATTAATAAGTTTTTTTTTCAACAACAGGAACTATCTACGTCACAACGAAGGGCACTTTACGCTTGTATTACGAAGGAGTCCATTTCTCCAAAAACTATCAGAACGGCAAAAAAATATCTTGGAGGTGTAACAAACCAAGATGCATCGCTCGGATAAACACGATCAATGGTCGTATCGTAGCTGTAAAGAACGGCCATAATCATATTGATGAAACCAATAACAAATCATAATCCAAATTCTGATTATTTTTTACGCAAATAGTAATCAACACAAATCAGTGGTCTATTACGTAACTTGTGCGATCGCGAGAATTTACTGTGATATTGAATTTCAATACTAGCTGAGCCTCAATCAGCATTGAAATTCGACACCATAGCGATTTTCCGCGATCGCCCAAATTACGTATTAGCACCACCGGTGACGTCATAACGAGATCTTATCGAATGATACTTGAGTTACTCGTAATTATAATTCAAACAATTTGTTGTAATCATTAATTTATCGAGTTGATTGTCATGACATACCCAGAGAAAAAAATAATCCATAGTGCTGCTAAACCACGATGGTGATGGGCAGTAGCGTCACCATTTTTGGCGGGAAATGTACGCGTACGTTTCTCCGTGGCCCGCAGGCGGCAGCCCCATCGGGCACTCTCCTGTGCGACGCCCCGCGCACTTGGGCATCGCACATTCGCAGTTGGCTGTTACTGTGTGTGGGCAATCCCCGACCCTACCGTCTGCAGCCTCGGCTAGGGCGGCATCAGGCGCACGTAGCGTCACCGTAGCCTACCACAACATACTGCGCTCGCCAACCCGCCTTCCAAGTGTGGCGAGTATAGATAAACCCCCAGAGATGACGGGGGAGGAATACGTTCAGCAGTGGATATCAAACGGCTGATGTGTTGTTATCGTGATTATTAAATGTCCTAAACTGACGGTTTTTATATATGTAGGTCGCTATGTAATGATTTTGATTTTGATTTTGATTTTGATTTATGAATAATAATTGGTCTTTCTTAAGTACTAATACGGTAGTTATATGTCGAATAATAAAAATGTAACTTTTACTTTTTATTATTGCATAAATATGTAACACAAAAAATTCATGGAACCCTGTCCTCGAGTGAAGTGTACTCACTAGTTTTTATACTTTACAAATAAATAAAATATTTTATTCCATTGTATTAAAGAAAGTATTTTGTAATTGTAAAATTATAACTAAATGTGTACGTAGGTACGAATTTAATAAATGTAAATTAAAACTTAAAATTAAATTCGTCAGTAAATCATTATATATTTTACCACTGGCATATAAATGAGAAATATAATGTTGTTGTAAACGGGGTTGTTTTTTTTTAATTTTTGGTTATGGTTTACGTGCTCTATAAACTGGACAATCTCTATCGTATTTTATCGTAATATCCAGGTAAAATATATTTTTTTATTGGTTATTATTATTAGTATATTTTTAATAAGCTTATTATTATTTATTATATAATTGTTTTAGATAGCGACTACGCGATGTTTTGTATGTCGAGATTCGGTAAGCCTCAAATCCGTATAGGTACATACAAGTTCTGCCATCACACAAAGTCAGGTTCCAAAAGAAACTGGCGTTGTGTGAACCAAGCGAGGGGGTGCCGAGCCAAGATCACTACGATCGACGACGACATTGTGAATGTCCATAACAACCACAACCACTGAGAATATGCACATATTCAAGTTCATTTGTTGTTAGTCTAACCAAAGGACAGAAGTGTAATTTATGTTATAAAATTATAAATGAATTAGTTAAAGTGTATCACAGGCGTTACGGGTGTCTTAAAAGTTTTTCTTGTTGTACTTTATATTGTATTATATTGTATAAGGCGGGTTGTTCGTCCACGTCGATTAAAGTTGTAACCCACCGAAATTTTAATCTAACTATAACCGTAATAAAAACTTGGCCAAAGTTAAAGTGAGGTACATAGTTTCTCGTAGCATACTTTAACGTTCCTCAAAAATTACAGCGGTTAAGAGGAAAGGATACCGGCTCTTTCTTCATACAAACGTAGTCGACCATTTCCTTCCTGGATAATGACACTAAATCAAATATTTTTTTATTAAATATAAAACCTTTAACTGCCATGACCATGCCCCTATGTCTTGATTTTTAAAAAAATCAAGACATAGGGGCCTAAGACAGTTTGAGTTGCAGTTGTCCCTTTCTTGCTGTTTGTGGATAGGTCTAGGGGAGCGAGACTGGAAAATTTTATTCAAATACTTATTTTTCAAAAGTCTCTCAGGTAGGGTACCTGAGAGACTTCTTCTTAATGGGACTCCTAATCAAAATAATATATTCTATTCCCGGTTTTTTTGTGTCCGTTTACGTGGGAATTTATTTAAAACTAGTAACATTGCACCATTTTCGTCAATCTACGACGTCAGTTTCATGTCCACAAGCAAGCAAGCAAGTCAACAAGCAAGTAAATGAGTGTTCGAGTGGGCAGACAATAATTATGAGCTGTTTTTCTGCAAAAGATTTGGTTTTATTCGTAACTTATAATAAATAATTAGATGTAACAAATAAATAACACCATTTTATTTATTAATTCTTGATTCCTTCCATACAATTAAGATACTTATTTTATACCCAGAAAATACTCATATTTTAATATTTATAGTGGTACAATATACTTTGATAAAAGATGAACATGTAACGTAAACGGTTGCTGAATAACGTCATTTTTAATGTCAATGAATAAAAATTGTTTGAAAACAGGAATAATTTTTTATTGATAAAATGTCCTAACTTTATTCCCGTATTGTGAAAAAAACGCACCCGCTCTCGGAGCTTTCAGTCGACAATTCAAAGAGTAGTTTTTAATACTATTAATAAAATAAATTATAAAACCCCATCTGTCATTTCGCAATTTAACTTTAACTTGACTTCAACCGACTATATTCCATCAGTTACGGTTACGGTTAAAGTTATAGTTAAAAATTAACTATTTGTCACTTGAAACAATTTTACAGAACTTGCTCTAACTGTAACCTAACTATAACTGCGTATCGAGCAAACCGTTTTTATTTGACAATATGCATTGAATAAAATATGTTTTCGTTTTAATATAAACACACAAAAATCATGTTTATTACCTTAATTTGTGTTTTATTCTAGACATATTTAACTATTTATATTTATAAAATTAGTATTAACTAGATTAATATTTTAGTAAAATTTTAAATAATCTAGAATTGGGTTGTAACATATGCTTCTATTGCAGCAGTAGAGCAGCCAGGAGCCATCAAGTTTGAGATGACGAAGTTCGGTAACCCTACCATAGCATGGGGTAATTACAGATTTATAAAGAAGCTCACTAGACGACTGAAGACATGGTGGGAGTGCACAGCAAGGAAGAGTTCAGGCTGTCGCTGCGTGGCTGTTACTGTCGATAATCGTCTCATTAAACTGAATGGATGGCATAATCATTAGACACTTTAAGATGAAACTCGAGCTAAAGCTTGGCCACACCACCACATTGCGACGCCTTTATCGGACCGTAAGACACCGACGCTTCTAACTTTTTATACGTATACTTACTTTTTTCTTATTTTCCATTCCTTTCCATTTGAGATATATTTCATTAAAAAAATTCTTTATTTTAAATTATATAATTTTTTCCGATATACTTGTATATGTGTGAATATTTTTCAACCTGCTAGACGAGACCTAATGATAAAAATGCAAAACTTTTGCTATTCTGTCGTTTAAGGTTACAACATTCGGCGAATGTAATTTTCTGGAAATATATTTCTAGAAAAGTTTTAAAGGAAAACATTATATTTAAGAGCATAAACATATTATGAAATACTTTAAATTAGCGTACATACATATGTACACATTGAATTGGTATACGTATGTAGGTATACTATATTTATATTAAATATGGTTTATGATTAAATATGGTTAGGGGGCGTTCAAGTATTACGTATCGCAATTTTTAAAGATTTTTATCCCTCCCTCCCCCCTATGTAACGCCCCGTAACGTTTCTCTGTAACGTACCCCCCCCCCCTCCCTAAGCGTTACGTAACACCCTTGTGAACATTTTTATCTAAAAGACACAATTATGTTGCATTGGTATCCAAAAGTCGCTATTAGTATTTTAATCGCGTTTGCGGTAATAATAAATAAAACAAGAGATTTCTAAGTACATGGAGAATAAAATAACAATGACTCACAATACAATCGAGGGACTCGCCGTAAAACATAAACGAAAAGGGTTACTAAATTGGGAGACTTTAATTTCCTAGTTTTTAATTTAAATTAAAAAAAACAATAATACATAACGCGTTGTATGAAAATGTAACGCATCGTAACGTTTTACAAGAACGTTAGACCCCTCCCCCCCTAAATTGCGTTACGTAATACTTGAATTCCCTCTTAGTCGATAGTAATTTTTTGTTTCAACGATAAAGATTAGTCTTTTAATAATGAAGAAATTTTCGGGCATAATTTATAGTCCCTTTTATAAAATCTAATTAGTGTATTTGTACATACACATAAGGCCAGATTTTTTTACACATAAGTTTCTAGTGTTATTTTAGAGATTTAGAACATATTATGTCGAAGTAAAAAAATATGTAAATTTTGTATAATTTAAAAAATAATTTGTGACGAAAAATATTTTAAAATCATAAAGAAATTTTCGTGCTTTTTAAGCATGTTTGATTTCTTATTGGCATGTAACCCTTATCTAGAGAATTGGTAGATAAGAGATCAATATCATATTTACGTACGATGTACTCGTGCTTCGTATCTAGAGATTCTTTCTAGGGGGAGTGGTATAAGAGGCCTTACATCTAAACTTAGCAGTATCGTCCTACGAAAGATAAAAATGACCCCTGTTAATAAATATTACTTTTTTTTCGTCTTTCACGTCTATTTATTATTTTTTTCAGTGATAAATTTAAAAGTGTAGCAGAGTAATCCTCTTCAGATATTATCGATAAGCATTGCATACCATTCCTCCCCAACTCTCTCCCTCGGTAGATCGTGTAACATGTTTCTTAGATAGAGATCTGTAGGATTTTGTAATCATGTAACTGTTATACACAGTATTAAATTTCATCAGGATTTTTATAGGTACATTAAATATTAGATGCTTTTGTAATAAGAGTTATGAAGTAGATTTATTTTTTATTATAATACGTATCGTAATAAATGTGTGTCATCGAAGTTAGTCTTTACTGAACTCTAGTAATTAGTAGGTAATAAAGTTTAAATATGGGGTTTAAAGGAATATATTTTAAATAACTTCTAAATAGATTTATTGACCTAAACAGATTTGTAATCATTGAAATTTGATTGATATGCAATAATAGTAAATTGATGACGAATTTATAAAATATTCTTTTTATATTTTTACAAAAAAAAAAAAAACTTAAAATTTAAAGGCTACATCAAAACAGATGATCTAATAATTTTCATCGATAATAATATATAAATTAGGTATTAGACTTTTCCTCTCGAAATAAAAAAGATAGTTAATATTCGTAGTGTAATGTTTAAGTAGCTATTTAAATGTTTGTAGTCGTATTTCGAAATACAGATTAATGGTTCAAACAATGTTTTTTACAATGTTAATAATACATCGACACGTATACTTTATGAAAATTATGAAGACATATGTTATTTTATATTGTTTTAAACTAACGCGATCACTATTCATATTTAAATCTATCTTATATATTTAAATATATATAATAAATTAAAATATGAATATGTTATTTTAACAGTGACACACGTGACAGTTTATAATGCAGTCTATATCTATACCTTGTCCAACCGTTTATTATCTTTTTGACAGCTTACGTCTATAAATTAACGTTTTGTTTCTTCGGAATAATGTACTACAGTAATGTCATACTTTATAGACGGGTAGTGATTGCCCTATGCATATCAAACAACCACAGACTATAAAACAATTCTTGAAATATATCGATCGATGAATCGATCATATGATAAAAATAATTTGAATTCATATAAGTATTGTTTCTGTAAAATTAATTTAAAAAAAGGAAATAAAAATAGTATCTATGAGTCCAAGATTCATTATTTGCAAGGAATTAAGTCGAAATCTTGGAAGTTAAGTTCAAATCTAGAGTAAAGAACAATGAACCTATTCATTTGTTTTTTTATTTTTTGACGGCTGCTAACTATGCATGCGTTAAAAAAACTAAGAAACGAATAATTAACATTTCAACTAAAAATATTTCATTAAATCGATTATACGTTCTTCTTAAATAAAATCAATTATTACTTGAAATCGAATCAGTAACGTGTGAGGGTGTAACTAATTTCGAACTGTCAAAAAGATAATAAACGGTTGGACAAGGTATAAGGTAATTTACATTAAAGTTATTTCATCCTAATATTATGTTTTATTTAGGCAATTTAAACTATAAAAATAAACAAATTTGCAATTAATATTGCTTGTTTATTTGTTGAAAACTGAACCATAAATAATTCAAAATTACTTTTTTGTAGCATGTTTAATTCTTTTTGTGATCGAAAAATCTAAATATGTCTACAATGTTTGATGAGGTGACGTTAGTTCTTCAGATTTCTTATATTTGCTTTTGATTATTAGGTTTATATACTAGTCCTGACTTAACGTGACCTCATATATCATCACCAGTAATAGATTTCGGACACAGATAATTCTGCTTCGTTCTTAGTGATAACATCAAAACGTTACATACCAGATACAGCTTTTACCTGTCTCAAGAAAAAAATCGTAAAAAAAAACTAAACTATTCAATGGATTGTTCATTGGATAGTTTTTTTTTACCATTAGTAATTTCTTAGCAAGTTTAATCAAACATACACTTTAGTTACTAATATTACACCGACACAGGGCTGGTATAATAATGTGACATTTCTTTTCAGAGCCCAAGTTTGAATTATCACAGAGAGGCAACTTAGTGGTGACGATCGGTGAATGGAGATTCAATAAGCACGCGTGTTGGGGTTCGAAGGTACGCTGGACATGCATCAAGAAGAAATCGGGATGTACTGCAGCCATCACGACTATCGACAATGTCATTGTTAAGATATTAGGGTCTCATAATCATTAAAAACTCTTGTTAAATATTTCAATTGACGTAATTACAAAATTTAATCTTAGATATAATTAATTGTAACTGCTAATGCTGTAAAAAGTGCAACCCTATCTAGAAATATCAATGTTTTTTTTCTTCTAAAATAAGTAATTTGACAGAATAAGAAAAAAAAATTCAATGTTTTCGTTAATTGTTAACGCTGTCAAGTGGGCATTATTAAGAGCTCCGTTTCTATTTGACATAATAAAATCGCCATACGACGTGATACGTTTTCGTACTGATGTCACATATATGTTTTAACCCTTATACAAACGCGAGCCCCTGAGCGAGATAAGAAAAAAAAGTTTTTGTTTTAGGGTAATTTGGGGTCGTAGATTTCATTTTTTTCGTCAAAATATGAAATTTTTTGTTTGCAAACATGTTTTGTTTTCGGTGGTAATTAATTTACCATTATCCAGTCCGTTCAGGAATATTTTTGTTCACATACTAATAGCTGTTCCTTACTTTCGTAATAATTTTCTGTAATAATTATAAATTTTGTTACTGCGTTTAACTTATAAAATACTGAACTGCTTTAAATGAAATTTTGTAAACCGATGGAATAGGCTTAGAATAATGCATACGCCGTGTTGTGCCAGCCGTATAAGAATAGTAACACCCCAACTCTTCCCGAGGGTGTCGTAAGGGATAGGCAGCAGCGTCCTCCTGAGAAACTAAATAACTTACTGCGATCGCCCGCCTGCCAAGCGTGGCGATTATGGCAAAACCCCCCATGGTCAATGGGGGAGGCCCATGTCCAGCAGTGGAATGTGGTGGCTTATGATGAATGCTTAAGCATATAATCGAGTTAGCGCAAAAGTTAGGGCGTACATGACCTCGGGCGGATGTTTGGTAAAAAAGAAACAAGGATATATTCGATCAATGTTTATTTGACAACAGAAATTATCAATCATAAAAATTACAAAAACTATGTAATATTTAAATAAATTTTCAAAATGATCGATTTCCTGCAAAAAAAAAAAATGTTTATAAGAAGTTATTACTAAAAAAACGAATAATGATATTGCAAAAAAATTTAATACACTCAGCTAATAAAACAAATCTAACAACACCTCATACATGTATATCAAAATCATTTCACATGTACACCGTGAAATAGTTTTGTTCTTGTCCGCATACCAAACGACAAATACGAGACATACGTTTGTAAAACACCCCTCCTTCTGGTGAAATCCGACAAAAAAATCTTCTCAACATACAGTCTGCATACAAACATTTTTATATACGTAGTCACCAGAAATGATTTCAAGATCAAATAATGTTCGAATATTTACCACTTTTTTAAACAGCCAAAAATCATATAAATACTTAGAAAAATATTTTGAATTTTTTTTTTTTTTTTTTTTTTTTTTTTATATGTTAGTTGAATAGGCAAACTGGCAGACGTGCCACCTGATGGTAAGTGGTCGACGTCGCCCATGAACATAAACTAGTTTACCTGGAACTAGCCCAGCCAACTCATTTATGTGTTGCCTATCCTGAGACATATGATGTTAAGTCTCGGTGCCAGTAATTACACTGCCTGTCTTGCCCTTCTTTCCGAAACACAGCAAAGCTGTTTCACGGAAGAAATAAGCATTTAGAATTTATCATTATTCTATAGCAAAATAAATAAACTTTTCAAAATTAAGTAGAAAAACAACTCACCGAAATTTTGGTCGTACAAAACTCCAAAAATTCTTTGAAACAGCACAAAAACTTCAAAATTTTCGATCAAAAAACGGCTAGACTGACTTTAGTGTCATGTATCTTTCGAAAAATGACATTTTATGTTAAGTGTTGACAACACATAAAAAAAGCGGCTAATCAAAAATACAAATGCGTCATAAATATTTCTATTGATGTTTCCAGGAGAAAAATATTTCTATTTTAAGAGGCATAGACAAGGTGGTACTATATATATCTTAATTTGTATAAGGGTTAAACGTGAATAAGACAGACTTAGCCAATCAAAGCCATGATAAGGCCTACTTTATATTATATCTAGCACTGATAATCAATCATATAATATTATTATTTCTTAAAATTTACCTTATTAGAGTAAGCAAGTTTAATGCCTGATTAAAGAACAAACGTGCTTAGTTTCTAAAAGTATTTTGTATGTTACAAGTAGTTGCACGACTTTCACGTTTTTACTTAATAATTTTATTATTATTCTTAATTTTGAGAACTCATAAGGACGAATGAAATATTAAATTTTAATGTTGCTATTTTGATTCAGCATTACTATATAGAAAAAAAATATGTTATAAGATTTAAATAAATAAAATCGTGTTTTAGATCTAAGTGTTCATGAGTCTAGTTGTCTTCAGCTATGTCACTGTAAAACGCTTTTTATACAGTAAGTTTTTATTATTATGTACTCATATAGAGTTTTTCACTAATGATACACGAACATTAAATATAAATGAAAAAATTGCCCTATTATTATTATTTTTTTAAATTTCAAAAACGAGTAAATATCACGATATAGGTTGTCGATTGTTTGCTGATGTTTCGATCCAGTTGCATGAACCGTGGTCACGGCTTAACTGCAGTTCTGCGATGTCTGGAGATGGAGTTTTGAAGGACAGAATCTATTTAATCTCTTTCTCATTATAACCACTTTCTTTGTAACCACTACACGAGTCACGATTCCATCTGTTTGATACCTTAAACTTATCATAACTATTTAAATTCTTGTATTTGCGAATTTATGTATATAAACAGATATTAGAAACTAAAGATTTAGTACACACCCGGACATTGATAACGGAGACGATCTTAAGGAGAGCGCGTTAATAAGCAATTTTTTTGAAAAGGAGTGACAACGATTGTTATGTATCGTTTCTTTAACAATGTTTATTATACGAGTATTAATACTTGCCTCAATATGTCTAATTTCTTTACGAGAGTTGACTTGTTTTTTTTTTTTGAATTCTTAAATTATTTAAATTAACGACAAATCGTGAATCTAACAGGACAGGACTTATATTGACAACATAACTGTCTTTTATCTTGTTCTATGCTGTATTTTTCTAAGTTTATTTGTACAATATTACTATTCTTATTATTTTTGGTTAATTTCTTTCAATCGTGCCAAAAGGGTACAGATGATTTCGCCAACGTCACGTAGAAACTTTAAGAAGTAATATTGTTAGGTAGAATTATAATAAAAACGTACAATATTACCTATTAGTAACCTCCAAACTCACGCGTGGTCGCTAAAATCTGTCAAAGTTTGAGCGTCGCTAGTGGAAAACCCTATATAATTTTTTTTTATTTGAACGATTTTATACATTTTTTAGTACTTGATATTGCATTTCAATTCACTGTACACACGTTTAGTATAGTTATATATGCACCAGATGTAATTTTCTCTTATTAAATAAATTAAGCTTATATCCTATGTGTCTTTTATTTAGAAAACAAATATAATTTAATTTACATAAGCATAAAAAAATAATAAGCGTACTAATGATTTCATGTAAGTCCTTAAATCGAAAACCGATCGTACTAGGATGTCCTATATTAGTGACGTTGTCAACATGTTATTTTCTTATTTATTAGATGTTATTTTGTAGTATAGTCTGTATTTCAGAAGCATCCATTTCATATCTATTAATTTTTGATTCCGGTATTAACGATATGATTTTTTTTTTCAGATTTAAATCCAGTATTTGCACAATCGCAACGGGGAAATCCAGTGATAATGATCGGACAATACCGTTTTAATAGAGTGAACAAGTACGGCAGCAGGACTAGATGGGTCTGCGTCAAAGCGAAGGCTGGCTGCAGAGCGTCACTGCACACTATGGACAACGCAATCGTAAGAGTCTGGGGATTCCACGACCCCCTAGCTCACACCAGCGCTAATAGATTTTAACGTTATTTAATTTTTCGATTAAAAGAAATAATAGATTCAACTGTTTTGTGTACAGTTAAAGATAGACAGGTCGTCAAAGGACTTTCCGATACAAATTATTGTAGCTTCGTTCCTACATGCTGAAGCAGTTTTACACGTGTTTAAATTTCTATTGCTCCCTTCTGATTTAAGGGTGTAGACCCAGTTCGAACATCTAAAAAAGCAATTTTTCAGTACTTTTTTTTGGCTATTCATAATAATGATTTAAGGCAACTGTTTATCCACATAAAATATATATATTTCAAGAAGATATTCTGAAATTTTTGTTACAAAATATTGAAAAAAACACGGGCTACAGCCACTTTGTGAAAGGCTCAAAAAAAGGGGACTGGCAGTGATCACTGTAACTTGTCACTGGATCATCTGAAATAAAAAAAGAAGAATCATTAGTTTAAAACGTGGTGGTAAACGTGGACGAAGGAATTAAAAAATGATTTTTTGCAAAATGGCGGATGTTGAAAGTGAAATTTTCATTTTTTACTGAAATTTTACTCATATATTAGTGACGGCCGGCTGGTCGAGTGGTCAGGCAACTGGACACTCTACGCAGCGGTCGCGGGTTCGAATCCCGCCAGGTGCAGATAATCTGTATGACGAATATAGATGTCTGCACCGGGTCATGGATGTGTATTTATGTATATAAGTATTTATATCTTAAATTTATTTCCGTTCCTAGTACCTGTAACACAAGTTCTTACGAACTTAGCACGGGGCTAGGTTAACGTGTTGTGATTGTTGGTTAATATTTATTTATTTATTTATATTTAGCTAAAAAATGATAAATAAATATAAAAAAAAATTCTTCGTCCACTTCGAGGAAATTTATATATAGAATAAGTGACCAAATTTTAAAATTGATCTGTATAATCATTCTAATACAGTTACTGATATCACTGGCTTCGAAAACATAGTTTCAAGATAAACGCGTTTAAAGTTTTAAGTACAATTTGCATGCAGATAAAAAAATTTTTTGAACTTACATTGAATCGTCTATTCCAGGACCATATACTTTCCATTCCTCTGCATCTCTAATCTTTCGGTTAATTTCATAAGAATGTTTGATAAAATCGCACGATGGTATATATTGAGGATTACACTTATCACACACAAGAGAAATTTTAAAACGAAATCCACCAAAAGCTATTTTGTCGTTACATATTACCAAATTTGCGATCGCCGTAAAAACAGTAATAAAATTTATTATTCTTAAATCAACTGTATCCGTTTTTGGCACGTCAGACTCATTTTGATCATTATGATCGCTTACGTACTAACCCGCTCTACCATTATCTCGTTTTATTTTCTTGTTTTTGGACTTAAAAATTATACGATCCTTCTTCCCTACTGTACTCATTTGTTTAGTTTCGTACTATACATAATATATGTATTTAACAATAGAATATAGTATAACGATAAAAAAGGTTGACAGTCCGTCCGGTAGTATAGCGCACAGCTGCCACTCCCTACCTGCGTTCGAGTCGGCTCCATTCAAAATTACTTATCTCCGTAAATAATGATTCGATTTGTCTGAAAATTTCAGAGTATACTTTCGAAATATTATACTTTCAGAAACTGCAAGCAAACAAAAATCGATTTGTCGAAAATCCCAACTGGGTCTACCCCCTTAAAGGAAAAATTACTGACATTAACTAAAGAAGTGACAGGTTTTAATGGTTCGAAAGAGAAACTTACCTCCGGACCGGAAGTATTTGCTGGAACTCTTTAATCTAAAAGATATTTTTCAAATATATGCTTCAGATGAAACGGTGCTTTTCCTATCGCAACGCTCTTTTTAAAATGTTACAAACATACGAGGCTCGAGAGCGAAATATTGTAAACAATAATATAAAAAATTATGAAGTAGATTTAATAAAATCAAACATAGGGTAGTTTTACATTTGTTTGTATGAAGGAAGGAGTGGTTAGTCGTAAGCGTTAACATAAAGTTATAAAGATTGTAGTTCAAAATAAACTTCATCATCAGAAATCTTTGCACAGATTAACTAACTTAAATATTACTTAAGGTTTTGGTGGTGGATAAATAGTTAAACGCTTTTATTCATATTTAATCATGAGTAATGTTTATCTTTAATATTTTGCCTACATAGAACATATATACGTGCATTATTGATTTTTAACAGATTGTTTTATTTGAACAACCCATCATTATTTTAACATTTGACTATGATAAGTAGGATAATCTCTTTCGGCTTTGCAATAGTATGAGATGTTTATGTATTAAAGAACATTAGGAGCATTCTTAAACATTTAAATTATAAGTTAATCATATCAAAAACGATCCAGAATATTTTTTGTAAACAAATTGTTTTTTTTCTTATCTCTTTTATTTGTATGAATATTTAAATTATCTGCACAGATATTTAAACACATTATGATTGACGTACTTTTATAATAATAGTAAAAAAAAATATATAAAATAAGCCATTGTCTATGTACACATATATAGGAGACTTTCTATAGATATAGTCACTCATCACGATATCTCTCAAACTATAAGACATACAGACTTGAAATTTGGTAGAAATATTCTTTTTGCCGAGTAGAGGGCAGCTAAGAACGGATTTTACGAAATTCTACCTCTAAGGGGATGAAAAAGGGAGGTAAAGTTTGTATGGGACAACGTGATTCCTTGGTCCAATCTACTTCAAATTTTGCATAAATATTCTTTAACAGAATTGATTGAAGACGTGTTTCGTACTTTATCGAAATTCATTCCCTAACGGGGTTAAAAGGGGGAAGAAAATTGTTTTGATATAAAAACTCCTTAGTGGTTTTGATTTAAATTACATTTTATTTTGACACATGTTTGACAACTCAATCCGTCTATTATAAAATATTTTCGAGTATCGACGCAGGTGTAGGTGATAAAAAATATAAATTTTTAATTTTTGAAATTTTAGTAAATACCCGTGCGAAGCCGGGGCGGGCCGCTAGTAACTAATATGTTTTTTTTCTAGTCCGTTTCATTACAACGAATCGCGGTACAGCGATGTTGTTAGTTGGAGGACATCGGTTTTACAAAGACAGCCAAAACGGTGTGAAGATACGATGGGGTTGTTCTATGAAAGCTAAGAAATGCAAAGCTTTTGTCAAAACCATCAAAGGAACAGTTGTGTCTGTATTTTTAGCTCATAGCCATTAAATTAGTATAGACATTATAAATTGGCAAGACTTACAAGGAGACCTTCGGTATTTCTTTGGAAATTCAGATCGGGATAAAACTCAGCAGATTAGTAGTATACCTTAAGATGAAAGGATACCGGCTCTTTCTCCATACAAACGTAGTCGACTGTTTCCTTCCTGGATAATGCCACTATTATAAATATTTTTGTAACATAAAACCTATAACTGCCATGACCATGCCCCTATGTCTTGGTTTCAGACACGCAAAAAAAAAACGCATATTTCAAAAAATAAAAATAAAAACGAGAACATAGGAGCATAGCTGGACTTTTTTTAGTTACATAAACAAACAATGACATGTTTTGGGTAGGAAATAGTTGACTACGAAATACTGTTTCGGTCAATAATTATCTACCTAAAACGGTCTGAGCTGCAGTTGTCCGTTTCTTGCTGTTTGTGGTTCGACGGCATACAGCGAGACAGGAACATTTTATTCAAATACCTATTTTTCAAAAGTCTCTCAGGTACCCTTTCCTCTTAAGTTACATAATAAGATTCCGAGAAAACAGGCTCTAAATAGTTACTTACGCGTAGCTTATATATTACTAGTAGAGATTTTCACTCCAAAACTGCAACTACCTGAGGGCTAGTTGTAAGTGGTCAGCGTGCTAGGTTCCCGTATGGACGATTCGGGTTCGATACCTCGTATTGTTATTATTTTTTATAGTTCAATCGCTATTATTATATTAGTAATAATAGCTTATATTGTTTATTTATAATAAGCTGTACATGTGTGTGACATTGTGAATTATTTTTTTTTAAGTTTGTATGACATTGGGGCAAATTTTGTTATAAGTTTGACTTATGTCTCTTGTTGTACCAATATGCAAAGAATAAAAAATGTTTTAATAATTAGTTTTTATTCAAAACTATTCAAATGTCTAACGGGGATGTCGACGGGGCTAGAGGGAGACTTGGGTACAAGTTTTAGTTCATCAGTACAAAATTTGGTTTCGTGTTAGTTCAGTAAATTCTTAAAAGTTAGCACTTGCTTACTTAACTTTTTAGGGTTGTTAATTTGGCATCACTTTCATACAATTTGGTTTATATTTTTAGTGATTCCACATTTTGAGAAGCTCCGTACGGGTAACCTCGTTATGATTCTGGGTAATCATAGGTTCAATAGGAGAAACAATTACAGTAAAGGACCAAAAGTGAGGTGGAACTGTGTGAAGAATCCGGCCGGATGTCGCGTGTACTTGATCACCATCGATGACGTAATAGTGAAGAGTGTTAATGAACATAATCATTAAATGAAGATGGCTAGCTGACGATGATTATGCTTATTTCTTTTAAAAATAACTAATTTAGTAAAATTAGATTTCTCTGAATAAACTTTAAAAGTAGATTATCTAAATACGTATTTTTATTTAAAATTTAATGATAATCAACAAATTAATCACACAATAATATAAGAACTGTAAACTAAGCATATAATTAAACTCAGTTTACATTGAAAAAAAAACTATATTCGTTATTGCGAATTAAGTATTAAATAGTAGTATTATTATGTACTCACAAATGTACATGCATATGATTGTAATATAATTAACATTTTAGTAAAAAACAAATTACTTCATCATCAGAAATCTTTGCACAGAGTAACTAACTTAAATATTACTTAAGGTTTTGGTGGTGGATAAATAGTTAAACGCTTTTATTCATATTTAATCTTATATCTTTAAACGAGCAATTCTTGTAAATATACATATATATAATCTGAATCTCGGAAACGGCTCCAACGATTTTCATGAAATTTAGTATACAAGAGGTTTCGGGGGTGATAAATCGATATAGCTAGGATTTATTTTTAGAAAATGTCATTTTATCCCTTTTTTTTTACGGAATTAAAAAATATCATTAGATTATTAAGGTTAATTTCACTGTAATTGACAAGCTTATAATAGCTCGGATAGGAATCGGGCGGATTCGAAATCAGTAAAACTCGGGTTCGAATCCAGATGCCTACAGACCAGTTTTTTTTCCTTTTTTTTTTTCAAGTTTCATCTTTTGTGGGAAAAACTATTATTGAGAGCTCTTTTTCTCTCTTCTTTTTTTATTTAAATAACCAGTTCCTATTATTTTACTATTATGTCGGTAAGATCGAAAATATTATTTATGTTTCATCAGTATGTAATGTATCTAAATATAATTTAACCGAGCTAAGCTCGGTCATCCAGGTACTCATGAGTAATGTTTATTATGATTGTTTTATTTGAACAACCCATCATTATTTTAACATTTGACTATGATAAGTAGGATAATCTCTTTCGACTTGCAATAGTATGAGATGTTTATGTATTAAAGAACATTAGGAGAATTCTTAAATATTTAAATTATAAGTTAATCATATCAAAAACAGTCCAGAGTATTTTTTGTAAACAAATTGTTTTTTTTTTCTTATCTCTTTTATTTGTATTTATATTTGTAATATCTGCACGGATATTTAAACACATTATGATTGACCTACTATTATAAAAATAGTAAAAAAAAAATATTTGCCATTGTAACTAATATGTTTTTTTCCAGTCAGTTTCATTAAAACGAATCGCGGTACAGAGATGTTGTTAGTTGGAGGACATCGGTTTTACAAAGACCACCAAAACGGTGTGAAGATACGATGGCGTTGCTCTATGAAAGCTAAGAAATGCAAAGCTTTTATCAAAACTATCAAAGGAAGTGTTGTGTCTGTATTTTTGGCTCATAGCCATTAAATTAGTATATGCTTTATAAAATAACAAGACTTACAAGGATACCTTACGGTATTGGAAATTCAGATCGGGATGAAACTCGGCAGATTAGTAGTAGGGTAGACTGGGTACGATTGAAACACAGGACGGTTGAAACAACACGAATATCTCGAAAACCGTTGGCGGGACGGTAAGGAGTCCAAGAGAGAACGAAGCGGATGACAGGTCTGAACACGAACTCCAATGTTGCGTTGCCCTCCACGGACTTTAGCTGTATTTAGAAGGCCATATTGTGTTTTGTTAACCAAAAGTAAGTATTTTAGCTTGGAGAGTTTTTCAATTATTATTGTTCTTATTTAAGTGACAGTATTGAGTGTGTGTTTTTTGTTCGAAATGAAGGTCATGGAATACGATATCGTGACTAGCTTTTATTTATCATTATTTTCATAATCACTATAACTGTTTTTTCAGCTAAAATTGGAGATGGAGGCGGTTGAAACGAATTTCGAGGTACGGTTGAAACGTGGTATTTACTTTTTACTGTTTTTATAGATGCCAAGACCACGCGTAAGAAAGACTTTGAGAGGACTAATAGACCTGTAGAAGTTCAAAGAAGATTTTGAGAAGAAGAAAGAGGGAGATTCCTTACAAAAAGTGACACTGAAGCACGGAGCTAGTCATTATTTGTTCCCAAGGTATATTCGGTATCAAGATGCCTATGGCGAACAAGAAACTCAAAATAAAGGATAAGGGATATAAAGCACACAACTGTGTTTTTAATGGAGAGCAAGAGCAACAGTACTTAATGCGATGTGTAGATATAAATTTTGGTCTAGCTAAGAAAGTGGTAAATAAATTGGCCTATGAACTTACAGTTAAATATTATTTATCACGACTTCAGACTTGGTTTGATAAGGAGCTAAAAAAGTTTTTCGTCTACGAGCTGGCGGGTAAGAAATGGTTTCAGAGGCTTATGAGAAGAAATCCTTTTTTTTTTTTACGCTGGGAAATGCATTTACGCATCCCGCCGCCCGAAGGCGACGGGTATATGGGACTCGCTGACACGGCAGAACGTGCCAGAATACCGCACTAAAACCCAGCGGTGCCCTCATCGTCATAGTGGGGCGCCACGGGATCGCTTTCGCATGCAACCGTGACATGAGAAGAAATCCTGAACTAACTCCAATCACAGCGCAAGCTTTAAGCAAGATTAAAAATACCGTTATAAGTATTTAAAATATTGACGATTGATTATTATTGCCAGAGTTGTTTATTTATTCTTTGAGTTTAAATAAATAATTAATAAAACATAATATTATATTTTGTACTATTCGCATGTGTTTCAATTGACCCCAATCATCATCATGAAACAAACCGGATTTTTTTTTAAATTCGATTTACTATTAAAAAGAAAACATCTTAAACTTAAGTCATATTAGCTATTAGTAGACAGAAACATGCTCTTTTATTAAACACACATTTTTCATTGCTTGGATAATAAATAGCAAAACTATGGACGATATAAGTAAAATTATTTCAACCGTACCCAGTCTACACTATACCTTAAGTTACACAGTAAAGCAATATAGTGCACTTGCCAGAAGATTCCGAGAAAATAGGCTCTAAATATTTACTTACGCGTAGCTTATGTATTAGTAGAGTTTTTCGCTCCAAAACTGCAACTACCCGGGGGCTAATTGTAAGTGGTCAGCGTGCTAGATTCCCGTATGGACGATTCGGATTCGATACCTCGTATCGTTATTTTTATTTTTTCAATTTATAAAGTGACTGTTACGGCTAATTGAAATTTGAAGAAAAGATAATACTTTCTTTTTAAATACGTGAGGTCTCCTTATTAGATTTGTTTTATACAAGTTTCACCTCCTTGTATAATAGAAGATCTCCTAATTTGCCTATTTATCAGATATTTTTTTAGATAGTTATATCGCTATTATTATTATATTAGTAATAATAGCTTAGATTGTTTATTCATAATAAACTGTACACGTGTGTTACATAGTGGATTATGTTACTTGTCAACTTGATTGTTATTTAGAAAAAGTTTAAATTATTTTTGATTTTGCTATTTTATTATTTATAAATCTGTCTGCTTTTCAGTTACCCTAATTGCATTTATGTAGCTATAGGTTTCTATATTGCTTTTAAATATTTGATTAAATACTTTATTTACCTACTTTTAATTTTCACTGAATTAAAGTTTTTCATATAATTTTGTCTTTTAAATGAATTTATATTCACAGCAAATATCTTATTCGAAACTTTAAAAAAATATATTAAAATAATATTTGTACAGTTTGTTGGTAAATTGATGCGGAATTTTCATTCATTTAGTACTTATTTTAAAGGTTTTATTGGTAACGTAATATGTTATTTACAGTTCGTATAATGTTGACCGATCGAGGGACGCAGATGTTAGTAGTAGGTGGGCATCGGTTCTTCAAACACGAGGAGTACGGCAAGAAAATACGGTGGCACTGTTCTATCAAGAGGCGTACTAAGTGTAAAGCGTTTATTAGGACTATTGGTACTGAAATTGTGAAAGCCCATTTGGACCATAATCATGATTTATAATAAACTAATAAAAAAAATTTGAAATTGATCATATATTGGTGAAGTAGTCATTGAAACTGCTAAAAGTTGCGTCTGTATGGAATTATGGATGTTCGTCGCGGTCGGTCGTGATAGTGTTCTGCGGGTTCTCGAATTCGCAATACAAGATATTATGATGAAATTTGAGCGGAGTTTATATAATTACATTTTAATAAAACTATTTTGATTTCCTTGGAGTTTAATTCTAACAAAATTTTGTATATTACGTCACTAGGGAGGGAAGTGTTAGATTGCAACCCGCATCTTTGTTTGGGAATAAAATTCGGGGTTGCGATGTTTCCTGCCGTGTAAGGTATAAAAAAATTTATAACGCTATGATCGAAAAATCGATTAAAATAGATAAAATAGTAATGATTAGGTTTTTAAATTAATTTACTTATACATTAGATATTCTCGATGATGTCGCGTCTCCTAGCAACGCGTTGTAATAACACCAGTATAAGCAAATGAACCTAATTTATTAAGTGAAAAATAAGATGAAATAATGAAATAAAATAATGAAATGAAAAATAATAAGAGATTTGTGTTATTCTGTGTCACATACGGATTATTACAAGAAAATTGTGAGATTAAACTATGCGATCTGTCTTAACTTTGACATTTAAAACAATGTATTTGCATCGGGACGAAAGTTAACGTAAGCGCTCTAAAAAATATTCATCATTTGGCCGGGACGCAATGTGGCACTTCCACCATCCACCATCCATTCCACCATCGGACGACACGACGTGGACGGTGATTCCATCCATACGTGGTCGACATTCCCCCAGTTCGTACCTCGCGGTTCGCATCTTCTTTCATTATTAGAACTGCAAAGGAATGGAATTCTCTTCTTGCGTTACTATTTCCCGATATGTATAATTTAGGGATTTTTAAGGCAAGAGTGAACAGGCATTATTTGAGTTTGCGTGCTCCACCTTAGACTTCATCTTTGTTTACCATCAGACGAGAGAGGTCAAACGCACTCAAATTTTTTATTTAAAAATAACTTTCGATCCAGGTGTTATAAAATAGTAATTTTTACTATTTCGTACTGATTTAATGATGCAGATGAAATTTCAATTACGCAAATTTTGTTATAAGTTTAACTTATGTCTCTTGTTGTACCAATATGCAAAGAATAAAAAATGTTTTAATAATTAGTTTTTATTAAAAACAATTCGAATGTCTAACGGGGATATCGACGGGGCTAGGGGGAACCTTGGGTACAAGTTTTCATTCATCAGTACAAAATTTGATTTCGTGTTACTACAGTGAATTTTTAAGAGTTAGCGCTTGCTTACTTAACTTTTCTAGAATTGCTCATCTGGCTTAACTTTCATACAATTTGGTTTATACTTTCAGTGATTCCACATTTTGAGAAGCTCCGTACGGGTAACCTCGTTATGATTCTGGGTAATCATAGGTTCAATAAGATAAACAATCACAATAAAGGACCAAAAGTTAGGTGGACTTGTGTGAAGAATCCAGCCGGATGTCGCGTGTACTTGATCACCATCGATGGCGAAATAGTAAAGTGTGTTAATGAACATAATCATTAAATGAAGATGGCTAGTTGACGATGATTATGCTTATTCTGATTTGAAATAACTAATTTGGTAAAATTAGATACTTATTTGATAGAAATATTTGGACTCTTTTTATTTGAATAGACTTTAAAAGTAGATTATCTAAATAAGTATTTTAATTTTAATGATGATTAAAAAATTAATCGCATAGTAATATACGAACTGTAAACTAAGCATATAATAAAACTCAGTTTACATTTCGAGAGAAAAAAAAAATGATATTCGTTATTGCGCAATATAATTATTAATTTTTAGTAAAAACAGCACTAGTCATTGCCAAGTATTAAACAGCAGTACAAAACAGTATTATTATGTAACCAAAAATGTACATGCATGTGATTGTAATGGATGTCTTTCCAGTTTCTAATATAATATTTGATATATCTAATAATTTAGTTTAGTAATTGGTATCTAATAAAGCTATGTAAAATGTTTATTCGTTTTTTTTTTTCGTTATTTTTTTTCTATTACTCTGGATAAAAAACTAAAAGAAAAATCCTTTTTTTTTCAGTTCCAGTATTCGGCGAGACTCGTTTAGGGAACCCCGTTATCATGATCGGTTCTTATCGGTTCAACAGAGTTCGTTCCAAGGGCCCGAAGATACGCTGGACTTGCACAAAGACCCCACAGGGTTGCCGTGCGACTCTCTTAACAATTGATGACGTCATAATAAAAACAATAAATGAACATAATCATTAATATAATTAAATAATTTTAATAATATATGTATATATTGTTATAAAATACATAACCATGAATAACAATTCATACCTCAAAAGTCAGTGACTGTGTGTTTACTGGGCATATACTGATATAGTTGTACTAATGAATAGGTAGTTAAAACAATATAACAAAATTTTAAATATTATTTATATTGCCTGTTTGTGTGAAAACAATTTTAGTACAATTAATTTTATAAAAAAGCGTGAGTTGTCAAAAATGTTTTCAAAGACTGTTGCGTCATTTCAATACATTAAAAAAAAAACATTCTGATATCGAAAATGTTTATTTACAAAAACTAACTAAAATTTACTAAGCAAATTTTTCTATGAATATTTTTGTGTTGTTGAAGCTGACAACAGGTTTAGTGATATTTAGAAACGACATCAAATTTTACCGCTACGTCACAACTTTTGGTTTTGTTAGACGTTTATGTTGTTAGACAACTTATGATGTATTTATTACGTAATTTACATATATATAATTCAAGATATTGCTATGCTGGCATTATACTGATTGTTCGCAACACATCCAGATTAACTTTAATATTATTTTTTTTGTTTATCAGTGATATGTTACAAACTGAACCGTACAGAAACAGCTTGTAAATGTCCCACTGCTGGGCGAAAACTTTTCTGCTATATAAGAGAAAGGTTAGAATGTAATTCGCGATGCTGCTTCGCTGCTTGTTGGATAATTACCCTACAAATCGTAATTTAATTACAATTATGCAACCTTATTAGGTGTTTATAATAATAACCGTTACCGATGGCTTTATGTGCTCTCCAAGGCGCGGTGGGACCCATAAGGTTAAATACCCAAAGTGGAAATCGAACCCATGACCGTAGTCGTTTATTCTACTTTTATCACCAGTACACGAGTTCTGATGAACCTTTCGGTCGTCTAATTAACGATTGTATGAACGTGATTTTTAAAATAAAAAGATCGAATAAAAACAAAAATTATTTAGAAATAGAAAAACTTTTGTGTTTTGTGTTTTACAATAATATGTTATTAGGTACATTAAAATTTAATCTATTTAGGTTTTCAAATACTATTATATTGAGTGCTCTTCTAATTCCTCTTTCATATGATTCCTAAAACTGTTTTCATCGGTTTTGCAATTGCTATTAGTAACTACTAAAATGTAATCCACTAATATTAAGGTTGAACATTTATATATAAATGTATATACGGTTACACGGTTATAAGTTAAGATACTTATTTCTCTCTCTCTTTCTCTCTCTCTCTCTCTCTCTCTCTCTCTCTCTCTCTATATATATACAGAGTGACTGGTAAATTACTATCCATATTGAAGGAGACTACTCGGTACATGATTCTCATTCGAATTATGTAAAAAAAACAGGTAAATATTAATAAACCTTTAAGTAAAGTTACTCAACAATTATCCAATTATGTACACGTCGTCTGGACACCCTAGCAGCTAGCTGCACTTTCGACACAAAACAGGTAGTTTACCTACGTCCAAACACCGCCACGTGTTAACAGGGTAGCAGGATAAACAAGCATGATCCAGTCCCCCTTAATACTTTAATCCTGGCTTAGGACAGGCAAAAATACTAAGATATTTTACTCGTTTAAGCAACAAATTTGTTGACTAGGTAAATGATCTGAACTTTGGCAATTTTTAGATGTGAACAAGCGGCACAGTACAACACCTGTGCACGTGCCGCCGGCATGACTGTAGAGTGACAACGCTTCATTTACTTGAATTGTATGAAAATTTGGTCAAAAATTAAGTACCTATTTTTTTTTAAATAATTCGAATGAGAATCATGTACCGAGTATTCTCCTTAAATATGGATAGTAATTTACCAGTCACCTGTATATATTTCAAGTCTGTGAGAATATGGAGGTGATGATTTATTGTCTCTAATTCTTCTTAATAAGCAAAATAGCAAACAAAAAAAATGTTTTAAAATAGAATCTGATTAAACAAATATGAGAGCGCTTAAATAAAATACAGTAGTAAATATAATGTGAAACCAGCTTGTAGGACTAGTGTCTGTATCGTGACCGTAGCTGATAAAGGGACAAAGTAGGACAGTGTCGACTCTAGAAATATCAAGAGCATTATAGAATATCTAAAGACTGTATATTGAACACGAAGCTGAACGAATGAAATAAGTTATAATATTTTATCTTTCATTATAATAGTGAGTAGGTAGACTGTCTGCGAGGAAGACTATCTTCTTCCCAAGGATAATTCGCTAGCTAACACATAGTCGTATCGCATACAGTTCTATGTGAATTTTCTGTAACTCTTTGTCCGTCCGCTCATGTTTTCTGATTAGATATTCTTTTGTCGAGTAATATAAAAGTTATTTGCTAGAATTAGACTTATTATTTTTGGTAATAGTTTAAGAAAGGTTAGACAAAATTGATATTGTGTAGTAGGCTATATTAGTACTACCTATTCATATTTTTTATAACTATATATTCATTGATATTGTGTAACTTGATAATTAAAAATTTAGTTCTAGAATAAGAATATACGAAGTACAGAGAAGGACCTATTACGTAACTTAGCTGAGTCTGGATTAGTATTGAAATTCGACACCACATCGTTTTCTCGCGATCGTATAAGCTACGTAATAGCCGCACCGGTTTCATAGCTAAATAGAAAATAATACAAATTTTTTATAAGTCACAGCTTGTGGTACACAATATTGTTTTAATCTTTTTAGCAGTGGCGATATAAAACGTCTTAAAAATCTCGATCGCGGTTATTTTTTTGTCCACTTGCGAAGAGTATTAATTAAGGTTCCATAAGAAGAAATAGAAAGTCAATCGAATATGAGAGTTTGCTATCATCAGCTGCTTTGCATGAACCTTTTAAAAGCAGGTCGTGGCTTAAAATCATTAAGTAAGATGTATAGGAGTAACCAAATACCTCACGAATGTAGACGAGAGTTGGGGGAAACAACGTGTAGAGGTGTGTATAGCTTTTTGTTCTGTCGAAAGATGAAGTTACTATCAAAGACATTGTTTTTTACGACGATAACAGATTTGTCGCAATAATTTAGGCATAAAAAATAGTGCTTCGAAAAAGGCAATTACTTAAATCATTCCAAAGATGTTGATTACAAGATATTTGTTTGCATAAAATTTTTATTATGTTTTACTGTTTTATTTTATAGGTTTTTAAGGTTTTCTAGGCTAAGCAAACAATCGATCATTCTATTAAAGTAACAAAATCAAATTACTTAGTTTTATGTAGCTCCTACTAAGGGCTTGTTGCTGATGAAATTGATCTCGCAAATAAGTTACTGATAGGCCTTATTATATTATAATATTTATTATTATTAGCAGATGGTAAAACAGGCTCTTAATACCTTTTTTTTAACGATGGGAAATGCATTTACGCGTCTTGTCGCTCGCAGGCGACGGGTATGTGGGACTCGCTGGCTGCAAAGCCAGAATACCCACTAAAACCCATCGACTGTCTGTACCGTAGTGGGGCGCCACGGGATCGCTCGTGCATACAACCGTGACGCTCCGACGCTTGGCACGGCAGCCCCTCCGCATCTAATTGGATCCGCTCGACTGGTCCACTATGCTACTTCAGAGAAGTACCAGAAGCGGCTCCACCACCTAAATCTCTGCGCCCTCTCGGCGCCACGCCCTCACCGGCCGCACCTCCCATGCCCACACTTTTACCGCACTTTTGCGCCCCGCCCACCACTGGACCCCAGTTACACCAGACGGTGAACCCCCTGAGCTGGGCCCGCACATCAACTGATCTAGGGGGTCAGTGGCTTGTGTGCCTCCGCGCCCAACCACTGCGCTTTCGCGCCACCGAATGGAGGGGGAGAGCGAGTCACCCCTCTCCTGCGCTTTCGCGCCCACCACTGCTGGTTTTGGTCCACGTGGGTCCGAAGACCCCGACCACTCGCGAGACGTTCGAGTGGCTTCCCCTATCCGCCACCCGGGGGACACGCCCAGTATGAGACCAGCAACACCCGTGGGAGGCTCTAAGACCTGTTTTATCTCGACCAATAAACTACAACTTTAACTATGATGAAAAAGAAAAATATACATATTATAATAAACTTTTGGATACCGTCATAGTCAGATAGTTTTATCAGCAACCGGTATCTAGCGTTTAGCCTGTACCTTGTTCCATAAGATTAAAAAAAAAGAAGGTAAAAAATTGTATAAAGGAAAAAAAATGCAGTGCAGTAAATCTATATAAATAAATGCACAGAATGATTTGATCAAGATATTAAGAGATTGGTAAACGTTACCTTATTCCCATAGAGTACGAGGGCCTATATTTCGAACATTAAGGTTTTCTCTTCATTAACAGGACACCCAAATATGTTAAGTTAATGTACAAAATTTAATAATAAGAAAAGTAGTAGTTTTTAATTTTCATTATGTTAAGAATAAATATTTCTGTTAACGTACTTTTAAGTAACCAATAAACAAGAAATAGGTAAAAAAAAGATATCATAAAAGTGGAATCAGATGAGCTATTATAAATGTGTCGCTATGTCCCTTGAGCCTGTTAAAGTATTGGTACACAGGGTCTCTACTCCGACAAATAGTAATGCGCTTTTTGATGGATAGGAGGTACTGAGGTTTATTCGATTAGCTTTGTTACATAACAAAGCTAATCGAATACACCTACGACTAGGATAGCTATGTAGCTATATTGATATATTATGATATATATATGATAAGTAGCTAATTAGCTATGTAGCTATCCTAGTCGTATTTCCATATTGCACAAGTGACTACTGGTACTAGTGTTTAAATGTACGCGAAACCTCAATGAATTTGAATTATATATAGTGTATAACAATTTGTATTTTATATGCCAATTTCATATTACAGTAATTGTTATAAAATAAAATACTTGCAAACATTTTTTCAATAAATCATATATTTTAAGTTTTATACAATCTTTTATATCTATGTAGTTTATCCAATTAGATATAATATAAAGAATACTATAAAAAAATGTTTTTAAATAGAATAAGATACTTATCATCGAATAAATGCACTATTTTCATATATTGATCTTTTCATCGAACAAATGCACTATTTTACTATAACATTATTGTTTAAAAGATTAATTTGAAATTAAAACAGCGTACCTACATGCTTATTTTCTTTTTCCCAGTAAAACGTTATAAATCGATTGCTTTCATTGTCGAATCGCTTGCCCAATATTGTTCGTATAGTTTGTGTTAATTGTTTTAATGTCGAAATTTAATTTTCAGATTTGACTCCTATATTTGCTCCTACGAAACGTGGGAACATGTCTATACAGGTAGGCTCATATCGTTTCAACCGAGTGTTCAGCAAAGGACCGAAGTATAGGTGGAGATGTAGTAGAACTTCTTCCGGATGTCGCGCAACGGTCTACACATTTGAAGATCAAATAGTTAAATTCGAGCGAAGACATAATCACTGACAGTAAATGAGACAGAATGAAACTAAGGGTACAGATACACATGCTACTTACTAGCATGCCCATAGTCCAGTCAGTCATACATAGTCCAGTCAACAAATTTTTTTTAAACTAAACCCCATTTTTGAATTATTTGTTAATAACTTTTACAATTTTTGCAAGCGGAACTTACTACGATGCCATTCCAAATCGAATGACACCTCAATGATAATTTTCGGAGACTGCTAAAAGTTGACCAAAATGGCACTTATCGACTTGACTTTAAGCATTCTAATAAGCTTGCTAGTGTACTCGTATATATGTATAGACTTTGTGGTTTTTCATATAAATTATTATTTACTAGCGCCCACCCCCGGCTTCGCACGGGTATTTAACAAAAATTTTAAAAATTATATATTTATATTTTTTATCACCTACACCTGCGTCGATACTGGAAAATATTTTATAATAGACGGATTGAGTTGTCAAATCAACTTCGAAGCAAAAGCAATCCCCTTTTAACCCCGTTAGGGGATGAATTTTGATAAAATACGAAACACGTCTTCAACCAATTCTGTTAAAGAATATTTTATGCAAAATTTGAAGTAGATTGGACCAAGGAACTACTACTAAACTAAATGTTACTGTGAGTTATGTATAATTTTTATGTATTAAAGTTATTTACATTGGTTTTGTACTTTTTACGTGATACGCGTACAAAAAAAGCTTATAAGAGATGGCGCTGATTGAAATTAAGTCGCTCTATTAAAATTTATTTTTGATGATATATAGTGTGTTAATAAAACGGAGGTTTGAACAGATTTATTATTAGTATAGATATTTTAGGTACAATACAACTTTGAAAAAAAAAAAGAAACGATTCATTATGATGCGATTCGAATCGATTTAATACTCGATCTTTTTTTAGAAGGATCGTCATCCCTAGCACTAACGAAAAATTCAAAGTGAATTGTCATAATATTACTCTGTGGAATAATTCGGATGGCGGATGCGATTATGCGACCGTGTCAAAAATCATAATTATTGGTTCAAACGGTATCGAATTCAAGACAATTTGATTTGACAAGTTATTCTTAGGCTGTGCCTCCTCTCATTGTTAAACCGACCAATGTTAAAAACACAATACTTTGTTCGTATTCCATATGACGCGTGACATTATAAAATTGTGGGATTATATAATGTCCTACTATCATTGCTAACATTTGTTAGTGGTTTTAGGCAGAAGTTTCATAAAAGGCCCGCCGTCGATTCGCGCGAAGCGCTGATATCGCATATATGAAGGCGGGTTTTTCAAATGGTTTTATAGTATGGTATGGTAATTATGGTTTATCTCTTTTAAAAAATATGTAATGTTCATGTTTTATATATCATTTTTAGTAACATGCCAAGGCAGGCAGTGCCTTTCTGCCTATATGAAATGCACGCTACAGGATGTGATTAAGGAGAGCTATATCGAGTAGTAATTATCGACCATTTTTAGAGTTCTTCGAAACTTCATAAAATTTTGAATTTTTGTGCAATGTTAATATTAACATCATGTCGAAAATACTTACTTTGTATTTATAATTACTGCATTTTGGAAATATTTAAACGAATGTTATTGATTGATAATTGTATCCGTTATAGTTAAATTTATTTTTTAATAGTTAAAAATATATTGATTTATATTGTTGTCTCAAGTAAATACAGTTTTAAAATGTTTTTAAGTCATGTCTGTTAAATTTTTATAGTGAAATAAAACTTATATTTATAAACTAGCGGCCCGCCTCGGCTTCGCACGGGTAAGGAACGGGACCAAGGAACTACGTTGTCCACACAAACTTTGCCCCCCTTTTTTGCCCCCTTAGGGGTAGAATTTCGTACAATCCGTTCTTAGCTGACCTCTCCTCGGCAAAAGGAATATTCCTACCAAATTTCAAGTCTCTAGGTCTTATAGTTCCAGAGATATCGTGATGAGTGACCTTTCGCTTTTATATATTAAGATTAAGATTATAAAACGGACTCGTTAACAGATTTATTATATGTATAGATGGTACGGATGAAACATTTGAACTGATTTTTTTATTAATTATATTTTCATTGATGAATATCACTTTTTAATAAGTATTATTCCCGACGACACAAAAATCATAAAAATCGGTCCACTCGTTCTCGAGTTATAAACGGTGTAACGAACTTCTTTCTTTATATATATAGATTACAACTTAAATAGCTATAACCATCAAACTTTGTATAATCAACAAATACCTACATAACGACCAAGACCATAGTACACTAAGGTACTAAATGCAAAAAAAAAATTCGTTGAATACGGGCGAGTCTCATTCTTTTGGCCGAAGTTTTGGTCAGCGCGATTCAAAAAATTATATGAACTATTCTGCGCCATCTGTCGTATAATGGTAGAATATCGTTTTTATATTTAGACAAACATAATTTAACATAATAGTATATTAATTGAAAATGATGTTTATCTAAAATATTAAAACGATTTCTATTCCTATCCGACATATTTAGTAAACTTTTAAGTTTAACAAAATAATAACTCAAAAATAAGTTTTGTGAGTTTTTAAAATTCTTTAGACCAGATGGCGTCTATGTCGCGTAGGCGTATTTCTATTTTCTTAAATATTTATTTTTTAAATTTAATTACAATGAAACAAAAACTAAATTATACTGTGAGTTATGTATAATTTTTATGTATTAAAGTTATTTACATTGGTTTTGTACTTTTTACGTGATACGTGCACACAGAAAAAAACGATAAGAGATGGCGCTGATTGAAATAAAAGCGCGCTATTAAAAAATTTTCTTGATGATATATAGTGTATTAATGAAACGGAGGTTTTAACAGATTTATTATTAGTATAGATTTATATTTTTGTCATTCAATATACGAGTATTTGACTAATGATTCACTGACTGACTGGTGTGTTTTTGATGTTTACTGTGAGTTTTTCTATGAGCTCGGTAAAGAAATATGAGTGGATTGATATTGCAAATAAATATAATTTGAGAATGAGAGGAAGGAAGTTTTAAATTTGTATACATATTTTTCAAATCAATAATTCAATTGATATTTTAATCAACAATAAGCGGCTCAATTTATGTTGTTAATATTTTAAACATATTATAGTTTATTCTGTGGTGTATACACTACAGAATACATATACGTAATTTATGAGTAGAATTATTACCTATTGGGAAATATTATCTGGATATTACCCTTTTGAAACTTTTTTTACCCGACTGCGACAGAAGGAGGGTTATGTTTTTCGAGTGTATGTATGTATGTATGTATGTATGTATGTATGTATGTATGTATGTATGTATGTCCATTTCTTTGGCACGCCCTACAGCCCAAACGGCTGGACGGTTTTTGACATATGAGGTGTCGTTGGATTTGTCTAAATTGTAGTAGTGACATAGGCTATATAAATTTTCAAAAAGACGCCCGCAAATGGCGGAATGAGGGGGGGAGTTGATTTTTTTTTCTTACTGTAGCAATATGGGTATCTAATGAAAGTTAGTAAATTGTTTTATTCTTTTTAGTTTATAATAAGAGTATTTTACGCAGTCGGGTTTTTTGATTTTTTTAATTAAGCATACTTGTTTCTATAATTTTATAGATACGTTGTCGGCCAATTCGATTTCAGGGTAACCTACTCTCTCACTGACTCAGTTCAGTTCAAGAAACGATTATAATAATAAGTTATGTGTTTTATACACTCATTTGCGAAAAAAACGGGCGGTTTAGATTTTCTTCCCGGCTGAAAAAAATAAAATACCAAAAAGGTTTTAATCATTTGAACATGTTACTGGCCAGTCATAAAAGTGCCATAATGTTTATAAGAGTACATTCCAAATTCAAATTTTTGACTGAGCCTGGTTTTCAAAGAAAATAACTTTTAACTACATTTTGTGGCGCGAATTCCCTATAGTTAATATCGACTCTAATTAACTTTTTGTCAATTTTTATTAAATTATCTGGTGTCCTTGACATTTAAAAGTATTGTTATTGCTGTTTAGCAATCTCGAAAATGGTAGATAAAGTGATAAAAGCGAGCAAAATTATTGCGCTGCTTGAAGAAGGTTGCAGTCAATGCTTCGTGGCTCAGAGGCTAAATGTGAGTCGGTCGACAGTTCAAAGGACCTGGCAGCGCTATCAAGAGACCGGTTCCGTCAAGAGAAGGCCTGGTTCTGGCAGAAAGACATGTACTGAACCACGGGATGATCGTTTTCTAGTTAGTCAAGCGTTGAGAAATCGCAAATCTTCTTATGTGGACCTCAAGAACACCCTCGAAGAAGTAAGAAATGTGCAAATTAGTCTATGGACGGTCAGGAGGAGGCTTCTCGCTGCTAATATACACAGTCATCGCCCGGCACGCGGCCCTAAATTACTCCGTGGACATCGAGTTGCCAGGCTTAGCTTCGCTCGAAATTGTATGTCATGGACTCATGAAGACTGGGATAGGGTATTGTTCTCCGATGAAGCCAGGATATCTCTGCATGGTGAAGACCGACGTCGGCGAGTGCTACGTAGACGAGGAGAACGCTTTGCAGAGGCATGTTTTGAAGAAATCACTCCTTATGGAGGGGGCTCTGTTATGTTTTGGGCAGGAATAAATTCTATGGATCGTACGGAGTTAGTCTTCATCGAAAACGGTACACTGACTGGACACCGATACATAACGGAAGTTCTAATTCCTTATGCACAACCCGCTTTAACCGCTCTTGGCGAAAACTCAATTTTTATGGACGACAACGCTCGCGCCCACCGGTCTGGCGGTGTGGATGCGTATATGCTAGAAGTCGGAATTCGTCGTTTGGATTGGCCAGCTAGAAGTCCGGACCTCAATCCCATAGAGCATGTTTGGGACGTTCTGACGACGACGAGTGAGATCAGTGCAGCCGGTTCCGCAGACCATCAGAGAGCTAAAGAATGTGATTACCGCGGAGTGGGAACGTATTCCCCAATAAACCATAAAAGATATACTCACTAGCATGCCCAGACGAATGCAAGCTGTGATTTCAGCAAGAGGGGGTCACACTCAATACTAAACTTTTATCTGCTTTTAATGTATTCAAGAAAAACAAAGAAATTAACGCGTTTCATTTTTATTTAGCGAGCAGGTACAATCATAGTGTTTTGAGCTTAAACATTATTTCTTAATAATTTAATTAAAATGTTATGATAAAACTGATGAAAACTATTCCTTCCTAATTAATTTATAAAATTCTGAGGATAACAATACCTAAAATTGTCAAACAAACTAATAGTAACTATAAAATAGTTCTTTGCTTAAGTGCCCGTTTTTTTTGCAAAAGAGTTTATTAATAAAACGTAAAAACAAAACAGTTACAATATCGTCTGTGACCAACTAAAAAAAGTTTTTTCATAGCATAACAGTATAAATAATAATACTAAACGGATTATACTCGACGTGTATAACCTGTGTCGGAGGTCCGGAAACACATACAACAAAATCACAAACGCCAAGACCATCTCAAACACCTGTATGCCATAGGCATAATACAATTTTATACAAATTAAACATAATATTTAATGTATTTCCCAATTATTCTTTAAGTTAACATTGAGAATTTTTCTTCTTGCATTTTTGGTTATAGTAGTTTTGTTGTATTAAAATTAATACTTTTTTTAAATCTTCATACTCTTTTTGTTCGTCAGGTTTTTTAATTTCTTGCATTATTAATTGTTTACGGGTATCAACTTACTTACTCTTAACAGTACTAAAGCCAGTGTTACTTAAACGTATTTACTGTTGTGTTGATGTTGCGACAATAATTTATGTCCTGAGATTCCTGACACATACCTTCCTGACACATAGGTACATACACAGGTACCTATGTGTCATTAAGATTTATTTAATTAAGATTTTTTTTTAATGTACATACATGTACATTAAAAAATATCTTAATGTTTTGGATATGCAAGAGGTCATACACAGCAGTGGGATATTTATAGGCTTATTATAGACTTTTATTTCCATTCGCATGTCATATTTGAAGGTTAAGGTAACTTTATTATTTAACCATTCATTTTTATTGTAGAATTATCTTGTTTTTTATTTCTGTTGCAAACTATGCTTTATTAATTTTTTTTTCCATTATAAAACTTATTAAATTATTTTCATTACCCTTAATATGTACTTATTTATTTTTAAACAGTGTAATTAAAACTTAAGACCAATGTCAATAATCTATGATTTTGATTACTAGACTTTCAACGTCTGTCGAAATTCCATCTCTATTAATCAAATCTATAGATATAGTATCAATTCTTGTCCTTCTTGTTAGATGGACAATTTCATATATACATATTATGTACTATCCGTGCGCAGAAACTTTTCCGATGACCACCGCTCCCACCGGAGTTAACTGCGTTCCTCGCTCGTCTGATGTGTACCGCTAGCAACGCAGTCGATACGTGCGTGTAATTTTTTGCTTTCGCTACGAATTAATTAATTGTTGTTTTCTTAGGTTTTACTTGTTTAATTTTTTTAGTTATTTGTTTTCGTTGTTTGGAACCATTAAACTTTTATTTTAAGGCTACGTTTCATTCATTCTCTAAATATAAATACATAAAAATATATAATCTACCTAATAACAACAACGTTTTTTATTTAATATTTATAATTACACTTTATACCAAATTTATAATTCGACCGAGACTATTTTTTATTAGTTTGATGTAAAATATATACAATAATAATCTACATTTATGTGACCTTTTTTCTTCAACCCTACCGACTATCGACGCGTGACGTCTCAAGGCCATCGGCAAAGTTTCTGCTCACGGATAGTATATAAGTTTCAATAGCACTGGTCAGTTAAGTTTCCACATTTTACTAGCATATATTTGGACGATATTTGTTTATTTTATTAAAAATGATTGTTATTAAAAGTGTTCATGATACAGTGGTACGGAACACACATGACTTCCACTTTTCGATTGATTTTTACATCTTCATCATTTAAGTTCATAACTTATTTTGACTTAAATATATGTACTTTTTTACCATTTTACCTTACACAGTGGAATCTCTATAACTCGAATGTCAAGCAAAATGTAAAAAAAACCGAGTTAACGAGTTTTCGACTTAACAAGAATTTCGAGATACACATAATTTAACTGCTGAAATTTTCACTTACAAAGGCGCGATTTCTAAGTATATTTTTCGATTTGTAGAGATAAATTTGAATAACAATTCAACTTAAGTTTTATAGTATTTATTTTTTTAAATATTAAAACCAATCACATATTAGTGAAGTAAAGTGTACGCTAAAAAAAATCCAATATCTTTTTTATTTATTTAAACATTTTGTAGATTTTTTATCAATTTAATAAAATAATGTATTCATTCATTGCACGTGTTAAAGACAAAAACAATAGAAAGAAACTCTGAACCCGAACTTTAATTTTGGATTTTATTATTTCAGGGAATTAAGACGTCATTGTATTTTAAAAACTACGACTTACGGGGTCTCCTTTATTGAAATTCGAGTTATTGAGTATAAATATGTATTATCAATACTTCTTAGGGAAATAACATTTTGTTCGAGTTACAAAGTCTAAATAATCTATACTAATATTATAAAGCTGAAGAGTTTGTTTATTTGTTTGAACGCGCTAATCTCAGGAACTACTGATTAGAATTGAAAAATTCTTTTTGTGTTGAATAGCCCATTTACCGAGGAAGGCTATAGGCTATATAACATCACGCTACAACCAATAGGGGTTGATCAATAATAAGAAATGTTACAAAAACGGGAAAAAATCATCTTTTTTGATAGCTTATATGGAGAAGAGGCTTTCGCTTTGCAGTGGGCGGCTTACAGGCTGATACAGTACAGTACAGTGTAGACATATTATGCTACATATAAATCTAATTTAAATATTCAACGCAACACGTTCATGTGACTCTACGATAAAATAAAATAAAATTAAAATAATTTATAATATTTATATATCAATAAAATAAAATAAAATTATCTTTTTTTTTAAAGTTTGAATATTGATATTTTACTTTATTTTATGACTATCGTCGACGATTATGAGACGATTTATGCATTTTGTTGTATTAATTTTTATTTTTCTTGTAACACCTGAATATTTATCATATTATTTTTAATGGTCTATATATAAATATTTCAGCTCCATATTTCGAAGCCACAAGTGCTGGTGGACAGATACTCTGTATCGGGGATCACCGTTATGGGGTTACTTATCGATCTAAGGGTTCGAAAACTACCTGGATATGTACTAAGAAAAATAACGGTTGTCGCGCTACGGTTATTACCATTGATAACACTATTGTTAAAACAAATAAGTTACATACACATTAATTGTTTATATACTTAAAATTTATATTTATAAATAAATAAAATATATAGGATTTTTATAATCTTTGTATGGTGAAGAATTGACATAACTTTTGTAATTTTACATAAGTAAATAGACTAAATATCGCACACATGTAAATACTATAATAAAGCTGAAGAGGTTATTTGTATATTTATATGGGCCAATCTCAAGTTACTGCTCAAATTAAGAATTTTTTTGTCTTAATTTAAGGGTATATAATTCGATAAGTCCAGTGATAGGTTTTTGATATCCTCGTTGATTTTGACATGTTGACGAATAAACTCGTCGGTTTCATATCGTTTTATCTAAATTCGCTGGTGCGTCAATTCTTGTCCCTCTTGTTAGATAGACAACTTCATATTATGTACAAGTTTCAATAGCACTAGTCATAATTATGATTTATTTCATATTGTTTGTAACAAGTTAAAAAAGTATTTATTATTATAATTTTTTATTTTTGTTTTCTTTGTTATTTTGTCAAATTTTTTTTGAGCGTTAATTATATTCGTTTAAAACAATTTCTTAGAAATAAATGATCTTTATCCGCACAGGTTAAGATAGTTTTAAACCTACAGGTTCGAGTTCAGGTATATTTCGTTCTTGTATACTACTTATAATATAATTACTGGAATATAATTTTTTAATTGTTTGAATATTATTACCGACTTGGACCGTTAGTTCAATATTTTGATGATTTTTGTTTATTTAATTAAAATTGATTCTTGTTAAAAGTGTTAATGATACATTGGTACGGAACACACAAGTTTAATTCATAATTTAATTTTGACGTAAATATACGTATTTAAACTATTTTTCTTTACATTTGGTTTGTTATTTTTAATACTCGCGGCCTGCCCCGGCTGCCCCCGGGGTACATATATATATACCCAAACCATCCTCACGAATCACTATCTATTGGTGCAAACCGCATGAAAATCCGTGCTGTGGTTTTTAAATTTATCGCGAACCGACAGACACGGCGGAGAAAAATATAACTTTCTAAAGGTGAAAGAATTTTTTAAATCAGTTGATTAGTTTTTGTGTTAAATCGTAACAAACAAAAAATCTCATTTGAAATCTTATATATTTTAAACATAAATCTTATTTATATATTTTAAACAAAATATAAAATATTTCTTTACATACGACATTAATAAATTCTGCCTGACTACGTGTAAACATGAACACATTTTGTTTCAATGTTATACATGTGGTAGGGCAACATACAATTGTCCGTGCGTGTCCTCTCTCGCAACTTTTAATGTTTGACCATGCGCTTTATTAATTGTCATTCCAAACGCTCTTTTTACGGGAAATTATAGCCGTTTGGATTGGAAAGACAATTTTGAGGGTATCATAGGAATTCTTGGTATACAAACAATTTTACCAGTTCTGTTGCCAGTTAATATGATACATTCGATCAAAAATATTTTTTAAATTGACTACTTCGAGTTTTGTAGGTACCGTTGCATAGTTTTGGTGGACTCGACACTCTTTTGGTTGATTTATTACTAATATAATAGGGGCACCTACTTTTAATATTAATTTGTGGGGCGGAATTCCAGGAGGCGTCAAAGAATTCAAAAATTGTGTTGGACTGCTTCCTCTCCATTCACAATTGTGTCGACTGAGTAGTAGGTTTCTGATGATGCTTCGATTTTTGGAAGAATAAATTTATTTATTTTATTAACTTTCTCATTGGTGGGTGATATAGAATAGCTCTTAAATCAATAATTTGTACAAAATAACAACACGAAAAAAATGCGACCCTAATATGAATTTTAAAATGATTCACGAAATAACAATAAAATGACAACAAATAAACACAAAACTAAAATTGCAAAACCTTAACATTTAAAACGATATAGGTCTACTACCTACAATGTGAAAACAATCCGGAACAAATTACTAAAATTAAATTTAAAAAATATATATATTTTAATTCTTTTTTATTTTTTATTTGTCAAAAGCAGGCAACATTTTATATTTATTACGAACATTTTATATTTATTAATTTCCGTGATATAGATAATATAAATAATGTCATAGCTATGATATTAGTTACAATAATGATTCATAGATAGCGTTCCATGTACTTGTTTTGTTCTTGTAGTCTAGATATGCTTCAATCAAAAGATGACGCCCGTATCGCGTATTTATAATTTGTTAATTATTTTTTATAGCAGTTCGCCCAGGCTACGCCCGGGGTATGTATATGTACATACCTAAACCTTCCTCATGAATCACTCTATCTATTTGTGAAAACCGCATGAAAATCCGTGCCGTACTTTTTCAGTGTATCGCGAACAGACAGACAAACAGACAGACGCAGCGGAAGACTTTGTTTTATAATATGTAGTGAAAAGATTAAATAATTTGAAATTAAACATCGTACATGCTCATTTTCTTTTTCACAGTAAAACGCTATAAATCGATTGCTTTCATTGACGAATCACTTGCCCAATATTGTTCGTATAGTTTGTATTATTTGTATTAATGTCGAAATTTAATTTTCAGATTTTACTCCTATATTTGTTCCTACGAAACGTGGGAACGTGTCTATACAGGTAGGCTCATATCGTTTCAACAGAGTGTTCAGCAAAGGACCGAAGTACAGGTGGAGATGTAGTAAAAATCCTTCCGGATGTCGCGCAACGCTCTACACATTTGAAGATCAAATAATAAGATTCGAGCGAAGACATAATCACTGAGACAGAATGAAACTAAGGGTACAGATGCACATGCTACTTACTAGCATGCTTATTAGCATGCTAATAGTCCAGTCAACAAAATTTTTAAAAACTAAACCCCCTTTTTTAGTTATTTGTTAATAACTTTTGCAATTTTCTCAAGCGGAACTTCATTTTTTTTTCAAAAATCACCTAGATGCCATTCCGAATCGAATGACACCTCAATCATAATTTTCGGAGACTGCTAAAAAAGTTGACCAAAATGGCACTTGTCAACTAGACTTTAAGCATGCTAATAAGCCTGCTAGTAAGTAGCATGTGTATCTGTACCTTAAATGTATCATGAGGTTGGCAAATTGTAGAAATTATTTAATGTTGACAATTATAGAATGTCAAACACACACAAAGAAATATCAAAAATATGCGAAAATTAATGTTATTAAAATACTTCTTTTATAGTATTTTAAAATTCACATTAACCGGAGATGCATATTTGCATCATATCTCTTTGAACAGTTGTAGAAAGTGAGGAAATTAACCAATTGTAGAAATACGAATTAAATGCATGATTATATGATCTATTTTACAATATTATACATATTTACAATTCAAAACTTAAAATAATTATTTACAAACAGTTTTGGTATAAATATATAATGTAGATGTTCTGTTAGTGACAAGAATTTTGTTACATACATTTTGGTATATGGAATGATGCGTGTAAGGAGAGCTATATCGAGTAGTAATTATCGACCATTTTTAGTGTTCTTCGAAACTTCATAAAATTTTGAATTTTTGTACAATGTTATGTGTATGTAATTAACATCATGTCGAAAATACTATACTTTGTATTCATAATTACTGCATTTTGGAAATATTTAAACGAATGTTATTGATTGATAATTGTATCCGTTATAGTTAAATTTATTTTGATATTGATTTATATTGTTGCCTCAAGTATATACAGTTTTAAAATGTTTGTTAAGACATGTCTGTTAAATTTTTATAGTGAAATAAAACTTATATTTATAAATTTATACTTTTGTCATTCAATATACGAGTATTTGACTAATGATCCACTAACTGACTGGTGTGTTTTTGATGTTTACTGTGAGTTTTTCTATGAGCTCGGTATCGAAATATGAGTGGATTGATATTGCAAATAAATATAATTTGAGAATGAGAGGAAGGAAGTTTTCAATTTGTATACATATTTTTCAAATCATTACTCCTGTTTACTGATTACTCCTGTGTTGGGGGTCCGGAAACACACACAACAAAATCACAAACGCCAAGACCATCTCAAACACCTGTATGCCATAGACATAATACAATTTTATACAAATTAAACATAATTTAATGTATTTCCCAATTATTCCATAAGTTAACATTGAGAATTTTTCTTCTTGCATTTTTGGTTATAGTAGTTTTGTTGTATTAAAATTAATACTTTTTCTAAATCTTCATACTCTTTTTGTTCGTCAGGTTTTTTAATTTCTTGCATTATAAATTGTTTACGGGTATCAACTTACTTACTCTTAACAGTACTAAAGCTAGTGTTACTTAAACGTATTTACTGTTGTGATGATGTTGCGACAATAATTTATGTCCTGAGTTTCCTGACACATAGGTACATACACAGGTATCTATGTGTCAGGAAGGTTTATTTTATTAAGATTTTTTTTATGTACATACATGTGCATAATAAAATATCGTAATGTTTTGGGTATGGAAGAGGTCATGCACAGCATGTGATATATATATTATAGGCTTATTATAGACTTTTATTTCCATTCGCATGTCATATTTGAAGGTTAAGGTAACTTTATTATTTAACCATTCATTTTTATTGTAGAATTATCTTGTTATTTATTTCTGTTGCAAACTATGCTTTATTAATTTTTTTTTCCATTATAAAACTTATAAAATTATTTTTATTAGTCTTAATATGTAGTGATTTATTTTTAAATAGTTTAATTGAAACTTAAGACCAATGTCAATAATCTATGTATCTCTGATTTTGATTACTAGACTTTCAACGTCTGTCGAAATTCCATCTCTATTAATCAAATCTGTATATATATCTAGTATCATTTCTTGTCCGTCTGTTATATAGACAATATCATATATACATATTATGTAAGTATATAAGTTTCAATAGCACTGGTCAGTTAAGTTTCCACATTTTACTAGCATATATTTGGACGATATTTGTTTAATGTATTAAAAATGATTATTATTAAAAGTGTTCATGATACAGTGGTACGGAACACACATGACTTCCACTTTTCGATCGATTTTTACATCTTCATCATTTAAGTTCATAACTTAATTTTGACTTAAATATATGTACTTATTTATACTATTTTTCCTAATATTTGTTTTTTTTTTTTTTAATCTTTTATTTTGTGAAGGCCATACATCGTAAGATTAAGCCGGCCTAATATTTGTTTTGTTAATTTTAAAATATGGTTTTAGCCAGAGTAATACTTTTTAGGCTTATAGTAACCATTTTATATGACGCTAAATTTTTTTTTTAAATTCAAAATTTGAATATTGATATTTTACTTTATTTTATGACTATCATCTCTCTAGTAATAAAAACACGATTTATGCATTTTGTTGTATTAATTTTTATTTTTTTTGTAACACCAGAATATTTATCATATTATTTTTAATGGTCTGTATATAACTATTTCAGGTCCATATTTCGAAGCCACAAGTACTGGTGGACAGATACTCTGTATCGGCGATTACCGTTATGGGGTTTATCATCGATCTAAGCGTTCGAAAATTACCTGGATATGTACTAAGAAAAGTAACGGTTGTCGCGCTACGGTTATTACCATTGATAACATGATTGTTAAAACCAATAAGTTACATACACATTAATCGTTGATATACTTAATATTATATTTAAAATATAAGTATCAAATTACCATATTTCAATAAATAAAATATATAGGATTTTTATAATCTTTGTATGGTGCAGAATTGACATAACTTTTGTAATTTTACATAAGTAAATAGACTAAATATCGCACACATGTAAATACTATAATAAAGCTGAAGAGGTTATTTGTATATTTATACGACCCAATCTCAAGTTACTGCTCAAATTAAGAATTTTTTATGTCTTAGAAAGCATGTTTATTAAGAATGGTTATGTAATTCGATAAGTTCAGCGATAGTTTTTTGATATCCTCGTTGATTTTGACATGTTGACGAATAAACTCGTCGGTTTGATATCGTTTTATCGTAAGTCCGCTAGTGTGTCTATTCTTGTCCCTCTTCTTAGACAGACAACTTCATATTATGTACAAGTTTCAATAGCACTAGTCATAATTATGATTTATTTCATATTATTTGTAACAAAAAAAGTAATAATTCTTATAATTTTTTATTTTTATTTCCTTTTGTTATTTTGTCAATTTTTTTGAGCGTGCATTATACCTATTATATTCGATTAAAATAATTTCTTAGAAATAAACTATTTTTATCTAGACAGGTTAAGAAAGTTTTAAACCTACAGGTTCGCGTTCAGGTATATTTCGTTCTTGTATGCTACTTATAATATCATTACTGGAATATTTTTTATTGTTGGAATATTATTACCGACTTGGACCGTTAGTTAATATTTCTTAATGCTTGGTCTATATTTTGACGGTATTTGTTTATTTAATTAAAATTGATTCTTGTTAAAAGTGTTAATGATACATTGGTACGGAACACAGAAGTTTAATTTTGACGTAAATATACGTATTTAAACTATTTTTATTTACATTTGTTTTGTTATATTTAATACTAGCGGCCCGACCCGGCTTCGCACGGGTATTTAACTAAAATTTTAAAAATTATAAATTTATATTTTTTATCACCTACATGCGCCATCTATCGTATAATAGTAGAATATCGTTTTTATATTTAGTGACATTTAACATAATAGTACCTATATTAATTGAAAATGATGTTTATCTAAAATATTAAAACGATTTCTATTCCTATCCGACATATTTAGTAAACTTTTAAGTTTAACAAAATAATAACTCAAAAATAAGTTTTGTTAGTTTTTAAGATTCCTTAAACCAGATGGCGTTGGCGGCGTAGGTACCTATTTCTATTTTCTTAAATATTTATTTTTAAATTTAATTACAATGAAACAAAAACTAAATTATACAGTGAGTTATTTCTAATTTTTATGTATTAAAGTTATTTACATTGGTTTTGTACTTTTTACGTGATACGTGCACGACCAAAAACGATAAGAGATGGCGCTGATACAAAAAAGAACGCGCTATTGAAATTTATTCTTGATGATATATAGTGTATTAATAAAACGGAGGTTTTAACAGATTTATTATTTGTATAGATATGGTTTTAGCCATAGTAATACTTCTTTAGGCTTTTAGTAACCATATATTAATTGACACTAGAAGTTGTCTTTTAGTTGCTATTTTAATATAGTTTTGTTATATTTTATGACTATCGTCTATCTAGTAATAAAAACACGATTTTTGCATTTTGATGAAGGAATTAATTTTTTTTTTCTTGTAACACCTGAATATTTTTTTGTACTTATGAATGTATTTATGTTATTATTTTTCATACTCTATATATAACTATTTCAGTTCCATATTTCGAAGCCACAAGTACTGGTGGACAGATACTCTGTATCGGGGATCACCGTTATGGGGTTCACCATCGATCTAAGGGTTCGAAAACTACCTGGATATGTACTAAGAAAACTAAAGGCTGTCGCGCTACGGTTGTCACCATTGATAACACGATTGTTAAAACTAATAGGTTACATACGCATAAGTTTCAAGAAAAGAAATATCCGAGCATAAGATTTTTATAATCTTTGTATGGTGAAGAATTTATATAACTTTTGTCACGTTTTCGGTAATTTACACATGTAAATAGATTAAATATCTGACACATGTAAATAAATATATTATGTATAAAAAAAAAAATTCGTTAATATGTCCAGCCTTTTTTCCATTGCAACCCACTGCCACCCACATGTGGTTCCAGTGGTAGATGACCCTAGGTGTGTACTTGTAAGTAAGGGAGTTTGGTTGTGGTGGATGAAAGTGGGTGGATGTTGATGGTAAAAATATGTAATGAGATATTTCTGTGCTGAATGGCGTAAATTACGTTTGTGCGTGACAATATTGAGAATTTTTCTATAATCTGTCACATTTTTTCAGAATGTTCTAGAATATTCCAGATTATGTTTATGTATGTATTGATGACTGTTTGTATGTATAATATATGTATTTATTTATTTATTGTTGTATGTTTAAATTATTATATATACATATATGTGTATGTGCCGTTTATGTATGTGTAAATGTAAATATATGTATGTATTTATGTGTACGCTTATATATTTATATTAAGTTACTATTTTATGTATGTAACCTAGTATGTATTACAGTAGTATTTTACGCATCAACTGCTTTATGTCCAGAAATCCTATACTCGTGGTTGCCTGTAAGAAAACGATTTCACTGTTAATGCCGCCATTGCACATTTATTCAATAATGCGTGTAATGAAATATTAAATAAAAAAAAAATCCAGATTTTCCCAGAACGTTCTTGAATACGGATATTATTAATTTTTTGAATATAACTAAGAAAATATGTGACTTATACCTATATATGAATATTCTAAATATTTCCCGAATTTTCAAAAATGATTTGGGAAATTCTGCAACGTATCAAAATATGTCTGTATGTTAAATTGATTTACATATTTATATATTTATATTCATATATTATAACACTGAAAATTATTAAATAACGATTAATGTTGGTTTCGAATGTACTAAATTATTCTAAAATTTTCTAGATTGACCTGGAAAGTTCTAAAATTTATTTAAAATATATGTTATATCATTCCTAATTTTTCCAGAACTTAGAACTAGAATTATTGAAAAAATATAATCGTTTATAAAATTGTATATTCAATAAAACATAATTTTTAATAAAAAAAAAAAACTACTTTCTAATATGATTTATTATACTTAGGTATATACTACGTTTTACACCATTAAGTGTGCGATGTATTTTGACCTGGGCAACGCCGGGTTTCGTTGCTAATATCTAATATAATAAAACTGAAGAAATTCATTGTATATTTATATGGGCCAATATCAAGTTACTGCTCAGATTAACAATTTTTATGTATTAGAAAGCACGTCTTGAAAAAAGGCCAGGTTAAGAGTGCCCTAAACTGAAGAGCATGTATGAAGGGAATAATGAAAGTGGACGAAGCGAAACGAGGGATCGTAGCAAGTGGAAAGAAGTGGACTCGGCCTACCCCTACGGGAAAGAGGTGTGATTATATGTATGTATGTATGTATGTATGTACCTATGTATGTATGCAGAAAGCATCTTTATTGAGGAAGGTTATGTTTTCAAAAAAGTTTTTCGAATTTTTATTTAAATCTACAATTTAATTTAGTATATATACATATAAGGATGCTTCATTTTAGATTTAAAAAAAATTTACAAAGTCCCACCTGAAGATCTTGTAGTCGATAAAAAAACAAAAATATTGAGCTATAAAAAAGTCCTTAATTTTTAGTTAAAGCCGTCGCTCAACAAACAGTAAGTTTTTCACACAAAAACGTATGAAAAACCATTTTTTTTATTCATTTCTTCTTCCGCTCCCACGGTAATTTTTTTTTTCGTATTTTTCTACTCAATTCTTTAAACAATATTCAATTACCTTCAAAAAAGTACAGTGAGACAAATCTGTAAGTTGAATATGTTTTTCACAAATCGTCATTCTACTCGAAAATTTTCTTAAATAGTAATAAAGTGTTTTTTGTGACTAAAATATTGATGGTAGAAAAAAAAAGAGAACAAATTTGTAGGAAATTTTGTACTCTACAAATTTATACTACTACTAATACAAATTGTACTCTACAATTTAATTGTTCCTTTGAGTCATGACATTTTATGGCCTATAACCTTCTTCGATAAACTATTTTATAAAAGGTGTCTTGCGCAAAAAGTTGTTTTCAAATCAGCCCCCGTGGTCTCGGGATTAGACCGTTCAGACAAACAAACTTACGCTTTATTATAGATGTTAATATAAATATCAATAAGTGCAATTACATTACGTATATTACGAGAATATATAAGTATGATTGTGGTTGCTTATGGATATGCTAATAGAAGACTTTTAAAAGGTGATTGTGTTTTTAAGGGGCAATATTTACACTGTCAAGATTTGGTAAACCGGTGATAATGTTGGACGGGTACAGGTATAACAGAAGAAGCGATAGCAAGGGACAACGAGGTTGCTGGAGCTGTACCAGAGTATCTTCTGGCTGTCGGGCCACGATCATTACAGTGGATGACGTCATTATTAACGTTAAAAATGATCACAATCATTGATTTAGTTTTGTTGACACGTTAATCAGTTCGTGATTATGTAATATAATTATCTTTATGTTATTTCAGAGAATATTTATGTAAAATTATTTCTTTCTTCTAAATGCTCAAGTAAAGTTATAAGTATCATAAATACTTTTATTTAAAAATTACACAAATACATGTATTTACATATCATGTCTTATTTTGAAAGTTTTATTTGATATTTTAGTGATATTGTCCTCGTACTTACCGTCTGTACTGCACTGCACTATAACGTACAGTATGTGTGAAATAATCCGTTTATGTCCCACCGCTGTGCAAAACCTCCACCCTTATTTACAGGTTGCGTTAATTGTGTCTTCTTTTTAGTGAGATTCGAGACAACCCGTTTTGGCAATCCTGTGATGGTTCTAGGCAAGTACCGGTACAACAGATGGAGCTACAGCAAGGCGCCTCATGTAAGGTGGACTTGTGTCAAGAACCAGATGGGTTGTCGCGCTACCATTACCACCATAGATAATGTTATCGTTCGAGCCAGGAACTTTCACACGCATTCGTGATTTAATCAAAATTCCCCCTCTTAGCATCCTTAGTTCCTACCACACATAGCTTCAGTTCCTTCAAATTTCTGAATGATGAGTAAGCATAATTTGGACAAGTGTACCTTTTTTTTTACCGATGGGAAATGCATTTACCCATCCCGCCGTGTCACGGTATGTGGGACTCGAGGCCAGAGGCCATTATCGCATCGCACGCAACCCAGCAGGCCGAATACCTCACTAAACACGTACCAATCGGTACCGTCGGCGCCATAGGGGGGCGCCATGGAATCGCTTTCGCATACAACCATGACGCCCCGACGCTGGGCCTCGCGGCCAATCCAAGGAGCCGCTCGACCAGTCTACCTAACTCGGTAGTTTTTCCTTTTTTTTTACGCTGGGAAATGCATTTAAGCATCCCGGCACGGAGAGACGGCGGGTGGTATGTGGGACTCGCTGGCACGCAGAACATCCTAGAATACTCGCTAAAACACAGCGGTGCCCTCATTGTCGTAATGGGGCGCCACGGGATCGCTTGCGCAATACAACCGTGATGCCCCGATCCACACAAAAATGCACCTTTCTTTTTTCGTGGGGAAATCCTCATGGATACTCTCCGCCCCGAGGAAGGAGGAGAGTTATGTCAGACTTACTGACTAAAATCCCATGGTGTCACATCACAGCATAATTAGCGGGAAAATGGGTACGCTTTCGCATTCTTCCACGGTCCCGCCTGCTATCGTTCAAGATTGAACTCCTCAATTCTACTTCCCCATGTCTGCTCTTTTTATATCGACAGCTTAAGCGCGTCGTTTGTTCTCACGAGGCCTAATACGTCCTCATTACGCGGGCAATAAATTGGCGTTATCACGCCGTCTAGGCCCTACTCTCTTGCGGCGAATGGGAGCTGCCGAGACATCAGACGCTCTCAATCTTTCTGCCTCCTCCTTTTGTCGCATAACGGTTTCACAGAAGGCGAGCATACTTTGCCAAGATCTTTCGCTTTCGACCATAGATTTAACTAAGACCGGCAGCGAGAGATCGGAATCCACAACGGCAATCAGTGTTTGCCGGGGCTCTTCGCACGCTCGACATTATTGAAGAACGTGCAGAGATGTATCTTCATTAGCACCACACTGATGACATTGTTGTGTCGGCTCCTTTCTGGCGATTTTCCAAAGATACCTCCCAAAGCAACCGTGCCCTGAGAGGACTTGTACCAGGCGGAAGGTTAACGGTCTTTGGCATTCAACCCACTCCCTTAAAATAGGTTTGATCGCTTCTATGGTCATATGACTTGCAGGTGGTTGGGCTAGGCGTTCTTTCCATTTGCCAAACATCAATGCTTTAGCCTCAAATTTCTACCGTCTTTCATCTGAGATGGAGAAGTTAATACCCTGATGTTGGTATTGCGCTCATCGATGGAATACTGTGGCCAGTATTTCTGCCTCAAGGTCCCAGGGAGGTAAGCCAGAGAGAACGCACGCTGCCTCATACGATATGGTGCGATATCCTCTAATCACGCGTATTGCAATGACGCGCTGCGGCCGCTGAAGCGCTCTATAGGCGAAGGCGGCCCGCATAGGCGGGCCAACCGTCGGGGCGTCACGGTTGCATGCGCGAGCGATCCCGTGGCGCCCCACTACGACGATGAGGGCACCGCTGGGTTTTAGTGCGGTATTCTGGCACGTTCTGCGTGCCAGCGAGTCCCACATACCCGTCGTCTTCGGGCGGCGGGATGCGTAAATGCATTTCCCAGCGAAAAAAAAAAAAAAAAAAAAAAAAAAATAAAGGCGTTCTTTCCATTTGCCAAACATCAATGCTTTAGCCTCAAATTTCTACCGTCTTTCATCTGAGATGGAGAAGTTAATACCCTGATGTTGGTATTGCGCTCATCGATGGAATACTGTGGCCAGTATTTCTGCCTCAAGGTCCCAGGGAGGTAAGCCAGAGAGAACGCACGCTGCCTCATACGATATGGTGCGATATCCTCTAATCACGCGTATTGCAATGACGCGCTGCGGCCGCTGAAGCATCCTTCTGTTCTTAGCTGATAAGTCGCCAGCCCAGATAGGAGCACCATATAAAACCATCGATCGGATTATTCCTACGTACAGTTGTCTACAGCCAGCATTCGGTCCACCGATCCCAGGAAGTAATCTTCCAAGGGCAACAGCACTAGAGACCAGCCGTGGGGTTAGGCGCAGGTCTTACTACCCATTTTATGGTTAGACGGTTTGCCTGCTGCGGTACAAATAGAGCATTTTGGCAAGGCTGAACATTCAAAAGCCTTGTGCCCTCGTACTCCGCACCGGTAACACTCGTCACTACGATCAATATCAGTCGCACATTGAGTTCTCACGGGTCCAATATTGAGACATCGATAACACCGTGTGGGTCTGGGTTGTAAGAGTTTTACTACAGCTGAAACCCACCCAACCTTCAAATAACCATCGTCGCCTAGCTTTTTCGCTACTTCAACAGGGCATCGTACCAAAGCAGAACCAGTGCCCCATTGGGATCTTCGAATTTCACCTGTCTTAAAAGTATCTATAGAGCAAGATCCTTGTTGGGCAATGGCAGCTATTACCTCGTCTGTCGAAACAGAGTCATCAAGGCCCAATATTCTCAAGCAGGCACATTTCGTAGGTCTGCTGATTTTGGCCATACAATCTCCTAGGACTGTCTTTAGTTTTTGAGCTAGAGAGTCAGTCTTTTCGCCGCTCGTGGCACCCGGTACTTGCAGAATACGACCCCCAGTAGCTGCCTTTTTCAAACGAAGGTTCGTAATGCCACAGCTCAACAAATCAATTTTATATTTTGTTTCAGCTAATACTTTAGCGTATGTCATACCTTGTGCCTCCGCTTCAGGTTGTAAAGTGATTATAACCGCAGTAGATCGAGGCGGACGAAGCTTCACTTTACCGCTTGAAGATTTTTTATGTCTCTTTTGATTTTTTCTTTTTCGATAGACCGTCGTCCACTCATTCTCAACAGAAGGAGATAACAGTTGAGAAGAATTATTAGTGCTCGTTTGTTTTTCTGCTGCACTGTCATTAAAAGTGGTAGGTTTCTTATTTCCACCTCTCCTTTTCTTTTTCTCCTGTCCGGTCCTACTGTAAGTATACCATTCCTTGTTATTTTTTCGCCTTCCTTATTTGGAATTACCCTCTCTCGCTGAGAATATGGCGTTGGTCTTTGCTCTTTCTCTGTTTTATTGCGATCAGAGGCTAAAGGAGGCCGCGTACGCTTCTCAGGAAGTAAACGTTCTTCAAGTGCCTCAAAACGTGCATTGAGCATCATTCCGACTGGGCGCACGATCGAACTAGTTAACTCCTCCAGCGTTAATTCTTTACGTGGTACCTCATCACTCAAAGACACTTGCTTGTTCGAAGGAGGGGGAGGGGGTGGAAGAGATGGGGGGACTACTTTTACAGTGAAGAACTTCTGCCAGTTCCTTTTTCAATTCCTCCATTTCTTTTTGTAAACGAGTGTTCTCTTTCTGCAGTATTACCACCTCAGCTGATGAAGACCTTTCGTGTAAGACTCCAACTAAGGTTTTAATAGACTCTCCTGCATCTTTGAGGGCACGCTGGAAAGTGCCTTTTAAATTTCTAGATCTTTCCGCTACGTTACAAATGATACTAACGTTATCTAGCACTTGTTTACTAAGCGCAGCAGCAGAGCACTCAGAACCATTTTGTGGCTCTAAAGATTGCCGGCTTATAAATGTAGCTTGAGCCAGTTCCTCCACTGTCTTACCGGCTTCTAGAGTAGCTGTCTCTCGTTTTTTCGCAATAAGTTCTCCTCTCTTTGATACAGCGGATCGGGTTCTCACATTATTATTTTCTTCGTAACCATCATCACTTGATGATATTGTGCTAGTATAAATTCTGGGTCGTTTTTTGGCTCTACAGAATCTTTTATTTGTTGCCGCTGACCCAACAGAGTCTGTCCGCAGGCTGGCTTCGGAATCCATTCCAGTCTGCACCTCTGACATTTCAACGCCTACCTCTTCCACATTTTTCGATTTAAAAGCTCTTAATTTACTTCGAGAGCTAGTGGAGCCTCCTCGGCTCTTGGCACTCGTAAGAGCGCACGGATCTGAATGGTGAGTGTTGCCCAAGAATTCGACGGGCATTGAACGGAGGCCGAAGCGTCCGTAAGGGATTCTCCAGCTGCTGTGCAACTGGTACCCTCCTGGTATCTAAGTAATTACAACTTGCCATATTGTTTTTGATGCTGATCCACAGCTTCGTTTTGAGCGCTCGGGACTGAATACCCATCAGCCATTCATCTCATCAGCACGCCCTACCTTGAGATTGGGGTGGTTTTTAAGGAGGTTTTCTTCCTCTTCGTCTCATTGAAGACGATTTCACCATGTCATGGGATCGCTCACAGAGTCCACTCTGCTGATGGGAGAAGTACCAGGAGTGACCCACATAACAGTTCTTCCCATACACAAGTATTACTTGTGATTCTGCTCGCTAAGAAGCAGTTTACCCACTTCACGTGTCAGGTAGCCGCTCACATAGTCCACTCTGCTAATCCGAGAAGTACCAGGAGCGGCTTACCTGTCACTCCTCTGTCGATCGTTAGCCGTAGTAACGATGATTTACCTCGAGCCTTGGAGCCTTGGCGGGCACAAATGAACCCAAACCAGCTTCTTCGAACCTTCTTCGTACCGTACGCTCACTTTTTTTCGCCTTAGTTCGATAAAAATAGAATCTCCGATAATAGAGCCCATAAACTCGGTTACACCCCGCACTGCTTCTAACTCATGTCGGGCTTGGACGGCCGTCAAACGGGGGTTCCTATGTACACGAAGCCGAATGAAACGATCATCCCTACTCGAAGTGCGTCTTTTTCTGCCTTGTCCTGCTCTTCTAACATAAGTACCGGTCTCCCTGAACCGTGGGATACTGGGATGGATCGTTGAAACTGGTCGACGAAGATCTCTGGATATTACTCTGTAGGTTTGACCATTTCTTCGCATTTCGAGTGCCCTGGCAATCTCCGTTGGGGCTAAGTCAGGCATAATTCAGTCCTCAATTCCAAAAAGATACGCGATTAAAAAAAAAAACTAACAAAAAATAGTATTTCAATGAAATTTTAAATCAAACTCAGAAGGAACAAATACTCGAAGTTCGCTCCAGATTATTCCAGAAAATTAAAACAATTGCATAAAATGTGATGTTCAGTTGTTTTCTTAGTTTGAAATTATTTCTTTTTAAATTAAATGACGTATAAACCAGCCAGCAACCTTATATGATACTGATATCCAACCTTTTTTTTTATGTTCCGCTAAATATGCCAGTGTGTGTATTTATGTAGATTTATTTATTTCTTCTAAATGCTCAAGTAAAGATATAAGTATCATAAATACTTTTATTTGAAACTTACACAAATACCGCATGTATTTGTGTTCTTATTTTGAAAGTTTTATTTGATATTTTAGGGATATTGTCCTCGTACTTACGGTCTCTACTTCACTACACTATAACGTACAGTATGTGTGAAATAATCTGTTTATGTCCCACCGCTGGGCAAAATCTCCACCCTTATTAACAGGTTGCGTTAATTGTGTCTTCTTTTTAGTGAGATTCGAGACAACCCGTTTTGGCAATCCTGTGATGGTTCTAGGCAAGTACCGGTACAACAGATGGAGCTACAGCAAGGGGCCTCATGTAAGGTGGACTTGTGTCAAGAACATGGTGGGTTGTCGCGCTACCATCATCACCATGGATAATGTCATCGTTCGAGCCAGGAACTTTCACACGCATTCATGATTTAATCAAAATTCCCCCCTCTTAGCATCCTTAGTTCCTACCACACATAGCTTCAGTTCCATCAAATTTCTGAATGATGAGTAAGCATAATCTGGACAAGTGTACCTTTTTTTTTACCGATGGAAAATGCATTTACCCATCCCGCCGTGTCACGGTATGTGGGATTCGAGGCCAGACGCCATTATCGCATCGCACGCAACCCAGCAGTCCGAATACCTCACTAAAACCAATCGGTACCGTCGGCGCCGTAGTGGGGCGCCATGGAATCGCTTTCGCATACAACCATGACGCCCCGACGCTGGGCCTCGCGGCCCCTCTAAGGAGCCGCTCGACCAGTCTACCTAACTCGGTAGTTTTTCCTTTTTTTTTACGCTGGGAAATGCATTTAAGCATCCCGGCACGGAGAGACGGCGGGTGGTATGTGGGACTCGCTGGCACGCAGAACATCCTAGAATACTCGCTAAAACACAGCGGTGCCCTCATCGTCGTAATGGGGCGCCACGGGATCGCTTGCGCATACAACCGTGATGCCCCGATCCACACAAAAATGCACCTAACCTAACCTTGGTATCTGCTTTGACGTAACCATGACGTAAAATTTTGGTTACATTTGTTGGAAAAAATCTTTCGATTTGACATTAGATAGAACTCATTTGTTAGAATTTAAAGGTTCTGAAAGAATGTACTGAAATTTTGAATGCGTTGTATGTCAACTCAGCTATCTCGAAATTAAAACTGTTTTTATAAAAACTAAATAATAGACTTGTATGCTGTGCTATTTAAGCGCAAAGTATTTACCGCCTGACTAAAAATCCTATTATATTTAAGAATATCAATTAAGTATAATGTATCTAGTTTTAGATATAGTTTTTAATTTTATATATACCAAAATTAATTGATACATTTTAGTTCCTGATCTAATATTTTTGAAACCCGTTTTGAATATATTTGTTAAAACGTGTGTGATAAATGTTATTATTTAGTCACTTTAATTTCAATTATGCATTTATATTAAATATTGTGATAAGGTAATATGTTCCCAGTGTGTATATACACTTTTTTTTAGTATTATTTTAAAATTACCTTAAAAAGTATTTATATATTTTAAGTGTAATTTTTTAAAGTGGCATTAACCGAAGACATTAACCGCCAATATTTTTCCTTCTCAGTGTTTTTTATTTAAATACTGTGTAGAGATAGTAGTAGGTAAATATGTAATATACCTACAATAATAAATAAATACAAGAGATGAAGAAGAATTTTGTTATTAAATAATTAAGAAGAATTATCTTATTAAAAAAAGTTTTTTTTTTACATGTTACAACTGTTTTTTGATTTTTGTCGAGGTAGGTAAACTACTGCTGGGCAAAGGTCTCTTTTTCATATAGGAGAAGTTGGGACTTAATTCACCACGCTACTCCTCTGCAGGTTGGCGGATAAATAGCTTCTCATGAGTACAAATACTATCAGGTGTTTATGACAACAACCGGGACCGACGGCTTTACGTGCTCTCCGAGGCACGGTGGGGAGACCAAAAAGGACATATCTGCCCCGAGCGGGAATCGAAACCGCGAGAGCACGTCAAGTCCCGGTTGTTATCATAGACACATGATAACGATCGTTACCCATTATAAGGAAATTATTCGCCAACCCGCAGTGGAGAAGAGGCCTTCGCTCAGCAGTGGGTGGTTTACAAGCTGATACAGTACAGTATACTTGTATAATAATACTATTTCTATACAGTTGTATTTAAATAAAATACACTGCAGATTGTTTTTGATATTATTTTTATATGTTAAATATCTACATAAAACGGAACAGAAGGTAGCTTTTATAAATTAAAGTTATTCACAATGGCGGCTAACTTGTAAATAAGTATTACGTAGAAATATCTCGATTACAATTGCCTTTAATTAATGTATAAAAGAAAAGTATATATTTAATTATTAAATAAATATTAATAAATATTAACCAACAATCACACCACGTTAACCTAGCCCCGTGCTAAGTTCGTAAGAACTTGTGTTACGGGTACTAGGAACGGAAATAAATTTAAGATATAAATACATATATACATAAATACACATCCATGACCCGGTGCAGACATCTATATTCGTCATACAAATTATCTGCACCTGGCGGGATTCGAACCCGCGACCGCTGCGTAAAGTGTCCAGTTGCCTGACCACTCGACCAGCCGGCCGTCAAATTATTAATTATTAACTTGTAATATTTATGTACTGAAACATTTTATCAGAAATTTATATTTTAGATTATTACTTTTATATTTAATACCTACATAATAACAATACTAATTTTGTATTATTATTTTATACTTGTGTCGGTATGTCGTAAGTTTTTTTCGATTCTCACTGCTGTACACTGTGTTTGAAAACACATTTGTATAAAAAAAAATTAAATATATTTATGGAAAAGTGGCGTGACTCAAAATAAATATGAAATTTGTAAATATTCTGTATTAATGGGCGAAATGACTGGCGAAACCATATCTATTTTAATTCCAAAACTATACTGCACACGTATTTTATATCTTTCAGAAGACGATATATTCTTTAACACGTTGAACGCCATGGGGGACACCAGTTGAGCCTCACTTATATAGCCGATAGAGCCAGCTTAAAGAACTTATGTCGAACACTATCTAAAATATTTTTCTGTCATATGTAGTTTTTACTAAAAATCTAGCACAATTTATTCGTCTGCAGGGCTGTGGGGGTCACGTCTAATACGTATTAGCTTTATATCTATGCCCGACGGCTCAATAGAAACACCCAAAGTCGACTCTGGCTCGCGGTCATATGGTGTCCCCCACGGCTCCAACGGAATAATCGTGTGTCCCCCATGGCCCAAACAGAAAAACTAAAAAATTAAGGCGGTGTTTAACGTGTTAAGATCAGTTCTTCTCAAGTAAATTAGCAAAACAGTAGTTCTACTTACTATTTTGTACTGTAACAGACTCTTAATATCCCTCTGAAGATAGACTTCGTTCTTGTGAAGAACCTTACTCGGGCTTAGTATTGAGAAATCAACTGATCAAACTCGGATTTGTATCGACTGCCGTTATCTCGCTGCCCTATTTACGAACAAATGTTTAATTCACTATGTCAAAATAAGCATGATTAAAACATTCATACCCTTACAAATTTCATATTATTTTTAAAATCGGTCCTTTTCAATATAACTTGTCTATAATTTTTTTGAAAATGGTAACACAAAAGCATTTTTTTTTAATTTGGTTACTATTGGTTTAACATTATCCCCAAGATTATGATAAAAATGCTAAGGTACTATGATAATGATAAAAATGTAACATTTGCGATCTTTACCAAAATTAGGAACAAAATACGTTAAAAATTAGTGTTTTGATTTAAGGTATATCAATAAAATAATTATTAAAAAAGATTATATTATTTTAATTTATTCAAACTTAATATATGATATTAATTATATTTCTATTCCATTTTTTTATTAATTGTTTTCGTTAAAGATTTGTCATCACAAGAAGCGATATTTACTACGTCGAGGTTTGGGAAACCGGTTATCCAAATAGGTGCATACCGGTACAATAAGTGGAGTGGTTCGAAGGGCATCAGGGGGAGGTGGGTCTGCGTCAAGGCTGCCTATGGCTGCCGGGCCACCATCATCACGTTAAACGACGAGATCATACGTTTTTGTCATGAACATAACCATTGATAGTTGTATTTTTGTATTTCTTTAATAAATAGATTTTAGCTGCACATTAGCTGTCGATAAAATCTATTTATTAAAGAAATACAAAAAAAAAAACATTTACATATTTTTCTCATTGATAGATTGATAGATTGAGATTGAGATGTTACTGTTTAAATATAATTCGAGGCTAAACTAATATGTTGAACAAACTGATTCTATCTGTGTGAACAATTTTGGGATACGCTTATCATACATACCTATTGTTTTCTGAAATCGAGTTTGACTTTTTAATTTTTTTGCAAAAATATTATAGTTAAGTTATACATTGCACAATTAGAAAAATTGAATTGAAGAGTTTCATATATTGACCTTAATATAATCCTATTTTTATATTTAAAAAAAAATTATACGAGTATATTTAAAATTTTCCATATTACATACATTTTATGTAAGTCCGTACCGTGCAAGTAATGATTTTTTGTAACACCTGGATCGAAAGTTCGACTTTCGATTGTAATTTTAGGGACGAAAGTGCCACGTTTCCTCCCGGCCAAATGATGAGTAATTTTTAGAGCGCACGCGTCAACTTTTATCCCGATGCAAATATATTGTTTTAAATGTCAAAGTTATGACAGATCGCATAGTTTATTTAGACATTTTCCTTGTTATAATTCGTATGTGACACAAAATAACACTAATCTCTTATTATTTTTCATGTTATTTTTCATTTCATAATTTCATCTTATTTTTCACTTAATGAATTAATTCCATATATATACAGATGTTATAACAACGCGTTGCTAGGATACGCGACATCATCGATAATATCAAATGTATGATTAAATTAATTTAAAAACCTTATAATTACTATTTTATCTATTTTAATTATAACCGAACTTTCGATGCTAGCGTTATAAAAAATTGTATACGTTACACGGGAGTTCGTGTTACATTGCAACCCGAATTTTATTGGAACAAAAATGCCAGTTACAATGTAGTACTTCCGTCCCTAGTGTCGTAATATACTAAATTTCGTAATAATTTCACTATATATAACGAACCTTAAAACAGTTGATACTGATTTAAAGAATTAAATTATTTGAAATAGTACAAATAAATAGTTCACCTCATTTTATTTATTTTTAAACGAATAAAAGTCTGTTCGTAAGAAAATACTAAAATTTTGTAATTATTAGCATTTTATAATAAAAATGGGATCGTAAGGTGTTTTCTATATTAATAAACGATATTTTCGCCAATGAACCGTTTTTAATATTTGTCCTATTTATTAATATATATTTTAATTCTCAAAGGTCAACTGATTTATGAAATGCCCCTTTTCATTACGGAAACAACATTTTTGTTTCTCAATAATAATATGAATGAAAACATGGAAATACAAAACAAAATCTAGAGCATCATAAGTTATAAAGTCTAGGACAAAGAAACACTAAATCCTGTTCCCAATGTATCTAATTTCAGAGGCTGTATATGTGTTATCTCGAAACGGAAATCCGGTAATACAGTTAGGACAGTATAGATACAGAAGATGGACTGGCAGTAAAGGATCCAAGGTGCGTTGGATATGCAACAGCAATAATAAAGGTTGCTTAGCTAATATATGGACTATTGATGGAGAGATAGTTAAATCTCAATTAGAACATAACCATTAAAACGAAACATCATATAACGCGGCTTCCTGAGAAAAACTATAATTGGTAATCTTTGAATGACTAAAGTTCTTCCTCCTCAACCATATGAGGAAGAAGTCTTCTTCTGCATATAGTTGAAGGATTATTCCAACACGTCTCTCCACTGAGGGTTGGGATAATTTATCTGTTAGGAGTAACGATCGTCATCAGGTTTTTATGACTAAAAGCTGATCGAAAGATTTTATGTGCCCTCAAAGGTATGGTGGGGTAACTAACTCACAAGGACCAGACCACTAGCCAATATTTGTATAAAAACAATTATCCATAAATTATTAGAAAAAGGCCGGCAACGCACCTGCTAATCCTCGGATTTAGCGGGTGTCTATGGATTTCGCGTGCACTTACCACCAGGTGAACAGACTGTCCGTTTAATTTAACCGTTTGTTGCTGCCTGCTTTAGGTGGACGGGCTGTTTATCCCATAGTGTTGAAGACAAATCTTAAACTAAATTTTGATATTGTAATCAACCGTTAGTAAAAATGGTAAAAGACATTTTATTTATTTCGGTTTAGTGACATAAAAATTAGCGATCGTGACATACATTTAACATTTCTTATTTTAAGACATTATATGCTACGTAAACATTAAAATTCACAAATAATCTTCTCTGATTTGATAACTAAAACGAGACTTTGATAAGTATAGTAGTATTCCGTTAATGTAATAGAGCAATATATAATTCTGGGATGTTTGGATGGATATTTTGGGGTTTACCGGGATATCTGACAGCCGTTTAAAATCGTGTTATATTGGTAATTCTTTACAAATAGATTAATATTACGTAAATAATATATTCATGAAACTTATCAGTGGAATATATATGAGTAAAGTTCGACCCAAAGATTATTTATGGCCGTAGAGATAAATAATATTTTACAATACGTTGTACGTTCATATGATATAATTTTTTTAGAAGACATTTTTTTTAAATGTTTCTTTTGTTTTTGTAAATAAAGAAATACTACGTATAACAGATAGGTGTATGTATATATAGATAGAGTAACGAATGTTAGAGATTTTTTTTATTGAAGTTATGTAAGTAAACGTCATTACTAATATATTTAAAAACCATTTTTCTAGAATTATTATTAAATAAATACATTATTAATTTATTTATTGTTTCCTTTAATTATTCAGTGTTTTGTGGTTGCTAGTTGAAATTTAACGTCCTATTACGTAAGATTTCAAAAGATCTTTAAAACGATGGATGGATTGATGTTAAATTTTAATATTTGTGTTTTTCTTATTTTTCGGTTCTTAATTATAAAGAGAGTACAAAATACAGTGTAGATTAATTAAAAGATATATTTAAAAGTAGAATATAAAAAAGCTACAAGACGAGTTCTTTAAAAACCATTTTTTAACGTAATGCGTTTAAGTTCCTTACATATATGTTTTATTTGTATAAACATAAGCTTTGACTGCTAATGTATTTCTAACTATTATTATTATCATAAATAATCAAAAGAAAAGAGGAGAATCAAAAGAAAAAAATATGTTAATCTCAATCAGTCTAAGTCTCACCGTTGAATCATTTTAGAGGCAGTGTTTCTGCTATCTCGTAACGGGAATCCTGTTATTCAGCTGGGGCAGTATAGATTTAATCGTTGGAGCCGCAGCAAGGGACCCAAAGTACGGTGGATCTGTACCGCTAACCACAAGGGTTGCAGAGCAAAAATCATGACTGTTGATGAAGTTATAGTTAAATATATGTCAGAACACAATCATTAAACTATAAATAAGTATACATTGCACAATTAATTTACTTTTTGTATGTATTAACGTGTATTTTTGTGTTAACAATTAAATGAGTCATTTAAAGTCGTTTTTCATTTTAAGACACCCGTAGTAAGAATCTTAGCCAATTAACGAACTTAGTAATTGAATATTTAATTTATTTTACATTAGTGAAAAATTTAAAACGTCTTATTATATTTGTTTCGAATATATTAGTACAATTATCCACATATAACCAAAAAATAAGTTAAATAAATTAAAAACTTTTAATTAACGATTAAATAGGGACACAAGCATATTGACATTACTATAATTACACATACCGATGTAGAACCTTATTTATGTTTTTTGAATATTAAACAAAAATAATTAATTTGAAATTTATTTTAGATGCGGTATTTACTGAATCTCGTAGTGGCAATCCTGTGATACAGATAGGTGAATATAAGTTCCGAAGGAATGGAGTTTCAGGCACTAAGACGAGGTGGATTTGCAACCGGGACAAAAGAGGCTGCAAGGCGAAAATATGGACAGTTGGAAACGAGATAGTATTTTATAATAATGATCATAAACATATATAGTAACAAATAAAAAAAAGTTACGAAAATTTATTGCTATTTCTAACAGTGAAATGTATATATTAGAATAATTATTAGAACTATTAAATGTGAATATTTCATCATAAATATTAATTATTTTAATATAATAAGCTACAAAAATAGACATGCAATTCTACATAAAATTCTTAAGACAACACTCACTAATATATTAAATTTAACACTGTAATATATAAAGGAAGTAATATATAAAAACATTATGTTTATGTTTTGCAGAAGCAATGTTTTTATTATCGCGTAGCGGAAATCCTGTTATACAACTGGGAAAATATAGATTTAGAAAAGGGAGTCGCAGTAAAGGCCAAAAACTGCGTTGGGTGTGCAACAACGATCAGAAGGGATGCAAAGCGAAAATATTAACAGTTGATAAAGAGATCATATTTTATAATAATGAACACAACCACTAACTGTTCATTGTGCAGCTTTACTAGATAATTAATTAATTTAAACTAATTAATTTTAACTTTATGAAAAGCTTAGGTATCTAAAATATTTTTTCACGATTACTGTCAAATGAATTTTGTGATAAAATTGCTAAATGATTGCTCGATCTGCAATCTAAACCAAAGTAATTTACGATATGCCATACTAAAATCTGTACAAGTTCGAGAATTTTTAAGAACAAAGAGAAAAACAAGCATTTACTAGAATAATCTTATGAAGGACCCATTTGAACCCTTTTAATATAATAAAATAATGGATTGACCTAAATACACAAAGGAGTGTCATTTTGGTTGCTGTGAAGTTAAAATGACGTCGCAAATCCATCATATTTTTTCTTGTGACTGAAATGAATTAGTTCAAACAGTTCAAAAATATAATTACTAAAGTTCTTTATGTGTTTTATTCAATCTCAGTTAATATTTGGTAGCTTTGTTATATTTGTAACATTTTTGAGTATTAATAAAAATCTGTTAATAGTACTGCGGTGAGTGACTTTTGCCCGTTGCGCGTTATGATGCGTCTTTAATTTTTAAAATGTAATTTAACTTAATTTTTCTAACTAATAACAATTTACTGTTAAAATATTTTTTGTATTGTTTCTACCTTGTCGCACAAAATTAAAACTTGCTCAATCAATTCGATACTAGTTCTTTAATTTGAATTTGAGGAACGTGGTTGCTCCATCGCGCATCGAATGATTTACGATAGGAAGCAACGTGCAATATGTGCAATAGCTGTCAGTTTTCACAATATATATCGAAAGTGCTTGAGAATTGAAAGTTCATTTATTTAGAAACATATCTGCGGTAAATGAACGAAAGTATAAAATTAGATATATATTTTTGTGAGCATAAATATGAATATCAAATATTTTCTAAAAGGACATATACTCTTACAAAATAATATTCACTTAATTGTAATTACTGTAATAGAAATTAAATATTTCTCAAGAACTTCAAAATGCAAGATTCTATTTGAGCTCATTCTTCGATTAAATGAAAATATTTATTTCGCTATAAAATTTACCGTGTCGCAGTCATATACACGCCCAACGCATGTCAAAAAAGAAAGATTTATACTTCTGACAAAGCAAGTCAGGATCGCAACTTAGACATGTAATTTAAAAATTTAAAACTTGCTAAATTGTAACATGTACATGTACCTAACATTACAAATTTAAACATGTTCATTGCTCGCATAAGTGATACACTTAATGTTATTTAAAATAATTTAACACACTGATATAAACTATGCACGGTGACTGATCAAACTGATGAAAATTACTAAAACTTAATAGATTTAATAAAACCCCTATAATTTGTCTTTGAAATTCGTTAATAATTAAAATAATCTCTTGATAAATCGACTTGAAACCTGTCTATAAAATAAAATTCAATCAATAATTTAAATTTTGAAATAACAGACAGATGAGGAAATTAGTTTATAGAAGGATGAGGGAGTAATAAAATAAAACCAATTTTCTAAATACATCGTCCCCAAGATTCTAAAAAAATGTCTACCTATAATTATTATAGTAGCAATTAGAAACATTAATGAAACTAATTTTATGTTTGTGTACTTGTTTCCTATAGAAAAATATTTTCATTTTAATATTCGTTTTTACATAATATTCAATGCAGAAATGTTTAAAGTAACCTGGGGAAAGTGTGAATAGATGCTTGCAATTGTCTAAGGGATCGTGATACATAGAGAGGTTCTAGAATATTCAGACCGAAAATCACGTACCTATATTTAGTGGTACAAAGTATATTTAAATGTTCAGAATATTATCTTTAATTTTCGTGATGAAATGCAGGTTGTTTTTGACTGGCACAACGCATGAAAATAATAAAGGAATGTGTAAAAAAAACCCATAAAAACATACATTTACGAAAAATAAATATCTCATTACACCCCTCCCCTCCTTGTGATATTTCGTATTTTTTCGAACCCCTCCATCGAAATCCCCCGATCCAATCGATCCAATCGAAATCGAGATCCAATCGAAATCGACGATCCCTAACCAATTATCCCAAACTAACGAAACGGTTGCGTTGTGATCCGGCGCGATGCGATCCGACTCGACACGGAAATATTTGTTAACATTGCTTTATGTAACGTGGTCTTATCGTTTTTTGTCTCTCACTTTAATGTAATAATTGTTTTTTTTATTTAAGTATTTTGTTTCAGCTCCTTTGTATCAATTATCCCGCGCTGGTAATCCTGTGATTCAATTCGGGAGTTATAGGTTCAGGAAAGGTAGTGGAAGTAGGGGGTCCAAAGTGAGATGGATCTGCAATTACGATCAGAGAGGTTGCAGGGCGAAGATAATAACCGTCGATAAGAATATCGTGAAAATTAATAATCTTCACAATCATTGAATTAGAGCCAAAACACATAACGGCGTTGCGGCGACGCAACGCTAAAATCGGCAGTTTGCGTTGCGGCGTTGCGGCGCCGCGAAAAAGAGCGTTGTTGTAGGGTAACCAGTTCTTCGTGATTTTTTATTGTGGATATTAATTTAATTATTTTAAATATTATAGTTCACGTGAAATTTGTTAATTATTGCTTGTGAAGTTGTTATTTAGTAGAATGCATAAAAAGTAATCCTTTGTACCGGAGATAATTTTGTGAATCAAGGTTGTATGCTGGTAGAATTTTAAACAACTTTTGTCTCATAAAGCCTAAACAAAATTGAAACAAAGTGATACATAAATTAATATCTTACTATATTAGTTTTATAGATTAAATATAAATAAATAGGTTTTGTCCGCGGCTCCGCTCGCATGGTACAGGCACCAACGGTAGTCGGTACGTAAAGTAGGTACTCTATGTCCTTTTCTGTACCCCAGACAACTGGTATGCAGAATTTCATGATGATCGTAATTCAGGTGAATAGTTAAAGCGTGAAAGCGTAACAAACAAAGAAACTCACTTTAGCGTTTATCATATGCATGAAATTAGCATTCCCCTATAATTGTGTAAGATAGAAAAAATATCACTATAATAACTTTTCGAAAGGCTGCTTTATTACATATTTATAATTTAGGTACATCATACATGTCATTTTTTGAACCGAGTCATAAATTAGCTGTAAATCTAATAGTTAAAAGTGGTTAAAAGTAACAATACCTATAACAACAATTGAGCTGAACTGTGAGCCGTTTCACAGCTCCGGTTCAAGCATATGGCTCATGAGCTTATCTGCAGTTCATAAAATTTCATTGAGATACCCATGTCTAATAAAGACACAAAAAAATAAAATATAAAAATAGACACAAAATGTCAATAAATCATGGTCAACAAGTATGACGTCACAACGCCGGAATTGGCGGTGCCGCGCCGCTAAAATTGGCTGTGACGCCACCGCCGATTTTAGCGTTGCGGCGCCGCAACGCCGTTATGTGTTTCGGCCCTTATTGTTCTAAAATAATTAAGTGGAGTACTCTTTGATATTAAAAAGAATTAGTCTGTTTGTAACAACATACCATTTCTAAGCCAACGTTTCCGATTTAAAAAGAATTAATGCCCGGATCGGTCTCGCCTATGAATCTTAAAAGCTATTTTTGTAATACGAAGGTATTATTAGTTCATATTTTAAATATAAATATGTTTAATATTATATGGAATTTTACTATGCAGTTTTTGTAAAATGCAGATATATATAAATTTGGTGTGCGGTGACCGGCAGAGAAAAATAGTCCACGCGCCTCTTATTAAATTTTTCTTTATCTTTTTATTGAGTATAACGCCCACCAACCAGCTATGGTTTATGAATTGAGTCGAAAATTAATTTACCTGGACAGTACTTGAGATATTTTTCCGGCAAGCTCTTTCGTAAGTGCCGACGTCTACGTGGTCGCACAAACCTGCGGCGTCGTGAGTTTAAATAAAACCGTACCTACCAAGTTAGGCGCAGGTAAAAATAGCTCTGCGCTTTCTATCACTTTACCAATGTAGCATTATTTTTTTTATAGACTCAATAATATCTTCCAGAGCCAAAGTGGTTTGAAACCAGTGATTTTGAAAACTAGACAATCTTACTGAAAATTGAGATACCTGCAATACTTTTGCGTCAGGCCTGGGTTGTACGGTGGATTTTAATTAATTCAAAAGGTCACTACTTACGGCTACAGATATAACAAGTGTGTGAGAAAATTCGTTCGTTTAAAAAAAAATTCACAGGCACGATCACTTGATCAGTGAGCGTCAAGCGGCACAATTACAAGTGTGCTTATAACATTAAGACTTGTAATTACGTTAAATTGTGTTTCAAGCACCACACAACCAACGACAGTACCTATAGTTGGTTAGACTAAGTTTTACGTAATTTTTTTTTGTAAAACTACAAGATAATTTAGAAAATTTTGATATATTAAAGTAATATTACGTTTTAACAATATTATCGCCTATGACTATTAGAAATGTCGGATATGAAAAAAAAAACTTTACAGGAGAGCGATGCAAAGTGTAAATTGCATGCGTCTTTTTACATATATTTTTTAAATACCGACATTTATAAATTAAGTGATTAAAAAACTATGCATAAAATAATATTTTTCATTTCAGCTGATATTAGACTTGGTTATTTAGGAACGTTTTATGAAATCAATAAAAAAAAAAAAATAGATTTTGCAGTTCCGACGATGTTAATAGTCACTAGCGTTATAAACATCGATCGTTACACGATTCCTACCAATAACTGTCTATACTTTTTTTTATCATATTATGTCTATCTTCTTTTATTTATAGTTTCACAAAGTGTCAGTAAAACAATTCAACATAAAACTCTTATCTGTAGGAACACTTATATTTATTATATGCATTAGTAGTTACGATTAGCGAGTTCTACAAATTAGTAGATTTTGTAGGTTTTATTTTATGTATAAGTATATTGTACTATAATAGTAGTGGTATAATTGTATTTTTTCTGGAGAACACTGGAATAGATGTAGATACGTGCCATGTCCGCTGGAAACCGCGCGGGTATAACGGAAAATCCGGTTTGCATATGTAAAATCCGCGAGTATGACGCAAAAATAAATATAAATATGCTTAACACACACACACACACGGTCGTCTGTTCCTAAGGTAGGCAACTCAATGCCTGTGTTTTAGGTAACAGTTGATTGATATACATTTTTTTTATATTTATAAATTTATATATATATATATATATATATATATATATATATATATATATATATATATATATATATATATATATATATATATATATATATATATATATATATATATATATATATATATATATATATATAAATAATACAAATTAAAATGAATACATAATACACCCAGACTCGAGTCGGGAATCAAACCCACAACGCTGGAGCAGAAAACAGGGCCACTGCTAACTGCGCCACGGGCCAGTCGTAAAAACAAAGTATTTTTTTTTAATTTTTAAAATGGTCCGCAACGCGTTAATCTAGGTATAAATCATAATTGAAACAATTAACGGTTGTTTCAGATAAATCTAAGCCTATCTTCACATTATCGACTCGTGGACGGCCTGTGATTTTACTCGATGGATATAGGTTCAATAAGTGCGTCGGAAACGGTCCACAGGCACGGTGGGTTTGCGTCAAACGGAATACCTACAAGTGCCCCTCTAAGATCAAAACTTTAAATGATGTTATTGTGTTTCAAGTACCGCACAACCATTAAATGATGATAAAGTTAGTCAGAATTCGCTTTTTTTTGTTGTATTAGTTTTTATTAAAATTGATATAAATACATGTTAAAACATAATTTTGAAGTTTTCTTGTGCGTAAGCAACCGAATTTAAACCAAAATTTTTGTTTGTTGGAAGCATTACACCCAGATATAGATTATATTACATTACAGCATTTACACATATTACTTATAGGTACTAGCTGCGCCCCGCGGTTTCACCCGCGTTAATTTGGGGGAAAAGCGTACTTAAATATTTTTAAACAGTTTGTTACTTTAAGGGTAGGTACCTGCCGTACCCGCCTCGTTAGTCGAGTGGTCGCAAGCGTTATTGCCGAGCAAGGGGTCTGAGGTTTGATTTCTGGGTCGTTCAACGTATTATTGAGTTTTTTTTTATTTTTCGAAAATTCTCAGAATAGTCTCTCTCAAAATAGATTATTTTTTCCCGTTTTTGTAACATTTATTATTATTGCTCAGCCCCTATTGATCGTAGCGTGATATTATATAGCCTTTAGCCTTCCTCGGTAAATGGGCTATCCAACACTAAAATGTTTTTTTATTTCGATTCAGTAGTTCCTGAGATTAGAGCGTTTAAACAAAAAAACAAACAAACAAACTCAAAAGCTTTATAATATTAGTATAGATTATTACATGATTTGATAGTTAAGGCAAGTTTTCGTTTTCCAATAATATATATTTCCGAGTATTTTTTTGTTTTTAGACGCAAAATTTTTAACAACTCGCAAAGGAACGCCCGTCATTCAAATGGGACCTTACCGTTACAATTTATGGAGCGGTAGTAAGAATAAATATCGGAAAAGGTGGATCTGTGGGAAGGTGCACTCTGGGTGTCAAGCGACTCTTATAACAGTTGACAATATGATCCTAAATCAGAAACCTCATAATCATTGAATGTATAATAAGTATAAGAATAAATAATTTTTCTCTTATTAACAATTCTCTTATATCTATTACATACTCTAGTTAGGAGAGCTTTGATTTTTTAACGTTTTCTCTGTCTGATGGCGTATGGTGTTAGATCAGGCACTGAAACATCACGTAATTATATTGTTGTATTTAAAGTAATAATGTAATTTATGATTAATTTTTTTCAAATTTAAGTAGCGTTTTCTTTTTCCAGGTGCGATATTTACGAAATCGCGTTGCGGAAAACCTGTGATATTGTTAGGAACGTATAGATTCAACAAGGCTGTTGGATGCAAAGGCGCAGTTGTACGGTGGCGATGTTCGATGAAGACTAAAGGATGTTTAGCGACAATCCACACCGTTGAGGACATAATATACAAAATAAACAACAATCATACACACTGAGTGGTCATTTTTAATAATGTTTTTTGCGAAAATCTTCAAAGCCGTGGTCCTGTTTACGTAAAAAAAAAGTTTGTAAATATGTATAGTTTTTTTAATATTTTGACCAAAGATTTATGAGATCTGTATTAATAATTATGGATTTTGTAATTTCATAACGCAACCATTCCCTTTGAAAGTCATTAAAAATTACTTTATCACAACTTTATGGTAGATTTTTAATTTACAAATTTATTTATTTTTTAAATTTAACTTTTAGCTGAATTTACAACTTCAAGGTTTGGGAAGCCGGTAATCTTGTTGGGGCCTTATCGATTTCACAAGTACTGTAGGAGTAAGGGTCGGAGGGGTACATGGGTTTGCTCCAAAATGTCTGCTCTGGGTTGCCGAGCCACCCTGACAACTATAGATGATGAAATCGTAAGACAAAATCATGAACATAATCATTAATTTATTGTTCTCTTATATTTACGCGAATTTTATTCATTTAATTAAAAGTCTAAAAACGGATTTTATCGCGTTTATTTAAATTTACTGTTTAACAATATTTAATTTAAATTATTTCCCGACGTTTCGGACCCTTTACAGCGTCCATGATCTCGGGGGACTGAGGTGGTGGGTGTCCGAATAATGAATCAATTGTTACATACCCCGCTTTTTATACAATTATAAATTATTACTTTTGACCGTTCCTATTCACACAGAATGAACTTGTTGTGTCTGGAAGTCGTGCTGTGTTCTTATTTTCCTTGGGTTCAATTAATTTTAGAACTGGTTCCCAAGCTGGTGGTACGTTCCAACCATCCTCTCTATTGAAATTAGGATGTTTTTTTATTTCAATAGCCTCGCGAATCATCCTTGGTAGGAATCGGTGTTCTTTAGCGAGAATTTGTGGCTTATCAAATCTAATGTAGTGGTTGGTACCTTTGTGGCGAGTAGCCCACACGTTCAAACGAGGCACCAAAATCATACGATGCGATCACGCCATATCTGAAACGCCGCCTACTTATCGGACCACCCGGGACGGCGCTCCCGCTACGACCCTGCGCTCGCGCATCATTCGTCCGAATAACAAATGGGCGTGGCGTAGATGCCTGCACCATTGGTCAACCTTCGTAGGATGCAGACCACGGCCGCGCCGTGGTGGGCAGAAGCATTTTTATATAAATATCAGTGTATTGTTTTAGATTATTACTTACTGCTTTAAATTTGGTACTCGCAAGTAAATACTGTCGAAATTCCTTCCGCTGTTTTATTATACCTGTATACACTAAAGTATATTATAACTATTAACGGAGACCTAATAGCTTCACTGGTGACCACCGACTATAGTACCGTTTGAAATATACAAGCTCTGCACCCGACTTTCGTAATGGAACGCCGTTCGGAAGAAGAAAAGGACTTATTTATGTCCTGCCGAGTGGGAATCAAGACTCCAGCGTTTAATGCTGATGACCCTCAATTGTGGTTTGCACAGCTGGAAGGCCAGTTCATCCTCTCGAACATAACGGCAGACTCCACGAAGTTTTACTACGTGTTGTCACAATTGGAACCTCAACATTCGGCCCAAGTACGCGACCTCATCGTAAACCCTCCCTCCACCGGCAAATACGAGAAGCTGAAGGCAGAACTGATCAAGCGACTGTCCGACTCCCAGGAGCGGAAGATCAAACAGCTACTCCTGCACGAGGAGTTGGGAGACCGCAAGCCAACCCAATTCCTCCGACACCTGCAACAACTAGCCGGTCCCACTGTCCCGGAGGACTTCATTAGGTCTATCTGGTGTAACAGGCTACCAGCAAACCTGCAGACTATCGTCGCGATGCAGACCAGTTCCACATTAGAAGAAGTAGCAGAACTGGTGGACCGCATCAACGATATTGTTCCAGTAACGGCGCAAGTTGCTGCTACTGGCACGCCTGTGCACGGGCAAGTAGCTAGCTCACAATCTGTAGCGAACCAGCAGAACAGCGCCGTGGAAGCACTCACCCAGACAGTAGCAGAACTGTCCCGGAAGCTTGAAGCCATGAGCATTCAGCTGCGTCGCAGGTCTTCACGTTCCAGGTCAAGACGCAGATACAACCAGTACCGTAACCGATCACAATCACGCATCAGGGACAACCAGTACTGCTACTACCACAACCGGTTCGGGGATAACGCTCGCAGGTGCACGCAGCCCTGTGCCTTCAAACCCAGGAGTCCGGTAAACACCAAAGGCAGTCAGTAAAGGCGGTTTACGACTGCCATGCAATAACAAGCCGCCTGTTCATAACGGATCGCCATACGAAGGTGCAATATCTAATAGATACGGGTTCAGACCTGTGTGTCTTCCCTCGATCCGCTGTACGGGAGCCTCGCATCAAGACCAAGTACGAGTTATTCGCAGCAAACGGGTCAACCATCAACACATATGGATTTATATCCCTGAAACTGGACTTTGGACTTCGTCGTGCATTCACCTGGAAGTTTATAGTCGCTGACGTCTCCAAGCCAATTATCGGGGTCGACTTTCTAGTTTACTATAATCTGATTGTCGACTGCCGTAACCAGCGCCTGATTGACAACCTCACGTCACTCACAGTCCAGGCACCACAGTCCAAATCCACGGAAGCCATCTCATCAGTCCGCACAATAGCACAGGATAGCTGCTACCATCGCATTTTGAAGGAGTATCCAGACCTAACTCGTCCAGCTGGAAAACCAGGTGTGCCAAAACACAATACGGTGCACCACATTCGCACCACCCCTGGCCCTCCAGTGTCAAGCCGTCCACGTCGTCTGGATCCACATCGCCTCAAGATGGCGAAGCAGGAGTTTGAAGAGATGCTGCAAAATGGAACAGCGCGCCCATCAGAGAGCGCCTGGTCCTCACCACTACATCTGGCGCCAAAGAAAAATGATGGATGGCGTCCTTGTGGAGACTACCGAGCTCTGAATGCCCGCACCATCCCGGATGTCTACCCTATCAGGCACCTGCAGGACTTCACTCACGAGTTGGCTGGCAGTACTATCTTCTCCACCATAGATCTGGTAAAAGCATACAACCAGATCCCAGTCTTCAGAGAAGATATACCCAAGACAGCAATAACAACGCCATTCGGTCTATACGAGTTCCCCTTCATGACCTTTGGACTCAGAAATGCTGCCCAGACCTTCCAGAGGTTCATGGATGAGATTCTGCGGGACCTACCTTTTTGCTACGGGTATCTCGACGATATCCTGGTCTTCAGCAAGGACACTCAACAGCACCAGCAGCACCTTAGACAGCTGTTCCAGAAGTTGGTCAAATACGGCGTCCTTCTAAACACCAGCAAATGTCTTTTCGGCCAAGCAGAGCTGAAATTCTTGGGTTACAAAGTCTCTGCAGCAGGTATCCAGCCTCTGGACTGCAAAGTTCAGGCCATACAGGAATTTCCCGCGCCGAAGACCGTCAAAGAGCTGAGACGCTTCCTAGGAATGCTTAACTATTACCGCCGATTCATTCCAGATGCAGCTTCTAAACAAGCACCGCTCAACAGCTTGCTAGCAGGTCCCAAGGTCAAGGGATCGCACCCAGTCACGCTGACACCAGAACTGCTGGAAGCCTTCAACAGCTGCAAGCAGAGCCTGTCAGAGGCCACACTCTTGGTGCACCCAGACCCACACGCCGAGCTGAACATCCTGACAGACGCTTCTGACACAGCAATCGGAGCTGTACTACAACAGCGGAGCAAGGGTAAATGGCAGCCGCTAGCATTCTTCTCAAAGAAGCTCAGCCCTTCTCAGAAGAAGTACAGTCCGTACGACCGAGAGCTGTTAGCTATTTATGAGGCTATTAGGTACTTCCGATTCATGGTCGAAGCACGCGTATTTCACGTCACAACCGACCACAAACCACTGACATACGCATTTACAAATCCACGTTCCAGCTGCACACCACGCCAATTCAGATACTTGGACTACATAGGCCAGTTCACGACGGACATCAGGTACATTGCTGGTAACGACAATGTGGTCGCGGACACTCTTTCGCGCGTTAACGAACTCCATCTACCCTTAGATTACCAGTCCCTGGCCAAGGAACAGCAAATTGACCCCGAGCTGCAGAAATTGCTGAGAGAAGGATCATCTTTAAAGCTGATGAAGGTGAAGCTACCCGAATCTGACATCGAGATCTACTGCGACGTAACGAGTACACCACGTCCTTACGTAACAAGGTCGTTTCGTAAGCAGGTATTCACTTCCCTTCATAACCTCAGCCATCCAGGAAGGAAAGCAAGTGTTCGGTTGGTCACTGAAAGGTTTGTTTGGCCAGGTGTTAGAAAGGACTGTAGACAGATGGCACAGGAATGCATAGCGTGTCAGAAGAGCAAGGTGACACGTCATACCTCAGCACCGCTACAGGAGTTCCAACCACCATCAGGTCGTTTTCGCCATATCCACCTGGATTTGATTGGTCCCTTACCTCTGTCCTCTAACTACAGGTACTGCCTCACGATTGTCGACCGCGCAACACGTTGGCCTGAGGCGTACCCGCTGCAGGACATCACCGCAGAGAACTGCGCCTCAGCCCTCATCTCAGGGTGGATTGCACGGTTCGGCTGTCCCGAACACATTACCACGGACCGCGGACGGCAGTTCGAATCAAGAACATTTAAGAACCTCGCCGCTCTCATAGGTGCTAACCACCACTTAACCACCTCTTACCATCCCGCAGCCAACGGCCTCGTCGAGAGACTACACCGCCAGCTGAAAGCCGCCATCATGTGTCACGCGAGCTCAACCTGGACCGAGGCTCTTCCTTGGGTGCTACTAGGCATCCGGAGCGCGTGGAAGGAAGACCTCGACGCGACTACCGCCGAACTTGTCTACGGTGAGCCACTCCGCTTACCTGGACAGTTCCTCTCTGAAGCCTCCGGAGACGTCGTGGACATGACCGACCTGGTCAGCAGGTTACGCACACACATGGCCAAGCTAACACCACAGCCTACGTCATGGCACACGAAATCCAACCGTCTCTTCTACATCCCGAAAGACCTGAGCATAGCAACCCATGTCTTCCTCCGCGAGGGCCCAGCACGAAGATCCCTGCAGGCTCCATATACAGGTCCACACAAAGTCCTTGCTCGCGACCAGAAGACATTGGACATAGAAGTGCACGGGAAGAGACAGAAGGTGACGGTCGACCGCGTAAAACCAGCGTACATGACGAGAGAAGACCTAAACCCAGGTCAAATTCAAGCTCCAGCACCAGTTCCAGTCCCAGAAAATAACCCAGTCAGACAGACAAGAAGCGGCAGAACGGTTAGATTCCCCGACTACTATCGCCCGTAGTCACGGTCTCAGCGGGGGAGTGGTGTGGCGAGTAGCCCACACGTTCAAACGAGGCACCAAAATCATACGATGCGATCACGCCATATCTGAAACGCCGCCTACTTATCGGACCACCCGGGACGGCGCTCCCGCTACGACCCTGCGCTCGCGCATCATTCGTCCGAATAACAAATGGGCGTGGCGTAGATGCCTGCACCATTGGTCAACCTTCGTAGGATGCAGACCACGGCCGCGCCGTGGTGGGCAGAAGCATTTTTATATAAATATCAGTGTATTGTTTTAGATTATTACTTACTGCTTTAAATTTGGTACTCGCAAGTAAATACTGTCGAAATTCCTTCCGCTGTTTTATTATACCTGTATACACTAAAGTATATTATAACTATTAACGGAGACCTAATAGCTTCACCTTGTTGAGTATGCTGATACACAGCAGACTTTGTCGACCGTTGGTGTTTAATGTCAGCTATATGTTCTTTTACGCGTGTCTCTATACTCCGTTTAGTTTGTCCTATATATGAAAGACCACATTCACAGTCTAATTTGTAGACCCCTGCATCTTGTAAAGAAAATATTGTTAAACAGTAAATTTAAATAAACGCGATAAAATCCGTTTTTAGACTTTTAATTAAATCATTAATTTATTGTTATATTTTCTTATAATATTATTTTTTATTAAAAATTACACCATATTGAATTTATTTTTTTGTGATATTTTTATTCCTTATATTATTACTTTATCATTACTTCACTCACTAAATCAGAAAATTAATTTTTAAAGCACAATTTCGAAACGTAACTTAATTGGAAACATATATTTTATTTATTAATTAAACTCTTTATTATACGTACAGAAAATTACAAAAAAAAAAAAAGAAACAAGTCCTTGAAATGAATGTATAAAGGGTTTGCTTATCCCTATAAGAAACTTCCAGCATACCCGAAAAGGAATCATCTTAATCAGATCAGGTAGATGTACAATTACACACACACACACAAAAAAAACAAAGTAGGTAAACTAAATGAAAATAGAACTACATTATCAAACAAAATTATGGGCGAATGTACAACCTACTATATTTATTCATATTCAATACGTATATACTAGACATAATATATAACATACATGTTAAATACAAAATTAAATATATAAATACATATTTATATACTATGAAATATCGTGTCAAGGACAAAAAATGCTCTTTTAACTTTTTTAAAAATATATTCATAGATATTTTTATGTTGTTATTTTATATGATTTTCTTTAAGATTTAAATATTTTATTTTAAATCTTACCAATATATATTCATCTGTATTTTGCTAGTTCGTTACAGTAGCGTTCTATGATTAAAAATTTAGACATTGATTTTTTCAGTTTTTTCTTAGCTTTGTACAAATTGTACAATATACATATTTATTTTTATATTTATTATATAAACCCATATTTATCCATAAGTCGTTTTAATTTTCAGTAGCCGAATTTGGCGTAACCACTTATGGAAGGCCTGTTCTAATCCTAGGACCTTATCGGTACAACCAGCACGAACAGTCGAATAGATTTGGCAGAATGCTGTGGAGATGTTCTAAAAGGTCCAGCACAGGATGCAGAGCTACTGTTGTCACCGTCGAAAATGTGGTTATCAAACAAAATTATGAACATCTTCATTAGCAGGCAGCTCTAGTGTATATTTTAAGGCTACTAGAGGTATAAGCCTCTAATAGCCTGAAAATATAAACCCTGATCAGAAACAAATGTTTGCTACGAGTGGTGGTACCCGCGACCGCCGGCGGTAAGGAGAACGGCAGAATGGATGTTACGACAGCAAAACGGTTGTCCAGACTACCAAAAGGGGACGATTTGATGCTTAAAGTCACAGCATAGGCATTAATTTAGTTAGAAGTACTTAAGTATATAGTATAAGTAAGTTAGAAGTTTAATTACATTAATTTTTTATATTTAATAAATTTCTGGTAAAACGTATTTAAAAACGCAGATTTTTTATCTATAAAAACAACATTTATTAAACAGAAACAGCTTTTAACAGCTTTTCTTCAGCTAAGCCTATTAGTGCTGTTCTAGTAATATTCGAGATAAAAAAGTCCGTGGTTTGAGACTGTGAGGTGTCATCAATCCAATTAAGTTTTTCAAAATCCAATTTAAATCTTATTAAAATGTATCTTCTACTATTTTTCTGGTCTCTTCGGAACCGCATTTAACTGGTATATAAATGAATCCCAAATTGAAAACTTCTCAATCCTTACCATGCAAACACAAATGAAAGTAGGTAGGTATCTTCGGTTTCGGACGCTGGTCCATTCGTCTACTGAAAGGCACCTGCTGATCGTGCACCAGAAGTGACAATTTCTTTAATATTCTGAATCATTTCTTTTTTTTCTTCTTCGTAATGAGTCAAGATGATTTTTATGATATCAGTCTCGCTCTTAGGTATTTTATATCCTTGCTGGGTAACATTATCACGAATGAATTTACTCTTTGTGATTGCCCTTATAGTAAGTCCATCCTCTGCCGGCAAGCCGGAAATTATTTCAGACAGAAAAGTTTTTTTGCAACACATTTTTTTTAATAGATAACAATTTCGACAATCTTGTTTTGTCTCGAGTCTCGACCCAAAAGTCCCGGGACTCGAGACAACTATAATTACGAAAAGTCCCGGGACTTCGAGACACGAGACATCCCGGGACCCAAACCATAGTTTCATTCCAAGTTACATTCTAGAGTTTTTCTCAAATGTCAAAACGGGCTATTACATTTTGATGACTTATATAAATCCACAACACTGTTCGCTGGTTAGCGAATACACACGTATATCGGGATATTTTATGGATGCAATTTTCTGCTCGATATTTGTTATTGTATTAATATATTTTTTTTCCATTTATCATGTCGTAAATCTTCTTCATTAAAAAGAGTCAAATTTAATTACTTACAATTAAATCTAAGATGGATTTTAAAGTATTTATGTTTCTATTAAAGCATATATTTTTATTAAATCTGAGTCATATGTGATATTATTGACTATTCAACTATCCAACAATTTTTAGTTATTTTTATCTTTTATGGATGGGTATAAGGTATAACTCAAAGTTAGTACCGTATGGATTTAATGAAAAATTTCGTTTAAAATTAAGTGTGAAAACAGGGGTATATTGTTGTCGGTTTTATTGTGGCAACAATTGTTAATTTAATGGATTATTTATTTATTTTTTTATAAGTTTCTTTATTATTCCATTATTAGTAATAATCACAGCTGTGTTTACGTTGACATAAGTATTGTGACAGTTGTTGAGAGAAATAAACTCATTTGCGAAAACAAGGGCCGATTAGTTTTCTCTCCTTAAAAATACAATACTAGATACTTTAAAAAAGTCCTTTGCACATTTTGTAAATGTGTGTGTAAAAATGGCTGTATATACGATTGAATCAAGACGACAATCAAAATTAACGAGTATCGAAAAATACCATAAATCTGATAAACAATAAGTCGTTAATTTTATAGCTCTACATATTCTGCGAGAAACAAGTAAGAATATCATCGATATAAAGCCTTGTATTTATCAGTTTAACATGATAGGGGTTTCACTCATACGATAAATTTTATATAATTATCTAATTAAAATAAATACTAATTTGTACTCTGAGGCTATTTCAAATAAAACCGAAACGTAATGACGAAATTGACACAAAATAATCATTAATTTTATCAGCCATCCGCAAAAACTAATATTTTTGTTTTGGCAAATGATGTAATATTGTTTCGTTCATTAACGGTGTTAAAATGTTTATTTTTTTCAGTACTCATAGAGTTTGCTGAATCTCGTTACGGGAAGCCAGTAATAATAATGGGACCTTATCGCTACAATAAGCACGAACAATCGAGCAAGGGCGTCAAGGCACTTTGGAGGTGTTCCAAGAGGTCTGGTACTACAGGTTGCCGAGCTACCATCGTGACCGTTGACAACGTGGTCGTCAAACAAAATTATGAACATAATCATTAAACTATGAACATGTTCAATCTTAAGTTATATCTTAGGGATTACTAGTTTTGTTTTTGAATATTGATTGTTAACTCCTGGGTTCTTATGTGACGGACTGGTGGTCGAGTGGTCGGGCAACTGAACACTTTACGCAGTGGTCGCGGGTTCGAATTCCGCCAAGTGCAGATAATTTGTATGACGAACATAGATCTCTATACCGGGTCGCGGACGTGTATATATGTATTTATATACATTTCTTAAATTTATTTCCGTTCCTAATACCTGTAACACAAGTTCTTACGAACTTAGTACGGGGCTAGGTTAACCTGGTGTGATTGTTGGTTAATATTTATTTATTTATAAGTATGTTACAGTCAGAATTGAAATAGCAGATATGGAATCCTGAGGTGTGGCAAGGGACGGGAAATCAGACTTTTGATATGCATATGCATAATTTGTGGTTTTTTAACTTATATTTTATGATCTAAACTAAATAAAGTATTGTTTGTAACTGTCTGTTATTAAGTGACTTCATAATCGTTTCAACTAACTCAGCCTCCAAAATAATTTCAATTGTATTTAACAATTGAAATTATTTTCATTTTTTTAATTATTACCCGCAACAAATTAATATATATATATATATATATATATATATATATATATATATATATATATATATATATATATATATATATATATATGTGTGTGTGTGTGTGTATGTCCAACTACTGCCTGAAGTCGTATACGCTTAGAGCGAGTATAACAACTGGGACCGGATTGGCTCAATATGCTTTTCGAGGCATTACATATATGTATATATATAATTTCTTACATTTCCTACTTAAATAAATTTGGCTTTTCGTTTTAGTTGTTGTTAATATTTATTTATACACTGTCACATATTATTTCGTAATTCAAGATGGCGTATGGCTAAATTTATATTATTACATAAACTGTACATACATTTGTAATATTTATTAATACATACATATTAAAAATTTGGTAATTTATTACAGAACCGGTATTCACTACGTCACGGTACGGAAAACCGGTAATATTACTAGGAGGATACAGATATAATAAGTACTGGAAGTGTTCTTGGCGTAAAGCTAGGTGGTCTTGCACGAGGAAAAACTGCCGAGCATACATTGTGACCATCGATAGTGAAATAGTTTTGCATAATAACATACATGATCATTAGATTTGCAAATCAAAACAATTGTAAAATTAAAATATTAAAAAATAAAAACTATTTTCTTACCTTTTTTTAATAATTGCATATTAAAAACTCTGATCAATTATTGTCACACACACACACATATTATTTTGATTATATACTCATAAATATTTGTAAAAAGTAATTTTTTTAACGGTTACTGTTTTACTGGTGGTGTTTGTAAATACATAAATATTGCTTAATTTAAACACTGCCCTTTAAATTTGTCAAGTGCAATTTTGTCATTATTTCAAACAGTTTCAGCCCAGTGTATCAAAAGGAATTTCACTGACCCATTGTAATGATTAGCCCAGGGAGACTTTTTTTTTGAGAAGCTACTTTAGCTGTGTTTCTTATTGTGACTCACTATTATAAGAAACGCATCTCGCTCGCAAAGTAGCTACTCTAGTAAAACTAATGGCACATAACGAAGCTTCTGTAGCTTTAAACAAAACCTCAATAGCCTAAGCCTCTAATAGCCTTAAGATATACACCCCGACCAGAAACAAATATTTGCTACGAGTGGATATCGAAACCGCGACCGCCGGCGGTAAGGCGAACGGCAGAACGGTTGTTAAGACACAAAAACGGATGTACAGACCACCAAGAGGGGAAAATTTGATGCTTAAAGTCACGGAGTATAGGCATCAATTTAGGGAACAGATATTTTGCCGCTAGGGCGCGTTACTTTTCAAGAAGTACTCGTTTAAATAAATTAATATTTTTTTTAATTTAATTTATTTTTATACCCACGAGTATTCGTATTATTTGTAATAATAATAGTATAATAGTATCATATCAGTACTTCGTGAATACTTGCACAGCCAGCGGCAAAAAGAGAAGTAAGATCTGGGTTTATTATTGTGTATGTATACATATAAATGACGTGAAAAATCTTATACCGTTCGGTCATCTAGTGATCTACATAATATGTAGATATAGTAAGTAGTATATAGAATAAGTATTGATGTATCCATACGACTCGGTACTCGATACTAACGATAAATCGATTCAGATTTGTATGAGTATTTGATCGATTTGATTATGTACTGTAAAGTGCATTAGAATAAAGTACTGACTAGAAAATTTAACTTAAACATTATATTATAGGTAAATTAATATTGTAGGTATTTCATTAATATTGTGGGTATTTTTTAATGGTAAAATGGTACTAAAGATCAATTTGTCTTTAATTTTATATTTTAGTTATAATAACATTCGCTCAATCACAAAAAAAAATCAAGAAAAACCGAAAGTAATTGAATCTTCATTCAATCATTTTCTTCGGATGAGGAGCCAAAATCATTAGTTGAGCTATCGTCACCTGTTTATATAATTATTTCATTTTCAATTATATTATCAATATTGACGTCTCTGTCATCTTCCTTTACTATTTTTCGAGTTTTTTCTATCACTTTTGCTCAGTCTTCTTTAGTAATTTTGGCACAAGCTACTTACAGCAATGTGATCATTTTCTTATTAGAGAATGGCGGCTTTGTTTGTGGCGTGCTGCGTATCCTTTGACTTGAGCTGAGATCAACTCAATAGCATTGTACTGACAATGGTACGGCGGCGTTGTTATCACTTTATGTCCATGCTGAAGTGCCAACTCATTAATTTTATATTTTAGTTTCGCAGGTTTATTTTCTTTTACCAGTGCCAGCAATTCAGCTTTCAACAATTTCATGTCAGCGTCAACGCCTTGTCTTTATAGCCATGCCACTAAATCAGCCTTTTTGTTAGTTTGAGTACGTGCTTTATCTATTTGAACTGAATGGTAAGATTTATTGTCCATAATGATTATGCACTGTTCGGGGAGGTTTGTTAACAACTTAGTAAATCACTCTGTGAATTTATTTGTGTCAATTTCTTCGTGATATTCTTTCGTACTTTTAGATTCGAATGCGAGTAAGGCATTATTCACAAAATCTCCCTTGGTTTATCCGGCGTGGCAGATTATTATCCTTCCACCTTTTCCTATTGGCACTTTTGAGCAAGATGCGTTGGTACTGCGGTACGGTATTATTCGAGATCGACCAAGTCTTATTGATAAATATGACGTTGACCTAATTTGAGATTTTGTTCATCTCCCTCAAGAATGATATTATATACAATATTAAAACATATCGTTCAATTATAATTTTCTTCTTGTCGGTTTTCTTGTATTTAAATCCAATTTGCTTCATAATTGTTACTAAGACTCATTCTAAGCCTCACATACTAATATCAGCAATTTACTCACAGTTGGGAATTCATTTCTTGTGTAATAACTATACACTTGGTTTCGAATAGCGTCTGCGTCGGCTTTGAGTGCCAAGCTCATTCTTTTCGGTAAAGATATCTACACAATATTTAATTACTATTAAAATCGAATGAAGATTGTGAAATTCAGTAATTAATTGGTTAGGGGCCATTCATTTTTTACGTAAGACGATTTAGGGGGGAAGGGGGTCGACCATGTCTTATTTTTTATTACAAGGGGGTGGGGTGGGAGGGGGGGAGTCTTGATAGTTATCTACGTAAGATCACAAAAATGCGCAAAGTTATCGATGAGAGATCTCGGACGATCTTTTTTTTTAGGAATTCGGATAGGCTACAAGGGTAAACATCGATGGTAGATCTCAGCTGACTTTTTTTTTAGGAATACGTATAGCCTGGTGGCTTTTGTTTTTGTGATTTTTTTACCTTTAAATTCTTATGTAATAAATATTAAACAGGGGGAGGGGGTCGGCCTATTCTTATTTTTTCTTATAATAGGGGGGAGGGGTCGAAAACTAGCAAAATTCTTCTCACGTAATAAATGAATGGCCCCTTACAACACTAGTATTAAAAAAATAAGGAACTTCGTTCCAAAAGACTGAAAACGTAACTAATTTTGAGACATTTCGTAATAATTAGAAATTGCATACTACTATAAAGTAAGCGCGAAAAGAATACTCGCAATATATTCTATCACAATATTTAACGCGCCAAAAATTGTATGTATTTTTTAAAAACACTTTAGTAATTAATTATTCTTTTATTGTTTCTTTAAGTTTCGTTCCAAGTTACATTCTCGGGTCTTTCTCAAATTTCAAAACGCGCCTATTACATTTTGATGACTTAAATCCACAACACTGTTCGCTGGTTAGCGAATACACACGTATATCGGGATCTTTTATAAACGATGCAATTTTCTGCACGACATTTGTTATTTAGTTGTATTAATATATATTTTTTTCCATTAATCATATCTTAGATCTTCTTCATTAAATGAGTCAAACTTAATTAGTTAGAGTTAAATCTAAGATGGATTTTTAAAGTATTTATGTTTCTATTAAAGCAATTATTTTTATTAAATCTGAGTCATATGTGATATTATTGACTATTTTCAACTATTTTTAGTTATTTTTATCCTTTATGGGTATAACTCAAAGTTAGTACCGTATGAATTTAATGAATAATTTCATTTAGAATTAAGTGTGAAAACAGGGTATATTGTTGTCGGTTTTATTATGGCAACAATTGTTAATTTAATGGATTATTTTTTTTTTTTTTATAAGTTTCTTTATTATTCCAGTACAAGTAATAATCGCAGCTGTGTTTACGTTGACATAAGTATTGTGACAGTTGTTGATAGAAATAAACTCATTTGCAAAAACAGGGGCTGATTAGTTCTTCCTCGTTCGTTACTTAAAAATACAATACTACTTTAAAAAATCCTTTGCACATTATGTAAGCTCTACACATTCTACGAGAAACAAGTAATATTATCATCGATATAAAGCCTTGTATTTATCAGTTTAACAAGATAGGGGTTTCACTCATACGATAAATTTTATATACTTATCTAATTAAAATAAATACTAATTATTTGTACTCTGAGGCTATTTCAAATAAAATCGAAACGTAATGACGAAATTGACACAGAATAATCATTATCCATCTAAATATATAATCCGAAGGTTCCAACGAAACAGGTTTTTTTTTGCAAACAAGTATTTTTTAGTCTTTAATTTGAAAAATTGTTTCTTTTACTAATTTTCAACACGCTTATAGTTTTCTCATATTATACTCATAACACTCCGTAGTGTAAAACTGTACAAATAATTCGGTGTAACCCTTGACGTTACGTCGCCTGGTGGAACTTGGATAAAAATTGCTTTTTATATGGTCAATCACGCCACGTCACGTCACATTATATAATGATAAGATGATTTTTATTGTATAAGGTATTAATATATATGTTGGCAAATGATGTAATATTGTTTCGTTAATTAACGGTGTTAAATTGATTATATTTTTTTCAGTACTCATAGCAGAGTTTGCTGAATCTCGTTACGGGAAGCCGGTAATAATAATGGGACCTTATCGCTACAATAAGCACGAACAATCGAGCAAGGGCGGTAAGGCACTTTGGAGGTGTTCCAAGAGGTCTGGTACAGGTTGCCGAGCTACCATCGTGACCGTTGACAACGTGGTCGTCAAACAAAATTATGAACATAGTCACTGAACTATGAACATGTTTAATTCTAAGTTATCCATTAAAGATTACTAGTTTTGTCCTTATAATATTGATTCTTAACTCCTGGGTTCTTAAGTATGTTACAGTCACAATAGAGAAGTTGCATACATTTTCTTTTACCACAAATTTATATGCGAATGACTGAATAGTGCATTTAAAGTGTGTTTCAATATTTGATTAAAAGTCTATACCGGATTTTATCGCGTTTATTCAAAACTTTATAGTTTTACAATATTTTAAATTATTTCCCGACGTTTCGGACCCTTTACAGCGTCCATGATCTCGGGGGACTGAGGTGGTGGGTGTCCGAATAATTTTGTTTGGCTTCTTTGTTATGTGTCATAACAAAGTAGCCAAACATAATCTTTAAAAATAAGCGTTTTCAAGCAATACGAGTAGAATTATTACTTTAAAATTAATCGGCTTTACGAAAGCAAGTTCTCAGAATTTGTCGAAAGTTGATTTTGATAATTATGTTTTTAAAATATATTTCTGAAAATCTATGTTACAATATAATACAAAGTGGTGTTAAAATGAGCCGGTAAGTCATGACTTTATTATTATTACTACAATAATAAAAACTACGGTAAATATTCGGTATCGCGCCACCACCGATTTTGAGGCTGATTTTTTATTAGAGGTGAGATATGACTTCAAAACATCATAACTAGTGTTGTTATGATGGCGCATGACCTTTTTGACCTAAAATTTTTTTTTTAAAAATTATCGTACTTACTCGGTATCGCGTCACCAGCCATAATGGGGCTGATTTTTTTTTGGGTGCTTTATGACTTCAAAGCATCATAACTAATGTTTTTATGATGGCGCATGACCTTTTTTGACTTAAAATTTAAAAAAAAAATTATCGTACTTATTCGGTATCGCTTCACCAGCCATGATGGGGCTTATTTTTTTTTAGAAGATCTTTATGACTACAAAACATCATAACTAGTGTTTTTGTGATGGCGCATGACCTTTTTTGACTTGAAAAAAAAAATTATCGTACGAATTTTTTTTTTGTTATACAATTATCGAAAGATATGTTTTTAATGTTGTATTAGGTTTTTTTTATTGATAGGTCTTTTTTTTTCTTTTGAGCGCTACTTCTAGTTTTAACAAAGGCTTTTATCAATAACTAGTTTTTTAACTAGGAACGATGCGTTGTAACTATAGAGGTATAAATACCTTTATAGTTGTAACAAAAAAAAAGACCTAACAACCTATCAATAAAAAAATACCTCTAACAACATAACAATAAAAGAAATTTTTTTTCGATAATCGTATGAGTAAAAAAATTATTCGTACGAAAATTTTTTTAGATTTTTTTTACGCCAAAAAAGGTCATGCGCCATCATAACAACACTAGTTATGATGTTTTGAAGTTATAACGGACCTCTAAAAAAAAATCAGCCTCAAAATCGGTGGTGGCGCGATACCGAATAATTACCAAAACTACAATATATTCAACAAACATAACATGTATTATCATATAATGCAATGACAATTTTTTGACCTTGACAACGTAAACATAAGTGTTTTATCTTTTCACCACGAGGTGGCGTTACTAAAGCGAAGTAATGACGTCACTAGCGTTTGAATTTAGATTTAAAAAGAAACCACTTTTTACATGAAAAATCAATCCTAAATTATTTTTATTTTTATTTTCCTAAACAATTTTCATTAAGTTTTAAGAAAAAAAAAATATCATGCAACTTCTCTATTGTAATAGCAGATATGGAATCCTGAGGTGTGACAAGGGTTATGGACGGGAAATCAAACTTTTGATACGCGTTTAATTTGTGGTTTTTTTAACTTATATTTTATAATCTAAATCAAATAAAATATTGTTTGTAACAAGCGCGTGACTGCGTGAAGTCGTAATATACTCCTGGACCGAGTATAACAACTTGGACCGGGTTGGCTCAATATGCTTTTCGAGGCATTACACATATATTTTTTAATATAATAAAAATGGATAATAATAATGAATACCATGAAATAGGCCTCAGGAGGCGATCAGTATTGTGGGAATTATAATTATTATTTATTATATTACCTTATATTATATAGTGCAATTACATTTATTGTAGCTTGTATCGTAATTATAAAGTATTTTTAAAGCTAATAATAATTATAAATATTCTTTGTTGTTATTACAATACTACATGCATAGCATATGCATATATTATTAGTTATTTAGAGAACTTTTAATATTTCAACATACGAGACTATTTAAATTGTAGATTGAATCAATTATAAATCGAAAATATCATTTTTTATTTATTGAATGATATGAAACTTTTATATGTATTTGATAAGGAATATATATATACTTATGATAAATCTTTTACTGATCCAATTATGTATATTGAAGATATTTTGAAAAAGATTTTGGAGGGTATACTTTAATCGATAATAAAGTCATAACGGTAATTTTTTATTTTTTTTTGTCTGTTTGTATCTTGGTCACGCGTCACACAGACACTGATGCATTTGGATGAAAAACTGATGAAAAAAATAAAAACTAACTAATAACTTTGAATGAATTTGAATGAAACTTAGCACGATTTGATTTCATACTACGAGCTAGAACACTAGTTACTTTTCATCCCGAAATTTAGTACGATTTCCCTGGAAGAGGGCATGAAACTAAACATGTGTGTATTAAATATTAGTTGTTTTTAAGTGTATCTCTTATATGATTTTAGTTAAATTCTTAAGATGTGAGGTGTGTAGTTCGATAGTTAAAAATTATATATCTGTTGTGGTGTGTGTAGAAGTTATCGCATGTTTTTGTATTTTTGCGCCATATATAGCGTATATTTAAGCAGATTAGCATTTTTTTAAAATATTATATACATTCAACGATCAATAGATACGTCCCAGTTTTGTCATAATTTTTGTAACTTATAACATGCATTAACAAACACTTAAATACATATCGACAGCTCATTGGCACATTGGTTATTGCTAATGATCGCGGCTTATATATATATATATATATATATACACAGCATGAAAGTTAATAGGTGTATAAGATCTAGACGGGTTAAAGTATAGCTCGTATCCTATCTATCTAGGTATGGAATACCCCATCCAAAAACAATGATTCTGGATTTGTTATTATTTTTAATATGTTTCAAAAAATTCCCGATTTTCTAGGAGAAATTTCGATAATTTTATTACTTACTGTGTACTTCTACTGTTTTATTAAATTATAGGTATTAATAATCATTACTTAGTGGCTAAAACTTTTAAACTAGGTTCTTTGAAAGTCGTGACAGTAAAAAATAAGGCGTCATACTTTCATTTTTATTTAATCTTAAAATAAAATATTAATTGTAAAAAATACCTATAAAGCACATAAATAAGTACCTGATTTCAGTACCTGTCCGACAAGGTATAAGAAAGTACATAAAGTTTCTAAAATTTAGAAAAAAACACTTGGTAATAAAACCAAGTACCATGAAATATCAAACTGTAGAGACTCATAAAAAAAGTAGACTCCGCGTCGGTCCTTATGTTGACCCTTTTGTTTTTACGGTAACACGTGCGAGTTTATTGTTGTCGTTTTAGATATTGAATACATTGTAAAACATGTGCAATGTAATTTTTTGTTATTGAGTCAATACGACAGTTAAAATTTAACTACTTTCTTGGGCGGACGTACATTATCGTTGTCTTCTTAATTCTGAGTAGTTTTTCTTTTCCATAGCAAATAAATTTAATTTCAACCGCGTATTACAGTAATGCAGAATACGCTGACATTTTCTATTGTTATGGATTTAGTGACGGAAGTTCTTTACAAGCACGAAGAGAACATCAGCTACGTTTTCCAAATCGTCACCTACCAAGTCTCTGAAAGAAAGAAACCATAGGCGACATGACGCATGTAGGCCACGCATCTACGATACTGAAGAGGAAGAAGGAATCATAGAACATTTTGCTAGAGACCCAACTACGTCAACCAGAGTCGTGGCAAGATAGCTGGGTTTAACACAATGAAAGTGTGGTTTACTGTGCATACGGCAAGGCTCTACCCCTACCATTATACACCGGTCCAGGCCCCGGAGGAAGGAGACCCTGCAAGGAGGTTGGACTTCTACCGTTTTATGCTGCATGCAGACTTAGAAAATAATCTAGTCTCTAAGTAATGATTATTAATTTAATTTAATAAAACAATGATTTAACAATAATTATCACATTAAAATTTGTGTAGAAATAAGTAAGAAATAAAATTATCGAATTTTGTCCTAGATAATCGGGAATTTTTTGAAAAATATTAAAAATAATAATAACTCCAGAACCATTGGTTTTGGATGGGGTATTCCATACATAGATAGATCGGATACGAGCTATACTTTAGCCCCTCCAGATCTTTTACATCTATTACCTTTCATTCTATATATATATATATATATATATATATATATATATATATATATATATATATATAAAGTCGCTATAAAATCGCTTTTTATGGATCATGAACCCTATTACTAATATTTAGTTCCTAAATTAATATAAGAATAATTATAAAATAGTTATTACTACATAATTTTTTGTCAGTGTTTTAAATAAATTTTAATTACTTTTAACAGAACATGATACTTTATTATTTACTTATTTAAAAATGATATAACAAAACATACGAATATCAAATTACTATACATCTGTAGTGATAAATATTACAGTAAAACAACCTACCTATGTTTCCTTTGAAATATGGGATAGTTGCTCGGGAATATTACTCTGACATTAGGGTGTAAACAGATTACTGAAATTATTTTAAAATTACAATGCTAATGGGGGAAGGTTATCAATCAATTCATATATAATTGTTGATCATTGCACCTAATTTTTTGAAGTCAGTTACTAAAATTGATTATGTTTTACAGTACCCAAATTGACTTTATCAAGGTACGGAAAACCAGTGATATTACTGGGAGAGCATAGATACAATAGGAACTGGATTAGCAAGGTAGGAAAAGCCACGTGGATCTGTACGAAGACGACGCGAGGCTGTCGAGCATCACTTGTGACGGTAGACAATGTAATCGTAGGACAAAATCACAACCATAATCATTAGATTACTGACCGGCGCTTCAAGGACTACATGTTCAATAACACTTTACCGTACTGGAAATCAAAAGCAACATCTCTGTTGTCGGTTCTATGTTAGATTAACAATTGAAATTATTTACAAAATTCGTTATTCAGGTACAAGTGATTACAGAGTTTCACTGGTTAAAAATACTGTGTATATATGGATTATGGACATATAATATATGTATAAGAGAACAATATATGTGTTGTTTATTTTTCTGTTGCGTCGTCTTTTTTTTAATAGGCTTATTATTTTATGTATTACATATTTAGTTTTGTTGATTATTGTTTTATTTCATAGATAAACGATTATGTATATTGTGTTGTTTTTAATTCCTTACATTCCCTAGTTAAATAAATTTGGCTTTTAGTTGTCTTTTTTTTTGGTTGTTGTTAATATTTGCACACTGTCAATATGTATTATTTATTATTTCGCAATTCGGATGGCATCTAGCAAAATTTATATTACTACATAAACTGTACATACATTTGTAACATTTATTAATAAATACATATTAAAAATTTGGTTATTTCTTACAGAACCGGTATTCACTACCTCAAGGTATGGAAAACCGGTAATATTACTAGGAGGATACAGATATAATAAGTACTGGAGGTGTTCTTGGCCTAAAGCTAGGTGGTCTTGTACGAGGAATAACTGCCGAGCATACATTGTGACCATCGACGATAAAATAGTTTTGCATAATAACATACATGATCATTAGATTTGGAATTCAAAACAATTGTACAATTAAAATATAAAAAAAAAAGTATTTCCTTACCTTTTTTTAATAATTGTATATTAAAAACTCTGATCAATTCTTGTCTGAATTGACATATACACACCCACACGCAGACACACACACACACACACACATATATACATTATTTCGTTTATATACTCATAAATATTTGTACAATGTAATTTTTTTCTAATCTAGTAAAACTAATGGCACATAATGAAGCTCTAAGAGTGTGCTACCACTGTATAGCTATAAGCTGATGTTTTTTTTTTACTTTTCTATTACATACAGATAGGCTCTATTATAATTCTAGAGTTATTTAAATTAGTTATGGTTACTGTCTGTGTTAGTGTTGTGTGTATTTCTGCACTCTACATTGCATATCCTAGCTAGTAGCTAGCCGCTTAGTGTATTCGTATTAATATGAAATATTTATTATAATTATATTATTATACCCAAATTGATTTCATCAAGGTACGGAAAACTGGTGATATTACTGGGAGAGCATAGATAGTTGATGGTGATGATAATGATGATGTAAAGTTACAGGTACAAGTGATTACAGAGTTTCACTGGTTAAAAATGCTGTATATGTATATATGGACACATAATTTATGTGTTTTTTATTTTTCTGTTGCGTCGTCTTTTTTTTAATAGGCTTAATATGTTATGTTTTGTATTAGTACATATTTAGTTTTGTTGACTATTGTTTTATTTCCTAGATAAACAATTATGTATATTGTGTTGTATTTCATTTATTACATTTCCTAGTTAAATAAATCTGTCTTTTCTTTTTGTTGTTGTTAATATTTGTACACTGTCATAATTATAATTTCGTAATTCAAGATTATATATTAAAAACTTGTTTATTTATTACAGAACCGGTATTCACAACGTCACGGTACGGAAAACCGGTAATATTACTAGGAGGATACAGATATAATAAGTACTGGAAGTGTAAGGGGCCTAAAGCTAGGTGGTCCTGCTCGAGGAATAACTGTCGAGCGTCCATTATGACCATCGACGATAAAATATTTTTGCATAATAACAAACATGATCATTAGATTTAGAATACCGGTGGGAGGGATGCGCTGTGCCGCGCTCCCGCCTCCATGGGTACCACCATCTTGCTTGTTTCTCCCGTAAAACAGCTTTGCTGTGTTTCGGAGAGAAGGGCAAGACAGGCAGTGTAATTACTGGCACCGAGACTTTAACACCTTATGTCTCTAGATAGGCAACACATAAATGAGTTGCCTGGGCTAGTTCCAGGTAAACTAGTTTATGTTCATGGGCGACGTTAACCACTTACCATCAGGTGGAACGTCTGCCAGTTTGCCTATTCACTTAACATTTAAAAAAAAAGAAAAGAATTTAAAACAATTGTACAACAACTTTAAAGGCTAACCCTAGTACATTAGGTCAATCCTATTTAAATGCTATATTATCATTTCTTATCATTATAAAGACGATTTAAACGTGACTCGAGTTTTAAAATTTTGTGTTGATATGTGGTTATATGACGTTAGACTCACACTGTTCTTCATCACCCGAAATTACACGATATTTTATGCCTCATCAACGTGTCATTAGAAATTCTACCCGACAACAGTCCACGAGACGTACACTTATTAATTGAGTCATATAGTATCAAAAACGGCAGTCTCCATTTTTTCTCAAAAAACGTTACCTATGCCAAAATGTCCTCTATAATCAGTTCTTTCATTTTAGTTAATAAAAAAAATGGAGTTAAAAAAATGGAAACTGCCGTTTTTGATACTATATGACTCAATTGGTCTTTTCATTTTAATACGAGAATAAATATTTATCATCACTCTCATCATCTAGCACAATCATTATTGATGAAGATATTACAATTGATTCACATTACGTCGTGACCGTCTACTCGTCACAACTATGTACTCGTATATAGTCTGGTTATACTGTAAATATTTGTCTTTAAATTTTAAATTTAGAATTTGATATTCATTTGTATAAATTAATTTTCTGTGACAATTCATTTATTCCTAATAAAAAAGCAAGCTCTTACTGTTTTAATTTTAAGACTATTTATTTCATTTATTTTGAGACAGCCCAGAAACTAACACTTGTTTTGAATACTTTCAACGATTTTTTGTTTTGCACTTTTTTCAGCAGAACCAATATACACAGATTGAATTCAGTTTTTTTTTTTTGTTTGATAAAATAAAATATGTTTAAATAAAAAATGCATTCATTGAAATGTACCCAACCTAACCAAATTATAATTTGCTGTAAACCTGCGAAAAAAAAAAAAAAAACGAAATGTGTGCTGAGACACAATAGAATTGAAACTTCAACGGAAAACTGGCAAAATGAATCGCAACGGACAAGTGGAAAAATGAATCGCTACAAAATTTATACTTGAAGTTTTACGGGAAGATAAGAATCTTGTTAATGTACTTGTCCAATTTTAAAATCGGTTTTACTTGAAGTTTTACTTGCCCGTAAAACTTCAAGTTAAATTTTGTAGCTATTCGTTTTTCCATTCGTCCGTTGCGATTCGTTTTGCCACTTGTCCGTTAAAGTTTTACTTCTACTATGTGTCTCAGCACACATTTTTTTTTACGTTTATAAATTTTATTCATTAACTTGCTTTGGTAAAAATTCTTTAAATAAGTTTTTAACATATTTTATTGGTGTATTCATCACTTTATTTTATTTTTTGTGTATTTACAGACGCAGTGTATACAACATCTCGTTTCGGGAACCCAGTTATAGAAATAGGAAAGTATAGATACAACAAGTATTGTAGGAGTACGGGTTCGAAAGCGATATGGGTCTGTTCGTCCAAAACTAGATGTGGCTGTAAAGCCTCACTCTCGACCATCGATGGCATCATCGTAAAACATAATAATAATCACACACATTGAATTTTTCGAGCATTAACAATATAATTTGTCAACGGTTGCATTAAATTGGAATTTATAATTTATTAACTATTACCAAAGTCATAATGTTTAGTGTGTTTGGGAGTATGAATCGAAAGTATATATTTTAGCCATTTTAGATGTTATGATTTTGGATGAATACTTTCTACTAGATTACGTTTACCGATAAAATGTGCTTGCTGTGCTTCTAGCGTAGAATTTCTATTTCATATTGTGGTACTTTTACAAAAAAAAAAAAAAAACAAGTTAATTGTAGACGACAAAGTTTTATTTTAAAATGTCAGTGGTACCGGCCACTATGCTGTATATATGGGGCATTCCATGCCAACTCGCCCTGCCAATGGATTTTGCATCTCCGATTTCGCTGAAATTTGGGTACTTTTTTTGTACCCTTAGAAAAACGTTTTTATGAATTTTTTCAAATCTTTTCATACAGCCAATCGGGTGATGAATTTTTAAGATTTCGGGTTTTTTTTTTTTTAAATATATATTTTTTAAAAGCGTTAGTGGAAAATTGTCCGATTTGTATCTTTTTTTAAATGTTACGTGTGTTTTAGTGAACTTTCAAAAAAATTTTTGCAAAAAATTATTCATTATGAATTTGATTGTTTTTTTATTATTTGAAAACTTAAAACAGCGATTTTTAGATTGTTTGTATCATTCGAATATTAAAAAAAAAAAAAATATCGCTACCTAAAACACGAATTTTGAGCCTAGTCTCGTATTTTGTGTCTGTAAGCAGTGTGTGTCTCAAATAAATGTCTTTCTTTCTTTCTTTCTTCTTTCTAATGAAATAATGACGGGTTATAATTTTTTTTTAGTTTTGAAATTAATTTTTTTTGTTTTATTTTTTACTCTTGTCACAATTTACAACCTCATTTTAGGTTTCGTTGCCTTCGGGTAAAAAAACGCTGTGAAGACAGTAAAAAAAAAAAAAAACGGAACTGAACATGTGATTTTATTTTATTAATAATAGTTTTCTAATAGATATAGCGGAAGGTTTTACAAAAATTTATATATGTTTTCTGTTATAAGGTGAACCGAAATTCGTTACATCGAACCGAGGAAATAAAATGATACAAATAAATGGTTACAACTTTTGCCTCTACACACGTTGTCCTGGTCCTAGATTGAGGTGGGTGTGCACCAAATGGGGAGGGGGTTGTAGAGCGTCCATTATCACTATAGACAATGTAATAGTAAAATACAATAGTAATCACAATCATAAATAAAATGATTAAGTATAAATTTATGTTGTATTATTGATATGCTAAAAAAAGTAAACGAAACAATATCGAATTGATTCTTATATTAATATGAAAATATGATAGAGTTAATTATTCTTGCGAATAGATAAGCTTCTATTTATAGGAAGCTAACTAAACTAAAATAACAATAAAAAATATTATTAAAATTATACATCACAGTTATTATAGGCTAATTCATCGTGATTGACACGTCAGTGTAACTAATTAAATTAATTATAATAGTAAAATAAAATATCACATAAATTTAAATAATTATAAATTCTCATTCTTCTATATATAGAAATAAAATAAAATAAAAGGAAAGAAAATAATAATAAAATTTTAATTAGCATAAATATGGATGAACAACGAAACGAAAGAAATAAATAAAAAATAGAAAAGTAGCAAAACGATTATAGGCAAATTATTATTTGTGCAGTTTGGCAGTACTTTGTTATTTATTTACATAAATTATTATATTATTTTTTTTATTTTACTTTTGTATGCTGTTATGTTATCACTAAATAGTTTGATGTTGTAGACATATTTTGAATGAAACCGTGCTGATTTTCTCATATTTTTTATTGTACTTTCCAAGAATAAAAAAACTCTTTGTATTTGTTTTGATATTATTTTCGATGTTTTCAATATATTTCATGTAATTAAAATAATACGGCCCCTAAACCTATCCTTAACTAATTTAAATTAATATTCATCTAGCGGGTTACCATATTTCTAAAATAATATCCTGTACTTGCTTTTTTCTTTTAAACTTTTTTAGGCTGACGCGTATACCATACTGGGTAATTAATTTGGTACTTTTCGGTATGTACTCGTAAATTTGCATAATTTTTCGTAATTCTATTTATATCTTTTGCCCTATCATCAATATCTTCATATATATATATATATAAAGATATTGATGATAGGGCAAAAATATATATAATATTTATTTCCAATTTATTTTGTTACTTAAAAATTTTGTTTTGGAGAAAAGTATAAAAGAAAAGAGATGAGCAGGATTTCTCTTCATTTCTTCTCATGTCTATTTAGAAGAAAAAAAAATGTGATCGTACAACAATATTGGTAATGGGTCAAAATAATATAGTTGTTTTAGCGATTTTATGACAAAAGTTTTTAAAAGATTTTATGACAAATGTTTTCTTTTACAAGGTGAACCGAAATTCGTTACATCGAAACGAGGAAATAAAATGATACAAATGGGTTGTTACAAGTTTTGCCTCTACACACGTTGTCAAGGTCCCAGATTGAGGTGGGTGTGCACCGAATGCGGACGGGGTTGTAGAGCGTCCATTATCACTATAGACAATGTAATTGTAAAATACAAAAGTAACCACAATCATAAATATAATGTTTAATTATAAATTTATGTTGTATTATTGATATGCCCAAAAAGTAAACGAAACAATACCGAATTGATTCTTATATTAATATGAAAATATGATAGAGTTAATTATTCTTGCGAATAGATAACATGTTATTTACATAATCAAGAAATGTATTTTATTTGTTTTATAGGAAGCCTATACAATGTGTAATGTAATATTATATATCTTAAAAAACTAACAATAATAAATATTATTAACGTCATACATCACAATATTATTATATGCTAACTCATCGTGATTGACACATCGGTGTAATTAATTATAATACAATATTACATAAATTAAAATAATAATAAATTCTCATTCTTCTATAGGCATAAAATAAAAGAAGGAAAGAAAATAATAATAAAATTTTAATCAGCATAAATATGGATGAATAACGAAACGAAAGAAATAAATAAAAAATAGAAAAGTATCAAAACGATTATACGCAATTATTATTTGTGCAGTTTGGCAATAATTTTGTTGTTTATTTACATAAATTATTATATATATATATTTTTTTTACTTTTGTATGCTGTTATGTTATCACTAAATAGTTTGATATTGTAGACCTATTTTTTCATGAAAAATGAAAACTTTTGAATGAAACCGTGCTAATTTTCTTATATATTTGATTGTACTTGCTAAGAATAAAAAAAAAAAAACTCTTTGTATTTATTTTGATATTGTTTTCGACGTTTTCAATATAATTCATGTAATCAAAATAATACGGTCCCCAAACATATCCCTAACTAATTAAAATTAATATTCACCTATAGCGGGTTACCATATTTGTACAATAATATCCTACACTTGCTTTAATCTTTTAAACTTATTTAAGCTGACGCGAATACCATACTGGGTTATTAATTTGGTACTTTTTTATACGTAATTCTATTTATATTTTTTACCGTATCATCAATATCCTTTTTTTAATTTTTTTATTTAATACTTTATTACACATAAATGAATTAACATTGTAAAATATTTACATAACATGTGCAATGGCGGCCTTATCACTAAAAGCGATTTCTTCTTTATATTATATTAAATAATATCTACTTTTCGTTACTTAATCTATTATATATATATTAATTTGGAGAAAATTATAAAAGAAAAGAGATGAGCAGGATTTCTCTTATCTATATCTCGTTCCTCTCTTTTTCCTTTTCTTTTCTCATGTCTATTTAGAAGAAAAAAATGTGATAGTACAATCTTGATGGTAATGGGTACAAAAGAACGTAGTTGTTTTTCGTATACTGTTCCTAGCTAGACATTACGCAGCAAAAAAATTAGTAAATTACTAAAAGTGTTTGCTGTAGAACTACAAGGCAGTACGAGTATATACTATGGACTACAGCCATAGTATTAAAATCGCCCTAGGATCAGTATATTAAAAATTGTACATAATATTTAAAAAAGGCACGGAAATCTAGAGCCCGTGGATGTGCCTACATTAAATTAAAAAAAATGGGCTAAGAGGCTACGAATACACAACAGCGTCTCGCATGCGGTGATCGCGGTAAGTAGGCACACCGAGACCTGTGTCTACTACGCCGATGACAGGGACGACGCAATCGGCCGATTCGTGGTGAGGGCGCCGGAGGCCACTACAAAAGAAATCCTCGAGCACACCCTCAAGATGGCAATTCATCATAGAGACACTGCTGTCATTGAGGATGTACTCGCACAGCTGGGGGCTGGTGCTGAGCAAGACAAATCGATAAAACACACAGAGTGAAATAGTTATACATTTGTGGTGGGTGTGAAATTATAGAGTACCAAAATGGGACGATTATAAATATTATAATAGTTATTACGATTATAATTATTATAATAGTAGTTATATATAAAATGGAATAATACTTTATAGCGCTTACAAAACTAAGGAAATACAACTACATATACGAAATGCATGTAGATATAGAGATTGTACAAAATTATGTAGCAATAAAAAAAAGTATATATATTAGAATATAAGCGGTCAGTCTGGACTTACGTTTCAAAGATTAGAGATACTAAGTCTAGTTTTTAAGTAGTTATTTCTTTAAATTTGCTGAGTAAAAACGCATGTATATGTCACAATCGAATACATGAAATAAAAAGGTATAGGCGTATGTAAGCCTGTAGATGTAAACAAATATTTAATATATATATATATATATATATATATATATATATATATATATATATAACTAGCATACATTTATGTGTCGTGGTAATATATTATGGTTATTTTTTCTTTTAAGGTGAGCCAAAGTACATCACATCGAAACGAGGTAACAAAATGATCCTATTAGATGGCTACAAATTCTGCTTGCATAAACGCAGTAGAGACCCCAAATTGAGATGGGTCTGCTCCAAATGTTGCTCACGCAAATGCAGAGCGTATATTATCACTATAGACAATGTTATACTTAAATACAATAGTCTTCACAATCACCGATAAAAAAAAATTAAGATTGTTGTGATTTGATGTATTATGTACCAACGACCAAATTCTTAATGCTATCTCATAGTTTTAGTCCCTTTAATTATTACTCAAATTTGTATGTTCGTTAAGTCTTCAGCTCCACACCCACTACATCAGGCGTTGGATGTCAACTGCTGAACGTAGACGTTCCCCATCATCTCTTGGCGCTTGCTTCTCGTCACGCTTGGCAGGTGGGTTGGCGAGCGCAGTGTGTTGTGTCAGAATATGGTGACGCTGCTACCGATCACCATTCTGATTGGTGTACTTCTCCACTATGGCTCTAGTCGCCGTTTACGACACATCGGCAAGAAAGAAGTCGGGACTATTCTTCTCTACCGGTCACCTCACGGATCCTAATATTTTAGTCAATATCCATCTAAAACTTTGATTACGTTTGAGAATTTGGTCGTACACTTACTATATATACATATTTAATATAGATATAATATAATTGTTGGTCACACTGTTTTTATCCGACTTCAAATAAAAATTGAACATCATTAACGTAGTCGAAGTCATTTAAATACGCACTTTTAGGGATAACTCGAAAACTATTTGTTAGATCTCGCTCAGATTTAAATGAGATTACATGACAAAAACCAGCTTTTGAATATAAAAATAATCATGAAAATCAGTAAAAAGTTATCAGGTAACACAAATAAAAATAAACAGTCGAATTGAGAACCTCCTCCTTTTTTGAAGTCGGTTAAAAGTATGTGATTTTCGTTTGTTTCTATAAATATCCAGTGACAATTTTAGATTAATTATATTTTTTTTAACCATTAAAAAGCCTTATCAGGACATTTAGTTCAACTATCGGTTATACTAATAAGAAACTATTAAAATATTTTCAATAATATGAAAAATATTTTATTAAAATTTGAAAGTATTTACATTATAATTTTTGATCGGATTTATTTGTTTTAATTATTGATAATATATATTTATGAAACTTATTTGAGTAAAATAAAATATTTAAACTTTTGTTTACTTCAATTTGATATAAAAAGCACATTACAGGTATATACTTTACAAAGTCATATAGAGGCAACGAGATGCTACAGATAGGAGCTCATAAGTATTGTCTGCATAAATATTTCTCGAAGGGACTGAAAAAACGATGGGTGTGCTCCAAGTCTCGAGCACTCCAGAGGTGCAAAGCTACCATCTATACGGTTGAAAATATTGTCGTAAAATGTAATAATGAACACAATCATAATTAAGTTAATAAACCTTTGCTTATGTGAAACATTATTCCTTATAATTTAATTGACCCTATAACAAGACCAGACCGTATAACAACATGTTCTGAATTGATTTGAATGAAAATTGGCACAATTTAAGTCCATATACTACGAGATACGAGTAGGACACTGCCTACTTTTTATTCCGAAATTCGGCACGTTTCCCTTGAGAGAAGGCATGATAGTCAAAATGTACACAGTTATAATTTACTAACGCGTAGTCCGATTATATTTATTATTGTTTTTGTTATCAAGGAGATATTTTAAATATCATATGATAAATATTACAAGGTCTTTGGTTTTACAGTTCAGAAATTATATACATATAATCTCGATAGTAGGTTCAAATAACTTGCAACCGGTGCGCTGTTACGTAACTTGTACAAGTTACGTAATAACCCAACGGAATATGCAGAAAACTGAGCGTACGGTTCACCTAAAGCTGCTTACGTACTTTATCTTAAACTATAATAAAATAGTTGGCAATAGCTATATATATATATATATATATATATATATATATATATATAATTCGTGGGTACAGCTAATTAATAATAAACTTAAAACTATTTCAAAAAAGGAAAATTAAACCAAGCATGTATGAAGTTTCTCTTATTATCATAACCTGCAAAGTCATCCACAATTACCGTATCTATAACTTCTATTATTCTTGTTACTACAGTTTTTTGGTTATTGTTTCAGATGAAGCAAGATTCATAACTTCTAGTCACGGAAACCAAATGATAAAAATAGGAATGTACCATTTCACTTTAGAAAAGAACAGAAGTAAAGGTGTTAAGAAACGCTGGGTTTGCAGCAGGTGTGCTAAGGGCTGCAGATCTGTTATATTTACAGTAGAAAATGAAATTGTTAAGTATAAAAGTGAACACAATCATTAACAAATAAAAATATAGTATTAAAATATACAATGTTTTTTTATTTTTTTTTATTTTAGATATCTTTTATTTTAATTATTATTTTAGTATAATTTATAGAGGCCTGTTAAGCTTATATAAGGCCATTACCTATTTCACCTATCTTTTTCACTTTATTTATTATTTTAAAATAATTTTATAAAAGGAGTATATTCTTTTTATTCCATCAATATACCTGTGACCAGTACTACTAAACATTTAATTGGCGTAAAGTATTTAACATCCCGCGCTTTTCTATGCTGTTGCTGTATATCTAATATAAAAATATTAACTAGCTAATAAAACATTAGCTTGAACTAATATAGTTAAAACTTTTTTAGATAAATTCGTGCTGGTCAAGTCTCGTAGAGGTAATCCCATCTTGGAGTATGGAGGAAACAGGTACACGTTGACTTCAAGCAGCAGCATAACACAGAGGTGGCGTTGTACGAAATGGTCTACTCCGAAGAATTGTCGGGCTTACTTTCTAACGATACAAGGAAATGTTATTAGGATTCGAAATGTTCATACTCATTAAAAATTTCAAAAGTATTTTTAATATATTCCAAAGTAGTTAATCATAGGAGTAACGTTTTCAATATTTAAATGTCTAAAGTATGCATTTATTTTTATTTATGACACAAGCAGTAAATTTTTTTTGATTTTACAGATTTGCGATTTAAAAATAACTCAGCATTATTTATATTCAAAAACCAGTTAAACCAAGTTTTTAAAACAATTTATGTAAAATATAAATGTTGTAAGTCCATATTAAAGATTACGTACAACCGTGTGGATAATTAAGCTCTATCTCAAATTAAACTATTATTTATTAATTAATCTTATTTATAACATATACAAAGACATGAATAGGTAATAGGCATGTATAATTTACAACATATATAAATTTATTATCTACATTCAATAAAACTGTAAATGCCACGTGTCCGTTTTTTTATTTCAGATTTTTTTGACGCAAATTTTTGTAAAGTCTAAAAACACTTATTAAAAAACTTGTTGTAATTTGAATGTTGTATTTTGAATGATAGCGTCAGAGAACAGTAGGTAAGTTAATACTGTTAATTGTGATAAAAAATGATAATAACGTTGTTTAAAATAATGTTTTATAACCTTTATTTAATAATAATTAATATTTATATTTAAATGTCAGATAACGCAAAAGACGACAAAAAAAAAAAAAAAAAAAAAAAAACTAGTTAATTATAAGTAGAAATGGAATACTGGAGTATTATTATTTTAAATAACATAATTTAACGATTTTGACTGAAAGAGTTACAATCCATCCTTTTATACATTCGCTCATACACTTTTACACACATACAAACAACGCATTTGGAATACTACTAGGACTAGTAACCTGTAAAAATTGTTTGTTGCTAGTTTGAAAGTTTACGGAGCTGAGAACGGCCCGACAGGTTTAGATGATTAATTATTTTCATGAATTCGTAGTAATCGGGCCAAGGATTGTATGAATGGAAATGTATGAGAAATTGACTGGCAAAATAGAAAATTAACGGACATTTGGATTGTATTTTTGTATGAAAATCGCAACTGATCTGAATATAATATGAACATATTATGTGAAATCTGCTCTAAAATTTTGAAGTGCAGTGAAGTGAAGTGTTTCGTTGTTTGAACTGGCTAGTCAGAATCCAGTGTTCTGTGATTTTTTTATAAGTTACTAAGAAAGTTTATAGGGAAAGGTATCACACAAAATAGTATGAATAACAGAAGTGGAAAAATAAACATAAACCGCGCTTGTCGTATAATTCATGAATAAAATTGAAAATATTTACAAGTTTTTGCGCTTTAATAAAATGTACATAAATATCAATTTAAGAACTTTCTAGTTTTTAAATTGATATTTATGTTTAAAAATTACTAAAAATATATAACAATTATAAACAAGGTTTATGGGTGTGACCCATTTTGTTCTCGTCACACCTTTTTAAACTAATGCGGTAACAAGCTTCATTTGATAGCTGTCAGATAAATACTTAAAATAGTTGAAATATTTTATTGATGATATTTCTTTTTTTAATTGGATAAATATTTTACAGAAGTCCAATTTATAAAATCTTCTCGCGGGAACGAGATGCTACAAATAGGGGCTTATAAATACAGTCTCCATACAACTTACAATGAATCGAAAAAGAGATGGGTTTGCTCCAAAACTCGAAGATGTAGAGCTACTGTGATCACAGTTTATAATGCTATTGTGAAGTGTAACCTTGAACACAATCACATATAAATAATGAATAAATAAATGTTTTATTTTTCTCTTAATGAATCTTTGAGAAAGTTGGTGTATTATTGTTAACTGCCACTTAATTCAAATACAAATATATTATATTTAAAAGTACTAAATTACTTTCTTTAGTTTAAGTCTATTATGACATTCAATATAGTAAATAAATAAGATCTTAGAAAGTCTAAAACAAAAAAACATTAAAAATATATTTTATTAAATGTGTCTCAAGACGAAAGTGACAAAACTTTGCAGGTTATTTTATGTTATAAATGATACCTACAAGGCTATGTTGTGTTAGGGAAACCTGCAGAATTTTGTACTAGACTGCTTCAATAAGTTTAATTTTTTTCGAGTTTAACGGTATATTTCCAATATACTTTCTCTGGCTTCACCGGCTTATTGGTTCTTAACATATGAATTAGTCTTAAAACGAGTATAAGGTATGATATATAAACATACGTTTTTTGAGTAAATGCGTTGTCATATTGTTTATAAACATGCGCAAACTCGCGTCGTTATACAACTAAAAACAACTCAGGACTCAGGACACATAACAAGGCTTTCCAGTATTACGTAGTTCAATATAACGTGCCGTAACGTTTTTCTGTACCTCCCCTTAAGCTTAGAGAGCTATACGTAACACACAAGTTACTAATTTTACCTAAAATACACGATCATTTAATACATTGAGAACAAAATGACAATGACATAAAAAATATATGGTTGCCAACTTGGGAGAATTTAATTTCCTAGTTTTTTATTTAAATTAAAAAAAAAATGATACTACATAACGCGTCGTATGAACCCTCCTCCCGCCCTTGTAACGCATCGTATGAACCCCCCTACCACCCTTGTAACGTATCGTAATGTTTTACTAGACCACTTCCCCCTAAATTGCGTTACGTAATAATTGATCGACCTCTAAGCTCGAAAGATGTATTTGTGCATAAAAATAATTATTGCTTTATTTTTTAGGTGATCCAAAGTTTATTACATCAGTACGAGGCAACCAAATGATAGAAGTGGGAGTGTACCATTTTAGTTTATTAAGGACCACATGTGGTGGTATGAGGAAACGCTGGGTTTGCAGTAGTTGGGCTAAGGGGTGTAGATCTTTTATAACCACAGTAGAAAACGAAATAGTGAAGTGTAAATACGAACATAATCATTAACAATTCAGACAAGTTTTTGGTTATTTAACCAAAATGCCATTGTGAGGTAATTTCTTTTTTTTTTGTTTTTTTTTTTTGGTATAATATGTACGAAAATACGATACGATATAATATGTACGAAGATTGTCGAGTCTTACTAGTAATTATTATGTTATTTTTATGAGACATTCTTTAAGAATGATTTATTCATACATATATTTATAACAAATAATATCTGCAGTTTTAACTAAAACTATTTTAATGAGACCGAAACGGTTTATACATAGTATTAGTAAGGAACTCTTGTTTTTTATTGTAGATTATAAGTGATTTATGTTCTATTATATTATATATGTTAATATATTTTTGCGTGATCTTGGTTGGTGATAAAATGTTATAAGATTAAATTTTCCGTCGAACGATTCAACGGAATTTGACACATATTGTGACGTAAAAATATTTCTTCTTGTGGTATTAGTGCTAAAATTGTTTCAGTATACTTCAGCTAATTGAATATGTATACCGTATTTTAATGCTTTAATTTTATACTAATACGTTATCTAATGACAGTATTGTCGACGTATTGTCACCGTACGTTTGTTGAAGTATTAGTGTCAAAAACAAACCAAGAAATAAATCCAACCAAAACAAGAAATAAACCATTGCGCAATGAGATTAAATTGATAAGTATAACAAGATAGTTTGGTTATTGTACTACAGGTGTTATCTTCACAACAACGAAATCAGGAAAAACCGCATTGATCCTTGAAGGCTTCCGTTTCAACCAACATAGTAATTCAAGAGAAAATTATGGATACTTTGTTTGTGTGAAGTGGGGTTTCGGATGTCGTGCGTCTGTTAGAACATACAAACAGGAAATACTCAGCATGAAGAATCAGCATAATCATATATAATTTTATTAATTAATGACCTAACGCAATTTTGCTGCTATTATTTTATATTTCAATCTCGCTTTTTGTATTAAAAAAATAAAAACATAAATAAAATATCAGAAAAGATATTTGATTTTAATTTTAAATGGTTTATTGCATATGATAAGATTATTTATGACACGTCTGCTAGATATTTAATAAAAAGCTCAACATTATCTTTATACATTTTTCCTCTTTAATAAATACATATTATTTTTTATATATATACAGGTGGATTAATGTACCTTTTATACCAGACTCAAAAAAGCCACCTTTGTAAAATAACTAACCAAAAGCGCATAAAACCTCCATAAAATCAAATCATTATTATTTATTTCATTTGTTGATCAGCATCACCAAAGCATCACACCACCGTTAATACGAGAATCCTCTACAAGTCGTTGCAATTAGTTGTCTTTTCCTTGAATAATAACGATTGTGAGTTGTGTATGAAAATACATAATCGCATATATAATACGACACATTGAAATATCATATTTTTTGTTTGCTATAGTTCCAGTATTTTCAACATCTGCTTTTGGTAGACCTGTTATCTTGCTAGGAGAACACAGATACAACCTGTACAACAGCAGAGGACCAAAGTCAACCTGGAGATGTGTTAAGTGGAGAGCAGGGTGTCGGAGCTCATTCATTACGTTAGATGATGTCGTACTCAATTTGAAGGATACACATACCCATTACTAAATAGTAAGTTTTTTTTAAAGTGACGATTGGTCTAATGTTATATTATATTGTTTGTGCGGAATTTCTCGATTTTTCCAATATTAACCCATATAATGATAAACACCTTGCCAGAATCATCGTGTTTCCTCCTATTTAAAACGTTTACTCTAAAAATGAATCAGTGAAATGTTTCTTTAAATACTTTAGTGTAGTGTAGTAATGAATCTGCTATAACTTTGGTTCTATTAGTGTTCGAGAGCTGAGAGATACCTCACATTAAAGAGGGTTTAATGGACTTTAATTTGATATTTGGCACATTAGGGGAAAAGATATTTTTTGAGTAAAATTCAAAAAATCGTTTTTGAAAAAATTTATTTTAGTGTTTTTTAATTTTTTTTAAAAATTATATATGGTTTTATGTATAATTTTGTGAGTAAATTATAAAATCAGTGGGACCATGATGGGATCAGGAGATATGTTAAAAATACATCACTGAAGTATCACATAATTTCCAGTGCTAATAGACTGGTTCTGATACGTAGGCTATATGAAACATAACTTTGGAAATGAAATACAAAGATTTTTCTTTATTTTTTACATCTTTATTTTATTTTATTAAATTGGAGTTTCTTCGTTGCCTGAGTGCTTTCCATCTCTGTAAGATGGTACACTCTTCCAGTTTGGAATGTGGGATCTACTTTGGTTGAGACATGATTCTTATTTACTAATAAAATGTGTGGTACCATAGGATAATAAATGAAGGCGATGGACCATGGAAAATTGTTTCACTATACCTCACCTAATAGAATATGTATACCGTATTTTTAATGCTTTAATTTCTGCGTTCCTGCAACCCGAACTAATTTCGCACGAAATTTATTTATTAATAGAAGTTGTTACAAGTACAACAAAATGTTTCTAGACTGTGATATATTTGATCTTTCAGTAACCAAATTAATTGTCATATTAAAAATATATTAACTAATGGTAATGTTAAATGAAATTAAAAAATTATAATTATTACTATCATTTTACAATGATTTTTAATTTAAATTTAAATTTTAGTTAATAATCTAAAGTTATTTTGATCGATACAATTGTTATTTATTATATTGTAATCAGTAAATAGAATGATTTTCATACTCTGTATTCTCAGGAATTCATCATAGTTTGCTTGGTTTCATAAGACGCATCTACGCTATGTACTTATTATGTGTTTAATAATCTTTGGAAACTATTTTGGTGATGATTTTCGAGATATGTGCTATTTTATAAAAAATATTGTATATTGTTTGTTTCCATTAAAAATAAATAAATAAATAAATAAATAAATACTAATACGTTATCTAATGACAGTATTGTGGACTTATTGTTACCGTGCGTTTGTTGAAGTATTAGTGTCAAAAACAAACCAAGAAATAAATCTAGGTTTATATTACTAGATAAAAGAAAATAAAATGTGTCAAGGCGGCCTTATTACTTAAGTAATCTCTTAAAGATTGCGCAATGAGATTAATTTGATTAGTATAACAAGATAATTGTATTATTATACTACAGGTGTTATCTTCACAACAACGAAATCAGGAAAAACCGCAATAATCGTTGAAGGCTTCCGTTTCAACCAACATAGTAATTCAAGAGAAAATTATGGATACTTTGTTTGTGTGAAGTCGGGTTTTGGATGTCGAGCATCTGTTAGAACATACAAACGGGAAATACTTAGTATAAAGAATCAGCATAATCATAATATATAATTTTATTTATTAATAACCTAACGCAGTTTTGCTGCTATTACTTTATATTTCAATTTCGCTGTTTGTATAAAAACATATTATATTATCGTGTAATAAAAATATTTAAAAATATTTTTTATTTTAATTTAAAATTGTTTATTGCATATATCAAATTATCATTATCCATATATATATATATATATTAGTATTTTCTACCGGTGGGAGGGATGCGCTGTGCCGCGCTCCCAACTGCATGGGTACCACCATCTTCCTTGTTTCTCCCGTGAAACAGCTTTGCTGTATTTCGGAGAGAAGGGCAAGACAGGCAGTGTAATTACGGGCACCGAGACTTAACTTATGTCTCTGGATAGGCAACACATAGATGAGTCGCCTGGGCTAGTTCCAGGTACACTAGTTTATGTTCATGGGCGACGTCAACCACTTACCATCAGGTGGAACGTCTGCCAGTTTGTCTATCCTACTAACATAAAAAAAATCAATTTTTCGTTAGTTTTTATATATGTACTGGTGGATTAATGTTCCTTTTATACCATATGCATAAAATACCATATTTTACAAAATAACTAACCAAAAGCGCATAAAACCTTCATTAAATCAAATCATTTAATTAAAAGTCTATATCGGATTTTATCGCGTTTATTTAAAACTTTACAGTTTAACAATATTTTAAATTATTTCCCGACGCTTCGGACCCTTTACAGCGTCCACGATCTCGGGGGTATCTCTGAGGTGGTGGGTGTCCGAATAATGAAATATAAGAGATAGCATAAATATAATAGAACAGTAAATCAAATCATTATTATGTATTTCATTTGTTGATTAGCATCACCGAAGCATCACACCACCATTCATACGAGAATCCTCTACAAGTCGTTGCAATTAGTTGTTTTTTCCGTAAATAATAACGATTGTGAGTTGTGTATGAAAATATATAATCGCATACATAATACGACACATTGAAATATTATATTTTTTGTTTGCTATAGTTCCAGTATTTTCAACATCTGCTTTTGGTAGACCTGTTATCTTGCTACGAGAACACAGATACAATCTGTACAGCAGCAGGGGACCAAAGTCAACCTGGAGAGGTGTTAAGTGGAGTTCGGGATGTCGGAGCACATTAATTACTTTAGATGATGCTGTACTCAATTTGAAAGATATACATACCCATTATTAAATAGCAAGTTTTTTTAAAGTGACGATTGGTGTAATTTTATATTATAATGTTTGAACGGATTTTCTCGATTTTTCCAATATTATCCGATATAGTTTGAAATACCTTGATAGAATCAACGTGTTTCCTCATATTTAAAACGCCAACTCTCTAAACATGAATCAGTGAAATTTTCATTAATTACGTTAGTGAAGCTGTATTCACTACATAATCAGTAAATTTCAATAACAAGTTAGTGAATACTTACTAATACAGTTAGCAGGATAATTTTCATCAGCAAATTAGTAATTTTCACTAAAAATTCACGATATTTTCTTAAATTCCCCAAACTGAATTGATATTCACTTCTTAATTTATGAATTTCATAATTTTACTTCCTTTTTTAAATTAAACCAGTGAAATTTTGCTAATACAAGCAATGAATGAGAAATTCACTGATTGAATCAGTAAACATTATATCTAAGGGCATGCGCGTGGGTATGTGGCGTGCATTGTTTGAATCAGTGAAATCTCCGTGATTGTCCAGAAAGAGTGAGTGCTGTTTGTTTTCCTAATTACTAAGCGATGCGCGGGTGCAGGGGCGAGGAGCGTACATTGTCTAATAGTTTGGTTCATGGAATTTTAAGTAGCGATGGAGTCGTATATCGGAGAACAGCGTGCGTTTTGTGTGCGAGCGTATTACCAAAACATGATTTTATTATTACTGCACAGCATTTGTATCGTGCTCATTATAAAATTCGAACTGCACCTCATTCGAATATCATTCGAAAATTGATTAAAATGTGTGAAACAACAGGTTCAACCGTCAAAATTCTAAATATTGGTCGACCGCGTAGTGTTATAACAGAAGAAACGATTGAAAGTGTCCGACAAGAAGTCAAGCACTGAATATAAAAAAATCGTCTTTGCATTCGATATTAAAGCGCGATTTACATCTCAAAGCCTACAAAATTCAATAAGTGCAACAATTGAAGGAGACATACTATTCTCATAGAGTAAATTTCGTACGGGAAATGTTTCAGAGGTTTATTAATTTTGAGAGCATTTTATTCAGTGATGAAGCGAATTTCCATTTAAATAGCAACGTCAACAAATAAAATTGCCGTTACTGGTCAAACGAAAATCCTAAACAAAAACATGAAAGACCGCTCTATAGCACTAAAGTTAATGTTTGGGCGACGATGTCTTCCAAAGGAATAATCGACCCCTATTTCTTTGAAGATCGAAGAGGCTGACCGCTAACTGTGAATACAGACCGTTACTGTGAGATGTTACGAAATTTTCTGGCTCCAACTTTAGAAGAGTTTCGTGGTTTCAATTCCCGTACTTGGTTTCAACAAGACGGGGCCACGTGTCACACCTCTAATCCTTCGATTGAAGCCTTAAAAGAGTTATACCCCAACAATTTGATCTTTTCGGAATCTTCGCTCAACATTGCAGGAGTGTCAGGTGCGTGACGGTAGACATTTAGACAGCATAGTTTTTTAAAAGTGATTCTCCAATTACCCTAATTTAAAAATAAATAAATAAATTTTACAAAAGATTTTTTATTTTTGTTTTGTTTTACTTTCAAACTGCACTCACCCTTTCTGGACACTTATTTTAAAAGAGTACTTGAGCATTCGCGATAGCCGCTAATTAATTAGATGTTCTAACAACTTATTTGAGTTTAATTTTATGCTTAAACAGGATTTTAAAGTGAAACGTGTTAACTGTTTAGCAGTATAATATGCAAATTTTGTGATGATGGTATAATTTACTGATTAATAAGTGATGGCATTGTGGAATGATTGTTGCCGTGTCTTGATGACATTTGTAAACTAAACACGATATACAGGTTATTACTACAATTATATACTTTTTTTTAATACAAATTATATCGGTTGTGTCGATTCAAATATATGTAGGTACTTGTGACTATAAAAACTTCTTACAACTATTATTATATCATTTTTTTTAATTAAAAATTCTACTGAACTAAATATTGGTTTCATTTTTATTCACTTTTTCAAAACTCTAATGTGAAAAACCAGCGACGCTGTCCAGAAACACGTGATACTATACCACCGCTCTTTCCTTCAACACGTTTATATCTAACTATACTATCTATAAAGTTATCTGTTTAGTAGTACGGAGTACGTTGTGTTTCGCACCAAGAGTAGCCTCGGGGATTTTGTATTAGAGGTTTATCAACTACTTAAGTTTATAACAATTATTAATTAAATCAGTCGTCTCAATTGTTAATTCTAACTCTAAAGAATTAATTATAATTTTATTGTACCAAAAATTTGTATTAGATGCTATAGGTACATTATAATCTAATGAAATTTTGAGTTTATTTGGGTCATGCTCTAATCCATGAATTGTATGTTTATCGCAATATTTAATTCACTACTGGCGATAAAAACTTCTTAGAACAAATTTTTTTTTCATTTTTTAAAATTCAAAATTTTACTGAATCAATTTGGTTTTATGATTATTTACTTTTTTGGAAGTCAAATGTATTCTCACCGGAAATTTTTCGATATTAAACCAGTGAAAAGAAGAAAAAAAAGTTAATTGTTTAATATCTTCTTGTTTATACAATATACGGTAGATTGTGATATGAATGTACTTGTACATACGTACTCAATTGAACATCCCCAGGAAGCTGATGCTTTATCACCGTCTCTGGTTTCGCACATTTTAAATCCTTTTGCCCTTGGAATCCAACAAGTTCTCAAAATTTATTTATAAGTCTTCGCCATGTTTTGTTATGATTCAGTTTCTTAACTTAGAGAAGTAGTAAGAATTAAGAATTAATGAATTAATTGTACTGACCTGTCTGAAGGGTCAGTATAAATAATTCTTAATTCTATTTTAGTTTATTATTCGAAATAAGTACGAAGAACGTAAATAAGTACTGTATATCATTAATTATTATAAATAATTTTTTTTAAAACGGTTTTCAGATGAACCCATTGATGCAACCGTTTTTCTGGAAATAACGAAAGAGAATTTTAGCACATCGGCACAGAATTTTAATGAAAATTTGCAAGTAGATCAGGGTTTTTCGCCAATACCTGCTGGGACAAGTGCGGAAAAAGTATTTGCACGAGATAGACATCAGTTTTCGGTAATAGCTTTTCTATTTGATATTATTTTTTTACAGAATCTATTATGAAATTACTACTGATTTCTATTCTCTAAATTTCAGAGGTATGGTACGGTCGTAGCAACACTGAAAGCAAAACCTGGAGGTCAAGACTTATTGAAATCTTTGAGATCTGACATAATTTTCGATGATAAGAAGAGGAAGGCGTTAGTACGGTTGTTAATGTCTGAGTTAGTCGATCACCATGCCACACAGTAAGTAATAAAACAATATGATAATTATAACAATTAAAATCTTACATACAAAGTTTAATATCTACATTATTATCTACAGCTATCCACCGGAAGAAGCGAAAATTGCGTTGGCAAAAGCTATAGTCACCGAGTTTCCTCGATTGAAGGACTCATTTTTTGAAAATGGCTGGGTAATTATAAACATGCTTAATACAAGTAAAAATCATTTGTAGTAGAAAAAAAATTATATGACCAGCGAATTATATTTTTTAGGAACCTTACTATGACAAAAATTCAAAGAAAGGATTTTTGGAGTATCGTTTATATACAATGCGAAGCAGCTTAAGCCCATCGAAGAAAATGTATTCTAAGGCAGCTATGAAACGAAAAGAAAAGGAAACTCATTCCTCATCATCTCAATTCGTTTCTGGACTAACAGAAGCAGAAGTCACACAAAAAGTTTGTTGTCAATTAATTAAAATTTGATTGATTTAAATCAAATCAGATGATTATTCATTTAAATTAAAAGAAATTCAATAATTTATTTAAAGTGTTGGTATTATTTTATTTACTTTGATATTATTTTAGGTTTCTGTAATGAAAAATTGTAATCCGACGGATCAAAATAAAGAAAAAATTATCACACTCCTTGAAGAAACAAGAATTTTTAGACGACAGTGGATTGAGCAGTCAGGTCCTACAATTTCGGAAATTTTCACTCAATATCCACGTCTCTTAGATTATGATGGAGAAATGGTAAGGTCTAGATTATAAATTATAGTTAACTTTTTTATATCTTACTGAAAACTGAAATTTCATAAGTGTATATTAAATTACAGATTGAACGAGAGTTTGATTCTTTACATCCCAAGTCAGCAGATAACTTCATGAAAAAATTTCCCACCTTCTATGCTCCCCGTATTTATCATTATGTTAAACAATGCAAACCAACTCTGTATACCGAATCGGCTATTATTAAAGACGGTTAGTTGATATTTTACGTTATGCTTTACAACATTATCAAGTTGCTAAATTGTTGCTTGGATTTATATCTATTTAATATTTTTATTATATTTAATTTCCTAAGCAATGCACCTGTTAAAGTTACCTGTGCTGATGTAACGTAAAAGTTATTATGTACAGTTGGTTATATTGTAATGTTTTTTTTTTAAACATATTTTGTTGCAGAGAATTTAAGGGCTTTAATGATGTTGTGTACATTACTGCCAGTATCAAACTCGATAATTACCAGAAAAGGCAAAGGCAAAGGAAAAAAACGAGTAAGTTTATATATATTATCGATGTTATTGCTCTTATTTTGTTTATTTTGATATAATAATTTATTTTTTATTTCATTTAGGAACATGAAGAAAGTAATGAGAATCCTGAGCCTCTTAAAACTAATGCGTTTCCGAACAAAGATTTGTTAAAAATAGTTGCTGTAAGTTGGGTTTTATAAACTATAACATATTTTCATTAAGTATAATTTTCATAAAATCAAATAACAAGTATTAAAAATAAACTTTGGAAACAGTTAATAACAATAACAAAATAATAATTTTCTCATATATCTATTAATTTTATTTACAGTATGGAACAGATTTGACAAATTATGTGAAAGACCTAAAAGAACGCCAAGTTACCAACATCCAACCATATCTAGTTTTGGTGAAGGGACAAGATACTGAAACTTGTTTTGTTGAAGGCGACAATTGGTTCATAAAAATGAATCAGAAGAGTACACCGATTGCGGCTTTCAACCTGTTGTATAAACTTTTTTATGTTCTAAATCTTAAGTATCCAGATAATTTGCAAAATTTTTATAATTTTATCGATTGTTATATTTTTGCAATGAAAGAAGTGCAACCGAGGTCTAGCGTATCATCGTTACATGTCGTTTTCAACAATACTCTATTAAATGATACTGCCGATGATCCATCTTCTGATTAGTCAGAAAAAAAGTTGAAGGCACTATTTCTACTGGTTTAGACAATGTTTTAGTGCATCGTACTTTTACACTAACGTATTATGATATTCCACGTTTGTGGAAACTATTTACCTTATTTATATTAATTTTTAAGATACCTTTATGTACCTATTTGAATTTTTAAATTTATGATAGCTTTAAGCTTCCACGAAAAAAAAAAAAGATTAAATAATAAAAACTAGAATAGAATTGTCTGAAGGCCGATTTCACACGTTTCTTATAAAGTTTTTGTATTAAAATATGTCTGACATAAAACGATCTCTATCAGATAAAAAATTCTGACATGTTTATTCTGTTTCAACATCAAATTCCAATCTAAAATGTTTATCAAAAACTTTATTACAAGGAGGTGAAACAGGCGCTTAATATTATAAAAGTTTAATTTATAAAATTTCATATATGATAATTATTTTTTCATAGCTATATTTACACTATTATTATTATTTGTCAATTTTTTTTATTTAAATTTTAATAAAATATTTAATACTAAACAATATGTAATTATTACATATTAAAATCTAATATAAAAACGAACCGTTGTTTTTAATGTAATTTTATAATATTACGGATAAGTAGAAAATAGTTTCTTTTTAGAAAGTAATGTGAAACTAGAAGCAATATTAAAAGACATTCTCAATTTTCAGTGTCGTTCGGCAAATCGAGAGCCGGTAAACCCTTGTTAGTGATTGGTGATTACAAATATAATATACACCAAGAAAAGGATTTCAAGTCGATATGGAGGTGTCAAAAATGGAGGAAAGGTTTATGTAGAGCTGCCGTCGCTACCATCAACACCGTCAGCGGAGATCTCGTTGCCATATCTTACACAAAACCTCATAACCATTAATTATTTATTAAGAACTAATATTTAATAAGATTTTATTTTGATTATTTATAACCTACTAATTATTCTCTTAAACATTTTTTTTTGTAATCTCATTATTTATTTGGTTAAAGTACGTTTCTTTGGAATGAAGATTTTCAGACTTTTTTGACATAATTTTAAATTTATAATATACTTTTAATTTTTTTTTGTGTTTTTAGAGTTGTTTAATAATTATTATTACTATAAAAACGAGAGTGATAGGTCTTTTATTTGATATTAACTTATTGTTTCTTATACATAATTCAAATATCACGGAAAATAAAAATTAACCTTTCACAATCTGTATATTAGTAATCAAGGAATTTATATACAAACTGGAATGCGCACGTGCACTCAAAAAACGTTCCGAAGAGAGGGATTGCATTTCTTTCTACCATGGATTCAAGGCAACTCGTAAGAAAGGGACAAAATATCAGTAGTCAACGAAATGCTCGGAACGATTTTTCCTTTTTACATGTTGAAAAAAAATGTCATCCTTATGAAAGTTATTTCAAAGTGCATATTTGAATATACAATTTTATCAAGTGAGCGTTCCAGTTAAGATGTAAATTCCTTGATAGTAATACAGTTAGCAGGAGAGTGGACATAGGATGTCAATCAAAATACCAATTCTAAATTCATTGCGACGTTTCGGTCATATATTTGACCTTCATCAACCATTCAAATTATTTTATAATTAATCTTATTTGTAAATATTTAAAATTTAAATGTTTATGATTTTTATTATCCTTTTATTGTCTTTCCTAGAGAGGTTCTTGCTTACCTTTCATTTTGGGAACATTTGATTTACCAATACGTTATAGTTAAAAATAATATTTATTTAGAATTATCTACTAAAACAAGACAAAGAATAGGTACAGAGTAGTAGTTGTCTATTTTATTTTTTGTATTTGGAGTTCATCAATCATTTTTTCGGGACCGCGAGATCGAACTCGCGACCGCTAGCGTAACAGACATCAACTGTGACCCACTACATCAACCCGTCATCAAAGTTTTAAAACCTATAACCGTTCCTAATAAATATTCACAATATTTTTTCAAATAGGACTTGTATTTTCTATGATAATCGCCTTTAATTTAACTACCTTTAATATTAATGTCCATTTAATTAGGCTTGAAAGTAATGTACTTTCGTTCGAATGCTACGGCTTTGTCTGTATATAGAGTACACGTATGTTAAGATAATTAATCTCGTAACTATGATGATATGTATAATTATCAAAAATAAAACATATATAAGTAATATTTGATTTTTTTATTTGTGTGTTACTTTTGACTTCTCATGCAGCCAATATTCTCAGTGCGGTATTCATTTCCAGAAGATAAAATCTAACTCAATAATAATAATAATTTGTTTCCTTCTAATATCACTAAGTAATATTATAGTTGCAATTTATTTAAGTCTACGTTATCAGGAATATTATACAGTGTACAAGAACTACTAGGTCAGATAATAGGTTCTGCTGGGACCAGTTTGAGATATACCTGCTATAGTCGGATCGCGGAGCAGGAAGAATTTTGTACATTGACCTCCTACTACCTGTCTCTGTCACTCCCACGTCCGTCCGTATATATATTGCGTCTTGCTCGTACGTACATTGTACTCCGCGATCCGACTATAGCTGTCGTACATAAGATGATATTGGAGTGGGTACGAGCCCTATGTACTAAAGCTGTTTATTGCTTTCGAAGTAACTCATAAAAACATACCACATGTCCATTGATTTAAAAAAACACCACAGTTCTAAAACGATATTTCTGTCCTAAATAAGTTCGATTTAAAATTAAATGATCTGCCCCTTGCGAGTCTTGCGTTCTTTTTATAACTGGTAAAAAATAGAATTTTTGTACTTTGGCAAATGTTTGAATATACGTCAAGTAAATTTTTCCCGTTAGAGGGATGCGGTAGTGAATTTAAATTTAAACTTACAAATAGGTATATCTTATCAATAATTTTAATTTAATTTTAATTTTGTTTAAAAATATATATTGTGAATAAGATGTGCTCCCCTGATGACTAGTTTTGATTGATTGATTTTTACCCCAATTAAAACTTTTCATCTTAGCAAAATCATCTTTTATTTTTTTTGTTTTGCTAATTTAATATAATAATATTAGTAAAATCTATAAATAAATATTATATGTTTCAGAAATAGTAGTAACAAAATCCAGAACGGGAAGACCTATAATCCAAATGGGCAAGTACCGGTTTTACCGACACAGCAGTTACAAGGAGGGTAGTCCTAGGTGTTTGTGGGTGTGCGTCAAATGGTGTTCTGGATGCCGCGGTTCAGTGACCTCTGTCGGTAGAGAAATTGTTAAATTTAATAATAAACATTCACATGGCTAATATAACTTGTAGTAGCCAAAATCCAGAAAATCAGCCAGCTTCTGTCCTCTATATTATTACATATTATAATCATATTATTATTCATAATAAATATAATAAATATTTTTCTTTTCTTTCTGTTAACATATTATTATAAGGTCGTATTTCACTGCAAAATCCGTTTTTTATATAGTTTCGTTAACAATGTATGAAACTTATTGGATATTTTAATGATAATTTCTTGTTAAATTAATATTCTATTAAGTAATTAATCAAATGTGATTAGTATTTTCGATTAAAAAACAAAATAAAGACTGTAGATAAAATAATTTTCGTTATTATTTAAACAATAATATACAGGTATTAACTAATTCTTATTTAAATTAGTATATATAAAAAAAATATAACACAATTTTAAGATAATATTCTATTAAATGGAATAAGTATGAACTGCTCTACTACTAAATAAAGTAGAGGTTTTTGGCCTTTGCCTAGCAGTGGGTAGTCTACAGGCTGTTCCAATTCAGTTCAATTCATAAACGGCATTGATTAACTAACTCTTTAAGAAACTAATGAATAAGTTTTATTTTACCTATTTTCATAGGCTACTACATCGCGTTGATTTGTGGAACCTTATTTATTTACTTATACTTTATTGCACAACACAAAATTGAATTGTATAAAAGGCGGGCTTAATGCTAAAAGCTTTCTCTACCAGCCAACCTTAGACAAAACCGAAAGTAAAAAAAAAATAAAATACTTTTCTTTGCTTTCTGTTAACATATAATAATATAAGGTCGTATTTCACTGCAAAATCCGTTTTATTATATAGTTTCGTTAACAATGTATGAAACTTATTGGATATTTTAATGATAATTTCTTGTAAATTAAATATTCGTTTAAGTGATTAATTAACCTTATTTGAATAGAAAAGTTATCGTTTCAATGTCAAAGTCAAAGTCAAAATATTTTATTCGGCATAAAATTATTACAATTATTTACTGAACGTCTATGAGTCTATCACCAGTTCGGAAAGAAGAAGCCTCTGACCTGAGAAGAACTGTCGAAAGAAACTCAGTGGGACTAATATTATTATTATGGTTAATATTATTAATAGTTATTACATTAGTAAACATCTTGCAGGTATTATACTCACGGAGTCACGGCAGGGCAAACCGATAATCAAAATTGGCAACTATCGTTTCTACAGGCACAGTAGCTACAAGAGGAACAACGGTAGATGTCTCTGGATCTGCAGCAAGACCTACATGGGCTGCAGGGCATCTGTAAACTGTATGGATAATATAATCATAAGAATGACCAATGTACACAATCATTAATGTATTTTTATATTACATCGAATATTGCGACATTTACACGAGTGAAACAACAAAATGAGTTATTTAAAATAGCAAAGCGACTTTCGTTAAGGACTTTGTTGTTAAGGACTTTGTTGTTAAGCTAATATTGAAAAGGTGGATATTAACTTTGAAAGGTGTTTAGGTAGTTGGTCCTATGACACTTAGTAAACGTGACTAGTCGATGATAGAGGTTTTGATCGCGCTGGATTACAACTTGTCGGTTTCGTTGTTCTTATGAAGTAGCGTTGAACGTTGTAGCCTATCTACCTCCTTCAATTAATTAATTATAAGTAAAAAAAGTATTTCTTACATGGGTCTATCAAAGTCTCAGAAATTCATTACATTTTCAGATATTAGTTAGTGCATTTAACAAAGTGATCTTCTCTAGTGGTATAGAATTTAGTCTGTACGAATATCCGAAGACGAAAAGTTGCCTTAACATGTCGCTGGTCTTGTAATGTCGCAATTTTTATACAATTTTGTTAAACAAATTCGAATTTAGATTAACACGTAACAATTACTTTAGTACCATCTATGTTTAATTATAACTTAATCGATAAAACAATTATCTCTTTAATAAATAATTCTTACGTATTTAAAATTCCTTTCAACAATCTAGTGTTATACCAAGTAGGTAGCATACAATACGACGCATCAGTCTACGATGAGTGTACGAAAATAATGCACTATTTTATTCTAAGGCATTAGATATAAGTGAAATATAAATAATATAATATAATATAAATTGCATAAGTTAATTTATCTTTAAACGTGATGTCAGTTTACCTTTATTTTGTAATGTTACATATGAGTATATGTGTATTATAAAAATATTGTGTCACTTGAGTATATTAATGATAAGAGAGTGTCGCCTGCCTAAAAGTTACTATTTGTCTTTAGGTATATATGAATTTACTTATCTTAATAATTTGTAAAACTTTATTCATTTCTATTATGTTAGTTGGACTGAATCCTTAAAATAAATACCTAAAAGTTGCCATTTTATTTTTATTAAAAACATATTTTTTTATCGTTTGTAGCATTAAATAAATAAATAGATTAATAATAATTTAATAGAATGTTTAAGATGTTTAGTTAATTTTTATTTTTCCTATTGTTATAATTTCAAAAGTATAATTTTTATTATTTACAACTGGAATAGAAATTCCTTGACATTAAAATGCTTTAGAAGGACATTATTATTTGATCTCGTATAAATTTTATTTTTATGTATAATAACAGTCGTTCTGGTGTACTGATGCGAGTAGTCGCCTTAACGCTAGCGGTCGTGGGTTCGATTCCCGTTCGGGTAAATATTTGTATTTGAACAAATATTTGTTTCTGGCCTGGGTCTATATGTCCTTGTGAGTCTTCCCAACGTGATTCGGAGAACACGTAAAGCTGTCTGTCCCGGTTATTATCATACCGACAATTTCTACTCTTCTACTGATCTTACTCATGGTAGGAAATTATCCGGCAACCCGTAGTGGAGCAGCTTGGTGGATTAAGCTCAATCCCTTTTATATGGAGAAGAGGCCTTTGCCTGTGAGACGTATAATTTTTTTTAATTAGTTTATAGGCTTCTTCATGACATCTTAATTCATCGCTGAATCTGAGAAATGTTAAAAAAAAATATCACTTCACAATTCAGCGGTGAGAGCTACATGGTTATAGTCTATGAAAAATTAATAAAGTAATTAATTGATGTTAATCGACCTTATTACCTAAATATTATTATTAAAGTTTTTAAAAAAATTTAAGTTTCCTTCATAATACGATATGTTTTTGAATTGACAATTTTATTTAATATTATAAAATTTTACAATATTATACATATTAACAATGCAAAACTTAAACTAATTATTTACAAACAGTTTTGGTATAAATCATGTCCGCGTGGAATGGTGCCAAGAATACTAGCAGCATTTTTCCGTTGAATCGCAATTAACATTTAAATAATCATACGTAAACTTGTGACGTAATCACGATCGACGCAACTCTGTCGAAACGTCGAGCAAAAATAGAATAGAAGGTGATCTAAAATTATATCGTAATTATACTAACGAAAAATGTTATATATAAGTAATATATATTTGTATTTATTACTTCCCAGGCGCAGTGTTTACAACATCGAGGCGCGGTAATCCTGTGATCCAGATCGGTCACTACCGGTACAGTCGTCACACTAGATATAAATTAGGGAAAAAAGTCTTATGGCCTTGTGTCAAGTGGGCTGTGACGAACTGTAGAGCTTCCGTAACTACGTTTGAGAATCAAATAATTGCGGTAAAAAATGAACATAATCATTGAAAAAAAAATTGTCAATTTCTTTTCTTTTTATCGATAGAAATTATTTAATTTTATAGACAGTAGTTTTTAACACGAATAACTGTTGTACAAATAACTTATTGAATAACAGCTAGTGATGTGAAGACAAATGTTATAAGTGGATTTCGTTATTACCTTAGTATTATTAGTTATTAAGCTGGCTGATAAAATATACTACTTTGTAAGTAAAGTCTGTTAAATAAAAGTAAAATCGGGTCGCGAGTGTCTTAATATTTAATAATAAATTCGAGTATTATAATTATTTTCAGATTTAGTTTTATTGACCAATTAAAAAAAACTGAAGAAAATGTACTCTGAATATGTTGCGGTGTGGGAGGTGAACATGATTGTAGTTTATTTAGTATAAATAAAAAAAAAAGAATAATATAAGCAATATATAAAAAAGCTCGTTGCGACGAAATTTCTTCAGGAACTCTATATCACATGGCGCCTTTACAGCAGTACGCAGAGCACCGATCTGCTTTAGGCGTGCGGATAAATTAACAATATTTTTAATTAAGTTACTACTTATGAACTAATAGGGATACTTATATTTCAGAGCCAGTTTTTGCATTGTCAAAGTTCGGTAAACCAGTGATAATAATCGGTCAGAATCGATACAATAAATATTGCCGGGCGAAAGGTCCTAAAGCGAACTGGTATTGCTGCAGATGGAGTCGAGGCTGTAGATCGTCCATAACGACATACAATGACGAAATCATAAAAGCTAACCCTCATCATAACCATTGATATACTGAACTGAAATAGCATTTAAACATCCAACTACTGGGCAAAACAAATGAAGAGAGTCCGCGTAATTAACAGAAATAAAGCGAACAAAAGATTTGGTATTTTTTTCTTTTTTTGGATTCATTGACTTGGGTTTTTTTCAAAGTTGAATTATTCCGTCAAACGGATAACATGTTTATTTTTTTTCAACCTTTTTTACACATCACTATATAATTGAAACAGAAATTTAAAGAAGATTAAGAGGGTTAAGACAGGGCTTAAAAATTACATTAAATTCTTAAATTACAATAAATAGTCTTTGGAATCGTCTGTGGAACCGAAAATGATTATATATAAAATACTCTATTTCTAAGAATTCAGCGTAAATCTTGATTGTTGTTTCATTAATTTTTTCGCGGAAAAAATTATGTACTTGTAGCGCTGGTAACTATTACACGCTACATATTTTCCACACATTCTTTTTTTATTTTATGTGCGTTTTTCATTGCTCTCATTTAATTTTATTTTTCATTTCCAGTGCCTTTCTTCGGTGTATCTAAATTCGGTAAACCAGTCATTGTAATCGGCGAATATCGTTTTAATCGGCGCAGTCGGTGTAAGGGATCGCGAGCTCAGTGGCAATGCTGCAAGAAGACCACAACCGGCTGCAGAGCATCTCTAATAACTGCCAACGAGATCATCATTAAAAGCAACAATTGTCATAATCACTAGACATCGTTCGCGTTTTCATATCCATTGTTGTTGAGGGGTGTTATTTCTGTGAACTGTTCCTGTAATTATATTTTAGACAACAATTATGTATAATTGGTATGGTCTGTATATTTTTTTTTCACGTTTTGTGTGTGTCTGGAATCCTTACACAAGGTACAATATTCATTACATTTAAACCGTGTTTTTCCAGCAGTATCATCGTTACGTTAAATCATTCTTTTGCTATACAGTTTTTTTTTTAGTCTGTATTTAGTACGAGTAAACAATTATGAGTAACATTTAATCCAGGAATTTATATCATAACTGGAACGCTCACCTAATAAAACTGTATATTCAAATATGCACCTAGAAAAAACTCACAAGGTTGACATTTGTTTCCAACATATAAAGTGAAAAAATCGTTCCGAGCATATCTTTGACTACTGGTATTTTGTCTCTTTCTTACAAGTTGCCTTGAATCCATGGTAGAAAGAGATGCAATCCCTCTCTTAGAAACGTTTTTTGAGTGCACGTGTGCATTCCACTTTGTATATAAATTTCTTGCATTTAATTCATTATTTTGTCCTATTGTGTGAAGATGTTATTGTAAATAAAAATCTATCAAAGTCTGAAAATATTCCAATGTTCGCTACGCTACTGTCGCTTGGTGGTTATACAAGTCACATTATTTTTCTCGACATGTGAAAATATCTTCTCGAAATTTCCTTTATTAATAACAACAACAAGATTAATTTTTTAATAATCATTTTGAAATTTAGTGACTCTAGGCCGGTTTTGAAATCGTGGCTTTTCGGTTGAGAATTACTTGTTCTTGTATAGTATTGCAATATTGTAACTGTACCTTGAAATTATTTATCTATATACATTAAAAGTTTTAAAATACTCAGACTTACGTTAAGTTAAAGTACTTAGCTATGTACAAAGTTTATATATATAGAGAGTGATTTACATTCATATAATTTTGTGATATGATTTAATAATGACAAAGTAGATAGTAATAGTAGTAAGTTTAAAAAAAATTTTAACTCCAGGATATTAAAACATCTTTCTCCTATGTTATTAAATCACTCAAACACAAAATTATCTTTTTTATGATTAAACTATTATAAGTTGTTATTATTTATATTTATTCATAAGATAGAATAACGAGACCAATATCAGACGACTTTGATTTGATTATTATTGTTGTCCATTTTGTGTAAAAACTACTATTACCAATCTTTTAATCCAGAATTTCTACCTTCAAACCTACATAAATTGTTTTAATGCGGTTTATATTATTAAAATTATTCGTTAGTGTACACGAAAAGTTATTGTATATTTAGTTTATTAATTTTGATATTTTTCAGAGCCAGTATTCACATTGTCTCGATTCGGCAGACCAGTGGTTACTTTAGGAATGTATCGGTACAATCAACGTAATGATAACAAAGGGCCAAAGGTGCAGTGGCTCTGCTGCAAGAAAACGAGTAAGGGCTGTAAAGCCTCCGTCATTACCTTTGAACAGGAAGTCGTTAAGATAAAAAATCAACATAACCATTTATGAGCTGTGATATAATATTATGCCAAAGAAGATAAAATTGTGTAAAACTTGAAATAATTAAATTTGTAATGATTATAAATCATTGTTTCGAACAATGATTATAACAAAATATATACTTAGCGGTGTATTTTAATTACAAATCTGAGGATTGATTATTGAAAACTGTTGTTATTGCTAAATATCGATAGATATTTAGTGATAATTTGATAATATTAATAATTTGATAATAATAATTGGACAATTTTTCGTTTATTTAATAACAATTAATGTAGTCGATATTAAAAATATTTGGTTTTAATTAGTGGATTTTTTTAGGAAGGTATAAAAATACAAATTGTAATGGTGACGACATAAACTTTTAAAGAAAAATAATAGAAATGTTTTTGTTACATCATTTTTTTCCTTCATAGTTTGACGATATAATAGCAAATCATTTGCGATAGTGACAGCTTTAAACCATTTCTTTCTGTGTACGCTATGATATATACAATTCGTGTAACAGATGCGTATGAAGTATTAGTACGTGTAATTTTCGCGCTTAACATAATAGGTTATCACTGAAAATCAGCGTTGGGTTTTCTTTTTCAAACCCAACTTAATGCTGAGTTATAATCCTTTTTGGGGCACAACACGGAGTTACAGATTTAGGTTTAATTTTTTAATATTATTGTTTTATTTACTTTTATGTTTTAATGGTGTTTTTGTGGATATATATTTTTTCTTCTTTTAATTTTTTTTCCTGGTGTTTTTTTTTTAAAGTTTGTTTTTATTTTTTAATTTAATTGTTGTTGTCTGTGATTTTGTGTAATGCCCCAATAAATGTGTTTCTTTCTTTCTTCTTTCAAATCGTGTTATTGGCTAACACTGCTCTCAGTATTGACGTCTTGCATTCGATGTGATATTTATGTGATAAAATCGCGCTATGAAATGAAATGAAAATATTTATTTTGCCATAAGGTGATTTAACACACTTAACGAATGTAAAAAATAATGCATGTGTAATAAATACATCATGGTAGCAAAAACGCTTACAATACAGAAATGGCTAAAATTTAACATTGTGTACATTACAAGCTTAAGTAATGTACCCAATATTATCCAGCTACCGTAAGTTATATAATGAAAATAATATTATATAAAATATAATATAAAATTTATATTCGCCGCATTGGCCCATAGCAAAATGCCATGGGACATTATACTATGGAAGTAGCTATATAGTATAGTAGTAGTAATAGAAAAACTTTTATTGTAATTTTGTACCTTTGTTACTAATAGCGAACTCATTGTTAGTACACATATTAAACCTCCGTGGTTTTTGATGTACTATTAATGTATTGTTTTTTGTTATATGTATTATTGATAAATAAATAAATAAAAAAAAGGCGGAAATACACTAATCTAGCTTTATCGACATCCTTTAGTAGACACGTATCCTTTTAACCGCGTATGCTGCAGAACTCAGTTTATCCGCCAATCCACAAATATGGGGTCCCCACTGCAACTTTGAATTAATGGTGATTCCAAGAAAAACCGTTGAATTAACTAAGTTCAGTTTATCGCCATTGAGTTCTGATTGCATAATATCAACTAGTAAATTAGGTGCTGAAAATTTAATAAAATTAGTTTTTTTTTTACCAAAAAGAAGTAAGTTATTCACGCTAAACCAGTGTACTGCTTCAGAGAGTACATTTGCCCACATGATTAAATGTTTAAAAATTTAATGAAATGGTCTAATTTAATGACATGTTTCACACATTAGCCACATCATGATGTGCCTTGGCCAGATCAATGATAACAAATCGTTTGTCGATATGGTCAACTAAGGCTACTTCATGAATTGTTTAAGATTATTTGATCATATCGCTTATAAAACAAATAAAGGATAGTTTCGCATAGTATGACTATGCGAAAAATAGTCTATGGACTATTACTGACTATTCAAATATGACGTTATGGAAAATGTGGATGAGGAATATATTATATTCAAGAAAAAAAAAAACCAAAAAGACAACTTAATTTGGTCACATCATTTAATCGTATATATATATATATATATATATATATATATATATATATATATATATATATATATATATATGATTAAATGATGATGATATGATAAAAAAAAAATATATATATATATTTATTTTCAATGATCATATCACTAAGAATAAGTAATTTCAATCTAAACTTCACAGATTATATTTGCGGTTTGTCATCACGTGGACACCCGCTCATAAGGATCGGTAAGTATACCTTCAACCGCAGAAGCACTTGTAAGGGTCCCAGGGTACAGTGGCGCTGTAGAAAGTGGAATGCGGGATGCCGTGCATCCTTAATCACTTATGAAGATAAGATCATCGGGATGAAGGAAACTAAGCACACACACTGAAATTATAGAACACCAGACTGGTCTTGCGTTACCGACATCTAATGTCTGCTGTTCATATGAGTTATTGTATGATGTTTCTTAGCCTTATAAATAAGTGGATTAGAAGTTGGTAGCATGATAATAAATTCAAATCGGAATGGTATTTTTTGAGAATGAGATGCATTCAAATACGCTGAGAAATCTATTCAATTTATAATATTAGTATGGATTTTTTATTATTTAAAATATATTATATACTAGCTGAGCTTGCGACTTCGTTCGCGTGTGCGTAGATTCAAATTCAAATCAAATTTTATTTGGAACAACAACTACATTATAAACATTTTACAATATTTTATTAAGTACTGAGTGAAAGGCGTATGAGCTGTCTGCACTTAAAGCTACTAATTATTGATTAATCTATACATATAAAATATATTATAGCAAAAATGCGTATTAGCATAGTTATAAATTGTAAGTATATTAATTTCAAATACCAAATGTGAACTCGCGGTTTTTTTTGCGTTAAATATCTAGTCGATATTAAAAATATTTGTTTAATTGGTGGACAATTTTTTTATGCAGATATTAAAATGCAAATTCTAATGGTGACGACATAAATTTTTGAAAAAAATAATAAAAATATTTTTTTTTACATCATTTTTTTTTCATAATTTGATAGCAATAAATCATTTGCGATAGTGACAGCCTTAAACCATTTATTTCTCTATATGCTATGATATACCTATCGCTGGTTTGCGAGAATATCGACGTAATTCAAAATTCTGTCAAATTGAATACTGTATGCCAAACGATCATAAATCTATGATATTATATCGTGAACAGAGATACAACGTCAATTTCGTGCCAACTTTCGTTAGAAAGAGAAAGTGTCATTATTCATTTGAGACAAAACATTCTAGCATAAATCACAAATAAAGAGTAAAGACTCATTTCAGTTGAGCCGATCACAACAGAGTGAACGCACGGTCGATTCTCGTAAATACCGACGTATTTACAGTTCGGTTGCAATAGTTATTGAAAATTTTTCAAGAATAGTGATATATTTAGTAATTAGTCGTTGTTTTTGATAAAAGTAAGTATATTTTTATGTTTTATTTTTATTTACGCTTGTATTCTTGAATAATTATGGGTAATTGCTTATAATATGTTATTTTACACGGACATTGTCTTACTTGAGTCTATATTCACGTAAATTAGACAGATTTTATTTTGGCGTAAAAAGAAACGTCGTTATTTTTGAAAAAAAAATAGAATGTTTTTCTTCTTATTGCGAAATGCTTCTTATTCGAGATAGAAATATTGAGTTAATTTTTACATGATATTCATTGATAATTAATTATTTACGTTAAATTATTTGTTTTAGACAATTAACTTTATAGTAGCTATTCGAGATGGCAGAAAGAATATTATTCTTGGAAAAGTTAAAAGCGGCCAGTAAAAAAAAAGAAAATGAGGATCAATATGATTTAGCGAATAGTGAACAAGAAGGTCACTTCCCTACAATTTTTATATATTTGCAGTTTGTCTCAATGTTATTTATTATTTCAACTATTTAACTATTAAAAATATTTTAGGTACCAATGTATATAAAAGCAGTTTGCCGTTATATTATGCAAGACGTCGTGAAGAAAATATCGAAAATGATATAAATTATAATAACAAATCTGGCAAGTATAAAAAATATTTGAATACAATTAATAAAAAAAAAAATTTCGATATTATTTTATTCATATGTGTTGTTCGTCCTGTTGCAATAGTTTTCTCACGCTAGTGGCTGATCGTAACCTCCTGGATTCGATTTCCGGGAATTACAAAAATGTGAGTGTACATATTACACAATGGCTTGTTCGTCTTGGAGACAGCTATGAAACGCAAGCCAATACAATAACTGTTTCTTTTGGTATTTATTTTATACATAAATAAATGCATATTGAATTTCAGGCAATAATTCAGAAAAAAATAAGTTGCGTTCGCGACAAAGATCACCTTCCTCATCGTCATCCTCTTCTTCTAGCTCATCTTCCTGCTTGTCTTCCTGTACAAAATGTAATTCAAGCAACTCCAAAAATAGAGAAACTGAAGAGTGTAATAGAGAACCTGATAACATAATAAATTCAAATGAAGAAGATCTCCACGATCATAGCCTAGAAAATAAGGTAAGTATAGAGTCAGTAAATGATAATGAGAAATATGAGACTGCAGTAGACTGTAGTAATTTACAAATAGAAAGTGAACTAAAATTGACCACTATGAATGCTGAAAGTGAAGAAGATAAGGAAGAAAAAGATTTTTCATCGGATGATAATATCGTAGATCCTAATTATCAAATTGAAAATAATGATTTATCAGATTCAGATGAAACAGTAGAAGAGAATAAAGAAGAAAATATTTCAAGTAAATCAAACCAAAGTATTACAAGAAAGAGGAAAGCGCAGCCAGATCTTTGGAAAACGAATGTAGCAAAACGTCTACGAAATGCAGGGAAAGAATATGTAAGCAAAAGTAACAAAGTTATACGAGAAAGACGATTAGGACCAGGATGTAAAGAAAAGTGCAAGTTAAAGTGTAACACAAAGTTTGATGATGAGACCCGACGCCATATTTTTGATGCATATTATAAATTACCTGATTTGCAAAGCAAAAGAACTTTTGTAGCATTCAATATGTCCTCTATAGTTCCGGCGTATCAATATAAAAAAGGAACACGTCGAAATAACAACGCATTTTATTTGAAAGACAAAAATGATGAAAAAATTCGGGTTTGTAAGAGATTTTTTATGTCCACGCTGGATGTATCTGACAGATTTATTCGAACCGTTACCGCAAAGTCAAGGGGTGATCTTTCAGGCATTATAGTGGAGGATCTGCGAGGGAAACATGGCAATCACAGTCGTGTTGATAATAAAATTAAAGATAGTGTAAGAAATTTTATTAAGGCGATACCTAAAATAGAAAGCCATTACTGTCGGGCAGATACGCGAAAAGAATATATTGATGGAAGTAAGACAATTGCAGAAATTTATAGAGATTATGTGAAACAGTCTGAAGAGAAAAGTGCTAATTATATTATGTTTAATCGAATATTTAATAGAGAATTTAATATAGCATTTTACCAACCTAAAAAGGATCAGTGCGAAGATTGTGTTGCCTACAATAATGCAACTGGAGAAGATAAAAATCGACTGAAGCCTAAATATGAGAAGCATTTAAAAGAAAAAGAACTTTCAAGAACAGAGAAGGTCAAGGACAAGAAAGAAGCAGAAGATAACGAATCAACTATAGTAGCAGTTTATGACTTATAGGCTGTGATGCCATGTTCTAGGGGAGATGTATCTAATTTTTACTATGTTTCAAAAGTGAATACCTTTATCTTTACTATCAATGAGATGAATAATAAAAATGCGCTCTGCAGTTTGGCGAAAATATGTAATAGGTTTAAGGTTTTTTTCATTGAATAAATAAAAAATAAAAAAAAAATCAAAGTCTTTGGACGAAAATTACACATTGCAATATGCTTATAAAAAAGGAACGGAATCTCAGAAAATAAGAAGAGAAGACTATTAGATTTAGTTAACAAAAATATAATTCCAAAATATTATCGACAATTTTACGAGGGGTTGTAATAAATAAATAATAAATAAATAAATAATAACCAACAATCACACCACGTTAACCTAGCCCTGTGCTAAGTTCGTAAGAACTTGTGTTACAGGCACTAGGAACGGAAATAAATTTAAGATATAAATACATATATACATAAATACAAATCCATGACCCGGTGCAGACATCTATATTCGTCATACAGATTATCTGCACCTGGCGGGATTCGAACCCGCGACCGCTGCGTAAAGTGTCCAGTTGCCTGACCACTCGACCAGCCGGTCGTAATAGATGATTTATTTTACTTACCTTTTAAGAATTCATGTTTATTTTGATAACTTTATTTTGAAGAACAGGGGATTTTAATACCTAAACGTAAACTTACTATTGTATTATATAAAACTATTTTTATTTGTTACAATTACAAAAGTGTTAAACACTGTTGTTTATTTTTTAATTTGTATTTTTAGAGGCTTTTAAGTTAAATAAAAAAGACATAAGTTGATTTTTATAGTTTGTAGTATCGTGAATAAAGACTGATATCTGAAGCCCACTTTGGATGACGTTTTTTTTAGTAATTTTAATAAAAGTTTTAAAATATTTTTATGTTTTAATAATAAGATAAATTTTCCTTCAATAAATCATTTACATTTAACGGTATGCACTAAACCATTTATAAAGAAATTTAAAAATGCCATTCTCTAAAATCAATAATTTTTAGTTCCGTCACTATTCTCACAAACCAGCGATATACAATTCGTGTAACAGATGTGTATGAAGTATTAGTACGTCAAACCGTATTATTGGCTAATACTACTGCAAGGAATTTATATACAAACTGGAATGCGCACGTGCACTCAAAAAACGTTCCGAAGAGAGGAATTTCATCGCTTTCTACTATGGATTCAAGGCAACTCGTAAGAAAGAGACAAAATCCCAGTAGTCAACGAAATCCTCGGAACGATTTTTTCACTTTACACGTTAGAAACAAATGTCAACCTTATGTAAGTTATTTCAAGATGCATATTTGAATATACAAATTTTATTGAGTGTTCCAGTTATGATGTAAATTGTTGGTGACGAATCCTAGACATTTGTCGTCAAAAATTTTTGACAAAAATTGGTCGCTCTTTATATGTTCCTTCGGTGTCTTTACTATACGTAATTATCGCTTCTTCATGTATTACATATTTATAAATACACATAAATATAATGTAAAAGGATGTGAAGGAACAAACTCTATCATATTTTTTGTATCTGTACATTAGATTATTAAATGTTTAATAAATTGTCATTAATAAATTTAGTTATGTTTAAAAAGATTTTTTTTTTTTGCAATACATGTTGAAAGATAATAGAATCATTTTTTTTCTAAAGATCTTTAGAACGCTACACAGAGATGTACTAATCATAATATCAATCATAAATAAAGTTTATTTTTAATTATTCTCCTTAATAAAGTTATTTTTAATAAATTAGTTATTTTTATAAATTATTGTATATAATACTTTTATAAAAACGTAACATACACAAATACTTTGTTAATTAATTTTTTTATTCAGAATCTAGTAAAAAACTTCATTACATTATTCTATAATTTTTTTTACATTATATTTATTTATTTTGTACATTTATTTCTATAATTTTTTCAATGATCACTAAGCATAATTAATTTCAGTCTAAATAAACTTCACAGATATTATTTACGGTTTGTCGACACGTGGACAGCCGCTCATAAGGATCGGTGAGTATACCTTCAACCGCAGAAGCACTTGCAAGGGTCCCAGGGTGCAGTGGCGCTGCAGTAAGTCGTACGCCGGATGCCGTTCGTCCTTCATTACTTATGGAGATAAGATCATCGGGATGAAGGAAACTAAGCACACACACTGAAATTTTTATGGAACACCAGACTGGTTTTGCGTTACCGACTTTGGTTGGATGTCTACTGTTCATATGAGTTATTGTGTGATATTTCTTAGCCTTATAAATAAGTGGCTTAGAAGTTGGTAGCATGATAATAAATTCAAATCGGAATGGTATTTTTTGAGATTTAGATGCATTCAAACACGCTGAGATATCTATTGAATTTATAATATAAGTATAGATTTTTATAACTTAAAATACATAATATACATATATTTTATATTGTATATGCTACAGTTATTCCATTTTTAGATAGAATGTGTTTTCCCTTGTTAGAACTAGAATTAACTAACGCTCAAAACTTAGTATCAGTTTAAACTAGTTCTAACTAGGCAAAACGCGTTTTTCCGAAGCGAGTCAGTTAATACTGATTTCCACAGAGAACGAGTTCAGTTAGAGTAATAAATTTTTTGTTATTCATACGATTATTGCACGAATTATTATTTTTTTATACATACGATTATCGAAAGATATTTTTTGTATTGTTATGTATTGTGTAGGTATTTTTTTGAGCATTAGTTAATTCTTAATTTAACAAAGGCATTTAGCAAAAGCTAGTTGATTGTTGAAGATGTCTGCTGTTCATATGAGTCATTGTGTGATGTTTCTTAGCCTAATAAAGAAGTGTAGGGCATTTTTCGAAATTGAGTTGCGTTCAAACACTGAGAAATTTATTGATTTTTTGTTATTCATATGATTTTATAAAATAAGTTGATATATTTTTATAAATAATTTATTTTATTTATTTATATTTATTTATTTATAATAAGGACAACCAATGGTATACAGGAAGTTATAAGTTAACAAATTAGAACAGATAAATCCAATTACAGGTTATCACGGATAGTTATTAGTTTAAGAAATAGAATTTTTAAGAGCACTGACACTAGCATCAAGTACGTAATAATAATTTGATAAGGCTTACAATGTAACTAAACATAACAATTAAGATTTACCATATAAATTCAACTTATGAAAAAACTATCGCTCAGTTGTTTCCTGACCTGCGACACGCTCACACAGTATGGATCAAATGAGTACTCTTTACAAACATCATTAAAATCTTTAATTGATCGCACCAGGTATGAGTTCTGTCTATAATTAGAAGATGCACTTGGAATGTATAATTTATAAATAATTAATTTTCTTAAAAATTAAAAATATTGTTTTTATTTGGTTACTACCATACATTGTTGTGCTTTGATCGCTGATCTAACCCGTGCTTATGACAAACACATACGTATGAGTCATATTATGCTTGTTGGTTCTTGTCTAAGTGGTGTTATATCTCTCACTGGACAGAGGGTATAGTGCATTTGTTAGTGAAACGTTTAAATAATTAGAGTTTAGGTACATTTTCCGTGGTGGAAACACTGTTTAAAATACAGAAATTATTTTTTATATCGGATTAAAATAAATAAATATTTTCAACATAATTATATACGTAGTGGTGTGTTCCTTAGGTAGGCAACTTACGCCGAGTTGCACGAAACAAATTTTAAATTTAAGTGTTTATTAAACTAATTTAATCACAAGAATCGTGATTATCTGTTGCACGAAACCTACATCTGATTAAGTTAACAAAAAAATTTAGTTTATTTAAAAACCGGAACGGATGATTAATATTCCAACAGCTTTAAATTAATCATGAGATCAACTAATTTTAAGATTAAATGCAACTTAACTAACGGAAAGTTAGCGACGGTTTCGTGCAACTCGCCGTTAGTGCCTGTGTTTTAGGTAACAGACGATTAGCATACATTTTTTGAAACCCTCAACACTGGAATAGAAAGCAGGGTCACTGCTAACTGCCTCAACGGGCCAGTCAAATATCGTATTTTAAATGTTGTAGTTATTAACAGTGTTTTCAGTTTTGTATAATTGTGTGTTTTTGATGAGATCAAACTACGTAATAAGCGATGTTATGATCTTATTGAAATTGAATTTTACTATTCAGGCGCTATCTTCACTCTCTCGAAATTCGGTAAACCTGCGGTTATGGTTGGTGTATACAGATACAATTTACATAAAAAGTCGAAAGGAGCCAGGTCGCAGTGGTTGTGCAACAAGAGAAGATCTGCCGGATGTAAGGCGTCGGTCATTACCATCGAGAATAATATAGTGTTTTTTGGTCATCACCATAATCATTGATGAGTCTTAAAGTTCAGTATAATAATCATCTAAAATTTTCACGCAATAGATTTTTTTCCAAAGAAGCAACAAAATGCTTTTGTAAAATGAAATTTATATAACAGCAATTTTATCTCAACTCTGAATTGTATTTAATATAGGAGTATAAAAAAGATAGAAGGTGCGTTCCTTAAAATTTAGGACAATGGTCGACGATCCTTAACCTAATTAACTAATTGCATATATTATTACGAGTCACTGTGTGAAATGTCATAAACGTCAAAATTCTATTTCTGTCACCATGTACCCGTTACACTCGATGTCTATCAATGTTATTAAGTTATTAATTAATATAATAGACTTCGATAGATACTTACTTTTTGCGACAGTTAGAAGTGTTGAATGCTTTACTTAATGAGATAAAGAAAATTGTAGCAATGAACAAGAAGGCGGAAATTTTTCAAATCCTTCGGTTTTTTAAATGCATTAAAAATAATTATATCTATGAGTCGATAAAAAATAGAAAAATATCTATAATTATAATAAACCTGTAATAGGTTCAATTCTGTTCATTAAAGATATTATGAAAACAATTTTATTTTATTTTCACGCTGTGCTTACCTTTAATTAGTTTTTGTTTTTAGTATTAGTGTTTAGTTTTTAATTTCATGAATGTATTAGTACAAACCCTGTTGATAAACCGTTTTATTACATAAATAAATAAATAATAGCTGAGATACATTTTAAATAAAAATATTGTTTTTATGTGGTTACTTTACTGTACTGTATCAGCCTGTAAACAACCCACTACTGAGCGAATGCCTCTCCTCCATATAGGAGAAGTGTCTACAGTGGAGCAGCGTGGTGGATACCACGCTGCTCCACTGTGTGTTGGCGGATAATTTCCCTACCATCAGTAACGATCGTTATCAGACGTCTGTGATAACAACTGGGACCGTTGGCTTTACATGCTCGTGCCGAGGAACAGTGGGGAGATCCACGAGGACAATCCGGAAACAAATATTACTATAATAATTAATATACAAATACAAATATCTGCTCCGAGCGGGAATCGAACCCGCGACCGCCGGTGTTGAGGTGACTACTCGCATCACTACACCAGAACGGTCGTCAAGTAAATACATATATACATAGCTAATAAACTAAAATAAGGACGAGCAATTATCACCACTATTATTTAACATTCCATTTCAGTATCGTCTGACCCGGTTATCTATTTTCATGAAAATAAGCCAAAGTATGTAGTCTCCAGATATGGGAGACCAGTTATCCAGGTGGGAAAATACCGTTTCAACCAGCACAAGTTGTGTAAAGGTTCACGGACTCTGTGGCTGTGCAGTAAGAGGACGTCGACTGGCTGCAGAGCTTCTGTGACGACGATCTGCGATGAAATCGTCAAAGTGTGTTACGATCATTGCCATTTGAACTAAATATTAAATAGGTACTACTAGATTATGAACTAAATATTTGTTTATTTTTTTTTAATGTTTTGTGCTAAAATTCAAGTGAATAGTTAAATATTATTTATATGCTATTCAGTCTTTGCCAACCCGTTCACCTGCCAATAATAAAAAAACGCGTTTTAGGTAGCCTCTGCGTCACTCTACTATGAGTTTACCACAGTGTGATAGAACGTAAACTTGGTGTTAGCCGTCCAATTAAAGGGATATTTTAACCAGTTGCGACATATTATATACATACATAAAACGAAGTCCTATACGTTGAGAGTTAAAAGTTATAGAGTTTTATAAGTTGTTAAATGTAGTTATTACATTAAAAGATAGTTTAAAATCCAACTTGAAACTTGCTTTGAATATAAAAAAAAACCTTCATAACTTGTTGTTTTACTTTTCAATAATTTTTTGTACGTTGCCTGTTTTTGTTAGTGTGAATTCGAAAACATTTTTGTTAAATTTTACGAGTATACACAAAAATACTTTTGAGGATTTTTTATTTGGACAGTTAGAACATAATATATTATGTATATTTTTGATATCATTTGGTTATAAAACCTTTAAAAAATTGTTAAGCTAAATTTTACACATTGGGGCTTCTTATTAATGATATTTATTATATCTCAATTACCATAAATTACATGACTATCATGAAATTATTTAATTCGTTAAAAGTAAGCGATAACCATACAAATATCGCGCAATCGATTGCTGTATGTCTATTATAGTTAATTACGTAAGATCTCATTTGCTGATCGCTCGTAAACTGGGAAATATATTTTGTATTATGGGCAAAAAACTAGTGCAAAACAAAACGAAGCGGAAATAAATAATTATTGTTAATGTCTTACTTCAATGATTTTTCACCAGAGACAGAGCGATAATTTGTAAATTGTTATTTTACAACAACATTTTTCTATAAAATAAAGCTTAGTAATAATAGTAAACGACTGAATAAAATCTATGCTATTTATTATTATTATTATTACTTTATTTTATTTATATTATTATTACTTTTTTTTCAGGTGAACCAATCTACACAGTATCAAAATACGGGAAGCCTGTAATACAAATAGGGTCGTACAGGTATAATCGGCGCAGTACCTGTAAAGCTGCGCGTGCACAGTGGCTCTGTTCGAAGTGGTCGGTAGGCTGTCGCGCGTCCCTTATCACCCTAAAGGATGAAATTGTCAATATAAAAAACGAACACAATCATTGATATGTGATATATATAATCTTTGTCTGTATGATACTAAGGGCCAATTTCACCGTTATTTATAAAGTTTCAGATAGTTATCTGACATATAATGGTGTCTATCAGATAAAAGTTTCTGATATCATTTTTCTTTTACAACATCAATGTCTACTTTATATGTCAGATATTTCTATCGAAACCTGTGAAATCAAAAGTTGTAGTTTATCTCGCGCAGAAGTTACTGATAGGCTATCAGAGACTATAGCGAGGTAGTATTGAAAGAAGTAGAACATTTAAACTTTATAAGCTGTCATTATTTACTGATATGTAGGTTGGTGCAATTTGCTATTACGCATTAGCGTACCCGAGACCATTAGTGTTAGACCATTACCACAGTATAGTAATATATACAGTAGGTACTCCAATTTCATACAAACGGACGAAGCGCGAGCTATGTCTACGCGCCTCGATCTCGGGCTACGCTCGGGACGCATACCGTCGCGACTGTGCCGCAGTGACAGTTTTTTTTTTCGCAGTTTACGTAGCGTGCGGCTGTAGCACCACGTAGCACTGTAGGCATTTATTTAAAAGATACGGCCGAGTTACAATACTGTATATATTATTATACTGTGCCATTACTGTTAAGGACACTTATGGTCCCGGGTGGACTATTACGTAAATTGCACGATCTCGAGAAATCGCTGTGGTGTCGAATTTCAATATTAATTGAGACTCAGCTAGTATTAAAATTCGACACCGCAGTGATTCCACAAGTTTGATCAACTTTTATGACAATTATCTGTACAGGCCTTACCGACGTTTATTTCAAACTTTATTGTACACTATATATTAAAAATTAGCAATTAAAAACAGAAATAAGCATAGTACATACAATCATTTCTAACGAACGTTTGCCGTTTTGTACGTACTTGTACAAATGTTTTTGCTTTATTAGATTCTGTAGATTTGTGCTTATTAATTAACCTTACGTAGTGCCTTAATAACATTTTCATTGTATTTTTCAATTTTGTTTAATTGTTTACCCATACTTACTTGTATAATATAGTATACTGATTTAATCGTCATTGCCGAATCAAAACTATTGAAGCTATCCCACCTAGGATGAATTTTAGCAAGTAGGAGTATTTAATTACCTTAAAACTTGACCAAACTTAAACGTAACACTATGAAATCCTTTTTTGAAAATGTCATCTCTAAAATAATAAAAGGGTTGGTGATATTTTGTAGGTTTGTAATTTTTGAAATTAAAAGCATAAAATTTTGCTTCTACGTTTTTGCTTAAAAATACATAAACATATACTCGAGTGTTTTTGAAAATGCAAATGTTAAACGGGTGCAATGGGGAATGAAAGTCTGTTAAGGTATATAGGCAAAAGCAAGTATACGTAATATATGCTTCAGGCTTAGTGTACAAATATTACAATATTACTATTTTATGTAGATAACAATAAAAATTTACTTACGAATAATGTTAAATCGTTATATTGTTTAAAACGGGATCCCATTTTAAACAATTTAAGTATTAAAAATAACCATGTTAATTTAAAATCTTATATATTGAAACGTATTTAATAATTTATAATTGCTACGTATGTGCTATTTAATAAATATGACGGCTGTGAACCAGTGTTTCATTTTCATAAAATAATATCACATAGTCCGAGACTGACGCGAATATAATATGTAAGTACCTGGATGACCGAGCTTTGCTCGGTTAAATTATATTTAGAAACTAATTACATACTAATGAAATATGAATAATATTTTCGATCTTACCGACATAATAATAAAACAATAGAAACTGGTTATTTAAATATAAAAAATATAAAAAATAAAAAGACCTCTCAATAATAGTTTTCTTCACAAAAAAAATAAACTTAAAAAAGGAAAAAAATTGGTACGGAGACACCTAGACTCGAACGCGGGTCTTCTGATTTCGAATTCGCCCGTTCCCATCCGAGCTATTACAAACTTATCGATGACAGCGAAATTTACCTTCGTATTCTAATGAAATTTTTTAATTGTCTGAAAAAATGGATAAAACGACATTTTCTAAAAATAAATCCTAGCTAGATCGATTTATCGCCCCGAAAACCCCCTGCATACTAAATTTTATGAAAATCGTTGGAGTCGTTTCGGAGATTCAGATTATATATTTATATATATACAAGAATTGCTCGTTTAAAGATATAAGATAGAGATTTGTTTGCTTTCACTTGTTTTATGATTTTGCCGTTACATGCCGGTCTCTATAATGGGGACGATGATTTATTTTACATTGGAGAAATCAACAAATTATCAGTTTTCCAATGTTTCATTATTTGGAGAAATGACATAGTGTTCTTTTTATCTTAATTGTATGCCATATATCGATTTTGATCATTCAATAAAATTTAATATCTACAATAGAATTATTTATATAGTTTTAAAGCTTGTTTTTTATTTCATTATTATAAATGGTATTTCTTACAAAGTTAGACTATAGTCACAGTCCACGGACGAAGGATTCCGTACCACTGTAATGCTTAAACAATACGTACATATATCTTAAGATTGAGCTTAAAAGTTAAATAAAAACACGTTTTTTAGGAGGAACTCTTAGTAAAAAAATCTTGTATTTATAATATTACTAAATAGGGTCCGTCCATAAATTACGTGAGGCGTTTGGGGGGAGGGGGAAAGTCGAGCGAAATCACACAGAATCTCACGAGGGGGGGGGGAGCGTGTTCTAGGCAAATATCACGTAATTTACGTAACGTAAAAAATTGCCAAAATTGTCTCACGTAATTTATGGACGGCCCCTTACAAATTATCTTAATTTGTTTGGTTTATTACAGGTCCCGTGTTTTCAAGGACTCCAAGAGGTACTCTGGTCTTGGATGTAGGAAATAATAGGTTTTACAAGAATAACAAGAGTCTAGGGATAAAAGCCGCTTGGTTCTGCAAGAAACGAAGATTGGGATGCCGTGCGTCGCTCATTGTTTGCGCGGATACCATAATAGCTGCAAAGAATAGTCACAACCATGATTAAGGATCATTTTACACAAGAGCATCCAGATGCTAATCATATACTGATAGAGCACACAATCGAATTATGTTTTTACACATAAATTAATTGCGGCTTCTCCCACTACTTCACCTAGATCTTATCATTCAAACGATCCTTAGATAATTAGTCGTAAAATAAGTATTAAAAGTATATATGTACATATATTCAAATTTATACGAAATAAATCTATTTTGAACGAAAATTATTATGTACACTATTTATTTTAATGTTTTGTTATTCTGTAGATTCTTAGGAAAAATTTATGCGTGTTACGGGGAGCATTTAAAGTTATTCTTCCAGTTCTTATTAGGAGTATCTGATAATTATGTTTCATTTTAGTAAAGGTAGGCTAAATATTGCAAACTGGAATGCGCACGTCTACTCAAAAACGTTTCAAGAGAGGGATTGCATTTCTTTCTACCATGGATTCAATGCAACTCGTAAGAAAGAGACAAAATACCAGTAGTCAACAAAATACTCGGAACGATTTTTTCACTTTACATGTTGGAAACAAATGTCAACCTTATGTTAGTTATTTCAGGGTGCTTATTTGAATATACAATTTTATTAAGTGAGCGTTCCAGTTATGATATAAATTTCTTGGAATATAACTACAATATTATTATCTCTCTAATGTTATATTATATTTTTGTGACTTGAACATATTTAGTAGAATAGGTTGTAGGGTAAATATCACACAACGATTTATATGATCTGAATAATAGGTAAAACCATATGCTTTTATATTATACAGAATGAATGGAGAGTCACTATCAAAATTTAAGGAGAATTTAATATTTATTTGAATTTAATTGTTATTAATATTTACCTATTTTTTTTTTACATAATTCGAATGAGAATCATGTACCGAGTATTCTCCTTAAATATTGATAGTGACTCATCAGTCACCAGCATAAAATGGATGTATCGTTTAGCAAAATATTTATTATATTTATAATCGATCTTATTTTGACGTAAAAGAAAAGGTTTTTCTGTTTATGTTTTGCGATATGTTACCGACGCAATTAACATTGAAATTTACACATTAGTGATACAAATAATGGGAACGTGCACTTAATACTATCGTTTAGGGTTTTAAACTAACGCGATCACTATTCATATTTAAATTTATATTTGTTCGGGTGCTTACCGCGTTTATAATTCTATTGAGGTCCATTATCCCCGTGATCATGGCGATTGAAACATTGCCGAAATATAGGGACCTCAATAAAATTATAAACGCGGTAAGCACCCGAACAAATATAAATTTAAATATCTTTTAGGATATTTTCCCTTACCTTGACATCAATAAAAATAACATTTTAACATCCGCATTTTGTTGCACCGCACATTGTTTCCGCGAAAATATATTTACCTTCCTGACCACTGCTTCACTGACAGTTATAACACGTACGTTCCAGTCGCTTATTGCTTACAGCTATTCATTATGTTTTATCTGAATTATTTTTATAATACGAGTATATTCTCATTAAATTATGCTGTATTGTCATTTTATCTTCGAATATATGGTGATTGATCTAACTATCTACTAAACTACTACTTTGGCTTATACAAATGTAATATAATTTAATAATAATATGAATTTTATTTATCTTTCAAGTAATTCATAAGCTTCTCACCGCCCTTACAATTTCATCTCGTTTTATTTGTATTTTTATGTAATTAAAATGGTAATCAAAATTAGATGAATTATAAAAAATAAATCATTCATCTAATAATTACAGTTTTAATGCTTTTCTAATTTTACTAATTTTATCGCTTCTTCTATGTATATATTTATCGCTTAATAATTCTTTTACAGTCATTAAATTTTCAACGACGTTAAATGGTCTCCAAGTTTTTCACGTGGGACAGTATCGGTACTATCGTAATCAAAGGAGCCGTGGAACCAGGGCTACCTGGTATTGCTATAAATACTTCGGAAGGTTGCGATGCAAGGCCTCTGTTATTATCGACGGTGAAACTATCATAGGCTTAAATAATAAACATAATCACTAAGTGATAAATTGTATGTAGGTGTCGCTTTAAATGTTTTGGCTATTTATATAAATAAAGTAATAAAATATAAATGAATGACTTGTGAAAAATCCTGTTCAGTTTTTTTCAGTTAAGTTTTTGTTATTAAGTATTCATAAAAAAAATTCTTATAATTGCTAGTGACTCTTTATTATTTAAAGGCAATATTTTATCCCTTACCTACTTATTTACCTCGTATCTTGTTTTAGAACCCCATTTTTCAACAACGATCAACGGTAGACCTGTGCTTCAAATTGGCCCGTACCGCTACTATAGGAACAACAGGAGTCGTGGGAGGAAAGCGACCTGGTTCTGTGCTAAGAATAGCAATAAGCCTAAGCCAGGATGTAAAGCGTCTATCATGATTGTCGATGGAACAATTGTTGATGCGAAAAATGAACACAATCATTAATTAAAATTGAAATTTTTTATTTATAAGAATTTTTGACATACCTACGTTAAGTTGTTGTTTTTTTACTTAATCATCTTTACTTTTTTTGCTGCATTTTATGTCTAATGTATATGTATCTCTTGATAGAACATTGATCCGAAATAATATTTTGCCAGTAATGTTCCCAAAAAAATTATTGATATACCATCGGTGACTTGTATATTGTATTAAATTTTTGATGCTTTGTCGATGTTTTTAGCCCAATAAATTAGCTTTTATGTTAAAAAAGTCTAATTAATCCTAAATCGATGAAGGGTACTTTGTTACAAACAATACTTTTAAAACTCTTAGGTTTATTATGTTTAGTTATTAGAACAAGCGCGACCTGCTTTGAGTCAACTATTTCCCTAAATTATATAGAAGAAAAAATAAAGATAAAAATGTCGTAAAAATTTGTGTATAGTCATATATATGTGTCAAATATTATGCAAACAAACATTTACTAAATCAATTTACAAATTGGCTCTGGCAGTCTAATAAAACGTTTTTTTATTTATTTCAGTTCATAGATTTACAACTACTCGATTTGGAAAGCCTGCTATCCAAGTTGGAAAATACAGGTTTAATCGGAACAATCGCAGTACTTCTCTAAGGGCTCTGTGGGTGTGCTGCAGGGTCAGCACTGGCTGTCGGGCTACCATCGTGACAGTTAATGATATCATAGTCAAAGAGAAGGCCATTCATAATCATTGAATTCGCTTTGTATTATTGATTTTATAGTTATTTTTTGTAGTTCTCAGAATATTAAAATGTTAAATTTCGGAGAGAGGAGATATGTCTTTTCTTAATTACAAGTAACTAATGTCGCCCAAAAAAAAAGGTTAGATCCATAACCAAGCTATATATTATATGTGTATACTAAAAGCAATAAAAAAGTTGATAAGATTTAATTTAATTTTTAATAAATTTATACTTTTTACAAGAATAAATTATAGGAGGTGCGTGTCTACGAATTCATTGTAATTAATAAAATCTACTAACATATTTTTATCGTTATTTTATTGGAAAAATAAAATTTTACTTTTAATTTAAATTATATTTCAATATTTCAAAGTACAAAACTGTTTAGTTATACAATACTAACTAACCGTAATTCAATGAATTTTTAATTTCGTATAATGTTATTATGTGGTATTGGAATATTAGTAACTGTTTTAAATTTATCTATTAAAAGTTTTTTGATATCGATAATTGATTTTTTTTAATAATATTTCAAAACTTGAAAAAAATATTCGGTCAATAAAGAATGCCTAAAATGAATATATATATAAAAAAAAAAACAATTGATACATGTAAAGCGCTTAAAAATTAATATATATTTAAAAAAATGGTTTGTATGTCGTGTTAGTACAGTAGTGTTAATATTCATGGCTTTTATCTCCGTCAAGACACACATTTTTATGTCCGTACGGATGTTGTTTGTCATAGACTTTGGGTGTTTGAGTTTGGTGCGTTTTCGTACTCTCCCGACTTGAGATACCATAAGGTAGGCCTTGTTACGTTGTAACAAAGTTAAAATATAGATATATATATATATATATATATAGATATATATATAGATATATAATAAATACACAAAAAATAATTACAGACAAACAAAATAACTGGTTGTTATAGTCGAACGGGAACCGCGCCCTTTAACTAGTGATCTCATAAAAGTGACCATATAAGGTAATTCGTTGGTACCGGAAATAAATTTTTTTCTAGAACATCTGTGAATGATTCCATTTCGCTCGGTTCGATTATTGCTGTCTCAATACCGCAGGAATTTTCTAGAATATAGACAATAATTTGAGGCGTGTCTTGCTTCGATTTAACCGTTCTTTCCTTATCTCCATCTCGTTTTATACAAAATTTCTGGAAATCTGTTGGTACGCATTGTAGCCTCGGGGAGGAAGTAGGCCGTCCCGATAGAAAGATATAAAAACGAATTCACGCTGGTGGGAAAGGATTTCTTCGACGCCAGAGAGTTCGCACGACAACTGTATGTGATTGTTTGTTCTCATTCGTAGAAAAATTAATAATAAAATCAGTGTATTCTAAGATTAAACTAATTAAGAAAATAAAAAAACCCGACTGCGTTAAATACTCTTATTATAAACTAAAAAGAATAAAACAATTTACTAACTTTCATTTTGCTATGCTAAATAAATTTGCTATATAAATGCTAACGCCCATATTGCTACAGTAAGAAAAAAAATTCAACTCCCCCCCTTATTCCGCCATTTGTGGGCGCCATTTTGAAAATTCATATAGCCTATGTCACTACTACAATTTAGACAAATCCAACGACACCTCATATGTCAAAAACCGTCCAGCCGTTTGGGCTGTAGGGCGTGCCAAAGAAATGGACATACATACATACATACACTCGAAAACATAACTCTCCTTCTGTCGCAGTAGGGTAATTAAAAGCGGATTGCATCGTTTTCAACCCCCTTGGTAAGTTTAATATAATTAATTCCAATAGCTTTTGTAGCTGTTAACTAATTTTTCGTGTCTGGATTAATTCGATTATAATTCAACAAGTGATTTCTTCAATCTTTTATTAGTGTAAAAATTGCTGTGGCTATATTATATTTCTTAGTATTGGTTAACAACGTACCATTGGTTTTTGTTATTAGTTGTACCCGCAGTCAGGCGGTCGTTACAGCCTCTACGGCAGTGTTTCCCAACGTGGGGCCCACGCCCCACTGGGGGGCAATTTGATAGTTAAGGGGGGCAATTTAAAAATGGACTCGACACGACTTTAATCCTTTCGCTTTGGGTTATTTAAATGCAATGCTATAACTTTTCCAACCGTTTATTATCTTTTTGACAGCTTACGTCTATAAATTTCAGTTTTTTTTCATTATATGTTTTGAAATTGTACTTACGATGTTTTGATAACAATTTCATAGTGATTTCTTCCTAAAAGTTATCATTTATATTTCTTAAGGGAACAAAACAATTTTGAAGGTTAAAAATTATGCATGGGGGCATAAAAAATTTAGAAATGTTAAGGTGGGGCATGGCCTAAAAAAGGTTGGGAAACACTGCTCTACGGCCTACTAAGTCGCGTTTGCTTATCATAAGTCATGAAATTTGTTACAGAAAACTGTTAATTTAAAAAACAATAGTCTAGTTGCTGTATATTTCAGACCTAACTTTTGTTATTTGAGATTGTTAATATGATTGGATTTAAACTTGAACATTAAAAAACAATTTATTGAATGGACATTAAACAATTTAATGAACAACAAACTTTATATAATAATTATTACTTCTTTTTTCTAGTATTCCTGATGTTTTTTTTTCTTTTGTCTATAGGGTTGCCAGTAATAACACAAACAGTGCGAGGAAAACCTCTTCTACTCCTCGACGGTTTCAAATTTAACAGCAAACATGTCGCCGGCAGTAGAACATACTGGTCTTGTAACAAAGCCTATATGGGTTGCAAAGTAGTTATTATAACTTACAATAATGATATCATTAAAATTAAAAATACTCACTGTCATTTGTAAGTCTAACGGTTTTTCGAAATTCAGTAACTTAAAATCTATTTATTTATGGGGTATTGTTAATGATAGTAGTATCTAAATATGAGCAGAGCAGAGCAGAGTGATCAGAGCATTCCTGCTCATTATTCAGATCTTATTATCTTTTACTACCGGTGTAGTGGATTTTTTACTGTTTCCGAAACCTGGCTAATAACTTCATATATTAGGGTGGCGCAAAAAAACGACTGTATGTTATTTTATGTTTAGTTTAGTTATGATAGTTTAGTTTAGTTTAGTTATATTAGTTTAGTTTAGTTATGTTAGTTTATTTTAGTTTAGTTATGTTAGTTTTTGATGTTTTAAGAGACCTTTCCAAAGGACAGTTCAAAAAATATTTTTTTAAGAGGTCGCTCCAAATTTTTTTAAATTTCTTTCTTGTTACGGTATAATTTTATAGACAAATTTTAAAAGGTCGTTAATATTTTTTATATTTCTTAATGCATTAGGTAGGTACTTTAATTTTTTTGAGCAAACTTCAAATTAAAACTCTACAATTTTTTTTATTTCTTTATTTAATACAATAATCGATAAAAATATACCACGAGATGAATTTTTGTCTGTGACTTCAAATCGAAATGTCCTTTATATATTTTTTATAAAAATGTCTTGAATGTGAGTCATCAGTTTGAAACAATTATATTGTGTTGATTGTTAAGTCATATTAATAAAAAAAATTTACGATATCAAAATATTTTATTGTTTCTTTGTAATATTCGAATGTCAACAGTGTCGTATTGTGCCTTTAAATCTGTCTGTACGCACATTATTAGACGTTTGAGATAGAAAAATTGTAATGTCAAGCACACATCACAAAATAAATTATAGCAGAAACGTCTTATAATATGCGGTCAATCTTAAGGTGTACCTTTCTAAAACACTAATTTTTCTAAAAATTTGAAATGGTAAATAGTAACAGTATTGAAACGTCAGTAGTATTGAATATCTTTAATATGTTTAATATGTGTGTATGTTTCCAGTTGCGAGATGTTCCTATGGGTTATCGTATAGAGGTAATCCAGTTGTAATGGTTGGCAAGTACAGATTCAAGAAAACGTCTTCCTATGGTGTTAAGAGTTGGTGGCATTGTATCAAGCGTTCAGTTAGTGGCTGCTCAGCCAGCCTAAGCATGGTTGATGGGGAAGTTATTAAATTCAACGTTAATCATAACCATGTTTAAGTCAGTTATTAAATATATTTTTAAATTTCTACAGCGACGTTCGAATCCATTAAATTACTGATAGACAACAGTTCCATCAAAAAATTTTAAGCAGTATCAGGGGTTTGGGAAAGTAAGTCTTGCGGCTTTCGTAAGAATTTCCTAAAAATCATTTCTGATAATTTGCGCTGAGATTTAACATGTTATTACAAATATTACATGGTTATATTTGGAATACGGCATACTGATTTGCAGTAATGGCGTTGTAATTTTATTATATCATTGCAAATGAGATTTTGTTACTGCATTAATGTTAAAATCTATGTGAGTTTCGGAATGAATTATACGTGTCTATAAAACCTGATATATTCATAAATATTTTAAATTTATCTACTTTAAATGAATAATTATATAAGAAAAATATTAGTAACTAAATATGACGCTAGGATGAAAATATAAGGTATGTTACTGGGAATATAATCCTAGAAATATGTTTTATTGCTAATAAAATTTGTAATTTAAATAAATAGATAATTCATTTTTAATTCAATATTATCATTTATAATATTAATATAAATGGTTAAGTTATATGAATATAATCTCATTAACAACTAATTCTAACGATTTATGTTTGAAAAGCTTAAAGTGCCTTTTTATTGTTATCGTAACTGCACATACTCGTATAAAAAAATTGTAAAATTTCTCGTTTTTCAGAGTTGTTTTACGAAAAAATTTGTGGGTGTCAAAAACCACTAATTATACACATTTCTATCATTTTTAGAAATGTCTGTTTATCTGTCTGTCTGTTCGTTTGAACACGCATCACCCTATAGTACTAAGTGTAGGTTAAAAACTCAGGATTAAATTTATAAAACACTAGCGGCCGCCCGCGACTTCGTCCGCGTGGAAACCCTATGAGCGACTTCTTCCCCCACCTCACGCGTCGGGCCACCCGCCCCGCCCTTGCTCCCTCACCCGCCTTCGGTACCGCCGTGCCGCTAGATCGCGCACTCAGTTTTCAGAAGCAATAAATGTATCTATTTTCAATTAGGAATCAATCCCGCTGGAACTCCGAGATAAAAAGTAGCCTATGTGTTATTCTGGGTCTTCAGCTACCTACATACCAAATTTTATCGTAATCGGTTCAGTAGTATTTGCGTGAAAGAGTAACAAACATCCATACATACTCACAAACTTTCGCATTTATAATATTAGTAGGATATCCTATATATATAATAAAGTAAAGTAACATTCAGTCTTTATTTATACAAAATCGCTTTACTCTGTTGAAGTTATTGTAATTTGAATTTTGTGTTTTGAATGACGGCGTGAGAGAGACGGATAGGTGAGTTAATTTATTTAAATGTGATCTGTGTGTGTGTTTTATAGTATTTAATTAATAACAATTCTTAATAAATATTTGTATTCTAAACTCAGTAAACGAAAAAGGACTAAAAAAATGTCAGATAGACATTTATTTTCAGTTTGAAGTACGACACAGCTAATTTATTTTAGAAATAACTAGCAAACCCGGCGAACTCCGTTTCGCCACCGGATGGGTTCGTTTTTTGTAAAACCATATTGGATTGTAGTACATGTTATGTATCAGAGATGGCGCTGTATGTGAAAAATGATTTTCCCTGTTTTCCTGCTTTTCTGTTGAAATTTTTCGTGAATTTTGTTTGCTATAAACCTCACGGAGCCCGAGACCTTTCCAACGAATGCAAAACCGTGGAAATCGGTTCATGCGTTCTGGAATTATAGCGTCAGGCAGGAAAACCCGACTTATTTTTATATTATAGATAAAAATACTCTTGATGATCATTTGTTCTTTCATACATTTGAAATATTTACAATTTAATAAAAATACATCTAGCGGAAGAATGAAATAATTTATAGAGGCATATTGTGTGTTTCTTTTTAAGCGATATTTTTTTTTAATAAGAGAGGATTTTGTAATTTGGGAGCTATACCTTCAAATTATTTATCTAGAATATATTTAGAATAATTAATCAACTAACTAGCGAGTTTATTTATTATTTATGTTTGATGTGTATTTTAATTTTAAAAAACATTGTAAAAAATTAGTTATGTATTTGAATATACAAGTTTAACCACCAACCTCGAGGATTATTTACCAATCTCCAACACATTTATACATATTTTATACATACAGGGAAAAAGTATGATTTGGTTACCTTTTGCAAGAGGGGGCAAACAGACTGTTCGCCTGGTGGTAAGTCAAAGCGACATCCATTGACACCCTCTACATCAGGGGATTAGCAGGTGCGTTGCCGGCCTTTCAAATATGAGTATGCTCGTTTCTTAAAGGCGCCTAAGTCGTATCGGTACGGAAATACCGTAGGGGGCCCCCTTACCTCAAGATAATATTTATGTTTCCGTGTAACACATGCAGGTTGAAATATCAAATCTTGTATGATGAACGGTGAGCCCTTAAGTCAAATTAAACCGTCCGATCAGATCTCAATCCGTGGTGGAATTTTCGTAAAAAATTGTAGCACGCAGAGTATACAATTTTACTTCTGTTCATCGGAAAGTATATAAAATAAAATTCCATCTCTACCACCACCTCTAAAACCCTAGAATGTAGTTGTTAGGATGATAATAGAATGACTAGCTGTATGACTGCCAGGTTACTCGAGACGAGTATGATTCAGAATACTATTCGTTATTCTCAATAACACGTTATAGTAATCCATTGGTTACGACGGAACCTAATCGCTTCAAGACGTGAAATAATAGTAACGAGCTTATTTTTTTTAAGGGTCTATGTAAAGAAAAGTACCCACTATTGACCTACTGCGCAAATCCACGAGAATTATGCTCAAGGATAAGTATATTTTCTGATTTGCAAAATTGTTTTTTTTTTTTAAATTTGAAATATTTACATTCCCATAATAATTATTCCGTATCATAATATACGTTAATATATTTCGTATTAACGCTAGATTTCTATATTATTTCAATTTCTACTCAATTATTTTTATATTTATTAATTGAGTTTCAAGTACCTTCCCTTTTGCATTAAACGAAAATAATAAACGTAAATTTGTTTTATCATTGATAATGAGCATAATTTTTCAGATTATTACCCTGTGTTCTCGACAACCCGATACGGTAATCCTCTTCTGTTGATCGACTGCTACCGTTTTAACAAGCGTAGCGACAGCAAAGGGCCGAAGGTCAGCTGGGTGTGCGTGAAAAAGGACAGTCAGTGCCGTGCCACTGTATTAACAATCCAGAACAGCATCATCAGATACAACAATATCCATAATCATTAAATGTGATAATAGTTTAATTTTTCACTAGATCTCGCCTTTTCCTTTATTAAATTTAAACTATTGTTAGGTTAGATTAACTTTAGTCAAAATTAACGCGTACTTAGCGTTTCGATAAAAAGTAAAAAGTTACATTTAGCGCTGAGGTTCTGTTTGACTGCATTGCATTATTAAAAAAGAACACGAGACCTTTAGTGCAGCGTCGGTATGGGGTTGCTACCGGTTTTGACCAATCGGTAAACGGTTTTTTTAACAAAGTATTAGGTAACCAAAGTGGATCGATCGATCCTGTCATTAGAATTATATTAGTTTTCAAAGAAATATTTTATATTTACGTTTCCAATAATATTAAAGATCTAGTCTGATTGTAAAATTGTTATTTTTTTTGTTCATATGCAAAAAAAAATTAAGCTTTGTTATGTTGGAATAAGTAATACACAGCACATATATTATTTAATAATATTTCATGATTTAAAATTGTTATGTAAGTATAACTATGTGATCATGTAAGATGAATGTTTATAATAAAAATAATATTTTAAAAATATGTTTTTCGTTTTAAAAGTTTTTTTATACGTTCTTAAATATTTAGATAATAAATTTATCACTTTTATTAAATCATGTGAAAGATAAAAATTTGGTGACTTTTCTTTAAGTTTACGTTTTCACTCTTGTTTTTAACGACTATGAGTCGTCTGAAAAAGTCGTTTGTAGCCTTATCTTACTATTAGATAATGTAGTTTTTAGATAAAATAATTATTAAAACTTTTTTAGTATTTTTTACATTTTATCAGTCACAAATAATTAGACGGAAAATATTTATATTTTTATTAATAACCTTAACAATTTATTTTTTATTTTACATTACCCGGGCAGTATTTATGTATTTTGAATTTGCTTTACTCTAGTGAGTCGTATAAAAATTTTGTGGACTTATTGCAGTATGTAGAATTAATTTAATACTATTGAAATAAAATCGTTTCAGATCCTTTCATCATTGAACCTAATGGATTTCATGGCTATCGATTAGTGTTCGATAATAATATATATCTAAAAAATCGTTCTTCTGATAATGGGCTTCGTGTTTACTGGATGTGCAAGTACAAATACTACGGCTGTAGAGCAACTGCGCTTACGTTCGATGGAAAAATCATCAAAATTAAAGACGAGCATCAGTATCATCCAGAAAATGAATATATTATATAAAGCGAATATAAGAAAAATACCTATTTAAATAATTAAATAAAGAAAAATAATTATTAATTCACTCCCAAAAAACCCCTAAAAGATGAAATGAACGAAAAAAATTATAAACGTAAACTCAAAAACTACCTTTTTGAGCAATATGTATAGATGCCGGTTCTGCTGACGGGGTTGATGCGATGCACGGATCAATTATATTTTTATATTTAGACTAAATTGTAATATAATTTTATATAATATAATATTTTATTTTTTATAGGTAATAAATAACCTATACCCTATTTTTTCTTAGTGGTCTTAAATAGTAACAAACACTACCTGGAACGAAAATAGCTTGTTTTCAGACAATCACATATTTTAGATTTAGTTTTATCGTTTATAACAATTTCAGAAACACATACGCATGAATTACACTTAAAAAAATCTGTTAGTTAATGATTTAAACACATTATTTTTGCTAAAATTGAAATGTTAACAGAACCAACTTCAACAGAAAAAAATAAAATATGTCAACAACATTTCATAGAGATGTGACATTTAGAATGAATTAGCGAGAATGGAAACTAAACTTAAAAAAAAAATAACAATATTTTTAAATTACAAAGTACGATACTTTGTTCAAATTTTATCAGGTTTTAAAATAGTAGTGTCTTCAGTAGAATATAGAACATTTTTAATTGCTTTTAATCAACTTATATTTATTATTTGTTTGTTATTATAATTATTATTATTTCGTATCTTATTGCACTGTTTATTAAAATGGAGTGGGGTACTTCGCTCCTGACGGAGATTTCTCGACCGCTTATTTGCTTTATTAGTTTAAAGTTTTAAAAATGAGTTTATATAATGGCGAAGAAGCAAATAATTAAAAAAAATTACATCATTGATTAAAGACTTATAGTCTTTTTTTAATCTCAGACACTAAATTGACATTACGTGAGTTGTCAGTTTTGCAATTTTTAAATAATCATGTGCCATATGTTTTTTTAAAATTAAGTTATCCTGTTTCCTATCTTAAATCGTATTGAACATGTAAAAAAAGAAGACGACAAAATGTTGCAACTTAACGGCTTAATAGATGCTGCAACAGATGCACCGACCCCTAGTTTTATAACACATGTGTCAGAAGAGTCGAGTGAATCGTCATCAATGTCCGACTAATAAAATTATTAAAATATCTTGTCGTATTATTTCTACGCAATACTTTACGTTCATAAATGCATAAAAACCATTAAGTTCAGTAGTTCTCATTCATTCTTCATTGCCATAACTATGAATTATCTCTGGTTATCTGTACGCCATATTTTTTACTACTTAAGACAGTTAAGAAAAAATAGGGTATACGTATAGTTTAAGTACAGTGCACAGTAAAAGTAACTGTATTTTATGGGGCACAGCATTTATACACTGATAGAAAAAACGATTTGATTCAAGAAAACTTTTTTCTTCGAAACGTCATTCTTGTTTCAAGTTATTCAATTCTCTTTACTTAAGAAATTGAATTTCGAATCAAGACACTTGGTTGATTCCAAATAAGATGTACACAACTTCGCCCAAGAATTTTTTTCTCTTGGATTAAGGTAGAAGGTTTAAGATATTACCGACTTGTTCCAAGAATGGCGCGTATTTTTAAAATAAATACGCCATTGCAAAGCGACTTTGATTTTTTAAGACTATTATCTGATTTATTAGACTTTGGTTTATTAAAAAACCATAGACAAAACAATTTTGTATGGAGACCTATATATTAATTCTGTAGAACCAAACGTTAGCGCGATTTAGCGGCTGACCGTCGTACGCTAGTCGTGCCGGCTGTTGTATATATAGGTTTGTTAGTTTAGTTAGTACAATACACTAGCGCGATTCAGCAGTGGTTCGCGTGAATTTTAATATATATGGTTTATTATTATTATTTATGAATTAATTTTATTATATTCATTTTAGTGAAACAAAAATTTCATAGCTTTAAATTTTTTTTTTAAACTTATACTTATGAAATTCTATATAAATTTGTTTTTTGATCAACAATGAATAATTCTTAAAATGAAATGAAATTAATCTTGATTGAAGAGAATCGTTTTTGAATGATGAATTCCTCAAAATAAGAAAACTAGTTTTCTTCAAAATAATTTTCTTGGATCAACAATATTTTTCTTGAATAAAGGTTATTTTTTAATCAGTGTATATATTTTAATGTATAAATAAATTCTATTAGCGATACTTGCTGATAAAGTTATCTGACGTACGGTACCCCACAGACAAAATATGTTCTTCTTCGCAACGTGCAAATAATTCGAAGCAAAAGCTGTTAGTTTATTAGCTGAAGTAAAACAGGTTCTAAGGGTTATCTTATGTGCCAGATAAACTTTATCAGTAATCGATGAAATAGTCTTTTACATTATAATTGTCACAAAAGTTATATATTATATATTTTATTACTCTAAAAATAGTATTATTTCAATTAAATTATTATAATACCCCAAACAAGTTATACATATATTTTTTATGGATGTGATGAAATTATCCTAATTCAAATGTTAAACATTTCAGCATTTTTTGGATACACCACCAGTGGGAAACGTTGTTTGAACATAGGCGATCACAGGTTTACCATCCACCAGAACGAGGGTCCAAGGATAAGGTGGAGGTGTGTTAAGAAGACTTCCGGATGTGCAGCCTTTGTGACCACTATCGATAACGTTATCATACGTGTTCGTCAAATTCATAACCACATTTAATAGAATATATATATATATAAATGTAAATAATATATTAACATATTGATGTTAACTAATAACTTTAGGTTCTATTTAAAAAAATCCTTGTTGACGATTTTATCTGTCTAACGTACTTGCCTTGATTTTTATTAAAAGAAAAAGTACAGTACTATACTTCTTACCGAGCACAAGATCAACATTTAAGCTACGTGTTTAAAATGAAAAAATCGAACCTAATTACGCTGTGTTGCGTAGAGCTCGAACGCATTGCGATGTAATGGCTGTCATTCAACTTAATCTATAAATTTTTAACTGAATCAGCTTGTAAAAGTCCCTCTGCTGGTCAAAGGCCTCTCCTTCATAAAAAAGAAGGGTTGTAGCTTGAGCCGGACAGTCCCCATTGAGAAGTCTGGCCTCTTCGCCGAGGCCAGCCTGTCGCTGGAGGGATCCTGTTGCCTGCAGCGTAATTAAAGCATTAGTAGCATTAAAGCGGCTGAAGGCTCCCGCAGGGGTTTAGTACGGTATTGCATCTCCAAGGACTGTTTACCCGGGCATCCTGGATATAACCCGTAAATGGGTTCTCCGAAGAAAAAAAAAGGGTTGTAATAATAATTATGTGTAAGCTTAATCCACCACGCTGATCTACTGCGGGTAGGCAAATAATTTACCTGCAATGAGTAACGATCGTTTTCAGATGCCTAAGATAACAACCGGGACCGCCGGCTTTACGTGATCTCCGAGGGACGGTGGGGAGACCCACAACGATATATACCCTGACCGGAAACAAATATTAATACAAATACAAATACCTGCTCCGAGCGGGAATCAAATCGGCGACCGCCAGCGTTGAGGCGACTACTCGCACGTCTACATCAGAAAGGTTATTTTGAACACCTTTACCATATATATTACACCTATACCTATGGATATATACAGAGAGATATATTTGGAAGTGATGTTCTTCCTTTCAAGGGATATAGATACATTTTGGTATACAATGAAACGAATCTATGTTCATGTGGAAAAGCTCTTTTAAAGTAGTTAATGGACACTATTCTTCAGTTGTGCGCCCGACGTTGAGTTGAACGCACGTTTTGCAATTGAGACGGCTATTCCTTAACGCAGAGCGCTACTAATTTTAGAACTACCCATATAGCAAAATATTAATATGAGTGTGAATAATAACAATAACTAGAACAGGGATGTCAAACTCAAATACAATCTCTAAACTTTAGACTTTTAGAGATTGTATTTAACAGAATTGGCCAAATTGTAACACAACTTGCATAGGTTTAACGGTAGATCTTAATAGTTTGCTAACTATATCTTTTATGTAACATAACTAGCATAGGTCTAACGGTAAATCTAAATATTTTGCTAACTATATCTTTTATCTAGCAAACTAGTAAGATAATAAATAGCTAGAATCTAGCTAAAATTGATACGGCCCGCGGGCTGTATCTTGATCCCTGAACTAGAACTACTGGTTATAACTCTAAGATAACCAGAGTTTGGGAGAATTTTTTTTAAATTTAAAATCGCAATGAGTTCCGTTGCATATTGGACTATCAGGTAATGAGGAGGCTAACAAAGTTGCTAAAAAAGGTATTTCAGATGAAAAACCATTAAATGTTAAGGCAGATTTTACAGAGTTTTTACCACAGTATAAAAGAAAGTGTCACAATTTGTGGAAGGAATACTTCAATGAGATGTCATTAGTAAAAGGATTTGGTACAAAATAATATAAAGTGAGCCTCCTCATATACCACGGTTTTTAAGATCTAAAATTTGTAGAAAATTAATTTTTATTGCTCACAGATTGAGGTCTGGACCTTTAAATAAATTCAAATTTGTAACGAAAATATCTAGCTCTACCAATTGTGTTAGCTGTAAGACTGTCTGCAGAGAAGCCATTATAAGATTAATGAATTTGAATAAATTTAACACTGGAATGTTCCACGTTATTCTTACTCGTCCAATATCTAAGAAGACAATTACTCTATTCAGATACATAAGTCTCATTTGAGTGTTTAGTTTGAATTAGGTTATGATGGGACTGGCATGTGGCACTTTTGTATCAAAGTCCTAAAAAAATATCCGTGCCATCTGTTCGTATTACACAACAATGATCTATTAAAACTGGGTATCTGACCCGGTAATGATGAGCACACTTTTTACGAAGTGGTACTAATTTATCTAATCCAAAAGTCTTAAGCAAAAAGTGGTCAAACTGAAAACCATTAACTCGACTCTGAATGAATTGTCTGATTGAGGTGACTGAAATGGATTTGCCAAACACAGCTCGATGCATCGATTTATATTTTTATATTTTTAATTTATATAGACTCAGCTGAACGTCTTGCTTGGAGGATAGTTGGAAAGTAATCGCTAGCATAGGCGAAGTCACTCAACCTGAAACATTTACTCAATGTTGCCTTGCTTGTTTATCGTTATTTTACCAGGATGTTCTTCGTGAGTCTGTTTAAAAACATGAAAATCTTGTTCCTCTTTCAATATTTTACCTCAAGGCCACCCTACTATCAAGAAACCGTGACTATTGGTATGTAGTGGTCGACATCCAACCTCGCAAAAAGTTTCTCATCCGCGTTTGCCAGTGTCCGTTGGTTCTTTTCTTTCATAAGCTGGGTATTTTCAAGAGAAGACTAAACTGTAATTTTCTACTCAACTCCACCTACTGAAATAAACTAAATCAGCACGTAAACATTCCACTGCTGGGCAAAGGTCTCCACCTCAGGATCTCAGGAGAAGGAACCCCTTTATCAGAATAAGTTTTTGTGAAGTGCCTATTTTGCATTTGAAGAAATAAATGTACGTGATTTTGTAATAATATTTCTTATGTAAATTCTACCACAGAGTGTATGAGAAGCACGTATATACATTTCTGTTATGAATATAAAATTGTACCTTAAAGTCACCGCACCGCAATGCGCGCTAGCTCTTAATAATAAATTGTGTACTTATGTATAATAAAATTGGATGTTATTTTTAAGTTTTATCAAATATTTATTCATTTATTTATTAATAAATTTGATAAAAACATTGTACAGAACAATTTAAATCTATATTTCCGTGTTATTTTGTATCAAATTATATATATAGTATGTGGTATGTACGTATTATATACTATCACCGGCAAATGGAGACGGTCGGATAAAGTTTTTCGAAAACAACGTTGTCGAACAAAAATCAAAATAAAGGACAATGACCATTTTTCTATGAATCTGTGCCCCGGTACGTGTTTCGACATGTACAGAAAATTGATATATTAAGTTAAAATATCCTTTATTCATTAAAATTAGATTTTTAATTCACTTAAGAGACTAGATTTTCAGTTCTCGTCACAGCGATTGTGAGTAAGCACGCGTTTTTGCAAACTTGTCTATTAATTAATATCTACCCCCTCTTTGTTATGGCAAAGTGTAATAATTATAATAAAGTTACAATCAAGAAATCTACTACTTTGGGGTGTAGTCGATGTCAAAAAGTAGTGCATGCTGCAACGATCTGCTCCGGACTGAGTACGAAACAACTAACAGCTGTTAAGGCTGCCGAAAATTTTGAGTGGATCTGCAGTGATTGCAATCTCAACTTCTTTCGTAGAAGATCCCTAATTACGCTCGCTGACCATGAAGAGGAAGAAGATGTTGAAGGAGCTATCTCGGGTGACACCTTAGATATTAAAAAAAAAATATTACAAGATCTAAGGAAGGAAGTAAGAAGTATTGTGACTCAGGAGATCCGAGTTATCATGACCTCGCTAGTATACTGTAGTGAAAAGGTGGATGAATTTGCTGAAACCATGGAAGACTTAACTAAAAAAATGAAGGATTTGAAGAAGAAACTCACTCACCTTGAAAATCAAAACAGATATGTCACACTAAAAGATGAACAACTACTTCGAGATCTTGTTGAAATTTCTGGTATTCCGGACGTAAGTGATGGACTTACCTAAAATTGTAAACAATGTGTTAGCAAAACTTGGAGTGTCAAAAGAGGATGTTCTCGCAATTAAGCGGCTTCCATCTCGCAAAACAGGATGGGGGCAAATCCACATTCGAGTCCGTGAGGACACTATACGACAACACATCATTTTCCCTGCTCGAAACACCACGTTAATTGGCAAAGATATAATACCAAACATAACAGGCCCACCAGCCACCGAGAAGATCTGTATAAGAGAGGCCCTGACCTCTTATCTTAAAAATCTGCTAGGACAGGCTAAACAAGAACTAAAAATTTCTTACAAGTATATCTGGATCAGAGAGGGAAGATTATTAGTGTGTAAGAACGAAAACTCAAAAGTATTCAAAATTTGAAAACAGATTGACATCCAAAGCCTCCAGTCGAACGCCAAATAATGTCATGCTTCAATTTACCACAACCAAATTAAATCCCTAGTTTGTACTTATATTTATTTCTGTTTTATAATCTAATATGAATATTTTACAAGATAATAATATTATAGAATTATTTAACTGTATAGACTATTCAAATTATAAAAGAATATTATTCCTAATAACCCCTACAATTTAACCTTTGTGTATGTAAGTAAACATAAGATATTTAGTCAAAAATTTCTCTAAAATTCAGCATATAATGAGTGCATCGAATTTAAAAATTGATTTTATTGTAATCACTGAAGTTAACATTCCTGAAAACATTAAGTCACTAAGTAGTAAAAATTTGTATTAATCACATCTTTGTCCGATCCTGCATGAGAGACATTTACACCGCCACACTCTGTACTGTACTGGCAAATCATAAAATAATTGCATCCACAATCGTTAAAAATACGTGTATTCAGCATGCTCCCAATTATGACCCGATTAAATAATAAAAAAATATACAAACTCCTAGAAAAGGTCGATTCTACCAGAGTTATGGATTATCCCGGCAGTATTTACCAATTTATAAATGAATGTTATAATGAATGTAAATGTTTGCAAAAAGTTAGTAACACGATTAGTAATTAACACAAATGTGTGGATAAAACGTTAACAAATTTAATTACAAAAATAATTAAATTTTAATTAAAAAAGATGAATTATATTTAGCTCGGTTAAAGGGTACTAGTAACAAATAGCTTAGAATAAAATATAATAAATTAAGAAATAAAATTAATAAAGCTGTACTTAAAAACAAAAATAATTATTATAAATCACAAATCTTAAAATATAAAAACGACACTAGAAAACTATGGCACATTGTAATTACCATTACAGGTAAGACAGAGAGTTCAATAGAGGAATTGTAACTAAATCGTTCAACAAAGAAAGGGATGACAAAAAAACTGCCGATATTTTTGCAAACATGTTCCAATACAACGTGTCATCTCTTATACCTAACTGTACACACAATCTATTAATATAATCAGACCAATTAGATTAATCAATGTGTCTGCCAATGGCTTTAAATAAAGATATAGACAAAATTGTAAAGCGCATGAATCCTTGTAGGACTCAAGGCATTGATGGCATTAGAAGTATAGACATAATAAAACTGTCAGATAGAATTGTTGATGCTATTATCTCAAAAACCAAAGCTATATCTATATAAGTCAAAATCGGTAACTCTTTTATTGATAGTGTTAATATAACGGAAGGGACAGCCCAGGGCTCAGTGCTCGGTCCACTGCACTACCTAACCTATATTGACGATATTAAAAATGTGACAAAGTACGGCACTAAATTACCAATTTGCAGATGACACCTGTATTATAGCAGCTGATAAGAATATATCGGTTGCTATTAAAAACATTCAAACTGATTTTACTTCAATAAGCAAATGGTTACATGACTCAGGACTGGTACTTAATGCTGACAAAACGAAAGTTATTCATGTCCGATCTAGCCACAAACATCAAAATGACGATGAATCTGTAACTGTGATAGCTCACAGTCACGAATGTATGCACAACCCTAATAAGCAATGTACAAGTGGTTGCTTAAAGATCAAGCAAGTTAACGAAAATACCTATATTGACTGGTCATAGATAGTAGATACCACTGGGCCATTCACATTAACCGAATTTGCAATAAAGTCAGAACTATTACGGTTAAACTTTATATTATAAAAATTAAAAATACCCTTTCATACACTATTGATAATGTACAAAGCATTGGTAGAAAGTATCCTATCCTATGATCAGGGATGTCAGACGGCCACTCAAAATTCCTGGTACCGAGCAGGCTGAAAAGTTGGTGCTGATGACGAAAAACTGGTACGCCTGAGCTGTGTTGCCAACATTGATATAATATATCGATATGTAAAAGCGATGACCTTTTTTTTTTGATACGTACAACCGATGTTTTTTTTTTTTTTAGGTCATGTGAAATTGACGACCTTTTTTTTTTCTTAGCTATATATAGATTCGACGACCTTTTTTTTTCGTCTCATGTAAAATTGACGACCTTTTTTTTTTAGCTATATGCAGAACCGACGACCTTTTTTTTAGCTCTAATATGGAATCAACGACCGAGTAGATATCTTTGTCGGTCCACGGCCAAATCTCGGTATTTTTTGTGTACCAGGATTAATAATCTTGGTACATGGTACGCGACCCTAAAACCTGGTATATGTACCAAGAAACTGGTACGTCTGACATCCCTGCCTATGATTTTACTAGCTATGGCCGTACCTATAAAACATATCTTTACCAAAAAAAAGTTAATAAATTCCCTAAATTTTGGACTGACGAATACGAGAAGATAATGACGACGGCAGGTCTCTTTGTACGTACGAGTACATATTATATGTATAATAATTATCATCTATACTGTCATATATATTTTACATGAATTATGAAATTTTTAAGTAAAGTATTAATAACCTCGCACATTTTTGATAAATATTTAATATCTAAAAAAAGTTGTGTTATTATATTTAAGGAAACGGGTCGAATTATAAAAATCTATGTACTTAAATAGTGTAATGTATTGTAAAAATCCTATTCCTTCTTAAATATAGTTAAAAAAAATTGGTGATAATAAAGAGCACTTTTATATAGTCTGACACATGTAAGTTTATTTATGAAGTATTTTTAAATGGCATAATTATCAATCAGGAGGTCATTGACACACAGATAGCGTGGTCTTAAAAAAAATTTAACCAAAAAAATTAATATGACCTAACTATACGAGTAAATACAAAATCTGTACTACATATTATATTGTCACTATGTAAACTTCTTTTACTATTTGTACTAAGTGTGAAAAGAGTTTCACACTAAGGAAATCAATTGGGGGGCTTAATTCATCACGATACTCTCCTACGGATTGGCGGATAATAATTATGTTTCGTGTATATCTTATAATTTCTACCTATACATGCAAGTTACTTTCTACCACACACACAAAAATTGTTGACTAACACTTAAAACTTAGTTAAAATTGAAATTTTTATTGTATTATATAAATATGTGTTTGCCATTTAAATTAATATTGCAAATCAGTATTTGCAATTTAATAAAGAACTACCGCTGAAGCAAGGATTGGCCTACATTTTAATTCAAAAACCAAAAAGCAGATTTGGAAACTAAGAAAATAAACTACTGTAATCATGTAAAAACTACTGTAATCTTCTAGTAGTATTTTTTAACTATAAAATGGAGCTACTACTCAAAGTAATGGCTTATTAATACAATACCAATATTTTTAAAGCTGCCATAAAAAATTACGTGTTTCAGATCATATAATGTTGTATTCATATTTTGTAATATATTGTCATGTCGTTTCCTTTTGTTTATATTACATACAGTAAACTTTATCCCACCAAACACATAACTTTCTTATTATTGTTTAGAAAAATATTTGTAAGTAAATAAATAAAACTATATTTTATGTAAATATTCGTTAACGAGAGTGTACACTTGAATAAATCTATATTTGTGTTTAATAAAGTTTCTTTTCTTTTTAAAGTAGTATTATCGTTAAAAATTCGATTCTTGTTAAAATATTGCAAAAAAATATCTGGTACCTAGTTATTTTTTTTAAAAGTCTTATAACGGAACTCTAAAAGTAACGAAAACGTGTTTTTTTTTTCTCGTTTAGACTGAAGTAAGACTAATTAATTGTTTTATTTCATTTACAGGTGTGAAATTTGTTTTAAAACCATCGCGGCGTGGAGGGATGGTTTTGATTTTTAATAATCAAAAATATTACCGAGTCACAACTAGTACCGGTTCGAGAATATTTTGGAGATGCTCCGAGAGAAAAAATGGATGCAAGGGATCTGTAACGACTCTGTATGATGAAATTATATACTGCAACCATAACCATGAACATAACACAATACATGAAGTGGGGGTAGATGAAGCTTCACGTCCGTCGGCTTATTCTTCGTATTATTGACCGATCTAAAGCAATATGTATATATTTAAATCCATTAATAGATAATAAATATTTTTTAATAATTAATAAGTATTATGTATTATATTATGACTGTATACTCCTATTCAACGTAACTTACGTAAATAACATTTCATTTATTTATTTCTTGTTTTAAGAATAGCTTTAAATACACTATTATTTGAACAAATAAGAAAAGTAAATATTTAAGCTTATGTTTTACATATAATTTAAATAGTGTATGTAGGTATGTAAATAAGTATGTGTTTAATTAAAAGTCAAAATCGGATTTTATCGCGTTTATTTGTTTTAAAACTTTACAGTTTAACGATTTTTAATTAAATTAAATTATTTCCCGACGTTTCGGACCCTTTACAGCGTCCATGATCTCGGGGGACTGAGGTGGTGGGTGTCCGAATAATGAATCATTCATTCATTCAATTCATTATTCGGACACCCACCACCTCAGTCCCCCGAGATCATGGACGCTGTAAAGGGTCCGAAACGTCGGGAAATAATTTAATTTAATTAAAAATCGTTAAACTGTAAAGTTTTAAAACAAATAAACGCGATAAAATCCGATTTAGACTTTTAATTAAATGAGTAAAATTCGCGTAAATATAAGAAAACAGTATAATAAGTATGTGTGTATATAGGTATGTATGTATATGTGTATGTATGTATGAGTGTATATATATGAGTATGTATTTACGTATTTATAAAATTCACAAATCAAAAACCCCGAAAAATAAACTATGCACCGTTTAATCCATTCATAAGGTTGCCTGTAAAGCCTAGTTCGTACTAGGCCAGTATTTTAGTCGAGTGCTATTTTGCTGCACTCGCCCGATAAAAATAGAATAAAATGGATAGACTCGATTTAACTACTTAGTAACCTACTCGACTAAATTTTTGGTGTTCAGACACGTTTAGCTACTAAATAATTCTCCACTCGACCAAGATACTGGCCTAGTCCGAACTAGGCTGAAGAGATCACTTTTAGTGATAAGGCCGTCCTTGCACCATTTGCTTTTTTATTTTTATTACTGTGTATTTCATTATTTTGTGTATACTTTTATGTGAGTGCAATAAAGTGTTTATCTATATATTTATCTTTAAAGTATAATATTTATCAAACAAGTCAGTATTCGTATCAGAAAATAATTTCAATTCGGTCAGGTGCTAGTGTGAGATTTTGGTCAGTGAGATGAGCGCGTTTAAATAGACTCAGCTTTATAAGGGTCTACAATTTGTAATTGCATCTAATAACTGATTTAACTTTTTAAGGTTAATTCATAAATTATATTAATACTTAATGTAATTTATACAGCTTACACAGTGTACAGTACACAGCTTGCACAGTGTAATATAATGAGTAGTAATTTTAATAATAATAATAAAGTTATATTATGATTTTTAGTTATTTAATGAAATAGTATTTTAGTATTTTACATTTTATTACTTTTCATTCTTAAAGCATTTAAGTACAAAGTTTATTATGATGTTTGTGCGATTGTAGCTTTAGTAATTATAAAAAATATAACATATGACTTTTTTAGATAAATAGATTAAATATTTCTCAAGGTACACACAATACGAGACACGCAATTATTATCTAGATTGGGACAACACTTAGGAAATACCATCTTGCTTATTTTACTTTTCTTCTTAAACTTTCACAATGAACTTTGTAACGTACGTTTATTATAGCGCATACATTATTCATTTAAATTCTTAATTGTACTATACACTTACACAAGCGTTTCCAAAAGGCGAGCTTAACACTGCCGTTCTCTTTGTATTCATAATTGTAACTTTTATTTTATATATAAAATTTAATAAATTTAATATTATTTTGTCTTTTGCAGGAATTAAGCCCGTGTTCGTTCCTTCAACTCGAGGGGGGCGAGTGTTGATTGTTCACAATCAGAAGTACCACTGTGTTCGAGCAAAACGACATTACTCAAGTCTTTTGTGGCGGTGTTATAAAAGAAACAGAGGTTGTAAAGCAACGGTCAAGACAATAAACGACGAAATAGTGAAATTTAATTATTTTCACAATCATAATTGAATTTTAAAAAAATTGTCTTATCCCTACACGCAAAATTTCAGCAAACAATTATTTTATTTTATGTGATGAGTCTTAAAAAAGTTATTTTTTTGGTGACTGATAAAAAAAATGTAAAATGAAATAAATTAGTTACTGATTCTGATCTGTGTTTATTGATCAGTTAATGATCTATCGATAAATAAGTTCGAGATGTACGACTATGTAAAGTTGGTCTCGAAATATTTATTTTATTTATTTATTTATTTGTACAAAAATTTACAGCTACATTTTATTAACCAATACAGAACATTCAAACAAAAGCCAATTTCGGATTTTACATTATTTAAATTAGACTGTTTAGGTAGACAAAATTGAGTTAAGGTAGTAAAAACTATGATATATGCACAGTTACAATAAAAATAAATATAAAAAATTATAAAACAGAAAATATAAAATTCCATGGTCAATAATGTGTGGATATGTATGTGTAATTTTGTGAGTGTGTATGCATTTGTGTGTAAGTGGGTGTGGGTATGGATAAGTGACTGTGTAGATTTATTTACGAATGTTTAAATAAATCGAATATGGTATATTTGATTTTAAATCGATCTTCCAAAAAATATTATTGTCAAGTTTGAAATATTATACAAAATCTATAAAAAATTAAAATATTATAAAAAAATTATAAATAATATTGAATTATATAGTTTTATTACCCGAGTATAACAACTCGTTTTTTTCATCTTTTGCCTAGTTCTTATCATCATTGGACAATTATGTAACATGTATATAATTTTTATATTCTTTATTTATTTATTGAATTTTCCAAACGTTGGTCTTTTTATAATATACATTACGTGAAATGATAGCGTTTTAATTATTATTATTATTATTTTAATAACTTATTATTTATATAGAATTTCACTAAAGTAAGAATGTTGTACTTCAGATTCACTTAAACCCAATATATATAATTATAAAGCGTAGTAAACCAGTCGTCCAGACTGAGCGATAATATAAAAATTCAAACAATCTATCTCTTTCTACTCCTGTTCATCGCTCTGGGTTTTCGTCTGATTCATTTGCTGTTTCTGTTGTTCTTCTCTGGAACATGTTACCTGAGTCTATCCGTAAAGCTCCTTCACGTGACTCATTTAAGAGACAAGTTAAGGCGTTCTTCGTAGCCAAAATTTAACATAATGTGGTCAATAAACCCTGTGTAATTGTGTTTAGATTATTATGTTCAGTAATGTTTATGTATTCGACTGACCCGTTGGTGCAGTTTGCAGTGACTCTGTTTTCTGCTCCAAGGGTTGTGGGTTCGATTCCCGCCCCGAGTCTGGGTGTAATATATGTTTGTTTATATATGTATTACTTATATGTATATTTATTTAAAAAAAAAGTATATTGTTAAGTTGCCTACCTTAGGGACGATCGACCGTGTGTGTATGTTAAACATCTTATATCTTTAAACGAGCAATTCTTGTATATAAATATATAATCGGAATATCGGAAACGGCTCCAACGATTTTCATGAAATTTAGTATGCAGGTGGTTTTCGGGGCGATAAATCGATCTAGCTAGGATTTATTTTTAGAAAATGTCGTTTTATCCGTTTTTTCAGGCAATTTAAAAATGTCATTAGAATGCGAAGGTAAATTTCGCTGTCACCGATAAGTTTGTAATAGCTCGGATGGGAACGGGCAGTTTCGAAATCAGAAGACCCGGGTTCGAGTCTAGGTGTCTCCATACCATTTTTTTCCTTTTTCTTTTTCAAGTTTATTTTTTTTTTGTGAAAAAAAACTATTATTGAGAGCTCTTTTTATTTTTTATATTATTTATATTTAAATAACCACTTCCTATTGTTTTATTATTATGTCGGTAAAATCGAAAATATTATTCATATTTCATTAGTACGTAATTCGTTTCTAAATCTGGAGGCACGGCAGTGCCTCCGCCAAGTCGAGCAAAAAAAAAAAGTGGCACGGCCGTACTATCCTTTTCTCGAAGCAACTCAGGCCATTTTCGACCCCCTATAACTTCGTTGTGGATAAAACTAGAAGTCTGAATTTTCAATACCCAAGCAGACATTATATAAACACGGTATATTTCAAATTTCATTCAATTTGAACCAGTAGTTTAAGAATTATAATTAGTCAAAGTTTCGAATTTTGTCACTCACTGACTGACCGATCATCAAAACTCTAAGGCACTTCTAGCAGACATAGAAGCTTCAAATTTAGAATACCATTAGTGTTTAGTATATAAACCAAGGAAAAATTCAAATATTTTGCAATTTCGGTCCAGTTTTCTAGATACACCAACTGCATAAATAACTTTGTAATCCCATATAAATATATAGGATTACAAAGTTACATTTGCAGTGAATGAATCAGTGTACCTGTACAAGTATAATATAGTGGAATAATAGGTTTAGATAGGTACCTAGATATAATTATCTTCAAAGATAACCTGTAAAATGGTCAACGGAATGAAAAAGCAAGAATGGGACATGTCTTATGTAGCTGTACCAAAATCACGCAAAGTATTAAAGAACACTAATAAATCATAACCGCGACTGGCTGAGGTAGTTTGCCCGCTCCACGGCTTCCATGCTTCCCGTACGTAAGTTATTTTATTTTATTCAGTTGGCAGCAATATTAAACCTATCCCTCTAATACGCTCAATCGCTTGGCGGCACGTCTTTGCCGATAGGGTGGTAACTAGCCACTACCAAAGACTCCCACCAAAGTAGATCAGAGAAAGAAAATTTACTCTGCCGGGGATCTCCCGCTTAATATACAACAGCGCGCACCATTTCGCCAGCGTGGTCATAATTTTTGAGTTCATATAATTATGTCATTATTAGAATGCACCTGATTGATTAAGTGAGTCATAACAGCAATAACTGTTAATTAATGTATATTAACATTAAATAAATAAAAATAAATATAGAAAATAAGGACTCAAAATATCTTTTGTATTTTAAAGTTATAACTTCTTGATGAGAGTAAATTTTTAAACGATGCGCGTGCACTCTGTGACAAAAAACCGACAACATAAAGCTAAGTAGTAGGCGCCGCGCAATTGCGCTAACTTACTTCATTGCGCTGGATGTGTTAACTCACTTTTTACAAGCTTTTATTTTGTTTCACCTGTCTCGATATTTGTCATCAAATCTTGCAAATTAAATTTGATCCAAAATAATAGTAAATCATGTGACAATGCAATATTATGATTACATGGTGCTGATTTGATGGAGGAGCTAGAAGGTAGCCAAAGGAAGGATTTTGGGCCCGTTTAAGTACTCTAGATGAGTAAGTTTGTCTTTCAATGGTAACCAGGGTCTGGTGATGAAGTTGGAATGTGGTCATAGGAACTCAGTAATGAAACGACGCAACCCCATCGAGTTTTCGCTCGTTTAGTTTGTCTTAACGAATACTTTGTTTTGAAATGGTTACCAGGGTCTGATCTGATAATAGAGCTGGAAGGTGGCTATAGGAACTTCGCAATGAAACGACACAAACTCATCGAGTTCGGGCTCGTTTGGATCGTCTTGATGAGTAGTTTGTCTTTCAATGGTAACCAGGGTCTGGTGATGGAGCTGCAATGTGGTCATAGGAACTCCCAAATGAAAACTACGCAACCCCATCGAGTTTCAGCTCGAGTACTTCATTCCTCCGCCTACTCTCGTCCGGAGCGGTCGTGTATCTTTACTGTGCTGCTTGTTTTCACGTGATTTTATGTGATTGGTTGTGAGTCAAATTTTAAATTCCTTGTCACTCTAAGGACACTTAAATGATATAGCTCCTCCTACTGGGCGGTACTAGAGCAGGATAAATAAATTATCACAGCAAGTGCGTCAAGTGCGGGGCTTGAACCTGCGGCCGACGACGTACGAGTGCCGCGAAGACACACGAAGCCGTCTGTGTTGTAAGCATTGGAGCCGAAATTATAAGACCCACTCAGCGTATGATCGCAAACTACGCTGTAGCAGACTACGTTAGTGCTACGACGCGCTACGAACCTCGGATATCGGCTACGACGGTCCCCAGTTACTACTAGTAGGACCACCTTGCCAAGTAATTGTATGTCTTATTGCCATCCCACAATGCCCAAGGTTCAACGTACCCCGCCTTCTTCTCCACACAATGTTGTGCCGCATTCCCATTCCGAATCTGATTTGTCTGCGATTGATAAGCCGGTAGATATTCAGCCGATAACGGTACGCTCAAAGCGCCCTCGTTGCGAGCCGTCTCCTTATACTCACCATGATTATATTACCATACAGGACCTAAACGACTTTAAGAAGGAACTGATGTTAATGTTAAGCTCTTGGAAAACTGAACAAGACGCCACTATAAGTAAACTCGTCAAAGACGTTGCCCTCGTTAAGTCTCAATGTGGAGACATCCAAAGGAGTAATTTATGTTTTGAAGCGGCTATAAGTTCTATTAAGGCCCAATATGATGGCATTCGGGAGAGGATTGATAGCTTGGAGTCTGAAAGAGGTGAGGTGAGGAAGTCCATGGCTGAGCTGGAGAGGCGGTTAGAGGAAGGGCTGTATATATCCAGATCTTCAGCTGTTGAAGTGCGAAATGTGACAGAGAGTAAGAATGAAACGGAGCGGGACCTCATTGGAATGATCGAAAAGCTTGGAAACACCCTGGGAACGGCCATCAAAGACCACGATATACGTGATATTTATCGTCGTCCTGGTAAACGGGGATCCCCAAAAGCTATCGTAGTTGAATTCAACTCCGTGCAAATGAAATCCAGCTTCATTACTGCAGTGCGGCGCTTTAACAAGAGTAAACAAGCCTCTTCTAGGCTCAATCGCAAACATGTAGGAATGTTGGACGATAATTCTCCTATTTATGTAGACGAGCACCTGCCTTACTCAACCCGTAAACTGTTTTTTCAAGCTAGAGATTTTGCTAAAAAGAATAACTTTAAATTTTGCTGGACAGCTCAAGGTAAGGTGCTTGTCCGCAAAGACTCCAACTCTAAATACATACACATCAAATCAGAAAAGTCACTATCTGACTTACCTGGCACAAACTAATTTCGCTAGACTCACAGGTCTTAATTTAAGTATTTATTATATCTACACAACCACATGCTCCAAATCAAAACAACATAACACACAACACAACAATAATTCAACACACATCCTACATGCAAATGCCTTCCAAGATAGCCTCTCATACTTATTTATAACCTACTATCACCTTAACAAAAACACTTTACTCATGTGTTCGCCTGATGTGGACGGGGATTTCTGCGGTTCTCGTATGGTTGAACGGAGTGCATTGGAACCTAATAATTTTCCAAGAATCGATGTTTTTCAAAATAAATGGCCAACATAGAACATATTGCAAGCGACATTGATAACATCAGTGTCGCTAAATCGTTCTACTGCACTTCGGAAAACTGTCTTGAGTTCGTGGACGCGTCTGCTCTTAGGGTGATACATGTGAATATAAGAAGCATAAGGAAAAATTTGGATAATCTTTTGGCTACCATTGAACTCACGAGGATCCGATTTGATGTCATAGTGCTCACGGAGTGTTGGGTCAAAGACAATGAAACTATACCACAGCTTGATGGTTACACAGGGTATTGTACACAAAACAATTTTCTTCAAAACGATGGCGTCGTACTTTACATTAGATTGGACATTAAACATCACGTCTGTGAACCAAAAATTTTAGATGCTAATTGTCTTATATGTTCTATTGATAACACGGTTTTTGTAACTATCTATCGCTCTCCATCTTATGATAATCTGGAAGGTTTCTTCAACAGTATTGAAAATATTATTTCCTCCTTGAATTCCCCCACCATTGCCCTAATTGGGGACATAAATATCGACATAAAAAACAATAATCTTAACCGTCACTCCGATGAATATTTGACGTTGATGTCGTCCTTAGGTCTTCTTCCAGCCCATTGTCTCCCCACCAGGGTAAATAATTGCCTGGATCACGTACTCTTAAAGACCAATTGCGAGGCTACTGTAGCAGTTATGCAGACTGACATTACGGATCATTATCCGTTAATCCTTTCACTAAAATTAAACTCTAGGCCAAGTTATAAGGATATTAATAATCTAACAGTTACTTTTAACTTTGAAGACATAAAGAAAGAGTTGGGTTGTGCCGATTTTTCTTCTATATTGAAGGATGATGATCCGGAATCAGCTGCTAACGCCCTTATTGATATTGTCGGATCAGTTGTTAATAATAACAAGATAACTAAGAAAGTATCCCGCAAAAACAGAATTATTAAGCCCTGGATAACTCCTGGATTGCTACGCTGTATTCGAAACCGAAATCGGATGCAACTTCGACTAAGAGAATCTCCTGACAACGCTATACTAAAAATTACATATCTTAGATATCGTAATTTTTGCAATTCACTTTTGCATAATTTAAAAGTCTCCTACGAAAAAAAAGAATTTTACAGGGCTCAGAATAACCCAAAGGCTTTGTGGAACGTTATCAAAACTGTAACTAACACTCAGAACAACAAAAGTCCACCTATTGAACTTCTAGAAACTAGTGCTTCTGGTGATCTTAAATCCTCTTTAAACCGGGTCAACGAGTATTTTGTGAATGTGGGTAAAAATCTTGCCTCCAATCTACCTTCTCCCTCTCAACCAACATCTTCCTCTCCTACTTCACAGAAATTCCCAGCTAACTCAATGGCGATCCTCCCCATTGATGTTACTGAAGTTAAAAGGCTAATTATCAATCTTCGCATTGACTGTGCCACCGGCTGGGACAATATTCCACCACGTGTGATTAGGTCATCGTGTGACACTCTTGCTGTGCCTCTTGCCCATATTCTCAACCTCTGTATATCCCGCGGTATCTTTCCGACTGTTTTTAAAAAGGCCATTGTATATCCCATACATAAAGGAGGAAGTAGGGACAGTATATCTAACTATAGACCTATATCGGTTCTTACAGCTTTCTCGAAGATCCTGGAACGGTATCTCAACACTTCTTTGATAAAATACCTTGATAAACACAAGATCTTATCAGATAACCAGTACGGTTTCAGAAGTGGTATATCCACTGAAGATACTGTGATCAAATTCACTAAAACCCTTGTTTCGAATATTGACAACAAATTGAAATGCTACGGAGTCTTCCTGGACCTCTCAAAGGCTTTTGACACGGTTTCTATTCCCATCTTACTAAACAAGCTGGAATCTATTGGTATCCGCGGTGTCAACCTTGATCTTTTCTCGAGCTATCTCACAAACCGTTCACAATGTGTTAAAGTTGAATCATCGGTGAGTGATGAGGAGCAGATATCTTGTGGAGTGCCCCAGGGTAGCATACTGGGACCTACCCTTTTCCTTATTTATATAAACCAACTATGTAATTTAAAAATTGAAAATTGTTCGATCTTTACCTACGCCGACGACACTGCCCTACTTGTCTCTGGTAATAGCTGGGAATCTGCCAAGAGTCATGTTATAAATGCCTTAAGGGTCGTTATGGGGTGCCTTTCCAATAATCTTCTCACTCTTAATCTGGATAAGACACAAATCGTCAGATTTGACATATCTAAAACAAAAACTCACGATGGAGATACATCTTTTGAAGTCATCACACTGCACTCCTGCCATAAAAACTCGAATCTGTGCGATTGCAAAACCCTTAAAACAGTAAACACCGTAAAATATTTGGGAGTATTTTTGGATGGTGGACTTGATTGGCATGCCCATATAAATAATATTACTAAAAGAGTTCGGCGACTTATTTATGTCTTTAAAAATCTCCGCAATTCAGCAAATAGGGACACCCTCTTCTTGGTTTACCTTGGGTTATGCCAATCAATTATGTCCTATTGTATCTCTGTTTGGGGTTGTGCTAATAAGTCTTCTTTGCTCTTGCTTGAACGTGCTCAACGAGCTATCTTGAAGGTCATAACACGACATAAACGAACATATCCAACTGACAGACTTTACTCTGAATGTCGGGTTCTAACTGTGAGGCAGTTAGCCATCCTTCGTATGACCCTTCGTAAACATTCTTCAACTCCATTTGCGCAAGCACCTGTTGAATCTAGATCTAGACGAAAACAACTCCCGGTAATTCCTCAGACTAAATGTCGTACATCGTGGGCTAGACACCAATATGATTCTTCAAGCACCAAAGTTTACAACAAAATTAACAAAATAACACACATTTACCCACTGACTTACAAAAAGGTCAAACGGGTTGTCCAGAACTTTCTACTTTCCCTAAACTATAGTGAGACAGAAGAATTGCTAAGGTGAGAGCATTTGCAAATTGTATCATAACCTCCTCTATTAAGTGGCTTAATTCGACCCCAGAAAAAAAAAAAAAATCTTAATGCTAGCATAGGAGGCAGGCACACACAACCACCCACACACATATACACATACACACTTACATACATACACACTCACACACACACACACACTCACACACACACACACACACTCACACACACACACACACATACATACATACATCGCATGTGCAACTATGCAACATCGCACACAGTTCATCAAAATTGAATAAAAATAACATCACACGTATTTATATTCTGTTCTGTACAACAACTATTGGAGGAATCACTGTCTGCCTAAGATACAGGACTTTCCTACTTTAGGCGACAGGGGTATAAAATTCAGTGTACAGTTATGTGTAATTTTGACAATTGTTTATATTGTTTATGATCTGTTCTTAAGAACTGTTTGTAACATACTTATGCAAATAAATATTTATTATTATTTATTAGCCGTGTGGTGTGGTTATTATTTATTATTATTATTATTATTATTATTTGTTTTTAGATGGTTACCAGGATTTGATCGGATGATGGAGCTGTAAGGTGGCCATAGGAACTTCGCAATGAAACTAAACAACCTCATCGAGTTCAGGCTCGTTTGAATTCTCTTGACCAGTAGTTTATCTTTCAATGGTAACCAGGGTCTGATGATGTAGCTAAAAGGTGGTCAAAGGAAGTCAGTAATGAAACGATGCAACCCCATCGAGTTTTAGCTCGTTTAATTCGGCTTGACAAGTATTTTGTTTCAAGATGGTTACCAGGGTCTGATCTGATGATGGAGCTGAGAGATGGCAATAGGAAATTTGCAATAAAACGACACAACCTCATCGAGTTCGGGCTCGTTTGAATCGTCTTAACGAGTAATTTATCTTCCAATGGTAGCCAGGGTCTGATGATGGAGCTGGAAGGTGGTCATAGGAACTCTGTAATGAAACGACGCAACCCCAACGAATTTAGGCTCGTTGATTCGTCTTGATGAGTACTTAATTTTTAGATGGCTACCGGGGTCTGATCTGTTGATGGAGCTAGAAGGCAGGCAAAGGAACTTCGCCATGAAACGACAAAACATCATCGAGTTCGGACTCGTTTGGATCATCTTGACGAGTAGTTTGTCTTTCATGGTAACCAGGGTCTGGTGATGGAGCTGAAAGGTGGTCATAGGAACTCTGTAATGAAACGACGCAACCCCATCGAGTTCGGGCTCGATTGAATTGTCTTGACGAGTAATTTGTCTTTCAAAGATAACCAGGGTCTGATGATGGAGCTGGAAGGTGATCATAGGAACTCTGTAATGAAACGTCGAAACCCCATCGAATTTTGGCTCGTTTGATTTGTCTTGACGTGTACTTTATTTTTAGATAGTTACCAGGTTCTAATCTGATAATGGAGTTGGAACGCAGTCATAAGAACTTCGCAATGAAACGACACAGCCTTATCGAGTTCGGGCTCGTTTGAATCCTCTAGACGAGTAGTTTGTCTTTCAATGGTAACCAGGGTTTGATGATGTAGCTAGAAGGTGGTCATAGGAACTCTGTAATGAAACGACGCAACCCCATCGAGTTTCGGCTCCATTGATTCGTCTTGACGAGTACTTTGTTTTAGTAGGTTTTCAGGGTCTGATTACAGATGGCGCGCACCAACCATTAACCTTGCGCATCGTCTTATTATAAGTATAACTTTTTACGTACGTACATAAGTATACATCCACTTTTTAAAATATTTTTTAAAAGTTTATTTTTATAGAAGTTTAGGTGTAAAAAATCGACAGCAATCTGACAACACTGTTTCCGACTAAACATACTTCATTCATCTCTCTTGTCAAGTATTTAAAATTGTCAACTTGAGATCACAATATGTATGACATGACAATCAAATAATATATCTGTATCGTATCGGAAAAGATAAAGAGGAAGAATATCTACAAAAATAAGAAAAGCTCATTAGACCGAGCGAAGGATTTAAGAAAATACGTTATTGATATTAAAGAAGTAGAAAACACCGGAAGAAAAAATAAGTAGGACTGTCTACATAAAGAAATGAGATGCCATCAAAAACATAACTTGTAAAAAGAAACCAAGTCTCGCAACTCACTTCTTCTTCCGTAAAAAGTTGTGAGATCCATGTAATACCAAGCCGGCTAATTTATTCAATCCCTACTTAAGGGTTCTTCTGTTTTAAGTTATTACGTTAGTAGCTAACCTAACAACATCGTATAGTGATCATATAAATATTAAAAATCTTTGATGTTTTAAATAAATAGATTGACTTGGCAATCGCATGAAAACAATGTATCTAAGAAGTAACACATAGGAATATTATATTAAATTAGATTGTTTAGTGCGATTGCCAAGTCAGTCTATTTATTTAAAACATCAAAGATTTTTAATATTGATATGATCACTATACGATGTTGTTAGGTTAGCTACTAACGTAATAACTTAAAACAGAAGAACCCTCAAGTAGGGATTGAATAAATTAGCCGGCTTGGTATTACATGGATCTCACAACTTTTTACGGAAGAAGAAGTGAGTTGCGAGACTTGGTTTCTTTTTACAAGTTATGTTTTTGATGGCATATAATTTAACCGAGCAAAGCTCGGTCATCCAGGTACTATTTATTTATTATTATTTATTTTTACTTATGTATGTATTGTGTATATGATATAATGATTGTCATTAACGTTATCTTATTTTTACCCTTTTTCTTTTTTTTCTTAAAGTGAATTTTACGAAAACTCAATTTTGAACACCTACATACGTCCGCTCTTGTACGTCCTAAGGTTGGCTGGTAGTGAATACTTTTAGCATTAAGGCCGCCTTTTGTACAATTCTTTAATCTATTGTGCAATAAAGTTGTAATAAATAAAAAAATAAATAAAAAGATATGCAAGTCGAATCATCGGCGCCTATCAACCACTTTGCAGATTACCGCAAATAAGTCCATGCAATGCTTGTTACTGCATAATATATTTTAATTGCATACAAAACTTTCTCTTAAAAATATTTTAATTTAAATCAGGTTGCTACTGTTAGAAATTTTGATGAGATATTTGCGTTTTAATAATATTTATTTTAGTGCAATCTTCGTTGTTCATATAGTTGTAAAAAAATAACAACTATATTTATTCAATTAATCATATAAGTTTGATGAGTTTTAATTTTACCCCTTTGTAGGTCATCGACTTGTGACTACTTTATTCAATATTAATGATAATATTGTTTTACAGGGATGAGGTTCGTGATGACACATTTCGGCAACAGAGCCCTTTTATTAAACGGCAAAAGATATAACAAGAAGCGTCAGACAAGTAACAAAACGACTTGGCAATGTGTCAGGAGAAGAGAAGGCTGTAAAGGATACGTCTTCACAATAAATGATCAGGTCGCGTATGGTACTCCGCACAATCACTGATTTTTGGAATAATTTGCTCTAATCATTATTAATTACTTATGTCCAGTGGACGACCAAATAATGACAAAATATACTATAGTTTGTAGTTGTCATGATTTAGATTCTAAACCACACACAAAAAAAGGAAATTATTTTAACGAGAGCCTAAAACATAATAAAAATTCAATTTTTTTAATTTTAGCTTATGCTAATATTAACTATTTTGTTTCGAGTAAAATTAAAATTTCTTTTGTAATTTCATTAAATGTGTTTTTAATTGATATTCCTGTTTTTATGATATATATATATATTGTTAGAGGACAACGGTCGAGGAATGAGGCGTGGCTTGAGAGAAATCGTCAGTGGTCCGATCGAAACATAATTTATGTGAAACAGATGTTGCGACAACAGCGTGGCAGCGAAGCACCAGAGAGACGCTCTCTTCCTCCTTGGCCGTCGGGACGGACGGACGCTCACACTATCTCGTTTAACGTAGTAGCTTAGATAATTTAATTATTAGTTATTTAATTGAAAGTCTATATCGGATTTTATCGCGTTTATTTGTTAAAAACTTTTCATTCATTCATTATTCGGACACCCACCACCTCAGTCCCCCGAGATCATGGACGCTGTAAAGGGTCCGAAACGTCGGGAAATAATTTAATTAATTAATAAAATCGTTAAACTGTAAAGTTTTTAACAAATAAACGCGATAAAATCCGATATAGACTTTCAATTAAATGAGTAATATTCGCGTAAATATAAGAGAACAGTTAATTATTAGTTGTTCCTTAGATTTATTATAAATTTAGTAATTTAGTGAGTAGATTGTGTAGTGTTGTAACATATTTCGTTGTAATATAAATTAAATTAGTTGTGTTAGCTTTATTTTATTTTTAAAAGTAATTCAGTTAATGTTTTATAAAATCAGAAGTGGGATACGCATAATGTTATGATAACTTTGTGTGTATCCCCCGCCTACTGTAGTGATTCTGATACATTTAGTTTTAAAATTAATTTGAAGTAATAATATGCCGCGATCAAGTAAAAATACTCGTAGTAACAGAGCACGTGAGCGTTCTCCGAGTCCTGGTCTACACCGACAACTTCGGACGATTATAACCCGTCTGAACGCGTTGGAAGATAGTTCCAGGTTAGGTGCAGCTAGCGTCTCCGACGGGCAGCCACCTGTCGAGCCATGTGGTTCGGAGGGTCGTGTAGTGTTGCCGCGTGTGGTTTCCACGCCAACACGTGCTTCGACCCCTCCGCTGGCGCCTACCCCCGCGCCACAGGTTCTCACTGTGGATTGTGTCGAAGCAGAGGTAGCCAATAAGATAGTAAGAGCAATCGATGGATTAACTCGGGTAAGGTCTAACAACACTTACATTTCGAATTTCGATCCTTCTTTAAATGATATTAATGTTTGGTGTGAAGAAGTCGATCATGTGCGTGTTATTAATCAGTGGGGTGACAGGGAGTGTTTATCTTATATCGGTAACTGCTTAAAAGGGGACGCACGTGTTTGGCTGAATGAGTGGGTTACAAACGATCGTAGTTGGTCTAATTTTAAACGAGAATTTTAACCGCTGTGTCCTCGAAAGGTAGACGTTGCTAATATTCTCTTTGAAGTTATGAAAACCGATTCTAACAATTACCCTACGTATGCGGAGTACGCGAGGCGATCATTGTTGCGTCTTCGAATAGTAAATGGGCTTAGTGATGAATTAATTTCGGCAATTGTGATTCGGGGTATAGTTGATCCACAGATTCGCGCGGCTGCTACGAATGCTAAATTGTTACCTAATGATTTAGTAGAGTTCTTTTCAATATACGTGAAACCATCTCAAACAAAGTTTAACAATACTTCTCGTCCTGTTCTGAGTCATTTTCGTAATACACAATCGCATCAATTACGTAAAAGAGAACATAGTTCTAATGAAATTAGTTGCTACTTATGTGGTTTTTTTGGACATAAACAAGTCAACTGTCCAAAGCGCGCAAAATGTCATAGTACATCTGCTGTAAACGATAAACCTACAACATCTAAGGCTCACATTAGTTCCTTTCAACAAAAATCTGATCCTTGTTCTTTTGTAAGAAATTAGGTAATAAGGTTTACACCTTATTGTTAGCACCTAATTGTTTCTCTAAACAGCGCTCTGAAGCACAATTGATTAATCGAGGAACATCTAACGTTAACTTTTGTCGTAATATTGCTTATAATTATAAGAAAGGATACTCACTGCTAAGATAATCGAGTCAGATTTCATTTCTAGTGTCAATACTTTGTTAGTAGGTGAAGATAAAGATTACTACTCTTGATCAATAAATTTTCTAAATATCTTATAACTGGTACCGCGACCAGCACTGTAACTACTGGATCTATGCATATTCGACTCAGCAATGAAACGCCCATTGTATATAGGCCTTATAAGTTATCACATAATGAAAAACTTCGTGTACGAAATATAATTAAAGATCTCCTCAGTAAAGGTGTGATTCGAGAGTCTGAGTCTGAGTTCTCTAGTCCAATATTACTTGTTAAGAAAAAGGATGGCAGTGACCGGATGTGTGTTGACTTTCGGGCACTTAACGCTAATACTGTGAAATGCAGTGGTCAGGTTAGGCCAAGCGTGTATAAAGTTGAAGTATTAACGAAAGCCACTAGGATCCTGATGCAAAAGTTATAGGATGGTCAATTAGATGAGACGCGGTATGTAATTAAAAATGATGTTCTTTATTATAAATTTGATTCTGTCGGTAATTCCAGTAGATTTCTGTTTTATATTCCTAAAGGTTAGCTTAGGCTTAGTTTACTGCATATCTTCCACGATGAGCATCATCATATTGGCATAGATAAAACGATTGACTTAATTTTACATCATTTCTGGTTTCCTAATCGTAGACAGTCTGTTTGTAAATATATACGTCGTTGTATAGTCTGTCTTTCGCATAAAAAAAAAGTACCGCGTCAACCTTTACAACCAATTGAGTCGTGGAAAAAGCCCGATATACCTTTCGACACGGTACATACTGATGATTAGGTCCCCTTCCCGATTCGAATGGTTATAAATTTGTGGTTTTGACAATTGACGTTTATAGTAAGCTTTGCTTATTGTATCCAATGTACAAACAAGATAAGCGTGTGAACTTAAGCGTGTGTTGGAAAATGCTATATAATTATTTGGAATACCTAGAGAAATAGTAGCTTGTAGAGGTAGAATGTAAGCTAATTTACGAAACGAAAGTTGGTCAGATGTTTTATGGAAACTGCAACTGACTCTGAATGTTACTAAGCAAAAATCAACTTAATAATCACCTTTATTTTTGTTAATTGGCAGTGATAGTGTGAGATCCGTTATCCGTTCCGTTGTGCGAGATGTGCCTCTGGAGGGAACAAGTGGCAACAGAGAAGCCCTGCGTGAACTGGCCCGACAGAGAGCTTCTCAATCGCTTGACGAAAATAGAAAACAGCAAGACACTCGAATAAGTAAACGGCGTAAATACCTCTGCACATTCCATGAAAATGATGTGGTCTTACATTAGTGCATAAAAACAGTCAATCGGCTGGTAAGCTGGACTCCGGCATGCGCGGTCCGTATATGGTAGTGCGTGTATTACCGCATGGTCGCTACGAACTTCGACTTATTTCTGGCTAACATGGGAAGACCACAGAAGCTGCTGGTGAGTTTATAAGTGGTTGGCAAGGAGAATGGACACCAGATGGGTGCGCCGCATTTTTCGAGTGTGAGCATTTTTGTAACTGTTTTGATTGTTTTCGTTAGGACACACTGCGGTCACTGTCCTTGTGCATACTGCGGTCACTGCACGTTGAGCATACTGCGGTCACTGCTCACTGTTATCGCATACTGCGGTCACTGCGATTGTTTTTGATTGGACATACTGCGGTCACTGTCCATTGTGCATACTGCGGTCACTGCACGTTGAGCATACTGCGGTCACTGCTCACTGTTATTGCATACTGCGGTCACTGCGATTATTTTTGCTTACTGTTGAGCTTTGCTTGAATGTAATTGAACGTCTCTTACTGTCAGCTTAATTTTGTGTTTTGCTGAATGTAATTGAGTTATCGTTCTTAGTATCAACTTTGCTCAACGCTTGTGAATACTTAACTAATGCAATCAATATGCCTTTCAGATGATGATGATGATGATGAGGACGAGAGTGATCAGGTCGTAGAAGTGGAAGTACAAGCGGTTGAGGATGCCGAAGAGTTGCAGCAGTCCAGATAGTGCGGGCGAGGACGCTCCGCCGTCAGGAGAGGCCGTGTTAGAGGACAACGGTCGAGGAATGAGGCGTGGCTTGAGAGAAATCGTCAGTGGTCCGATCGAAACATAATTTATGTGAAACAGATGTTGCGACAACAGCGTGGCAGCGAAGCACCAGAGAGACGCTCTCTTCCTCCTTGGCCGTCGGGACGGACGGACGCTCACACTATCTCGTTTAACGTAGTAGCTTAGATAATTTAATTATTAGTTGTTCCTTAGATTTATTATAAATTTAGTAATTTAGTGAGTAGATTGTGTAGTGTTGTAACATATTTCGTTGTAATATAAATTAAATTAGTTGTGTTAGCTTTATTTTATTTTTAAAAGTAATTCAGTTAATGTTTTATAAAAAAAAAAAAAATATATATATATATATATATATATATATATATATATATATATATATATATATAGTACAGTCACATAAATTTATTATTGACTACTTAATATTTAAGTGTAGCTATTAATTAAATTTCATATCACACGACAATTCATTGAACCTGGACTGGTTAGCTCAGCTCTAGAACTTTAAAGTCAGAGTTACTCCTAGCGCAGATGTTCTATTTGTCAGCTTTGTATAATTGAAATAAAATATAACGTATATTATACGTATTGATAATAGCTTTTAATTTTTCAGCGTTGGATTTTGAGTTAAAGCCAACTAGTCACGGAACTCAGGCTCTGCAGTTAAACGGGTACAGGTTCAACAAGAACTACGAAAGAAACGGTACTACGAGGTGGAGGTGTGTTCAGCGGAAAAACGGATGTAAAGCGTTTGTGGTAACCGCTGGCAAAAGGGTATTGAACTTCACGGATCATCATAACCATGAAAAAATGATACGTATGAGACTTCCGTTGTATATGCCGTAACGTGAACTATGAATAGTTTGATATTGTTATATATTAATATTTTATAATATTTTTATAAGTGTTGTTGGTACTGAGTACAACACATACACATACATACTCGTACATTTCCACATCTTTTAACCAATAAAACTTGACGTAATTGTAGAATGACGCGTGAAATATTTATCCTTGTTATAATTTATTAAATATAATTCATAATAGCTAGTATAACGAAGTTTCTTGATTCGAGTAAAAATAAAAGTAAAGTTTTGTGATTTTATTACATGCGTTTTAATTGATATTCGCGTTGTTATGGTGTTTATCTACCTAATATTTACAGTCACAGATAAATTATATAGAATTGAATACTTAAATATATTATAATTAAATACGATTTTCGCACCTCCAATCAAAAAAAAAAAATACAAAGGAACTGGTCTTATGAATTTTCATCAAACTTATGTATATTAATATAATTGCTTATTGACACGTAAAATTTTAAACAAAGATTTACACTCTAAAATAACTTTTACGAAAAAACAAGAAATACAAAGAATTTAGTTAATATCTGCCGATGATATGAAACTTTATAAACCACGTACTAACTCAATAGTTAGTTAGTGGTTTATAAAGTTTAATATCACCGGCAGATATTAATTAAATTCTTTGTATTTCTAAAAAGATGTGTAATGTTTGAAGATGTCCAACTGTACAATAAATTACCAAATGTCATTAAAGAAACTAAATCGCTTTAACTTATAAAAACAACTAAAAGCTATATAAAAAATCGAAAAATGTTATCGTAATATTTTTTAACCAACCAACTCGCAGTAAGGCGGCGTGGTGGATAGAGCTCCGATCATTCTCCTACATGGAGATTAAATGCGTACCAGTTGACTGGTCTATGCAGAAACTCGTGGAGTCTCTGGAGCTTCCCTTCGGTTGTGGTCAAGTTATCAAGGATAGACGCTTAAACAGAAAGACATTTAACGAAGGGACAGCTTATCCAATACATACCAGGTGTTTTTGTGGGTAGCAACTCAATCTGTTGTCTTGATATTCAGGGGGCAAATGCTCCCTGAAAAAATCTATTTGTATCACACATCTCTTCCTGTTGAAACCTACAAGTTCCCAACAATACAATGCCTCAATTGCTGTCGATATGGCCACATTAAAATACAGCGCAGTTCAAAGCTTAGATGCTATAAATGCAGCAACCTAATACTGGTGAGTCATGTCTGGTTTCTGAAGACAGTGCGACATGTCTACATTGCTCACGAAAACATTTTTCAATCAATAAGTCTTGTCTAGAGTTTTCTCGCCAACAATATCGGTTTTATTATTATATAATCGGTTTATATTGTATTGCGATTAGCTCAACATATATATATTTGTTTGGTTTTAGTGAATGTAATTTCTCATGTGAGTGAAATGCATTCTTTTGAAATAAATGATCTTCAACCTTAATATTTAAGTGTAGCTATTTATTAAATTTCATATCACACGACAAATCATTGAACTGGACTGGTTAGCTTAGGTCTAGAACTTTAAAACGTTAGACCTTGTCCAGAAGGGGCGAATACGCCGCGATTCTCGACCGTTGTGTCCAGAAGAAGCGTACCAACGCGCGAAAAAATAAAAATATAAACAATTCCGTATCTAAATTTTGGCGCTCCATTTCCCTTGATATGCGCAATCGCTCTGGAGTTCGCGCGTCTGGACTGGACGCAACAAGCCGTCTCTAGTATCTCGACTCGCACGCAATACGCGCGAATCAAACGCGACTCGAGTCTGGTGAAGTGCATGCGACTTACGCGCGTATTTTAATTCGCGCGATGCTTGTGGACGCGATGTATTGGCGCCTAGTATCTCCGCGAAACGTTTCGCGGCGAATTCGCTCCTTCTGGACAAGGTCTTAGAGTTACTCCTAGCGCAGAGGTTCTATTTGTCAGCTTAGTATTATTGAAATAAAATGTAACGTATATAGGTATGTATTAATAACTTTTAATTTTTCAGCGTTGGAATTTGACTTAAAACCAACACGTAAAGGAGCTGAAGCTCTGCATTTCAACGGGTACAGATTCCATAAGCTATACGAAAAGAACGGTACTACAAGGTGGAGGTGTATGGATAAGCAGAAAAAGGGATGTAATGCGATTGTGGTGAGCGCTGGCAACAGGGTATTGAACTTCACGCAACATAACCATGATAACATAGATATATCTATGAGACTTCCTGTATATAAGCCATAGCGTGAACTGTCAATAGTTTGATGTTATTGTGTTTTGGTTTGATTATAAGTGTTTTTGGTTCTGAGTACAACTTTTGGTTTTATTACTTCTTTGATGTTGCGTAAACTATGCATACCTACTCGTTCCTTTCCATATCTTTTAACCAATAAAACTGTGACGTAATTGTAGAATGACGCGTAAACTATTTATCCTTGTTATAATTTAATATAATTCATAAAAGCCAGTATAACGAAGTTTCTTGATTCGAGTAAAATTAAATTTTTTTTTTTTTTTTGTAATTTTATTACAGGTATTTTAATTGATATTCGTGTTGTTATGGTATTAAATATTTACAGTCACAGATAAATTATATAGAATTGACTACTTAAATAAACTAAATATAATAATTTATAATTAAATACGATGTTCGCATCTATAATAAAAAAAAAAACTACAAAGTAACTGGTTTTATGAATATTCATCAAACTTATGTATATTAATATAATTGCTTATTGACACGTAAAATGTTAAACAAAGATTTACACTCTAAAATAACTTTTACGAAAAAACAAGAAATACAAATAATTTAATTAATATCTGCCGATGATATTAAACTTTATAAACCGTGAACTAAATATGGGAAAAGATGTGTTATGTTTGGAGGTGTCCAACTGTACAATAAACTACCAAATGACTAAAGAAAATAACTCGTTATTAACTTATAATATATAATCTTGTTAATCTCGTTATTAACTTATAATAAATATCTTGCTTATTTCTTCCGTGAAACAGCTTTGCTGTGTTTCGAAAAGAAGGGCAAGACAGGCAGTGTAATTACTGGCACCGAGACTTAACATCATATGTCTCAGGATAGGCAACACATAAATGAGTTGGCTGGGCTAGTTCTAGGTAAACTAGTTTATGTTCATGGGCGACGTCGACCACTTACCATCAGGTGGCACGTCTGCCAGTTTGCCTATCCAACTATCATAAAAAAAAAAAAATAAATAAATAAATAAGAAACTACTCAAAAGCTATGTAAAAAATCGAATAATGTAATCGTAATAATTTTTAACCAATCAACTAGCAGTAAGGCGGCGTGGTGGATTGAGCTCCGATGACAACTAACACTTAAGTACTTCGTAGGTCCAACAATGATGACAATAGTATTAAATATTGTTTTATAGTGAAACGTAAAATAAATCCCTAACGATGACACTTGCAGTCGCGCCTATATTTCTGTTAACTTTGTGTACAGATATTTTAATTCTACCCTCCATATTTTTGGTGCTCGCACCTATGATGTCGGCTGTTGAACGTAGGTTTTCCCCATCGACCTCCAGAGCGGCCGGTTCAAAGTAGCCTTCATCCAACGGCATCCGGCGACTTTCCTCAAGTCGTCTGTCTTTCTCGTGGACAACCGTCCGACGCTGTGCTTGCCGGTACGTGGTCTCCACTCGAGGACATTTCTGCTCCACCAACCATCAGTTCTTCGAGCTATGTGCCCTGCCCACTGCCATATCAGCTTGCAAATTCTTTGGGTTATGTCGGCAACCTTCGTTCGTCTGCGGATTTTATTATTTCTGATTTGATCTCGCAGAGAAATAACCCTCTCCATTGCATGCTATCTGACTTGGAGATTGTTTAAAAGGCCCATAGTCAGAGACCACGTCTCAGATCCGTATGTCATCACTGGTAACACACATTGGTCGAAGACTTTCGACTTCAGGCACTGAGGTATGTTAGATAAAAAGACGTTTTTTAACTTCGAGAACGCTGCCCAACCTAGCTGGATTCGATGATTGATCTCTCTCTCGAAGTTGGACCTACCAAGATGTACATGAATGAAGAATGAAGTTTTAACAAACGGGAATACTTTTTCAGATTAATCATTGTCATAGAATCTTAGCCCATTAAGAATATATGTAATGTTTCAGAGGCTTATTTAAAAATATATTAATTTATTAATGTTATTTTATTTAAAATAAAAAATAGTATGTCGTTATTTTTAATATAAAAAAAGTTACTCTTCCAAAAATGTCAATATTTTAAAACTCATTTTTAATAAATAAATAACTGCAAAATAAATGGAATGTGATTAAAAATAAGATTTTTTTATTAAAAATATCTTCGTTCTGTTTCAGTGTATTATGATGTAACAAAAGTTGGCGGGCGAGTGTTAATAATCAATGGTGAGAGGTATAACAAGCAGAGTGCTAATGGAGCCAGGGTTTACTGGCGATGTATTAAACGCAACATCGGGTGTAAAAGTTCTATATGGACAGTGTATGACGAAATTATTAAAATAAAGAATTCTCATAATCATTAAACGGTCTTACAGGTATTAAAGAAAATTGTTAAGCTGGCTTAAAATAGTTATATTAAAAATTTCAGATTTGTCCTAAGTCCTGTTGTAACACTTGTCGCACGTCTAACTTATTTTTCAAAAAAAATCTAATAGTGTGAGGGGTATAGCTATGTGCAGATTTTCTTTAAATTAAAATTGTTGTTGAAAATGTTGATCATATTACGACATGTAATTAGTGGTATATTTTTGTAATATTTTTTATTTGATTGATTGATTGATTGATCGATTGATTCAGCCTGTTGATGTGATGATTAATGTTCTTAAGCCTTTAAAAAGGTAGAATTGAAAATTCATCACCACATCAACCGTTGTATGTCCACTTTTGAACGTAGGCCTCTCCCCTATTATCTCTTGGGGGCCTCAATAATACTAGCCACGCTTGGCGTGCGGGTTAGCGAGTGTGTTGTGGCGTGATATGGTGCTGCTGGTGCCCATCACCATCCCGGTTAGTGTACAATTGTTCGCACCACTATGGCCTTAGTCGCCTTTTACGACACTTCCGCAAGAAAAAGGTGTGGTCTGTTCTTCTCTGTCGGTCGGATTTATATAAATTTAAAAACATTCAGACCAATTATTGCTTTGTTTATTATTTAATTTTAATCATAATATGCTTAAAAATATTAACTAATAAGTAAAATTTAGGTGTTCACCATTACCAATATGAGGTTAAATAAAAGAAACGTTCTACGTTTTCTTTATTTTTCATTTCCATTATTTTTGTTTTAATAAACTATAAAAAATAAAGTAAAAATAAAAATAAAAATGTATAGTTTAAAAAAAAAATAGTTAAATGTACATATTATATAAAATTTAATTATTAGTTATTGTGTAAAAGTTTTTTAATCTGTAAAAGAATTGATTATATTTTTACATATTCTGCAATATTTTAATTGAAAAAAAAGTCAAACAGGGAAAATAAAATGTAAGAATTATAAATAAATAATATTAAAATTGAATTTATTTTTTTCTTTTTAACAAGTCTTCACAAATGATAAAACACATTAATATATTTATTCTAAATAAATGTGAATCATTTGGCTGTTACATCAAAGAGTTCTTAATTTGCTTAACTTAAATCTAGATATTGTTATTTGTTTTCAGTATAAAAATATTTTATATCTATAAAAATATAATATCCTTGAAATATCCTTTAAATTTGTGACTTAGTTGTAATTTTATCTTTATTGAATTATCTATACCGTCATTAAAGTTTTTTTTTTTGTTAATTACTATTGAAATTCTTCACGATCTTACATATTATTTTTAATGATATTTAGTCGCATTAGTATAGCTACAATACTTTCAAGTAGCAAAAAGCAGTTAACAACTTCGCAATACATGATCGCAGTTTATGATTATAAACATTAAACGATGTAAATATTTTTACTTATTATTATTATATATTATTTATACTTTTGTTAAAAAAATAAATATACTATTCACATTTATTTCATTTATACATTGAAATAAGTAGATTTGACCAGGTTTGACATCTGGTTCAAAAATTCTCTAGTTTTGCAGGACGTCCGAAAGCTGTCTGGTACAGATCTTGTTCTTTCTCGGGGTCTATAAAAAGTTAATTTTTACAGAAATGTTATATGGTTATGACAACTGTTCTGGTGTAGTGGTGCGAGTAGTCGCCTCAACTTCGCGGGCTGATGGTCACGGGTTCGATTCCCGTTTGGGATAGATATTTGTATTTGTACAAATATTTGTTTCCTGTCTGGGTATATGTCCTTGTGGGTTTCCCCACAGTGCCCCGGAGAGCACGTAAAGCCGTCGGTCACGGTTGTATCATAGACACCTGATAACGATCGTTACTCATAGAAGAGAAATTATCCGCCAACCCGCAGTGGAGCAGCGTGGTGGATTAAGCTCCATTTCTTCTCCTATATGCAGAAGAGGCCTTCGCTCAGAAGTGGGTTGTTTACAGGCCGATACAGTACAGTACAATAGTTATATGGTTATGCATAGTGGTTTTTGACCGGCTTTAATAAAGTAGGTGATGGCAGCCTTACATTTAACTAATTGTAAGTTATGATAATCAATTAAAACGCTTATGGAAACTATTTAAATAAAATATTGATGGAATATCAATTATCTGCATAAACTCTTTTGAGATCTGTAAATCTGTTTCAAGTTTTTAATATTGTCGTAAATTTCAGTATATAGGATTCCGAGTCGAACGAAAAAGGGTTTGTTAATGATCAACGGGTTTACTTTCTCGCAGTACAACCCTATGTACTGGTACTGTACGAAGAAAAAGAGTAGGAACTGCCAAGCCAAGGCTCGTACGGATGCTCAGGGGAATTTGTGGTTTTTACAAGAGAATCACACTCATGAACCACCGCAGTACCATATCACGCCCACTGGAGACTTTGTTAAAATTAATTAATTTTGAAGTGATCCACTTATTAAAAATGTTAAATTTAACATAATAATTATTATATATGTTATGATATAAGTATTATATTACATACTTGAAAAAAAAAACTTTTTAAATATAAGATTATCAGTTGCTGTAAACAAAAAAATTACAAAACGTTTTGTAATATAGTTATTTGATTTTCTTAAAATTTATATTTCGATTTATATTACTATGTTTTTTAAACATATTTTTTTAAATATGCTTAACATACACGGTCGTCTGTCCCTAAGGTAGGCAACTTATTTTAGGTAACAGCGACTGATATACATTTTTTTTAAATAAATATACATATAAATAATACATATATAAATAAATACATATTACACCCAGACTCGGGGCGGGAATCAAACCCACAACCCTAGAGCAAAAAACAGGCCACTGCTAACTGTGCCACAGACCAGTCTATTTTGGTTTGAGATGATTAATTAAGTAAATTTAATTTACAATTTCGGTAAACTAAAGTTTATTTTATAAAATTAATATTTTATTTATGAATTTTGCATGTAAAATTATAAATCATCTTCAGGTTATTATTTATTAGATTATCTATCAGTTTAAGGTAATTTTTTTTTTTTTGAGTTAAGTTTACTTATGTAAAAATTGCATCAACACAATGAAATTCAAAGTGTCAATATTATATGTTCATATTTTTATATAAATGAGTATCAACTTGAATTTTACTATTTTGACAAGTTTCGTGAAAAAGTGGTAAGATTATACAAGTACACACGAGTTATATACGAGGACATACAAGGCAACGTACTTAATTATGTTTCAAAATATCAAAATTGATTAGGTAAATGAAAACGCGCTTTATAAATATGTGCACATAAATGTATCATCGGGTGTAAAAGTGTGTATGGATAGTGTGCGACGAAATTATCAAAATAAATAATTCTCATAATCATTAAACGGGCTTATAGGTATTAAAGAACAATGTTGGGCTGGCTTAAAATAGTTATTTTAAAAATTTCTGATTTGTTAAGTCTAAGTTATTTTTCAGAAAATTCCTAATAGTGTGAGGGGTATAGCTATGTGCAGATTTTCTTTACATTAAAATTGTTGTTGAAAATTCTGATCATATTACACGATGTATAATTATTGGTATATTTTTGTCATATTTTTTTTTTTACGTGATAACGTCTTATAAATCGATAAACGTCGTCTGCACGCACGAAAAAGCATGACTCATTAAAGTCGAGAGCGCGAAACAAACGATAAAGAGGCACGTCCGGCCTAAGCGTTCGACTTATGACGCATCTATCTCTCTTACACTCCATCGGCCTATCCATCCGAGTAGAAGAGACAGCGACAGTACGCAACCTACACGTGAACTGTTTTTAAAGAAGCTTTTACTTATAAAAGACGACTAGTATACATATACATAATATTGGTACTTGGTAGACATACACATATACATAATATTGGTATTGCATTTTATTTTTTAGTTTTTATTATTTCATCTACTAGCTTTTAATTGTTAGAAAATATGATACATTGCATGTAGCCATTTTTGTTTGTCATCTTATTATGAATTATATTAGTTACAAGATATAGATAACTTAACTTTAAAATTTATAGGTATATAGAAATTGGTTTCTTTTTCCAATGTGTTAGTTTTATTAAATTACTTTGTAGGTCGTATCAGTTGAACGATATTTTGATAAAATAAAGTTAAAAATTTAGGATAAAATTGTAAGACAGTACAATTAATTTCTATAACCGCCATCTGTCGCTAGTTGCTAATAATTTCAATAATAATTACTTTACAAGCTTGTGAGTGAAAATACAGATGTCGTGCGTCACTAGCTCGGCGCTACGTTTTATTATGAGTATAACTTCTTTAGTGCGTACATAATTACACACACTTTTTTCATCAATGTTTTCTTATGATGTTATCACGTAAAATTGTCGCCCGTAAACCAACTTTACAGATAATCAATTTTTTTGTTGATTAATTGATTGATCAATTGATTTACCCTGCTGAAGTGATGACTAATGTTCTTAAGCCTTTGAGGTTATTAATTTGGCTTCATCAAAATTACGAATAATCTCGGTAAGTCCAATGTCAGATTCATCTGAACTCATTGTGATTTTTCCACTTAATTATTAAAAAAAAAAAAACATAATTATTAAATAAAGTCAAAAATAAATAAATGTATCAATATTTCTTAATTAAAAACGACTTGACTCTCAAGTCAAGGTCGTCGCTAGAAGCGGGAGAGTGCGGGGTATGAAGTGTCGGTCGAGCGCGGCGCACACCCGCCCGCTTCCTCAACCATCGATTCCTCGGAGCTCGCGCGCGGACTATACGTCTTAATACTTACTGAAAAGTGAAAATACGTTGCGCACAAAAGACGTAACAAGGTCATTCGATCAGCAGATTTTTACTTCTCATATTTTTTTCATGCCGGGGGCCTTATATGAAAATCGATTCTTAAGGAGTAAACTCCAAAAACGAAAGACACATTATAGATATACAATGACATGTAGACATAGACGATGTATTGCATTTTTATATTTCAATGATAATCAATATATTGAAATAATAAGTTATTTTACTAAGTTATTACGATGTAAATATTTGATGAATCAATTGTCTAATAATCGACTTTAAATAATAAAAAAAAATTTTGTTAAAAAAATTAATATACTATTCACATTTATTTCATTTATACATTGAAATAAGTAGATTTGACCGGGTTTGATGACATCTGGTTCAAAAATTCTCTAGTTTTGCAGGACGTCCGAAAGCTGTCTGGTACAGATCTTGTTCTTTCTCGGAGTCTATAAAAATTCAATTTTTACAGAAATGTTATATGGTTATGACAACTGCTCTGGTGTAGTGATGGGAGTAGTCGCCTCAACTTCGCGGGCTGATGGTCACGGGTTCGATTCCCGTTTGGGAAAGATATTTGTATTTGTACAAATATTTGTTTCCTGTCTGGGTATATGTCCTTGTGGGTTTCCTCACAGTGCCTCGGAGAGCACGTAAAGCCGTCGGTCACGGTTGTATCATAGACACCTGATAACGATCGTTACTCATAGAAGAGCAATTATCCGCCAACCCGCAGTGGAGCAGCGTGGTGGATTAAGCTCCATTTCTTCTCCTATATGCAGAAGAGGCCTTCGCTCAGAAGTGGGTTGTTTACAGGCCGATACAGTACAGTACAATAGTTATATGGTTATGCATAGTGGTTTTTGACCGGCTTTAATAAAGTAGGTGATGGCAGCCTTACATTTAACAATATTAATAATAATCAATTAAAACGCTTATGGAAACTATTTAAATAAAATATTAATGGAATATCAATTATCTGCATAAACTCTTTTGAGATCTGTAAATCTGTATCAAGTTTTTAATATTGTCGTAAATTTCAGTATATAGGATTCCGAGTCGAACGAAAAAGGGTTTGTTAATGATCAACGGGTTTACTTTCTCGCAGTACAACCCTATGTACTGGTACTGTACGAAGAAAAAGAGTAGGAACTGCCAAGCCAAGGCTCGTACGGATGCTCAGGCGAATTTGTGGTTTTTACAAGAGAATCACACTCATGAACCACCGCAGTACCATATCACGCCCACTGGAGACTTTGTTAAAATTAATTAATTTTGAAGTAATCCACTGATTAAAATGTTAAATTTAACATAGTAATTATTATATATGTTATGATATAAGTATTATATTACATACTTGAAAAAAAAAAACTTTTTAAATATAAGATTATCAGTTGCTGTAAACAAAAAAATTACAAAACGTTTTGTAATATAATTATTTGATTTTCTTAAAATTTATATTTCGATTTATATTACTATGTTTTTTAAACGTATTTTTTTTAATATGTTTAACATACACACACGGTCGTCTGTCCCTAAGGTAGGCAACTTATTTTAGGTAACAGCGACTGATATACATTTTTTTTAAATAAATATACATATAAATAATACATATATAAATAAATACATATTACACCCAGACTCGGGGCGGGAATCAAACCCACAACCCTAGAGCAGAAAACAGGCCACTACTAACTGTGCCACAGACCAGTCTATTCTGGTTTGAGATGATTAAATAAGTAAATTAAAATTTACAGTTTCGGTAAAATAAAGTTTATTTTATAAAATTAATATTTTATTTATGAGTTTTGCATGTAAAATTATAAATCATCTTCAGGTTATTATTTATTAGATTATCTATCAGTTTCAGGTGATTATTATTATTTTTTGAGTTAAGTTTACTTATGTAAAAATTGCATCAACACAATGAAATTCAAAATGTCAATATTATATGTTCATATTTTTATATAAATGAGTATCAACTTTTACTATTTTGACAAGTTTCGTGAAAAAGTGATAAGATTATACAAGTACACACGAGTTACATACGAGGACATACAAGGCAACTTACTTAATTATGTTTCAAAATATCAAAATTGATTAGGTAAATGAAAACGTGCTTTATAAATATGTGCAAATAAATGTATCATCGGGTGTAAAAGTGTAACTGTGTATGGACAGTGTGCGACGAAATTATCAAAATATTATTAAATAAAGTCAAAAATAAATAAATGTATCAATATTTCTTAATTAAAAACGAAGAAGTTATTTTACTAAGTTATTTAACGATGTAAATATTTGATGAATCAATTGTCTAATAATTGAATGATATTTAGTCGCATTAGTATAGCTATATTACTTTCAAGTAGCAAAAAGCAGTTAACAACTTCGCAATACATGATCGCAGTTTATGATTATAAACATTAAACGATGTAAATATTTGATGCATCAATTGTCTAATAATTGACTTTAAATAATTTAAAAAAAAAAAGTTAAAACAATAAATATATTATTGTAATTTATTTCATTTATACATTTAAACAAGTACATTTAACCAGGTTTGCCACCCGGTTTAAAAATTTTCTAGTTTTGCAGGACGTCCGAAAGATGTTTGGTATAGATCTTGGTCTTTTTCGGGGTAAAAAGTAAATTTTTACAGAAATGTTATATTGTTATACATTATGGTTTTTGACCAGCTTTAGTAAAGTCGGTGATAGCAGCTTAACATATAACTAAGTTATGATAATGATTTAAAACCCTTATGGAAACTATTTAAATAAAATATTAATGGCATATAAATTTTCTGCATAAATTCTTTTCAAATCTGTAACTCTGTTTCAAGTTTTTAATATGATCGTAATTTTCAGTATATAGGATTCCGAGTCGAAATAAAAAGGGTTTGTTAATGATCAACGGGTTTACTTTCTCGCAGTACAGCCCTATGTACTGGTACTGTACGAAGAAAAAGAGTAGGAAATGCCAAGCCAAGGCTCGTACGGATGCTCAGGGGAATTTGTGGTTTTTACAAGAGAATCACACTCATGAAAAACCGCTGTACCGTATAACGCCCACTGGAGACTTTCTTAAAATTAATTAATTTTGAAGTGATCCACTTATTAAAAATATTAAATTTAACATAATAATTATCATATATGTTGTGATATAAGTATTATATAACATACTCGTACTTGAAAAAAAAAACTTTTTAAATATAAGATTATCAGTCGCTATAAACAAAAGAAATAAATTATAAAACGTTTTGTAATATAATTATTTGATTTTCTTCAAATTTATATTTTGATTCCTATTGCTATGGTTTTTAGATTACACAAATTCGACGAAACGTATTTCGGTTTGAGATGATTAATTAAATTTAATTTACAGTTTCGGTAAAATAAAGTTTATTTTACAAAATTTATATTTTATTTACGAGTTTTGAGCATGTTAAATTATAATTTTTCTATCAGTTTTAGGTTTTTTTTTGTAACATATTAATGAGTTAAATTTACTTATGTACAAATTGTTTAGCACAATGAAATTCAAAATGTCAATATTATAACTTCATATTTTATCTAATTGAGTTTTATCTTCAATTTTATTATTTTTTACAAGTTTGGTAAAAAAGGGGTGAGACTGTACATGTTTTTTTTATATATCCCTAGTTCCTCCCTGTCAGGGGAGGCTGTGTTAACAATATTTTAGTTTACTACCCATTCATACCATTTACGCTTTTGTCCATTTCTTGCTTTCTGCATAATGATTCTTTCTCTTATTCATCGTATTTCATTATAAAAACTTCCCTTCGTATTTATAATTTTTTTTTAACTAGTAATTAATGATAAATAAATGAATATTTATCTACTGTTTTCAATTTTTAACAATTAATGTAATAAGTTCTTTTATTTACTATAAATAAAATATCTTACATTTTATTTGTTGTCTTTAGCACCTTTTTTAACTAGGTATATTGCAATTAGGGTAAGAAAGGAGTAGACTGGCTTTATTTATTGAAATTGTTGTTTGTGAATTATTATTTACAATGTTATCTTATTACTTGTTACATTTCATCACTGACTATACATATTACATACGAGTACATACAGGCCAACGTACTTAATCGTAATTATATTTCAAAAAATCTAAATTGATTTGGTAAATAAAAAAGCAATTTATAAATATGTGCACATAAATGTACTCCTAAGTTAAGAGATTTAGTTTCAAATTTAATAACAGATTTACAATTATTTTTTTACAGATCTCGTACAAGCCATCTTCAGAGCTAGATTCTGTAGGGAGTCGACCAACATATACATTGGAGGTCACAAGTTCTTCCGTCACTCTAGATCTCTCATTGGTAACCGTATTAGGTGGACCTGCGCTAAGAAACACAAATTGAAATGCAAAGCCTCAGCTGTAACAATTGACGGTGTTGTCGTCTCTACTACTGGGTCTCATTCTCACAACTAAACAACGTCTAAATCAGCAAAATTTTCTTAATTTAAAGATGCCGTTAGATCTGGTGCTAATAAGTTTACGATTGACCACAATATTTAAACCACATTACATAAATGTAGTGCAACTGCGAGAAAAACAAAAGCTAATGAAAATGATTCCGGAAAAATGTATACAGAGTAGTTTTGTAGGTTTCTATTATTACGAAAATTGTTGGCTTTAATATACAAATTATCTCAGCAGAGATTGTTAGAAGTAGTCAAATTTCTTAACGATCACCCCATTTTTCTTAATTATATGGATATCTAATAAATCGATATGCGGTGATGGTATTACTAGTAGATATTTATTTAGTACGTATAATATTTCACGTCCGCCAGGGTTCTGAAAGCATTTTTTATTTATATTGCTTAAATTATTCTTACTCACCTTACTAGATCGATTTTTTTATTAAAATTGCGATTTTCAGTACCTTAGAGATTAGAATTTATGAAACTAATATATTTTTTATACAATTTAACGTAGTATTAGTCGAATAAGCCTTACATTCCAATCACAGAGTAAGTCGTGTTAATATTTTTATACTATTTAAGTATAATGTATTTTAATAATGTTACCAAAGGAGCTTTTATTGGTGTTCGAATCGTTAATGTTTTCGGAAAAAAATTGACCAAAAAATAATTCGTATTTAAAAAAAAATTAAATAGAAATTAAATTAAAATAAATATGCGAAAAGTATTAATTTGTTAATATCGTGTTGATAGTATTGTGTTATATTATTTTTCGTTTTGTTAAGTATATTGTATTAATAATAATAATAACACATCAATGTATTTATATTAGCGTGAGCATTGTTTTATTAAAATTCTGTTTAACATGATATTGTGTTGTTTCATTTTTATCATTGTCTTGGTACATACGTTAAATAAAAGGTCTGGAGGACAGTAAAATAACTTATTACTTGTGAAATATAAAAATGCAATACATTGTCTATGTCTGCATGTCATTGTATATCTATAATGTGTGTCTATCGTTTTTGGAGTTTACTCCTTAAGAATCGATTTTCATATAAGGCCCCCGGCATGAAAAAAATATGAGGGGTAAAAATCTACTAATGAATCGTTTTTTGTCCGTAACGTATTTTCACTTTTCAGTCGTGAGTATTAGGATGTATAGTCCGCGCGCAAGGTCCGAGGAATCGGTGTTTAAGTTTTTTTTTTAAAATAATTAAGTGTAAAAATCACAATGAGTTCAGATGAATCTGACATTAGACTTACCGAAGACAAGATTATTCGTAACTTTGATGATGAAGCCAAATTATTAACGGATAATTTATTGCCTCAGAAATCTAAAGGGCGCTATATTTTCGCGTAAAACCTGTAAAGTAAGCGATAAGTGTTATTCTGTGTCACATATGAATATTATTTGTGCCTATTTAGAGAATCGTTCTTAAAGTGTATATTTTCGTGTAAAAACTGTTAAATAGGCGATAAATGTTATAGGATAGGAGAATTGTTATTAAGGATTAAACTATAGTCGTGCGTTGTAGCTGACACACACAGATTTTTTTATTTTTTTATTAAGTGCCACCAAATGCAAACTTTTGTGTATAAAATATGTTGCATATAAGATTTTAAATTAACATGGTTATTTTTATAACTAAAATTATTCGAATCGGGATATTTACCATGTTTTTTGTTTTCATTTGGTGGAGCTCGATATTTCGACATTATCTACGAATGTCTTGTTCACGAGACTCATAATATGTTGCAGTTGACTCTGAGATAACTGTATAATATTTTGTTGGTTGGTGTATCTCCAGTAGTTCATATAAAAAACCAATGCTAAATTAAAAAAAAAAAAACGCTAAATATAGAGCTCCTTGATAAAAAAATTTTCGTTATGGATTCATTTAAATATCTGTCATAGTTTCTGATAAAAAAATAAAACCGTTAGTAGCTGTTACCTCCATATTTCCTTTATGAGCGAAAGCAGAGATCCAAAATCACAAGTACAAATACTTTGGGTGAAGAAGTAATATTTAAAAGATTAGACTATGTCCAAAGACGTCGGTGCAATTTCGTTATAGTTAGTCTGCTAGACCCTTTATGGTATAAATTATTTTTAATTGACACCTATTTTCTCAAGCTAAACATATAATTTAACTTATTCACTACTGCAGGATTTGATTTATTGATATTAAGATAGAGATTTTATATCAACGAAAAGTAAAACAAAAAGGTTTTAACTTCCAGCAAAAAATAGCCATTGTTACAGGGAATACCTACTTAAATGTGACGGTTATGAGACAGTGAAATACACCGCTATTAATTCGTATATTCAAGCGTTTTGTTAAAATTTATGTTGTTTTTTATATTTATTACATTGTTATCTATAAGATATTAGACTTTTTTATTTTTAATATATTGTGGTTCTTTGCACAATGAAATAGAGTTTGTTAATTTTTTTTCCTTTATTTTCAAGGTTGTATGTCAGGAATTACTATGATAAGACCTGCGTATTGGTTACATTTTAGAATTGTATTTATTTCTCTAGAGGCAACATAAAATTAATAAAAGTTTTTTTTATATAAATATATTACTTTTCAGAAGTAAAGATAATTTCACTCGGGAATAGACAATCTGTGTATTACAACAATTATACGTTTCGATATCAACGTCAGGTCAACTCGGGAACGATCTGGCACTGTTCGAAGTACCATCGAGGTTGTAAGACGAAGGTTCACGTTGGTCATAACAAAGAACTCATCAATATAAGCGGTGAACACAATCATCCGCCCTCTAATGTCATTCAAACCTCCAAAGGGCATTATGTTAGACTTAACTTTGATTAATTGTCAAAAAAAATATATATAGATGTTTTTTTTTAATGTTATGTACTAATAACATTTCAATAAAACAATGAATAGAATATCATATATATGTGAATATATGAATAAATATAATACTTGTTAACCAATCTTTATGTATATTTATTTCCTATTTATCGACATATTTTTCTCAAGATCGTGTGGCTATTTGGGTTGTATGAGTTAGACATAGACATAGACTCTCGTCCTGCTGTGTTAGCCATTTATTTTTATATAAATATTTATTAATATGATTTTATTTAAACAGGCGAATTTATAGAATCGACTCGAGGCGCAAGAATTTTGAAAGTAGGCGAACACACATATAATAGACAAAAATCTTCAAAGTTCAGTAACTTCAGGTGGTATTGTACTAAGTACCACAAGGGCTGCAAAGTATCAATAGTGACAACTCAAGAATTGCGGATAGTAGAATTTATAGGTGAACACACACACTATCCACCTAAACTGTACCGCACGAGCAGTGGGAAATATGTGTGTATTGGACAATAGAAAAAATATCAAGCGATATTTTTAATGAATTTGATTAAAAATTGGTATTAAAATTAATACTTTTTTACTTTATTTTGTGTTTCATTACTATTTACCCTATTGAGGATGACTTTTATCTTGGTATTTTTGATATACGTATATCATTCAAATGAAGTAAAAAATTATTAAAGACCGATTAACATTTATGTGGATATTTTTATTATTAGTGAAAGTATAATATTCAAATTATTTTTAAATAACTGTAAATTAAAAACACTTTTACTAAGTAAGTTATCGTTTAAATTGAATATTGAAATTACAGGCGAACTGATTGAAATCGAAACGTCAAGAGGGAAAATGTTTTTGAGATTCAACAACTATACTTTTAATCGTAAGACGCTAGCGAAGAATAACCACTCGCGGTGGTACTGCACTCTGTACCACCGAGGTTGCAAGGCTTCGATCCTCACAAATCCCACATTGAACGTGGTCGCCGTCTTGGGCGAACCACATTCCCACTCACCGCCACATCTCGTCAAAACTAAGAGTGGCAAATATTGGTATATTAGATAACGACATTTGGTAAAATACCTTGTCAGTTTCAGTTTCGTATATTTTCGATACGTTTTATTTCAATAGATTGATTGACACTTCCGTACGCTAAGTATACTATTATTAAATTGAAAATTCCACGTTTTTGTTTTTTTTTTCTAAATTTTTTAACAAACATTTCTGTAGGATTCTTAACAGATACATTTCTATCTAGAAGTGTTGTGTGTGTTGTGTGTTGTGTGTAACACATACATTTCTGATTAGAAAGTTCTAGAAGTGTCTGTATGTCTGTTTTGATGAACATGCGTCACAATTAAAGTACTAAGTGTAGGACAGAAAACTAAAATAAAAGTGAAAATCATGAAGCATGTGTCAAGGTCTTGTCTTTATTTCATGCAAATCATTTCATCTTATTAAAAGTTATTGTAATTTGAATTTTGTGTTTTGAATTATGGTCTTAGAGAAGAGTAAGAAAGTAATATATTTTAATATGATTAGATAAATGGTAAAAACTTTGTGTAAAATAATGTTTTATGTTATTA